>OX420945.1:16316638-17566638 GCA_949091785.1 Polymixis lichenea | reverse complement strand
TAAGTTACGAACGTGGTCTAGTTGGAAAAATGTTTTTGAATAGTATTTGTGACGCTTAAAGTTTTCGATGTGGTGTTTAGGCATTCGCGCTTATTTCATAAGAGTTTTGTGTAAATAATAGCTTGTAAATAAATAAATGTTAGATTTTTTCGGGATTTCGTGTGAACTAAAAGTAATAGACACATAAGTATTAAATTAATTCAAGGATTATTAACTAGTGTGTTAATGTCTAATTAACTTTTTGGTAAGTAAATAATGTCTTCAAAGCTTTCCCATTTCTATTCTTGTGTACGACTTACTCTTCAAATCAGTAAAGAAGTAGGTGTAGGTACGTTAATAGTAGATTAAGTTAGATTCTTATGTAGGTACCTAATTTCACTAACCTATTAGATATCAATTTAGTCCAGTTTAGTCAAATTATTTCCAACTTTCTGATAAACTTTTTCATCGTCAATTTCTTCACTTTGATGAGGTTGTTTACTTGTCCTATATTTACTTCCTTATTGTCTTTCTCGTGGTAAAAAAGACGACCTTTAGCAACCTAAAGGGGGTAGGCAAGAACTTTAGAAAAAAAAACGTCATTGACGTAGTGTATAAAATAACTGTTTATCTTAACCAGTTTGATGGCATATTTTACTAACCAGAATGAAAAATAATGCTTTTTGTACATTCCTGCCTAATGTTTTCAAGTCGCCTATCTATCGGATGCAGAGGGTCCTCCTAATTCCTGGTACTACAACTCTTTATTTTAGCCCACATAACAACCATAAACGATGCTTAGCCCAAACTCCATTCAGCAGGCTTAGCGTGACGCTTTCTATTTCTACGAAGAATAGACAGTGCTTTTTCTATACAAAGTCACATTTCGTTTCTCCATTTTCGACATCGCACCGTAGATATCCTGCTACAATCTATAATTTTATCTTTAGTTTCTAACGATCTTATACACCTATATAAAGACCTACAAGATATACCTACAAAATCATGATTCGTTTAGAACTCGTAACTGTGATAATTAATAGAAGAACGTAGCTATCTTCTCCTATTGTACATCATTTAGTTAATAGTCATGTCTATTCTACCGTCAACACATCAGTGCTCGTGCTAAGCCTGCTGTGCATCATAAGATTAACAAATCATTTTCACAGTTTGTGAAACATGGAATTACAAAACTGGGAGCATAAGATAACATTTTATTTATTTTCTCCCACAAAAAATAATCTACACAGTATATATTTCAAAAAGTATTAAGATGGTAGACAGAAGCCCCATACTAAGTAAAACCTGTGCTACGGGTCCCCTGGTCTCCTAATCTCGAATGCGTTATAAGAGCCATACTAAGGACATTAAAAACAGTATTGGGAGCGCTTACAGCTAACGAACAATATCAAAATTGGGTAAAAGCCGGATAGTTGCCACACTTTTCTAAATCACTCTATATCTTTCAGAACAAAAACCAAAATACTTCACTTGAAAACCTGACCGAAACTTTGGTTTTTTTAGATGTGAAAAGTAAAAACAAAAATCTTTAATATTTCTAGAGTATTAGCGATTTTTGCGTACCTCTATATTTTGGTACATCTAACCCACATAGGGGATAGTTCTGTTGCCTAATTAAGGTAAAAGGTAAATTACGTTTCGGATAGATCCCCCGCCGAGAAACAGGACATCTATCCCGCAAAAAGTTTGATGGCGTTTTGCCTTCCCATGCAATCACATAGCGACATGCGACACGAGTCAACTTAGTGGTAGTTGGAGAGTCTTTCGATAGATTAACAAAATAGCATGCAATTCATCCTCGAAACTAGAGTAATTAAAATCGTGGCAACTATACCCCTGGGGCAAGTATCCTGGTTTTACCCTAAGACTAAAAGAATAGATAGTAAGTACGGTGTTTTGGTAAATAAATTATCTGTTTATTACATTACTTTCTGTGGAAAATAAATGTATAAACATAACTCACGAAATGTGGCTGTCCCTAAAAGGTTGGGCAGCGGTGTAGGTACACCTAGGAAACAAGACGTGATGTTATGTTATATTATTGTGAATGTTAAAATGCATTGTTTAAATGTTTAGGCAACTACGTAAAAAGCAGAGTTAATCTTGTTATTAGAATGAGAGTGAATATGGCCAATAACATTGTTTCGCTAGGAGTTCTACAACCTTAACATAAATTCGAAACGAATTGATAAACCCTTCTGAAATAAATTAGAAATTCAGCTTCATGTTATAGATAGTTGTCGTTCAAAGAACATAAACGTCTTCAGTCACGGATTTAATGATTATTAATTATATTGTAACGAAGCAAGGAAGTCAAATGTCCGGAAATATCTATACCATGATAACTTCATCATCTCAGGATAACTTAGTAAAGTAATCGCCACGAAGAAGAACAAGAAAAATAAGACATTAAATTCCTAAATGAAAAGCTTGAACCAATATTACAAAGACTTCGCAAGCGTTTAGGTATCCGGCCTAAACGCTTGTGAAGTCTGTGATGGATCTTCCAATTTAGTCTTCACGTGTTCTAAAATAAATCAGATACTCGTAGTTTCTCATTCTACGGCTGGAAATCAAAGAATCAATGTTTACGGGTCATGGATTTAAAAGGCCATGTCGACTATGTCACGTTTTTGTGGTATCCTATGACACACTTAGCATGGACGGAGGCATATTCGATTATTTAATATAGCGTGTTTAACGGAACAAGAATGTCGCATGTCCGGAAATAGATGCCTCATGACGTGACGGCTCTTAAATGAATCGAATTAACGACTTTGAAGTTTTACATTTTAATTGGTGAAAAGTAGGTCCTTCTTCTGATTAGTTCTTCTAAAAGTACTTATAATACGTCAGATGTTCTTCTTCAAGACGTGGCTGTAGGTAATACAAAGAAAATAAATGTTACGAGTCACGGATTTAAAGGGCTATGTCGGCTATGACACGGTATTGTGGTGTTTCTCTGTCTTGACGCAGGAATGTTTGATGATTTTTTGTGGCGTGTTTATCTAAGCCGGCATGTCTCATGTCCGGAAATAGATAACTTATTACAGCTCTTAAATCAATTAGTAGTTTCAGTTTTTACTTTTATTTGATGAGAAGTTCGTTCTTCAGATTTGTTCTTTACAATTCACCAGAAATTCATCTTCGTGATAGGACTAAAATTCATCAATGTTTACTATTCACAGATTTAAAACCACGTCGACTAAGTCACGGTATATTGGTGTCACTGCCGGTCTTATGACGTCAGCAATGTATGATGGTTTATTGTAGCGCATTTAACGATGTAAGAATGTCGTAAATCCGGAAATAGATAACTTATGAAGTTACCTTCAAATGCAGCGAATTAACGCGATTGAGGTTTTTAGTTTCATTTGATAAGAAGTAGGTCCTTTTCCAGATTTGTTCTTTATAATGCACCAGACATACCTCTTCATGATAGGACTAAAATTCATCAATGTTTACTAGTAACGGATTTAAGTCCATGTCGGCTATGTCACGGTATTGTGGTGTCATTGCCTGTCTTATGACGTAGGCATGTTTCATGATTTATTGCAGAGTGTTTAACGAGGCAAGTATGTCGGATGTCCGGAAATAGATGACTCAGGTATGAAGGTTCCTAAATGCATCGAATTAACTCGTTTGCGGCTTTTGTTTTATTTGATGAAATGTAGGTAGTCCTTCTTCAGATTCGGTTTTTCTAATGCCCCAGATGTTTATCTTCATGTTACGACTATAATTCGAAACACATCAATGTTAACAATCACGGATTTAAAGGGCCATTTCGGCTATGTCACGATATTGTGGTGTCTCTGCCTGTCTTATGACGTAGGCATGTTTCATGATTTATAGCAGCATGTTTAACCAGGGAAGAATGTCGTATATCCGGAAATAGATAACTTATAAAGGTTCGAAAATCTTTCGTTTTATTTGATGAGAAGTAGTTCCTTCTTCAGATTTCGTGTTTATAATGCCCCAGTATTTAGTCTTCATGTTACGGCTATAATTCAAAGAATATTTTAAAGTCATGAATTTAAAAGATAGTGGCTCCTCCTATAAGTAGTAAGCCGTTTGATGATTTCTTGTGGCGTGTTTAACGATGGAAGAATGTCACATATATCCGGAAATACATAACTCATAAATCTTTAATAAATCAAATGAACGAGTTTGAGCGTTTTAATTTTATTTGATAAAAAGTTGGTTCTTCTTCTGAATAATGCGTCAGACGTTCGTCTTCATTTTACGGTTTACATCAATGTTATGTTAAGAGTCACGGATTTAAAGACCATTTCGACTATTTCACGGTAATATGCTGTCTGTCTCTGTCATTAAATGACGTAGGCATGTTTAATGATTTATTGTGGCATGTTTAACGAGGCAAGGTGGTTGAATGTCCGGAAATAGATAACGACAACGGTGAGGACCCATAAATGAAAAATATGTGTAATTAATTGTTCTTCGTGTAACTTTTTATTTATTTTTTGTGAAATAAATTAGGTACCTATGTCCGATCCCTACCGATTTATTCTTCAGCAAACTGCTGTCGTTCAAAGAACATAATATCGTGTTACTGTCACGGATATAAGGACCATGTCGACTACGTCACTCTATTGTAGTATGTTTGCCCTATGACGTTGTAGCCATGTTTGATGATTTACTATGTCGTGCTTGAGAAAAGGAGGTTGAATATCTGGAAATACAGTAGCTACCTAATAATGCTATTAAAGTTTTAAAATCAAAAGTCTGTTTGTCAAATAAGTAGAGGAAATGCTGTGGGCTTGAGAAAAACTGAGACATTGATGCTTTAATTTTTCAACATGAAACGTGGTCTATTTCCAGGGTTCATCGATTTGATATTGGGTGTATAGGAGCGCACATACCACTTTCAATTTGTGGTGTTACCTCACCGAGATCAGAAATCTGCAAAGCGCTGGATAACTAAAATTGACTATAACGGGAACCTGCAGGCGTAAGGCTGGTTCATTTTAACAAATTTTAAAACTACAATCTGTCCAGCTCGAAGTGTTTACATATTGTAAGGCAGTTACACCTAATTATAGACACGATATCGTTTGGTTAAAAGTATTCAGAAGTAGAATAAGAAATTGGTATGTAAGAGGCAATCTGAAAGTGACACCGGTGACTGAAAACTTGGGTCGAAATCGGTTGTCATGCCCATACGGCATGTGGTACGGAGGACTGAGGAAAACGTCGTCAAGAAAGTTTTGAGTATGAATTTTGATGGGTATACGAGAAGGAATAGACCGAAGAAACGGTGAATGGTCTGTGAAATATGACACCCATATGGTTAGAAAGAGACAGTGCCGTAATGACGACCAATGATGAAGTATGGCAGAAGAAGACATACTGCGCAACCCTCAAATGAATGGGGTAAGGGCAAGCGAATGATGAATGCAAAATGATGAGAAAATCGAGTTCGTTTTACATAAAAGTGAAAATATCACGACTTTGCAGTGATTTGAAATGTCAAATGCAAATCAGAGATCCAACTTAATACAAAGCGCGACTGGTAAGGAAATTCAACATCGAATTCAAGCCTTTATTAGCTTCTAATAAATCAGAATCTCTAAGCAACCCTATATATAGTAGATACTTATATCTTAGACGGAAATATCTCGGCCTTGACCGTCGAGATTCCCCGGATATTAGGTACTGACAACTTATAAGTTCGTAGGATTTCTAATCTTCCCACTTCTGATGGTAAGTTCATATCGACCAAACTTGTTAGACTGTTGATACCTACATCGTACTTACGTCGTTTTAGTTTATTGGGAACTAGTTTTGTAGTAGTAGTTATCGGTTATCGCGTAAAAAAGTAATCTATGTCCTTCTCCATATCCCAGTCTATATCACTGCCAATTTTCATAATGATCGGTTCAGCGGTTTAGTTGTGAAAGCGTAACAGACAGACAGACAGAGTTACTTTCGCATTTATAATATTAGTAGGGAAGTAGGGATTAGTAGTCTGAGACCTTTTTTTTACAAAGTTACATGTCATCTATGTAAATATTAATATGTGAAGCAAAAACTTTGTGCCCCGTTTTACGAAAATTACGCGGAAGAAGGACTATGAAATTTGCCACAGTTTTCTTTTTCTGAGGTTAGGAAATCATAAAATAACTTCTCCCGCTCTGGGTGGAGCAGAAGGGCGAGTCAGACTTTTACTGACTAAAACCCACCCGTGTACCCTCAGTTGCTAGTGTGCCAGGGGCCACGGTATCTCTTTCGAACAACCCGCACCCCTGGCAAGCATCGGCCCTTGCGGACCGCATCAGTTGGTGCTGACATCTCTTTGAGGCGCGTAACACAACGCGCCGTCGACCCTGGCTTGGTCCTTACCGGACAGTGAGCTACCCATTACTCGCCATCCGCAAACCCGCGCCTACGGTGGCCGGGAATCAGCCTGGGATTCCCGACGCCCAGGGCGTCTCCTGCGGCGACTAGGGCCGTGGCGGTACAAATACTGCCTAAATTCGGCACACTTAAAGTTTATATGGAGATGGAGTGCAGAAAGCTAATATTTTGATGTAATACTGCATTATAACTACAATAAATAAAACTGGTCGAAATTTCGACCGCTGGGCGACCACTATAGTAATGATAATTATATCAATATATTTGCCCCGTTTGGTCTCGTGGTCGCAACCGCGTCTTTTCAGCGTTCTTGAGGTCGATCCCCAAGTCGAAAAATCAGTTATTGGCTGTTCATACCGGGGGCCTTATAAGGAAATCGGTTCTTAAGGAGTAAACACCAAAAGTTGCAGCATCAGTAATATGCACTTTAGTTCAACGTATGAGTGGGCACACCACGATAGCGGCGGTAAGTCCCCTCTTTGAAGAGTAGTTTGAGAGGCGGCACGGCGTCCTCACCGGACACGGCTGTTTAGGGAGGTTCCTGTTTCGCATAAGGTGCGAGGAAACGCCCGGGTGTTTCCATTGCGAAGATCACCCTGAAGACACGGTGGAGCATACGGTGGAGATCTGCCCGGCTTGGGTGGAGCACCGCCGTGTCCTTGTGGAGGCGATCAGCGGCAGCGATCTCTCGCGTCCGGCCCTAGTCCAGGCCATGGTACGGAGCGAGAGTCCATAGGTTGGCGTCACCTCCTTCAGCGAAGCAGTAATGCTCGCAAAGAGGGAGGCGGCGCACGTGAGGGAGAGGCAGTACATGCGCCGACACGGCCTTAGTCGTCGCAGAAGACGCCCTGAGCGTCGGAAATCCGAGGCTGATTCCCGGCCACCGTAGGTGCGGGCTTGCGGACGGTGAGTAATGGGTAGCTCGCTGTCCGGTAAGGGCCAAGCTCGGGTCGACGATGTCAGCACCAACTGATGGGGCCCGGAAGGGCCGATGCCTGCTAAGGGTGCGGGTTGTTCGAAAGAGATACCGTGGCCCCTGGCACACACGCAACTGAGGGAACACGGGTGGGTTTTAGCCAGTAAAAGTCTGACACGTCCTCCTGTTCCACCCAGAGCGGGAGAAATTATTTGAAGATTTCCCACCCACAAAAACAAAAGTTCAACGTATGAGCAGAAGAATGCGCAGCCAGATGAGCAAGTTCGCGCACGTAGGCACATCACTCACAAAAATCACATATAAAGCTAACATGGCTTGCGTACCTACATGTAGATAATTAAATACCTAGTTAGTTGCGTAGTTGTTAACA
Source organism: Polymixis lichenea (assembly GCA_949091785.1). NCBI lineage: Eukaryota > Metazoa > Arthropoda > Insecta > Lepidoptera > Noctuidae > Polymixis > Polymixis lichenea. The sequence goes on along the minus strand of OX420945.1, from coordinate 17,558,956 downwards.
CGCTTTGAGTTACGCCTCTACATTTTCAGGCTTAAATACCAGGTACATTTGCTTTGTCCCTGATTACCCATACGTATCGACCGTACCTAGCTATAACCTATCTAAACTTTGTCATTGATTGAATGTTAAATTATATACCTATCGAATAGTTATGACGTATCACCAATCATTTCCTTAATTACGTCATATTTCCTTGTACATAGGAAGTACTAACTTAAACATAAACATAATATCATAAACTCAATCATATTCCAAACCGATTCCCTGAGGCAACATCATTCAATTAGATATCTAAGGGTACCTACAATACTTACAGGTATTGTCAGCTACATAAGTCAATGATAATTTTGGTATATTTATTATTTAATACTGTAAAAACTAATTATTATTTTAAATATATATTTATACCTTAACTTGCTGTTGCCTGCGATTCGTCTGGGTGAGACGAACTGTTCAACTTGTGAGAAGCACGTTAAGCTGTTGGTCCCATCTGTCATTCGTGGATCTTTGACAGCCGATAGGGGTCATCAGAAACCCGAATGTCTGACAACCAGTCTTACCCAAGGGTATCGAATTATCCTGTAACTGGGTTGTGGAGGTGAGATAGGCAGTCGGTTCATGTAAACTGTTGTTCAGCTGCATCCGGTTAGACTGGAAGCTGACACCAACATAGTTGGGAAAAGGCCAGATGGATGATGTAGGCATGAAAACGTAACAGACAGATAAACGGACAGTCAGACTTACTTTCGCAACAAAAAAATCTAATGGATTATTAAGTACCTATGGATAGTATCAAAGGATAATTTAAAGTATTCTCTACTCTTCACAAAATTGTTATGAAAATAAAATAAAAATCGTCAATTTCAGACTATTAAATTGTCCATATTTAGTTAGTATAACATTATCTTAAAAAAAAAACAAATATATACATTTACACACGTAATTACTTAGTTTGAATTCAAAACCTCTTCTAAAACTACACTTACGTCTCCGACCGTACCTACAAGTGAGGGCGGAATCATTAAATTTGATACTTCCACGTGACTCGGATGTCACAAATAGTTTTGGTCCAAATGCCTCTTTGATATATGGGTATTGTACCTACGGAGCTGAGGGATTTCCCTTCGGGCTACAGGTATTTTTGTTTTGACATGATATTGGACTGTGAAAGTTATTAGAGTTTTTCGGTAGACGCCTACCGCTTATGTAATCCTGGTAGGTCGAGATTGATGTGTCTTGACATTAGAAGATAGGTTACGTAAAAATAAAGAGAATGAAAAAATACTCCGTCCCTACTATAGGTAGGTACTACTAAAAGCACAACACAAAAAATTTAAAGCTTAGAGCAATATAGCCTAGCCTAGCTAAGCCAGAGTTGATGTCGGAAAATATCCCACGGGAATGTAGTTTTAATAAACGATATGTTTGCCTTTCATTCGAATTCGTTTAGCCGTTTTTTTGCGCCAACCCGAACATTAATCCAGACAAACGGACAAAAATCCTAAAATGTATATTTTCGGCATCAGACTGATTCCCACTTTTCGTAGCTTTTTTTTTTCTCAAAAGTATTAACAGGCTATTTAAATAGCAGGATCAATAGAGAAAAATTTACATCTGGAATTTTAAGAGTGGTTTATTTCCCTCCATAGCCCTTATCCATCCTTCCAACATCCTATTAAGTTCTTTCTTCTTCTTGCCTCACCAGAATAAAACAGATCATTACGGTATAAACACATACCCATAGATGTTTTCCCTAGTCCCCCATTGAAGTTGGTCAAACTTCAAATACCAAAGCAATTCCTTCACGTCCTTTATATGACACATTCTGAATTTTTCAAGTCGTACTCCACTTACCATAATCATATCTAGGTACCTACCTACCCTTTTCTGGGTTCCTTTAGAATTCAGCAAAAGGATATTCACGAATTTTGACAGTTTAGTGCTTACCAACTAAAGAAAGCTCTTTTGGGATTAGGTACATGCCTTCCCATGTAAGGCAATCGCGGTCAATGAATGAACCTTTATAGATTTTCCTAATACCGTTATATTTGTAGTACCTACCTATGGTATAAATTATATGCCACATACCTATTTTCCGAAGCTAAATTCTCATCTTATTAAAAGTTGAACGATTTTATCCATTCTTAAATAACTGAAGGGATCAAATATCATAAATAGCAAAGTTTTATTAAGTAGGGACGGAAACTTTATACGCTCCTCCTAGTATACTTTCACATTTAATTCATGGTAGGTAGGTACTCGTTATTTAATAAGAAAATGATTTAGATGGCGAAAATAAATATGGAATTTTTATGTTTTAAATTTTTGGGAATCACCTTTAATTCTCAAAAAAATATTTATTTTTGACGTATTTCTTTTTTGTTTCAGATTATAATGGATGTTCATAGCACGTATGTAGGTCTGTAAATATTAAAAAAAAACAGTTTCGCGTTCAAATATCAATAAGTCCCAATATATATCTACCTAAATAAATAAAAAAACAATGAACGGAACAAAAGCAATGAGAATAAAAAAGAAAAGTGAAATGTCAAATTCTTGAGTTTCGAATTTTGAAAATCGAATAATCATGTCGTCGGAAGTGTCATTGGAGGGTCGCGAGCGCCCAGGATTGGTGCGTCGCGCGACCGCTGGATGCGCAAGGGCAGCATTCTCGCAAGTCGGCCTGGTGATCTTAGTGGTGATTTATGTACTACTTGGTGCAGTGCTGTTTGAGTATCTGGAGTCGGGTCCTGAGGTGCAGAAACGATCCGCCATACAGAGATCGAGGGAGGAGTGCCTAAAGGAACTCTGGGCTATTACAGGTAAGAATTTCATTCATATTACGCCAAAATTAGTATCATTTCTATTCAGTGGTAATAAAATCTTGGTGATATTTCGACATTCACAATATTTAATTCGTCCTACTGTATCTTTGTTGGCACACTCAAATTTCTCTGTAAGCAGAATATTAACAAAATTATGTCATAACTCATTTAATTTTAATTCCAAATTAAAGAACAATGGACAAGCGACTATGGCCTCCGTCCCCAATGTTTTTTGTTTGATCTAACAGACTTAATTTTTGTCTCACATTTTCCTTTACGGGCTACATAATAACTTGTTGGTTGCAAGTCTGAAATATATGGGGTTTCCTGAAAAAGTCATCTTTCAGTTTCATTTGTCTATCGATGTACGAGTTATAGGTGCACACTGTACCAACACCAGTAGGAGTACCCAGTAAGGTATACAAGCGTGAATATTATTATTTCATCTATACATCTATACATATAAATAAAATTGGAGTGTCTGTTTGCAATATAAAAATAACCGCTTTTTGCTACATGCATATGAATATATATACGGTACATATACAATTTTTGTCTGTCTGTTTGTTCCCGCTAATCTCTGAAATGGCTGGACCGTTTTTGACGGCACTTTCACTGACAGGTAGCTGATGTAATAAGGAATAACTTAGGCTACTTTTATTTTAGAATTTTTACTTGTTGCTATTGATATTTAAATAATAGTAAAAAAACTATTCCGCGCGGACGAAGGCGCGGGCACAGCTAATCCTATTAATATTATAATTGTGAAAGCTTATGAAGATGAAGATACATGGTTTCGATGTTTGTTACTCAATCACGCAAAAACAGCTGAATAGATTTGGATGAAATTTGGCGCACAGATAGTTTGTAGCCTGGAATAACACATATAGTACTTTTTATCCCGGTAGTACGATCCCGTGGGATAATTTACGGTCTATACGCGGGTGTGGCCGCTGGCAAACGCCAGTTTTTAATAATAAAACCCATTTTGTACTACTGTTGGTACCCTCACATTTTCTTATTTTCCCTAAAAAGCCCATATTTAGACGTTCGTTGATATAGTAAAGAATGATCAGTAAGCTACGACCTTTAAACATGATACGTCTCAAGTTTGTTGAATAAGTTTCAATTTTGGGGACGCTAGAGCCCATCGTCATTTGTCATTTCCATAACTCCCAGACACTATAAACCAAACGTTACAAAAGATTGTCAAATTATCATGCAATGTTCACCAACCAACAGAGACTTCAGTTCAATCGACCGGATCAATTCGAAAACTATTGAACCAAATAAAAGCTCCGGCTCCTGCCTTTGACAATCTGACCTGCAGGTGATATCTACTAAGCCCTACACATGTGATTTCCCCTGTGTAACGCTGATACGGTAAAGAAAATACGTCACTGGGTAGAATGAAAATCGTATTATTGGATATTACGAGTATTTCTGAAGTATTAGGGGTCAGTTTAGTTATATTGAAGGGTGTACCGTTTAGGTAATGTTAGGCTACTTATTTTGTGCTTTTAAAAGGAATCAAAAGTTTTTTTTTAATCAAATCAATTCAGCCTATCGCAGTCCACAGCTGGACATAGGCTTCTCCCAGACTGCGCCACAACACCCTGTCGTCCGCATTCCGCATCCAGTCTGCCCCGGTCACCGTCTTAAAGTCATCGGTCCATATAGCTGCGGGGTGTCCAACACTACGCTTGCCGATACGAGGTCTCAACTCCTGGACTCGTCTACTCACCGGCCATCAGTCCTTTGAAAAACGTAGCCAACTCTTTGCCACTTCAGTTTGCTTACTCTGCAAGCTGTCGATAACTCCGGTTCTATTCCAGATAATTTCACTTCTGATTTTCTCCTTCAACGAAACACTGAGCGTAGCTCGCTCAGTAGCGCGCTTTCTTGAATTTGTGGTCCAACCCAACTGTCAGTGTTCACTTTTCGGCAACGTATGTCATAACAGGCAGAACGGACTGGTTGAAGACTTTAATCTTCAAACGTTGCGGGATAGGCGACGATGGATTTAGTTTCTTATAACATATAAATTCACGAGTTTCATCCCGAAACAATAATTGGGATTTTTCATTCAAGGTTTTATTTCCAAACGAATAGGAACTACCAGGACACCAGGACCCGTGGGATTGAATCAAAAGTTCATTCGCATTAACACACAACAAATGGGCAATTTGCATTTATTTAAGTCCTATTTGTGTCGATTCAGAAATAGAAGTTCGACCAGCAGATTCCATATTATATAGTCCTCGTCTAAATTGCATCGCTTTTCGTCTTTATTATAAAAATCACCCATTACATAATACCTACATGGAGTATTTAAAGCTTTACGTTCATTATCAAGACACGTTTCCTGCATCCGCCATTATAAGCGATTTTTGCTTATAAGTGCCATTATTGCTTAATGCCTTTGATCAATGCCAGCGGATGCTTCCATGATATTCTAAAGATGTTAAGAGGTTCTCGCTTAACGTGTCTCATTCTATTGTGGAGGCTGCTTTTGAAAATGAAATTTTATGGAGTACCTGCCTAAGAGAATTTAAAAGGTGTTTTCATACTTTTTACTCAGTTTCTGTAAATTGATAACGTTACTTTTTTTAACCAAATAGTAGCTCTCAAATAATCACACTTAATGTCACGATAAGACACAACAACGTAATTAAGATTATGATAAACTAGCTTTTGCTAGCGGCTTCGCCCGCGTGAAGGTCGAAAATTATCCCACGTAAACGTACTATCGGGATAAAAATAATCTTTAGTGTTAATCCAGATTACAAACTATCTGTGTGCCAAATTTTATCCAAATCCGTTCAGCCGTTTTTGCGTGTTTGAGTAACAAACATCTTAACTTATACAAACTTTCATATTTAGGAAGTAGGATTAGTAGGAGGTAGTCTAGTAGGATTAATTGTTTTATCAAACAAAGCCATCGCCATGATTATTTCTAGCAAACATTTTAATAATTTGGTAACAATATGAGCTGTATCATCGCTATTCAACAAACGCCATTACAGGACTCGACCGTTTAAAATTATTTATTTGTATTCCACATTTAAACAGGGAGTAATTGGCACCGTCAAGTTTTAATTTATGATCAACAGATGTCGCTTATGACGGCTTTTGGTAAGTTTATTGATTGTGTTGTCATTATTTTATTTGGACAAATTATAACTCATGTCCGCTTGGATATCCCCCCGGGCAGTGTTATTTAGGTTTCGCATAAAGGCTTCTACAAACAGGCGCGACGCGACAGCGCGACGCAACACTTGTAGAACAATTTCCATGAAATTTTCGTAGAAATTGTTCTACGAGTATCGCGTCGCGCCTGTTTGTAGAAAGAACCCTTAAAGTATTTCTCTGTATCAATGGACTCGACCCATTTCCTAATACTATAATAACTACTGAAAAATGTGTGTATTATAACACTTTTAACCGACCCCTTCCTTCTCGAAATACAACTGTGATGTTATGCGCTCTACTCTATGTTTAACATTTACAGTAACATTGGTATCCGCAAGTAATCCGAGCCAGCGGATTAATGGAAGTAGCAACATTATTAATTCACAACTGGACGTTAGTACTGGCCCATCCTACCGACTAATCTATTACTCATTGCTAAAAGCACTCAAATATAACCAAAAAGCCTTTCCAAGTAGCACTCAAAACCGAATACCCTATAAGATTCAAGGAAGGAAAATTCTTTGACTCAATCTCAATCTTCGGAAATTCTTCGTCTCTGCCTTTAAAGGTATTTTAAAACGAGTAATGCGTCCTTAAGTGAAATATGTTTAACAAGCTTCAATAGGCTCTGTACGCGAAATTCCGCCAAATTATAAGCACTCCCGTGCAAAGAGAAAAATGTTCCCTTTCAGACGAAGTATGGCGCCCGAGTTTCTTTGTGAGAACGCTCTTGGAAGACAAAGGGACAGTTTTGTACGTCGCCCTATTGTGCTCTGTTGTAAATTATGCAGTTCATAAGTTAGCATGGATCTATTGGGATGTACTGTGATATCTGTTCAAGAGATTGTTAAATAGAAAAGAGAAAGAAAAAAAAATGTTTATTCTGCACAAACAAAACGCACATTACAAAAAAAAAATAAGATACATGAATTGCACAAATACAATGTGGACAAAAGCCCCTTTTATCAAACCTTACAAGTCGAAAAAGTTACATAATATTGTCCATTGACTGTTAATGTCAGTCAAGGCTTGGGGCCATAGACAATACAAATGGATCTGCGTTACGACACCGGCAATTATTGAATAAAAAACAAAACAAAAACAAAATGCCGATAGCAGAGTGCATTATTGACATTTTTATATTGACCCTCCATGGATTCTTGGATCTTATTAAAGCATACCTTGAAATATCGACGAAGGGCGGCGGACGACGTATTCTGTTTGACCCTAAAGCTGCGCTCACACGAAATAATTTTACGGCAATAATCGAGCTCGAGGCAGTGGAGAAACTAGTGGAGTAATCTGTAAATTGGCAGGAGTTACTTAAATTGTCTCGGCCTTTTATTTCAATTTAATTAAAGAAATAAATCATTTATTTGCTGAGAATATAGGGCATACATTTAAAGTTGGAATACTTGAAAATTGTCCCGATACATTTTGCCTTACGACATGCAAAATATTAGATTTTAATGTTAATAATATAGTCACAACAATCACAATAATTATTTACACTAGTCAGAATTTAATAGGTAGGTGCAGATAAAGATAAAAAAATATATACAAATCTCTCGCTTATCATACAATATATATAAATAAAAGTATCCTATGTGTAAACTGAGTGTTCCAAATTTCATCCAAATCGGTTCAGCCATTTTTGCTGGATTGAATAACAAACATCCAAACATCTAACCATCCGAATATACAAACAATCACATATAGAATATTAGTACTAAGGATAAGTAGGGTAGGGGATTAATTCAAAAGTCAAAATAATTTATTTGAAGTAGGCCGTTAAAGGGCACTTTGAACGGCAAAATTTACAAGAAAAAAGAATTGGTTCTAGTTTCGCCTTCCAAAAGATAGTTTCATTATTGCCGAAAGTGTAGCTGAATATCTTACGAGAAGTTTATTAAGTTTCATCATTTTACTCCATTTCAGTCTATACCGCTCTCTGTTAAAAAATTGCACTACCTCCGGCATTATTTTACATATTGGTGCCGACAATAGGTTACTAATTGGTGAAAATATTGCTCGTGTAAACGCAGCTTTAGGACGGAAAGCCTCTTTTATCAATGATTTATCGGCGTATGCGAGGCTTCGAGTTTCGATTTTTGTTAATTGCCCCATTTAGATATTACGGTAATTCAATAAAATTGGTTTGGGAACTTTTAATTAGAGTCCCGATTTTAGACCAGAGTTTTAATGATTGGGTAACGTTCCGAATGTTTCAGAGATAAATTTTTCGATTTTGTTTTTGTGATTTCTAAACGACATTTTGTAGTATTCTTTTTACCTACAGTTCATACTTATGTTACCTCAGATTTTGCATCACTGTTAAGATCAATGTGATCATTGTTTTCGTTATGATAAGGTTGCTTTTTGGTTGCTGCCACTAACAAGTCTCTCATTATCACAGTGATCTTTATTGTCGTTACAATAAGGATGCTGTTGGGTTGCTGCTGTCACTGCTCTCAGAGGTAAAATAACGTGAACGGACTGTAGTCTACAAGGTAAATACAACAGTTTTTTCCTCGTTGCTAATCCTTTCTATCTAAAACAATATCTTCAGTCTGCCTTTTTTTTAAGGGAGAGATTGCCACAGTCAATTACAAGCCAAAACATTTTTAGAAGCCAACAGAAGGATCCGCTTGGGGTTTTTTTTTTTGGGTGGGAAATCATCAAATAACTTCTCGCGCTCTGGGTGGAGCGGGAGGGTGTGTCAGACTTTTACTGACTAAAACCCACCCGTGTTCCCTCAGTTGCCTTTGTGCCAGGGGCTGTTCAGTGTTTGGGAAACTACGTCAAGTCTTTTCGTCACCTATTCCGCAATGCTTGAAAACTAAGGTCTTTAACTAATGCGTCCTGCCCGTGATGATATTCGGTGCCGAAGCGTGGACACTGACAGTTGGGCTGGTCCACAAATTTAAGGTCGCTCAGCGCGCTATGGAGTGGGCTATGCTCGGAGTTTCTTTGAAGGATAAAATCAGGATTGAAATTATCCGGAAAAGAACCGGAGTCACCGACATAGCCTGTAGCAAGCTGAAGTGGCAATGGTCTGGCCATGTTTGTAGAAGGCCCGATGGACGGTGGAGCCGACGAGTCCTGTAGTGGAGACCGCGTATCAGCAAACGTAGTGTGGGACGCCCCCCAGCTAGATGGACCGATGACCTTAAAAAGGTGGCTGGAACAGACTGGATGCGGAAGGCGGAGGATAGAGGCGCAGCCTGGGAGAGGCCTATGTCCAGCAGTGGACTGCGATAGGCTGAGTTGATTGATTGATTAACATTTATAGAAGCGATAGTCACAAATTTTTCTGTAACAGGTAAGCAACACCAGGGGGCCAAATAATAAGAGCCGCACGAGTTTTCAAGGTAAAACAACGCTTGCCGAGAAGGGTCTGTAGATCGATGACCATCCATTATTTATCGAGACCAAGACCAAGTTAAGCCGTTGGTCCTAATTGTCATTCGTAGATCTTTGATAGTCGTTAAAGGTTGTCCAAAGGCTGAAGGTCTGACCACCAGTCTTGCCAAGGGGTATCCTATTACCCAGTAACTGAGTTGTGGAGGTTAGATAGGCAGTCGCTCCATGTAAAACACTGGTCTGCAGTAGGATCGCGTTAACTGGAAGCCCAACCCCACATAGCTGGGCTAGACAGATTGTTTGAAATCACAAACACAATAATGTTGATTGTTGTGTGTTTAGTATATAGTAGTCTGACAACTAATCTTACCATGGTGTATTTTGCTACTCCGTACCTGCGTTTTGGAGATCAGATAGGCAGTCACTCCATGTAAAACCTGTGATCTATTCTGCACCAACGCACACAGTATTAGAAAGATCCTGAACAAGGAAATATTTTGGGGACAGTCATGAAAAATTAGGAGTATAAACTATTATGTTTGATGTTGCACGATTCGACTAATTAATTAAGTCTTTATTACATTTATAACTTTCATTTTATTTTGTTCTTTTGATTTGTAAATCGCAGTAACCAACATGGTCAACGCATAGTACTTGTAACTATGTAGATGTATATATGTGGAAGCTTTTTTTTTTTTTTTTTTGAGGCTGGGAAATCATCAAATGACTTCTCCCGCTCTGGTTGGAGCAGGAGGGCGTGTCAGACTTTTACTGACTAAAACCCACCCATGTTCCTTCAGCTGCCCGTATGCCAGGGGCCGCGGTATCTCTTTCGAACAACCCGCACCCCTAGCAGGCATCGGCCCTTGCGGGCCCCACCAGCTGCTGCTGACGTCCTCCTGCGACGGGTCAGTACAGTGGCCCCGCCGCCAACCACTTTTCGGCCGCAGGGGATAGGGAGAGCGGCCAACGCTATACCGACACTTCTCTTCCCCTGCGGCCCCACCGCGTCCGCCATCAAACGGTGGCGGCCCCGTCCAGGCTACGGAAGGGAAGACCGCTACTTAGAAGTACCGGCACTCCTCCTCCGCCGCAGCCTGTAACCCTCAGCCGCGATGCCTCCCATTCGACATCGCGGCCCGCCTCAGTTGCGATGCACCTCACCGCAACCTACTTTTTGGCCGCTACGTCGTCGGCTTGGAGGCACAAGCCCTGACGAGCGGCCCCACCTTGGGGTTCCTCTTGGCTTCACCGTGGGAGGGTGACCACGGTTACTGAGCCCCCCCGCAACGACAATGCGGGAACCCCACTGGGGGGGATATATGTGGAAGCTTGTAATTTAGCAATTTTTTCTTGCCTACAAATGATGATTTTTAGTTTATTATTAGTCTGTAAGCTTTCTGTAAGAATAAATAAATAAATAAATAAAATAAAACACACATCATCAGTATCCAGTTAACTGGACACCAATCCCAACATAGCTAGGCTAGGCAGAGTCACTGATAAAACATACTCACTACACACGCAGCCAAAATGGTTGATGAGAATTCTGTCTGCCATGAACATTATAAAACGTTCGAGCAAATGATTTTGCTAACCAAGCAACTTTATATATTTTACCTAAACACGTCCCTAGTGATTTGACTAGACCCAACCCGACCTTCACCAACCGTTATACAAAATTATTATCATTTTAGACTATATTTTCTACCTTTTCTGGCATGTAGGTAAAGTTTATACAATACTAGCTTTTGCCAGCTGCTTCGCCCGCGTGGAGGTCAAAAATTATACCATGGGAACAATACTACCAGGATAATAAGTAGCCTATATGTTAAAATAAACTATCTGTGTGCCAAGTTTTGACATCACGGTTGGCGCAATGGTTAAGCGATTGACTGCTGTGCTGCGTGTAGCGGGTTCGATTCCCGCACGGAACAAATATTTGTATGACCTACAAGTAGTTGTTCCGGGTCTGGCTGTTTGTGTATGTGTATTTAAATGTTTGTAAACGCACCCACAATACAGGAGTAATTCCTAGTGTGGGGCAACGTTTATTAAAAAAAAAAAAAAAGATAAGTTTCATCCAAATCCGTTTCATCATCTTCATAATTTCAGCCGAAAGACGTCCACTGCTGGACATAGCCTCCCCTACGCTCCGCCACTTCGACCGGTTCTGTGCTTCCTGCATTAAGCGGACTTCTGCGGCCCTCACAAGGTCGTCGGTTCACCTTGTGGGAAGCCTTCCAACTTTACGTCTTCCGGTACGCGGTCGCCACTCCAGAAGTTTTCGGCCCCATCGGCCATGTTCTGCGAGCAATGCCCACTGCCACTTAAGTTTTGCAATTTTTCGGGCTATGTCGGTAACCTTAGTTCTCCTGCGGATCTTATCATTCCTGATTCGATCATGCAGGGAAACTTCAAGCATAGCCCTCTCCATTGCCCTTTGGGTGCCTTTAAGCCTTCTGATGAGGCCCATCGTGAGCGACCACGTTTCGGTTCCATATGTCATCACTGGCAACACGCATTGGTCAACAAACTTATTATTAGGGTTAGCGTCATGCCCCTGCTTCTTACGGTTTCACAACTTGACAAAAAGCTAACTTCTGCCCGCAACTTTGTTCGCGTGATATTTTGCCCCACGACCCGTCGCGTCGTATGTCATCGCCCACTCGCGCTAATAGCTCGTTTACACTTAGCGTTCTTTCCGACATTTTTTCAATTTTGCTCGGCTCTGAAGTATTGTAGCGTGATGTTAAATAGCTTATAACCTTCGTCAAGAATTGGGCTATCAAATACAAAAAGAATCTATCAAATCTAAAAAGAATCGATCAAATCCAAAAAGAATCGATCAAACCCAAACAGAATCGATCAAATTCAAAAAGAATCAGTCAAATCCGACTGGTAGTTTCAAAGATTACTTGCTACAAACAACTTCAACGGTTTATAATATTAGTGTAGATTAAATATGTACCTACCTAAGTTTAATACTCATGTACGTATATACACATAGAGGTCAGATAGGCAGTCGTTCCATATAAGGTAGTCCTTCCGTGTAAAATACTGGTATTCAGCTGCATCCGGTTAGACTGGAAGTTGACCCCAACGTAGCTGGGAAAAGGCTAGGCTGATGATGATTATCTACGTATAGACGTATAAGAAGAAGAACAAACGCGGTCACACAGACAGACATAAAAAGCTTTTTTTGTTCTTATAATATGTCTATATTAGTATATAAGTTAATATACCTAACCAATTTCTGCCAGGTCATGTAGGTTTTGCCAACCATTTGAAATATTATGTATGCAGCAATAATCTAGGCCTAGGTAATAAATTACGAGGCTTGACGTGCAATTTTTCATATCCATTGTGGTGCAGAATTCGTTAAACTAAATATTTTGTTAAAAGGAATAATGGTAAGGAAGGTTACATAGGCGTGTCTTTTTCATCGATGGTTTTATAATATAAATATTGAGGTATGAGGAGCAGGGTGCAAAGTTCACTCATCCTCCATAGAAAAAAGAGAACGATTGTTTTTTTTTTTGGGACTCACAGCTCACAGTTCCACCTATGAAGTTGTCGTCTGTTTAATCGGACTTGCCTGTGATAATTCTAATAAATTAAGATTACCAGCCAGGGCTTAAAAAACTTAAAACTAAAGCGATTGCTCGCTAAGGGCACCTCGACTTAGGGCAACGCTGGCATAGGGCAACAATGGACAAACTGAATCGGACTGAATGACGGCGATTGATGTCAGGCGTTGTATAAATACTACTTTATATATTTATTTAATTTATCGTCACATTGGAAAATATAAATACTAGTTGCGCGGTAAAGTTTGGTTGCGCGATGCAGGTTTTTTGCGTGAGGTCAGTGTGATGCGTAGATGATTCGGATGAGGTGATTTAGATACCACCACAATTAGTTGTTTTTCATATTGGCCACAAAGATGTTATTTAGCTCTTTGAAAAAATCCAATTTACTGCGTCCTTTAAAAATAAAAAATAAAATCTTTGAATAACATGACGATAGTGTCATATTAATACGAAAATCGACTCCTAAAAATAATGTTTTATAACTTCCCACTTTTTCTCACGACAGTTCTCGTTTTCTTCAATTTCCTGGGATCTCTCGAATTCTCGAATGTTCCATATTGATTCTCGAAGACTGAGGTAAGCTCAAGTGAGTACAGCTCTCTCTCTAGAGACGAACGAAAACTTATATGAGAGGAAACGCGAACAAAAGTTAGTGTAGAATACATAGCTATGTCAAATATTCATGGGAAAACGGATGCCAAAACATGTCACTTGAAAACTCCTGTGAGTACAATAGTTTCCACTTTATGTTATGGAAAGTTCTGTGTTTAGTTTAACATCTATTGGATTGGTCGAGTGATGGACAGGCTCTCGCATTAAGCACTTAAGGGACCATTTGTAGGAATCAGGGATAATTTTATTGCTTAACTTTTGGTATCCATTTATGTTGAAAGATCATCAAAAAGTATGGGCATAAGTTGTGAAATAGATTATCAATTCGTCTTCATATCGAATTTTAAATATACCTTAAATTTTTCAAGGCCATTTTTGTATAAAGATTGTAAAAAAAACCAACCGACTTCCGAAAAAACACTACAAAGTGAAAAATACGAGGGTCATTCAATAAATACTTAGCCTACAAAAAGTAAACGAAAATTTTGGAAAAGTGGGAATTTATTTTTCAACATAGTCTCCTTTTAGTTCGATACACTTAGCCCAGCGATGCTCCAACTTTTTTAATCCGTCCGAAAAATAGTTTTTGTCAAACCCTGCAAAATAGGCCTCCGTGGCGGCGATGACCTCCTCATTCGATCCATATCTATTCCCGGCGAGTGATTTTTTCAGATTAGGAAACAGAAAGAAGTCACAAGGGGCCAAATCTGGAGAATACGGTGGATGGGGCAGCAATTCGTAGCGTAATTCGACCAATTTGGTCATGGCAACGGCAGACGTGTGAACCGGTGCGTTGTCGTGGTGAAACAGCACTTTTTTCTTCGCCAGATGGGGTCGTTTTTTCTTTAATTCGGCGTCGAATCGGCCCAATAAATCGGCATAGTAAAGCCCTGTAATTGTTTTACCCTTCTCGAGGTAATCGATGTAGATCACACCTTGTGAATCCCAGAAAACGGTGGCCATAACTTTTCCGGCCGATTTTACAGTTTTCGCCTTTTTTGGAGCACGTTCCCCGGTCTGGATCCGTTGTTTTGATTGCTCCTTGGTCTCTGGTGTGTACCAGTGGATCCAGGTTTATCGACGGTCACAAAACGACGCAAAAACTCCGCTGGATTCCGCTTAAACAGCGCCAAACACGTCTCCGATGTGGTCTCACGGTTGCGCTTGTTTTCTGGTGTGAGTAAACGCGGCACCCATCGCGCCGACAGCTTTCTCATGCCGAGTTCCTCGTGAAGAATATGATGCACTGTTCCTTCTGAAATGTCTACAGTCTCAGCTAGCTCCCGAACCTTCAATCGGCGATCTGCCAATACGAGATCATGGATTTTTTTAATGTTTTCCTCCGTAGCAGCTGTTTTCGGTGCACCTGGACGTGGTTCATCAAAAACCGACGTACGGCCACGTGCAAACTCGTTGAACCAATTCTTGACGGTGGCCATCGATGGAGAAGAGTCACCGTACACAGCATCCAAGCGCTCTTTGATTTCGATGCGCGTTTTCCCTTCCAAAAATAGGAATCGAATCACCGAACGATATAGCTCTTTTTCCATTTTTGTAAAACCGATCGACACGTTCGCTTCCATAAGTTGTCAAATTAAAACAAATGAAGGGATTGGAATGAAAATTTGAAAAAAGAATTAAAAAAGAATGTGCTACACTGTGGTAAAACTCTTTTGAAACTACAGCGCCCTCTGGCGATGAGGCTAGGTACTTATTGAATGCACCTCGTAACTTTAATTTCGGAAGGCGGTGACTTTGGATATGTATTTTAAGTTTTCGTCACCGCCTTCCGAAATTAAAGTTATTTTTTCACTTTGTAGTGTTTTTTCGGAAGTCGGTTGTTTTTTTTTTGGTAAAAGTTTTTATTTTTCACTTTTTTAGTTATAGTACCTACCCCACTAATTTCGAAATTTCTTCATCCTTGGGGTCAAAACAATGCATATTTAATCGATAGCAGCAATCGCGGTTGATTTACTGTTATATTTTGAAGAGTTCCGTTGTCTGTCTCCGAACCGAAACGCATCATCAGATCTAAATTAAATTGAAATGGGACCACACGTGAAGCACTAGCTTTCAATTAAAAAAAGAATCATCAAAATCGGTTCACCCAGTCGAAAGTTCTGAGGGAACAAACATTAAAAAAAAACATATGTGGAATTGAGAACCTCCTCCTTTTTTTGAAGTCGGTTAAAAATTTCGTAATTCTCCACAATTCATAGTTACTATTCTATACTTCAAACTATGTTCGGTTTCACCATTTTCAACGAGTTAGGGTCTTACTACAAACACCAATATTCTGCCTAAACCATTTCACAAGCATCGGATTGACCGCCGCACTGCTCAATTCCATCAGTGATAATCCATTAGATTAACTAATCATACTGAATTTAATACAATTTAAATACAGCACGATTTGCCAGATTAACGCTCACCACCCTTTTCATTATTAATTATTCAATGTAATTATTTTCATTAGCCTGTGGTCTGTGAAATACACTTTTGACATCCAAATGCATTTAGAGCAGTTTGTTTGATGTGGTTCGGATACGGCTCGGAATAACCGAAGTTTAGTGAAAATGTGCTGTGGTTGAAATTGTGGTACACAGAAGAAATACTAGTATAAATCATGCGTAGCGATTTTTATGCGCCCTTTACGACGCGTCTTGCTACGGTGTAGCATGGAAGATCGTGCTACGCCGTAGCAAGGCGCGTTGCGTTACGAGATTAGTGCTAGGGCGAACAATGTTCCACAGTCAGAACAGTCTTCCATTGAAATTCAACTAAAGGAAATCTGGTAACTCTTGAAGGTGGCTTCACGATCCTGTTTTCAAATCGGCGAAAAAACTAGCTTGGTTAAAATAATCAATTGCTTTAGTCAACGCTGGCTGTCTGTAAATCCAATAGATATAAGAATTAAATTAAAAATCTTTTGATCTTCAATTAAAGTCAATTTAAACTTTCAAAGTATTGCATAAGCACTTAATCGGCCAAACGAGTTTCTCAATAATTTCCCCCTAAAAATACGATAAAAAAACACATAAAGCATCGAATAAATGATGGTACATTTAGCCCTTGCTAACATATTCCGAATTTTTTCAGCGTTTTTTATCTCATTGTTATCGACATGAAGACTATTATCGCGCTTCATATAAAGTGTAATTTATCATTTTGATCGCCGGCTAACGATAAGGTACAAAGAGAGTTTATAATTGAAAATATGTCCATTTCATTGTCATGCGCGTGAATTATTGCTGGTTGAATGTGCGGTAGAGTATGTAGAAGTGGGCGTACATTATTGGTTTAGTGTTTTGAGCAATAACTGTAGTATAATCAGCCTATAATGTTCCCACTGCTGGGAAGAGTGGGCTATAATCCACCACACGGACTCAGACCGGCACCCTAATTGTGTAACGCATGATCAATCACAATCTGATCGTTTTGAAACAGATTGCTAATACATTGCTTCGTATGTTCGAAAAATGCGTCTGCTCAACAACGTAAATAACGCAATGAATATTGTTGAACTGTCAAAATGAAACAAATTATGATTGATCGCGTGTTACACAATTAGGTTGCAGGTCGATGTATGTCACTTGTCTTCGATTTTTTTATTCTAGAACAGCCGGTTTCCACATCTATACATCTATCTATACATATAAATAAAATAGGAGTGTCTGTTTGTAATATTAAAATAATCTTTAAATCTATTACATGTAAATAAAATTGGAGTGTCTCTTTGCACTATTAAAATAACTGCTTTTTGCTACATGCATATGAATATATATACGGTACATATAGCAAAATATTTTTTTTTTCAATTTTTGTCTGTCCGTCTGTTGGTCTGTCTGTCGGTTTGTTCCCGCTAATATCTGAAATGGCTGGACCGTTTTTGACGGGACTTTCACTGCCATGTAGCTGATGAAATAAGGAGTAACATAGGCTACTTTTATTTTAGAAATTGTATTGATTTTTATTAAAATATGTAATATAAATAAATAATAAAAAAAATACTTCTACGCGGACGAAGTCGCGGGCACGTCGTAAATATTTTCCTTCACGATTTTGAGAACAGTGCGGATAAAATAATTTACACAAAGTAAAGTAGACTGGGTTCGGACCTGATACCTACAACTCGGTAAGTCCTGGCCGTTTCTATTGCAAAAATTATGTTTATAGGTATTCAAAAGTCGGTATCTAGAAAAAATGTTCACAGCTTGGCCTGAATTCACTATGACCACTACACGATTCCTTAGCCATAACCACATCAATCACACACGACTTCTGCTAATCTTGTATTAATAATACCGAAAACTTGTCTAGGAACATACAGAATATAACATTTCCATTCCTTACATTGGTTTCTAAAAAAACGAGATTGACGTAGTTTCAACGTAGCAAGATTCCGCGGGGAATCATTATAACGATACAGAATTGGAGCCCTGTTTTTTACCACTATATCCAAGTAGTTCGTAGGCTCCCGTGTATACGTGAAGATGCAGCTTAGGTTGACTTTAACCACCATGACCTAGGGAAGATGCGGGAAGCTTTGGATCAGTCCTAGTGAGTAGGTCCAAGCCAAGCAGTGGACCGTTTTTTGACGGATATGATCGTTTGATAATTAAATGGTTTAATATGTCAAGTTTTATCCCGCATCTTGGTACTTGAGAAATAAGAAACATTTTACAAATACGACAAAAAAAAAGCCTTTTTTTAGAATATAACTAACTGTGGCCGCGGCTTTGTTAGCGAGGATGTCGACAATTTTGCCACCGAAACGTGCTACCGAGACAAAGTAGCCTATGTGACTCCTTATAACATCAGCTATCTGCCAGTGAAAGTCGTGACAAAATCGGTTCTGCCGTTTCGGAGTTTACCTGGAACAAACAGACAGACAGAAAAATATTATTTTGTTATAAGTATCGTGTGTATTATCAGATGCATTTGGTAAAAGCTGTTATTTCGACGTTACAACCAGATACTTCAGTTTTATATATTTGGAAAGATAATTCCTTTCCTAGTTTTGCCAGTTCTGTCACAGTTGAAGCTGGAATTGTCCAGCTATAAATAAGTAGATTTGAGGTCAGAACTGAAGTAGATTACCATTAAGCCAGCGCCAGAGTCTGTTTAATTGGTCGATCGTACAATCGCCCAGGGACTAGTTACTCGTCTGTGGTTTGAGCGTTAAACTAGTAGTGCCGCAGTGAGCCTGTCATGAATTTTAACCTGATTGTATTTTTTTGTATTGTTTTTTTAATAGGTCAATGAGTTTAGGTGCTGTGTGGTGCCGGACGTAAAAGAATAGCATCATCCCATTTCTTCCCGTGGGTGTCGTAGAAGGTGACTAAGGGACTTACTAGAGAATGGGCAGCAGCGTTCTCTATGCATTTGACCACCATACTGCTGTTTGCCAACCCGCCTGCCAAGCGTGGCAATTATGGCAAATCCCCTCTTTTGGGGGAGGCTTATGTCCAGCAGTGGACGTTTTTCGGCTGATATGATGATGATGATGAGTTTATGTTGGTTAATTTGAAGTAATTAATTGATAAACATGAGATTTTTTAAATGGCACATGGCCACGTGGCATGCTCTTTCATCTCATGGTCTTTTTCTTTTCGTGTCGATGGTACCTACTCGTACACTTTTTTTTTAAATATATTCTGGGCTCAGAAGATGGCCACGTTTATTACGGCATCAGGGGCTTTATTTAGATCATCTAAGGTGCAGGTGAACGGGCACTTAGGTCACTCTAGCAAGTGGCTCATGCGCTGATCAGAAGCAGATAACTAGTTCTGAGCAGCTATTGAGATTATAAGTTGGCTTAGAGAATGAAGCGTAGGTACTTATTCTTACATTTTGAAAGATTGGGACATTTTCAATCATACTAATGACATAGGTACGTGGCATTTAATTGGTATAATATAGTCACTTCTACTATCTTCTTTATATACAACCTGATGGAACGAACCTTGACAAAAAATATAATTATATTATATTAAATTAAAGAGAAAACATTATACATATCTGCAGAATTAAACTTTATGCATTGAATATAGATGAAGGCTCTTGTTTCAAAATTTTTAACAAGGTACAACGTTTTTCACAAAGCTAGCACTTTTTAAAGTAATTTCGGTAGATGGCGTTAAAATGACAGCACTCTCATCTTTTTATTTAAAGTTACAGAAGGAATCTACACAAGTTGTGAGAGGTTGTTTGTTCCGATTGAAGTTCTTTGAAAGATCTTTAGATCTAATAGAACTTGAAACTTGAACTGTTTGAGACAAGGAACATCGAGCACTATTCGTGTGGAAGGTAAAACTGAGCAACCGGATGCTGACACGCGGATTGACATAATTTTTAATAAATAAAATATTTATTTTTATATGTCGCAAAAAGTATGACAACCAGTCTTACCGAGAGGTTTCGTATTACCCAGTAACTAGTTTGTGGAAGTCAGAGAGGCAATAGTTTCATGTAAAATACTGGTACTCTGCTGCATCCAGTTAGACTAGAAGCCAACCCCAAGATAGTTACGAAAAGGCTAGGCAGGTGATGATATTACTTCACACAGTATATCCAATTATTTTTTTTCTCTTTAACTGTCCGTGACATCACAGCGGGCCCTATCAGAATACCAGCGCTGCGACAATTATTTTAAAATGTTGCAGAATCATGTTGGGATAGGGGCCTTTTGGCCTCGTATTGGACTATCTGTTTTTATTTTATTTTACTTTTTTTTAATTTGTATGAGTGTTTCGTTTAGTTTGTAATATTCCTGTGCGAGTACCAATAAATACTGTTTCTTACTTTCAACGTTAAAAATCTAACTTACGTGAAATAATTCTTCTAAACTACACAACTGTTTTTAAACGAAGTGTCTCCGCAAACTTGGCGAATGAGAGCTAGACCAAAGTAGTGTCTTCAAACAGCTGCGACACGACAGCGCGACGCGACACTTGTAGAACAAATTCCGACCGTCGCGTCGCGCTAGTCTGCACGAGCCTTAACAAGATTTTTTTGTTTTTCTTTGGTAACTCTCAAAGGTTGTTTATTTATTTCTGTGTGCCTGTTATTTAATACATTATGTAGGTACAGTGAAATAATCTTCGTTTTTATTCAAGTTTCACTATATATAATTAAGTGTATTTAAGCTTACATCCTGTAGCGCAGAAATATCACTGTTTTGACTCGTCGCCACATCAGTACTTAGATTGCGCCTATGTAAAGCAGGTGTAGGTTGCTATTAATTATGAATATTAATTATAAAATTGTACTAATTTGTTGCTGCTGAATGTTGATTGACATTGCGACGTCTATGAACAAAAAATTCAATGATTAACAATATTCTTGGTAAAAAATGGCATGTATTATGAAAGACTTGATGCATGATCGTTTTTGAAACCGTGTCCTTAGGTACAGAAACAAACATAGTTACCCTACTTATACAATATGTAACAAAAACCCTATTTTTCCTTCTACCCACGTTTTCAGAATCGGTGTATATACGTAATAAAGCAAGTCATTTATAAAAACTGTTCAAAATAATTAATTTAAATAAATATTTAATTATAAATATTTGTAATGTTTAACTGATTTTGGTTAGATCAAAGAAAGACGCCGAGCTCGTAGTATATTGTGCGAAATAAGGATACTTGTAAAATCAGATACTGTAAATATTTTTTTGAATTGTTATTTGATATTGAACTCTCGATTAGCCAATGCTTATTTAAAAAAATATATAACTTCATCAATGTTGTGCTTGTAGGTAAGGGTATACGTCCCTAAAAGGAACAACAGGGTTTTTGTTACATATTGTATAATATTCCTAACAATTATTCAAGCTCAACTAACCAGCATAGTCCACTGCTGCATCAATCTAATGTAATTACAAAGCCACAAACATAAGCAGCAATGTCAAGCATACATTTGTAAAGTTACCATAATATTTTAATGTAATTACTAAATGCGACCGTATCGTGCTACTCGACATTTGAAAAATAAACTATAATAACAACTTCATTATATTTGTAAAGAATGTTAAGTATTATATTCGCGATGTCGTGACATTTTATTTTTGTTAATATACTGTGAATTTTTCACGTATGTTAGTTGTAATAAATTATGGTATGCAAATGGTAAAGCGAATCGTAAAAGTTGGGTAGTTACTAAAAAGGAAGGGACTAACACGATAATTGGCGTGATCACCTTTTGACTACTGAACATTATGTACTTGTTCGTCTTGTCCTGGTTAGAAAATCGCGGAACGCGTTAACCATTATCGGTGGTCGGTCTTTTAACCAATTGGTGGTCATACCAACTCTACATATATCTTATGTCTCGTTGCAAAGTTTAAGTAAATATAATCTACCTATTCCGAATAACATTATTAATAAAATGTAATGTTGTTCAAGTCCCGCAAAAAAATGCCGTCGTAAGGAAGTCTCCGATTTTGGGTTCTGTTCCTCGAAGTTTAGGTAGATAAGCATTACCTATTCCTATCTCTGGTAATAATACAATTGAAATAATATAGTAGTAGCTTATTATTAAAATATACGTTTAAATAAAAATAAAATTATAATAAAAACCAAGAACTTTGACTTTTCTTTACTTTTCCTCTTGCCCTTCGGTGTGAAGCAAGCAAACTAATCATTTTATTCTTGCATTCTTCTACATCTCTTCCCAATGAAAGAGTAATATCACTCGTTTTTTTTTTTAAGTAATCAGGATTTTTTGGATTCCTAATAACTGGTTTTTCTTGATACAAACCAATAACTTCAAGCGATTGTTGGGCACTCCATATCATGAACGTACACACGACACAACCGTCACGAACGCCGTCCAAACGAGCACTGCGAGCGCCTTTGTGTTCGCGATAAAAACCGATAGCCCTGGATCACGGCGAGCGCTGGCGCAAGCGTTACATGTAATGCTCGTAGTGCTATACACACAGAATTCGCGTTCCATTTCAAGATACATTACATTATACGTTACATTCATCTGGACCCGGACCGAGTCCACGAACGACGCACAATCGCTTGAAATTGTTGGTTTATTATTTTATAATGAACACTTATTTGCTGAGATTCCAGTTTCACCAGTAAAGAAGATCTTCTCTTATACAATTCAGTTTTCAACCATCGACGTAGACATGGGTAGTTCTCGAACGATTGAAGGAAATGAACTACTTCATATCACAAATTAAACTTATCATTCATTCAGTAGTCATTCCAATGTGTCTCTCCTTCACTTAGTTCATTCAGTCTTTCTTTTCGCTATTTCGATTTTAAATACGCCAGCCTAGACAAAAATTTCTAACTATCAGTAAAAAATAAACAAAACATACTACTTACTTATTAAAAATAATTTTGCTTAAATTCATATTTCTAGGTTGACAGTTCTAAGCCTGTTTAAAGTATGCAGAAAAATCGACATACGTATAAAACTGAACTAGTGAAGTGCATCATTTGTCGTAACTTGTCTGTCACTATCGTTATCTTATGTTAAGGACTCGTTCTGATTCGCTGAACTAAATGAAGTACTGAAGTAAATGAGTGTACTACTTCGCTAAGCGAAAAGATATACTTCATTCATTTCTTTTTACTGACACATTTTGCGCATGTCGACATCGACGCACCAAACGTTTCTTCCGGTCTTCAGTTAATAAATACATACAAATAAAAGTAGCACCAGCTATTATGACCTTCCTATTCGGCATGTTCGTAGCAACTGAGTGGAAACAGCTCTTGAAAAAGATTCGCTTACACGATTCGCGTTGAGTTCGTGTGCCGACCACACTGTTGACGCTAAATTACATTACGCGTTACACACGTCCTGGGGCCCAAGTCTGCTATTTTTATAAATTCGTCATTCCAACACGATCCCACTGTCATTCCAACACGATCCCATTGTCAATTTGCTAAAAGTTCGTAATCTGCTAAATTCATAATGATCGATCATTGGTCGGTCAATGGTGTCGTAATAGAATTGTGTCATAATGACATTGTCGTATTGCCATTATTATAAAACCCGTTAGTAGAAATGATTTTCCAAAAACGACTACTGAATTTGAACATTTATTCATGCCCCATTTCATTTAAATATATATTTTTAAATATCACTTATTATTATATAATAGTTTGTTAGTGTTAAATTATAGCAGATTACCGCCAAAGTCAGTCATTCATTTGTCATTATGTACGAGATTACCAATAAATGCCATTTCTTTCAATGGAGTGTCAGTGGCTGACCATTGGAAAGTCATAATGACGCCATTATGTTAGTAGATTACCAAACTTGTCAAAATCAACAATTATGAAATCAATGATAGACCATTCTGACACTATTGTAATAGCAGACTTGAGGCCCTGTTCCGTATGGTGCCGGACGTAAAAGAATAGCACCATCCCATTTCATCCCATGGGTGTCGTAGAAGGCGACTAAGGGACTTACTAGAGAATGGGCAGCAGCGTTCTCTATGCATTTGACCACCATACTGCGATCGCCAACCCGCCTGCCAGGCGTCGCGATTATGGCAAATCCCCCTTTTTGAGGGAGGCTTATGTCCAGCAGTGGACGTCTCTTGGCTGATATGATGACACGTCTGGACCCGGCTTTAGTAAAGACCTTCACCCTAATTGCATAATACACTATCAATCACAATCTTAATAATTTTGAATCATATTGCTAATCCATTGCTTCATAAATGTTCGAATTTCTGTCAACTGTTTGCTCAACAACGTAAATAACGCAATTAATGTTTTTTTACTGTTAAAATGAAAGCCATTCCTACTGTTTGTGTGTTACAAAAGCACCCCTTACTACAACATACCTCTGTCCGTAACAACACGCCTTACGGGGAATACACTCTTATAGGGAGAAGCCTATTGCCACCAACCGGGCTCAAATCTAAACTTCACCCAGTAACACTTTGCCCAACCTGGGAATCGAATTCAGGGTCTGCTCAGCGTTTACGTTCCCTCGCAATCGCTTTGAAAATCGACCTAATCTTGATCCACATCATTTGTATTAATAATAGGTACTAATATATAATATAATATATAATCTATAAGTACTATTATTATAAAGAGGTAAAGTTTGTTAGTTTGTGAGCTTGTAGGGGGTAATCTCTGGATCTACAGAACTGATTTTTAAAATTCTTGTACCGATAGAAAACCACGTTATTTGTGAGTGTCATAGGCTATATATTAACCCGAAAAATGAAAAGATTTTCCATGGGAGTCGGATTTGCAAAGTAAGTCGGAGAAAAAATGTTTTCTTACGAACGCTACCTTACCGATGATTGAGTTTTAAAAAAAGTTGTAGATCTTAATAATGCCTACCAAAAAGTCAGCGACAACAAATATCTAACTTTTATATTTAAGTCACAAAAGTAGTTTCTTATTAAAAAAAAAAACTAAATCGTGAGGTCATGTTTATAGGTCATATTATCAACAATTATGAATTCTTATCAAAATAAGTACACTTATCATCTCAAATGTTTAAAACAAAAGACTTTTTCCTTTGACTGTATATAATTTGGACGAATGGTTAAAGAGATAATACGACATAGGTATGGAACCGCGATCGTGTCGTAATCTATTGAGCGATATAAAAATGTTTACCGCCCAACGAAGTGGGCACGGGTCAGCTAGTTTTCAAATATTTTGAGGGCAGCTTCCAATAAGATATATATAAATCCTTAACCTTAACCGATATTAATCAATTAAGTTGCCTGTCTCAGACGTCCTTTTGTAGGACCTGTGATCGTATCAAGTTCTACCACAACACCCTATTTATGGTTAATTGTTCCTATTATGGTATCTCTTTATTACTGGTTTTAATTTAGGGTGGGTTTTTCCGTTCCGCCCGTATTCATACATCATTTCAGAAACCATAGTCGATAATTACAGACAGGTAATAAACGGCCCTTACAGTTAAAGAAGTTCAGGTAATTCTTATATAAAAAAGCATTTGAGAATTCTCCCATATTTCGGTCATCAGCCCAACTGTCAACTTTGTTTTTTTGATTATTCCATTAATCACGACGTAATTTTTATTTGTTTGAGGTTTATTCGACTGAAAAAGACTCCTTATTGGTCTTTCCTGGTAACCCCTGCAACTATATTTGTAATATGAGAGGGTTCACATCAAGAGTGAAACGCGTGGAGCTTGATGTAACGACCTTTGAGCCGTTCCCATTTATATTTCTATGACCGTTCCGATACTGCGTGTTTCTTACATCAAAGCCACAGACGCAGCTTTTTTAATATCCTGTGTTTTAAATACATATTTTAGCAACCTACCATACACGGAGACGCTGATTTAAGATACAATATGTAACTAAATTAATGCACATTATAAAAGTAGTCTGTTCGGTATCGTTTACTGATTTATTTCAGTCTTTTTAATAAAAGTAATTTTTGTCCCTAAAACAG
This sequence comes from Polymixis lichenea, assembly GCA_949091785.1. Taxonomy (NCBI): domain Eukaryota; kingdom Metazoa; phylum Arthropoda; class Insecta; order Lepidoptera; family Noctuidae; genus Polymixis; species Polymixis lichenea. The sequence goes on along the minus strand of OX420945.1, from coordinate 17,532,940 downwards.
TTAAAACTACGTAAATTACAGTGATACTTGCGCTGTACAGTCAAAACAAACCAAAATGGACAAAGTACCTACTACACTAGACCCTTATACGTATGCGACTGTGTGCGTGCGTAGATAAGTAAAATGACCACAATTTTCTGCCACATAATAACGAATTTAATAAATAAACTATGTTTTATAGATAATACTAAAAATTCAGTGTACGTATTATGATTATAACATTATATTCTAATGGGGTGTTAGGCAGTCTGCGTTAATTCAGGAAAATATTTTGACTTAATTTCATTCATGGACGGCCATACCATAACATTATATTAATATGGAATTATATGTTACAGTATAGTTTGGTGACGTCATTGAAATATATATTATAGCTGCGTGTGCGTCACTCAAAGATAGTATTGAAAATATATCGTAACATAGTTATGAATTATATTAATAAATATTGTAGCTACGTATGTTAAGGTATTTAGCTATTTCGGTACCTACTAGCTCAAAACATCAAATACCGAGTTTCGTATTCACTGCTCTATCAAAGCTGTTGTCGTATTTGAAACGGTCTCAATCAATCAAGTATTTAACTACAGAACGTTATTGTTACAGTTATCGATCCTAATCGAAACTTCAAAATTTAACGACCTCCATCGTTAGTATTGTCATGTCTTCCGTATAATTATAACTATCATTTTGTCGTAAAGCTGGCAAGGTCTTTTTGTGACCTATTTATTGTTGTGATTATTGGATCAAACTTGTGACATTCACTGCTGTATTACATTTTGCTCTACTAAACTATAAAATATCATAAAATTTGGTTTTCTTTAGGAACAGTGCTTTCATTGGCTGATTAGTGCTAATGGAGAAACACGGATTTTTATAAATACCTTGCAAAAAAGGGGACATGAAGTATGTGCAAATAAAGCTCTCCTGAATCTCGAGCTGAGTCAGGCCTAAACCTTAGAGTCTCCCTAGAAAGAAAGCATCCTTGACGATTTCTCCACGAAAATAAGGCTCTTAAACTAATGAGTCCAGCCTCTTTGTCATCAGACAATAATGCAGTTGCCAACAAGAACGTGATCTTTGGCGAGAGAAGCCAAAACTTCCTGATTCTTTCATTTTCTCTTCCGACTTTGAAAACCAGACGTCGAAATTAAGTCGGCTGCAGCAAAGACGATCTCCACTGGTGGGGTTTCTCGGATGGTTTCGACCTTCAATGTGTATGCGGTAGACCATGGCCCACCTTTCATCTTGTGCCCTGTCACCTGATCACGTGAAGACGTAATGTTTGCATCAATAGAGTTCGCTTTGCTAAGTACTGTGTCAAAAAATACATTTAAGGCGGAGATTTCTGGAAAACGCTCAAAAAGGCGGTTTTTTAAGTCTTTTTTGCATACAGTGATCGAATTCAAAACATAATTAAATATATTTCAATGCATCAAAAAAAGTCACCTCTTAATTATCTTTAAAATCAGTTTATCCCTTCAATAACAGTTATAAATACAATTAAAAATATAACATAAAATTTCAAATGCCAAACTGCATCCAGTGATGGATTATTTATTATTAAATAGTAAATATCTAATTTTATAGGATTTTATTTTCATTTTTACGACATACGATTGCTCATTTGTTATTCGAATTTAATACAACAGATTTTAACCCGTAACAAATCGCAATAAGAACTATTATCGCTTATAATGACCATATTTAAAGTTACCAGGGCCTTAACCTAGAACGATATTTGCCACCGACGCGCTAATAGGAAGAATAACTATCGACAAAAATCCGAATGATTTATTATTTTATAACCGCATTCTACTTATTTACGAAATGCTTATTAAACAAAACATTACAACCAACGTTGAAAATACGTTTATATCAGTATTTAACACTCATATTAAAATCGCGTGACAAAAAGACCGGCTATTTATAATTCCATACGCAGACTGGAAGACAAATGGCGCCGGTAGGTGCAAAAAAGTTTTTATTCACAATACACAATGGGAAAATGGCGTTGAGCTTATACATTTATCAATTTGAAGTAGAGTTATTTACGTGGGTGAACTTTTTGTTTGTTTAATTTCGTATTATTTTGGTGACGTCATTGTTAAAATTTACTTTGTTTTCGACTTGGCCAGAATGTGACATTGAACTTATTTCTTTCTTATTATTGCCTGGTTTTGGATACCCCTGATAATTAATCATTTAGAATAAGCGCACCGTTCGCGGGCAAGCTACGCGCCGTAGTCGAGCGGCGCAGAAGATGCGCGCATGCCGCTCACGGTGCACCTCCCTCGCCCCCATATTTCGTTCAAACGCGAAAAAAACTATGTGCGCACGAGAAGCGCGCGCTCTGCATACGCGCCCCACTTAAGCCTTGCCGGAGTTGCTCTGAAGCGGCGCACCAAACGTAAGCTGTAACCGCACGCGAGTAACACGCGCACAGTTCGCAAGTGGCTCGCGAGCGGCGCATTCGCCAGGTCTAGTCGCACCCTTAGTCAGTTCATAATCAACTTTGTTCCAACTGCTGGGTCACCGGCCTCCTTTCTGTGAAAGTGGGCTATAATATATCACTTGGGCCCAGTGCGGGCTGGTAGATGTAAAAATGTCTTCGAATTTTTGGTCCTAGAACATAGCGATTTCCTCACGATGTTTACCTTTACCGCTTGTGTGTGGGTTTATGAGAATTAAAATATTTTCTATTTCGTTTTTGATGCCATTTACGTCACCCTTCCCTATTTTGTGCCAATCAATAGCATGAATTCTAAACCAACAAAAGGTCTTGGGAATAAATGCGAACTTTTTAAAACGTAAACCGATACAGCTTTAATTCTAAACGAGACTTCTTCGTCGTCCATAGATATTATTTTATTCCTGGGTTATTTATGAAATGGATTGTTTTATTTCTATTGGAAAAAATCAGATTGAAGTGTTGTTAAGTCAAAGATGCTGCAGGCTGGTGGCTAAGCTTCACAACTTGGCTCATCGGCGTAATGTTGCTTGCCTATCAGTTTTCTACAGACTGTAGTTCGGAGAATGTGCGCAGGAGCTCCATGACCTGATCTCACCATCGTCCTTTTACTACCGGACTACCAGACTACCAGACTGCAGGGTACTATAGAGGTACCTATGAGGAGTGTAAAGTTCACTCATACTTTATTGGTAAAGGAGGATCCTCCGACCAGACGGGTGTTGTGTCTGGTGGGCAACTGCCCGACGGTTGATGTCGGGATTTTGTACATATGTAGATTGCATGGTAAACTCAGTTTGCGCGATGTAGCTGCGGTGTGACGTCAAGTTTTGAGTAGTTCACATATGGCATTGTAGATGTCGCGTATTTTACTTAGAGCTACTGCCCTATCTGACCTCTACAACCCACTGGGTAACACGTTACCCCGTGGTAAGACTGGTTGTCAGACTTTCGAGCTTCTGACGACCCATAAGACTGTAAAAGATTCACGAATGGCAGCCGGGACACCGGATTAACGTGCTTTTTGAGGCCCATTTACTGAGCAACCGCGGCCAGCGTAGCTTAACCTGATCGATCGACCCGTGCAGCTGTTATTACTTTTACATAATGTTGCAATGAGTTGTTAACAAAAAATGAGGTATTCACCAAAGCTTCTGTGTGGATCACAGTAGGCATATAAATTTAATATCCTCACGATCGGGCTATTGCCAAATGCCAACTGTAGTTCCAAAATTCTTACGGAAAAAACCTGGCCAAAAGATAGTCAGGAATACTTCCATTTATGTACAAATCAACAGTAAAGATTGCAGTACCTAGCCAGTATCTAATAAACCCGCAGCTATTCTTTCTGCTAACCGAGCGAAAAAGCAAAAAAAAAGGGGCAACACCCGTTAAAAAATGTAAATAACACAAATACAACATGCGTAGTCAAAATGTAAATGGGCAAGACCTTTCGTTTACACACGCGTCGTCGCCTGTTTGTGTATTAAAAACCTTTGAAATTTTAAAACGCGGTCCTAGAATTCCGTACATTTTATTGTGATGTTTACCGGTTTACTGAACTTGCGCGCTTATTATTTCTTTTGGTACACACGGCTTCAGTATGTGCTAACCCCTCAAGTTTTAAAATGTTACACTGCTACAACATTAAATTCGTTACGAATAATCTACATAATAATTTAATAAGAGTTTAAAGTTTCCAATTGGATTCGAACCATCACATCACCGAACGTCGTCATACTCATACCGGCAGTTTGATGAACTAACCAGCGACCCCATATGAATAGCGATGAAATTGTTATCTACTATCGTCCGAGTCACGAGGGTATCCATTAATTTAAATTACTACGTTTTCTTTATAAAATGAATTCCCACCCTCAAGCTACAACGTTTGATGTATACGTTCACTTAAAACGTCTGTATACATAGACGACAAGACAGACCACGTGACATTTCTTTAGTTTATGTCAATCTAAAATATTTCTAGCGCTTCCTATTTTACTGTTTGTGTTAAAAGGATATCACTTGTCCACTGACCCGTTTGTATCAGTTGGTAAAATATGTATAATAAGTTATCTGTAAATTATTAAATAAAATTGTAAAATCTTTGTAGTAAAATAAGATCAAAGTTTTGTTAAATAATAGCAAAAATAAATATTATAAAATGATTATGAATTATTTAATTTATCTTGGTTTATTAATTCTGTATAAATATTACTAAAACAAAATAGAAAAATACTTACATTGAAAAAAAATATTGCATTACAAAAAGCGCATTTGGTGCCCAGGATTTGAATCTCTAATTTTATGCTCGGCAAGCGGTTTTGTAACCTCCAGTCTAATTGGACGTTGAATGATTCCTCGTAAATGTTTACCATATTCACTAAAATAATACAGTAATTATAACAAAATGCTTTTGCAAAATACAAAAAGTAACTTGGGCCTAGCACGGATTTGAACGCACGTCCTTTGGAGGGATAACCACTTAATGGAGCTGTATGTACGTATTAAGGGTGAATATTGACAGTCTTGAAAATCCCACTGAAGTAATTCGTGATATTAATATTGGTGAGAATGTGAGAATAAGCCTTCTTAAAATGCTACTAAACAGAATTAGTGCAACAAGGAGGTGCAAAATAGCTATACAATGTGTAAAATAATTAACGCAAGACCCCATTACCCCCCCCCCCCCCCCCACTTAGAGAATTGTGTTAATAGCATATTAAAATGACAGAACTTTTTTAAAAGCTAACTGTTATTATTTAGAAAATCGTGTTGACACGATCCTTAAATTATGCATTAAAAATTGAGTCTTATTGCCTTTGAATTTTACTGAATTTTCTTTAGCTCAATCGGCGGTAGATATGGCAGAATACATAATAAAAAAAACCTATATTAGAAATCGATTCAGTAGTCAATAATTAACAAATTACTTTCAGGATTTGTGTTTGTTTACACCTCGTATCAAAACTCATTAACACACTTTGAAAAAGGACGTTTACTGAATTTTGTAAAATGCTGCACAACGCCCTGGTAATACCTTGAAAGTGTAGATTGGTCTATACCATGGTGGCAGGAACATCGCCGCGAAACCTGTTACTATAGAGCCAGTACATGATACTGAACCCTTGAACTTTTTAATCGGTATTTGCACTTTTCTATTATAGAGGTATGAGGAACGGAGTGTAAAGTTCACTCATCCTCTATTAAAAAGGGATCCTCCGACGAGAGGGCTGTTTTTTCTATTGGCCAACTGTCCGGCGATTGATGTCTTTGTGATTTATGCGACGTGTAAACTTTGCTTGCGCGGTGCAGAACGTGAAGAATCATGGTTGTAGTATGCGCGTCGATGTCCCTGCCACTGTGTATACTAATCAAACGCCAAGAATAGCTAAGTCATACAAAACATAACACCCAGAATGGGATCACAGCATAGATAGGTACTTTCATGACGGTGATAATACAATAGGTACCTACCTGATCGTAACGATAATTAGACATACAAGTACCTAATTTAATTAAACAAATTAATCAAAACAAATCTAATTAGCATTTCCTACGCAGACGTGTAAATTCAATAAACACGTTCTTTCAGAAACAACAATTTTTATTGAAATTATTCAGCGAAAATTATCAAAGTTGACAAAATAAAATCGTTGAAAACGCTAGAAAGGCATTCTGAGAATTTGCCTCTCACCGTTTTCAGACTCGTTGAGGTACCTACCCTTGTTAATTTTAGTTAACGAAGTGTATAACCGAACCTGTATTGTTGGAGTTGGTTATACCAGTAATTGTTGTCCGTCAGTTTGTTCGTATATATCTAAACTAGCTTCTTCCTGCAGCTTTGCTTGCGTGGATGTCACTGGACAAAAAGTAGCTTATGTCATTTCTCAGGATGCTATCTACCATCTATCTCCTTGCTAAATTTTATTGAAATCCGTTTAGTGGTTTAGGTGTGAGAAGGTAACAGACATACCAAGTTACTTTCGAATTTCTTACATTAGTATGTGTAGTATGGATGCTATCTAGCACCCTATATTATTTTTGAAAACATATTTTTCAGTAAAAATTACGGTGATTTTGTTTAAAAAATGTATGGAGAATACTATGTTAATATATTTTGTAATCTTTTAATAAGCGTATTTATTACATACATCTCCTTTTTCTTGGAATTAATCTATTCTTGATAATATTCTGTTCATATATTAAATTCGACAATATGCCTACTGTCGATTATCTACTAAGCTATAGTTTTTAAAATAAATCTAATGAAAGAAAACAAAAATCTAATCGCCATTTAATTTCGCCATAAAACAACAAATAAATTGCGTAAAGAAAGACCCACCAACAAAACACTGCAAACAAGTGATATTTATAATAACATCAGGAAAATCTCAGAACAAGAATACAAGGAGTATTGCTTCTTCACATTCAACTTCAAAAACGGAGTCTTTTTAAATATTGTTAAAATCCCGCCCTTTGCCACTTCAGTATCTCTCACAATGTGGCCAAAATTTGCTACATCTAGTACACAGGCCACAAGCACTCAATGTTCTACGTGAAGGACATTCAAAGTTGGACGACTTTGTAGTACAGTGTGGCTTGGCTGTCCCTGATAGTCAAGTGCTTCGATGTATACGGTAGTTCGAACAATGTGTATTCATCAATTTTGGCTATTGTTGGGAAGTCAGTTTCAACCGATATTGTGATGGAACTTTATTAGGATTGGTAGCGTTTTGTGAAAGGCTTGTGCAGGAACAGTATAACACCATATTGTTTGTTAATACACAGTGAAATTATAGGCTCATGAAGTCACGTGACATTTTCACTTAAGATATCTCTATTGTTATCCTCAAGAAAGAGTTACAGATTAGTATGAAATCTGGCATACGAGCATCATGCATCCGTCAACTCTTTGGTACTGCACCTTCTGCACTTTAGACGGTGCAACTTTTACTGTTGCTTCCCTTTACTTATGAAATGGCACAGGCAAGTAAATCGCGGCATGTAAATCAGGCTTAAGTCTACAATTGGCGGTAACCTCTTCCACCAGGTGAACAATCCTATGGGGTTGTTTACCAAAGAATCTCATAAAAACATTTGATTTTAGAACGAAGGCGCAATTTGCGCCAGTTGGTTGATGACGCAGAATGGTGTATACTCAGCTCCAGTAGGTTGGTGACGCAGAATGGCGTTTACTCGGCTCCAGTCGGTTGGTGACGCAAAATGGCGTATACTTGGCTCCAGTCGGTTGGTGACGCAGAATGGCGTATACTTGGCTACAGTCGGTTGGTGACGCAGTATGGCTCTAATCTTAAGTTTTCACTTTTATCGTGTGGTCAGCACATACCCTCTTTTTGGTCATTTCTAGAGAATCAGCTTCACTGCTTTATGGCGTCAAACGAAGCCTTGTAATAATGTTACTCTTTTGTCCCAAAAAAATATATTATGAATATCAATCATGGTGGCTTTCCGTTTGTGCCAAAGCAAATTGGACAGAAACATGTTATTTGATGTCTCTGAGACACAACACGATTACGTACATGTCTTGTATATATTTTCTTTATGTTTGATAGAATAAACATTATGTAGGCAGAACTTAGGTAGTCTGCTGGTGGAAGAATAATGTTTTCAGGTGATGTGGTAGGCTCCCACAATGGCTATAGATTTTTGTGTGTAATCACGTCATATCACAACGCACGTCGTACAATTGTTGGCTAACCTAAATAAAGAAATAAATATCACACTATTTCTTTAACTTTGCGTTTTTAGAGTATAACTTTATCTTCGTTTATGTATCGGTTGGTTTGATGTCGATTGTTTTGCAAAACTAACTGCATTGACTTATTAATCGATTTGCAGGAATTTATTCGCTTTCGATTCGGGCGAAGCATTTAAAAAAATATTATTATTTTCTACAGGCGACTCGCACGGAGTTAAATTATTTGTGGGTGAGTAGATCTGTCCGTATGGATTAAGGAGCCGTGTCTCATATTTAAACGCGGATACTATCAATATTTAGTAGTTAATTACAGGACGTTTTAGGTGGCTCCTCATATCTGACGGTCTGAATTGAGGAGCCACTTAGAACTTGGAAACTAGCCGATGGATATTTATAAAAATTTGATAGGTATTAGTAGTGTTTATGCGTAATCTCGTACGTTTATGCGTACCGGACGTAAAAGAAGAGCACCATCCCATTTCTTCCCGTGGGTGTCGTAGAAGGCTACTAAAGGACTCACTAGAGAATGGGCAGCAGCGTTTTCTATGCATTTGACTACCATACTGCGATCGCCAACCCGCCTGCCAAGCGTGGCGATTATGGCAAATCCTCCCTTTTTGGGGGAGGCTTATGTCCAGCAGTGGACATCTTTCGGCTGATATGATGATGATGATGATGCGTAATCTGTACAAAAAAATAGATTTTGTACGGCTGAATTTGAGATAGCTACAATGCTTTGATTTATCTGAAAAATTCATAAATTTCCCCGCGCTGTTTCTCGGTCACTAATGAAGCAATTAAAACAGTTTTGTAGTATAATTTAGTAGTAAGTTTGTTTTAATTTGTATTATTAAAATAAAATGCAAAAGCTTTATAATTTCGATAATAAAAACCATTAAATAACAAAAAAAATACAAAAATAACTAACTAAACAAATAAAAACTACAAAAAAACGTATTAGCCAATTGGCATGTTTTGTTTTTTATGCAAGAAACTTATGAAAAAACGTCACTAGCACAAGCGATAAAGTGTAAAAACTTTTTGGATTCGGGCAATTAAATTCGAACAAATCAGTTAATAAGCCAGTGCGTTAGCCACGTAATGCACTTTATTTTTTAAAGATTGAAAGAAAGCGGACTCAAGGATTTTAATAAATGAAGTTCTTGTACGCAAAAAAGGGATATCCCTGAGTCCTTATCTTTCCAATCCATTTACTTTCGTCCAAAACTTATTGGACGTAAGAAATATGTAGGTATACCACATATTTCATACCTGTCACCAAAACACCCGTGTTACACTAAAGAGCGTAACAGTTGTTCAAAACTTGTAAATGGGATATTACAAACGATTGCGCAATCAAACGAAATTGAAACTTCAAACTGAACAATAGAGCCTATTATCCTTTAGATAGGTTGGTAGGATAATTCTTTCGCGATTTACTTAAAAGGACTTTAGCTAGAAGACGTTCGCTGTAATGCGACTTGTTTCGAGTGATTTTTTTCAAGGGAAGTGCTCTCTTTCGTTACTTACAAAGGAGTGGGTAATAAGTACTGAGATATGACACTACAGGTTTCTTTGTGAAGAGTAAAAAGGCTTATAGTAGATACTTTGTTAGGAAACTCAAACATGATGAAAATTCTTGTTTTTTCCTATAGGCATCGCTGCGCTCGTTAGCTATTACTTCGTTTTCTCTAAGCTGACTTTTTATTAATCGGTTTTAAGTATTTAGCTTGTCCTGTTTGTTTTTTGGGTCTTTAGTACTTGAAATTTTACTCCCTTCCTGTTGGCAGATTGATCTGATATTTAGTAAACACCTTTAATTTTGATAACGATACAATTTAATTTAATCAGTATCATTGTAAATCCAAGATGGCCGCCGTTACAAAATGGCGGATTACTTATTTTTTCACAACCCCCTCAATATGGGTAGCAAATGAAAGGGCTCGACTATTAAAATAGTGTACACTATGAGAAAAAAAAACTAAATACAATGAGAAATATTAAAAAATATCAAAATATGATAAAAAAATAAAAACTTGAAAATAAAACAAGAAAAAAATATTATAAGTTAAACGGTTTGATTGAAAATAATGATGTACATAATGTACTAAAAGCGAAAAATTTATTCGGTGGGTCCTAGGCACCATCACACCACTTTCCTCATCAATCTAGGGCAATGATCAGACAAAAATACAAAATAGTGGATGACTGGTACCTAGGACCTACCGAATTAGTTTTTCGCTTTTAGTACATTATCTACATTTTTTTTTTCATTAAAACCGTTTAACATAAAAAAACACTTTTTATACGGCTCCTTAGGGTATTAGTTTGCACGCTGTCATTAAACGCATAATAAGAAAGCGATGTAATTATTTTAAGCACTTTTTATACCTTATTTAAGCAAATAAATGTTTTTTTACTAACAAAATGGATCATGTTAGCTGAACAAATAATAATTATTATAAGTAAATAAGTAATTAATATGTACTAAATTATTAGTACAGATTACTCCAGTTTTGCAAGAAAACTTAAAACTATAGTAGAAGTTGCGAGATAAACTAAACATTCTTACCAATTTGGAGACCCCTGAAAATTAATTTGAAAAAAAAAGAGATGAAATTAATAACAGAAAGTAAGCGGCCGGAAATACGTCTCCGCGTAATTTCCTGGAACAGGATATTGTTATATTACTTCAAAACGAAACGAGCTAGACATCCTTTCAGCGTAAAAAAGTACAATTGAGAAATACAATTTTAAAAATAAAACGACATTTTAAATCGAATTAAATTGAGAAAACTGTGAAAATTCTCAGGAGATCTGGCCGAGAAATACGTGTAAAAGACACGGTCTTCCAATTTCTGCCCGATCTCTTAGAAAAAAAGTTATCCGTGAGTTCGAGATCCATTGATTGTCCCATGGAAAGTCCACACATCTTGGATTCCGCAACAAATTTAATCAGGAAGAAAAATTGGAGTCGTGGGAAATGCGCTTCCCAATTTTGAGAATTGGGAAGGCCACACTGAATTTACATGTGGATGAAAGCACGTAGACCGTCATTGACCATTCGAAGTAAGAGTTTATTTTGCTTGAGTTAACCTACATTACTGTTAAAAATTATTGGGGTGTTTTGTGCGGTAGGAACTAGAGAGATTATACAACGTGTTACAGAAAGGGTATGTACATACCAAGGACACGGCTTCTTTGGATGATATCAAACGATATTGAAAGGGTTTTTTAATCCCATCTCTACATGTTCGGAAGTTATGAGAATTTTTAATACATTGATACCAGAAACCTAACTTTTCAAATTGAAATAAAAACATCACTCGGAAGAGATTTATCGTGATACTGGCAAGTAACGTGAAAAGATATTGAGATAAGTAGTGCGGTGACATCTTTGTTGTGATTTGAATTTAAGAAACATATGAAACTGAAAATTTGGTATCAATTCTTAGAGTATTTTATTTTGATCTGAAACTATGTATAGTGATTCTATACCAGCTGTTATCTTTAGTGCTTAAGGATAGCAATAGGGGTTCTGTTACACCATGTATTGACTATACATGGTGTAACAGAACCCCTATTGCTTTGTTTGTGATAAGGTGTTTTTTTTGAGAATGGGAAATCCTCAAATAACTTCTCCCACTCTAGGCGGAGCAGGAGGGCGTGTCAGACTTTTTCTGACTAAAACCCACTCGTGTTCCTTCAGTTGCCTGTGTGCCAGGAGCCACGGTATCTCTTTCGAACAACTCGCACCTCTGGCAGGCATCGGCCCTTGCGGACGCCACCAGTTGGTGCTGACATCTCTTTGAGACGCGCGTGGAACACAACGCGCCGTCGACCCGGGCTTGGTCCTTACCGGACGGAGAGCTAACCATTACTTACTTTCCGCAAGCCCGCGCCTACGGTGGCTGAAAATTGGCTTGTGACTAACAATTTAACTTCTTTGTAAATCATTTGATTAAAAAGCATTTTTATGAGATCATAAAAGTTAAATAGATTCTTATGGGCGATGTAGATTGCACTATTCTTTATGAAACTTTAAATACTTTACTGAGTTTCACGTACATTTTTGTTGAATCTAGGGCTCGAGTTATTCATATAATTACTAAGTCATTTACGATGCAATAAAATAAAAATAAAACTTTCAAATACACAGTTAACCATCAGAATTTATGTGACACGTAGTTTATTTATTCCGAAAATGTTTGTTTCTTCAAAATAATGAAAGTGATTATCAAATATCTAGCGTCCAGCCCCTGCTTTGCGCCGGTACAATGACAGCATGTCATTGTCAAAACAGAGGCTTCTGTTCTAAATCTAATTTTAATATTTTTACTATACACACATGTATATGGAAACCTTCTGGAATTAATGCTTCAAATGATGGTGAAAATCGCATCAAAATCCATCGTGTGGCTTAAAAGAGGTAAGCGGCCACAACGACAGACACGAAAACGAATTTGTTTTATCCTATACATAATTTAAATCAACAATCCAATATTCATAAAGTAGATCGAGTTTCATACAAATTCTTCACGTGTGATACGACATTACTGCGCAAATATAATTTAAATTGAATATTTCTCTCAACACAATGATTAAGAGTGGTAACACATCCAAGAGAAATTATACAGTTCGCCCAATAATCGTGTTACAAAACACAAATAAAACGCTGTAAACGCGCCATTAATACATTCTGATTATTATTTCGTAGTCAATTTGCATGAAAACAAAAGGAAAGTGACTACGGGCAGACCGCGAAAATTATTTCCGCTCCTAAAAAATAAGCGGGGATTTTACATAATTCACGGAGTCGAAAAGTCCGTGGCTCATTATTTTTTTAGACTTTGTGCGGTATTATCCGGATTTGAAGCTCTATTGTGGGGTGAACCTACGTTTTTGCGTTGGTGGTAGTTTTTTAAGACGCAAGGATCTGGGGATGATTTTCGTATGGCGCTTAGTGGGTAGGTATGATTTTGGTTTTAGTTCTGCACTTTTGTAAGTATTGTGTTGTTCTGTTTGTAGTTAGTAATTTTGTAATTACTAAATGAATTGACTACTCCGTTAGTCTCGTGGTCGCAAGCGCGACTTCTGAGCGTTAAGAACCCCACGCTTTCAGGTCGGTTTCGATTCCCGAAGTGTCGGGAAAAGTGTTATTTGGTTATTCCATTAGGATTTTTTTTAATAACGGTTGGAAGTTGGTGCTGTGATACCCATGTAATCCTCGGAAAGCTCAGTGGTGTTGGATTACGTGCCGTCCCATCGGACTAAGAGAGTGAGGGAAGAGAGAGAGCATCTGTGACTGCGCACAGATTTATCCACATATATAATATTTTTCGCGTCAATCTTCAATGGTCTGTGCTTTATCCATTCTTTTGTCACATGAAATATATATGTTTGATTCAATTAATTAAGAAATAAATATAATACTAACTTAACTAAACCTATTCACAAATAAAAAAATGGCGTCAAAAAATTCATCCGCATCGCCGTCGACTGGTAATGTTCCCAAAAGACTGGCAGCATTACCACGTTGTATGGCAATGCTTAGCCGCTGGCCAAATAAAATTGTCCATCCTTTTGTAAAAAAAACTGACAATGGACATTTGCGTATAGTAGTGCATAGTGTTCTTATCACGCTATATTATCTCAATTTAAATTCCTCATCCGTAAATATTTCGAAAGGATTTTTCCTATGTACTAAGTTTTTGGATACCTACTGATGTATTAAAAAATAATAATAATAATAGATTGATTTGGAGCTGCTTGTATTCATTATACTAAAACTCATAGTTTTTAGATTTTAATATTTCGCTTTTACTGTCCATTTAATATACGTTATAAGTATAAGCCAAAAATTTGAAATACTTTGGCTATGAAATGAAACCTCAAATACGAGTAGTTATGGAACCGATAAACGGCCAACATTGGTCAGTTAAATTAACCTGAGTTTAAATCGAGTTTATCTTACATTCCGGTGTTCGGAAACGCACTTTCCCAAGTTATTGAATCAATAGCGCTAGTTAATAGAAAAACTACCGGTACGAAGGGTGTACTATGCCAAATCGAATGCTAAATAATCGAATATCGATTGTCGATCCATTATAAATCGAACGTCTAAATACTCGAACGTTCATAATATCGAATGGTTATTAAATCTAACAGTCAATACATTGTACACTCAATACGTCGAGTGTTCAAAATATCGATTGTTTCTTTAATCAAGCGTTCAACGCATTGCATATTCATTCTATCGAAATATCAAAATACTGTAGAGGTACTTTTTTACAGGGTAAATTTTAAACTAGTGCGCAAACTGTAACCATGAATTCAGTATATCTTTTTGGACCCCCCAGCGCAGAAATTTTTCGTCGGTTTTACAAAAATAATCAGCTGTTTCATAGAAAAGTGCAATAAGTATCTACGCGGTCAAAATGTATGGAACACCTAATGTTTTTTCGTATAACCGACTAAAAATTTCTACGCTGGGGGTCTAGAATGATATGCTGAATTCATGGTTGCAGTTTGCGCACTGGTTAAAATGTTATCCTGTAAAGATTACAAGAAAAACACAAAATGTAATCACTAATCTTTAAAATTATTATCATTTATTGGTAGGTACATTTACTTTTGAGCTTAGGGGAGGCCTATGTCCACCAGTGGACGTCTTCAGCTCAAATATGATGATGATGATGATAATGATAGGTACATTTTAATATTTTGTGTTTAACTAGGTCTTCCCGATCCCGCGTTTGCCTTTTCAACTGTCCTATTTGTTTTTTTTTTGTATTTTATGGTAGCATAAAGATAAGATAAGATAGAACATAAGGTTGCTTATCAAGCAACATGCTCCATCTTCTGTGCCATCCGTCAAAATTGTTTCGTTTCGTTAGTTCTAGGAAAACCTATATTATTTTGAAACACAGACCACAGTGAAGGTGGAAACAGGCGATGAGCGTGCTATAAGTAATTTATTATTTACCGTCTCACGAGAATTAATATTTCCCCAAACATAATATTATATTTTCCAAACCTGTTGGTAATATCATTTGCCTCGTCGGGTAACACTTCTTCTCTCATGCTATGGCAACTAGGAGTAAAGTCAAAATTGCGTTTTTTTATTGAAAACAGCGCCATCTATCATAACAATAGGGGAACAAAATATTTAAAGATTGCGGTGTTGCTATGGCTAAATATACTATTCCTATACTGGGAGTTTCCTTACTAATGAAAAAAACATAAATCAAGAAATAAAATTATGATCACATGTTATTAAGGTAGTAAATTTTGAAAAATAACAGAATATATCAATTTGAGCATAAAGAGGTTTTTATTATCAGCATAATAATGCAGAAATTATATTTTGGCGTATAAAACGTGCGAAATTGTATTTTTATATGGGCACACTTCAATTGTAAATGGCTTGTTGCATGTGAGTAGTAGTGTAATTGCTTGCGCGCATTTAATTTCCTTTTGCAATAAAGTCCTCGTTGTTTCGCAAGTGCATTTGCGATCCACGTTGAGTTGAGCTGCTGTTCCTCCGACTCCGTGTTGCTGTGCCCCGTTACAATTCGTTCGTACGCTTGTGTTGAGCACGCGTTATTGTAAACAATATCCTGAACTTGTGAAGTTAATGTGGACTCTGGGCATAGGCACTCTTTAGAGTTTGGACCTGTAATTGCGAATAGTGAACAGTGAACTTCCACCATGTCACAAAATTCTTGCTGTGTACCTGGTTGTCATGTGCTGTGGTTAGGAGAGACTGTAAGTTTTTTAACCTTTATTTTTGGCCAAACCGGCTTACACTCTATTCGTCACTATGTTTCATATACCCCTATCCCTATTGTAATAGATCCAGGGTACATTAAATGTGAGACATCAAAACTCTGTTAGTTCAGGTTTCTTATCTTCTTTCTAAACTAGTGCATGATTGCTTTTGGGCCTGAACTATACTAGATATTTAAATATATTTCAGGAAAAGAACTCATTGAAGCTTTAATAAACAAGCCGGCCCTAGCTTCAACAGACATTAAGCCATTATAAGCAAGCTGACCTTAGCTTCCATATCAAATGTTTTAAGGACACCATCAAACGAATTGATTTGATATCAGGTTTGTATTAGTTCTATATAAATATACTAATATTATTAAGAGGTAAAGTTGACTGTAGGAGCTAATCTCTGCCAGTACACAATGATATTTTTATGTTCAAATCTTTTTTGTATTGTATAGATACTAAACATATTTATATTATAAGCACTTTAATAATAACTATGAATATTGTATTTACAGAACATCAAAATGTTATACAACCTGAACAAACTCAATGCAGAGAGCAGAAAAGAACAAAAACAATTAAATCAAAAGGTACGTAGGTATAATTCATTTAACATAAGTTAAACAGTTAATTACTGAATTGCATGATTAAAATCGAATAGAGATCCAGGCCTCTAGGTTATAGGTAGTAGTAGTAGACTAGTAAGTATAGTTGTAAGTCTTACTAATAAATTACTAATACGATTTTAAAATCTTGAATATGTTTATCTTTTTTTAAAGTTTGATTGTAATTTTTTTTAAAGGAAAATAACTTGTTTTTCAGGTCCTTGTGTAACTTTGGCACAACATAAGAAAAGTGAAAGATGAGATGATCGTTGACATAACGGTCCCGCATGACGGGAACCTCGTGAAAGCCGAGAAAGATAAGCAAATCAAGTATCTTGACTTGCCTCGCAAGGTTGCCGATATGTGGGATGTGGACTCAGCGATAATTGTACCGATAGTCATAACAGCCAAGGGTTTGATAGCAAAGAGCCTCTACCAACACCTAAGGAAGCTCTCGTTGGGCAGCTGGGTCAAGGGCTTGATCCAGAAAGCGGTACTCCTGGACACGGCTCGCATTGTTAGGAGGTTCCTCTCCAGAGCCCTGACCGCCGGGTAGCTTGGACCCTGTTTCCGATACCGATGGGCTACTATTTTTTCTAATATTTAAAAATGTAATATAAATGTATTTATTGAAATAAGAAAATAATGTAATTTTATTACCACTATGTATTGTTTTTTCGAATACCTTTAAAATTCTTCCCATAAGCGTCACATGACCTATAAGTACGTACCTACTATGCAGCGTACAGTACAGCAGTTATAATAACAGCGACTTACAATCAACTTCATCTTTACTTTCCATGAGCAACTTTACCAATGAGAACTGTTCTTATTTCTCTATATCCAAAAATCTGTTGCCGCTATTTAATATCGAAGCGATACAGAAGTAGAATAATCTACTAATTGTAACAAATTTTAAGTTAACGAGAGATATTTTAATAATTCAGTTCTCATTGGTAAAGTTGCTCATGGAAAGTAATGATGCCACAGTTAACGGTACCAATCTATATATAGAGATTTATATTCATTAGTTCCCTTAACGAAAAACTAGATGGCGCTGCGTTTGTCACTTGCTAATATTAAAAAAAAAGTGGAGCTGCCTGTCTATTGCCAGTATACTATTGTAGTCTTTGTCTTCTCTCAATTTATCGAAAGCATCTAGAATCTCTTCTTGTACCCCACGTACATAAATATGACTTACCTAATTGCTGCGTTCAGAAATATAACTTGTTTTTAACTAAAGTTTATGTACGTTAATAAAATGATACATTTAATTTATCTGTGATTAATTTTCAATATAATCATAATACTCTTAAAAAAAGAGTACTTAATCATTATGAAAAGGTATTTAAAATCAAACCAAAACAACTTGGATTTATATTTATACAGTTTAGCCGTGTAAATGCAATTCACACAAATTTTTTAAATGTACCTATAAAAGATAATAATTAAAGGTTAGTGATTAGATTTTGTGTTTTTCTCGTAATCTACACAAAAGTACCAATACAGTATTTTGATATTTCGATAGAATGAATATACGATGCGTTGAATGCTCGATCAAACAAACATTCATTATTTTGAATACTCGATGTATTGAGTGTACAATATATTGAATGTTCGATTTATTAACCATTCGATATTATGAACGTTCGAGTATTTAGACGTTCGATTTATAATGGTCGATCAATTAATATTCGATTATTTGGCATTCGATTTGTCATAGTACAACCCGATACGATTAGCTCAGAAACCGGGCATTAGAAATGTATAATAAGTATTTTTTTGCGGACATTTTATTTTAGAATCAACTTAAAACGGTCCCCAAAGATTATTTGGTCAACAAACTTGCAAATTCGCAAATAAACTTGGATAATGTTTCTGGAAAGTTCCGACAGAACAGCAATGTTTCCATTACATCTGCGTAAATAAACGAGACGATTAATGTTGTCCCGAATTCTTCAAGTTGCGAACTGCGAACGTCAACTTAATCCTTATTTGACGAGTATAAATTAAAACTGACAAAGTACGGAAGGTAAGTTCAAAAAACCTTTTATATTTATTGCAAAAGTTCGGATGTGATTTGAATAATTATTTTAAATTTAAAACCGTCTGTGAACTGATATTATGCATTGAGTTTAACGTTTTAAATTAACGAAATACACGGGAGGTAAGATTTACGGCTGAAGTTTCAATGAGATTCCGCTTTGTTTCGTTGGTTACGTAAATAATGTGATTAATAGCAAACATTTCTACACAAAGTTTCAAAAAGCAGAAGGAATTCTACCACTCTACTTATATATGTTAAGATGTTTGTTACTCAATAATACAAAAACAGCCGAACGGATTACGATGAAATGTGACACACATATAGTTTATAACCTGGCTTAACACATAGGATACTTTTTGTCCCGGTAGCTCCCCGGTAGTATGTTCTCGTGGGTTAATTCTAACCTCCACGCGGGAAAAGCCCCGGGCAAAATTTAATATAATGAATTACATATTGGTGTCGAGGTGGGTCAGGTTATTGAAAAGGCTTACATTGAAGGTTTTACTTTGATATTTTTGTTATATATTTCACTGATATCACAACATATATCGTACCTACACATAATGGAGTTTCTTCGCAAGCTCTTATCATACGTGTCAATCTGTCAGGCTGCCACGTTAGTGACAGTCCACCACAGGTCTATTAGGACGAAGGAGCTCGTACACCGCTATTATATTTGGTTTTAAACAAGTTTTCATTTAACTAAATCTGTACCATTTTATTTTGGTGACTCCAACAAAAAATACATAAATACAATTACGTTGCTGCCGAAATATGAATACGAGATAATTTGTAATACGCAAAACTGTTCATTCAAATCCTCTCCATTAAAATTTAAACAGATTTTTCACGTTCCCATGTATATTTAAATTAAACGTTTTCACTGCTGAAATAATAATCTAAGTACCAGGATGTCATAAACGAAAGAGGATAAAAAGTGAACAGCACTCATCCGTGATCGCGACACGTAATCTGACATCCAATCCAATCTTCTACAGACAGAAAAGGCGTTACATTTCCACCATACATTAGTGAAAATAGAAGAAAATACAATGAAAGTATGTCGACCACACTTCCGTGGTACCAGGAGTGAAGGAACAGTAAGAAGTACAACGCAACGCTTTCAAACCAGACAGTAATGAGAACGCGTGAAGTCACTACGTAACGACCTGTTTCAAACAAAAGACAAACACACATACGAAATTAAACCCTAAAGTTAACGCTTAAAAGTTGGAATTGCTTTGTAGATTTTGTAATACAGACGCTTCTTTCAGTACTAATAAACGCGTTGGTTTTGCTTTTATTGTCGTGTGTACATATTTTTGTTTTCAAAGGTACGATCGTTAACACGAAAATATACCAACATACTAATGAGGAAAAGGAAAAGTGTTAATACAACAGTAAAGGCAAAGATGGTTGCTGCATCTAGCAATTCCAAATTCCTGCCTTTGCGTTTTAGAAAAAGACGTCATGACGTCAAAAGTCGTCATAATGCAATATACGTTATCGCGTATATATGCAAATATACGATTTTATCGGTAAACAAGACCAGTATTCAAAATCATAGCCTAAATGAACACACTGAAATTTGGAAATAGATTAATTCAAAAATCATATTAAATCAAAGAAGGTCTCGATTCGAGGTCTTATTTAAACTAATATACGCTGTGATTTTGTTGTGATAGTAATTATGTCAACATAATGTAATTTTAATTCGGTTCGTCAGAAGCCAGAAAGTCTGGCAGCCAGTCTTATGTCGTATTATCCAGTTACTAGGTTGTGGAGGTCAGATAGGTACTCGCCCGTCCCATGTTAAATACTGGTATTTAACTTCATCCTTTCGAGCCGTTTTTCCATTTGATACACTGGAAGCCAACCCCAACATAGCTGGGAAAAAAGCCAAGAAGATG
This sequence comes from Polymixis lichenea, assembly GCA_949091785.1. Classification (NCBI taxonomy): domain Eukaryota; kingdom Metazoa; phylum Arthropoda; class Insecta; order Lepidoptera; family Noctuidae; genus Polymixis; species Polymixis lichenea. Next base: position 17,512,410 of record OX420945.1, on the reverse strand, counting down.
ATGATGATATTGTAATTTTCTTGTCGTCATGTGGAGAGGATAAATCAAGGGCAACTAACAAAAGGTATTTACAAGGCAGATGTGAATGGAAATGCCGGGAGGAGACTCCCCAGGAGGACATACAGCAGGACCTCTTTAATCCGAACTCCGAAAATTTAAACCCGTTCGGATTCGTGGAGCGTTCGGAGTACAGAGAATTTATAGGGTATATTTTATGAAATAAAAATAATAGTATTGTGAAATTTTAAATGTATATTCATCTATAAACGGCAGACACCGCGCTTGAACTGGATGGCGGACGAGTAACAATAACAAATGCGCATGACACCTACTCGACATTCGGTAAAGCAACTGGCGAGACGGCGAGTGAAAAAGTGGTGGGGCGTTCGGATTAGAAGGGGTTCGGATCAAAGAGGTCCTGCTGTGCTCGTATAGTTACCTTATTGGTGATGTTTTTCAAAAAGGTCAGGTGCATGGTACTGGCAATCGGCGTACGTGTATGACTAGACGTACCTATAAACGTAAACGAACTAAAAGGAATATGTAAAAATCGTAGCGGGTGACATTCTATAAGTTCTGCCTTCGATAATTTATGTAAGTATCTACGTAGTGTAATTTTCCCAACAAATGTTTATAAGTATATACCTTTAATACTTTGTAGAATAAAGTGTAATCGGGTTTTTCCATTACGAAATTCTCAGTATCAGCCCAGAGTTTGGATGTGTACCCGGTTGATGCCGAATTGAGAATAATCTCGCCCACTCTTATTGGGAACTTATTTGAAACCAACCACCGAAATGTGGTGGTCATTACAAAATACAAAAAAATACAATTCTCCGAAGTGACGGGGAGAGGCCCCGTCACTTCGGAGAATTGTATTTTCTCGTAGCAACTTACGGAATAAAAAGTAGGTTCAAAAACTAACCGCCGTGGTTGTATGCCGCTTAAACAATACATTTTAACAGTTCGTTGATCAACTACTACTGTTAAAATGTATTGTTTAAGTTATATAAGCTTAAAAGGGCAAAGTGGCATAATACCAAGGCTTTTAGATGAGAATATTTTCTTGTTTCATTATTTTTAGATCGTGATTTGTCAATAGTCGGATGATCAAAAAGCTTCCAACGATAACTCATTTATCAAATTATTATAATTATTTTAGAAGTTATGAGGGAACAGATGACATAAAGACTCCCCTCATCAGTACATTTCAATCCGGTTTCAGGCCCGGGCACAGTACCACATCTGCTCTCCTAAAAGTGACTGATGATATAAGGCGTGGAATGGAAAACACTAAAGTTACAGTGTTAGTGTTAATAGACTTCTCCAATGCTTTTAATACCGTCAGTCACGAACTCCTTTTGTCCATTCTTTCCTATCTTATGGTCTCTCCGGAGGTATTGGAATGGTTTGCCTCTTATCTTCAGGGACGTCAGCAGTCTGTTCGTGCTGGAGACTCTTCATCGAGTTTGTGTGATCTTGCAGCTGGCGTCCCTCAAGGCGGTATATTATCTCCTCTTTTGTTCTCTATTTTTATTAATCTCATTACCACCGAGCTTCGGACTGCGTATCATCTTTATGCGGACGATTTGCAGCTTTACTGTCAGGCAGATGTTGACAACATAGCAGATGCGATTGAGGAGCTAAACCGGGATTTAGGAGTGGTTGAGAGCTGGTCTGATCGGTTTGAGGTGGCGGTTAACCCGGCCAAGTGTCAGGCTATCATTCTAGGGAGCCCCCACAGCATAAGGAAGTTGAATAGCTTGACTGTGCCACCTGTAACATTCGACAGCTCAGTCATCCCGTTTAAGCTCCGATGTTAAGGATCTTGGCCTACATGTCGACACTTGTCTTGACTGGCGAAAGCAAGTCACGACTGTTAGTCAAAAAGTCACCGGAACGTTGCGGTCGCTCTATCGGTTGAAAAACCTTCTCCCATCATACATAAAGGCAATGCTTGTACAGTCCCTAATCTTTCCCATAATTGACTATGGCGATGTGTGTTACTATGACCTGAATGCAGATCTCCTCAATAAACTTGATCGGCTTCTAAATAACTGCATTCGATTCGTTTTTAATCTTCGTAAGTATGATCATGTGTCTGCGCACTGGTTGCTTTTAAAATGGCTACCCATCCGTCAGCGCAGAGAGTTGCGAGCTCTGTCAATGTTGTTTTCTATACTCGACAAACCCACTTCTCCTTCTTATCTGACTTCCCAGGTTCAATACTTGTGCTCTGCGCATAGTAAAAATCTTCGTTCCACCAATAATCGTCTTCTACGATGTCCCTTTCACCGCTCTGGTTTCATCAAATCTTCTTTCTTTGTCCAGGCAGTGTTTCTTTGGAATGCACTCCCTCTGAATATCAGGATGGCAACCAGTCGGCTTTCGTTTAAAGTAAAGGCACGTGAGCATATTCGTAAGAAATTGGCAGAATCATCCCAGCGCTGACTTACTGGATTCGTTTTCTCCTCTACCTATCGTTATTTCTCAAGACAAAGTTTTATTTTCGTTATACAACGTGTCGTTTTGCATCCTCGTCAAATTCAAGGAGGTAACTATGCTAATGATTCTCGACACGAATCAATAATAAAATAAGTAGATTTTTTATTTTACGGCTATGAAAATACAGTCGAGAACGCAATGGTAATTGAACCATTGCGTTCTCGACTGTATTTTCATAGCCGTAAAATAAAAAAACGCAACAAGTAATTCGAGGACTGGTTTGTGCGACAAAGACTGTTTGAACCCAGGTTACCCAGTTACAGTGCGGTATCACACGGGACGCGTTTTAAAATTAAAAAAAAAAAAACAAAAAAAATACCTACTTATTTTATTATTGATTTGTGTCGAGAATCATTAGCATAGTTACCTCCTTGAATTTGACGAGGATGCAAAACGACACGTTGTATATATGTATGTATGTATGTATCTATGTATTAGTATGTATTATTTTTCGAGTAACCTATCCCTTATGTTGCACCTGCCATGTTTTCTCTGCATCACCCTAAGGTTGACTGGTAGAAAATGCCTCAGGCATTAAGTCCGCCTTTGTACGGTATTTTTTTACTTGTGCATTAAGTTTTAATAAATAAATAAATAAATAAATAAAGACATATAAATATACATGTCAGGTAAAAAGTGAACAAATTATCAGTATTTTTCATTCTTAGAATTAAACATCACAGATTGTTTTCATTCGTATTTTAGCAGCCTGCTTATTATATTATTTAATATCCTACTGGTCTTCTTCATCTTTATGACTGACCAGGCCAGGTCAGATTTGTCAGACATGAAATCATAATAACCAGGCTGCTGAAATACGAATACGTTTACTGGTTCAAAAATCGAGAACTAAAACATGAATTTAGCAACTCCTCAACCCGTAAAAGTTTGAAGTCGCAAGTGAGGATAACTTGGTCTGCTGCGCTTAGAGAATAACTTAGCTTCTACTTGTTTAACCAAGCGTTCATACAAGTCCCTTGTAGATGCAGCTACCTCGTTTAAGTTACTATTTTAGAAAATATTAGGATAAGCCCGCGACATCTGCAGCGAGAAATTTCTTGACCCCTGACCCACCACGTTGCATGGCATCGCATCGCACCTGTAGCCTTCTGCTAGAATTGGGCTGTGAAATGCCAACTGTTGTTTTACGTCATTCTGACGCTCATAAAAGACTGATTCTCAGCCTTATAAAAACAAGACTTGTTTTTTGATTTTGAACATAGGCAAGTAGATGAAAGAAAGATGATGATGGCAAAGTTGCATTTTATAATCAATTAATATCGAGCACCCCACGCTTTTTAATAGAATTAAATTATTTTCTATTTTATTAGTTTGGTTTTTATAGCGTGTTTTTTTAGTTTTTTAAACTGTTATTTATTTTCTACTTTTTTAGATCTGCTTATTACAAAAACGTGATTTTTTTTTGTTTTTAATTTGTTTTTTTTTCTATTTTTTTTTTTGAAATTTTTGAATAGGCATCGGTCCTCGATAAGTCTACGAAGTTAAATGAAATCTGACCGTTTGAAGTGGGGCAAAATCAAGTCCAAAGGAGTCTGTTACAAACAAACAAACAAACATACGGTGAAGCTAACAAAAGCGTGTTAAAAAGGACACCGCTCAGAAGAAGAACACTGTGGGAACTCAGTCAAGTAAAGTTCTTTACTAAAGGTTTGAATGTTCAAGATTGGTTGATGTATTAGTTTAAGACTGAATGTTTACCTACATTGCATAAAAACGAAGCATGTTTTTTGCAAGTTAGTAGGTTTTTTTTTTTTTGGGTGGGAATCATCAAATAACTTCTCCTGCTCTGGATGGAGCGGGAGGGCGTGTCAGACCTTTACTGACTAAAACCCACCCGTGTTCCCTCAGTTACCTGTGTGCCAGGGGCCGAGGTATCTCTTTCGAACAACCCGCACCCCTGGCAGGCTTCGGCCCTTGCGGGCCCCATCAGTTGCTGCTGACATCTCTTTGAGGCGCGCGTGGAACACAACGCGCCGTCGACCCGGGCTTGGTCCTTACCGGACAGCGAACTGCCCATTACTCGCCGTCCGCAAGCCCGTGGCTACCGTGGCCGGGAATCAGCGTGGGATTCCCGACGCCCAGGGAGTCTCCTGCGAAGGCCACGGCTGTGAGGGCGCATGTACTGCATCTCCCTCACGTGCACCGCCTCCCTTTTTATGAGCATGACTGCTTCGCTCAAGGAGGCGACTGCTAGCCATGCACTCTCGCTCCGTACCATGGCCTGGACCAGGGTCAGACGCGAGAGATCGCCACCGCCGATCACCTCCACGAGGATACGGCGGTGCTCCGCCCAAGCCGGGCAGACCTCCACCGTATGCTCCACCGTGTCCTCAGGGCGATCTTCGCAATGGAAACACCCAGGCGTTTCCTCCCGCCCTATCCGAAACAGGAACCTCCCGAAATAGCCGTACCCGGTGAGGATCTGTGTCAGGCGGAAGGTGAGGACGCCATGCCGCCTCTCAAGCCACTCCTCAAAGAGGGGACTTACCGCCGCAATCGTGGCGTCAGTACGTTAAAGTAATATTCGTCGGTTTTGATGACCCTGGCCAAAATTCATGTGACAGAGACCTTGAATTCGTTAAGTATATAGCCATCCACGAATGATAAATAAGTCAAGCAGTTTAGTACCTTTATACAAAATCTAAGCATCTAATATGTTCTATACGTAGGTCCAAATAAATAAGAATAAAGTGTTTGTTTAGTTTTGCCAGCGGCTTCGCCCGCGTGGATTTCGAAAATTATCCCACGGGAACCTACGAAAGTATTCTATGTTATGTAATAGGTTATAAGCTATTTGTGTGCCAATTTCATCCAAATCTGTTCAGTTGTCGTTGCATGATTGAGTAACAAACATCCAAACATCTAAACATACAAAGATTTACATTTATTATAATACTAGTTGTGCCCGCGACTTCGTCCACGCGAAATATTTTTTACTATTATTAATATATCAATAAAAACAAATAAAAATTCTCAAATAAAAATAGCCTAAGTTACTCCTTATTACATCAGCTACCTGCCAGTGAAAGTCCCGTCAAAAACGGTCTAGCCATTTCAGAGATTAGCGGGAACAAACAGACAGACAGACAGACAAAAATTGTAAAAAATGTTATTTTGGCATATGTACCGTATATAAATGTATATACATGTAGCAAAAAGCGGTTATTTTAATAATACAAACAGACGCTCCAATTTTATTTGTATGTATAGATGTATAGATTAGTTCGATAAAAACATTTAGTTTTTTAATAACTGGACGGATTCTGACGGCACCATCATTTGCAGATAGCTGATGCTATAAGGAATAACATAGGCTACCATTTGTCCAGGTAGCATGTTCCCATCAGATAATTCTCGACATCCACACTGGCAAAACCGCAGCTAGTCTAGCATAAATATGTTTGAATATTGAACTGAATATCACACATCTGACATCACACTTTACACTTTTTGTTGATTTTTATTTTTATTTATGTTTTGTTTTTTTTTTGCTGTATAATGTGTGGCTTTTTAGTCTGTGCTAAATAAATGTATTTTATTTCTTTTTTTCTTTTCTTTCAATAATTTTTCCCAACTATGTTGGGGTCAGCTTCTTGGGGTGCAGTATAACCGTATAAAGCTAAATACTAGTTATTTTACATGGAGCGACTGCGTATGTTCTCCACAAGCCAGTTACTGGGTAACACTATGCACTGAGAAAACTGACAATCATAAAAGAGGTGAATTCAGCTTAAAGTATGATGAATTCACTCAAAGGACGGAGCATAGTGATTCACCAAAAAGAACGATGATAATACTGATGTTGATGATAACAGTATTTAAGATGATGTGTCACCATGGATTTAGTTTTAGTTACCTACTATTTTTCGATGCCTTCCTCATATATCCAGTTATATCCTATTAGTTTTCCTACAATTTTTCGGTGACTTCCTCACATATTCAGTTATGTCATACAATTTTTCCAACTATTTTTCGGTGCCTTCCTTATATATCCAGTTATATCCTATTATTTTTCCTACTATTTTTCGGTGACTTCCTCACATATTCAGTTATATCATACAATTTTTCCTACTATTTTTCGGTGCCTTCCTCATATATCCAGTTATATCCTATTATTTTTCCTACTATTTTTCGGTGACTTCCTCACATATTCAGTTATGTCATACAATTTTTCCTACTATTTTTCGGTGCCTTCCTCATATATCCAGTTATATCCTATTATTTTTCCTACTATTTTTCGGTAACCTCCTCGTATTTTAGGTTAGGTCCTCTTACTTTTCCTACTATTTCCTCATATCTCTGGTTATAGCCTATTATCTTACGGAGGTCGCCCTCAATAGGAGGATTGTGTTTTTTAATAAACCAATTAATATCTCTATAATACACCAGTGATTAGTTGTAGTTCTACTCATTCTCCATCAGTAGGACTACAACTAAATACTGGTGGATTACACAGAAATTGTTTGGATTATTAGAAATCACAATCCTCCTATAATTGAGGGCGCCACTGGACTTACATGATCCCCTTATTTTTAAGTATCCAATATTGGTTCTTTCCTTTTAAATATTATTAGGTGTGAGCTCAACATTAAAAAAAACTGAAGAACCCTAAACTTGAACCTTAAAAAAATGGAGAGTAAGTAAAAAAAATAGAAAAAAGTACCTTGGCAAGAATGGTAAGAAGGTGAAAAGGGATGTATGTATAAATTAAACAGAAAATTGAATGGTATTTTTATTTCCATAGTATGAATGAATAATTATTATATACTCTAAACATTTATATTCAGTATAAAAGAAGACTGTTTTGTTTAGAAACATCCTCGCCTTAATGATTACAGTATCTATTTGTCGGTCATTATAAAGAATCATTATATACATTATGTTCAATAATTCTAGTTTTTACAAATTAAAATAAAGGTTGAGACGAGTAGAAATTTAATTTACAAAAAATAACAAACTTTACATTAATGTACCTATAACTAAAACATTTTTGCCCTTAAGGTGATTGCTTCAGGGTAGCCGTTTTTTGCAATTTGCAGGCCAGTGCTAGGTTGTATGTTAATTAAATGTTGCACGCGGGTGTAAGTACATAAGTTGTACTACATACGTCTTACACCCGCGTCTAACATTTCAATCAAAACCTAGCACTGGCCTGCAAATTGCAAAAAACGTAAGAAAATTTGAATTTCGCGGGCTACCCTGACGCTTTCACCTTAAAGCTGCATACAATAAATTGGTTATATTATTATAGTAAATATCTATTTTCAAGTAAAGTGCTACTATAAACACTCCGATGAGACTAATCTATCCCTCATACAAATACTTTACTTTAAAATCTATTACTAAAGGTGAACGCACACTTTTCAGAGCCGAAGGAGGCGAAAGAATCGAATTTTAGAATTACTTGTATGAAATCCTATGGAACCTCGCACACTTACCGAATCGGACGAATAAGGTCGTACGATTCGGTGCGGATAAGTGTGCGAAGTTACATTGGACTTCATTTAAGTAATTCTAAAATTTGATTCCTTCGCCTCCTTCGGCTCTGATAAGTGTGCGTTCACCTTAAACCAGCTATTGGTGCTGGCTCATACCATTACTTTATGCGGACACCGTTATCGGGCCGTCTTTATAGGATATCCTAAAGGGATATCCGATAAATACCGTAACTAAGGGTAGATTACTAGTTGAGCGCACTCTGCTATAAAAAAATAACTGCCCTTGGACTCTGCAGTGCCTCAAACTAGCAACGCCGCGTACGGTATAAGTACATAATTAATAATTATGTAAACGTTTCCAAAAAAAATTGATATTACTGGATTCAAAATAAAAACACCTTAAAAATGAGCAAACGAGTTAACTCGTTTGCGCATTTTCAAGGTATTATAGCAGCGACCGTAAGCCGTTAGAATACCTACAGAATTTTGAAATTTTTACTCTAGGTACCATCTACTTGTAATATATGACGTGTTACCTCGCATTAGAGTGAGCGTGTTAGGACACGGAGAAACGGCATTTTGGCAAGGAAAGCACAGATAATCATTACCACGTTTAACTTCATAAGAATTGTAATGAGAATTAAATTCAATAGTTTCAAACATACAGCAACGGAAAAAAACCTCTTCAGTATCTGTCACCAAAATTGCATCAATTTGGCCAAAAGTGGGTAAGAATTGTTCATCATCTATATCTACAGTAACAATAGAGTTCCGCTGCCATATAACACCAGCTATTGTAGCGGAAGTAACCGAATATTTGAGGACAACGCCAGTGCCGAGAGAAAACTTGACAGTGTCTCCTGAATTTAATGCAGATTTTTTTCCTAGTATTTTTGTTGTAGGTATTGTATTTTTCACAAACAAGTCATTGAGCATAAGTTGACATTTTATTGCTAGAGTCTTGCAAACATTGACTCGATTAAAAGATGATCTAGCCACTAACTTAGATACCCTGTGCTTGGCTTCAAAACGCATAGCCCACATGTTACGTACGGGGCCGAACTTCATTAGCATGGTAGGATAATGAGTCAGAAAATGAAACTTTGGCTGCAGGGGTGATTTTGTTAGCTCCGTGTACAATTGATTAAATTCTGCTATTATAACCCGGAGTTGAATATTGGTGTCACTGAAGACCCTATGACTTAATAACCTGTCGGTGATTTGCCGCAACATAATGTATAATTTCCATACTTTATTTTCTAAAGGAATGTAAAACCCGGCTATTAGGCTGAAGTATCTAATAAGGGTAAGCATTTCTGATGCTGAAGTTTTCAATTTTACTTTCGAACCTTGGACAACTAAACAATTACTTGGTTTTGAATTCCTATCTGGTCCATAATCAAATGAAATTATTCTTTGTTGCAATACTGAGATCTTTAAAAGACCTTCGGCAAGGAAGTGGTTTATGACAAAGGTCATTACATAACGAGCTACACCTTCTAATATATCATGCATTGGGTCTACTGCTACATTTTGAAATAAATCAAATCCTGTCACCTTAAGCCAACAGCATGATTCTTTAATGCCCGTGTTAGGTGTATCGTTTTCTTGCAATTGAGCGTGGTATGAAGTCATATTTCTAAGCAAGTTACTGTTTTCATATAGAGCAGTTTGCAAACCTTTCTTGTCAATGTTACAGATTCTGCAACACTTGTTAGCTGAAAAACTTTCAGTAAACCCGAGAATTGAATTCAGGCCTAAATTATCGCCAGTTATAGCAACAACCTTCAATTTTACGGTTCCTTTAAAAAACTTATTTTCTATAAAAATTCCTTTGTTTTGCAAGTAATTCAATTCCTCAATAACAGGGTCAAAAATAGCTTTGTTTCCATATTTAGTTTTGTCAGCAGAATGGCAAATAGCTAACAGCAAAATGTTATTCAACAATGAAAATAAATGTGGTGGGAGTGCTGGCAAGGAAACGTATACACCACCAAGCTTATGCACCCCAGCGTGGCTCCCCAAAGGATTTCCAATTTCAAAATCATCATAGTATACTACTAAAGGAAGAATAATGTCCGACGCCTGCGGTGTACACATTGCCAGCCATACAGATCCCTGCATTACATTTTCTAGACACATTGGCCTCATCGGATTTTCTTCACGGATTATTAAATTACCCCTTAGGTGGTTCAAATAATCCGTTACATCTTTCCAAATAGTGTCAATGGAAAAAAAATTCTTCAAAACCTGGCGAAGTTGAATTACTTGCATTGTACGTGGCTTGGTGTGTAATGTTAAAGTGTTACTCCTTTGTGAAATGTCAGGACAATAACCAACGATTACTTCATGTGGTGGTATAAAAGAACCTAATAAATTCAATTCTCGGAATCTCAAATATTCTGAACGAAACGGAAAAAAGATGCCCTTCAAAGCTGTGTTGAACTTATGAAGTCGTTTATTAATTTCGCTTCCAGACATGCTTTCCTCATCAGCTAGCACAGGGCCGAATACGGACATTAAAGACGGTGCGATATTGTCAAGAAGGGTTTGCAAATGACTAACCATAGCTTGTACAGACGATCGAGATACAGAGGGATTTACATAGAGCGTTCAAATAAATTTCAAAACTTCTTTATGAATAATACTATCAGCATTATCAAGGACTTCCGGTTCACTATCAGCTTCAATGTATATGTGCTCAGTTGCTACTTTGGTAGTCTCTGTTTCACACATAGGAACTACGCAAGCCTCGTTTGAGGTGGATGGCAAATAACGAGTGTTTACTTTATTCAAATGTTTTAAGTTAACATGTTTACTAAATTGTCTAACGTCCGTGAAATACCGGTAGCATGCGTCTTCACCACATTTATAAACTCCAGTAATATCAATTTTTTCACATTCTTTCCTTATGTGGGTAATAAGTGAAGAAAACGTGGGAAAAGTCCTTTTACAACTGTGACACTTCATCTTAATTTAAATTGTGACTCCGAGAGTAACTAATATCTCCTTCACAGATTGTGACATACGATCGTACGATGTTTTGACTTTGTAAAAACCAATTTGGATAATAAGCCAAATGTTATAGCTTTCAGTAGGATATTTAGCCGCAGTAGCATGAAATATTTTAAAAGTCACATCAACAGCCTCAGTTAGTGTTGTGAACTTGTAAAACGTATTGTCACATACTGTGAAGGAGACACCTGACTGGCGGCACCAAATTATAAATGGTTGGAGGCTAATACCTAGGTTTTGAAGCTTTTGGCGACGCTCCTCAATTACCACTTGCACGTCTGCGTCATCATCCACGATGGTCACAAATCCATCCAATATCTCCGCTCGTGAAGCTTGCCAGTCTTTTCTAGATCGACGGGCAGGAGGAATATTAAAGAGACAGCCGAGTAGCAATATCGCTGCTATTAATTTTGTCTCCGGTTGTTCATCTGGAAAGAAAATAATAATAGTATATTTGACACAACACATCATCATTAACTGAGCAAATAGGGAAAAGTATCAGAACAAAATAAAATCTATCTATATAAGTAAAAATGAATTGCCGAAATGTGTGTCCGCCCGCCCGTTACTTCTGAACGACTGCACCATGTTAGATAATTTTTAAATTCTTTTTTGTCTATATATTTTATAACGGGTTCACCGACCCAGGGAGGTCGAGCACCTAGAACTATATAACAGAATCATTTCCTTACCGTCACAAATTGCCAATGTATCAGCTATTTTTCGACGAAGAAACGAGTCCTTTGTGGTGTTAAGCTTCTGCTGAGCAGCTTTTAGTATGTTTTCCGATGAAGCATCCAAGGCGTCGAGGCCCCCGGATTTATCAGGGAACAGTGCTTCGTAGTCATGAGTCAGGAGTCGCCATCCATCACTTGACTTCAGGATAGGATACTTATTGAAGTACTCCTGTAATGTCCCTTCCTCGTAGTACAAGTACCGGAGGCGAGCTCGCACCGTCTCCCGCCACAGGGCACTGACCTCCTGCCACGGACCAGCTGAAGGACTTGACAGCTGCTCTAATGCTGACGCTACGTCCTCCACTTCACCTGCACACAAAAATTAAAACGATTAATAATTAGTACAATGACAATAACGGTTCTTAGATTCAGATATTTTGTAATTTGTAACGAAAATTTATACTAATTCAGATATTTTTCTCAATAATTTTGTTCTTGATAATTTAATTCAATCTGAAAACATAAAATTTCTTGAAAAGGAGTTACCTTCTTTAAGACCGGTCAGGTCGATTCCAGCGAGTGGAGGGGTGTCTAGCCTAGGACTGGACTTGGAGCGAGAACGTGACTTGGGCTTTTCAATAAGGCCCAACGAAACTAAATGCTGCCGTCGAGCCCTTCTGGCGGTGACTAACCAGCCAGAGATATTGCGCTTAGCCTGGTAAGCATCAGCCGGCAGGTACGGCGCGTAGTATAGGGGTGGTGACTCCTCTTTAAATAATCTGCCAATGTCGTAGGATAGAGCAAGCAGCTGCGAATCTGTCAGAAGTACCGGGTTTTCGGCCGTAATGAGCTTCTCCATAAGCAGCTTGCATAAACGCCCACGCACGTTTGAGGGTAAGGTGCCCGTTTTCTGCCCAATTGCTATTATTTGTTTTCCCTCGACTGATGAATTCAGTATGGTATTCACCTGAAACACAAATAGTATAAGTATGGCATTACAAACTAAATATGCAAGGTAAAAGTTAAAAAAAAATGTCACTAAAATGTTGAAAATACAGGTTCAATACCTACCTTCCATTCAGTATAATGATCAGTTGGAGTCGGTGCCAGTCTAGGCATCATGCATTTAGTTGTTAGTTATAGCTGTCACCAACTCCAAATATATTACTGATCTTTGTGACATATAGTATAGCTCCTAAACGGCCGTCCGTACACACATACAGGACAGGACAGGTACAGACGTTAAACTTATCTGTTTACGCCGGGGGTTAACAATATTGAATGTCAATTTAAATTCCTTATCAAAAGTACAGGATAATAGGCAATAACTTACTAAATTGCTCCCGGTGGACTCTTGTCTAACTGCTTCACCCACTGACGACGACGAGTCCAGTGGTATCACCAGTATGTCACCATCCTAAAATAATATTTACTTTGAGACAATGTAATAATAGTACATGTAACAAAAAGGTGTGATAATATGAGTATGTACGGTCAATTAACCTCAATAATCGTTGAAATAATCACTAAATGTGTCCGAGTGCGACCGTTAACTAACAGGCTATAGCTAGCCCTAGCCGGAGATAACTCAAGGGAAGTGTTATATTTTTTTACTAGTAATCGGTTCAGCATTGCAGGTGTGAACGGTCCTGCCCTCGTCCCTTGATCCGGCCCTGATAAAAACTAATCGATCAAGATCAGGACTGATCCTGGTCTCAAAGAATGTCTATACCAAATTTTGCATCGGTTCAGTGTCTTAGGTATGAAAATGTGAAAAGGTCCTGCCCCAGCCGACAGATAGACAGACAAACTTACTTTCGCATTTATAATATTAGTATGGATGTAATTACAAATTAATACATATTGCTCTTGAACCAAAAAACAGTAAGTACGAGTACTTTTCTACAATTTTGCAGAACTTACCAAATTTTCCTGGTTAAGTCCTGCTTCGCAGTCTTGGTTGAGGATTGAGCTTTGCAGTCCTTCACACGGTGGCAGAGGCTCTAAGTTACAAGGTAGACTAGTTAACAAGTCATTCCTCAGGACCTCTTCAAAGAGTGATGAATTGTAGGAGTTATCCTGAAATTTAACAAGAAATTTAAAAAGGTAATAATAATGTACTTAGTTGGTAAACTAACAAGACTGATGAAAAGTTATGATTTTATTCCACTTTTTAAATAAATACTGCACCGGTTAAATTGTTAGGTATCTTAAGAAGACTTTAAAATAATAAAAGTTAATAAGTAGGTACCTACCTACCTACATGCAAGTAGGAGAATGTGCATTTAAGCGACGCAGGGCATGTGTAAGCAAAAAGTTTAAAACAAAATTTACTTTTTTGAAATACAATTTAACATGAAAACAAACCATATCTTTTGGTTGGTCGCTTTTTAACATGGCCAGAGCTGCTTCAAACCGGAGTCTGTCCCCTATTTGAGGGAACATACTATGTATGTCTTGTTTACTAAGCATCTGCATTGTTGCGATATCAATTCTTTCAGCTGAAAAAAAAGGTAAATTTAACAGCGCCCTGATTGCAGCTGTGAAATGCACTACGTCGCATCGACTTTATAAAATGTAGGTTGGTAGAGCTCGTCTAAGCTGAAATGACGCGCCCCACTACTTAAATTTGTATACGTACACTACGGTAAATGCGGTAGTGGGGCGCGTCATTTTAGTTTAGACGCACTCTACCTATTTGTTTTTTTTTGGGTTGCAGTTGCACATCGAATCTAGTGTATAATATAAATATGAACGTATATCTAGGTAGGTGGGTAGGTACCATACGACAAGACTATTCTTGGTTGGAGTGTACAGCGGCCAAAAAAGTGTTATTTTCGCAAATCGTTTATTTTCTCGATTCTATAGTATGTAACACCTAGAAAGGCTAAAAGTGTCTGGGTGTTTTTTGTCTCCGACCAACCGTTTGTCGTAAAAACGATGTCGAAGGGATCCATAGGTAAGGTTATGTTAGAACTGTGACCTTGAAATTGGTCGCGAATTTTTTTTAAGTATATTTTCATAGTGCCTCTAAGACGACACTCTGACCCTATTCTTGCTAGAAATTAGAATGTGTGAATGTAATGTGTGAGCTCATGCTAGCAACTTACTAGGTAGGTTTGTCAACTTACTTTCAAAACGATCGATGTAGCGTTCCAAATTCCACTTCTTCAAAAGATCACGCGTAGCCATATCCATTTTTGCACTGATCAAACACGTTCACTGGCACTAATGGAATTGTTATTGCTATTAATTAAACGAGTCGTGAGTCGTGACTTGCCGGCTGTAGCGGTGAAATACAAATGGCCGACCGAAATGGCGCGGCGGCGGAATGAAGTGAGAGAGGGAGACCTCATTATATAATGCCGTCACCTTAAATTTGTAGGACATCATTCAAATGCTACTCATAAATGGGTCTCTGTAATAATAATTTAGTAGGATACACATAAAATAATATGACTATATTATTGAACTTTGATGCTTACTCTAAAAATATGAGATTATTTAATCGTATTATCATAGGATTCACATAAAATAATATGACTGTAATATAAAAAAATGATGCTTACTTTAAAAATATAAGTTTAAAGCATTATAATTTAATATAGTACATTAGGGGGAGGTCATCGTATTTTTAGAGATACTTCTTCATATTAAACTATGAAATCTATTTATATTACGGTGACTGTCATTGTGTTTTTAATTAGAATCTTATTTATAATTATCATACTAATTTATGGGACAGTGGACCATTTTCTATTACATTGTGTTATTATTTGAAGAAGACAATGTTATTTCATAATTACAAATTTTTACGATGACAAGTATCATAATATTGCATTATTTACCCAAAAAATTCGATTCCATCTTAACACATTTCAGTTCTAGCGTAATATTTACTTATTATCAACATATTATAAGACAACGCATCTATTTTAAACCAACGTCACGATATTTTAAGATTATGCCAAAATGACATTTTTCTCAGTGTGCCCTTTGGTAAGACTGGTTGTCAGACTTTTGGGCTTCTGACTACCTGTAACGACTGTTAAAGTTCTGACGAATGACAGCCAGGACAAACGGCTTAACGTACTTTCTGAGGTACGAAGGGGTATATGTAATGGTTGGTCACCCATCCACAAACCGACCGCGGCAAGCAAACCTTAACCTTCGCGATGTGTTATCATTTAGCCACAAGCACCCTTGATACTATTGGACTGAATATAATATTATATTGCCAATAAATTATACAAAATGATAATAATCTTTTATTTCTGTTCCAGGTATGCGCAAGCAACATATTTCTAAACATTATTTAAGGTAACATAAACATGATATTTTGATACCGAATTCCTTTGGTTAAAATCAATGGAATTCGGTATTTTCATAATGGTATTCGGTATTTAATAACTGCATTAAGAGAAGAGTATCGTTCGGTAAACAAACAATAAATCTGCTTGTGGTTACCGTATGGGGTAGGGATGGGATTATAATGAGTTTTTTCCCAATTTGCCGAATTTCGATTAACTTTCGGAGTTCTTTATTATACACCGTGACATTTTAGTCGTCTTACAAAGGTGGTCTACTCAATGTATCCGTCATAAAATACCTCTAGGTGCGATTAAAACATTTTTACCATTAATTAAGATAATGGGTACAAAGAAAAATAAATAATGCTTTAGGATTATAAAACACCCTCCATGTTAATAATGTTCACGTATCAAACGGTAAAAGATATCTACCTACCTATCATTACATTACATTACTAATTCCATATCCATAACAGGGTGTTTCAAACTACGTCATGCGTCTTAGTGAAAGATCTTTTTTTTTATTAAGCAAATGTTTAAAAATTTAATTTATTTTTTCAAATAAATGATTAGTAGTCATTGGATACATGAAGTGGGCTGCCGTTGTAAGACGACTAAGATGTCACGGTGTATAGATTGTGGTGATACCTATGTTAAGTTGGTGCAACAAAGTCACATTCATGACAAGCTTATGAAGAAGTTTTAAAATAACCCCGAGTCCCAAGATATAGACTACTTAACTGTCTAATTTGATGCTCACTGGGAGTCAATCATAATATGTTATGGTAACCTAGATGTAGGTAATATTTTAAGCTACTCATGTCGTCTCACCTTGCTGTTAACCTGTAAACCTGCTTACTGTATTAACTGGAAAATGACGTAAAAAAGTGTTTTTAAATTACGAATAGCCTAATAAACTGGGCAACGCCAATAAGGTATGTAAAAGAAAACGTATGCACTTAGCGGCATCGTGTTATCAAATCAGCTTTAATTGAGTCGTTTTCAATAAACGAAATAAGTACCTAAAATATTATTCAAGCTTACAAAATTACTCCATGAATATTCTCAACTTAGATTTCAACAACCGTCCAAAATTGGCTTTCGCTAAACTTAAATGCTTTCATTAAAAAAAAATCCTGATCTGGATCGGACTTCATATTGAGACGCTATTGAGCTCAGTCCGATAGCCGAATGTTCGAGAATCCGATTCGAGCACAATCGAATATAGAATCGTCTTGCCGAGCAGAAAAGAGTGGTGTGTTCGCATCACTAAGCCGACGTTTTTCAACAATATTAGTGTTGGAAAATCACGAATAGGGCCCATTTATTTTGTGTGAAATTATGATAATAAAGCCATTATATGCAACCTCATTGCATGACTGGAGCGTATTTACAAGTCAACAAAACGCTACGTAATAAAATTAAATATGACTAGCCATGGGTTTTATGTGTTAAACGAATATAAAATATAGACGCAGTGAGTTAATAAAAGTTTTTAATTTGTTTACCGGTAGATAAGAAGATAAAATTTAACCTAAACTTGAATCCTAGAACTCGGTGTAAAGATTAAAAGTTGCCTAAAATGATATAACCTCCTTGGTCTATAATCTTCTCAGTATCCTGTAAATACCCATTGTTCGTTTTTTAAACCTAGATAGTAATTTGACAGATATAATGTCAAACTCCAATTAAATAAAGCAAACACAAAAATACTTGAAATTTACTATCTGGGATAAAAAAAAACGGACTTAACAGCCAGATTATTATTTTTCCCTCCAGAAAGGATCCGAATTTCCCCAAGAAAGGGCGAATATTAAGGTTCACATATCCTCATGAACCCATGTCACTTCAATCTCTGCCGATCCCCGTTGCGTGAAGGATGATTGATACATAAATATTGACCTCGTACATACTCGTGTAAGCCAAGCCTCTTAGTTAATGGATCACTATCTGGCTAACTCATACGGATGATGTCTTAGCGGATGCATTAAGATAGAACTTAGGGCTAGCGTGTATGGAAGTGACGAGACGCGATTTTGCTGAAAAGTCGCGCCGAGACACGGCTACATTCGCTTACGCGATTCTAGTAAAACAATATCTATGGTTGAAAATTTTATAGAATTTCTTCTTACGGAGACGCCTAGCGGCGATCTGCGGTAGCAGTTATCCGTCAAAAATATCTTGAAGTAGTTTATTATTTACAGTAATTTATGAATTTTTGTTAACAAAAAATGATTTACCAAACTATGGCCAAGGTTATGTTGAGTGATGTTCGACGGAAGAAAAATAAACTCGTTATCATTTTTTGCAGCGCGGTGTTCCCAAAACAATATACACACTTGGTTTAGTTATATTTTTGTGTTAGCTTGGAAGGTTCCACTGTATGTAAAGTAGATATACCTGCCCAAGTAAAACATAACTTGTTTAAGTTTAATTCCATATTTACTACAGCTACCTAAATTTAATCCAAAAAAATAATAGTTTAAAAAAACACGCTTTAAAAACCAAACTAAAAAGTAGAAAATAATTTAATTCTATTAAAAAGCGTGGGGTGCTTTTGAGGTATTTTTATAATCAATTAATATCAAGCACCCCACGCTTTTTAATGGTATTAAATTATTTTCTACTTTTCAGTTTGGTTTTTAAAGCGTGTTTTATTAGGTTTTTTTTAAATATTATTTATTTTCTATTTTTTCGTTTTGCTAACTACAAAAGCGTGTTTTTTTGTATATTTATATTTTTAAATTATTGAATTCTCATAGGTCCTCGATAAGTCTATTAAATTTAAATGAAATCTGACTGTTTAAAGTGGTTCAAAATAGCGTCCAAAGGAGTCGGTTACATACAAACATACAAACATACAAGTGAAGCTAATATAAAGCGTGTAATAAACATTCGCATTCACTTTTCATATGACCGAGTTCAATATAAGTCGCGCGTCAACCCGAATGACGTCGAGTGTGCGTGTGCCCTTAAAGTTTACGTTCCTTCACCTAATCCCCTATGGTTAATGTCTGCATCTCATGATTGAGTTAGTTCCGCTAAGTCTTGTCATATCTACGAGTACACAGATATTTGGCTCTGCTCTTGATAGATAACGAATTACGATGGATAAGCTGTATTTACTGCGGGGTATATAATTGCGCACATCACTAGATAGTATAAAACAAAGTCGCTTTCTCTGTCCCTATATCCCTATGTATGCTTAAATCTTTAAAACTACGCAACGAATGTTGATGCGGGTTTTTTTAATAGATAGAGTGATTCAAGAGGAATGTTTATATGTATAATACACCGACCTCCACGCGGGCGAAGCCGCTGGCAAAAGTAGTAAGTAATTTTGGTATATACGAAACCTGAATATAGTTTGTCCATAATAAGTAACTGAATCGATTCCAATAATTTTTACACCATATACAAGGTGTAATTATAATCACCGTTAACCTCATAAGGGGTCATTGTACTCATCATTATGAACAACTTTTACTATGGGCCCAAACCTGAAATCGCGAAAATAAAATCAGCTGTTCCTTATATTTTGACGAGTTATGTGAACATAAATTTACCATAGACACCGTTATATTGTTTTTATTTTAATATTTAAATTTTAAGTTTTTAAATCTGATTTGTTTTAATTTTCCTTATTTTTAGATTTTGTAATTGAAGTTTTTTATTTTTTATTTGTTTGTTGTTTAACAGCCCTAAATTTTCTCTTATCTTGTAGCTTGCTGTAATGATTACTATATACATATTGATATCCATACTTACACGTGCTATCTATAAGTCAACCATTTATGACGGGGATCGGAACTGTTTCTCCTAAGCACAGGTTACTTTGTAACCTATCTAGTAGAACAGTACGGCACCCACTAACTAGATTAAGAACCGTATGCTTGTGCTTCAAATTATATTACCTTGCCATGTAATCTAGTCCTAATTGAACAATAAACGTTATATTATTATTATTACATTATATTTCTCTCAAAAAAGTTTTGCAAGTGTGATGGAAATTTAAATGTTATCACCAGTTCATTAGAATACAATCGCCGTACGGTTAGGTACCTACTGCCTAATTATTATCAATGAGCACAATATGAAGCTATAAAAATACTAGACCAAAACTAGGGTTTTAAAATCAGCCTGTAATGTTCCCACTGCTGGGACTCAGGCCTCCTCTCGGTAAGAGGGAGTGGGCTGTAATCCAACACGCGGGCCCAGTCCGGGTTGGTAGATGTCACATGTCTTCGAATTTTAGGTTCTGGGACGAGCCGGTTTCCTCACGATGTTTGTTTACCGTTTTCTGAGGAGTGGTGATGACATAATTTTCACAAAGTAAAGTGCGGTAAGCAGATCTTACTTTTAGTAAAATGCGTGAAACTTAATTCGTTTTATGAGCCGCGTCGTTGAAGTTTCCTGGTTTAGGTTCCTATAAACATCAGGGACGATGCGGAAATCGAATCCTTTTTTCTTCAGTAGATGTGACAGGCGCAGGACATTTATTAGCATCATATCACATTTTTTTGTTCATTTTGATAACCAAAAGTAGCCTGAAAAATTTGCCTTTCCCGACGAAGTTTTTACTTATTTTTTCCGTGACAACCTTTTCATTTATAAACTCATTAAAAATAAAACTGAAATAAAACAATCTTTCGCCAACAAACAAAGATCTTATTAAAATTTTATTTTCAACACAATAGTAACTTAGCACAATGGCTGAACGCCAGTGCCTGGAACAGTCATTTTAAAACAAAATCCTGTCGAAAATTGGGGGGAAGTCGTTAAGGTGCTCTCAGAGCGAGCAATTAGGAATCTAGGGCAGAATAGGACGGAAAATAATTTGCTAAATTGTGCTGCAACGGTCGATGTGTCGCATTAAGTCTATTTAGTGTATTTCTTAAAGAAGTATGGTCTTATAACTCTTTTTCTGAACAAAGTGCGCGTGTTTTCGAGGGACTATTTTAAGTATATATAGATCTTCATTCTCTTATAGTAACACTTTTCCCGACCTGGGAATCAAACCCAAGCTTAGCAGTCGCACTTGCAACCACGAGACAGAAATGTTAAACGGTTTAAAAAAAAATCTTATTAACAACCCGGAGTTTGGGAGTTGGCGGTGTGATATCCATTTGCCTTGAGCCATTGGTCCTGCGCTTGTCTCACGCCACTCATCTCCTGCACATCTCTCTTCGAACTTGACACATTGCTCTCCCACGGGACTATGAATTACTCCATATCATTGTTTATTTAACTTGACTGCATAAATCATTTTTTTTTTTTTATCAATTAAATTTTCATTTATTGTTGAATGTTAATTATATGGTATTATTGTACAGAATCAAGTTCTTCCAACATAACAGACAGCTGTGCTGCTGGGGAGTTTGTTGCGCCACTTCTTCTTCCCAGCTAAAGCACTAGGAAGTGGTGAAGGGCGGGCGTTTTGGGGGACTGTCTTATGTATTTTTTTTTTTTTAATTGCTCTTGATTGTTTTTAATAATATAATTGTGTCTACATTTATAAGCTATTATTACTATAACTACACTATTGTATTAGGTGAGCCTGTGATGATAGTTGTATGTGTTTGGGGAATAAATAAATAAATAAATAAATAAAAATATTGACGTTAAAAAAGTGCTGACTCTCAGCTTAGTTTGAATAAATGACTTTTGATTTTGATTATGAGAGTGAGAAGAGAGAGTACATTAATGTAAAATTATTAATTTTCATACAAATGAGCGCCCGTCCACGAGTTGTCGTTGTAGTATGTGTGCCACAACGACGTAAACTGCTCCAAAAAACGTTTTAATAGGAACATAGTAACAGTAAACACATAATTAGTAACATATAAATAACACAGGATTATTTCGGTCACGTGGGTACCATAAGATCTGATAAATTATCATGTCAGACTAGATGTTTCCTCATCCAAACTTCGCTATCGGGTAGGCTTAGATAAGCCTCAAGTTAAATTTATTAGGCCAACATTATTAGCAGTATCTGTTAGATTAACAACTAAATAAATTGACTTATCTATTAATCTAACTAAAATAGTTTACGCTTGAAGGAATTTACACATTATTTGTTTACAATTAATTTTCTACTAACTGTATATTCTTAGTTAAATCTATCCTTATGTAATTTAAGGCTGATTTTTCAATAGTCAGGTAACTTTTATCTGAAGAATACTTATGTTAATTTGAAAATATTTTCTATAAAAAGCCGTCAAACCGTAATATTTATTCCTCGCCCTTAATAATGTATTAAATAAGCTTAGTGTTGACCTTGATAAGTTTTTTCTAATCTAACATGTTAATTATACAGAAATAGAGTGATACTATTAGAACCAGTAATGAGTTTCTAATAAGGTGTTCAAGTCCAAGGTGTCTAAATTGTTCTTTAATTATTCCGTATAATTATTTATATGTTTTTTGTCCTTAAATCCATCGCTATTTTATAGGCTTGAAACAGAAAGATACGCAATTATCTGTACGTACGTGTTATCGTTGACAGATTTCATGTATTTTCCCTAGAACCCATACAAATGTTTATACACTAGCAGTCCTTGTAAATCTGTTACGTGACCACTCGTACTGAGTGTGATTGTATCCGTGACAGCGTGTTTGGAAATGCCTATTTGTCACGTATTTAGAGCTGACGCCGTGATTAACTCTATCAGCACTGTTACCAGTAGCAATGAGATTTTAACATGGTGTTTCAGCACTATTAGTAATTGGGATTGAGATTCTAATAAGGTTTTCAAGTAAAGAATTGTAGGTACCTACGTGGTTATAGACGTGTGTAGTTATTATTGACAAGGTTTTGTATTATCAAAATTAAAAAAAAAAGTGACAGATGTTTTAATAACAGTTATTTTTACTCAATTTATTAGACACCACCTTACGGCATTAAACAGTCCCCGTAATCAGCATAATCTTCCTGACAACAAAAACAAATATTTACGCAATTACAGTCTATTGTAAATCAGTAGCACGATTCTCGTCCTGAGGGCGATTGTATCGCTGACAGCGTGTTTGTCATATAACTTAAGAGTCCACGCCTTGATAACTTCTAGCAGCACTATTATCAGTGGCAGTGAGGTGTTAATAAAGTTTTAAAGTAGGAAATACATGACTATAAAGTGTGTTAGGTACACACTGACATAGGTATGTATTTTCAAAAATGTCTGTGTTTCTGAAATACTTTTTACTGTCTGTAAGTTTTCTGCTATTTTTGATACTACGGTACAACGAAAAATCCCTGTGATCGTCATAATCATCCTAACAACCCATGTACATAAATATTTACACACGAGCAGTCCCTTGTAAATCTTTAGCGTGACCATTAATACTGAGGGTGACAGCGTGTTTGAACATGCCCGTTTGCTACACATAGAATTATAGTGGGATTGATAATTAGCAGTCAATATTTCTTAATAAAGTGTTCAATTACGAAATCTCTCAAGATTGAAAATGCCATATTTTTCCGAGACACCGTCGGGACATTTAAAGTGAAGGAATTTTTTTGTATGTCAAATAAACCATAATACGATTTGGCAACAATTTTTTTTTCATAACCGAATATACAATAATTATCTTTTATATTTCTCAGATAATTTCACCTGGGACAGATGTCTCATAGTCTGAAAGTTTTCTACTATAATTAGACACTACGCTACAACAAACAATCCCTGTGATCGACGAAACCGTTCTTATAACCCATACAAATATTTACACACCTGCAAACCGTCCTAGCGTGACAACTCGCCCTGGGGTTGTTCGAACATGCCTGTTTGTCACGTAACTTAGGGCTGACGCCGTGATTACCTCTTGTTATTACATAGAATTATAGCGGGACTATTAGCAGCGGTAATCGGATCTTTTAGAGATTTTAATAAGGCGATAAAGTACTGTTACTACGGTAATATCATAATGTCAGGTAGGGTGCCATTTTTGCTTGGAAAATTACGCTGTTTTGAAGGAAGTACGTAATTTTGTAACTAGATTTCTTTATTATAATGTATTGTTATATGGAGTAGGCAAGTTTTATGAGATAATTTTCTTTCCATGTTTTTTATTTGTCACCTGTTTACTGTTAGTATATAATGTGATGAATAATAATATAAACATAGGAAAAATATTTTTCCTGTTGTAGTAACTGCTTAAAATATGATGAGTTTGATCTTAGTGCTTTCAAAATTCTCTTCGGCAACTGAAAATCAGGCATAGAAAATATTTTAAATAATATAAATACGTAATGAAATTATGATGTTCGTTCTAGGGAAAAGCAGTTTAGATATAATTTGATAAACTTCTTGATTGTTTTTAAGTTAATGACTTAATTTTATCCGTTTATTACCTTGTTACTTTATTATACGCAGACGCCTGACTTTAATAAGTTTGTAGGAAATTAGGCACTCTACTTTTATGGCTTATAATTATTTTAATACGGCAATTTAGAACCCTGTAGTACCACCACCATAATTAATGAAAACACAAGGTTATTTTAAAAGCTGACCATTTCATTTTTTAATGGTTTATGTGATCGGTGTGCAAGCCTATTGTTATCAATTGGGCATGAATCCAGAAACTTTATATTCGAAAAACTGGTTAATGGTATAAGACGAATATCGCAAGAATGGCAACTGTGGATGGGCCACAGTTGCCATTCTTGCGACCACTTAGCATAATCAGCCAGTAAAGTTCCCACTGCTGGGATGCAGGCCACCTCTCGATGAAAAAGGTCAGCCCACCACGCCGGTACGGTGCGTGTTGGTAGGTACATGTCACATATCTTGACATATCTCACGATGGTTTCCTTCACAGTTTTGAGAGCAGTGACCACTCATCTACGAGACAGATATACATCATCATCATTTCAGCCGAAAGACGTCCACTGATAGAACTAGGCGTCCCCCAAGCTCCGCCACTTCGATCGGTTCTGTGCTTCCCGCATCCAGCGGATTCCTGCGGCCTTCACAAGGTCATCGGTCCATCTTGTGGGAGGCCGTTCAACTCTACGTCTTTCGGTACTCGGTCGCCACTCCAGAACCTTTCAGAAATACATTTACATATAGTTTTCCTTTATTGAAACAAAATAATCTTTGTACTACAATTTGTTATTGAAGTAATGAATGTTCCTTTAAAATAAATAATTTAGCTTTCATCGTAATAACTCAGGAGTCTAATTTGAATTTTCTAATTAGGTTTCGACAAAATCACTTTAATCCGTAATCCGTTGGAGTTTGCAGATGTTTCTAAAAGTTTTGACTCGTTCCAGTTTTCTAATTAAAATTGCCTATTTCTGCCTTTTATGGTTATAATTTAATTTAAATTCTCGTTGGTGTATTGGTCGTTAGCGCTACTGTTGAGAATGAGGTCGTGAGTTCGATTCCTAGAGTAGACAAAGTGTTAAGAATTTCTCAGTTCAGCTTTGTGCCCACACATGGAACATGGAACTTAAAAATAACTGGCGAAAATGCCCACATTTTCGCATGCACAGTCAGCATCAAACATATCGGGCCCTGCCAGGGGTGCGGGTTGTTCGAAAGAGACCGCGGCCCGTGGCACACAGGCAACTGAGGGAACACGGGTGGGTTTTGGTCAGTAAAAGTCTGACACGCCCTCCCGCTCCACCCAGAGCGGGAAAAGTTATTTGATGATTTTCCACCAAAAAAAAAAACCTATCGGGCCGAACAGACTGTTCAAAATTGTCTCAACAACGGAGAAAATTATACTTTATCTCAATTGGATAAAGTTCATGTCAGAATGATAGTTGTCGTGGACTATCTTCATTCTGAAACATTTCTTGTGTCATTGAGTTATGTAACTCAATCAAAACAAACTGATCTCATTGACATAACAAAATGATCTCATTTTGGACAGTCTGTTTGTCCTGATATTATTGACACTAACTGTACAATAGGTACATCAGTGCCTTTTCGGGGAATTACCTACATGAACTTCATTTGTAACGTAAAACTCTGTCCTTCCTTGAAAATCTATACTTAACTGAAAATACATGTGAGTTTATCAGATTATTAAAGTAATACATTTCTGGGTCACTACGCTACAAAATCAGGTCAATTGGGGCGGAAAGTCGTCAAAAAACATTAAAAATAAAATTTTCATTTCAAACATTTTGTATTTTCATGTTTAGATTTCTTATCATTACAGCTGAAAAGTCGTAAAGCGGGTACCCTATTTGAATAGCTATTCGTATACTTTACGTGGATTTAAGGTACTCAGGTAGAACGAAATATTTAAAAAGAGATTTTAATATTTTATATTCTCAACTTTTGTGAGCGTCCATTTTATTGGCCTTCATATTAAATTGTTCGGTGAAATCGGAACCATAGGGGTGTCACGTTCAGTATACGATAAAAGTTTATGTTCCATCGGAGATGGTACCTGGTTTTTTTTTTTGGCGGTGGGAAATTATCAAACAGCTTCTCCCGCTCTGGGTGGAGCTGGTTAGACTTTTACTGACTAAAACCCACAAGTGTTTCTTCAGTTGCCTGTATGCCAGGGGTCACGGTATCTCATTCGAGCAACTCACACCCCAAGCAGGTATCGGCTCTTGTGGACCCCACCAGTTGGTGCTGACATCTCTTTGAAGCGCGCGTGGAACACAACACGCCGTCGACCCGGGCTTGGTCCTTACCGGACAGCGAGCTTCCCATTACTCACCTGGACATTACGGACCTGGTGAAGAAAAAAGTTGTGTTAAACGGAAACATTCTGAGTATTGCACGATTTTTACGTAAAGCCATTATTAAGACATTGCAATTAAAGTTTTACCTCACTGGAATGAAATATAATTAGAATGATTCCGTGACTTTTATACAATTCTTGTCAATCATTCTAATTTGTTCTTAATAATAACGGTGTAAGAGTTACATTGCAATGACTATACTTGTATAGCTTGACGTAAAAAAAAATCTTGAATGTGCTCTTTTAGGTTGGTATGTGCAGTTTTGATCTAAGTTTACGAGATTTTAAACAGCTATGAACCAATAAAGATGTAGTTTTGGATATTCTTAAATGGCTTTTTACCTTGTAATGTATTATTAGGGCTTAACTAATTTATCTGCTGCTCTAAAAGACGGCCGATAATAAAAAGGTAAGTGATAAAAAACAATTATGTAATGACAAGTGTAGGAAGCATTTTGTTTAAATTTTGTAAATGTGAGTACCATGCATCAGTTTATTGTGTTGTTATGATGTACGTTGACTTGAAAAAGCATGGCAATTGAGAGTATGTCATGCTCACATAAATGTCTCACTGATGGTGGCGCGTGTGTTGGATCATTCAGTTCCCTACAAAATGGTTGAGCTGGATGGTGCTGATCCACGCGTCAAGTTCGTGAACGGGCGCTGTCGGTTGAGACTGATCATCTCCTAACTTCCAGGGCTTATCAATTTTTTTTACACTGTTCTCACATACAGAAGCAACAAGAATAATGTTCCCAAGATTTTGTAATATTCAACTTGATTTTAAAAGAGTGTCCGTGGAGTTTCTTGCCCGTACTTCTCCATAGAGATCTATGTTTTGGAATGCGCAACTAGTTTCAACTTTCCAACTGATTTACTTTTTGACAATTCAAAAGTGTCTGTAAATGGTTTAATTGAAATAAATGCTTTGAGTTTGAGTTTGAGTTTGAGGTACATGTTTGGATTTGTATCCGGTTGATGGCAATAGGCTTGACCCCTATTATATGGGAGTTAAACATAAGTGGCGAAATGTAGGTGTACTTACACCTCTAGCCAACTCTTCGGGGATTACAGTCGTGATGTTATGTGATTAAGACATAAGTCCTACACATGCACAATACTTTACACGATCTAGTAAAAATAAAATGTAACGAAAACTGAGCAACCCTAATTACGTACTTAGAAGATACGTCACTGTATGCTTTGAACTTAGACGCGCGATGCATTTCGAGACGCCAATGTGAATTTTGCTCTTAAATGAATTTCGGGCACTCTGAAAATCTATTACAATAAAATACCTACGTAGTTCAATTTCAAAGTGATATTGAAATCTTTAGGAAAGGAAAATGTCAACCACAATCAAAAGCGTAAAAGTTGAAAAAGTAACTTGATTAGTCGAAGGAAAGAATGAAGATGGCATTAATTTGAGGTTATTCACCGTGACATTCTCCTCGGTCTTATTATGGACTGTACAGTTATCTATGGAAAATACGTACTCGTATAGTTTGAAATTTAATTGAGCTATTACTACGATGACTGATACATACATGCCGACTGCTGGGACGGGTCAGCTCAAATCTGCAATGGCTCTTTGTTCAAAGGCTCATCCAGATTTGGCTCTGCGTTGTTAGGTTTACATCATAATCATCATTGTTTCAGCCGATAGACGTCCACTGCTGGACATAAGCCTCATTTCATTTTAAATACATCGTGAAACTGTCAATTTTAATTTGTATGAGTCAAGACAAAATGATGCAATTGTTTATTCAATCCTTTTCTCGTATCGCACTAAATAAACAAGACAAAAACTCAATTTCGTTGTAAAAAGATTATCCAGTCAGCAGGGTTTGTAGTGGGGCTGATTGCCCCGGGTTCGTGAAATACCCGAATAACGGCACTCAAGGAGATTTATTTAATGCACCCCAATTCAAAAAAAAGCCTCGTTGGTTATGTGGTCACAAGCGCTACTGGTGTGCATGAGGCCCTGGGTTCTTTACCCGTGTCGGGAATAGTTTTATAGGGTTTGTTCCAACTTCTCAGTAGGTAAATACCCGGAGTATCAACTTGTGCCCATTTGAAGGCAATGGGGTCACCCTCTATTATATGGGACTTATATTTAACTCGCGAAATATGGGGGTCCTAAACGTGCACCTCTGCCTTACCCTACGAGAAATACAGGCGTAGTGATATCATGTCTGTTTGCAATCGAGAAAAGCTAAAAGGTTTATCCAGAAAGAACAAATAACTATATTATTATCAACAAAACAACTAAGTTTAATGTTGATTTAGATAAGGATTTTGGATCATTAGGCGGAGTAGCCGTTATTAATAATAATAATAATAATAATATAGTGGATACAGCAGTCATTGTGCCGATAGTCGTGACGGCCAATAGCATTATAGCCGAGAGCCTCGACCAACACCTCAAGAGGCTCTCGTTAGGCAGCTGGATCAAGGGTTTGATCCAGAAAGCAGTATTACTGGACACGGCGCGTATAGTAAGGAGGTTCCTCTCTCAGCAGCCCTGACCACCGGTAGCTTGGACCCTGTTCCCGATACCGGTGGGCGACTATTTTTATATTTTAAAATGTTTTTATGTATTTTTTTTATATTCGAATATTTAAAAATATAATTTGTATGTAGTAATCAACGAAATAAAAGAAAAATAATAATACAATTTATTTCAGACCATATTAAATCCATAATTAAAAAAACATTTCAATTTTACATACATACATACACAAAACAAAAGGATACGCACACAAAAGATACACACATAAACACACTTAAATAAAATAAAAATGCAAAGAACACTCATTTCACATAAGAAAATGACGCACGATGAGTGGTCATCCAGTGCCACATCATTGGACTGTCCATTTTACTGGCAACGATAGCCACCAAGCTGTTGGAGCTATTGGAGTTATTGTGACACGTGTAAAAAGTAAAAGTCATTAGCTGACATTTAAAATAAGTATAAAAAAAAACGTCATATTTAAAAGCTCTCTCATATTCCCAACATAATTGTGGATGTGGTGTTCTTCAAACGTAACCACATTAATTTCATTGTACCCACTACCTACCCGAGTCCTTTAGATTCGTTTCACTAAAATTATAATGTCATTCATTCGAATTTTCATCACGAGATATTAAGTTCACATTAATATTAAAACGTACATTAAACTGGTAACAATTCGTAATTGAATTTCAATACAACATTAAAGGACTTTGCGTCGAAAAAAGTCGTAATTGGTTAGATATTACTTTCATAACAAAGAAGTAAAAAGTAGGTTTAGTAGGTAATCAAATAAATAACAGGCATCAAGTCTGAACGCCAACAAAAATCTACCTTTGATATTTAAATCTTTCAACATTAAGCTGAAGACGTTAACACTCCAATAATTTCGCAAACATAATAATCTTTCGTCGTTTAAGGCCTAAATCTCGTCCGGAGTCGTACTCAACGGAAGATGCGGTAAAAACACTTGGGTCCAACATGATACCGTTGTCAAGAGATTTTTGTTTCCGCAGCCTCGCCTGCACTTGACATCAATTCTGGATAGAAAGAAAGGAGGTTCATTTAAGGTTTAAACGACCTCGGGTTTTTCAGAATTTGATTAGCTTTATTTTAAGAAGGGTATTCGTTAGGGAGACTGGAACAATGAGACCGATTTGGAGGCAGATGTGTTTCAATTCGGGGTCGTTAGTCCCCTTCGGATTGGAATTGGAGTGTTTATTAGGAGTTTTGTAGACTTATTGGTACTGAAAGATTGGTAACTTGGCGTATAAATTACAGTTTGTTTTAATAATGGAGACATAGCGTAAACTTAAAAAAAAAACACTTCGTTGTCAAAAATAACTTTATGTTCGCCTTTGTTTTTGTATTTTCGATTTTTTGCCACCGATTTCGAAAATTAAAATAATTTTTCGCTTTGTCGTTTTTTTTTGGAAGTCCGTTGTTTTCTTTTTGTTAAATAAACTTTTCACATTACCTCACGCAAATTTGTATACCTTCATTCCTAAGTAAATAGCAGTGAAAGGAAGTTATTAAAACATGACCAACATACACTAAATAGAAAAAAAAATACATATTATTGAAGCTAACACAAAAATGACATCAGAACTTTGGGACCATTAAATACGTATTATAAGTGTAACCTTTCAAACAAAAGAAGAGTTTCGAAAAATCGGTTTATAAATGATGAATCCGATTTTGAAATCGGTAGATAACACTACAGCTCTTATAAAACACGTATATTTTAAAGCATCTCAATCTCTTCATTTGCCTATAAATATAGATACGTAAGTAACATATAATAAAGTAAGAAATCTTACTTTCAAGAGTACAGTATGGAAAAATGTATTCGTATTCGAAAAAAAAAACAGGCCAAAAAATATTTCGCTTAAAATCAATTCCAATTGTCTATTTAGAAGGCCAACAGTTAAATCTATTTTATAGCTAGATTATAAGCTTCATAAGTATAAAATCAGCCTTCAACCAGCGGATAGGCCGACGGTGCAAGAGTGGCACTTCAAGCTATTTCCGACGGCCGGCCAAGGCCCTTCTATTCCGTATCTGTGGGGGAATTGTTTCCAGTTTTTTTGCTTTGTTTGTTTATTAGAAGCGTGTTTGCTTTTATTTTTCAAATGTCATACTCAGACAATGTTAGAAATGGGATGCTGTGAATACGACAAATTGTAATGAAGTAAGTATTAAATAATATTTTTCTGTTTCTTTCAGGTTTGATGCACAATATGCCCACATTATAGCGTTCTTACTGACTGTTTTTAGGCTCCTTATAGTCGAGCTCCATATACCACGATGGTAAGAATGATTAGGCTGTCAAATGAGCAAGTTAAGCTATCCAGAGCTTACCTCTCATCATATCAGCCGAAAGACGTCCACTGCTGGACATAAGCCTCCACCAAAAGGGGGGATTTGCCATAATCGTCACGCTTGGCAGGCGGGCTGGCGATCGCAGTATGGTTGTCAAATATATAGAGAACGCTGCTGCCCATTCTCTAGTAAGAGTTTACCTCTACATACAAGTTTACTAACAAACAAATTTTATCTCGTTATAATATTAACCGCTCGCGCGACCTACGCATATTATTAATTATGTCGTAAATCTACCAGTACTGAAGTTAGAACACTTGCTGAAGTTACGTTAAGAATACTTTTAAGCCCAAAATAATGAAGATTTTCATGCGACAGACAGCAAATCGGATCGCCAGAATTTTCGTGGTTTTCGTGGACGTAAACACTCTAGTGCTATAAAACATTGACGATGTTTTGCGCCCCGTTTTCGTGAAAGTATGCGTATCTTTTTATCCTGTTGTGACGTAGTTCTGTTACACCCCTAAGTCATACAGGCGTGATGTTATGCTAGGTCGAATGCTTTAAATAAAACATACATAACACAATAAGTCTATTTGTAATCTTTCCAGTTTATAACGACAATTTAAACCATGTGTTGCTCTGTAAAACTAAGTTTTTATTTTCACTTTCATATTTCGAGAAAAACACTAATAACATTATCCTAAAGCTACAAACATTACCTGTAAAACAAAGAAACGACATTTAAAGTTAATTTGCCGATCTTTTTCCAATAAACAAATTAAATTATTTTCCCAATATTTCAATCACTCAAATCTCAGCCACACAGAGTGAAAACCATAATGCTGTTTTACTAATCTTCCGTAGCTCGCGCCATCTATTGTGTCAACCAAGACAACACATCAATTACATTTGAAAAGCGCGCCATTATTCAAACATAAAGGGATACGGGCTTGCGGACGGCGAGTAATGGGTAGCTCGCTGTCCAGTAAGGACCAAGCCCGGGTCGACGGCGCATTGTGTTCCACGCGCGCCTCAAAGAGATGTCAGCAGCAACAGATGGGGCCCGCAAGGGCCGATGCCTGCCAGGGGTGCGGGTTGTTCGAAAGAGATACCGCCGCCCCTGGCACACAGGCAACTGAGGGAACACGGGTGGGTTTTAGGCAGTAAAAGTCTGACACGCCCTACCGCTCCACCCAGAGCGGGAGAAGTTATTTGATGATTTCCCAACCAAAAAAAAAAAGGGGAGACTAGACATCTCTAGGTATTCTTTTACACACATACATACGCTCGCTGCAATAGCGGGTTTTTTGCTGTTAGTTATTGAAGAGTTCCATTGCCTATCTCCTAAGATCTTTATTAGATCCTAATATATTATTTATTCTAAAACCTTTCCTGAAAAATATGCATTTAAACAAAGAAAACCCTATTCAAATAAGATCGGTAGTTTTAGAGAAAATTGCGGAAATACAAAGAAACACACATACATACAATAAGGGTCGAATACAGAGCTTCCTGTTTTTGAAAGTCGGTTAGTAAAATTGACGATGTTTTGGCCCCCATTTTCCTGAAAGCATGCCCTTTTTATCCTGTTGTAACTTGGTTCTGAAACGTTATTTTTTGAGCTTACCCAGAGACGCCCATTACCATAATGACTTGTATTTTCATCGAATCAGCGGCTGTTTTGTAAAATGTCAGACTAAAAACATTTGACAATGATATCTGTTTACAAGAAGTTACGTTACCCGCACTGTTAGATCGGTCAGATTAGAACTACGCTTACCGCGGTTGGTCCGTGGATGGTGACCGTCTTTACATACGAAGACCCTTCCGTGCATCGAAAAGCACGTTAAGCCCGTCCCGGCTGTCATTTATAGATCTTTGACAGTCGTTACTGGTGAGGAACAGTAACGACTTCCACCACTTCTGAGGAAAAGCCCTAAAGTTTGACAAGCAGACTTACCGAGGGGTATCGTCTTTCTCAGTAACTGGGTTGTGGAGGTCAGATAGGCAGTAGTTCCATGTATAATATTGTTTCTCAGATTATATCGATTGTACTTCAGCTAAGCTTCAAATCTGAACGTAATAATTATTTATGTATCTGAAAGATGAACTTGTTTTAGCTATTGCTTCCATTGCATCCACAAACATGGTGAGCTTTGATAAAAAAAAAATGTAAAAATATCTTTGCATTTTTTGTAATAGTTACCTTTATTAATCGAACACTTAAAAATACCCTTCCCATGAGTCCTTCTCGAAGATATCTGTTACCTACTTACCAAAAATAGATAGGCATCTATTTGGGGTAAGTAGGTAGGCAAGCACTTGAGGGTAACTTCCCGTAAATCGTAAGTTAGTGAACTATCGAGTTTAATATTTTACTGCTACCCTCGGTCTACCGTCGTCACGTCGCTAATTGCCGTGAACAGCAACAGATCACGGACATCAATCTAAGAGATCGACGATAAAAAAGGTATCGTACTGATTTGGTGGGTTTCCGAAATGATAGTATTAATGTTCTGACGATTGATGCGTTTGCAAAATAAAATCACAGATTTTTTGCAAAATATACATGGTTCTTTATTTTTCAAACTCAAATGCGACCGTACATCAAAAAAAAATATAACGATCAAAATAAAATAATTAAACCTAACTATCTAGGTACCTGGAGTACGTATACCTAGATATTATATATTCTATTGTTCAATGTAATACATTTTTATGCATAGGTAAATAATATGTTAATAACACTGTAATTTAAAAACATTTTAAAAAGAATAACCGTGGAGTTTCAAGCATTTCTTGCTAATGAAATGACGAATTGGAACCGTGCTTAAGACCGAAACCGTGCAGAAGGTTTATGTGAAATAAAATATTTTGATTTTACCTCATGTAATTTCAACGTCGTACGTCCTCCAGCAAATTTCAGCGGGTGGTGCTGACAACATTAGACCGGCGTCTATAGAGGCAGAATCTCGGCTTAGTGGGGTTCAGTGACTACGACCCTCAGTAATGACGGACCGATTAAAGAAGAAGAAGAATGTCATAGTATCGTAAATCGGCACGGTTAGCGCAGTGGTTAAGCGATTGACTGTCGCGGATTCGATTCCCGCACGGAACAAATATTTGTATGACCTACAAGTAGTTGTTCCGGGTCTGGCTGTTTGTGTATGTGAGTTTAAATGTTTGTAAACGCACCCACAATACAGGAGAAATTTCTAGTGTGGGGCAACGTCTTTAAAAAAAAATATGCCTTAAGTCGCTTACTTTCCAATTTACAACATAATTTCCTCTATTTCCAAACCCACAAAATCTGTTAACAATCTGTCAACCTCTCCTAATATTAAACTTTCAGTCCACACTTGAGCAAAGCAAACACGAGCATCTCAAGGTCTTATATCACTCAAATCAAACGTCATCTCGTGCTCAAGATGACAACTTAGTAAGAGAATCTTCAACGTAAATTATAAAGGAGATAGAACTTCCTCCTTGTGACGTTCTTAGGAGTTATGGATTTACTATGGCGTTTCGATTAAAAATGCAGTACGTCATATTTTTCCTTGACAGGTGAAAAAGTTTTGATGTGATCGGAGTTGGTAAAGTTTTTGTAGGGTGTTATTTTTTTGTTAAGAATTTACTAGCGAGCCGCTACTGCTTAGCTTGGTATTGCAACATTTACTTTCTTTATTATATGTCAGTTTAATATCAATCCATTATGAACTTAAAACCTTTTAGAATTAATTCTGTAAGTTGTGGTGAAAACCGCATCAAAATCTGTTGCGTAACAACACAGTCAAACGGACAGCCACGAAAAGTGATCTTAATATTTTTTTAGTTGTTTAAAATTGTTTTTTCTGATGTCCGTTCAAAGTATTTTTAATCGAATTCAAAAAAAGGAGGAGGTTCTCAATTCGTCTGTATGTTTTTTTTTAATGTTTGTTACCTCATAACTTTCGACTGGGTGAACCGATTTTGATGATTCTTTTTTTATTTGAAAGCTCGTGCTTCCCATTTCAATTTCATATAGATCTAATGATGCGTTTTGGAGACAGACAACGGAACTCATCAAAAACTTTTTCCAAAAAAAACAACCGACTTCCGAAAAAACACTACAAAGTGAAAAATAACTTTAATTTCGGAAGGCGGTGACTTTGGATATGTATTTAAATGTTCTGTCACCGCCTTCCGAAATTAAAGTTATTTTTCACTTTGTAGTGTTTTTTCGGAAGTCGGTTGTTTTTTTTGGAAAAAGTTTTTATTTGTTTTTGTTTCTATCTGGAATTTCTTAGTAGCAACCCAGAGTCTAGATTTGTGCCCGGTGTTTTACATGGGACTTAAACATCGATAGCGAAATATGGGTGTACTATAGGGACCCCTCTGTCGAACTCTTCGGGGAAACAAGGCGTGATGTTATTATATTTATGTATTTTTTTCTGGAAGAGAACTCACTTACAGCGGTCACTTATAGACGGGTTCTAAGCTAAACTACAGCTACACAGTCATGTAACCAACTGCGACGTTAAGCTGAGTTTTCCGTGATTGTTACATAGATGAGCGGACATTTTGGTACATTATCTCAAGATAATGCTAAAATGCAAAATAAAAAATCTGTGTAAAGTCGTACGGAGTCGAAAACACGGAAAGGAGTCACGTTTCATACAAAGTTGGGCCCAAAACCCAAAGCCAGCCAGAAGAAAAAAAAAGTGTTACTCTAGCCGGGGAAATCCTCCTTATAAAACTATTGCGCCGAATTTATACGACCATTCCTTCACCATGAATGAGTATTACCTACTATGACAACAAACCCCTGTAAGTGTTGCTATAGCTTGCTTTGGAAGCTTTTTGTAAAGCCTGAGTCGATACGAGAGCAGCAAAAGTAATCTGCTTTTAATCAAGTGTTTTTGAAGTCATTTCTGTGATTATGGACTACAAACATAGACACATCTCCTCATCGACACTGAAGGGGAATCCAGAAGTTTATAAAATTAGGTAGGCATATGGGCATTTCTTAAATTATCTTACCAGTCCTTTGTGCCTATTTAGGAGCGGGTTTAATATCACCGCCTGACAGTCCAAATTTGAGGAGACTACTACGATTTCCATGGAACACTGACTGGACAATCCGTAAATATTTAGCAGCAGTCGCTCATGACCGTTAGCTAGAGAAACGAGGCAGCAAATGCAACAAGAAAACTTTATTGAGAACAAACTTTTACAAAACATTACCCATAGGGTGCATAACAGCGTACGTAATGCTATTGTAGAACTTTGTGTTTACAATAAACTTTTCCAACCTGTACCGTTATTTACATTAACTAGTAGTTAAACTAGACTGTGAAACGCATAGCATTAACAAGTCACACTATTAACTAGTCATACTACTCACGTCGTATTTCAAAAGTGCAACCAAGTATGCTGTTTACATTAACTGACAATGCGCTTGCGTGTGATAAGCATTAAGGTCGGCGCTCAGTTGGTGGTACGACGCGGCGTGACACGCCAGAACAATGTGCGGCCATCAAGGAATCGTTTGCAACGTGACGATGTAATCGTATCTGCCAGGGGTGCGAGTGGTTCAAAAGAGATACCGTGGCCCCTGGTACACAGGCAACTGAAGGAACACTGGTGGGTTTTAGTCAGTAAAAGTCTTACACGACCTCCTGCTCCACCCAGAGCGGGAGAAGTTATTTGATGATTTCCCACCCTCAAAAAAAAAAGAAGAAACGATATAATCGTATACTATCATAGAGCAGTGATGGCCCAGGAAGCATTTGGTGTATTTAATTTCATCACCACTGCTAATAAAATGGTAAGAGAAAAAACATCGTGAGGAAACCCGTATGTCCTAGGACCAAAAACTCGAAGACATGTGACATCCACCAACTTGCATTGGGCCCCATTTGGTGGATTATGGTCCACTCCCTCTCGCACGGAGGAGGCCTGTGTCCCAGTAGTGGAAACATCATAGTATAATTGTGATGATATCATCGTGGTTGAGAGAAGTGAAATGTATATGTTAACGTATGATTGTGAACACCGTTAGTTTATAATCTATCTCGCGAGATTATAAACTGTCGATAAATTGTAAACTACACTAAACTGCTTACAATTTAACGCATTATTTTTCGGTAGATTATAATCAATCGAAGTGAAACTGTTAGATCACAATCAGTCGCCCGTTAAATTGTCAATTGTCCGAAGGCTGTCCCTGATTTGTCGGTCTTATAGTAGGCCGTTCTGTGTCCATAGAATTAGGAATGAAATACATTTTTATATACAATAATTTTATGTAACTAATTCTAAAGCTGTGAGTGATTTTCAACACGAAATCAAATAACAATCACCGAAACACTGTTTGTTTACATTCGACGACAAACGAATTAACAAACAAATATGGTGGCGCGGGGCATATGCCGTTCAACCAATCAGCCTGCGACGTGCGTTCCGTCGCATGCCATTTCACAATTTGACGGTTTCACCTCGTTAGATTATAATCTACCGAAAAATAATGCGTTATATTCTAAGCAGTATGTTACTATTTACAGTCTTTCGACAGTTCACAATCTCGTGAGATAGATTATAATGTAACAGTATTTACAAATTTACGGTGACATATATATGAAGATAGTTTTTAAAAGCCAACCACTATGAGGTTATAACGTGTACATATTGTCACACATTTTATGGACATGGACGTGGAAGTCCACGATAATATCGTTACGTTTGACATTATATGAAAAACTTATTAACATTAGAAGGGGCCGGTATGTCGAAGCATTCCGCGGCAAATCGCAGCTTCCTATAGTATCCTTTAGACTATTTGTGACTATTTCACAAAATTTCAGGGCTAAAGGTACGAAACTAAGATTCAATATTATTTGCGCTTTCCCGCACCGTACCGCTAAGTGAGCGGCTGGCCTTTGCTGCGTAGTAAATTGGCTTAGAAATACGTATATATTTCACCATAAGTAACTTAAGTTATTAGAAGTGTGTGGAAAATATTAAAATGCTTAGTCGTGCAGTAAATTAAAGTCGCCAGCACTGATTTTGTTTCAGATAAAAATATAAAGTAACATGTATTCTAATAAATAAAGCAGGTCCACTACTGTAAACATTGCTTCACGGTATTTCTTGATGGTTCGAAGACTATCGTTTCTATCTTAAGGCTTCTGCAAACCAGCGTGACGCGATTTAAATACATAGATCAATTTCCACGAAGTTTTCATAGAATTGTTTTATTAGAGTCACGCCTTAATTCACTGGTTCTTGGCTACAAAAAAAATACTAGCAAATGGCTATCTCAGTGAAGAATATAGCGGGTAACCGTAAATGGCAAACCCCGTTAATAAAGACGCGCGGCCACCAGGAAAAAGACCAAATAAAAAATCAAAAAATTATATTATATGAAGGTACCAGGTACTCCATTTAAGGGGACGGGCCTGGCAACCCGAAATTCAAATTTGATTACATTTTCGGCAATTTGTCAGTGTTTGATGACTATTTCATGAAGTACTCATTCAATGAAATTAAAGGGCTTTGTATTGATGACTTTTTAACACGTTTTTATTAGTTTCACCTGTATGTTTGTTTGTTTTTAACCGACTCCTTTGGACTTAATTTTGACCCACTTCAACCAGGCAGATTTCATTTAAACTTTGTAGACATATCGAGGACCGATGACAATTCAATAATTTAAAAAAAAGAAGTGAAAAATCACGCTTTTGTAGCTAGCAGAACTTAAAAATAGAAACTAAATAATATATTAAAAAACTAAAAACACGCTTTAAAAACCAAACTAAAAAAGCAGAAAATAATTTCAAAAAAGCGTGGGGTGCTTGATATTAATTGATTATAAAAATACCTCAAAAAACACCGCACGCTTTATTGAAATTATTTTCTGCTTTTTTAGTTTGGTTTTTAAAGCGTGTTTTTTAGTTTTTTAAAAATCTATTATTTATTATGATTATATTTCCGTAAATACATATGTGTAACGGTCGAGAATCATATTTTAATTAACATAAGACCTGACGCTGATTTGCAAATTGGAAAAAACTTAAAGAAATTTGAAAAGCGCTGAAAGTTTAGCTGGAAAGAATATCAAAAGATTACCGTCCAATTTTTTTGTCTCGTCGACCCTTATCGGTTAAACCAACAATCTTATATCTTCGACAATATTTAAGCTTAGATTTCATACAAGACCTTTCCTCCTTTGGAGTGTTTACAGGTGAAATTGATTTCAGAGCCTTTTTATAGGATCATGCTGGTTTCATGAAATGTAGCGATTAGAAGACTTAATGTTAGTACCGCTAACCGAAGCTTCGATTTTGTTTGCGTGTAAGATTGTTTTTCTCCACGGGCGAGATTTTGGTTTAACACGGTTTATTTACAACATTTACAAGTATACGTGCATGTGCAATAGGTGCACCTCTGCCCACTGTTGGGCAAAAGCCTCCCCCAAGCGTGGGGTTATGTTATGTTAATTCTGTGGAAGTTAAAGGGACTAGTGATTCACTAGAGAATGGGCAGCAGCATTCTCTATGCAATTTATCACAATACTGCGATCGCCAACCCGCCTGCCAGGCGTGGCGATTTTGGTAAACCTCCCCCTTGCAGTCCAGCAGTGGACGTCTTTCTGCTGAAATAATGATGATGATGATGAATTATGTTTATCAAAGAGATGTACAAAAGATAGGTGACGTTTGTGAGGTCCCACCTTATTTCGTTTCAAATTTCTAAACGCTCACATCACTGAGGCTTGTGATCAGGAATTAAGTGGTATTGTAGTAATACAATATGACTTCATTCCTGATCACAAGCCTCATATACATTGTTTTGACATAGCATGTGGGGCTTGAATAGTTAGCTGGTCTTTGGATCATCCAACATTTAATAAAAATCTTCCTGTTATTTTGAGTAAATTGTGTTATGTTACGTTTTCCACGCGAATGAAGCCACGGGCAGAAGTTGGTGCTAATAAAATAATTCCACGCCATGCTAACGTGTAAAGATGTTTTCTTCCAACATGGTTCGTATAATTTCTACTTCATAATCTGCCTAGCCTTTCCCCAACCATGGTGAGGTCGTCTTACTGGATGTAGCTGAATAATAGTATTTTACATAGAGCGACTGCCTATCTGACCTCCACAACACAGTTACTGGGTAATACGATACCCCTTGTTATGACTGATTGTCAGACTTTCAGGCTTCTGACGACTCGTAAGGACTGCCAAAGACCTAGGAATAACAGCCGGGACCAGTTTAATGTGCTTTCCGAGGCACGGAAGTGTCTTGGTATGTAAAGATGGTCACCATCCACGGACCAACCGCAGCAAGCGTGACTTAACCTGATCTATCGATACTTAGATATATCGATACTTGACCACAAGCCCCTTCTTGCGGACGGCGAGTAATGGGTAGCTCGCTGTCCGGTAAGGACCAAGCCCGGATCGACGGCGCGTTGTGTTCCACGCGCGCTTCAAGGAGATGTCAGCACCAACTGGTGGGGCCCGCAAGGGCCATTGCCTGCCAGGGGTGCGGGTCGGAACACGGGTGGGTTTTAATCAGTAAAAGTCTGACACGTCTTCCCGCTCCACCCAGAGCGGGAGAAGTTATTTGATGATTTCCCACCCAAAAAACAAACCACAAGCCCCTTTTGTTTCATTAAACTTAGTTCGCATAATTTCCAATAACCTACATATTATCTACAATGCCACATAATTACCGATCACAAACCTCCCATGACATCACGCATAAGCCTAAGATCAGCAACTAAGCCATCTGATGACGTCAGAGATGGTCATTACCATTCAAGCCATTCACATACGCTGCATCAGCTAAATGTCACGTTGGGGCTCTAAATTACTGATATTTCGACTTAAATGTCCTGGGGCAAGATTTGTATTGAACGGCTGTATTAATATTGGAATTTGGCAGCTGTGACTGGGTTTAATGTGGGGTTGTTATTGAAATACATTGATATTACACATGATATTAAATTTTACACATGTCATGTAATACATAATGAAAGTGGGTTGTAGAGGTCAGATTGGCAGTCGCTCCATGTAAAATACTGGTATTCATCAGCTTCCGGTTAGACTATAAGCTGACCTCAACACAATATTAGTAAGCACGTATCTTTTTAAAATTTGAATGCAAACTATTGAGCCTTGACTGGCTTGGCTAATTATTTATTTATTTATTTCTTTCATTAATTAAAACGATATAATGCCAACTACAGAAATTAAAGACACAGTTAGCACAAAAAAAAACATGCACAAAATAGAGAAAATAGTTTAAAATATCAAGACAAAGTAAAAACTTAACATTTTCATAAGTTCCTCTCACAGTACTTCTGATATGCCGATAAAATCTTCGTCTATTCATCCGCAAACAGATCGTTTGTTGGTTTAAGTTCGCTAATATGGTATGTAAATATAATACAACCAATTATAGATAATTGCAGAGGTATTTTCATAACGAATAGCGGACAGTCATCTAAACTTTCCTTTAAACTTTCCTTGATAATGTATATATATATATATATATTATAAGTATATATTATAGTAGATAAATGTATGTTTGTATGTGTATTATAAGTTTATACCAATCTACCAATCTTTACCAATCTTATTTATTTTTCATTATGATATAATTTGTAATCATTGTTCCTCTCAACCTAAGCACCTGCCATCTAATCTCTTCACCACCCTTGGTTGACTGGCAAAGAATGCTTAAGGCATTATTAAGTCCGCTTTTGTACCTGTTTGTGTGCGAGAAGTTTATATAAATTAAT
Source organism: Polymixis lichenea (assembly GCA_949091785.1). Lineage (NCBI taxonomy): Eukaryota > Metazoa > Arthropoda > Insecta > Lepidoptera > Noctuidae > Polymixis > Polymixis lichenea. The sequence continues at coordinate 17,470,108 of OX420945.1, read as the reverse complement.
AAATAAATAATTGGCAACGAGCCTATTACCTATTATCTATGATAATTATCCTGTATTACATACTATTAAATATATCTACGAAAAGTGGGTGTACTATAGGTACACTTCTGCTCATACTTTTGCAGAAACAAGGCTTGATGTTATGTTATTATCAGAGGTCGGAGTAGGTAGATTGATTTTATATACTTGCGTCAAGATATTATAATATGGACATGCCATTTTATCCATAATGTGCGGGAAGTACCGGAAAAAGTTCCGGAATTGGAATTATGGAATAAAAAAAATAAAAAATATACAGATAGGCTAACAAAATCGTTTAAATAGGCTAACAAACACCCAATGAGTCATACAGGATACTTGCTTTTGATTGGTCGTTGCGTGCGGTCAATGCGTTGTGAACATAGATGAACATGAGATAAAGAAACAAAAGGCCCTGTCTAAGTTTTGTCTCATACTGTCAAGCGTCATTTCTAATTCAACAGTAAGGGACAAAATACGGTGTAACTATTCAAAGGTATTTTTGTATAAAATAAAATACTGATTTCTTTTACCATTAGCTAACACTGGTAGCGTAGATTGATATTATTAATACGTTTTTCACCTTAAACACAAATTCGTGCTAATTTAAAAATTCCGGAACAAATATCACAATAAACATGAAGTTCCGGTATTTTGGAGGCATATCCATATTATCCTCTACGTTTGACGTCAACGACCTTAAATCAATCTACCTACTCCGACCTCTGGTTATTATAGACAATAATGGTATATCCGAACAAACTGGTATTATGTTTAAAACACTAGCTATTTTCCGTGTGTGATTACCGTAATTTTTCTTCGAAACTTCTTCTTACCTAGGTATTAATGTTTTAAATAATTCATCTATAATTCAAGTTGGGTGCTATATTTCAGGTATAATTACTCCACCTAATAACGAGTGGGTACATCGAAAACAGTGGGAGCAGACAGTTGTTTACCTAACCTAACCAGACAATTTCCGTCACGCCTTTGCGTGTTAAAGTATAAACTTAAGCGTTTTTGAACAACACGTATTATTATTACGTCATCATCTGCCTAGCCTTTTGTCAACTATGTTGGGGTCAGCTGCCAGTCTAACCAGATACAACTGAACACCAGTATTTTAAATTCCAAAGTCTTTATTGGAATTGCAAAGTGAAAAAGTGTAAATATTGTGTAAGGTGTAAGGAAAAATAAATAGTAAAACGTAAAATAAAATAGGTAGGTATTTGAAATACAGTCGGTTCACACTCATTTTACCTTTGATTTGGCATCACTGTCAATATCACAGTGATCATTATTCTCGTTGTAATAAAGTTGCTGTTGGGTTGCTGTCACTAACAAGTCGGCCAATATCATTACGATCTTTGTTCTGGTTACAATAAGGTTGATTTTTGGTTGCTATTGCCGGAGGTAAAATAACTATGACCGGACTATATTATTTGTTTATTTATGAACACAATTGAGTATTGCAAATGTTCAGAGTAGCAGTTTGTTCAGCAGTAAATAAAAGTGCAAATGTTCAGAGTAGATACGGTAATAGAGCTATTCTTCAGCAGTGTTTTCTCAAGCAGGTCCTCTGTGACGGATTTTTGTAACATTTTTTGTATTTCCATTTACATAACATCAGCTAAATCAGTCTGTTTTAATATAGATTCAAACTTGAACATTGTTCCGACATAATATCGTTAAACGCAGTGAAGAAGGATGCAGGGGTGAATCAGGACGAAACTTTAAAAGGGATTTTAACATTTAAATAATATCGTTTGTTGCCAAAAAGGACTCTAACTTGTTTACTGTATTGAACGATGAAGATTCCTTGTGGGCAATAAGCTATATTATTTGAACGTTATAATTCATTTTAAAGTTTCGCCCTGTTTCACCCCGGCAACCCTCTTCGCCCCGTTTGTAGGTACATATACACCGAAACCTACATACCGCTACAAGTTCATCATTTACGCCATCACAAGCGACTATGACTTGGTGGATTTGAGGCCGCAATTGACTAATCCTGTGGGGGTTTAGGCGGCATCCACCATTCATCACGGATGACGACGGATTACGTACACCACACCACTTAAGTTTCCGCGGTAATGTGTGAGCGCGACGACTGTTTCTATGCTCAACATGAAGGGCTTGTGTACACATGTTTGGTATGTACGACACGTCAACCTAAGGCGTAACTGGAAGTGACTGAATGTGGTATGTAGCTGCTCTAGAATTGATAGAATCGAAGATTAATGGGAGAAACGTGTTGGTATTTTGGTTGGTTTTGCTTTATTTGTGTGAAGTGAATTGTTGGTGAGATTTTGATGATGGAGACATGAAAACTGATCACTGTCAATGCATTGTCATAGTATGGAATTAATCAATTCAAAGTCTAAGTGTAGTCTTTCCGGCTCTCGATATGTTTTCAAATCAAATTTCTGTTTTAAATACCTACTTCTCACCGGATTACAAGGTTAGGACGTGCGCCTCTCTTGTAAATTCTGCTAAAGTGATTAATAAAATAAATAATAGTTGAAAAAAACTAAAAAAACACGCTTTAAAAACCAAACTAAAAAAGCAGAAAATAATTTCAAATAAGCGTGGGGTGCTTTACATTAATTGATTATAAAAATACATCAAAAAGCACCCCACGCTTTTTTTATATTATTTTCTGCTTTTTTAGTTTGGTTTTTAAAGCGTGTTGTTTTAGTTTTTTTAACTATAATTTATTTTCCATTTTTTAGTCTGCGTTGCTAACTACAAAAACGTGGTTTTCCAGATTTCTTTTATAATTTTAAGATTTCGGAACAAATTTAGGAACTTATTGAATAGTCATCGGTCCTCGATAAGTTTACAAAGTTTAAATGAAATCTGACCATTTGAAGTGGGTCAAAATCAAGTCCAAAGGAGTCGGTTACAAAAATGCTTACAAACATACAGGTGAAGCTAATAAAAGCGTGTTAAATACTAAACCCCGAACACTTAAAAATCACGTTCTAAAAAGTTTGAAACAAGAAAATATTCTCATCTGAATGCCGTGGTCGTATGCCAGTTTGCCTTAAAGCTTATGATCTTTCATAACTGTTAGGATGTAGTGTTTTGTTAGGGTAAGTACGTCACACAGTCTATTACCAGCGGACAATCAAGATGCTTTCAACGATACCTCATTTGTCAAATTCTGATAACTAGTTTAGCAGTTATGAGGGAACAGATGAACATACACACAGATACCTACATACATACACACATCAAAAAAGTTTGTGATCACTAGCCTAGCATAAGCTGATGTAATTTTTTAAATTGAACAGTATCCAGAATAATTCTTTGTTGTGTGTTTTCTTTAAATAGAAATAACTTATAAAAAAATCTGGGTAATTAATCATTTTCTAATTGTAGCAGAAATTTGATAGAAAGAAAAAGACTGTTTAACCAAACTCAAACAACAAATTATTAATAAAAGGTTTATATTCAATATAATATAACTCCTCCCCTTGCTCGAACACTTGCGGTGATCCTCCTGGGCATGCTGAGAATCAAGTCATCTAGCATTTCTTGGGGTAACCTGTCCCATTCTTGAATAGCGGCTTCCCTGAGCTCTGGCACTGTCTGGGGACGTGGCTGACTGTTCCAAACAGCTCGCTTAAGAGCATCCCACGCGTGCTCTATTGAGTTTAAGTCAGGCGAGCCGGCAGGCCAGTCTAACCTTGTGATGTCGTATTCTCGGAGAGCAGCATTGACTCGTTGTGCTCGATGGGCGGCGCATTATCATCGATCAGTACAAATAGGTGCCCATGGTTTACTCGGAATGGTCTGATAATTACATCAATAGCAACTGCTATATACCTACATGTCTGCTGTCATGAAGCCTCAATACGGGATCAAAGTCGTTCTAGCTCCAATCATAATACCACCCCAAAAGGACATCGATTTCCCGCCTTGCTGAACTGTTCCTGTGGCAGTTCTTTGCCTTTCACGGTCTCCTGGTCTTCTCCAGACACGGACACGTCGATTATCTTGATGAGTACTGATTCGCGATTCGTCAACGAAGAGACAGTTTTACCAAATGTTTTCTTCTTCATTTTGCAGAAGCCTAGCCCACTGTAACCTCCATCGTTGTCATTGCCGGGAATTCAGAGGAGCTAGCCAAGACCTCCGTGCTCATAATCCAGCCTGGTGCAAGCAATTCCGAATGGTTTGAGTGCTAACTTCAAGCCCAGAGGCGGCCCGAACTTCTGCTTTTATTTTAGTAGCGTTGATTGTTGGGTCACGGGCTGCCAGCAATCTAATATAGCACTTCTGGGCAGTCAAAACAGTTGGGCGACCACTGCGGGGTTGGTCAGCAAAATTACCCATTTCGTGGTACCTCTGCAACGTGGTCACGACACAGGATTGGTATGTAATAACTCTGCGTGCTATTTCTCTCGTGGTGTATCCTTCTTCCCTCAAAGTTACTATTCTTGTTCGTAAACTTCTGATAATCCTCTTGGCATTTTTTCAATCACAACTTTCCGCGAAAAAGTATTTAAATCCGTTAAAATTGACTAAATCAGATTTCTGAATGAGCGTAATCTAGGACTGAAAGCCTTTTTATATAGAAAAACAATTGAACTGATTTATTGTTTTATATTCTTAATCTATATTTTAGATAAAGAATCTAAAAAGAAGAAGAAATCATAGTATAATCTATCGTAACAAAAAATATTTCGATTTATCAAAGTGATCGCAAACTTTTTTTGATGTGTGTACAGACGCCAGCACATGAAGCTACCCCAATCTGTCAAATTTCTTTGAAAGATTTTCATCTTTATCACATAAGTTTAAGGTTCATGTTCAATTGGGAAAATTTGACAGTTTGAGGTAGCTTGATGTGCTGGCGTCTGTACATACCGGTAAAAATCATAACCCTTCTTTTTCCTTCGCGTGTAGTCAGGCAATAACATACAAAAGACCGTAACAATTGATGTCTATAGGTGACTTTAATTTGGAAGTACCTATGTAAATAAAACTCAATTCACTTCACTCCCATGTAAATAACATTTACTGACAAAAACACACCCAAAACCTGCTCAGCGAAGATAAAAGAACATTCAAGTCAAAGAAAAACCAAACTCATCCTACAAGTGACAGTACCATTATCACAAGTGAACGAATTGTGGGCTAAGCTGTAGTAATGAGTTCAACTAACGATCGTGTCACTCATGCAGAAATCACGCCTCATCAGTCAACCGGCTAGCCCGGAGAATTCATCGGTCGAGCAGAGAGAGAGATCATGTAATTGTTTGTCAGGACTTCTTGGTAGAATTGTGGATCGTTTTTTAGTCAGATTTGAAGAAAAAGCTAAAACTTTTTTACAAAAAAAAAGCGACTCATCGGTGTCTTTGGATACGTATTTTAGTTTTTGGCCCCCGGCTCCTTTTTCTTTTGGAACTCAGTTGTTTTTTTTTTCAGGGTAAAATTGATTTTTTTTGTAATCTTCACTACTTGCAACGTAAACAAGAGTGACAAAAAGTATTAAAAAATTATCCTAGATACACAGAGTGGATAACGAGTAAACTCGTATAATCGAAGCTATCGCAAAAACTACCCAATCAGAGTTTTTTTTGGGAAATCATCAAATAACTTCTCCCACTCTGGGTGGAGTGGGAGGGGCATATCAGACTTTTACCGACAAAAACCCATCCGTGTTCCTTCAGTTGCCTGTGTGCCAGAGGCCACGGTATTTCTTTCGAATAATCCGCACCCCTCGCAGACATCGGCTCTTGCGGACCCCACCAGTTGGTGATAACATCTCTTAGAAGCGCGCGTGGAACACAACGCGCTGTTGACCCGGGCCTGGTCCTTAGTCGCCGTCCGCAAGCCCGCGCCTACAGTGGCCGGGAATCAGCCTGGGATTCCCGACGCCCAGGGCGTCTCCTGCGGCGGCTAGGGCTATGAGGGCGAATATACTGCCTACCCAAGCAGAGTTAATAAAATTTATATTGGACCACCCCTGAGTCATACCCTTAAAAATACACATCCAATAAAACAGATTTTTCGAAATCGATCCAAAACAAAACACAAGTAAACAAATAGAAAAAAAGATCATTAATCATTTTAAGTTTATCCAATGTTAAAACTATCATAATTGCAAAAAGCCTATGGGATACCGATTAGTTTATAAAAAATTGTTTTGTTCATTGTAATTTGTGCCATTGCGACATTTCTAATGCACAACAAAGTTTATTTTCTTCATACAACAAATTTACAATTTTTATTGATGTGATTTATCTTTCGATCAATCACATTGAAAAGACTGCTTTTCGATTGCTAGTAAAATCATTGTAGCTTTCCGAAGCGTCCAGTTTGTTTAAGAATTTTCTTATTTCACATACTGAATTTAAAGATTTAATAAATACATAGATTCTGAATACGAAAAGACCTTTTAAATCTGGTATTGAAAAAGAAGTGTTGCGAGTGCTAACAAATCACTACTCGCTAGAACGTTGCCCAAAGCAATAGAGCAGCCCATTTCGCTGAGTCAAATTCCACGATTTGTATGGGAGACATGTTGCCGATCCGCTTCAGCATCCCTCTTTCATTCGCAGATCAACATTCAATGAAACAAACCTCGTCAATGCAGAGAGTTCATATTGCTATGCATTTTCTGTTTTATTGTGGAAGCAAAATCTGGGTGAAACGATGCATAGATTTCTAGAAAATGATTCATAGCTGAAGTTTTTACGGGTAATCTAAAAGACTCTTGCAATGATTTGGCTATCCTGCTAATATCAAAAATGAGAAAGTTTGTTTTTGAATATTTAGATATTTGGATGTTTGGTACTCAATCACGCAGAAACGGCTGAACAAATTTGGATGGAATTTGGTACACAGATAGTTTGTAATCCAGAATAATACATAAAATGCTTTTTATCCCGATAGTACGTTCCAGTGGGATAATTTGCGGCCTGCACGTGGGCGAAGCCACTGGCAAAAGGTAATAAACATAAGCTTTACTGATAATTGCTACTGAAAGCTAAGGACTTTCGCAGATAGACTTAGCATTCAAAACGTAAAACGATAGACTCAAGCACGTCTGCCAGTGTTTTAATTATCTCCTTTTGTTTCAAATCTAAATCTATACAAAAAACATTCTCCAGATAACACTAATTGAATTTCTCTGTAGGCATAATCATCTTCATTACCAGCCTATACAATTTGCACCTCTATATAACAAAGATTATTTCAAATCTGTTTCTTTACACGTTTTCGTTGTACAAAACTTTAAACACCAGGCATTGTGAAACTAAGTGTAATTGAAAACAAAAATTAGAAAGCCTCTCGTTTCGTTGTAGGTCTCGCATCTATAGCGCTGATTTTACCGGATAGTGAGTAAGGAAACCCTGGATATTTGAGTTAGACCCCGAATGTATCCTTGGCATTGTTCACTTGAGATTTATTGTGCAATGCTTGGGACACTATGGCTTGAAGTAATCAAATTGAATTGATTATGCTAAACAAGCACTTCGCGTGTATTAATTAGAATTTCAATTTCAGATAAACAGATATAACCACAAGATTTTCATTCTAGCACATAATTGAATCTGTTAATCTCAATGCTATTATTATAACTATCGAACACCTAAGAAATTATTTTCTAGTAAAACAAATGGTCCCTAGGCCATTAATTTGCTTTTATTGTATTCATATTTCATATGCCTATATTCTATTCCAGGACAAAAACCCCATTCATTCCATTTACATGTCTATGCTCTGGTCTTATCCTTTATGCGTTCATGTCATCATTCTATGAAAGGCTTTCTAAGTTTAAAAAAATGACCTACAATATCAAACGCTAAACTCAGATCTAGTAACAACAATCCGCCACAAAATCTCTGAAATTCAAAAAAAAGATGACCTATCTTTCTTCATTGTATACAAAAGTAGGACAGACCGAGGATCCCCGGTCGGATGCAGACCCTACGCTGATGTAACCTGTCTACATCATAACAATTACCGTTATGCTCGGGTTGCTTTTCCCTCTTAAAGGCGTACATTAACGCCTAGTAATTAGTTTACCTGATCATTATAAGGATTATGAGTTGCGACGTGGATTAAAGGGGTCTTATAGCATTCTCTGTTACCTTTTGTGACGGTATCAGATGTTATATGTCAGCTATTTAACAGGTTCGTATTCAGTAGGAGATGAAAGTGCTCTGTTGCATGCAATTATGCGCTCTGTTGGAGGTTTTGCGTCAGTGTGAGCGACAGTATACATACCACCAATTTTCAGATGCCAGATTTTAGGCAGATTTTGGCGTGGTCCGGCAATATATCGTTCACATTACGGCTGTTTTTTCGAAGGCTTAGGCAGAAGCGTATACCATTCTTAAAGCGGAAAGTCATTAATAAAGTTGGTGGAATAATATCAATAATTCTGACAACTGTAGTTCTACTATTGAAGGAAGTTATTGGCCTTTCAAATAATCAAAGTAATAATTTGAAAAACCTAATAATAGGCCAGATATGATATATGCTTTAGAAGACCCTACTATTTGATGACCAGCGATTTTTTTACTACAAGCTTTTGCCCAATACTTTGTGCCAACCCAAGCAGAGAGTAACAGAAAAAGCATTAATGTGTCCAACGAATATTAATATCGATAGCGAAATAATCGGATTTCTCGTTTGTATTAATAGCTCAAAGATGAGCCCCTCGTATCATTAGCGGCTATCTTCAGCACATCTAAAATCATGCTTTTTGGGCTCGTGCCAATAGCCCAGCTCCAACTAACGGAAGCATCTGGCTTTAAACTTTTTGTCGTGAGCTTTTAAGTGAGTACTTGTGTGAATTTTTTATTTTTTCTTATCGCTATTTGGAAAAAAAAACAAAATACATTTCATAGGCAATTTTGTAATAAATTTTCAGTCTTTAATACATTTTCTAATGGAATTTGGGGATGATTTTAGAGACCCTTTGGATTTTAGGTATTAAAGACTCTAACAGCCTATTAGTGCCTAGTTACTAAACGCTAAGCTAATAATGTTACAACTACGGTATAAAGGACATAGTGTCCTAATTATACTGAAGGTCCTAATTTCACAAACGCTCAAGTGGTTATATCTTTTGATCAGAGTGACAAAGCACTGATTATTAAGTCAAAAGTTCATTAAGCTTTTGCCTTTCACAGTCCCTCATTTCTAGTTGATGGAATGCTTGCCAAAATCAAAAGCGAGATTTTTGCGGAAAGTAAAAAATCTGATTTGGTCCTACCATCTCGTCTTTTACCGTTAATTATGTTATCCGTGCTTGAATTTTACCTCCTCGGAAATTGACCCCAATTTTATGTAGACCCACTCTTTCTGAGAAACGAAATCTCGACAGTAGCAAATGTTTTTTTTAATGTGTCCTCATTTTTTTTTGGGCACAGACGGACCTGCCTAAATTACTCGTAGAAAAATTGTACTTGAAGATTCCCGATCTTATTTGAAGTCATCCATAATTCTTTAACAAATGCTGGCGAAAAATTGCCGACATTCAATTATGTAGGCACAGCCAACGTGATTGATGGACCTGTCAACGTGTCCGCAAACGGGAACTGAACTTTGTACATCGATCATGGCTTGTTCTATCACAAACAGGTTTTATTATGCTCCTGTTTTTGAATATAATGAACTTGAACCGTATTTCGGAGTAAAGGTCGATACTCTGCTCTGGCACTCTTTTTTTAAGTTTAGCAGAATTGGAAATGGCCTTTTGTTTCGACATTTTGTGTATCAATACGCAATTGTATTTTCTATTCATTCCGACTCTGTGCCTTTTTCTTTTTAACCGACTTCAAAAAGAAGGAGGTTATCAATTCGAATGTTTTTATATATATTTTTTTTGTATGTTCGGGCATAACTCCGTCATATATAGACGGATTTGCAAAATTATGTTTTTGTTCGAAAGGGGTTTATTACGAAATAGTCCCATAAAAAAATTATATAGTTCTGATGATGCGTTTCAGATACAGACATTGGAAATCCTCAAAAAATGACAGCAAACAAACCGCGATTGCTGCTATTGCATAAACATGCATTGTTTTGACCCCAAGGATGATGAAATTTCGAATTGGGTGGGGTAGGTACTGTACTGTACTAAAAGGTGAAAAATAAAAACTTTAAAAACAAAAAAAAAACAAACAACTTTTTTTCAAAAAACAAAATGATCGACTTCAATAAAACACTACAAAGTGAAAAATAACTTTAATTTCGGAAGTTGGTGACAAAAAATTAAATAAAATACATATGACTTCGGAAATTAAAGTTATTTTTTATTTTGTAGTGTTTTTTTGAAGTCGATTGTTTTGTTTTCTGAAAAAAGTTTTTTATTAAATAAAAATAACCGACCAGGCCAGATGTATGACCGTAAACTAAGAAACAGGTGTATTTGTATAGATCCTAGCAGGTGGCATTCTATAGTTTTAGGTTTCAGCCTTACTTCCATTGGAAGGCGTGAGTTTATGTATGGACTAACTACTGTTAAAAATAAATTAACATAATATTAGACTGTGCCTGTGACTTATTTGTATAAAAATATTTGTATTAAATCATCTTTACATTAACCAAATTACTCAACTTAAATTAAAGCCATCACATAATTTCCATTACTTCCTTAAAATAATCAATCTGACCAATTGATCATACAATTGCTGCCTGACATGCGTAGTGTATGCCTTATGTTCAAAACGTCGGAGCGACGAAGTAGTTCAGTTATTGATCTGATCGTTCTGATAAATATTCATGCGGCACTGGATATGTCTTTAGGTCAATCAAAGTTGCGTTCAGACGATTATATTGCTGGTTCAATTATGTACGAGTAAGTTTATGATCGGTTTAGTGGAGTAAGCTCCTCTTTATAGGTTGTAAAATTGTTAATACTTGGTATGTTTTTAGTTTGCACGTTTCTTTCTACATTGAATATTGTTTAGATAATTATTTAGTATTAAGCTTGAATTATAAAAAATAATAGTTTAAAAAACTAAAAAAACACGCTTTAAAAACCAAACTAAAAAGTAGAAAATAATTTAATTCTATTAAAAAGCGTGGGTTGCTTTTTGAGGTATTTTTATAATCAATTAATATCAAGCACCCCACGCTTTTTAATAGAATTAAATTATTTTCTACTTTTAGTTTGGTTTTTAAAGCGTGTTTTTGTAGTTTTTTTTAAACTATTATTTATTTTCTATTTTTTAGTTTTGCTAACTAAAAAAGCGTCTTTTTTTTCTATTTGTTTTTGAATTATTGAATTGTCATACGTCTTCGATAAGTTTACTCGCCCTAAAGCTTATGATTGCTTTCTACTGTTAGAATGTATTATTTTGTTAAGTTTGGTGGTGTACGGCTACGGCTTAGTACATCTAAACTTTTTCATCGCGATACTTAGTGGTTATAAACCACTAAAGAGGAGCTTGTGGCTAAGCAACAATAGCTGCACGGGTCGATCGATCAGGTTAAGCTACGGTTGCCGCGGTTAGTCCGTGGATGGGTGACCATCTTTACATACCAAGACCCCTCTGTGCCTCGGAAAGCACGTTAAGCCGTTGATCCGGGCTGTTATTTCTGGATCTTTGACAGTCGTTGCGGGTCGTCAGAAGCCCGAAAGTCTGACGACCAGTCTTACCAAGGGTTATCGTGTTACCCAGTTACTGGGTTGTGGAGGTCAGAGATAGGCTGTCGCTCCATGTAAAATACTGGTATTCAGCTGCATCCGGTTAGACTGGAAGCCGACCGCAACATAGTTGGAAAAAGGCTAGGCGGATGGTGACTTAGTGGTTATAAACGCTGAACAGTCTGGAGTCCTCAGACAAAACAAAATTCAGTAACAAAACAAAACAAGCAGTTTCTATTTATTCAAATAAAATAAAGACAAGGTCATGTCAAGGTCCATTGTCATTGTGCTATATGCATCGTGCCAAGGCCATAACAGGCCAAGTCAGGCCGTGTGGAGAGCACTTGGTGTGGCCGGGAATTAGGCGTGTTGTACCACTTGAACTAATTTAGAAGAAGAGCTAGCCATTGTAATAGAATTGCGGGAAAAGGGAAATATAATGGCTGGTTAGACTGGAGAGGTTAATTTACGAGATGACGGATGTGAAAGAAGAGCAAAAATAAGGAAGGAGGTAATCAAAATAAAATTCATTCAAAACATACAGGTCCACACTAAGACAGAATTCCGTTAATATCAAAGAGAACTCATGCGATACTGGCTAGAATGAAACAGACAAAGATAGAAAAAATAAACTGAACGAAGGCCGTCATGCCATCGGGCGAAATGTAGGTGTAGGTTTCTCTACCTTACCCTAAGGTATTCTGAAAATACCTAACCTTTCTAAGTCACCTGAATGTAGATTTTTTTTTTTAAGTGGGAAATCATCAAATAGCTTCTCCCGCTCTGTGTGGAGCAGGAGGGCGTGTCAGACTTTTACTGACTAAGACCCACCCGTGTTCCCTCAGTTGCCTATGTGCCAGGGGCCGCGGTATCTCTTTCGAACAACCCGCACCCCTGGCAGGCATCGGCCCTTGCAGGCCCTACCAGTTGGTGCTGACATCTCTTTGAGGCGCACGTGGAACACAACGCGCCGTCGACCCGGGCTTGGTCCTTACCGGACAGCGAGCTACCCATTACTCGCCGTCCGCAAGCCCGCGCCTAAAGTGGCCGGGAATCAGCCTGGGATTCCCGACGCCCAGGGCGTCTCCTGCGAAGGCTACGGCCGTGAGGGCGCATGTACTGCCTCTCCCTCACGTGCGCCGCCTCCCTCTTTGCGAGACCTGTATATAGTAACATTACAATTAAAGTACCTACCTTAAACATGAACATGAATTGCCGTATAAATACGTGAGCTATTGAGTCAAATTACCTTTGATTAGCTTTACTTTCAATAATTGCCACATTATTCCGTTTCTGGCTTATTTCTTTTGCTATGCCCATTACTTGATTGAAATTTAAATAGCTATTGACATTATAACTTATAATTATTCCAAGTTAAGGCTCCGTGACTTAGAAAGTCGTTAACTTCATTTTCAAGTAGGGTTGCTTTATTTGAAACAAATTAGTTTTGATTGAAAAGTCAGTGAGTGCAAAATTGTAAAGGTTTCATTAATTTGATTGAGTAGGTTTGGTTCCATTGATATTTAGGTTAATGTTTGTCTCTTTTATGGATGGTGAATAAATTTATATGATCTATTTCATATTATTATATTGGTTAACACTGGTACAGGTAAAATATTATGTCATCACATACACTATTTTTTTTTTTGGTGACGGTAATCATGTATTCGTAGGGCTTGTGGATTAGTAATTAAAGCTGCGCGTGACATCATATTTATCTAGTTGTTGCGGGTCGTCAGAAACCCGAAAGTCTGACATCCAGTTTTACCTGTAACTGGGTTATGGAGGTCCGATTGTTAGTCATGCCATGTAAAATCCTGGTATTCAGCTGTATCCAGTTATAGCCGATGAAGCAGATGATGGTATTCATTTATTCAGTCCAATGTTACACATATACATTTTCGGGTTCAATTTCAGTAGGGATCTGTCAGTCACAGTGAATTTTCTAACAGGAAAAACGCAATAATAACCCAACTCGACCTTCAAACTAGTGCCTGTCCTAGGCACGAGTTTCCGGTACAAAGAGTAACCCATTACTTGTTGACCTTTATCGCGTTCCGAAAATATCATATAAAATTTCCACAGATTACGTTTAGAAAAAATAACAAACGCCTTTAACTCTACCTTTAATTAATAACTAATTGTATTTTAGACCCAGGAAACTTCTAAAGAACAATTCTAATTTACCTATTCCAAGAAAACTGGTGTTGTAAAATTAAAAGTTACTTTAGGAATAAGAATAATTTTTCGTATTTTCGACAAACTTCCATAAACATAATTAAAAAACCATTCCAAAGGCTTCTCAGGCGTCCGCAAGACAATGAGTACTAGGCAAAGTTATGGTAAACTTTGAGGAGTAATATAAAGTTGATCTCGCTCAGTATACGGAATCAAGGAAAAAGGGCAAAAAGTAAAAAAAATATTCCCCTACATTAAGTGTCTTGATGTTTTTCCTTTGAACGCTTTAAAGCAATTTAGAAGAACGGTGAAGCCAATAATGTTATGAAATAACGCTTTAGGCTTGTTTGTTAAATTAAGCAGTTTATTGAATCGTTTTCAAAATACTGGGACACAATAAAGAAAATACAGCAATTTTATTACTGAAGGTAAAAAATTTTGAAGAATATTCAGAGAATCTCACGAAGAAGAACTCTTAACTACAGCTTGATACCATTGTATCCCCATGTACCAATAACATACGAACTAAGTAAGTATCCTGCAATAATACGCGAAATAAAAAGCTCATTTTATGGCTTATTACACTTACTTCCAGTTTATCCAGAACCCGCAGTAATCTACGAAATAACTTTTATTGCGTAGGTAAGCCAATTTTTCCAATATGGCTGCCGAAACTAAACGGTTTACATTTTTTTTGTTTTTACGAGTTTAGATATCGAATTCCTACGATAGTCAGTTTCGAATTTAGAACACATTCGATGTTTCAAAAAGCCTACGAGCGTTCGCTTCGCTTGTTGGCGTTCGCCCAAGATCGGCTAGGGCATATCGTTAGGAGCTTAGTAGTGCTGCCAGTTACAATATCGTTAATTTTTGGACTAGTGGGAATAGAGAGGCTGGATGGTTTTAAGCCGGGATTTATACCGTGTTGGTAATGAAAAATGGGATTTTTAATTTATCTTCAGCTGGTAAACGTCTGTTACGGGAACTAAGTCTTGGTTGGGGTAAGTAATAGCTAAATTAGTAAGTCATTACACATTAAGGGGAAAGCGCCAGGGAATCCCGGGAAATGCAAATTTTCATACGTTTTTTGCTATTTGCAGGTCAATGACAGGCTGTATATGTTGAACAAAATATCACCCGCTTCCGTAATACATATGTGTGATGATTATTCAGTAAAGCCATATTTGTTACTGTTTCTAATCATATTTTAATCAATATTCAACCTAACATTAAATAATTGAATTTTGCGGACCACCTTAGCGTATCTTAAGGATGTCTCGTAGAATTTTTTACAGACAAAAATCTAGAATGTTGACTTCTCATTATAATACATTTAATGTGGTCCTTGACATAAGTTTTTGTATATTGACATTAATATTTTAAATTGACATTATTATTTTAACTTGACATCAGTATTATTTAGTGAAATTAGTATTGTATTTAGTCTTTTATTTGTTTTCAGTCTGTGTGTTGACATGCAAAATATTAACATAAAAATAGAATCACTGACATCAATTTCTATTGCCATTTAACAATAATTATTTTGTATTATGAAATGTGTGAGTCTTTATAATCTTTATAATCCAGTCTTTATAATTCAGACTTATTGTAGGTATTTTATTTTATCATTGAGACTGGCTGGCTTGATACTTTTTTTTTATTACTTACAAACATTTGTACGCCCTCTGGTATAACATAGCGCACGCTTTATTATCTTTATATACCATCATTATTGTACCTACTTATGTTAAACAAATGAATAAATGACTTATGTCGTATGACTTAATATTACTTAGATTTTTTATTACTGACACAACTGAGACACTATTTCGAACCGATCTAAATAATTATCTTTAAGCGAATCACCATCATCTGCTTAGCCTCTTCCTAACTATGTTGAGGTCGGCTTCCAGTCTAACCGGATTCAGCTGAATACCAGCAATTTACATGGAGCGACTGCCTATCTGACCTCCACAATACTATCTAGGCGAATAACAAATTTAAATCTAAATTGAATCATTCAGATTGAGGTTTTAGGTAAGTGCTTCCGACATACGGGCCATTTAAAATCGATAAAAAACCCCGCGATATCGCGACATTCGTCATCACTGGTCTTCGTATCTAACAGTTAGATTTGGGTCACAATAATATTTTACTTGTGCGTAGATTTTTTTCATAGTGCTAGCTCAGACACAAAGGGTCCCTGTATTTCATTTGTAAAACTAGTGTAGATGTTTATTTATGTGTACCTACACTACACTAGGTCTTTTTGGGGCCAATGTAAAATTTTTGTAATATTTTTAGCAAAAAAGTTTTTATTTATCATTACTATTAATTTTTGGCACTGTAGACAAGATTTCTGCTTACAATATGAAATACAAAATGTCGCAAAACTAATTAAGGGGATGAAACTATGAACATGAATGTATGAATATACAACGTGTGACGGAAAGGGTATACACATACCAAGGGCAAGGCTTCTTTGGATGATATCAAACGATATTGGAAGGGTTAAAAACCATATCCTATCTCTATATGTTCGGAAGTTATGAGAATTTTTAATACGTTGATACTAGAAACCAAACTTTTCAAATTAAAATAAACACATCACTCGGAAGAGATTTATCGTGATATTGGCAAGTAATGTGGAAAGTTATTGACCTACGTAGTGCGGTGACGTTTGATATGATTTGAATTTAAGAAACATATGAAACCGAAAATTTGGTATCAATTCTTAGAGTATTTTATTTTGAGCTGAAACTATGTATAGTGATTCTATACCAGCTGTTATCTTTAGTGCTTAAGGATAGCAATAGGGTTTCTGTTACACCCTGTATATGAATTAATTATCTGCCATTATCATTAAATTGTCGACCGGAAGGTCAACAATCAACGATCTGGTCTGGATTAGTTGTGCCAACTTAATTATTTCTGCTATATTTTGTGAGAGGATGAATTAATCATCTCTTAGTATTTTCTGACTTGGTGTCGAGTCACTGACGCAGTCATGAGATCGTAAAATGCGCAAGTAACAGGGCAAGCGGCGCAGGATGGAAGGTGAGCGATTGTCTGTGGGGAGATGCCGCGTACACACCTAAGATCTCAGCAACATCCATGAAACCCCATCTGTGGAAATTGTCCTTGTTGCGTAAACTGTGTTAAATAGTTGGTGACAACGTTACTTGACACCAACTATTCTGGGACTGGTCTTGTCTTCGGGAGTTAGGCGTGCAGAAAATAAATAAATCTGCCCAGGCTTTTGCAACTCGGTTGCAGCTGAACAGCAGTTTTTTTTTCATAGAGCGACTGCTTCTCTGACCTCCACAATTCAGTTCTTGGGTGATACGATACCCCTTGGTAAGAATGATTGTCAGACTTTTGGGCTTCTGACGACCCATAACGACTCTTAAAGATACACAAATGACAACCGGGACCAACGGCTTGACGTGCTTTCCGAAGCAAGGAGGGGTCTTGTTATTTAAAGATGATCAGCCATCCACGGACCAGACGAGGAACTAAGAAAAGGAGCCGGGCATTATCTAACTGTAAACTAAGATTAGCCTAGGGGCTTGTGGCTAAGTAACAATAGCTGAACGGGTCGATCGATCAGGTGAAGCTACGCTTGCCGCGGTTGGTCCGTGGATGGGTGATCTTTACATTCCATGACCCCTCCGTGCCTCGGAAAGCACGTTTAGCCGTTGGTCCCGGCTGTTATTCGTGTATCTTGGACAGTGGCTACGGGTCGTCTGAAGCCCGAAAGTCTGACAACCAGTCTTACCAAGGGGTATCGTATTACCCAGTAACTGGGTTGTGGAGGTCAGATAGGCAGCCGTTCCATGTAAAATACTGGTATTCAGCTGCATCCGGTTAGACTGGAAGCCGACCCCAACATAGTTGGGAAAAGGCTAGGCAAATGATGACACTAAGATTAGCCTAATCAGACAAATGGCCTAAGATATTCTTGATATAATACCTCCTGTATATACAATGTTACTCCACCTGTTCAAACATTACTCCATACAAAGACATTATGATATACCTACACAAAATGGCATTAATTTCTGGACACATAACATCATCAAACATGCCAATTACAGGTATTAACACTTGTGTCCGTTTCAATAACATCGCTCGTATTAATACCACATTACATTGAACACCATACTGTCTAGTGTTTTTGTACTCCTGGTAGTCGCCACGCGTAGCTAAGGACGTAAACTGAACGTTTTCATTGTGCTGTTCTAAATGCCTCCTATATTAGTAACATTTTAATATAATGCTTCTCTTTGTGTGTGGATTTTCAGTGTAATAACGCTTATACCGTGATTGTAACGAAGCCTTAAAAGTGTCGCACCTTGGATGACTGGTTTTGCTCACAAAGGAATTGGGGTATCGAAGAAAATGCTTACTACATTTTTTTCTGCGTTGATGTTAAAACTAAAAGAATTACTTTTTGCCTACTAAGAAGTGTTAAGTCAAAAGGCTTAGGTTGACGAAAGAAACCAGATGTTTTATAAGAGTAGATACAAGGGATTTAATGTTGCCATTAGAGTAGAGTTGATGGAAGACCAGCTGCGCCCCGCGATTTCACTCGCATAAGGCTCAATCACGTGAGAACATCGGAATAAAAAGTATTCAATGTTTTTACCCAGGTCTATCAAAGTACGAAATTTCATTCAAATCCATTTAGTCGGTTTAGCATGAAAGTATAACAAACAAACCTATAAAAAAATATTTTTTATAATTTTATTTTATAATCATTATGGTTAAAAGAAATTTGTATAAAGTATTTTTAATATTTTTAAAACCTGGCAGTCTTTTAACTTCGTTCGTTTTCCCATACATTGCAATTTGCACTGGCCCCTATCTTTGGAACCGAACCGTAATTATTGCACACACTTTTTCTGTGTGTGCAATGATTGTGACAGGGACAGAATGAGTGGGACAGGTAGCTAATAAATCGAGTGAACGATATATGGTGCACAAATACAGTTTTATTGTCACAGTTCCTGACAGTAATCACAGAACAAGGAAAAAATAAAAAAAATACGTGACCGTATGCGACAGCGATGCGAGCCGGACTGGCGCGGGCGCGGTGCGGCGGCTTGGGGCGGCAAGCGGTTTTGTACCTACCTACGCTCGCTGCTAAGAAAGCGCAGGCGCCTTCTTGCTATGCCCTCCTACACACTGCAATTTAGTATTCTATTGCGACACCTTCGACGAACAGAGTCTTTGTTTTTTCTTAGAGTATAAAAAGATACTCCGCTCCGTATAAAACAACAATTCTTCACCCCCTTTTATTTTTAATTTAATACGGGTAGGCAGTTGCCCGGCAGAAGCAGAACGTAGTGACTACGTCCTGCTTCTGCTATGGTAGCCAAGCGAGTAATGAAATTCGTATATTACGCAGGTGTACTAAATTACGCATTTTGAACTAATGGGTAGTTACATCCTTAATTTTTTCTTTCAAACTGTAAGACAGAGATAGAATTTATGTGAAAGCACATTAATTATTTATATTTCTGTGTTACAGTTTCGAAAAAAAATATTGTCTAGAAACGAGCGATTTCGTTTACAGCTCAATAAGAACCACTAAGGTAAGGGCGTACTTTTTTGCCAGTGATTCTTAAACATATTTTCATTTAGATAGGTCACTTAAATTGTACTGTATTGTATTTTAAGTCATTAATATGGTGGTTTTAAAATGTAGTAAATAAAATGGATAGTAAATAAATTTGGCACACCAGAACTTTTGATCCTGACCGTACTTAAAGGTGCGCTTAGGTACGTAATATCTATAAACATAACCAATGTATATGTAGCGTTGCCAAACGGGAGCGTTACCAAACGCGCGACCCATTGAATACTGAGATGGTGGCTAATGAAAATGTATGGAAAAAGAAGACAATGCTCTGCCAACCCCAAATAAATTCTTACAAGAGCAGGAGATAAAGGTTTACATTAAATCCGTTGTATTATGAGGTCTGAAGTGGTTACCTATAAAGCTTCTAGAATTTGATATTCGTCATGAACGATTCATTTCGTATTCCACTTAATATCACTGGTTAGATTAATCCTACACTGAATTTAATATTTGTATAGCCTACAGATATTTACTTTGTACCGAAATGGAATATTGCATAATTCTGTTATTTGTTTGTGTAAAATCAGTTTCACGGGGTGTTGTTAGCCTGGAGCTTTGAATTGCTGAACTTATTATACTATTTATATATTTGCAGTATTAAACACTAGCTGCGCCCCGCGGTTTTAATCACATAAGTATCGATTTTGTGGTAATATCGAGATAAAAAGTATTTTATACTCTTATCCAGGTTATGTTCTACTCATGTGCCACATTCCATTTGAATCCGTTCAGCCGTTTTAGTGCGAAAGCGTAACCAACAAACATACTATAAATTAAATGTTTTCTCTTTATAATATTAAGTTTAGAAAAGCCCGTTATCACTACCACTAGGAGACATCCAAATCTAATGCGTAGATAATAAACAGTAGGTTTGCGCAAAAAAAAATACTACGTCACCGATTCGCCGATGCGTACAGGATTCTTCAAACAGGCGCGACGCGACTCTCGTCGAACAACTTCTATAAAAACTTCATGGAAATTAACGCTTGCGGGATACCTAGCAATAGATTCATGACAACATTGACGACAACGTTACAAGCAAATATCATACATTACCTAATTAGGCGGTGCTAAACTTGACATTAGCACAGTAATCTGTGCCCAACATGGCACAGTAATCTGCCTATTTTAAATTAAATAAGTACGTAAGTTTTGCAAGCCTCTGCTTGCGTTCCACAGCATTTTGCGTGCAAAGTTTTTTCATGAGACAATTTTATTTTCATGCTTAATTTTTTTTTCATAAATGTTCAGGGTTGCAGAACAATTTGCCCAATTATGGCACAATGCGTTTGATTAAAATATTTTCACACATTTTCATTTCGGGGCCTTTCCGAAGGCTTTCGTTACGTTTAATCTCAGATAATTGGCGTCTGGGTACTCCCTAAGGCACAATTTATTCGACAATCACTGTGTTACTTTAGCTCCCTGCTCCGATTCTCATTTTCTTGGAAACAAATGACTGGGGCTTCTAAAAGGCAATCTAGCCTAACCTTGTATTAAGTGGGCTTTATCTTTTTATTGATTTGTTAAGATGCTGCAATTTATTTTCTTTAGATACAGTTGGTTTTATATTATGAGCTAGGTTTCATTCTTTTTGGATTACACGAAATGAAGTACCTGATTTCTTTTAAATTTCTTCTCCTCCTCCTTTCCCATCCCTTCTTCCTTATTTTCTTGTTCATAAATAATTTTGGATTAATAACACAGTTTACAATAATTAAAGTAGTAGTTAATAAGACCAAAAGTTCTTGTTTGATTCCTATACACTAAACTAAATTGTTAATCTTATCGAATAGTTTGGAACTTGGTTCGCCACAATCAAGAATTAGAGTCACGACATTGCACCTGTTGCTTGCGCTAGGTAATACAAATATTTTGAGCCTGAAATAAGTCTATGATAAAACATATAGACACTCAGTTGGCATGGCACTGTCTCCACAGATTGGGAATTGGATACTCCTACTTGAATTTTAAGTTGCACCCTTTTAAGTAAATTAAGGGGCTTGTAGACCTCTCCGTGCCTCGGAAAGCACGTTAAGCCATTGGTCCCAGTTGTCATTTGTGGATCTTTGACAGTCGTTACGGGTCGTCAGAAGCCCAAAAGTCTGACAACCAGTCTTACCAAGGGGTATCGTGTTACCCAGTAACTGGGTTGTGGAGGTCAGATAGGCAGTCGCTCCATATAAAATATTGGTATTCAGCTGCATCCGGTTAGACTGGAAGCCAACCCCAACATAGTTGTTAAAAAGCTAGGCAGATGATGATGACTCTTTTAACTTACTTTGCTTTCGTGTTTTGTGACTGGTATTGGGACAAATAAAGTCTCTCTTTTATTCAAATTTGAAATCGTTTACTTGGTACAAGAGATATCTATTCATACTACCCATATCGTATTACACAGACCTTACCTAATCCCTCCTTTAAATTAATCTCGAAGCAAAACGTGTTTCAATCATTTTAGAATTCAAACTAGCGTGTTGGATTCCTTAATCTTTTCATTTAGGAGCCATATGGTCCGAACCGATGTGGGGAATAACATTTCTACTTCTACTTGGATAAGGTTGTGTGTCCGTTGGAGCGGGGTAAGTGGAGAAGAGCGAGAGCGGTGTAGCGGAGTGTCTGAATTTATTTATTAAATAAATTATGCACACAAATGTACAGAGGCGGATTTAATGGGGTAGGCATTTTCTACCAGTTAGCCTTTGAGTGATGCAGAGACAAACAGTGGTCGGTGCAATAATGAAATTTTAGGATACATATTTTAAATATAAAGATATGCATATCCATGTCCACGGAACACGATACAGTGAGCGAGACATCTCCACTGTAGTAGTCTTGTCCACTGAAGTGAGTGGACATACGAGTTTTGTGCAATGCTATTGCTTAATGCTTTTCTACAAAGGACCAGAAAAGCTGGCCGAAACTCACTGCTCACTGTTTGAAACAAGGTTGTAAGTACAGATTGTTGTGACATTTTGTTATATGATTTATGGTTTTATATGCTTTTCGAAAGATGACGTTTTTCACTTCTATGACGATATAATAGTTGTGGACTTGGTACTTTTAACCTGTGAATACAGTCCACGCATACGCATTTCCATTACACTATCGCTCACACAGTTTAAAAATAGTATGTATAAAAATCCTTTTTAAATACCACATACCTCCAGTTGTTATCTTCTCACATCTAGTTTGTTTCACGTTACCTACTTATTTAACAAGACACAACGGTTTATCTAGGATAGATTATCGTTTGCTAAGTTTGCTTATTACCTTGCTCAAACTGTTTTCACTGTTGATACATTCGTGGATAATGATGCTGGTTGCGTGATTACTTATGTGTTTTGTTAATATCTGCAACTAAATATTAAGCATTATTGCGCAATTGTTCGTTATCCTGAAGAAATAACATAGAAAATACACTGATGATGCCGATGATGAATATTTTTCTGCCTCGCTCCGCTCCGCTCCTCTCCGCTACAATGAATCCGCAGCCTTACTCGAAGGGTTAGTTTGGACAAGAGATTAGCGTCATATGAATGTTCGGACGGCATTCGGTTTGAAGATATCATGTTCTAGTTAATTGAGTTTGCATTTCAATAGTAAGTCCTCCGGTCTGGTTATGGGGTACCAAGGGTGTGGCCCCTAATCCTCCACTATCATACCGGACAATTGAGCGTTCTTTTGTTTGTTTATAAAAACTTGTTGATAGTAATTGTCTCATAATTTTGATGACTTTTGTGGTTATCCAGATTGATATTGTATTACACACGTTGTCAACATCTCTTTTATCTTCTGTGCTATCGCAGGTGTGCTGGAAGAGATTTCTGTAGAAATAAGCATTACCTTTGTGACGTATTTTTCTGTTATTTTTTTCTTGTCTGTATATATGTGTGTGTGCATAAATGGTTAAATAAATAAATCAATAAATAAAGTTAACACTGTAGAATTAAGTACTTTTGTGCCTGAAGTACGCAAAAAAAGTGCTAAAGGTTTTTTAGCCTTTGACCTTTAGCACTTTTTTATAAATATAATAAAAATGTAAACCAAAATACAAAACCTTCATTTTTATAACTGAATATTTACACTTCTTTGTCTACATTTGATATTAATATTCATCATACATTCTTAAGAATAAAAATAAAATCGAAATCAAATTATTTTATTTCACAGAAACCTACATGGGTACTTATGAAACGTCAGAAGCTATGTGCATGGTTCCAATTGGTCGCTTTATATGGAGAAGAGTCAGCAAAAAACTTCACAGTTGCTCTTTTAAAAATAATTGGCTTTTACAATGATTTCAAATTACGATGTGAATAGGAATGACAGGACAGTGTGGGACTGTCAATAAGTACCAGATACTTAACAAACTAGTCTACAAATCTTACAACGTTCTCACAATCACAAAATTAAAAAAGAATCTACAATTCTATATAAAAGATAACTAAAATAATAAAACCTATTTAAACCGAATGACATGATTGCTACTACAACTGCAATAAACCTGAAATAATATCCAGTCTACAAAAGCCATGAATAAAGAGTTGAAGTAATTTGTGTCAGAAATTGTATAGCTTTTTTCCATTTGTAAGTAATTAAATTACATCATAATTACTGATAATATAACATCATCCATTCGTATTAATATCTACAAATGTCAGTGTGGTTAATTTATTTTAGACCCTATTTCACATCTAACAATGCTTAATCCAGAATTAATCCCAGTTCATACAAAATATTATAATTCAGGTTTTATTGTACTAAAGTTTGATTAAGTTTTCACATTAATATTAAAATACTTTGTAAACTTTGAAAAATGAATTCTAAGTTATTATTTACTTTGAATTCAAGTTATAATGTAATCAATTGTGACTACAAAAGTTTAAAATAGGTTGCATTATACTGTTTCTGACGAAACTGTTAAGTAATGCCAGTATTTATAACATAATTCTGTCAACAGCAGTGTTGTTAACCAGTTAACTCCGGTGCGGAACTTATCGGTTCGATCGGTTAACTGAATATTGAACTAGTAATGCCAGTATTTATAACATAATTCTGTCAATAGCAGTGTTGTTAACCAGTTAACTCCGGTGCGGAACCTATCGGTTCGATCAGTTAACTGAATATTGAACTAGTAATGCCAGTATTTATAACATCATTCTGTCAATAGCAGTGTTGTTAACCAGTTAACTCTGGCGCGGAACCTATCGTTGCGATCGGTTGCATCGAATATTGAACTAGTAATGCCAGTATTTATAACATCACTCTGTCAAAAGCAGTGTTGTTAACCAGTTAACTCCGGCGCGGAACCTATCGGTGCGATCGGTTGCATCGAATATTGAACTAGTAATGCCAGTATTTATAACATCATTCTGTCAATAGCAGTGTTGTTAACCAGTTAACTCCGGCGCGGAACCTATCGGTTCGATCGGTTGAACTGAATATTGAACTAGGTTCGTACTATATTTAACATACGAACACATATATAACGTCACGCAGAGGCAGTGGCATACCTATAGTACACCAACAATTCGCCAGTTCTGTTTAATTCCCATGTACCTAATAGGAGGCGACCATATTGCCATCAACCGGACACAAATCCAGACTACGGGCTGCTACTGACAAATTCCAGATAGAAAAATCCAATCAGACTTTGCCCGACCTGGGATTCGAGTCCAGGACCAGAAGCTCAGCCGTAGCTTGCGACCACTACACAAACTAGGCAGTCGTTATAAGTATAGAGGTATTCTATATTATTACCTACGTAAAACGATAACTATTTACAATTACCGCAACTATTATAGGTTTTTAATAAAACCTTTAAATTTGAAAACTAAACTATCACAAACGAAAATTACACTAGTTTAATATGTCCACCAAATTCTCGTTTTTCATTTCAGTTAATATCAAACAATTTCATCCGTTTTTCAGCGCTACGCGCTAAACTCAAAACTACAATGGAATCACAACATTTCGGTGAACTCGTATATTATTTGGTGTGTAAAAGGATATTATTCGTCACAAATAACTGCCAAATTTAAAAACTAAAATCATCCCAAATAACGAAAAAAAAAACTCGATACTTTACTAGAAATAGCTCCAATACTTACTCGTTTTACATTTTAGTTAGTATATGTGTACCCTTTTCCCAACTATATTGGGGTTAGCTTCCAGTCAAACCTATGCAGCTCAATACCAGTATTTTACATAGAGCGACTGCCTATCTGACCTCCAAAACCCAGTTACTGGGTAATACGATACTCCTTGGTATGACTGGTTGTCAGACTTTCGGGCTTCCGGCTACCCGTAACGACTGACAAAGATCCACAAATGACAGCCGGGTCCAACGACTCAATGATAAATGATAAATGATTTTATTTCTGTAAGTAGATTTATACAAACACTTTTACATGTCAATCGTATTTTTAAACTAGATGAGGTTGGTGTTTCCTACTTTGAAAAGAAAGGTCGAAACAAACTCAGAGGTCACAGTCTCTTTTAAAGTCCAGAGAATCTTGTTCAGATCATGTGAAGACCATCTAGATTAGTGTCTAAAATGGTCTTTTGAGAAAAGAGCCACACAGACTGAGTGACAATATGCTTGTGGAAGCACGGAAGGGTAAACTCAAACTCAAACTCAAACTCAAAGCATTTATTTCAAATAAACCAATTACAGGCACTTTTGAATTGTCAATGTCGGTGAGTTAGAAAGATGAAGCTAATTGCCCATTCCAAAGCGTAGGTACCTATGGAGAAGAACGGGCAAGAAACTCCATGGACACTCTTTTAAAATCATGGTATTGTTACAAAAAGTTGGTTACATCATTATGTTGAACTTATCAATGTGAGAACGATGTAAAAAGACGTGCACATTAAAGCGTCCGTAATTAAAATAAAAATAAAATAACAATTCAGAAATTAAATTAAAGTAAAAATCGTCACCCATCTAACCACCAACCGCGACAAGCGTGGCTTAACCTGATCGATCGACCCGTGCGGCTGTTATTACTTAGCCACAAGCCCCTCACATTTTAGTTAGTATCAAACAATTTTATCCAATTTCCATTGGTACGTGCATGACCCGAAACTTGGCGGGGATTACGTTTTGACACCGTTCGGTTCGGTACACACCGGTAATAAATTTGATTTCGACAAATGTGGCCGGAGGGCGACTGTCGCCTTGACCGTTACCTTTCTATATTGGATTACCTTTGGAATGCTGCGTAAATAAATATTACGGCGTTTCATGTGTGATTCGTTTTCGGAATTTTCCTTATTTGAGATTAAGGGTTGTTGATTTAATGGGCTTTTGGAGGCACAAGTTCAGTGCCCTTAGCAAGAGTAAATGAATGTACTTAACGCTTTAAGTAAATTAAAAAAAAATCTTTATTGCAGACCAGATGATCCATAAAAACACAAATCAAAATTTAAAATTAAAAGTTAACTAGCTGCCGCCCGCGTCATATTTATACAAACTCCCACCCCGTATGACTTATTATTATATTTCACCCCTTTGGAAAACTACCCCCAGTTTTCTAAAATCCATAGCTGATGTTTGCTACTCATAATCTACCTCTGTACCAAATTTCACTTTCTTAGGTGCAGTAGTTCTTGAGATTTCGTTTTTAATCTGTGAGTGAATGAATGAGTGACCTTTCGCTTTTATATAATTAAACAGATAAAGATTTAAAATATAGGAACGCGATTCCTGTTGGCCATTCCTATAAATTAGTCAAGGCACATGATTAGTTCCAAATACGTTTACCTACAAAAAAAAAGGTTGCAGAGGATAGACGGCTTTTCCCTTAGGACATCCCAAAATAATGGCATAGTAGCGAAGGTCCCAAAGGTGCGTTCCATCAAGGATCCTAGAAACCTGCTAAGCAAAGTCAGTAATGGTGTAAAATACTGGAGATTTTCGGGGGTTTCTTTATTTCACGAACAAAACGGTAATTAAAGTGAGAAGACAGATCTTACAGTTCATCATCATCATCATCATCATCATATCAGCGGAAAGACGTCCACTGCTGGACATAAGCCTCCCCCAAAAGGGGGGATTTGCCATTATCGCCACGCTTGGCAGGCGGGTTGGCGATCGCAGTATGGTTGTTAAATGCATAGAGAACGCTCCTGCCCATTTTCCAGTAAGTAAGTCTTACAGTTAAAATCTATTATATATCATTTTGTTCTGTGTTATAAGAAAAATAATATGAATTATGCAAAGAAATTAAGCTGTGCAGCACATTAGGCTATATTTTGAGTAGGCACTGGCTATTCCTAATCCAATCGTTATCCATCTGTAATAGCTGGTGGCTTTCTTGTACATAAATATATTTAAGTACCTAGTTTCCTAATGTAATTCAAGACCAAACAATTGCAACAATTCAAAACAATCAAAACTTTTATGTAAATATAACCGTCTTCATTCTATTACTCATTTCAAATTAAACTCCGTAGCCCGTCGGCCATAACTCACAACTTCGCGACATAAGGCCGTTGTTGCGGATCGCGATACGTGAAGACTATGTGTGTTGGGCACGCTACAGTTGCGGTGGTAAGTCCCCTCTTTGAGAAGTGGCTTGAGAGCCAGCATGGCGTCCTCACCTTCCGCCTGACGCAGGTCCTCACCGGACACGGTTGTTTCGGGAAGTTCCTGTTTCGGATAAGGCGGGAGGAAACGCCCGGGTGTTTCCATTGCAAAGATCGCCCTGAGGACACGGTGGAGCATACGGTGGAGGTCTGCCCGACTTGGGCGGAGCACCGCTGTGTCCTCATGGAGGCGATCGGCGGCGGCGATCTCTCGCGTCCAGCCCTGGTCCAGGCCATGGTACGGAGCGAGAATGCATGGGTAGCCGTCACCTCCTTCTACGAAGCAGTGGTGTTCGCGAAGAGGGAGGCGGCGCACGTGAGGGAGAGGCAGTACATGCGCCCTCACGGCCGTAGCTTTCGCAGGAGACGCCCTGGGCGTCGTGAATCACAGGCTGATTCCTGGCCAACCTACCACTTTTCGGCCTCAGGGGATAGGGAGAGCGGCCAACGCTATACCGACACTCCTCTTCCCCTGCGGCCCCACCGCGTCCGCCATCAAACGGTGGCGGCCCCGTCCAGGCCACGGAAGGGAAGAGCGCTACTCAGAAGTACCGGCACTCCTCCTCCGCCGTAGCCTGTAACCCTCAGCCGCGATGCCTCCCATTCGACATCGCGGCCCGCCTCAGTTGCGATGCACCTCACCGCAACCTACTTTTTGGCCGCTACGTCGTCGGCTTGGAGGCACAAGCCCTGACGAGCGGCCCCACCTTGGGGTTCCTCTTCGCTTCACCGTGTAGATGACCATGGTTACTGAGCCCCCCCGCAACGACAATGCGGGAACCCCACTGGGGGGGTAGAGGGTACGAGTTAAAGTATAATATTGTAACATCGTTTTCAAGGCACGCCAGTCTGCGATTATACGCTGTGTTGTCAAGTCGTTGTCGTTTCATTCCACTCCAGCTACCCAAGTACCTCCATATTCTTCAGCTTTTCACACAATCTAATGTTAGAACGAAAAACAAGTGCTACAATTCAAAACAACATTAACTTGCCTGTAACGATGGGTGTCGTCATTCTATTACTCATTTCAAATTAAACTTCGTCGCCGGTCGGCAATAACTCACAAGTTCGCGACATAAGGCCGTTGTCGCGGATCGCGATATGTGAAGACGTACAGACAAAGTTTTATCGCGAGTTCCACTGAGACATTTACTCGCTTGGCTCCTTTTTCGAATAGTTGAAAGGAACACTTACGAGTTAGATTTCTTCATTTTGATAAGGATTTGTGGATAGTAATTTAGTTGTTACTTCATTAGTCCATTAGAGTGGATGGAATTATTGATATGCGTATGAATTTTGGCAATGGTTGTGGCTTACTAGCTTCTTGATTCTCAGGGGGGCCACGATGTTCTGATAATTATATTTTCATAAATTTCTTTTTAGTTCCTACCTACTTTTTGAAAGTACATTTGCTTTCTCTGAACAGCACACAAAAATTCCCCGATTCTAATGTATACTTCGATTAAAAGCTATAATCATTCGCATGTAGCTTAGGTTATGTCAGATATCGGTTTCATTGGCTTATGGGTCGATTCGCACATATTTACTTGCCCATACTTGGCGAGTCGACACTTTTGCATAATATGTTATTTTCTACAGGCATCTCGGACGAAGTTAATTTATTTGTGGGTCACCAGCTCCAGAAATATGTATTTTATGCAAAAAATGTTATGAAAAAGTTCACTGCAAGGTCATGCAATCAAGTCTACTCGCCCACAAATTAATTAACTTCATATACGTCGCCTTTAGAAAATAATATTTTATTTAAAATGATAGAATTACCCGATTAGGGCGAGTAAATTCGTGCGAATCGACTAATAAGCCGTTTCATTATGGAATATCAAACACAATAATTGCGATATCAGAAATTTATACCTATGAATAAGCTCATATTTGAAGCTGGGTCGTATCAAAACAATTAATGAATCATTTCAAAGACGGATGCCAAATAAATCCAATGCATGTTGGATTCCACAAGGCTTCGCTCTCAAACGGTATGTGATCGAAGAACATAAATTTATTTGTTAATTCAGTTAAAAGTTATTTAATCTTAAACCTATTGTTTCGCTGTATTCAGTTAAAGCTTTTATGGACCTTATTTTAAATTAACAGTGTTACGAAAATTAAATAGTTTCCAATTAATTCAGGCAAATAAGTAGATAGAGAGAGATAAAAGATGTTGTAAGTATTAAAATACTTTCAACACACAAAGAATAACCATAAGCATATCCTTTCATGTTTTTCTGTTCATTTCTTCTTTTTCATTTAAATGTGTGTACATAAACGGTTAAATAAATAAATAAAACCTACCATTATTCCGCAATCACCCTAAAAATATAAATAGGCGATCGAGTAACACGTTTCAGTAATTGAAAATTGATAGTCCACCAATGTAGCTTCATTAACTTAACTTATTATTCTTAACTTCTTTGTATGGGTTCTTAGCTCCGTTCATTTCTCGCTCATCTTTCAACCACGCTGATAAACTCCACGACACCACGTCGTCAGAATACTTCTGTATATTGAAGAAAAAATTGTTAATCCTGCACAAAAACCAACACGCTTAAAAAAACACGTATTGTATCTATGCAACCAAAACCCCAATATTCAAAAACTATTTTTTGGCGCGTGGCCAATATCGGATCTAATACCGCCATCTTGTTTCGTCGTTAAAATTTCTGTGCCAATTTCAAAAATATTGACCAAAAACCCAGTCAATGTCATCCAGTCGCCCAAAGATCTTTGTAAAACTGTTGTCTTAGTCACAATCAGGCATTATCTGAACATTGTTTGTACGGCCTTTTAGCTCTGTTCATTTTCCGCACATTTTCCAACCGCACCAGTACTCTCTATGTCACCGCGTCGTCAGCCTACCTTCTATAAATTACGCGAAGGCTACAGATATGGAAATTCATGTAATTATTCAAATTGTTTCGATTACAAACGCGGTTGTTATCTCCTATGATGGAATTTGTTCTGCTTCAGATGGTAGGGATTCCGCTATTTTGATTTTGAGGATCTTGTTTTCCTTTAGTCTAGTCTTGATATTTAATTATGGATATACATAGATTTCTTGTGAAATCATACAGTAAATTCTCCGTTAAGCCTAGTTTACTCGGTGTGCTTTAATTTTCTGTGGCATACAAATCAAGACTAGACAGGCATCTTCTAGGCACACTCGTTTTTTTTTTCCACTTACTAATCTTTTTGTTTTATTGTTTTTAATCTGTGAGTTCATTTTTATCACTGTTGTTTTTATTGATTTTTTTTTTATTACTATTTTTTAACTGATGTTTATGTTATGCCCTATTCCTTCACAGTTAATTAATAGCTAATAATATTTATATACCGTGTGGTGGGACCCTGGTGATCTGCTATACAGGTATTCCTAGTGCAGACACCAGTCTCTCACAAGCTAGTGTCACTTAGTTTTTAAGCTTTTATACCCTTGTTTGTGAAGAGAAAATAAATTATTTGAATTTGAATTTGTTTCAAAATAGACCTAATCCATCAGGCGTAATCGAGGTCAAAAGTAGGGTTGATTCAGCAGTAAAAAAAAACTTGAAACAACAGTATACATAGGTTGCACCGTCTAAGCAGTGTTTTTAAATGATGCAAGTCCTTTGTTGAATCAATTCGATTGTATGAACAGGCCAGAAACTTGCCTCGTGTAAATGGGATTTACCTACCTCGGTATCAGCGATTCCTGTACTTACTGCAGTAATAAACACGAAAGTATTTTTTGGAAATAAGTTCACTACAAATTGCAGGAAGACATTAAAATTAATTTCTTATTTTAAATTGTTTTTCTACGTTATTATCTAATACCTTTAAACGAGCAATTCTTGTATATATGTATATGTATATAATCTGAATCTCGGAAACGGCTTCAACGATTTTCATGAAATTTAGTATGCAGGGGGTTTCGGGGGCGATAAATCGCTCTAACTAGGTTTCATTTTTAGAAAACGTCAAACTAAAAAAAAACCGAGCGATGTTCTTTCATCCAGATATTTGTATTTAAATTATAGTTAATACAAAAACGAAAGTATTATTATTTAGCAGAAATAATTTCACTACAAATTGCAGAAATGTAGCAAAATTAATTTATTAGATATATCAAATTGTGTATAATTAATATTAAGCCACGGAATTTCTGAATTCAATGAAATTTAAATTGAAATGGCAATAATATTCTGCAAATACACGCATCAGTTTCTGCTCGAATAGTTATATTCATTATGCTTTATTGAGAAGTTAGTACTCGAAGCATTTAATTAGAGCTCAATCAAATAAGCATTAGTAACCGTGCCTGGGAAGATGGTGGGAAGTCAATATTAATATTATTTCTGTGTGGAAATTCAGTTGTAAGATAAGCCTTTAATATGTAGTAGAGAGCAGTGGTGGCCTAATGGTAATGGCTGCGAGTCGCAGGTTTGAAACCAGCTTTACCTTATGGAAATTACTTCAGTACCACTGGTCTCAAAACGGTGAAGGAAAATTACAGCCCAGTCCCTCTCGAAGAGAAGAGGCTTGCGTCCCAGCAGTGGGAATATTAAAGGCTGATGATTATGTACGTTTGTAGAAGTAAAATAAACCTATACTCCGTTTGAAATTTCCAGCCCGTTCAACTGATTTTGACTTCTGCAGTTAATAATTGGTATTGTAACTACTTTTTTCTTATGATGCCGTCTTTATGCCTACGGAATAGAAGTCAAAAAAGGTTGAACGGACTGTAAAAAAGGTTTGTTGAAATGTCTAATGTTATTTCAAATGGAGTATAGTTTAATATTAGTTTTTAAAAACAAAAATCAATTAACAATTTTACTAGTGAAATTAATTTTACCAAAAAGATAAGAAAAACATGTATTTTGTACAATACAGGACTGCGTAGCATTGACTGCTACGTCGCGTAGCTGACTG
Organism: Polymixis lichenea; assembly: GCA_949091785.1. NCBI lineage: Eukaryota > Metazoa > Arthropoda > Insecta > Lepidoptera > Noctuidae > Polymixis > Polymixis lichenea. The sequence goes on along the minus strand of OX420945.1, from coordinate 17,437,136 downwards.
CTACGTTGCGTAGCTCTTTGCTATGACTGCGTAGACTTACTTCGTCGCAGTCAATCGTCAAGATTTTTTTGTCAGGATTTTTTTACATATACAACGTGTCGTTTTGCATCCTCGTCAAATTCAAGGAGGTAACTATGCTAATGATTCTCGACACGAATCAATAATAAAATAAGTAGATTTTTTATTTTACGGCTATGATATTTTTATAGCCATAAAATAAAAAATCGCAACAAGTAATTCGAGGACTGGTTTGTGCGATGAAGACTGTTTGAACCCAGGTTACCCAGTTACAGTGCGGTATCACACGGACCGCGTTTTAAAATTAAAAAAAAAAAAAACAAAAAAAAAATACCTACTTATTTTATTATTGATTCGTGTCGAGAATCATTAGCATAGTTACCTCCTTGAATTTGACGAGGATGCAAAACGACACGTTGTATAACTTAACGTAAATATCTACATCTACAGCTTGCATATAATATTGCTCAGCTTAAATACACAAACCGAACAGCAACTAAAGCAAGTTTAAAACTCTATGTACCCACAGAAAGAAATATTCATTTAAATCTCAGTTTTCTGTACAACAAAAATAAATAGAACTTAAAGATTTGCTTCCTCATTCGTTAAAATATTCCTGCAACAATACTATGAAGTTTATCCTGTATTATGCGGTTGCATAATAGTGTTGTGTTTTGTCTGAAAATTATGACCCTGAACAGGATTTGGCTGACTTAAAAATACATTCTGTGTTTTTTCTTGCATAAAATCCGACCACCGTTGTGTTTACAATCTATTGTTCTAACAAAGATCCTGCTATCTGGATATGGAATACATTTTGTCATTTATTTAGTAGAAACTAACCTGCATTAAAATACACAGGGATTTATGCTATTACCATAGCGCGGTATATTACTTTTCTTAATAAAGACTTTTTCTAAAAAAAAAAACAAATTTTATGTCAATTTTAATTCAACGACAAATGGGTTTCTACTGGTTCCGAACCCTGATAATACTATGCACATGAGTTTATGACACGTGAAATAGGTCGTCGTATGTCGTAATTATCGAAAGCGCAAAAGAGACAAGACAATGATTGTGTAACTAGTCATGTTTTTGCCAATTTTATTGCTGAGTGTCTACAGGTGTAACAGAAACCCTATTGCTATCCTTAGGCACTAAAGATAACAGCTGGTATATAATCACTTTACATAGTTTCAGCTCAAAATAAAACACTCTAAGAATTGATACCAAATTTTCGGTTTCATATATTTCTTAAATTCAAATCATAACAAACGTGTCACCGCACTACGTATTGTCAATAACTTTCCACGTTACTTGCCAAAATCACGATAAGTCTCTTCCAAGTGATGTGTTTATTTCAATTTGAACAGTTCGGTTTCCGGTATCAATGTATTAAAAATTCAAATAACTTCCAAACATGTAGAGATAGGATTAAAAAACCTTTCCAATATCGTTTGATATTATCCAAAGAAGCCGTGCCCTTGGCATATATATACCATTTCCGTTACACGTTGTATAATAATCTATGAACCTATTTTTACATATAATGATATCATTGTCCATAACCAGTTACCTCTAAACAAAAATTGCATGTAAACTGGGTTAAAAAAAGATTTACCAGTCACAAAAAAAAAATCATGCCCCCTGCTCATATTCTGTGACAAACATCATCATTACAGTAGCAAGTCGTCATCGCCACGAGTGCTCTATTTCCGTGGCCGTCTGCTGACCCCGTTTCTACCACTTTGACGATTGACTTTGTAGAGGGAAGGGGGAGCCACTGTCGCGGTATTAAAAAAATATTCGAGCTCTTTGTTAAGATGTGATAATATTTTGGATTATGGTGTTAAAAATGTGGTAGAAAATGTTCAGTTTTGTATTTTTACTGTTGGTGGTGTTTTAATAATAACTGAGTGTATTTTTCTTGGTGTTTTATAAAGAATAAAAGCCTGAACCAGAGTTATCCAACAAAAATGATAATTTTTTTACCATTTATTTCAGCTAGTAAAATAATTCTCCTACTTAAAAAAAGGTTTCGAATATATTTCAGCACCGTTGCTCACTTTGTAAACATCATTATTAATTCCAATACAAATATGAACGCTACAACAAATACCCAAATATAAACCGTAATTAATATCGCCTAATTACCACTTCGTGTTTTAGTACACATTAACAGCGAACTAGGTTAAATTATTGTTCTAAAAACCCTAACACAATACAAAACCTACCTAACAATTTGTTTACTTCAGTAACAATTTACGAAAATACAAACATTCTTTGTAACTTTTCTAAGAAATTAATTGAGAATTCAAATGAAATGAAAGTTCGTCGAAATGTAAATGAATTCTAACGTTTTGATTTTAATAGAATAATCAAATCAAATAAATCAATCAGAAACTTTAACATTTCATTTGGCTGTCGTGAGTTTGGTAATTTTAGGAGTCAATAAAATTATTTCACCTTGCTTCATTTAATATTGAGTAAGTTATTTTTGACGGGTGATTTGAAAGAAGTAAATTATTGATTTGATGGGTATCGTTAAGGGGAATCTAGTCGCAGGCTCGAACTCACTGATGGGCCTGGCTAAAAAGCAGGCTGAGTCACTAGGCATCGTGTCCGACAGAGGTAGTATCAGTGATGAGCAGTTAGACGCTAGTCTACACGCACAACATTTTTGAGTGAGATGCAGGATCATTTATAGTACAACAGAAGAGTAAAAAAATAAGAAAAGTCCTTCGGAAGATCTATCGTTTTATGAAAAGAATACTGCATAAATCAATGACTACTAAAGTTTATTCGACTTGGTTTTTGAGATTTTAGGCTTCTTTTATTACTTAAACACGCCCAAAGTTAGGTTAAATTAGCAAGAAAAATGAATCTTCGTTCGCTCCTAACTTTTTAATGGCTTATTATTTTATTATTCTGTTTACGTACCGACAATATTAATAATGAGATAAAACCATACCATGTTCACGTTTTTTGATGTACATTGTCGAACAGTGGAGTAATACAGACCCGAAGTTTGTATAGAAAAAAATGTCGACTTTTTTTTGTGTGGGAAATCATCAAATAATTTCTCCCGCTCTGGGCGGAGCAAGAGGGCGTGTCAGACTTTTACTGACTAAAATACAGCCGTGTTCCCTCAGTTGCCTGTGTGCCAGGGGCCGCGGTATCTCTTTCGAACAACCCGCACCCCTGGCAGGCATCGGCCCTTGCGGACTCCACCAAATGGTGCTGACATCTCTTTGAGGCGCGCGTGGAACACAACACGCCGTTGACCCAGGCTTGGTCCATACCGGACAGCGAGCTACCCATTACTCACCGTTCGCAAGCCCGCACCAACGGTGTCCGGGAATCAGCCTGGGATTCCCGACGCTCAGGTCGTCTCCTGCGAAGGCTGCGGCCGTGAGGGCGCATGTACTGCCTCTCCCTCACGTGCGCCGCCTCCCTCTTTGCGAGCATCACTGCTTCGCTGAAGGAAGCGACTATGCCATGCACTCTCGCTCTGTACCATGGCCTGGACCAGGGCCAACGCGAGAGATCGCCGCCGTCGATCGCTTCCATGAGGACACCACGGTGCTCCGCCCAAGCTGGCAGACCTCCACCGTATGCTCCACCGTGTCCTCAGGGCGATCTTTGCAATGGAAACACCCGGGCGTTTCGTCCCGCCTTATCCGAAACAGGAACCTCCCGAAACAGCCGTGTCCGGTGAGGACCTGTGTCAAGCGGAAGGTGAGGATGCCATGCCACCTCTCAAGCCACTCCTCAAAGAGGGGACTTACCGCCGCAATTGGGGCGTGCCCGACAAGATTCACCTTAATTATGATTAGTGTAGGAACAAAATTTTAGATTCGTTTTGATAAAACACACCTGTCACCTGCGATTTATGGTGACCATTTACTGTCGGGTGGGCGCACGGCTTGTTTGTCATACAATCATAAACTATGGGCGAGGTACTCGAACGAAAATTATTGCTAATTTCATCATAATCAGCCTTTAATGTTCCCATTGCTGGGGCGCAGGCCTACTCTCTGTGAGAGGGGACTGGGTCATAATTCACCACGCGGGCCCTCCGCGGTGGATTGGTGGATGACACATGTGTTCGAATTTTTAATTCACACACACGACATGTGTCGTGTGTGTGAATTAAAAATTCGCATTAAATTAAATGTTCGGTTTTGTTAATTGTATTAACTTTGTATTAACTTTTTATTAATTTTATTCTAAAGGTCCTAGCTGTTGTTACTTCAAGTTAAAGCTACATATACATAATGCAGAATTGCATATGTAAGCGGGCACGCCCTTTGTGACTGGAGGCTTTTATTTAAATTGTAAGTTCTGTTTACGTTTATTTTTAATTTTTGTTAATTATTATTTATTTCCATTTGAGTACCTATAGTGTTCAATGTTTTGTTGGTATATTGGCGTGTGCTAGCTGACATATGGCAAATTTAATGATTTTTGTGTTTCGTAATGTTAATTACCTACTATTGTATAGAATTAAGTTCTTCTAATAACAAACAGCTGTGCTGCTGGGGAGTTTGTTGCGCCACTTCTTCTTCCCAGCTAAAGCATTAGGAAGTGGTGAAGGGCGGGCGTTTTGGGGGACTGTCTTATGTAATTTTGATGTGCATAAAGAGCTGACTCTCAGCCTAGTTTGAATAAATGACTTTTGATTTTTTGTTTCTAAGTGATGCCCGTTTCCCCACGATGTTTTCATTCACCGTTTTAGTTCAATGGTGATGAAATTACATACAAAAAGTTATGTGCCTGCCTACGCGTTGTAAGTTGCAAGTCGTGAGTTGCAAACTCGTAAATCGGGGTCGGTACCACTGAACTACCACTGCTGCACGCTAAATGAATGACACAACTTGTCAAACACATGTAATCTGCTGCGATTGGCTGTTGATCCAAGAACTTGTTTCATAAAATTATTTTCAGGAGGTCATAGAACTAGAAATGAAGTGTGACTTCTTTGATTTTGTTTGTAAGCTACAAACAAATCAGAGAAGAGATATAAATCCTACTTTCCTTCTAACACTATAAATGTGAAAGTTTGTATTTTTAGATGTTTGGAACTGATTGGGATTAAATTTGGCACATAGACAACCTGGATAAACATACGGGATACGTTTCATCCCGGTAATACGTTCCCGTGGGATAATTTTCGAAGTCAACGCGGGCGAAGCCGCTGGCAAAAGCTAGTTCACATGCTGCACTAATAAAAAATATCATACCTACCTACTACACATTGCTATCTACCAAATATTTACCCACAATGTTCCTTCCCATAACTTCGCTCTAACCAAATAAAGTGAAAAGAAAGCCAGAAATGGTTCGTGAACTACGTTCTAATATTATTTCGGTATATTTGTAGCCCGGCCGTTTATTACATACATGGCGTGGGACGTTCAGTGACACATAAATGTCACTTTTGCGTGTTCCAATGGTCGGGTAAGCCGACAGACTGCAGATTATCTCTGTATCAGGCGTTTTTTTCCAGCCATATTGGCTTTTTTGTTATTGTCGCTTATGTTGGTACATCACTGTGTGTTAGTACTAGGCATATGCTTTTTTATTTTCGTTTGATAAACCGATACATAGCCGGCTTGTATAAAAAATAAATAATGCAGTTATTTTATTTAAATATAGTTTATCAATAATCACACAGCACATTTATCTTATACCTCAAAGGTTACACTATTAAATTTATGATAAGTAAATTAACCGGATTGATGGATTTTCAAATACTGTTTAATAATTTACTTTCGTCAATCTCAAAATTGTCGCCAAAATAAATGTTGTAGCCGTCATCTTATTCTACACTCGAAAATCTTAGCCCTGCCCTAAAATATCGACCGCTAAATCTTACGCCAACATCCACACATCAACCCGTCAGAACTTTGAACGAACATTGGTAAACAAGCTCGGCCTAAGTGAGTCCAATTAATTTGAAAAATGTTTTTCGTGCAACTTGATCGAAACCCGAACCTTTGGAGGGTGGTATACATACGTTAGGGTATACCTAGGGGGTATTCGACACATGGGACCGTTCCCATAGCTAGAAAGGGGCTATGTAAAGAAATATTTTGGCGGGGTAATAACCTCTTAATAAGGAGGGGTTTATTAAGCCTTGACATAGACACATGATGTAACAAATGGTAACAGTTAAGTACAGATGGGTATGTTTTGGTACGGGTCATCAGAAGCCCGAAAGTCTGAGAAGAGAAGTATCTTACTACCTAGTAGCTGGCTTGTGGAGGTCAGATTCGTCGGTCCATGCAAAATACTGGTACTTAGCCGCATCCGGTAGGATTTGATGCCAACCCCAACATTGTTAGGCAGATGGAAATGGCTAGGCAGATGATAATAATGATGATGATGGTAATGAGTTGCGAAGGAACTGTCGGAAAATTCAGACTAATGCTCGGTTCCTATAAACAAAAAACCGGCCAAGTGCGAGTCGAACCCGCGCACGAAGGGTTCCGTACCATTATCTATAAAGATATGGGCAAATTTAGATTTACGCGAAAACTAGTAAGTACCAAAATGTACCTTAATTTTTTATTTTTTTTCCTTTATTTGTGCTGTAAGACCTTGCTTTTTGCCAAATTTCGTGATAAAAGCAATATGGTTAAAAGCAAGGTCTGTCAAGGACAGGTTTTCGTGAAAATCTAAATTTGCTCATATCTTTTTATTATGTTGATTCAGGACCTTGATTTTTATACACCTAATTGAAACTATAAACTTCAATATCTGGTATAAATTTCAAATTACTAGGTCCCCCATTCCTGAGAAAATCGGTGGTGAGACACGGATAGACAGACGGACAGACGAACAAGAGAGTGATCTTATAAGGGTTCCTTTTTTTACCTTTTGAGGTACGGAACCATAAAAACGGATCGTTTTGTTTAGCTACCCAATGGTATCAATTTTTTAATTTCCAAATTGGGAAAATAAATAGTTTCGTAAGCTAATTTTAGCTGTGATAGCTACTTCCAAATATGCGAAGGTATTAGGTATTTGCTTCATGAGTCTTAATTTTAACCTAGAATTGTCCCTAAATTATAGGAATCGGCCATAACAGTAAAAGTTACTATCACGGTATTCAGCTGGGTTACATTGTTTGTAAATGTCTTCAATTTACACGGAAACGTAGCTCCTCATCGCTTAAGGGCCATTCTCAGTTACAAGTCCCCATTGTTAAAAGATGGGCATTTTCAACGTCACCGCAGTGTCGACGAAAAATATTTTTTTTAAGACGAAACTCCTGATTATGTTTCGAAAAATGTATTAAGAATCCTTTAAGCCTCGTTGACCTCTTGGTGAGTTTGAGTAAAATCACCTTAGGAAATGACCCGGCTTGACCCAAATTTTAATGTCAGTTATTCTTAGCCGGGTCACAAGATCACGCTTAAAATTAAAGTATCACGTTTTATAATCTGTTTATAATGCAGAAAATGGCTTTTGAAACAGATTGTTAGATAAGGCAACTTAAGTCGAATTAAATAGATTTGCTTTTCGGGAAATTCTAAAGATTTAAGGAGTGTATCGGGATTCGGCGTTAAAAGAAAATGTGGTGGCAGCTGTTTATTATCTCAATAGAGCCGTTAGTCTATATATTTCAATAAGGTCAGTATTAAGAGATTAGGCGATATGTAGTCTTGTAAATGGGATATTACTGCGTCATAATATTGAGATAATAACTTGGTCGCGGCTGTTATTCGTAAATATTTAATAGCCTTTATGGGTAGTCAAAATCTGACTGACTACCAGTCTTGTCAATAGGTATCTTGATACCTACCCAGTTAATGGGTTGTGGAGGTCAGATAAGCAATGGCCCTATATAAAACTCTAGTATTCAGCAGCATCCAGTTAGACCAGAAGCCGATCCCGACATACTTGAAAAACGCTCGACAGATCCAAAATCACTTCTATGTATTTGGTCAATTCTTCATTTTCCGGGTTTATAAATATGTTGGCGAAGGTGGTGGGACGGCTTAGCACGAGCACCGATTTGTCGACGAAAGAATACACATGACTATTATCTAAATGATGTACAATAGGAGAAAATAGCTATGTTTTTCGATTAATTATCACAGTTATGCGTTCTAAACGAATCATCATTTTGTAGATAATCGTATATACTTTGTGGCCGTCGAGTAGAAAGTTTGTTGTCAGTGTAATTTTGACAGTTTGCGAAGAAATATTGTTCTGAAATAGTCTACATTTATAAGGACTTAGACAAAGATCGTTGGAAACGAAAGACAACATGACAGATTGTAGAAGGATATCTGCGGTACGATGTCAAAAATAGAGAAACGAAATGTGACTTTGTGTTGAAAAAGCACTGTCTATTCTTCGTAGAAATAGAAAACGTCATCCTAAGCCTGCTAATAAGGATTGCGAGGCCAACATGGCCAGAGAACGCACAAGACATCCCGGGAGGTTTTAAAGGAAAAAGGGGAGGCCTAGCCAAAGGGCTCAGCAGTGGGACAAAAGACAGGCTAACGAAAAAAAAGAAAAAATATATGTTATTCACGATAAAGGATGAAATTATTACACTGATGTCCAAAATTCAATGCTAAGTTAGTTTTTTTTGTTACTTTAGTCAGTTCTGTCAATGTCAATGCAATATCTCATCGCCACTTACTGGTGTATAGACAACATAAAAACACAATCCCATATACCACTCAAAACCCACTCCCAAAACGTAAATAATAGCTTGGTTTACCCTACAAATAGGGAACCACGCCCCCTATCAACAATACTATTGTAACACGGATCGGATCGCCCAAACATGATTAATGTCGGGTCGACGCGGTTCGAATCAATCAGTGACGTCACTACCCATCTGCGTCTCCACTTAAACTTGAAGTAATCATTAATTAGGTCATAAAGTTATGTAACATATTGTCACGCCTATATTTTTCGGGTAGGCAGAGCTGTTCTGATAGTAAAGTCTTGGAAAAAAGATGCTCGGTCCCTATAAACAAAAAAGGGGCTTACCTTTGGTAGCATCTTTATTTAAAAACTGGGCAAATAAATAGTTTCGTAAGCTAGTTTTATTTGTGACAGCTACGTCCAAATACGGGGATGTATGTACTATGCAAAGGCTATTTGCTTCATTATTAGTAAAGATACAAGAATCTTAATTTTAAACTACGACTGTCCGTAAATGATAAAAATGAGCCATTATGTAACTAGCAATGTAAATTGTTTTATTGTTACAATTACCTACTGTAATTTTTGGACATACGGCAAATGTCAAATGGCAATAAACATTGACACATAGGCACGTAGTGCATCCATCTGCATAATAATTACTTACCATGACTGAAAGTACAATTCGCCGGTTATATTTAAGTCCTATGTATGTCCTATTATCATCAACTAGACACAAATCCGGATTCTGAACTGCTACGGAGAAATCCTTAATTAAATCACTGCCCGAACTGCAGATGGACCGAATGAAAGATATCAATATCATTTTGCATGACCTGTGGGTTGAACCCATGCAGATCCCTGAGCTCAGCAGTCGTGCGTTAGATCAATAGACCAACAAGGCAGACAATCATTAATTAGGTCATAAAATGAAAATTAATTGTGTTGACATTAGCGTGGTGGAAGTCGGGCTTTTAAAGTCACGTTCAGTTGTGAGATAAAGTGGGTATTGCGAACTTGTAGAAGACAACTCATATTGCGTTGTGCCCTGGTTTTTATTTGCACCTTGTTGGTGTTTATTCGTTCGGCCGTTTTGTTTGGTTTTTGTTAATTACGGCAATTATAATGAGGCATGTAGGTACAACCATAGGATAGAGTCTATGAGGAACTCTCACGTTCTGTTTCATCCACACATACTCGCGCTTAAGGCCATATATGAGATTTTGCCAATTTTGCTGATTTACTTTATTTTACAGTCAAAGTACTATATTTCCATAAGTTTCAATGCATAACATGAAATATCGTTTCAATTATTGTCTGATTAATGAGCACTTTTTATTTTCGCCGAGTATTATAATGCGAGATTTAGGTTGTTTTAAAAGATTATAATCATTAACAGCCAATAATTTTTAATTTTCGCATTTTTTCTTCAGGCAATGGATTGATGAAGTTTATTTCTGTTGTTTTAATTACTGACCTATTTTACTTTTGTTACCGAACATGTTTAATAAAAAAATTTTTAATGGTAAACCCTATTTCGCAATAATTTTTTATTATTTTTATAAAGATTAATTTGTCGTACTGTGTTTTGACCGATGTCCTTGTGAGGACCGCAGGAATCCGCTAGAAGCGGGAAACACAGAACCGGTCAAAGTGGTGGAGCCTGGGGGAGTCCTATGTCCAGCAGTGGACGTCTTTCAGCTGAAATGATGATGATGATGATGTCTGTGTTTTGACACTGAACACGCAACTACTTTTGGCGCTTGAATTACTTTAAGAGAGTAGTCGGTTGTTGATGCACATTTGTGTTAAATAGTATCAAATAAACAAGACGCCGCCATCTTTCGTTAGTTCAAATTTGACCACGCGCTAAACGATTTGAATAATAAAAGGGAAATGGGGGATTTAAAAATACCCATTTACTGTAATGAGATCTACGGTTTTTCAGACATTCGTGGTGTACCAGAAGTTTGTGAAGGTCAAACGGAGGTAAAACCCTTCCCTGCCCACTTTAAGTATGTATATTCTGTTCAGAAACAAAACAGAAAAGGTCTCATTTGACCTTTTTAACCCTAGTATAATATTATAAATGTGAAAGTTTAGATGTTTGGATGTTAGTTACTCAATTACGCAAAAACGGCTGGACGGATTCAGATGAAATTTAGCAAACAGATAGTTTATAACTCGATTAACATATATAATATATTTTATCTCGGTAGTACGTCCCTGTGAGATAATTTCTGACTTCCACTCGGGCGATGCCGCTGGCAAAAGCTAGTATCATAATATTATTCTGTATGTCCAAACAGCCTGCTTGTTCGTCAGAAACCATTTAAGAAGCAACACAGGATTCTCATTACAGGCAATATCGGGCTTCCCATTGATTTTAGCTACCCGGATGACTTCGAAATTGATTTCATTAGCCGAGGCGAAGGGCGCTTGGTTACCGTTTCCTTGATCGCGATACAGGGCGTTTCGAATTTCAATATTGGAACTAATCAATCAAGACTAGCGTGAAAATGAGCAGCCTGTGGCTCATTTATCAAACACGCTGTAGATGAAACTTGAGACTTTCGGGTAGGTGTAAGTAATGAGCTTATTGTTAAGAGGTTCATTAAAAGCGGTTCTGTTTTGGGGGATGCGAAGATATTAATTGGTGCTATGAATAATCGTGATGGTGTCTCAGCTTACCGGAAATGGGGTAAAAGTCGCGTGTCGTGACTGAAAAGGAGTTGGCAAAGAATTGTTATAAAAACTCCTAATCTTATTATTATAAGTATGTATGTGTAAGTGTGTACGGTAATTATATTTTTTTAAATTATGCAGCATTTTTTTGTGGGTGGCATGGCGACGCACAACCTGTTACCATAGATTCAGTAATAATTCTGAACGCGTTGATATTTTTTGTAGAATTTATTTATATTGCTGTCCAGTACATTTTGACCGTATAGGTATTGAACTATTCTATAAAACAGCAGATTTAAAAAAAAGGAATGACGAAAATTTTCCACACTAGGGGAATATGAAGAAGTCTAGAATCATGAGCTGAAACCATGGTTACAGTTTGCGCGTCAATGTCCATGCCACCCTATATTGTAACGTCATAGACTAACAGACGGGTAAACTCTCATTGGAACATTGTATACAGATGACAATGCTTGATATTAATTAACTGTGGTAAACGGAATAAATAGTTTCAAGAACTAAAAGTATATTACTTGGACCCCAAAAACATTGAGCATAATCATACTTGTTGAAATATTACAACGAAACGTTACAATACATTTCTCAAGACGTCTCCTGCAAATTGATACTAAATTTAGGTTAGGTCTTAGAGTTCGTTTTGGCATTAAATTATGGTTATCTGCTATGTATTGTTCTCAGTTTATATTCTTTTTATTTCTTGAATTGTTATCTTGCTATTGTGTCTTAACAATAATAAGTAAAATAAAAGAGTTTCTCAATAAACTTGACACTTGTTAGTTATTAAGTTTCTTCAATTTTATAACCAATTTTAGATCAGTTTTTGGAACGTGTAAAATTCTTATTTACGAAACTAAACTAACGTTCAGTACTCTTTTCACGTTGATAAAGTTTCATTTAGGTCCTCAACACACCCACCTACATAGCGTTACGTAAATCAGGCAAATCACATAATCCCATATTGCCATGAAAAAAGCATATTTATTATCCTCTAATACTATTTATAAATCATATAAGTATTCCATGCATGAAAGATCTTACGAACGTCGTACCTACATATTCAGAATTTTTTGTATTACCGTTAGAGTATCTTTCGTATGTTTATTTCAGAATTTTGCACGCGTGTATGGATTACGACAGTTCTAGCAATAAAAAACTAAAAAGTGCCGTCTAGCTGACTTACTCCATTTATATTTATTTCAGTTTGAATTAAAAACATTGGAGAGAAATGAATTCGAAACTATGATTCAGAAACTTAGGTATCTGATCATCATCATCATTTCAGCCGAAAGACGCCCACTGCTGGACATAGGCCTCCCCCAAAAGGGGGGTTTTGCCATAATCGCCACGATTGGCAAGCGGGTTGGCGATTGCAGTATGGTGGTAAAATGCATAGAGAACACTGCTGCCCATTCTCTAGTAAGTCCCTTAGTCGCCTTCTACGACACCCACGGGAAGAAATGGGATGGTGCTATTCTTTTACGTCCGGAACCACACGGAATCCGGTATCTGTTTGTGGTCCTAATACATTGCTTTAGAGTGTATAATAAGCATAATTTCATCATCATCATTGGCAGTCTTGTTCCACCCACTGTTGAGTATAGACCTACTCCCTTATGTGCCTTGCTTCAATGGTCGAGCGAGTCTCATCCAGGTTTCCCGTTCGATCTTCTTTAGGTCATCCAGCCCACCTGGTTTTTAGCACTAGTTTGTATAAAGTTCAGGTATAGTTGAATGGATCTTTTTCGAATTAGATTAGGTTCGGAACCTGAAATGTAGAAGTAAGTCCGTCAATTTACTAACCCTACATAGCTATGTTGTAGTTGAATTATAGAGGTCAGACTGCTGCTGTCAGCCTGCAGATAACTTACTGAGTTTTACGAGAAATATAGACTGGCAGCAACTACTGATAACTATCTTAGAAGCGACAGCTAAAATATTCTAGGGTTGAATTTGTGAATTTAGGATATTTTTCTCCAAAAAGGCTATGACTTTCTTCCTTCAATCAAATCGTACCAATAAATAAGGCCCAAACTAACAAGATATCAAAAGAACCGTTGTCAAATACGTCCAAATACCAGCACCCTGGGGGCCGACTCAAATCTATTCAGTAAATGTTTTTCTCTTCAATTTAAATGTTGACTTTCTCGAACTCAATCCGCCATTTCTCAGTAACTGCCTCGCAGGACCAATATTCGGACCTTTCCTCAAATGAAAAGATCTAATCTCACTTTTTTATCCAATTCTTTACGACCTGCCCGAATTGGCGTTGCTTAAGAGAGCAATCGCTTGAACCTGCTTTGTGAAAATAAATACTCGTTTACTTCAACTTGGGAGTAAGCAGAGATCTAGTTAACAATGTATGAAGTTAAAAGGTTCAATAAATTTATTGAACCTCTCAATTGAGCGGTACCAGAAAAACTGTTGATTTTTATTTGTACATTACTATTGATGTTTGACAATATAAGTGTTCTTATAAATATTTTATAGCTAAAGTACCTACCAGGTTTTATATCATAGAGTAAAATAAATCTTTTATTCTGATTCTGGTCCTTAGTTACACCAAAACGAATTTGAAAGTAGACATTAATATTAGTACCAGCAAATTATTCTCGCATTGCACGGTAAAGGCCTCTTATAAAGAGAAGGTTTGAAGGGCATTGATTACTGTGCTTGCTCAAGACGGATTTCAGAATATTTTTTTTTTTTACAAGTATATATTAATTAGAAGTGCAGGCTTCCTCACGATGTGTTCCTTCGCTGATATCAAAGTAGACATTACTACATAATAACGAAAAACGTATGGGGTCAATAGGTAATAGCAAAGGACAGCAAGAGAGAGAAAGTGTAAATTTAGTGGATGGTTTTGATACAGAGTCATCAAGTATACGCTTTTAGATGCTGTCATAAATTTTTCGCCATCTTTGATTTTTATTTTGACCTGACTATCCGCTTCAGCACCCACGAAAACCATGAAAAGGACAACCACGATTTTTCAAATCGCAGCCGCCATAATGGATTTTCATTAAGACCTCACTTTTGACTTCAGCACCCTCGAAAACCATCTCTCTATCTCTTTCTAATTTAAAAAATAAATTCGCATGGAGGGGGCATAACGCTTTTTCGGTAGGTAGCGATTTCTGCCCGTTTACTCCTAGCGCAAGCTGCGTCAAAGAACTTCGTTCTAAAAATATGAGCAATAAGCTATCCCAATTGAATTCCCAAACCAAAGCCAGTAATAAATTTTAATAGCCGCCTGCAGTTATCGAAAAGACATCATATTTGGCTCATCGCACAAAACCATCAGAGTTCGCTCGATTGGATAAACTTTTATTTTTCTGCAGTTTTTGTAACTGTATTATTGCATCCTTGTTTTATTTCTAAAGTAACAGAAACGTAAGAGAATGTTTTAGAAAATTCAAGATACTGTTTTTATTTCAATGATGACGTCTAATCACGCTTATCCAAATATGATGAAATACTATTTAAATAATCATCTCTTCAAAATATAATATACTTATATATATACTTCCGAGTTGTGAGTTTGCACTCCCAACTCGAAGAGAGGTGCCCTGTGTTCTAGCAGTGGGAACCTCATAGGCTGATTACGAGCTTACGATCTCTGACCAAACGCCGACCGTAACCGACGACATACTAAGTGAGTAATACAAAATGTCTACAATTTCGGAGTATTATCTATTAGTGGTTGAAAATGTTCCTGTATTTACTAACGAGACGCTGCTGTTATTGAGTTACCCCCTAAGTAATGCGAAGGGTAGGCCCTCAATGAATGCAGGTCGTACTAAGTATTTATTAAGCCCTAAGCTGGTATCCGTACCATACAGGAGGTGCCCTTAGTGTGTAGTCACTCAGTTTTTGAGCCCTGGCTGGAGGCCTTACTTAAGCAGCCTATAAACTCCCAGGTTGACCTGACGAGTAGCCAGCGTAAAAAAAAAACTATAATAACAATTTCTTATTGCAAAACTCATAAGCACTTTCAAAGTTCTTTACTAATGTATATATGTCCTCGATAGCAATCACTCAAAATACATTTTTAAACCAAAAAAACCTGCGTCACTCTCACATAATGGACCTCCATGGTTCATTGGATCAAAGAGCCCCGGATGCGATCGGGAGACGCATTAAGCCGTATTTCTTTTCACCCCATACTTGATGGGGAAACCTGTGAAGCGGTTCTAATGATGTTGAACCAAGAGGTTGTTAAAAAACCATAGGAATCGAAAAAATACGCTCAGTTTTGTTGCTGGGAGTCGTAAAAACTAAATAATTATTCATTTAAGGGTAAACTTTTGAAGATCCACATTATTCATTCATACCTGTTTTCTTTCGATAAAAATTGTTTCAGTCTATCTTTTACATTATTTGAACTAATACACTTCTGGGACAATTTTGAACCAAGAGGTTGTTAAAAAACCATAGGAATCGAAAAAATACGCTCAGTTTTGTTGCTGGGAGTCGTAAAAACTAAATAATTATTCATTTAAGGGTAAACTTTTGAAGATCCACATTATTCATTCATACCTGTTTTCTTTCGATAAAAATTGTTTCAGTCTATCTTTTACATTATTTGAACTAATACACTTCTGGGACAATTTTCTATTGCACCACAAGTAAAGTATAATCTAAAATATCTCTTACCTTAATCGAATCTGTATTAGATCAGCCAAAAAAAACACCTATAGGTACATAATTTGTATGTTTTTGTTATGCTTCTCTACGTGCAACAAGCAATCGTTAAAATAACCATTTCATCACCACTGCTCCCAAAACGGTGAAGACAAACATCGCGAGGAAAAGGGCATGTTCTAGAACCAAAAATTCGAAGACATGTGATATCTACCAACCCGCACTTTGCCCTCGTAGTGGATTACGGCCCACTCCCTCTCACAGAAAGGAGGCCTGTGACTCAGCAGTGAGAACATTATTGACTTATTATGATGTCTTCGTGTGTTCAGTCTGTACCCATTATTTTACAAAGCCACCCAAAAGCAATGACGTACCTAGTCATAGTATCTACGCTTCATCAAACAAAAAAGATTGGTTTAAATCTATTAACCTGGCTGACGCAGCTGACTTCGTTCACGAAAAATTTACTTCAACCAAACTACGGATAAAGAGATTTTTAATGAAAAAAGATACGACGTTTTATCTCTTAAAAGATGGCAAAAGAAGCGCCTATCCTTGGACGTTTGATGTACTTAGTGTAGTTAGTGACGCAATTAATTCTTACAACATGTCAAGATGTCTTTAGTTTGAAAACGGTATCTTTAAGTTACGAAAGATAAAAGGCCTGTCTTCTTAGTAATGTGTATGTGTATTTTGTTTATTTTGTCTGTTTAAGGAGCAAAAGATACTATTGTTTTTGTCTGTAACTATTTGTTTTTAATTTTGTCATTTAAATGGACTTTTTTATTGTAACAGATGGTGTTACTTAAATTATTTCATGTATTTGTTGTCTCTAAAAGCTAATAATAAATTACAGTACTCTCAATATTGGTCTTTTGACACGGAATCTTACACAAAGTCAAATAATAATGAGCGAAGGACCAATTTTCTTACATAAATATTCCTTACAAATAAATGACTAATTCGCAACAGCTTAACCTATCTCATTCCTTTAACGAGGATATATCAGGCCCATAAATCCGGCCTCTCGTGACGTCACGGTGAATCATATCAGTGAGTCGTGACGTCATTAATTTAGACACACGTCTTCGCACATAAACGACTGAACTTTGACAGATTTGGGAACGTTCTTTGAAAGGCCAAATGAAAAATGGCCGACATAAAGAAAAAATATAAATAATTTCGTACAAGATAAAATTTTCATCATTTATTATACGAGGTTCACGTCAACAAAATTAGGGTCTCCGAAGTTGGTGAACTTTTCGAAGGAAAAACTATTTCGTCGTGTTAGTACCCATGTTTTGTAGAAAAAGTTTTTATTTTGTGAAAAAGGTTGCTTACATTATTAAATCGTTTTTCATGGATATTTATGTAGCTCATAAAGTGTATCCACTGTTGCGTTACAACCAGAGAATTACCGCGTTTTACGGACTGGTTATCATTTACAACACTATTTTATTAAAATACAATTATGTCAAACCAAAACTGGCAACACTGGCAATGACAGTGAAGCCATTTTGACGTCTGCTCTTACAATGTAGATTTCCAAAAATGTTACTCACTCCCCTGACCAAAATAACCTCAATCTTCTTAGTCTTTTTCCAACTGTGTTTGGGTCGGCTTCCAGTCTAAACGGATGCAGTTGGGTATCAGTATTTTACATGGTGCGATTGCCTATCTATTCTCCACAACCCAGTTACTGAGTGGGTTATACCATACCCCTTGGTAAGACTGGTCAGAATTTCGGGCTTTTGACCGTAACTACTATCAATGATCTACGAACGCCAACCGGGCCCAAGAGCTTCGCGTGCTTTCCGTGGCACAGAGGGGTCTCGATATGTTATGAATGATCACCCATCCACGGACCATCCTCGTCAAGCGTATCTCTGTAGATGAACCCGTACGTGCGGCTGTTAATATTTAGCTACGAGCTCTTCCAAATCAAAATAACATTAAATTTAAAAAAATTAAACAAGAAGAAAATATATGGAGCCAACAAGCCCCCGTTTCGCAAATATTTATTGAACATTTTCAATCGCTTGTGACCGACATAAATAATGACCCTTTTGATATAGGAAACCAATAATAAGAATCTCCTCTCTGAATGCTTTGACAAATCCACTCAACTTTCACAATGAACGTACAATGTTGATAGATTCAACCTTTATACATAGTATGGCAGCAATGTTATATGTACATGTTGTATATCATTAGTTGAAGACATGTTGTATACATAGGTATATAATAGTAACTTAAAGTCAAAGTAACTTTTCAAATAAACCAATTACAAGCATTTCTGATTTGTCAGAGCGCCGGTCAGACAGAAAGATGAAGTTAGTTGCGTATTCCAAGGCGTAGTTGGTACCTATGGAGAAGAAAGGACAAGAAACTCAACGGACACTCTTTTAAACCAAAATATTGTTACAAAAAATTGGTTACATCAGTCATGTTGAAATTGTATAATTTCAACATGACTGATGTAACCAATTTTTTTAAATATGTGAGAACGATGAAAAAGACGTGCACATTAAAAGCGTCCGTAAAAAACAAAACAATTGAGGAATTAAAATAAGTCGTGGCAGCTACCAGATGATCAGGTAGTACTCCCACATTTTGCCAGTTAGGTTTTAGTCCCATGTAATAGGGATATTATAGTGCAGCCTGTACCCATGTACAGGCTGACTTGTAATTTGACGTATTCCTTCCAGGACGTGATATTGTAACCTATTTGCAAAAATTAAGCACCACATAAAGCCTAGGCGAAAGTTCATGGGATTTGAGAAATGTTTTCAGTCAGTGAGCATGTTAAAACCAATATTGGATGGCAACGATCAAGAAGTGAAAATGTTAAATGATTTCCAAACACATTTCTTTCCACATCGCGGTCACAACTTTAAGATCTGTCATTTTCATTCAATGTGCTAGAATGAAAGTAATAGTAAGTGCAAGAAAAAAATTGCGAAGATCAAGATCTCGTTCGGGAAACGTAAGGTAGGTTCAGGCTAGGTTGAGCGACGATCTTCGGAAGATGGCTGGTGGCATCTGGATGTGAGTTTCCGAGAATCGAGCTGAATGGCGTGCAATTGTAGAGGCGTATGGTCCAGTAGTGGTCTGCTGTGGGCCGATGATGATGATGAAAAAGTTAGGTACAGAACATTTTCATTTGTTGACCGTCTTGTGTCATTCCAGTGTTGTCTTCAAGTTCCTTTACCGTAAGGTATATAATTGTTTTAATAGTTCCGGATCCGACTGGTTCACATGTGTACCAAAAATAAAATCACCGTCAAGCACCGCTGGTACACAGGTGTACCATTGCTATGAATTAGTACCTTCGTGGTGTTAGCCGTGGTAATGATGCATTCGAGTCGTATTACGATAGTATCATTCATATTACACAAGAATCACTTTTTCGCGCGTAAAATACGCGAATTCGTGGGTACGGAAGTAGCTGCCATGCAAATTACTCTTACAAATTTTACTTTTAAATTGCACTTTTAACATTTTGATTCTTCATTTTAATAGTTTCAAGCATGTAGTAAGTCACAAGTAAAGAACATAAAATTGCTGTGTGCATTGACGGATAGATAGATCCAGTGGCGAAAGCACCATGTAACACAATTCCTACCGGCTTCCCTTCGGGGATTCGCATCGGCAACTCTATCGCTATTAAAAAACGCCACGTCAATAGTGGCTACTATTGTCAAAAAATATAGTTACATTACGGGTTACGGTTAATTCACCTTAACATTCAAACAACAAAAACGGTTAATTTTAATGCAACAAAAAAAAAATGTTCTAAATTAACCCGGCTCCAAAACGTCATAATCGGAAACTAAAAATTGATACAACAGCGATCCCGTAATGATGTCATATGGCACCGCTTGATATGGACGAGAGCAAGCCACTGTACAACGGGTTATGACAGAGACAGATATAGAAAAATGCGTCAACGAGAAAGAGATGGAGGAATATTACACATTTTGTTTGGTTTTCAGCTGTTCAATTTTATTGTATTTAATTCTTTTCAGTCCTGTATTAATTTTAGAATGATAGTAACTATTCTTTATTGATAAGTCAGTAAGTTAAAACCGACTTCGCTTCGGCTTCTCTCTTAGAAAAATTGACACCTCGCCGCTGAATGGTTCTATCGTATAATAAAATATCAAAGTAACTATATGTAGAAATATTTTACGAGTGAAAGTTGAATATGCATCCCACGCAATGTTTTTTCGGAACTTTCAATGCTTTTTAGTATTGGAAGTTCCACTAAAAACAGTAAAAATCAGGCGCACTCACATAACACTGATATGGTTGTTTTTTTTTCAGTTATTTTAACTGTTTTTAGTAAAGAGCGCACACATTGTTCTAACTTTGCTGCGTGATGAGCTCATTATGAGTTCTGTTTGAGTTCGAAAATAGTTAAAAAAATAAGCAAAGTTACAAAATAAATATCCTACTAGGTTTCAGATGTTTGCTACTCAATCATGCCAAAACGGCGCAAAGGAATTTGAATGAAATTTGGCACATAGATGTTTTATAGCCTGAATTAACACATAGGATACTTTTTTATCCCGGTACGTCTTTCCCGTGGTATAATTTCTGACCTCCATGCGGGCGAAGGCGCTAGCTAAAAGCTAGTAATTGATCAATTGAATACGTTAAAAATAACAAACTATGTTTGTTGGGATGGTTTGTTTTTATACTAGGATTCCAGATCTAATAACATTTATTTATTTATTTTATTTATTCCCAAACACATACAAATATCATCACAGGCTTACCTAATACAATAGTGTAGTTATAGCTATAGTAATAATAGCTTATAAAGGTTACACACAATTATATTATTAAAAACAACCAAGAGCAATTTTACAAAATGCGGCCCGTGTGAATTCACTCATAGTAAAATTGAAGCAGTCAATCTGTTGTGACATTATATTGAGTGTGCATAGGGCGCGCGGCAGCGGCGCGTGCTGCAGCAGGTTGGTACAAGCGGGCGGCACCCATAGCTGGGGGCCTACTCTCTAACTCCGTCAACGAAGATACGGGCTCGTCCGAAAGTAGTTTGAAACTTCTTAGTGGATCCTACAGCTAAATAACAATAATAATAATTATTTGACATTGTGTTTACGATTTGATGACATTCTATTTATTTTATATTGTGATTTGTATTTATCTTTTGTTTCGTAACTTGTAATTGTAATGTGGGAGAACCTGAAATAAATGGATTTTATTTATTTATTTATAACTAACTTTTCTGGACGGGCAAAAACATATCGGGAGTAGGGACAGCTGTCAAATCGTGTTGTCTGTCATTAATTCTTAGTTCGGGCTCCAAACTAATCTTCTGTCAGTAAGTGATACGGAGTTGGAAACGCCCGTTACTTCGACCGAAACGACGGACTTCGTGCTTAGGGAGTAGGCCCCCAGGGGCAGCCACCTCCATCGCCCCACGTACCACATACACGTTTAATCAGCCCAGCACCCTAAACATTGTTAAAGACTAACCTACTGACTACCGACTAATGAAAGGACCCAATTTTATTCACAAAATTGCCCATCTCACAGACAGTTCCACGAAAAATAGTCCCCAATATTTATTAAAACCTTTCACACTGACAATAGACGATCTGTGAAGGGTCTTTTTATTGATCACACCATTTCATTGTTTACTTCGGAATCGCAAGATAAATGAGTGTCGTAAATTAATGATTCTGCCTGCCCACAGCAGGTTGCTGACTAATGTTTAGAATTTGTTGTGTCTAGTAAGCCCTTTAATAAAAGCAGAAACGTCTGAAAATGCGTCACGGAATGATTGTGAGCAATAAACATCCGTGGTTCGGGTCCTGAGACTTGTTTATTTTTTTTGGAAGTACCTTCGCTTATTTCATATTTCAGAAAATATTGTTAGAAAAATAGATATACTGCTGGTAGGTAGGATTGCCTCGTTGGTCTAGCGGTCGTAAGTGCTACGGCTGAGCATAAGGTCCTGTGTTCGATTCCCGGGTCGGGTAGTGTTATTGGGTTTTTCTATGTGAAATTTGTCAGCAACAACCCAGAGTCTGGATTTGTGCTCGGTTGATGGCAATAGACCCCTAGCGATATGTGGGATTACTATAGGTACCTACACCACCTCTACCCTTCGGGAAAACAAGGCGTGATGTTAATGTATTTGTAAGTAGGTATAAAATTAAAATGATTTCGCAATTTGAGCTATTGAATTAGTTCTATCTTCCTTATTATTTGCTGAAGGCTTGGAAATTTTTATTTATTTCTTTCTTTCTGTTTTATGAACATTTTCACACCCATTTCTATGACACAGTCAGCCTATCATATTTCCACTGCTGGGACAAAGGCCTCTTCTATGCGAGAGGGAGTTGACTTTGACTTTGACATGTCTTCGAATTTTTGGCCCTAGGATTTGAAAATTTCTTCACGATGTTTCCCTACACTGTTTTAGAACAGTGGTTATGAAAAAAAAAAGGTTCCGACGAATTGAGAACCTCCTCCTTTTGGAAGTCGGTTAATAAAATATACAAAGTAAAGTGTCTGGTTTTTTTTCTTTTTTTGAGGGTGGGAAATCATCGAATAACTTCTCCCGCTCTGGGTGGAGCAGGAGGGCGTGTCAGACTTTTACTGACTAAAACCCACCCGTGTTACCTCAGCTGCCTATGTGCCAGAGGCGACGGTATCTCTTTCGAACAACTCGCATCCCTGGCAGAAACTGTCTGGGTTCGAACTCACGACCTACAACTCGTAAGTCACGGCCGATGCCACCGGGCCACCACTGCTCTCACATTTCTACATCTATTTTTTATCCTTTATAAAAAAAACAGATCTAAATAATTGATTACAATCTACCCTATCAGACATTTCTACATAGACAAACTCATTTTCCTACATGTCTGACCTGTCAAACCGTTGCTTCAATTCAACTCCTAAATCTCTTTCGTATCAGATTTTCCCCCAACATTTTATATTTGCAATGGTTTGGTAGCAATCACAACTTGAATAATAAGCCGTCGGACTGCGCAAACGGAATTACTTTCCCGTGTTAGGCAGCATTCGCCTCAAAGGAATATATTGTTGCTCTTTTCTAAACATTCGAAACTAGTAGGACTCTTTTAAATTGAAAGATGTAATCTCTGCTTTTTGCTGAGTAAACATGTTCTTTGTGATGGAGTTACTGCTGTTTTGTTCAGGTCTTTGCTCAAAGTGTTTCGTCACAAAGGAAACTGTTGGGGATTTTTTATTTTCTTTGTTGTTTTAATGACGTCAGAAGCTGTAAGGGTTTTTTTTTGAGTATGGGAAATAATCAAAATAACTTCTCCCGCTCTGGGCGGAGCGGAAGGGCGTGTCAGAATTTTACTCACTAAAACCCACCCGTGTTCCTTCAGTTGCCTGTGTGCCAGGGGGCACGCTATCTCTTTCGAACAACCCCCACCCCTGGCAGGCATCGGCCTTTGCGGACCCTACCAGTTGGTTTTGACATCTCTTTCAGGCGCGCGTGGAACACAACGCGCTGGCGACCCGGGCTTGGTCTTTACCGGACAGTGAGGTACCCATTACTCGCCACCCACAAGCCCGCGCTTACGGTGGCCGGGAATCAGCCTGGTAGTCCCGACGCGTCCAGGGCGTCTCCTGCGGCTGCTAGGGCCGTGAGGGCGCATAGATTGCCTCTCCCTCACGTACGCCGTCTCCCTCTTCGCGAGCATCACTGCTTCGCAGAAGGAGCTGTCGGCTCGCCATGTACTCTCACTCCGTACCATGGCCTAGACCAGGGCCGAACGCGAGAGATCGCCGCCGCCAAATGCCTCCACGAGGACACGGTAGTGCTCTGCCCAAGCCGGGACAACCTCCACCGTATGCTCCACCGTGTCCTCCGGGCGATCTACGCAGTGGTAACACCTGGGCGTTTCCTCCTGCCTTATCCGAAACAGGAACCACCAGAAACAATCGTGTCGGATGAGGACCTGCGTCAGGCGGAAGGTGAGGACGGCGTGGCGCCTCACAAACCATTCCTCAAAGAGGGGACTTATCGTCGCAATTATGGCGTGCCCAAAGCTGTAAGGGTTGAGGTGGCCTGCAGAGGCGGGCTGGCATTAGCCGGCGATCGCGGAAGTCACACTAGTTCCCGTAAGACTCTGACAGACCCCTTCGCCCTCCACGGGGCGGAGGACATCCATGAGGATTTACCCCCTTAAAAAAAAAAAAACGGCAGACGTTGGGTTATCGGTGCGTTTCTGTGACATTACTACGGGGTTCGGTTGATTACAATAGGTACTTAATGAGGATGGTCAAATTAGTCAGGATTCTGTTATCAAATCCCACTCTAACCAAAACTGAGACTTGATCAGCTGCTATAAATACACTATAAAAGGGTATAATATTCACTATAACTGTACAGTTATAGTAGTACTCTCCCAATATGTTTTACACAGGAAATAAATGCATTTTTATAATTAGTTACAGAACATATCCCGGAATTAACGCACAATGTCAAACACTCCATTTAGAGTATTATGAACTATGTTCATAATACTGTCACTGAATTTTATCATTGTGTGGGATTGCTTATTTATTAAACTAGTTGCTACTGTATACTGAATGTGGGAGATAGATAATTGCGGTTACATTACAAATCTACGGCCGTAATTTTTTTTTATAGTTTTGATTTACGGTGAATTTTGGTTTGTTTTGGCTGTACAGCGAAAGTGTGACTGCAATTTACATAGTTTTCATTAATTTTGGAATAAAATAAAAAAATAGAAATTGATTCAGTAAACGATGAGGAACAAACTGTTCTTTCATATAATGTGCATCAATTCAGTTTTACATTGTTTATAGATTAAAGTATCGATTAAGTAAGGATAGGTGCCTTTACCGCACTGGGTTATCCTGTAATGATAGATGTAAGTAGATAAATAAATGTCTTTAGAAACTTTATATAAACCGGTCCGGTTCTTTCCTGTAAATTAAGCCCAAACTCACGTAAAATTTGAGCACTCACTGTAAAATGAGATTAGAATTTAAAACACTACCAATAGCTTCAGTATTAATGGCCCGTGCAAAGGTATTTTATAGTTTCGGCGAAGATTTAACCAAGTTAAAGCACGTTTCTTTAGCAAACTTTTTTAGGGCGAAGTAAAAGTTGTTCAACGACTTTTTAATCCATTTTTATTTCTTTTGAAAACCGATTAAAGTTCAATAAAAAGGCGTGAAGTTTATGGTTTTAGTTTAATTAAGCGTTTCTGTGAAGTTAGTAATCTGTCCATTACTTTGACAAAGGATGTCAACATAATATACCGTATTGTGTCGACCCAGGATGTAGGTCGGAAATGAGGCCTAAATTAGAACCAGACGGGCACACTAGAGGGACACGCGAGATGTATTGGGAGGATGTAAGGACGAAGTCGACACAAATGGTCAAATTCAGAGTGGTTCTTAGAAATAAAAAACGTTTTTTTACAAAACAAAAAGAATCGACTTAGTGAAAAAGTGAAAAATAACTTTAATTTCGGAGGTCAGTGGCAAAAAAAGATCCAAAGACACACTTCTAAAATTAAAGTTATTTTTGATTTTGTAGTGTTTTTTTTTTGGAACTCGGGTTTTTTTCACTTTTTCGTTATGGAACAAACCTCACATTCATTCTTGTACTACTACTTGCTATGTAAACAGCAGTGACAAAGTATAACAACATCAACAAAAACGACGAACTGAGAACTTCCTCCTTTTTGAAGTTGGTTAAAAAAGGAGAAAATTTTATAAATAGCAATAGGTACTTTATTAAAGACTTAATTTATATTTAATAAATGCCTTCAACACGTGCGAATTATATTTTCATTCATAAATATTTGTATACAACAACATCTTAACAAATTTATTTGGTGCTGTAATAAAATTTATTCAACTGTGTTTAATACAGCCTTAATGAAGTCGCGTCTATACGAAATTTAAAAAGCAATTTGCCTGTATACTAACGTCAGATCAGACGCAGAAGCCGGGAAGCAACATTTTTAATTTGAGGGTCCGCAAATAACTTGACGTGTTTTTAAATTTGAGTCTTTTGATATCTAGTCAACTTTCTTGACGTATTTTAGTTGTTTACGTAGAGAAATTGTATGGCATCATCTTAATTAGATGTTTGTTTTATGGTCCTCGGTGAAACAGACAAGGGTGTATGTACACCTTACCTGCATCCATTGTACCGTTAATATTAATTATTATTGTGTGCTTAGCATTAAGGAACAACCCGTTTGTTATTTTACAATACATACAATATACGATGAAATAAAAAAAATGTATGTAATCTTAAAGTTATAGCTTTTTACTAAATGCATTTGAAACTAAACACAATATTGTATATGTTACCGGCCAAACCCGATTTTAGGCCAAACTAGTTTGTTCTAGGCCAAACTGGTTTATTAAGCCGGGGCACCCATATTAAATGGGTTAGGTTAGGTTAGAATTGTGACCAAAAGCGCGTGAGCCGAGCGAGCGAAGCGAGCGGTACCGCGACAGCGGCTGGCAAGCGCTACTTCCAAAGGCTGCTAACGAAACGGCTAATTAAGCTAGTTGTTTGCGACATCCCACGCGTAGGATAAGTCTGTTTGGCCTAGGACAAACTATTTTGGCCTGAAATTGGGTTTGGCACGTAACTTATACAATAACAAACATACAGTATAACAATTTTTTTTAAATGATTGTCTGTCGGTTTTGCCGGCTTATGTCCCAAGTGAATGGGCTGATTTTGAGGGAGCTTTCACTGACAAATAGTTGATATTATAAGGATAGGCTTTTTGTTTTAATAGCACGCTCCTATGGGATAATATCTGAGATCCACGCGGGCGAAGCCGCGGGTATATCGCGGCTAGGGAGGATCCTCCGACCAGACGGGTGTTGTGTCTGGTGGGCAACTGCCCGACGATTGATGTCGGGTGGGTGTATATATGTAGATCGCGCGGTAAACTCTGCTTGCGCGATGTAGCTGATGTAGTTGCGGTGTGACGTCAAGTCTTGAGTAGCTCGCATATAGCATGCATATAGCATGTAGATGGCACCACTTCACTTTTTGTGTTTTTCACATTTGTTGATTTTAAGTTTTTCGTATGTTTGCATTGTATTATTGTTTAATACACTTATAATAATAGCTGTACTATATAGTATACTGTACAGATCATGTTACTCCGGAGTAATGTATCTTTCCATATAAGTATGTGATTTTTTTTTTAAATCAGCTCATTGGTTTTTGAGTTTATCTATTACAATCAATTTGACAAACAATCAAATCTTTCCTCTATAACATATTAGTATAGATAATAATAATCAAATGCTGCTTGGTGGCAATGTATTGTGGTATTAGCTATTGCTAGCGGCTTCACCCGCGTGGAGGTCGAAAATTATGCCACAGAAACGTACTACCTGGATAAAAAGTATTTTATATGTCAATCCAGATTATAAACTATCTGTGTGCCAAATTTCATTCAAATCCCCTCAGCCGTTTTTGCATGATTGAGTAACAAACATCCAAACATCCTCACAAAATTTCACATCACTACATAGTATAAAACAAAGTCGCTTTCTCTGTCCCTATATCCCTATGTATGCTTAAATCTTTAAAACTACGCAACGGATTTTGATGCGGGTTTTTTTAATAGATAGAGTGATTCAAGAGGAAGGTTTATATGTATAATACACCGACCTCCACGTGGGCAAAGCCGCTGGCAAAAGCTAGTTTATAAAATTAGTAGGACTACTTTCTAGCACGAGCCCTAACAACTTACATACATAACTTCACGCTTGCTTCCCTTGGGGATAGGAAAATATGCCACTTACTACGATCTCTAACAGCATATTGTATATTTATTGTCGTGGAGTCATATATTATCGGAAAACTTATCCGCACCCTCTGCCACAACTGAAAATTTTCTCAAAAAGATTAAGGTCAAGCGCAGAATACGACATAACTCCATTATGATTTATAAATCATTGTTTAATTCCAACAATGGCGTTTTAACAAACAAAAGATTCAACAGAAGATAGTTGTGGTTTTTGTCGCAAACCAAGTCTTTTTTGTATAACCCTCCGGGCGGCCGGGCGCCGAGTGCTTTTAAAAAACCCGGCTTTTGTTGATAACCATCCGCCCGCATGGTTCAATTTTGTATATTAAAAGTAGTAATGTAACTGTTATCGTACTGCCGGGTGAATTGATTCTTCATTATCATTTTAGCCAAAAGACGTCCACTGCTGGACATAAGCGTCTCCCAAAACGGGGGTTTTGCAATAATCGCCACGCTTGGCAGGCAGGTGGGCAATCGCAGTATGGTGGTCAAATGCATAGAGAACGCTGCTGCCCATTCTCTAGTTAGACCCTTAGTCGCCTTCTACGACACCCACGGGAAGAAATGGGATGGTGCTATTCTTCTACGTCCGGCACCACACGGAACTAACAATGGAATTGATTACTTATATGATTGCGAACATCGTTCTAACGAAATGGTGGAATATACGGTGGAGGTCTGCCCGGCTTGGGCGGAGCACCGCCGTGTCTTTGTGGGGGCGATCGGCGGCGGCGATCTCTCGCGTCCGGCCCTGGTCCAGGCCATGGTACGAAGCGAGACTGCATGAGTAGCCGTCAACTCCTTCTGCGAAGCAGTAATGCTCGCGAAGAGCGAGGCGGCGCACGTGAGGGAGAGGCAGTATATGCGCCCTTACAGCCCTAGCCTCCGCAAGAGGCACCCTGGGCGTTGGGAATCCCAAGCTGATTCCTGGCCACCGTAGGCGCGGGACGTATGTTACCGTGATTTTTGTAATCATTTTTTTCATCATTATCATCATCATTTCAGATGAGATGTTTTTATATAAATCCATCTAGTTTTTATATAAATCCATCTACCTTGGCTTTTCCCTTGTTTGTTGGGGTTGGCTCCCAGACAAACCAGATGCAGCTGGTGTTCAACCAGTGTTTTATATGGAATGCATAACCTAGTTACTGGGTAACACAATACGCCTTTGGCAAGACTGATTGTCAGAATTTCGGGGGTTTAACGACATGTAACGACTGTCAAAGATCAACTAATGACAGCCGAGACCAACTTTACGTGCTTTATGAGGCACGGCATGTAATGAATGTTGCTTGAAGTATCGCTTAGCCATAAAAATCAACGCATGCGGCTATTATTATTTAGCCAGAAGGCCCTCCGTGAATTTAAATCAGTGCTAATAATGCGGTTGCATAAATACCTGCCAACTATTTGTGAATAATAAAACTGGTTTACAATTTTATTCATGATTGAATAATTCAGTGAACTAGTTACAGTTTAAATTTTTAAATGAGCAATGAAACCAATTAATTATTCAGTGCTAATAATTATTTGTTGTTTACTGGAAATTACTTTGCATTAATCGCTATTTACAAATGATTTTTTTGGGAATGTCCTCTCGTAAGTCAACCTATGAGGTTGTTGGCTGTTGCCGGACTGGCTGCCTTAATAAATTAAGGCCTCCAGGCAGGCCATAAAAACTTAAAACTACTCGCTAAGGGTACCCCCATGGGTACCTATCCCCATGGGACCCCATCTTAGGGCATCGCTGGTAAAGGGCAGCAAGGGTCAGGCTGGATCGGAATGATTCGAATGAATTTTCATGTCAAGTTCAATTATTCCGATTTCATATTTAATTCAACAGATAATAATCCCCGGTTTAAAATACTAAACATTTACTATTTGAAAAGAAATGTTAAGGCGCATAAAAACTCAAAGAAAATTAGGACAAGCCATGAAGAGATCTGTAAATCGACGGCCGTAACATCTAAACGGGCGATTTAGTCAGAGGAGTGGGCAATAAAATCACAAGAAAATCTCGTCAGTCTTATTAAAGAGACCCCTCTTGGTCATTACTCTGTTTCGGCGGAAAATTAAATGAGTTTGATATCTTTTTGCACAGGACATTTGGACTTGTTTTATGACAACAGCTGTATGAGATGATAAAACTCACGTTGTGTGCCGTGTTCTCTTTCAATTTGATTAAATTTTTAACGATTGTGTGAAATAATTATATCCTTTTAAAATATCTGCTGTTGCTCCGTACATTTATGTTCAAATAACTTGAAATTAATAACTAGAAACGTAGGGAAAGGCAACTTTGTTTCGCTATTTTAGGATCGAAGTTTCCTTACGTGATCGAAACAGGAATGAAGAGAGCCGCAGGAGAACCAAGGCAATTGCCAAACTTAAGTGGCAGTGATTAGGGCCCATTGCTCGCAGAACAGATAACCAATGGGGCCGAAAGGAAGACGTAGAGTGGGAAGGGCTTAAGGTGGACCGATGACCTTGTAAAGGCCGCGGGAATCCGCTGGATGTGGGAAGCACAAGACCGGTCAAAGTGGAGGAGCCTGGGGGAGGCCTATGTCCAGCAGTGGACGTCTTTCGGCTGAAATGATGACGATGGTGATTTTAGGATCGGTCTATGGACACCTGAGGAACAGGATGTAAAGTTCATTCAGCCTCTATAGAAAAAGAAAGAGTATCTGACCAGATGGCTATTGTCACTAGCTTATACAACTTCCCAACGATTGATGTCAGGACGTTGTATAACCTAGTTGAGCGGAAAACTCTGCTTGCGCGGTGTAGAATTTAATGTGGCATCAGTTTTTATGCGTAGGTTACCCGTAGCGTTTAGATGCGGAACAGGGTCCCACAAGCATTGAGCTCCCTAAAATAGGGTTGAGCTATACAGTGACTGATACATACATGCCGTCTGTTGGGACAGTTCAGCTCAAAGCTGCAATGGCTCTTTCTTCAAAAGGCCTTTCCAGACATTGCCCTGCATTGTTAGACTCACATAAAATTCAAATAATATAATGTTTGGACTTTAAAAGAGACCATGACCTCTGAGTTTGTTTCGGATTTCTTCTCAGGTAACAGTTAGGAAATGCCGGCGCCATCTAGTTTTTAAAATATTGACCAACAAAATATTGATGCGTAAAAGTGTCTTTTAAAATCTACTTACATAAACAAACATTTCATTTCATTTCATCACGGTAATTAAAGTTGATCGTAATGGTGAAGACAATGACCCCTTAAGAGTTTTTTAATTATTTCAATTACACCTTGTATAAAAGCCGTATTTATTACAGCTAATTTTTTTAAGGTTAACTAATCATATTTATTTGAAGAAATTGAATCAAGTTGTACAAATCACGTATGGATTTGTTTATTTTTCCTCAATCCGGGAAAAAGTCCAAACGCCACCCACAAGAAACGGGCCTGTATCTGACGAATGTTGCCCCGGTAATTAATGGACGCGGGAGATGACCATCTGATTCTTAGCTACGAGGAGATTTCCTGTATTATATCAATAAACTAGTGGGTGTCGAGTACACATGTCAAGTCTTTGTAGCCATTTTATTGCGATATTATTATTAGTTGCGGTACTAACAATCATGAAGATTTTCTTGAAAAGGTTTAAAAAAATAAGCCATCTTTATTTTTATACAAGATAAGATTTTCGGTAGTAACGAAAATTAAATTTTCCCGCTACATGGAATTCCGCTCTGGCACATGATACAAAATATTGTGAACTACATGGTACGGACGGAGAGGCGTGGGAGTTGGTACAAGAAAAGAGAGGCCCGTGCTCCGCAGAAAGATATCTATAACAGTGTGTGAAGTCGGGCTGTGCTGTGAATCTCTCTCTCTCTCTTTGCCTAACTATTTTTTGCTGTGCCCGACAGGGTCCATAATGATCACTATTTTTTAATTTACCACCTAAGTACACATTGTGGAATGCAAATAAAATTTGAGTATTGAGTATTGAGCCTTATACCCTTTCATTTGGGGTCGGCTCTCCTCGTCATTCTTTGCCAGTTGTTTCGGTTCTGGTTCGTTCGAGTTAGGCTTGCTTCAGATCATTGTTGGCTACAGTCATCCAAGTGACAAGGGGTTTACCTCGCTTCCTTAGACCTGGATTCATGTAAAGCACATGCTTAGTCATGTACTCCTTGGGCCTTCTCATTACATGGCCATACTACCTCAGGCGCGTTTTTCTTCGATTGGGCTAATCTTAAAACTTCCTCGGATATGCTCGCGTGTCGCTGTGTTGTAATGATGAATGATGACGATGTTAAAGAATGACAAAACACATTGCTCACATTTTTCTCACACATTTTGCTCACGTTTTTCGAAATACCTAACAGGTGTTTCCGTCTCCATTTTACCCCATAACAATGAATTTTTGTAAATGGCATTGTGAGCAATACAAAGACACAATTCTGCTTCTAAATGATGATGTAAAATAAATCACAATGATATTTTTTAGGGTAAATCCTCGTTCCTGAATGTAAAGGAAAACTTCGATGCGAATCACCAGGGATTCTTGCGAGTCATTTGACACGCAATTTTACGAGCCTGTATCAATAAAGTGAACTCATAAACGTTTGTATTGTTGAATATTGCTTCAGGAACGATTTTTTGAGATGGTATAAAAATATAAGTATAGCTACTTCAAGGTTTAGGAGTCGTATTTGAATTGATTGATCGATAGACTACATATGTTGTTTTCTTTTAATTTTTCTTGTAATTTTTAAGCATTACATAAATGTAAATTATTTTGTTGCATGACTTAAAAAGTTTGGATTTAGCATTGCAGGGCTATGCTTATATTTAGTCACTAGTTTCTGTCCCGGCTTCGTCCGGTTCACATAGGTCCTATCATATACGTGTGAGTCTTTATAATATGCACGTATCAAAATGAGGGGATCTATGCTTAATTTTACCGTCGGGAAAAATATATAAGTTACACCGCTGTGTTTACACCGAGGTCACAGTAGTGAACAAAATTGAAGAAAAAATCTTTATATTTTTTTATATTTCATAAAGAATTTTTTTTTTAAATAAAAACAATAGGTTTATATTTTTTTATATTTTTGAAAACGATAAAAAACACGTTTTGTTTACACCGAGGTCAGTGTAACTTTTAAACTAAATGATCAATCGCGATGAAACAAAATCCATAATGATTGGAAGTAATTAGACGTCCTCATAAAATGAAAAAAAAAACTACCCTCAATTGAAAATAAACATGATTTTTTAGCAAAACTAGGTATTTTTTTCATCAATTTTTAAAATTTTCATAAAATTGATGAAAAAGTACAGACTTTTGCTAAAAACATGTTTACACTGAGGTAACAGTAGCGAACAAGATTTAAACAAAATCCTAATGAAATATAAAAAAACATATTAAGATTTTTGTATAAATTATTTTCGGCGATAAAATTAAGCATAGATTCCCTCATTTTGATAAGTGCACATTATAAAGACTCACACTGTATAAATACACGGCATGCATACACTCGGCAGCAGTGTACCTTTTATAAGTAAAATAATTTTAACAAACCATTTTAGCTGTTTATAATATTGATGACAGTTTTTCTACAGATGCTACATGCCTTTGAGCACTTATGTATGTAAGCATATATAGCAATATATATTTTTAATTTTAGGCTTGAAGTGTTTGTTTGTAATTTCAAAACACAAATAAATGAAAATGTAACTGTTGGTTTGTAATGTCGAAATAAAATTGTTTTGCTAAATGTATAACTGTACTAATAACAATAAAACAATTTTTATTTTTTTTGTCTTTTTGATCTGTTTAATCTCCGAAATGGCATGACCGATTATGACGGTAGTACGTTTCTTTGGGATAAGTTCCAACATACACACAGGTGAAGTCATGGGCTGAGCTAGTCATCGCTAATATAATTCTACTCAATACCTCTTCGGTGGAAGGAGAAATTTACGGAAATCGAAAATAACCCAAATGGCTGTCTCATCTTCCGCCATTTCCGAGTATTTTAGCGGATCTCTTTGACGACATACAATCTCAATGATGACTTGCAGTCGCTCAGCTTCTTTACACACGGTACCGTTTACCTAAATATGTAAAGGTAAGGATCCATTCGAATTTGGTTTCCGTCTCGATTCTAATGGATTAAACTTTTGAAAAAACTTTCGTGTTTTTGGGGATTTTAACCTAGTTTTTTCCTCTCTTCTCTCTCTAAACTCTAATATTTGATTGCACTCATGTGGTATGAAGGTGTGACCTGACATTACGGTAACTGTAAGGGCACACCAATTTACAAAAAATTAAGCGAAAATTATTTTATATTTTATGTGAGACTACTAAAAAGAAATACCTGCTTATCTAGTTCGAAATATTTTTAATAAATTCTATATTGTAATAGGTACCAACTTATTTGCAAACTTTCTATGTGCGTACTTGCGTCGTAGGGATGAACTCACCTGAAGCAAATTAAAAAACAAGCACTTTTTTTAACGAAGATGCAACAATTACCACAGAACCAAAAACATGTACTTAACTCAAAAAACAACTTCTGACACAAACCAAATTAACTCCAATCATAACGGAATTCCGTTCCCAGCGTCCGTATAAATTGGTTTACGTATTTTCCGGACCGTTTTCATTAATCACGCATTTCGTGGTACTCTTCCATACTTAATTGGCTCCGTTTTATCATTGAAACAACACCTGTTACTGTGAATGCAGATGTAATTATTTTTCGAATATTTCTCGATATGCCCTCGTCCAATAATTTTGTTATTAATTTCTGTCCAGTATGAGGGTAATTTCTTTTTGTTCCGTTGTTTTTGTAAAGGTATGAATGTGAACGTGCACGGAAATTGAGCTTTAAAATATATGCGACACTGGTTGGTTTAAATGATTGTCATATTTTCTCCAATTGGAACTCCATCCGTATTTTTTAATGTAAAAGCATCATTATATTTTTATAAGACTTTAATTTTATACTTCCCGTTACCCAACAGCTGGTTTATACTTTGGCCAGAGGCTAGCATTGCCATACAACGTAATAATACCGTCTCTCCGTCGTCTCTTGGAAATATTACCAGTCGACAGCAATTCGGACGAATTTTTGACGCTACATTTTAATTTGTGAATAGTTTTCGTCGAGTAAGGAAATAAATATGGTCATTTTTAATTAATAAATTAGTACAATTTTTTTAACAAATACATTTCTTAGGAGTACAATTTTTTTAACAAATACATTTCTTAGGTAGATACATTAGTAATAAGCTTGAAGGCTAATGGACAAACGGCCGAATCCAAGTAGTTATATTGCCTCATTGCTTGTTAGGATAAAATCACCCTTGTTACCTGACCTCGACAACTCAAATTAACAGTCATTACCCTAGCTTCTGACTGCAGACGGTTGGCAATTGCAATACATAACCACTGCAACTATCATCGTAATACGTAATGTGCCATAAACATTTTCTGACAAACAATTACGAAATAACAGTATAGAAACCGCACCAGCAACGGCTACTCCCAGGTTGCAATTGCAAAGTCGGAAATCCAAAGCCAGTCATAAGGGGTGTAATCACGAAATTCCAAAAGATAAAGCATTGCGGAACTAGGTAGTTCGTATAAACCCCGGACAATGCGCGCTATTACCAGTCTAGACAATCATGCAAGATTAATCGGGTAAAACACTGCGCGTCCTAAATCACTGCATGGGGGTGTGTTTATGTGTGTGTGTGTGTGTGTGTGTGTGTGTGTTTGGTCCAGCCGCTGACTGCGGTTCGACATGTTAACTTATTGGGTTAGCCTGTTGGAAGCTGTCAAATCATTTATCGTATGCATGGCGGGAGTTGACCGTTGTTTATCGTGACGTAGATGAGTAGCTGCGTGAACACGTTATTAGCTACCAATATTGTTCTGGTCTAATGAAGTTGGTTTATGGGTGCTTGTTTTAGGGATTGTCTTTTGTAGTTTTTTGGTCTTTTAAACGTGTTTATTTTTAACTTAATATTTTTAATAAATGATTTTGGATCTGCGATTGAACCAACTTGTTTGAGTGTATTGTTTAACGTATGTATTTAATAATCTGGGATTTTAATAAGACTTAGTAATCTTAAAGTTAGGCAGGTACTGTTAAGAACGTAAGTACATCAAATTGTGTCTGCTCACCTTATTTGTTTTCTAATAAGCGAAATAATACCGGAAAACAAAAGAAACAACAATATAAAAACCGATATCCTTTCCATTTAGTTTTCGAAATCCCCGAATTTTCTAGGCTAGTCTTCCACAATATTACTCTTAGCTAGTACATAAGCCAGCTGCTTATCTGCCGACGCCCGAGTGTATTAAATGTAGTGAAAGGCTCACTCGTATCGGATTGCTCAGCTCGCGCTGGGATAGTGGTATTTTTAATGTGTCATTCGCTGTTTTGTACCAGTATGACATTATTTAATTAAGACCATGTGAAGTTGAGTTTATCTGTACATCCATTTGGTTTAAATTTCAGCGCATATTTATAGCTGACTAGCGACCCGTCTCGGCTTCGCAATGGTGGGATCCTAATTTTTTCTAGAAAAAAATATAGCCTATGTTACTCAGAAGGATGAAATAATTTTTGAAATCGGTCTAGTAGTTTTTGAGTGTATTCGATATAAACATAAAAATCTTTCCTCTTTTTAATATTTGTTTAAAGATAATTTATAAAAATGTTCACCGAAATTCTTAGGTAGGTATCTGCCGGCTGAATTAAGTAATAAAAAATCTAGTTGCAGTCATAATATCGGTGTCATTCAAAAGTCAAAAACCCCATAAAAATGTTTCATGGTCGAGACTGGGATTAGCATGCAAATGCTCACCAATTCTAAGGTTTATGAAACCCAATTCGTAACAACCTTATCACGGCAACATTCAATAGTCAAAAACTCCTTGCAATTTTTGACAGAACGAGACTGGGATTAGAAAGCGCATATTCTTTACCATCATCTGAAGCAATTTAATGATCTCATTACATATTGACCTACTTCAGAACAGTGTCTTCAAGTTACGTCCCTTCCGCATTCAAAAATGCTCAAATTTCCCAGGACGGAGTTACCAAGATTCAACTACTCTCGACTATCAACGGATAGTTCAATTAGGATCAAGTAACTCCTCACCCTGAGGTTCCACAAACTATTCCAATAAACTAAGGATCGTAGACAGGACAGGTAAATTCTTCACTGTCCTCTATCTCATATTTATAACACCCATGGGCTCCATTGAGATGATCGAAAATACCGACTAGGCATAATTAGTACTCAGTCGGTGTAACAATATTTCACAGCAGCGTTCCCTAATTAATATATCGAGAATTAATTAATTTGTAAGGCACAGCAATTTGGATAATAGGAATAGATTTGGGTAACTATCAAATAGAAGTTTGGTGATGATATTTGAGTTTGCTGTATTGAGTTAAATGTTAAGCCAAAATTAGTTCGAAGATCAAAGGTTATGTAGGTGCTTGTAAAGTAGTGGCATATTCCTAATAATAGGAATTATTTAAACTGTTTGTTATTGCTTTGAATATGAGTTTGTTCACCCCTTTAATATTCAACATAACGCCTACTCTCAAACACATGTAAATAAGCCACAACATTTTATTTATTTTATTTTGTTTTTAACTCTATTAATTTATTATTACGGACACACAGTTCTCTAGGTATTTATTACTCTAGCGTATGGTACTCGTGGGTTGTAGCTTAAAATCAGCGTCAGGTAGTGCATATTCTGTTGCCTTCTGGCATTATGCTGAGCTGAGGCTTTTTGACATTAATGCCATTGTTTTGTGTTTTATTTTTTTCTAAGCTGTAACGCCATTAAATGCATTTTTCTTTATTTCCAAAACAAAGTAGCTAATATAGAATTATTAGCATAAAAGTCCAATATGCCGATGGTCAAGGCCCAAACAGATGTTGTTTTTTTTAAATTAATTTTTATTAGCCCAATAACAAGTTAATTACGACTCTCGGAAGTACAATCCAAAAATGTAGGTACCAGCAATTGGTTCACACAAATTGAGTTTGCCAATTTATAAATTACATGGTACCGAGCTGTTCCGTTTCATTCAGCGAAACACACAAAGGGACACAACAAACAATTATTTTTTGCTCAGTAGCGGCAATATTGAATTTAATTGAAGACCCAATTATTAAAGGTATCGACATAAAAATCTGTTATTGTACGTTTTATTTGGTTAAATTAAAATCGTTTCGGTGTTGCCAGTTGAAAATTATGATGTGTGTGTATGTGTGTGTGTAGATGGGGTGTGAGTGTGATGTGTTTCTACTCAATTATACTTAAAAAGTTTTATGAGACGATGGGCTCAGTAGCTATTATTGTTTTTCTGCATTATTGGAAGTGGGTTAGTTTTCTTATTTTCTTTTGGGTGGCCTGGGAGACATTATTTAAAGATAAATATTTATATAGCTAAATATTTGATCCCACTGATGGGGCATAGGCCGCCTTTCGGTGTCAGGAAGTAATCCACCACGAGGGCCCAGTGCGGTTTGGTACATGTCACGTGTCTTCGAATGGTTTCTTCTAGGACATGTGGCGGTTTCCTCATGACCTTTCCCTTCACCGGTTTGAAAGCAGGAGTGATGAAATAATTTACAAGAAGTAGAACGTCGAACCTGTTTCCCGCCATTCCATGTGACTGACAGATGATTTTAATGATGATGTTGACATATCTATTAATTATTTAACTACACACACACTACATACACACATTACACATACACACACTATACACTACACTATATTACACTACTTGCACTTTAAGTACAGCCGTGCCTAACCTTTCTGTGAAAACTGCGGGTGATGTTATGTTGTTTATTATTCATATTTCTACTGTTGCGTATCGACCGTCTTGCTGCACTTGTCCCCATAACATTTTTACTTTTGTTTGCACATAAAGTTAATGGAGCATGATGATAAATGTTATGTATGGTTTATGAGTTTTCCTTTTACGGAGTAATATCAACATAAAGATAACAGCTCATAAAGGCGTGTGCTTAGTAATAAAGAACTGGGGAAGTGATAAGTAAAGCTACCTGTTACATTTTGAGGTGGCTATGATGTGGAAGCTAAGTTTGCAAGTTACAAGTCGACGAAGTGAACGAGTATCATTAGCTTAGGGCGAATTTCACCAAATGAATACCAGGCTCAAATGAGATTGGGCGAGTCACATCAACTGCATGCACAATGACCGCTGGGGAAAAATCTCCACACAATGGGTGTCTGAAAATGGACGGCGCCGACAAGGCCGGACCGCGAGGGCTGGTACGAAGTGGTGGAAAGATTTGCTCGGCAGTGGGAATGTATGGGCAAACAAAAAAATAAGGAGATAAGTTTGCTGAGTTTTGAGCCAAACCAATAAAAAAAAAAACTACAGGATATATTTTCTTGTAATTTTTCCCATCAACACGCTAAGAGAAGTAGAAGAAGAAGTGAACTAAACAGAACTGAACACACTCTGTGAACACACTTCACTCACTCACTCACTTCACTTCATCACTGAGTGAACTGTGACAGCTGGTTTAATGATTTTTCATTTATAACCCCATAGAAAAGATCTTCATACGAAGCGGAGCGACTTTCATACGTTATCATTAAAGTAGGCATCATTCTATATCACAATGTACCTCCCCGTACGAGCAACAAAGACATGTCAACAATGAAGTGAAAAGTGCTCCACTATAAAAGCTCACCGTTATAAATGATAGCTCAACAATAGCCTGGAATGGTCAGTTGTCAGATAAACTGGTGGCGGCACTTCCTGAAGATAGAGGTTTAAAGTATTAACGTCTAGATGTCGCTAGACTATCTGATCTGGAAGTTGGAGATATTGTTATGGCCTCTAAAGTACGTTGTTGATGGTCTGAACTAGTTTGAAGTATATGGTTGGTTCGGTGATACCAGTTTTGTTTAGGCGGTATTGATTGTCTAATTTATGTACCGAGAAATAGTTGTTACAGACAAGTTGCGTTAGTTTTGGGTTTAATAACCGAAGACCTAATTCAATCTCCTGATGATTAATTTTTACTGAGAGCTGAATTACTAATAGAAAATCTATAGGACAAGAACAGAATAAGTTTGCAAGCCGAAATGCCAATGGGTTGCGGGACATGAAACAGAACGTGGGATAAAGGAAAAACAAGACATCGTAACAAAACTACATCAGTTTTCGTATACCCACACGTAATTACCAAATAATATGTCATGAAATTTAGGCATAATCTTACAGATGTGTGTTGATTATCCGGTAATGTGTTAAAATATAACACAGAAAAGCAACAGTTTCCTTTCTACATATTAAATACATTAAACTTACTTTACCTTTGCATAATTTCTCACTCATACTGCTAACATTATTACCACACGGCACTACGATCTGCGAACATTGAACTACCCTTTTATCCCGTCTCGAAAGAAACGTATAACCACTTAGCATAAAGCGTGGATCGCGTGTGGACGTATTATTGCGTAAATTGTATGTTACAAGCCCCTTGGATGTTCTTAACATTCTAAAAGGAACGTTATAGAGGAACGGACGGTTTGAGATTTTTGGCGTGACTGTTATAAAAAATGGGAATATGCCATATTTGTGAGGACAATAAATGAAAACACTAGCAATAGGTACTAGTTGAGCGAGCGAGTTGAGCTGCTCGGTTACTGACAAATGCATGCACTGACTGCACAGGTCCACTCAATCTGTGTGGTTCTTTCCTCAAAAGGGCATTTCAGACACCAATCTACAAGGTCACAAGCTTATGTCTAGTTATTTTATTCCTTTTCACATTTTACCTTGTAAAGTATTATATTATTTTGATTGTGAGGACTATGTGGGTCATTGCCAAAACCAATCTGTGTGGTTTTTTCCTCAAATACCATTTCTGACATCAATCTGTATGATGATGTCTTCACATAATCTGCCCAAGATTACGCTTGGACTTTAAAAAAAACAGAGTTTGTTTCGGCCTGTCTTCACAGAGTAGTCAGATAGGGAACGCTGACATCATCTAGTTTAAAAAATATAATTGACGTGTAAAAGTGTTTGTACAAAGCTACTTCAAATAAAATAATTCATAATTTTAAACCATCAATTACCTACCGTAATCCAAAAATTTAAATTTAAACATTTTTTTAAACAATCTATTAGTGCTGGGCCGACTTTTGGTTTAGCCAATCAGCTAACCAGCTATATTCTCATTGGACATTATTTATTTGATCGAATTCTATTTGTAAAATGGGAACATCATAACTTTGATATACAAAGTTCAATTTATTTTCGTATTGACGTTCCCACCATACAAAATTCAATAGGAACAATTTTTGTGAATCTTTTATTCATCTGAGATTGCTTTGCTGGCATATTTTCGGTCTATTTTGACCCATTTAACTAGGAGATACCATCTTGTAAGTTTAAATACCGTTTACGTTATTAGAATTTTACTGCTTTGTAGGTATCATAATTATTAAGGCTTTTATTTTTGGCATTCAAATTTACGTACCCTAATACTATGACTTCTAAGTCTTATATGGTATATATCCAACGGACAAAAATAGGATGCTCATATGTTTTCAGTACCCTGTTTAAATAAGGCTCATAACGGCACGCCAAATTGATAATCGATCAAGGTCAAAGAGCACTGGGAAGTTATTTATGTAGATTAGAATACCGTTGTCAAATGTCGAGCGTCGCTTGCCGAAATATCGACCATTTTTAGGTGAACGAAATGGATTTGGCTTATCGAACATTTTTTTTGAATAATACACAACCCTTTTCTGTGAAATCGTAATGTAGTTGAAAGAGTTATTTTAAAGCATGTCGAACAAAATTAAAAATATTCACATAATACTAATATTATAATGTAAAAGTTTGTATATTTGTTACTCAATCAAGCAAAACAGCAGAACGGATTTCAATGTTTGGCACACAGATTGTTTTTAACCTAAATAAGCAGATTGGATACTTTTAATTCAGGTAGTACGTTCCCGTATGATATTTGCCGGCATCCATGCGGTTGAAGCCGTGGGCATAAGCTAGTTTTCTTATAAATATTACAACACATACATAAACTCACGCCTTCCTCCCAATCTTTCCATGGGGGTAAGGAGAAACTACAGAATGCTACCTACTACCATTCATACGTAGGTACTCCTTTTTCTTCGTCTATGTTCATACATCAGAATTCGCGTTTTTTTTTAATTTTTATCAATTAAATTTTCATTTATTGTTGAATGTAAATTATATGGTATTATTGTATAGAATCAAGTTCTTCTGACATAACAGACAGCTGTGCTGCTGGGCAGTTTGTTGCGCCACTTCTTCTTCCCAGCTAAAG
This sequence comes from Polymixis lichenea, assembly GCA_949091785.1. Lineage (NCBI taxonomy): Eukaryota > Metazoa > Arthropoda > Insecta > Lepidoptera > Noctuidae > Polymixis > Polymixis lichenea. Next base: position 17,394,879 of record OX420945.1, on the reverse strand, counting down.
CACTAGGAAGTGGTAAAGGGCGGGCGTTTTGGGGGACTGTCATATGTAATTTTGACGTTCAAAAAGTGCTGACTCTCAGCCTAGATTGAATAAATGACTTTTGATTTTGATTTTCATCTGTGGCCCTAGTGTGAGTTTCATTTAGCCATTTCGATCAAACGCATCGAGCGCGTTCGGTGCTCCGATTGGTCCGTCACCAATTCAGGGCCAATCGGAGCGTCAAACGCGCTCGATGCGTTTGATCGAGATGGTTAAATAAAAGTCACACTAAGGTTCTGGTTACACGTACGCCGATTCCGAGTATAACGAAGTTGACCTAAACAAAAAAACAATTGTTTATTATTTAAAAATGTCTAAAAAAAATTAATAAATTGAAATTATTTCACTCTTTTCAGGTAATAACAACAGTCAACACCAGTCTACCAGTTGGTAAGTCCAGCAATTTATAAAACGGTCACAGTAATATAATTAATTTCAACAAAACGCCGCGACATCTCACCGACTCTATTTATCTTTAACAAAGAAACCAACAAAAGAAACATTGTCTGGGAGTTCATCCAAAAAAAGGTGAAAAATTTCTCGTTTAAAGCCCCCTTGTGTTGAGCGAATAAACACTTGGAGAGTACTCTGAATAAATTGAATTGGAATCGGAAATACTTTGTCAAGCTACTGCCTCCTAGACTATTTTTTGTTACAATGCTAGAGTTTACTCTTTGTAATCTCGAAAAAAGGTTTTGTGTACTTCCCGATTTTGTATGACATCGGGTTGCAAAGGCGTTTGTTTGGTCAGGATTTGTAGCGTTTATTTTAAATTAAATAAAGTATAGTGTACGAGCGGACACGTTTTATAGGTAGACCATTTAAAGATCACCTACTACGCTTTGGAATTGGCAACTAGTTTTATCCCTCTGGCTAACCGACCCCTTGACAATTTAAACGTGAAACAACGTTAGTTAGGGCGAGCGAAACATTTAATTGAAATGCAAAGAAAACTCGCCGTACAGCCTAACAAAGTCGTAAACTTAATGTCATGCTGTCAGTGCCATAATTTGAATTTAGTTATCTTTTGATAAACGGACGGCCCATTAGCCTGGTAGCTCAGCGTAGGTACAAGTTAATAGTCTAGTCTAAACAAAACTAGTGTCTTTTAATTTTCCGAGCCTTTGTCGACATTTTCTTAATCTTTTATGTTTTACAGAGAACGCTTTTTCTTTGTCTAACTTTTATTATGTTGTTAAATCTCTAAAATTCTCGTACTCTTTTTAGGATTCATAGCATGATAAATGCCCGTGTAGCTTTAGTCTGTTTACGTTAAGTTTACGTGCCATGATTCAGAGATTTTCGAAGCAATGTACAAAGTTACGAGACGCGATGTCAAATCCCGATAAAGATCAATGTGATTTTTTACTCTAAAAAATACTCTAAAAATTTCTTTTTTTTTTAAACCAAAACAAAAATGATAACAATTTAATTTCTTTCTTTAAAAAAAGGGAACCGCTTTCAAAAACCGACCCACTGAAAAGCAAAAAATATTTTTTTATACGCCACCCCTATCCTTATCCAGTCCCTATCCCGTCTCTTTTCCTACCCCGTAAAGCAAATTTCTGCGAAAAACTAATTCCCTAATAATAAGATAAGAAAATTAATATTTATCTGTGTAGGTATTTACTTAGTTTTTGAAGTAGGTGCCAAACCAATTTTTTAGGACAACGAAGAATGCTGCGCTTACTTGCATAATTTTTTTTTTTTTTTCATTAAATTATTATTTTTTCGAGGCATTATTGGTTTATACTACATTCGTCGTTTTATTTTTTCTGTTTAGTAGCATTCTTTTTTGTTTTTGTTGGTTTGGCACCGACTTCAAAAACTAAGTGAATACCTACATAAGATAAGTATTAATTTTCTTATGTTATATTAGGTATTAATTCGTTTTTGGCAAAAATTTGCTTTACGGGGTACGAATAGAGACGGGATAGGGACTGAATGAGGATAGGGGTGGCGGATATAAAAAATATTTTGTGCTTTTCAGTGGGTCGATTTTTTGAAGGCGGTTCCATTTTTATTTAAAGAAAGAAATTAAATTGTTATCATTTTTGTTTTTGTTTTTAAATACAGAAATTGTTTTTTTTTTGTTGTTGTTTTGGTTTTGTTTTTTTATAGATTTTTTTTAATTCATACTTTTTAGTGTTAGGTACTTCATTTACTTTAGGTTTTGGGCTAATGACTAGTTTGTTCATAGTTAGGTTCTCCATTAATTTTAGTAACAGGTTTTTAGTAAAAAGTTTTGGGCTAGTACTGGTATCAGTCTGTAATCATGACTTTGACATAACTACTATTATACGATGTCCCTCTGGGCCTAGTTAGAAAAACGAAGGATGCTTTAAGGAAGAGTCGCACAATGGAGAATGAAACTCTCGACGAAAAAAAGCAGTGAAATGATGCTGCAAGAGATCGTCAGCATGCTGCTCGTGCTGTAGAAACTGATGAGCAAAGAGAGGTTCGCCTATTAAAACTTCGTACGAACACTCATTCTATTAGAATCTCTGAATCCGAAGAGCAGACTAGTCAGCGTTTGTTGTGCAACATGCTCGTCTAGCCAGGGCAAACGAAACTGAGGAGCAAACTAGTCAGCCAGTCCAATTGGATGATAACCGCATCAAAATTGGTTGAGCCAAACGCGAGATAATCGCGGACAAAAATACATATAAACGGGTCAAACTGAGAACCTAATTTTTTAAAGTCGATTAAAATACGAAAACCTTCTTCTAAATGTAAGAAATACTTTTCTAAAAACCTTCATCAAATCGGTTCAGCGAAACGCGAGATAATCGTGGACAAACATACAAACATACGGGTCAAACTGAGAACCTCCTTTTTTAAGTCAGTTAAAATACCACAACTTTCTCCTAAATATAACAAATACTTTACTGAAAACCGCATCTAAATCGGTTCAGCTAAACGCGAGATAATCGCGGACAAACATACATACAAACATACAGGTCAAACTGAGAACCTCCTTTGTTAAGTTTAAAAATACATGGTTTTCTGTGACTAAATTTTGTACCTTTTCTATTTGAGAAGCACCAGTGGTGATCTAGTGGTAACGGCCCTGACTTACGGGTTGTAGGCCGTGGGTTACAATCCAGGCAGGTGCTTTACTTTGTGTAATTAATTTCTACACCACCACTCTCAAAACGGTGAAGGAAAACATCGTGAACCAATAATTCGAAGACGAAGACGTGACCTCTACCAACTCGCACTGGGCAATCGTGGTAAATTATTGCCCACTCCCTCTTGGAGAGAGGAGGCCTGTGTCCCAGCACTGGGAAGATTAGAGGCTGATAATGCTATTTCAAAAGTAGCAAAGACTCTCAATTGCAAACTGAAAATATGTAATTCAATTACTTAATTTGTTTTTTAATGTATGGTCATCACTGTATATTACCAATCAGAGTTCTCAGATTTTTACTGCGATCCATGTCCCGATATCGCTATACATTGATTGGATGGCACGATCGTTTCTGTCTACCTATCCAATAATTAATCGGCTAGTATTAATGAGAGAGTGCGTTGTTATCATGTTGTGTACAATCAATTTATGCTTTTAGTTACAGCCAAAAGCTAAAGTGCTGTTTTAATCTGGTTTTAGTTGGCTGGATTAAGTTGGCCTGTAGCGTACGTACGAAGTGAAACTTTTGTTCTAAAATGTATGACCAACCCATTAAATGGTGGCGCTTAACGGGTGGTTATCCGAATTTGCCTGTTTTGGAATAAATTTAAAATGGTTCTTCTTTGAGAGAAACTAACGGTTCAAAACGCGATAAATTGTAATTTGCTCGATGAAAAAAAATCCGAAACAGGATCGATTTCAAAACCATTTTCCGTCGCATTTCATAATAACAGCACAACATTCCAAAAGCGTTTGTCCCCCTATTGCTTGCACTTAGCACAAGCCTATTATGTGATGCATCGAAACCGTGATTCGACCTATAATTGTCCCCTTTAAGCGCCGATTTAGCTACACCAAGGCCGACTGAGAGTCGTTCACGCGGTCGATTGATGACGCCCTGCTTAATGTCCCGCCAAACCCGCGAAAATACGATCAATTTTTTGAGATTGTGTCAAATACTTCCCGGAGACACATCCCAAGGGACTGCAGGACTTCCTACATCCCAGGGCTGTCGATAGAGTCCAATGAACTACTGAGTACATATGAATCACTGTACCGCACCGACCCTTTTTCGGAGGAAACCACGTTGGCTGGAGTAATGCTGCTATCGAAACTAGGCAAAACAGACGAGAGAGGTGGATCAACACTGTAACTAACATCGATATGACTCATAACAGTAAAAAGACTTGGAGTACAATTCCAAAACTGACTAGCGAGTCCCCTCAACCTTCACTGCCAAGTACCTTGAGTACCGCCAACCAGATATCTCACCAAGTACTTCTTAACGGCAAACTAACACGTTGTTCCAGAAATGTACCTAAGCCTCAAAAACCTGATGGCGCTTGTGACGATATTAGTAAACCATTTGACTTCACTGTTAGCGTCACAGCGATTAGGCGTCTTAAATGAGGTAAAGCTTCCGGAGTGGACGACATCTCAGTTGAGCAAATAAAACAGCTTGGTCCTGTTGCCGTGTCGTGGTTGCTGCAACTCAACAACAACTGTCTGGAATCAGTTTCAGTACCCCGTCTCTAGAGAAAATCGAAGGTCATAGCAAAACCCAAGCCAGGCAAAGCAGCAGATACATACAAACTATTCGAGAGACTGCTGCTAAACCATCTTACGAGCGTTATTGACCCAAAATTAATCCCGGAGCAAGCTGGTTTCAGGCCCGTCAAGTCTTGCTGCAATCAGACCCTCAAACTCGTGCAACACATTTAGGATGGATTCAAGACGGGCATGGTAACAGGTGCTGTATTCGTGGACTTGTCAGCTGCCTATGCAGCTGTTATGGAAGGTGGGAGACCTTGATCAGCGATCAAAACTTTGTTCGAATACTCTGAGAACTTCTCTACAACCGCCGTTTTCAGATCCACCTTCTCTCGGAAAAAAGTCGTTGGAGAGCACAGAAAAACGGCCTACCACCAGGTAGTGTCTTGGCACCGCTCCTCTTCAACATCTATACGAACGATCAACCATCGAGCCCAAACACGTTCTGAATCAGACGATTTGGCAGTCACCTCCAAAGCCACCACCTTTGAAGTCACCGAGGTCCACTTGTCAGACGCTCTTGGTGACTTAACGTCATACTACCTCGAAAACTCACTCAAACCAAATCCGAGCAAAACTCAGTCTTGCATATTTCATCTTCGCAAGAGAGAAGCGGGTCGCAAACTTAACATAGTTTGGGGTGGGGTGCCCATTCAGCAAAGCAACTTCCAGAAATATCTTGGTGTTACTCTGTACAGGTCATTAACATTCAACAAAACCTCCAAGAACATCAAGCAGAAAGTGCCCATTCGCAACAAAATCCTACAACGACTTGTCTCGTCAAAGTGGGGTGCTTTGCCTGACGTTATGCGGACGACAGCGCTGGTGCTACTTTTTTCTACGGGCGAATTTGCGTGCCCCGTTTGAAGCCGTTCACCTCATGCAAAGTTAATGGATACAGCTCTAAATGAAACGTGATCATCACTGGCTGCCTCAACCCACCCCGGTGCAATTGCGTTATCGACTAGCTGGAATAGCCCCAACTGAAATTTGTAGAGCGGTGGCAAGCTCAAGTGAAAGAGCCAAGATGGCTTCAGACACACGACACCCTAGGCATAATTACCTCGTGACAGAAAGGCTAAAATGCCGCAAAAGCTTTTTAAAGTGTGTCCTCCCTCTCACTGGCGAACAGTCTAAGGAACGGCTAAGCCAGGGCCGAGGCGGTGCTTCCTTGCCAAACCCATTCATTCCACTTGCAGAAAATCTCGCACCTGGACATGAGTTGCTTTGGCTTTCCTGGAAGTATTTAAATAGACTCCGGACTCGCAAAGATGGAGGCGGCGCACGTGAGGGAGATGCAGTACATGCGCCCTCACAGCCGTGGCCTTCGCAGGAGACGCCCTGGGCGTCGGGAATCCCAGGCTGATTCCCGGCCACCGTAGGCACGGGCTTGCGGACGGCGAGTAATGGGTAGCTCGCTGTCCGGTAAGGACCAAGCCCGGGTCGACGGCGCGTTGTGTTCCACGCGCGCCTCAAAGAGATGTCAGCAGCAACTGATGGGGCCCGCAAGGGCCTATGCCTGCCAGGGGTGCGGGTTGTTCGAAAGAGATACCGCGGCCCCTGGCACACAGGCAACCGAGGGAACACGGGTGGGTTTTAGTCAGTAAAAGTCTGACACGCCCTCCCGCTCCGCCCAGAGCGGGAGAAGTTATTTGATGATTTCCCACCCAAAAAAAAAAAAAAAAAAATAGACTCCGGACTCAGGTAGGCCGAAGTAAAGAAAACCTGTTCAGGTGGAGATTCACCGATGACTTCGCCCTGGAGTGTCAATGTAGTGCTATCCCACAAACAATAGGACACTTAATAGCTTATCCAGCGTGTCCTGCTGTCTGCATGCTATAGGAGCTGACGAACGCTGCTGAAAGTGCTAAAATCGTAGCCAAATTCTGGGCTAACTGGATTTAGATTACTATCGATACGCTATGAAGAAGCACAACATAATATGGAGATGGCATCTACGATGACGGAATTGTATTTAGGAGGAAACTTAACGGTTGGGTATTTTAGTTTCATAGAATTGGTTTTTATAAACTCAAAAATAGTAAATTAGGCTAAATCAGTTCGCAGTCGGAGTCCTTATACGTTTTTTATCTATGTAGAGTCTATTGGACTGAAATTAGCAAACGAAATCATCAAATAATTTCTCCTGCTCTGGGTGGAGCAGGAGGGCGTGTCAGACTTTTACTGACTAAAACCCACCCATCTTCCCTTAGTTGCCTGTGTGCCAGGGGCAACGGTATGTATTTCGAACAACCCGCACCCCGGGCAGGTATCGGCCCTTGCGGACCCTTCCAGTTGGTGCTGACATCTCTTTGAGGAGCGCGTGGAACACAACGCGCCGTCGACCCGGGCTTGGTCCTTACCGGACAGCGAGCTACCCATTACTCGCCGTCCGCAAGCCCGCGCCTGCGGTGGCCGGGAACCGAAAGTTTATGTCAATCTACTTGAAAGCCATTGTAGCTGTACAAAACGCTTTGCAAGCGACCACTTGTCTATTGGCCCTCGTATCTTATTACTATACTTACATATATATTACTTCACTATGTGGGGCTTGTGGCGAAGTAATATTAGTCGCACGGGTCAATCGAACAGGTTAAGCTACGCTTGTCGGGGTTGGTCCGTGGATGGGTGACCATCTTTACATACCCCTCCGTGCTTCGGAAAGCACGTTAAGCCGTTGGTCCCGGTTGTCATTTGTGGATCTTGGACAGTCGTTATGGCAACCAGTCTTACCAAGGGGTTTCGTATTACCCAGTAACTGCGTTGTGGAGGTCAGATAGGCAGTCGCTCCATGTAAAATACTGGTGTTCAGCTGCATCTGGTTAGACTGGAAGCCGACCCCAAGCTAGTTGGAAAAAGGCTAAGCAGATGATGATGATGATATATTACTTCACTATCACTTTTTAATTAAGTAGAAATTAACTCTCCACGTACCTACCACGTTTATAAACTATCTCAAAACTATGACATTGTAAGTTTAACTAAAGCTCTATATCGAAAGTTTTCACGTGTTTTAAAGAGCTTCATTAGCATTATGGTTCGTTTATTGCGGTTAACTATTCAACACGGGATTCGGTTTAACGACATGTAAAACGATGAAAACGTCATTACAAGTTTATAATTGCACGTCACTTAAGAAACTAATGATTTTGCGGCCGTCTACGATTAATATTTAAGTACTTAGTTAATTACTTTATTATTTTACCTAAACCTAAACATTTCTTATTTAGGTACTTAAAATACAGAAATTTTGGTAATTTACGGTCTATGGTCCTTATTTATTTATTTATTTATATATACTTTATTTAACACCACAAAAATACATAACAAAAAACAAAGTACACTACAAAATATACAATGGGCGGCCTTATCGCTTTCTGCGATCTCTTCCAGGTAACCTTGGCATGGACAGTGATTGGTCTGGACATAAAATGGGGATGTTGTTGGCGCAAATAATAAATATACTAGTACATTATGATATACGTGCGGTAAGATATAAGTAAGGTAAGCCTCTGCTTTCTTGTAGCCCTCGCCTACGGCTCGGGCTAGCAATATCGCCTCGGCTGTAATTTTCAAAGCGCACGTATGTCATACGACGTTTTATAACATATTTGCGAGGAAATAAATAAAAGTCGGACTTTCTTAAACGAGTAAATCTTTAATCACTTGTTATAGCAGTTAGAAAAAATTGAACAATTTGTAAAATTGACATCAGCGCTTTTTTTAAGGCAAAGGCACAAAAACAGCCAGTATAACTAATAAAGTAAATTAATATTTTTTTGTTTTTCTTACAGATAAATGGTTGTAATTTATTGTCAAAACTAATTAAATTAAAGAATTAAATGTTTATTTTTTTATAATTTATCTCCCAAAGTTAATTTTATTCATAAAATGTTGACCACTTTTCTGACATAAAAACTCTTTGCTAAGATTTAAAAAAGTACCGTTCGTTTTAAACGGAGCATCTTGATAAACCGTGCGTTTTACATTACAATAACGCACAAGTGCGTAATGACATACATTACGATATTGAAATTGGTGTAATAAGAGACCCTTTACGAGCAAATGTGTTATAAAATATATTAAAATAGATACACAGATATATACATATCCTATATAATAGATACATAAATACATACATACTAAATATATAAGGAAAGACAATAGATGATGACTTTACATAAAAAATTACAGTTAGGTATGAGAACCAGATCAGAACGACAGGTAATGATCCTTTACGAGTCTTTTATACTCATATAACGACTGCGCACGTTTAATTACAACTGGCAATGCATTCCACAAACGAACGGGCTGGACAGTGAAGGAATGGTCGAGGAAAGTTGTGGAATGCATAGGCATTTTAAGCTTCAAGTTATCTGATGACCTTAAGAATTTCGTGTGGGAGTCACAAAGAAACTGAAAACGATTTTTGAGATAGAGAGGTTTGAGGTGGAAGGGGATAAAAGCACATTATAAAAAGAATGTACGCATTCCGGCAGAGGCGAATTGGTAAACACTTGAGCTTCACTCGAAATTCGGAAACATGGTCATATTTGCGCAAGCCAAATATAAACCATATGCAAAAATTTTGAACGTCTCAAGTTTGTCGAGTTGGTTTTGGGTAAGGTCAAGATAGCTGGCATCAGCGTAGTCAAGGATGGGTAGAAGAAGCGATTGTGCAAGCGCAATCTTGGTGGCAATCGGAAGAGAGTTGCGTATCTCGAAGAGATTGCGTATCTCTTTAATGACGCGGCGGATGCAAATAGCTTGCGGCTAACTTCCTGTAGCTGAGCAGTCCAAGAAAAGTTCTTATCTGTATAGAAGTTCTTAGTTGTTCTTATTCAGGTTTGAACAATTTAATGATCAACATTACCTCTAAACAATTATTTATTTATAAGTAACTCATCTAAACTCATAAGTAATTAGAATCTGTAGAAATATATATATAAGTATAAATATATCAGTTTGAAATTTCAAAATAACAACTTTAAAAAAAAAGGTTTTTTATTTTTGCCTCTCCGTTTGTTACGGTTAATATACGAAATGGCAGGACCGATTTTGACGACTTGGATTTCAATAGCAGAAAGCTGATTTTATATAGAGTTCACATGAGCGAAGCTGCGGGCAAAAACCTAGCAGCAGTGTGATTCTGTAAGATCTCACTCTAAACTTCGAATCTGAATCCGCTGTGAGTTTCATGATTGGTATTCTAAAAACTCGGTTGATAACTCGAATTTACACTAGCGCCACCCTTGCGAGCGTGTCAGCGAGTTGAACTACCTTGACCGTGAGATTTTGACAGATAAAGTATGAGATGACGTAAGAAGTGGCATTCTGTAAGGTAATTCCCCCATCACTTCGACGCTCACTTCGATCTCGAACCCGATTCAAAGTGTCAAATAAAAAGCATCAATTTTACGAGTGAAAATAGAAGAAATCCTATTTGTATAGTCTTAAAATAATATATTTATGTCACAGTGTTAAAAATTAGTACAATAACTATATAACTTGTATTATAGACTACTTTTTGGGCGTTTATGTAAAGTGAATACTTGCGATAACGATGGCAAGAATGTTTTTGTTTAAATCTTTATTAAAAGAGGCTCATGTTTTGGATAAACTAGAAAAGCGTCGACAATCTAACCAAATACGAAGTTTATCTTTATTAACCCGAGATGACGACTATGTGAGCGTATTTAGATTGTCAAAGGAACTAATTGACCAACTAGAGTATGAGTTACTGCCTCTGATAAAGCCCACAAAACGTCGAGGCAAAGGACTTTCAACTCGTGTAAAAGTAAGTGCTTCATTTTACTAAGTATAAAGTTACTTTTGTAAGTATTAACACAGTTTCTAGCTGATAGATTTGTAACCAAGCACACCAACATAATTTGTCGCTTAAAACTCATGAAAACACTTCATATTAAGGAGTATTGCCTTTAGGTTGTTTCACTGCTAGCTGTTTTCATATTAGTCTAAGGACCCTATATGCATAGTTATAATATAGGTACTTGATATTATTACTATGCATGTAAATAACTAAATTGGTCCCTATTTTGTTTTGACTAGATCTAGATTACATTTTTTTTTATTGATTTACCTATTGTTTCACAGTTATTATGCACCTTGTCGTTCTTGGCTAATGGCAGTTATCAGAAAATAATAAAAGAAAATATAAGAACATATTTATCGCAACCCTCAACATCTCGTTGCATAAATGAAAGAGTGGAAGCTCTTAATAATCCAGCAATAGCAAAAAAATATATAAGGTTCCCTCAAAATATGCAAGAAAGACAAATGTTAAAAGAAAGGTTAGTAGGTTATATTATAATAAAGTGACCCTTCTTTGATTTTTACATTTTTGTGATAGTTATTCATGTTAGTGGTTACTTTAAATTACAGGTTCTACAAAAAGTTTGGCTTTCCAGCAGCTCTTGGGTGTGTTGATGGCACTCTGGTGGCATTGAAAAAACCATTAGAGAATGAAGAACATTTCTACTGCCGCAAAGGTTACCATGCAAGAAATGTGCAATTGGTAAAATGGATTCCATTGTTGTGATCTATTACTATTAGGTATTCAATTAGTCTTCTTAATATTATTTTTTTTTCAGATTACAGATGCAGATCTAAATATTTTAAATGTGGATCCAACATATGGTGGAGCTACTCATGATAGCTTCATTTTTAACTATGGTGTTATAAAAACCCACTTAGAGGCATTAACAAATGCTGGTGAAGAAGTTGTTTTGCTCAGTTAGTTAATCCCTCCCTACCCCTACTTCAGAATATAAGCCTAATTAGGTATAAAACTACATAATTATTTGATACTTATTAATTTTTTCAGGTGATTCAGGATATGCTCAGCGCGCCTACCTTATGACGCCAATTAGTGGTGCTGAAGATAATTCCCAGAAGCTTTCTACAACAACCATCACTTAACTGCTCGCAATTCGGTAGAGAGCACAACTGGTCTCCTAAAAGGACGATTTAGGTGTTTGTTAGTACACAGAGTGCTCAATTATCATCCAGACATAGTTGCAAAAATAGTTATTGTGCAATCGCGCAGGAATGCCCGCATTCACAATTTCAGACGAAGAGAGACTAGAAGAGCTCCAAACAATTGCTGAAGTTCAAAGGAGGCAAACTCAATAATTTGGCAAATAATAATGACTTTGATCTTCATTTAAATTAGAAATTAAGACAACAGAGGTGACCTCTTGCAAAAATGTAAGGTTTGCAAATGAATGTCTAAAAGACTTACACAGTATCAACCTGGTGCATCAAAACATTCAAGGGTTTTTGAACAAAGATTTAGAAGTAGATTTATTCCTTAACTATAACAATATAGATATTCTATGTGTGACAGAACATTGGCTTAAAAGCCACCAGTTCATGTTTAATTTTAATAACCACCAGGTTGGTAGTTCGTTCAGCAGAATAAATGCTATACATGGTGGCTCATTAATTTTAGTAAGTAACCTGTTAAAATTTAAAGAACGTAAGGATATTGTGAGCCTCTCTGTTGAGCGGATAGTTGAAATAGCCTGTATAGAATTGGAGCAGTTTGTTGTATTAAGTGTGTACAGACCACCTTCAGGATTGTATGACTGCTTTGAAAAGGTAATGGATGAAGTATTACACAAGACTTGTAACTCAAACAAGTCCATTATTGTTTGCGGTGATTTTAATGTTAATTTATTAGATAACTCAGGTTATTGTTGTAAAATAATAAGTTTATTTCAGTCCTACAATCTTGTAAACCTATTTAAGGAGCCCACAAGAATAACCCCTAGTAGTGCCACATGCCTAGATAATATTTATACAGATGTTATACCAAGCCACAAAGAAATTATAAATTTACTAGATTCAGATCATTGCGGGCAATGGATTACCATTCAAAATCAAAATAAAAAAATGGGTAAAAAGGATATCATTGTTAACCCCAAAACTGCATTTCGCCTAGAAGCCTTTAAAGTTAAACTCGTTAATAAACTACCAGTTATGTCTGCGAATGCTGATTCTAATCATCTATATGATGAGTTTTTTAAGATATATTGTAAACAATTTAACTCAACTTTTATTCCAAAGACTATTTCAATTAATAGTAACGTCTCTTTCAGTGATTGGGCTACCATTGGTATTCATAAAAGTAGAACACGACTTTATGAGCTGTACAATGAAAGGACTTATGTAAACACTGCTGAATTTCATTTATATGTTAGAAATTATTCTAAATTATTTAAAAAAGTTTGTTGGATGGCCAAGTCGCGTTATTTGAGTTCTAAGATTAAAAACAGTAGTAATGTAATTAAAACGACTTGGAATATTATTAATAATGAAACGGGAAGGTCTAGTAAGCGAAATACTGACTACAGCCTGTCTATTAATGACAACATAATAACATCAGACTCGCAAGTCGCCGCGGCTTTTGAAAATTTCTTTGCAGATATTCCCGTTTCAACTACAAAATCTCTACACTCATCACCTTCTGTTGCTGAGTCTTTGCTTAAGGAAAATGTTAATGTTTGTGATGCAGAATTTCATTTTGAACATATTAGCTGTAGAGATATAATTAAAACCTTTCACACTTTGAACGTCAAAAAGACTGCAGATCTGTGGGGTAATTCTGTAGAAGTCGCTAAGTCCATTATTGACATTGTAGCACCTACTTTAGCTCTTATATTTAATAATTGTATCGACTGTGGGGAGTTTCCTGACCTAATGAAGAATAGTAAAATAGTACCTTTGTTTAAATCAGGTAGTACATCAGACCCCTCTAATTATAGACCTATTTCAGTACTACCTACCTTTAGTAAAATATTTGAGAAATTAATTTTAGACCAATTGCAAAGATTCTTTAATAAACATGATTTATTACATAGCAAACAGTTCGGTTTTACAAGGGGTCGTTCAACTACCGATGCTGGTGTTGAACTCTTAGGGCATATTTACAATGCATGGGAAAATAAATACGATGCCTTGGGCATTTTTTGTGACTTATCTAAAGCATTCGATTGCGTGCTTCATGAAACTTTAATCAGGAAACTCCGCCACTACGGGATCCGGAACACCGCTCTGGATCTTCTTATTTCATACTTGTGTAATAGGATTCAGTGTGTTGATGTAAATGGGAAAAGATCTCCCGGATCAATAGTATCAATGGGAGTCCCACAGGGCTCAATTCTTGGTCCTTTCTTGTTTCTTATTTATATTAATGACTTGCCTTACCTCATAAAGGATAATCATGATATAGTGTTGTTCGCGGATGACACTTCACTTTTGTTTAAACTTAAACGTCAGCAGCTGGTTAATGACGATGTAAATAGCGCAATCTCAAAAGTAGTTCACTGGTTCAATGTTAATAATTTACTTCTTAATGAAAAAAAAACCAAATGCATTAAGTTTACGCTACCTCACGTTAGGCAGGTGAAAACTAGTGTGTTGATAAAGGGCGAAGAATTGAATCCTGAAGATAGCGCTGTATTCTTGGGCTTAACTTTGGATGCCAAACTTCAGTGGGGCCCACATATAGATAAATTGTCGAAAAAGCTAAGCTCTGCAGCTTACGCTGTTAGAAAAATTCGTAATTTAACTGATACAGAGACAGCCCGTTTAGTGTACTTTAGCTATTTTCATAGTGTAATGTCGTATGGTATTCTGTTGTGGGGAAATGCCGCCGACATTCAGACTATCTTTATCTTGCAGAAAAGAGCTGTTCGATCAATTTATAAATTAAGTCCGAGACATTCTCTCAGAGATAAATTTAAGGAGATTAATGTAATGACTGTGCCTTCACAGTATATTTTTGAAAATCTTTTATATGCCCATAAAAATATTAAATTGTTTAAAAAATACAGTGATATCCATAGTATAAATACTAGGAACAAACACAAATTTGTTGTACCATCAACAAGGCTCAAGAAAATAGGTGGGTCATTCAGATGTCAATGTATACGCTTTTATAATAAACTTCCAAGCCATGTTCAAGATCTAAGTATCAATAAATTTAAATCATTCATTAAACGTAAGTTGTGCCTGAAAGCCTTTTATACTGTTAAAGATTATGTTGAGGACACAAAAGCTTGGGATTGACTTGCTCCAATTTTTACATACTTTTTTTTTTTTTTTGCAAACTTATACTCTGACATTTGATAATTATTTTATACACTTTGACATGAATATTTACTTTAGAAGTATAATATTGTTTTTGTTTTAATTATTGTGAATGTAAGGACTATTTGGGTCATTTTTTGTTTGTTTTTGTGTTTTCTGTTTTGTGTTTCATCTCTTTCTCAGCTAGTTTTAATATTAATCTGGCAGTTTGAGTATTTTATGCGGCCTACCCAAATGTCCTGTCTTTGGTATTGTTCGTCAAATCGTTGAGCTCCTCAAGTTCTGAGTTGAGCTGTATGATTACTGACAAATGCGTGCACTGAATGGACAGGTCCACTCAATCTGTGTGGTTCTTTCTTCAAAAGACCATTTCAGACACCGATCCAAATGGTCTTCACATGATCTGACCAAGATTATGTCTGGACTTTAAAAGAGACTGTGACCTCTGAGTTTGTTTCGGCCTTTCTTCTCAGAGTAGTCAGATAGGAAACGCCGATCTCATCTAGTTTAAAAAAATATGATTGACGTGTAAAAGTGTTTGTACAAACCTACTTACAGAAATAAAATCATTTATCATTTATCATTTATCATTTATCATTTAACTAGGGATTTGCCATCTAACGCCGATTACGTAGGCAAAACATAATAAATAGGCTATGGCGTTCACGTCATAATTAATTAACCGACTTCCAAAAGGAGGAGGTTCTCAATTTGTATGTTCCCCGATTACTTGAAGATGGCTGGACCGATTTGGATAAAATTTTTTTTGTTTGAAAGGGTATACTTCCCAGGTGGTCCCATGATCATCAAGTCAGGATCTGATGATGGGATCTTGGAGAAATAGAGAGAACTCTTCAAATTTTATAGGCACACTTGAAGCAATTTGTGTAGTTTTTGGAAGAGTACTTTCTAGGAGTTTTGCAATTTGGTGAAGATCTTATGAAGAACTTCGGAGATAGGCAACGGAACTCTTCAATAAATGATAGCAAATGGACAGGGATTGCTGAAATCTCATGTCTGTCAATTGTTTACATCAGTTAATAACATAACATCACGCCGGTACGCTGTGAAGGGGTAAGCACATGTGAACCACTAAAATGTGAAAAATAAAAAACTTTTTTCAAAAAAATAAACAACCGACTTCCAAAAAAACACTAAAAAGTGAAAAATAACTTTAATTTCGGAAGGCGGTGACAAAAAATTTAAATACATATCCAAAGTCACCGACTTCCGAAATTAAAGTTATTTTTCACTTTTTAGTGTTTTTTTGGAAGTCGGTTGTTTATTTTTTTGAAAAAAGTTTTTTATTTATCGTTACTTTACAAGTACCATTTCTGTGACTGCCCCTAATAATTTGGCAACCCACTGTAGGTGCGATATTAAGTCTGCAGTGTCAAATTAAACCAAATCCAAACATATCACCAATGGACTTTCAATAAAACTGCGCTAGTACTCGTTAAAAGTGATAAATTCACAAGTTAAAGACGCACACACTGCAGGATCTAACTCTAATGATAGGTAGTTGTTTTTGTAAATAGATAAATATAAAAGATGGAGGTCAACAACCCTTCCTAAGTTTTCTTTCGCCATTTCTTTCTTAGAGGCCTCCCAATTTGTGAAATGGTGGTAAATTCAATAGATTTCTATTTTTAGCACATCGGGAAATCTATAAAATCAAACCAAATTCAAACTAATCACCAAAGGACTTTCAATAAAACCACTCTAGTATCCATTTAAAAGTGTTTTATTTATTATATATTATATTAACTTATATTACTACACCCTATCTCTATTCTTAGCTTCTGCCAATGCTTGCAGCCCTTTCCCCACTGCAGCCACAGCTTCAGCTAAAATTCTGTCTCTCTCTGCACTCCTTTCATCCATGGCCCTTTCTCTTTCCGCACTCCTCTCCAGAAAGGGCTGCAGGATTTGTGCATTTAGACGTTGTATCTCCAGCTGCTGTTCTTCCACCCTCAGGAATCTCTCAGTAGTGGTGGAGAATTCCGTTCGCCGTTGAGATGGTGGAGGAGCAGCAACTGAAGACGTGTGACGTGATGCTGAAAAAAGAACACCGATTACTATGATGCCTAAATAAAAAATCTTAAATAGCAGCTTCTCGTTGTCATTCGTTTGAAACATGAAGTGTTGATAGTTGTTTATTTAGTACTTACACACAGAACCAGCACCTCGACTAGCACAAACCATATTTGTCCTAGGGCGGCGTCATACAATGTCAGTATCAGCATCTTGTATTTGTTGCACTTCATGTGATGGAGATGGCGTATCATTTCCCTGAAACAGTTAATAATAATATTAATAAATTTGCCAAATTATTCAAATAAATACACTTTATGTTATATGTATTTTTAACAGACAGATTGCACAATTCTATGCCACTACCAGCCACACAGGATGGATGCAAAAAAGCTAGAACCTATTGCATTTCTAAATTTCATACCGGAAATGACTGTATGCCTAAATGTGCATCTCCTGCTGCAAAGCTTTCACCACCACACAAAGCAACAACTCTTTCTTCAAGCTCTGATAGCTCCACTTCATCCTCCACCCCACCACCAGTCCTATGCCTAGCAGCAGAGCGCGCTGCAACTTTCTTTTTTATGGCGCTTTTTTTGTCAGACCAATACTACAATCAGACATTTAGTTATACAAATTGTAAAAAATACTGTTAACTATATTAAAAAGCTCCTTGAGTAAAATTAGCAATAAGATAAAAACGAATTTATGAAACCAAGGAACACACTTTAAACCAAGATTCGTCGCACATTTTAAGTGGTTTGCTTTGAGCAATGTTAAGTGGTTCTAACTAACATGTAGTAAAAAAGCGATGCTAACCTTGGTCCACTGTTTGTAATTTTTGATTGTGCCACCTATATTATATAGGCGCACGGCTAGTTCCTCCCACTGGCGTCGACTTCCCTCTCCGGCATTTTGAGTTCTTAAGAAACCCTTGGCCATGCCAGGGTTTCTTTCCATAAACTCTACCAGAGTTTCAACCTGAACCGACGATGGGTGAGAGGAGCGCATCTCATTTGGACTGGAATGTTAATGTTGGATTAGAAAACAAAATAAATACTATTTTAATCAATATCATTTTTAAACTGTACAACCACTTACTTCATGATTAATTCACAATTATTTTCGGCACTGCACGATCAAATCAAACAAACAAAACAACACAACGCACTATCAAAATATTGTCCACAGATCACTAATGATATTGTCTGTCTGACATATCGTTTTTCGTAAGGTAACCACAGATTATATCATGTCACGAATTTAGAGTTTTCTGTTTTTTTTTACTTATTAGCTGCCTTAAATTCCTTAAAATACGAAACGTTCATTTATACATCATATTAGCTAAAATTCTGTGCCAAATACTCAACAATTGTGTCAAAAAACTGGAATCGATATATCTCGACTTACATTTTGTTGAGTGTGGCAATCACTAGTACAATATTGGTCGCTTCGGAGATCACTTCACTTCGCAAGTGACTAGGTGATGCTTACAGAATGCAAAATCAAGGTCATTTTGAACCTTATGCGAAGTGAGAGTGAATTGCGATGTGAGATGCGAGTTGTTGTTCGAATTTTACAGAATCGACGTACAGTACTTTATTCATTTAATTTAATAATAAAAGTTAATAACTTATTTTAACTTTTATTAAAATAAATTTAATTATTTCAGACTAATCATATGCCCATAATTTAATGTTTACAGCTGTGTAAGAAGAACAATACCTATTTCATAGACAAGGCAACAAATTATAAACAAAACGTTCACTCATCTCAGCAGACAAGAAATTAAGCAGAATTTAAGCAAGCTTTACACATAAATAAGTTAAATCCCTTATAATTAAATCGCCCACTTGACACACCCGTTGATGCATACGGTATATAAAGTAAGCATTTTCCTATCAATTAGTGTCAGAGAAATTTAATTAAATGTCAACTGTACTGAAATATCTTCTAAATCTGTTAAGAAATACAAATATGTAACTTAGGCGGTTTGTATTTTCTTAATACCTACTTATATTTACATAGTATACAATTTCAAGTTTAAATATTTGAAAAGGGGAAGGGGGAGTCCAGAGTAGCAGTAGTAGCATAGTGATGACCAGTGATCGGATAATCTGGCTTTTATATACTTAAACTTCTTCCCACGAAAGAAGAATGTGGACATTCCTATCTGAATAAATAAGTAATCTCGGGTTCCCGAGATTGATTAATTTTGTAAAAACAATAACAAACTGATTGAAATTATAGCATTGGTTATTTTGATTTTGCATCTTTATAATAATCAAAACAAATGGAATATCAATTGTTTCAATTCCATAAGTAGTTAAGGCTGCTGGCCTGTTACTAAACTAGTTCCCATAAAAACTTTCACTGTAAATTAAAAGTTCTATTAGAATCGGCTTATTAAATCTAAAAAAAATATACAATGAGAGTTTAAAAAGGAAAAGCCGTCTTGAAAGTACAAGTAAGTCTGTAAGCATTATGCAATGAAAATTTTTCATTTTCACAACGAGTTCTAACTATATTTTGCATGCAGGTAACATTTTTAGCAATCTCAGGAATTTCAAACGATTCCGGTATCCGGGATTCCGAAAGGCATGTCCGTATTATTCTTTCGTGAAAATAAAAGTGAAGTTTAGATATATTAGCGTCCGATTATCCGATCACTGGTGATGACCCAGTGGTAATGGCTTCTACTTACGTATTGTAGGTTGTAAGTACGAACCCTTACAGGCGCGTCATTTGTGTAAATTATTTCATTACCACCGCTCTCATGACGGTGAAGGAAAATATCACGAAGAAACCATATACTGGAACCAAGAAAAAATTCAAAGACATGTGATATCTACAAACCCGCACTGGGAACTCGTGGTGGATTACGGCCCACACCCTCTCACAGAGAGAAGGCTCGTGTCCCAGTAGGAAGAACGTTATATGCTGAGTGAAACTCGTAACCTTGGTAAAGTAAAACATAAACTACATAGACTACATACTAGTTTTTTGACTACTTACTAGAGAATAGGCAGCAGCGTTATCTATGCATTTTACCACCGTAATGCGATCGCCCCACCCTGCCAAGCGTGGCGATTATGTCAAAACCCCCCTTTTGGGGGAGGCCTATGTCCAGCAGTGGCCGTCTTTCGGCTGAAGTGATGATGATGTCTAATTTTTTCACAAATCATAGAAAGTTGGTTGTAAAATCTTATTCTAAATATTTCAATATAATCTTACAGAAACGTACCTATATGTTTCTTTTTGTCAAAGACGTCTGATCTGTTTGTTAATAGATTTCTTTTTGACAGACTGCAGCATGAATCATGTCATACAAAATCGATACCTATTGATCTCAAGGCCCAATCCGAATAGACCATGTAAATAAAATATACACTGGCAAAGAAACGAACCGATCAAATTCTATCTTCGGGTTCAGGCTATAGAATAGGGAAACATTTTCACTTCAATACTTCAGGCTTGGAAAACGAACAAGTGCGAATCGCCGATAACCCATGATTTATTTTGAGGACACTGGAGCTGGTCGGTGATAAAGTGGCTCGAAGTCATCTCGAAGTATTTTAATATCATTCTCTAGAAGGCTAGAAATACTTGTCTTGACTTACTATGTTAGGTTATATATAAGAACAGTTTATTGGTAAAGTATAGATAATTACATACTCAAATAAGGTAAGTAGTGCGCTATGTTTTGCCAATATTGGCACACAATTAATTCTTAAAAATAATTAAATGCGCACTGTTCAATAACATTAATGAAATTATAATATAATTATAATTATTTGAGTACCTACTTGTGCTTACAAGCAAATTACACTTTTTCATAATTACAAGAACTAGTAAACTACGTAGTTTTGACTTGACGGAATTACAGGGTTATAGTTTCGACCTAGCATTTTAATGTTTATGGTTGATAATTTCGAATGTCTAGCTAGTATGCTAATAAATTAGTATGGATGAATAAATTAGTATGTATAGGAATGCGCTACGTTATTTTGTTCAAAGTAACTAGCTACTATTAGGTTAACCATTAATTAAGATGGTACCTATAAAACGGTCCTCCTTGGAAAAATATAACTCAAAACAGCAAAAAGACACTAATAATAAACCAATGAACTATTTATAACTCTATTAATATTACAATGAAAACTTCTCTAGACAATTTTCCCACAAACTTCAGTTTCTTCTTTCTAGATAAAACCACTACATTATTTAGTTTCTAATTTTCCAGACAAAACTAAAATAACTACTTACAAAAAAAAAACTTCTTTGACAGCCATTGTGTAACTAATTCCAGAGCACATTACTGAAATGAAAAAAAAAAGAACTGTCATTGTCTCGTCGCCATATTTATATTTTAGCAAGATGGCCGACAAATGGCGGTCACTTAGGAATAAAACTTTTTTGAATAGCATTATGTTGTTTTCAGCGTATGTGATGTTATAATAAGGTAGCCTGACTAGTTTTTTGAGAGCAGATTTGTTTTGTTATGAAAGTGCTACGGAAATAGATGTAAAAGTATTTTTACAAAAAACGACATTTAGCGTCGTCGTTTAAAATAACATTGTTACGTTACGTTCCATTCAGGTTTATTGAACAGAAATGGTCAATTGCAGTTGTCAAGTTTTTTTTTGCGTGATAGACATTCATGCGCATAATTGATAGTCTACCAAATGCAATTAAAGCTATTTAAAATACCAATACAATAGCAATTGACTGCAACAGCATTTGGCCTCGTCAGTCGTCAGGCTCAGACAGAATCATTTAAAACTTTTGAATTTGAATTTTATTTGTCTACGCACGATCTAATCACGTCCAAATAATTAACCGTTATAGAAATTCTTGAGAGCTTCACAGTCCAAAAACAGTTTTAAAACTATTTTACCTACACTTTTCTTTGTTCTGTTTCTCCGCCATCTTTTTTAAACATTTTCCATCGGATCTCCTATTATTCATGATTAACTAAAAGATCCCTATTAATAATTAAAAGAACCATTCTTCAAACTCAGAGCATGGGGCTATCTCAATAATTAAATCAACAATTCATACCATCGGATACTGTGAGACTCATGAAAAATGCAACACGGCAATTTGTGGGATGCCCCGATAGATGATAATTTTCGACTTTTTACAGCGAACTTGTAACGTGACAGCATTGTAATGCTATCGAAATATTTGGTCGGGATAATGGAGTTTATTCAATAAGTGGTCTGTGAGAAGAATAATTTTAGTAAAGTGCTTTGGTAGGTACTTTAATAAATTCGATACGTTAGTACTTTTAGCTAGGCTAGGCTTACTTTAGTGCTTTTAAAACTACCTAAGTTATTATACACGGTTAATTTTAGGTCGTTCTGGAACCGAAAGCCATGAACTCAATCATCGAACTCGAATCGATTGGGACTAATTTTTTCAATAAATAACAATAAAAAAAATTACGAATTCTTAAATTTATTGATTTTTTTGTGAAATAATGAGAACTCGAAGTAACGCTTCCTTGCCATCAATGAATTTATGCGTGTGTAATGTATGTAAAAATATGAAAGGCGAATTCAGACTTTATTTCTTAACAGTAAAAGGTAAAAATATAAATTACACCAAACTAGGTAAGTAGGTCCCCAGTTTACTAAAATTATTCTTAGAAACCTATTGTCTCGTGTTCGACCGGCCTTTACAAGGATGCACAACCGAATTTCGCGGTTAAAATTATAACAATAAGATCTTAATTCGGTTCAATATTTTCATAGAAAAGGGCACCTCCAACTAATAATGAACTCTATGTGCCAGATTTAACGATTCATTTTTCTGTTTGAATTGCCTGCCTTTGTGAAGCCGCCGCAAGCATTGTCGCATAAAAAATATTTTAGGCACTTTTAGTATTTATCATATGGTTGTTTTATTTTTTCGGGTTGGGAAATCATCAAATGACTTCTCCCGCTCTGGGTGGAGCGGTAGGGCGTGTCAGACTTTTACTGACTAAAACCCACCCGTGTTCCAACAGTTGTCTGTGTGCCAGGGGCCGCGGTATCTCTTTCGAACAACCCGCACCCCAGGCAGGCATCGGACCTTGCGGGCCCCACCAGTTGGTGTTGACATCTCTTTGAGGCGCGAGTGGAACACAACGCGCCGTCGACCCGGGCTTGGTCCTTACCGGACAGCGAGCTACCCATTACTCGCCGTCCGCAAGCCCGCGCCTACGGTGGCCGGGAATCAGCCTGGGATTCCCGACACCCAGGGCGTCTCCTGCGAAGGCTGCAGCCACGAGGGCACATGTACTGCCTCTCCCTCACGTGCGCCGCCTCCCTCTTTGCGAGCATCACTGCTTCGCTGAAGCAGGTGACGGCTAACCATGTACTCTCGCTCCGTACCATGGCTTGGACCAGGGCCGGACGCGAGAGATCGCCGCCGCCGATGGCCTCCACGAGGACAAGGCGGTGCTTCGCCCAAGCCGGGCAGACCTCGATCGTATGCTCCACCGTGTCCTCAGGGCCATCTTCGCAATGGAAACACCCGGGCGTTTCCTCCCGCCTTATGCGAAACAGGAACCTCCCGAAACAGCCGTGTCCGGTGAGGACCTGTGTCAGGTGGAAGGTTCCCGTGTTATGATGATTTCTGATAAAATTACGATGTTAATTTGCACGATATTTTGCTTGTTTCTTGCTGAATAGATAAGTACTTAATCTAACAACATATTTTTTTGGGAATCCTACTGAACATTTGCATAATATTTAAACTCAAACTTCATATCGCGCGAAGGTTAAAGGCCGTTTTGTGAAATCGAACATTCAAAGATCTTTTAAAAATAGTTTTGTTATGAAATATACCTAGAATTTTCTTTAATTATGAGTACGATTTATGTACATACCATTAAATACACCAGGATACACTTAATTCACTGTGAAACACTCAACACAATCAAACTTCACATAACAATGACGTCACTGAGCAACGGTTTGTTTACGTAACACTTTTTATCGAAAAAACAGTTTTTATGATGCTATTTGATGCAAAGGTAGGACTTCGGATAGCCGGGCGTCGATTTAAGGGGTGGTAGGGGGGAGGGGGTGAGGGGGGGAGGTGTAGAGCCCCCCCTGTGAAGGAAAAGCGTCGATACCCCCCCTTATTGAGTTTTTTTTTTTTTAATATTCTAACCTAACTTTCGAATTTTCGTGTATCAACGTCGATTTAAAGGCCGGAAGAGGTGTGGGGTTGACGAATAAAACGAAGGGGAAGTAGCGACGCTCGACAGGACACTTCACTGACAGGGCTCGTCAACAGAATCAAGTCGCTCGGCTCGTGCATAGGTGGTCACAGTTTTAACCTAACCTAACCTAACCTCCCCAATCCATGTCGCTTCTGGCACTCGCCGGCCGCTGCCGCGGCACCGCTCGCTTCGCTCGCTCGGCTCGTGCATAGGAGGTCACAGTTTTAACCTAACCTAACCTAACCTCCCAAACCATGTCGGATCTGCCCCGGAGGGTTTTTTAAGGCTTACAATAAATTACAGATCGTTTAACAACAAACAATAGCATCGATTTACGTTTGGTTTCACTTATCGGTAATAGTCGGTAAATTTTTACAATTGTTTTGCATCATAATTATGAAGTCAAACATATTAGTGCGTTTACCTTACTTGAAAAGAAACGTTTAATGGCGAGACGAAATGTCAAAGTGACAAAATATTGCAAAATTTTACGATTTTAATTTTGTTTTTTTTTCGGTAACTATTTAATTTCGACACTTAGAATTTTACGTGGAGGTTTCTAATAATATGATCTATACGTAAAAAAAATATGGACTCCCAAATCGACGTCAGATAATACGAAACTTAGCTGATGCAAATATTATCTAAAACGATGTAATAACTACTTATAAATGAATATTTATCCACTTCACGTCGAATATGCACAAAAAATAAGAAAAAACACTAAATAACTAGAGAGCCTAACAAGTTAACGCTCTGTCGACACAGAGTACATTGAATATTCTCTGTCGACGCGCGCGTTCGAAGCGTCACTGTCAACTATTTTTATAAATTTTGCCACAGAACTTTTACGCGTGTGAATGATGTAGTTTACGAAAGACTGGCTATCGGCCCATAGAGTTAAATCATCGCAGACGAGATTAAACCTTATTTATATTAAGTATTAAGATAAAAACCGCTTGCTACTGGGTGGTACGATATCGCACCAGCCGGGCTTGAAGGGTGCTCGACTTTACTGGTACGATATCGTACCAGCCGGACGATAGCGGTAAAATACAACTCCCAAGCCTACTCGTCGTGTCTAGTTGAATAGGTACGAGTACCTACTAGGTGATTCGTGATACGAGAGTGGTGAATTAAATGTCAATTAATTTCTCACGTTTACGAGATGTGATAGTGGTAAACACCGTGCCGTACTTTCGATAGGAGATGATGGAGGTAAATTAGCTTACACCAACCTAAATCGTACCTGAAATGAAATACCTACTTGGAGGTACACATGGTTACACCTCAAGTTATAAATTTCCAGTATAAGCTGATCTCACATTGAATAGGATTTCCGTACAGTGCAAGATCAGCGTAAACTGGAAATGTATAGCTTGATGTGTAGCCTAAACCAGACGGTTATTCGTCCGACGTCTGTTGACCCACCGCGGGCGCGCTGAACTGACGCACACGCACAGCTGTGCCGCGCTACGTCATCACCGAGCAGATCGCGTACGATCTTGCGTTTATGAATGAAATAGTGGAAGCGCTACTAAAATTTAACTCGAATGACAGAAAAAAAGTGATAAATTTCTAACTTCTTTATTAGATGTCTTAAAACAAAAATAACAATGCCAATAGTGACTGTTACTCGTCTGGAGTTACTGTGTTTCGGCTCCAGAACGATGTGAAAATAAACGTGTATAATCTATACAATTAAATAAAATTGAAGTATCTGTTTCTATGATTAAATTGTATGAATACGTTATGTATTTATACGGTACTTAAAACAAAAAAAAAAACAAAACAATTTTTTAATTTCTGTCTGTTTTCGAAACGATTGCAACGATTTGGACGGGACTTTCATTGTCAAATAGCTGATGTTATAAAGAGTAGCATAGGTTACTTTTTTCAATAACACGTTCCCGAAAGATATTCTCTGACATTAATGCAGGTGCAGCCGCGGGTACAGTCATAATGATGTTTATTATTTTTGAATTGAGTCCAAGTAACGTGATAATTTTCTGCGATTATTTTATTCTCAAACTTTTTTTAAATCTTTATGAAAGCTCCTACTTCTGTCACAATACTATCAACTTGGGAGGCTAAACGCAAAAAAAAAAAATCAAAATTCAACAGCTCAAAAGCCGACCGCAAGTCCTAACATTACGCTAAACCCTGGCTTTATTTAAAGCATTTCAATGTTCAAAGTAGAGTTACGATCACTGCATGTGAAGACTGATGTAAAAGTAAAATATGTACTAAGTCATGAATGTTTCATGCTGGAAGGAGCCATGGCCGCCGCGATGCGCCGCTATTTATGCAATAACCGATACTGGGCTATACCGAACTATACCGAGCTATACTTAACTTTCTGCCCCGAGCTGCCATCGCAGTTGAGAGGTCCGTGTTATGCAAATTCTGAATTGTTGTTGACTCTACTCGGTATTTTAACTGGCGTTTTTGTGTGGTAGTTACTGTCTTTAATACTATGATAATGAAGGTGGTATAATTTGTTAGGGTATGTTATTTGCTGTGTATTGCTTATACAATGTTTGGTTAGGATAGGGAAAGCTCGATTTTCCTCAATTAATCCTACTATGCTACTACAATAAATAAATGGGAAAGTTTTTATGTTTCGATATTTGCATGTTTGTTATTCAATCAGGCAAAAAACGACTGAACAGGTGTGGATGAAATTAGGCACACAGTTATTTTATAACCTGAATTAAATTAAATAACCCGGTAGTACGTTTCCGTGGGATAATTTCCGACCTCTACGCGGGCGAAGCTGGAAATAGTTATATATTTTCAATTTTATTTCTGATTAAATTAAGGCATAATACTATCTGGGACAGTAATATTGACAGAAGGTTGGATAGATTTTGCTACAGTTATTCAACTTTGCTTTCTGACATGTTTTCAAAAGTATTTAACCTTATTTTATCTATCCAATTTACCTGTTTAAAAATGTCAAAGTGGCTGTTTTTAAACGTGCTCCTTAATTGAGTTTTGAAAATAGATTAGATTTTGACAGTTTTTTTTATAACTTGATTAATTATTTTTCTTTCTTCCTTGTTTATGTCACAGGCCAGCTTGTTTCATAAGAAAACAAAATAAAAATACAAATAACAGGTTTTAATTGCCAAGATTCGACACGAATTTTTATCGATCTGCATTATTACATCCTAAGACATTATGACAAAATAGTGAAAAGTTCTTTTTTTTTGGGTGGGAAATCATCAAATAACTCCCCCCGCTCTGGGTGGAGCAGGTGGGCGTGTCAACTTTTACTGACTAAAGCCCACCCGTGTTCCCACAGTTGCCTGTGTGCCAGGGGCCGCAGTATCTCTTTCGAACAACCCGCACCCCTGGCAGGCATCGGGCTTTGCGGGCCCCATCAGTTTGGTGCTGACTGATCTCTTTGAGGCGCGCGTGGAACACAACGCGCCGTCGACCCGGGCTTGTTAAGTAACAGGACATCGAGCTACCCATTACTCGCCGTCCGCAAGCCTACGATGACGGCCCTCTCCCTCTCACCGAGGGGAGGCCTGTTTCCCAGTAGTGGGAACACTAAAAGCTGATTATGTTATGTGTACCTAATCATCACGGATGGTTTGATTTATTATGTTCACATACAATAAAAATGTTAAAAATATTGTAAAACATTTTAAAAGAGTAACGGTAGGGTTTCGTGCCCATTCTTTTCCATACGAAACCTTTTGGAAGGGGCGACTAGAATCAATTATTTTTATTGTAAATTATGACGTTTTAAAGTGCATTTTATGTGCCTATTTGACATAAATGCTTTGACTTTGATACCACTCTGTGCCTATAATTAATTCCATCCTATCTGATCGCAAAAATAAGCACTTACGCCTCATTGAATTACTTAAGCCATGCCTCAGCATTTCACCTTCTAACCTCACATGTTTAATGATGACGTAAACTTAACCTGACCCGCTATAGAAAAACCCTAAAAATACCATTAATTAAGTAAAAAGGCAGCGAAGGGTCTGATACTCGCCTGGGTTTAATTAACCTAAAGCAGGCTTTATTTTGTTAAGGCACAAACCAATTAATTATTTTTGGTCTCAAGGAACTTTCAGGGAAAATTTATTGTCCTCATTTTATTTTATGCGTGTTCGAAAATGAGTTTGTCCTCTTAATAGCCGATTTTGTTCAGGGATTTCACTTAATTAGTTATGAGGTAGGTGCTTTTTTGCTGACACGTCCCTCGTATAATACCGTTAGTCTTGTACTGAACTGCAAAGAGGACTTATTGATCTTTTTACATAGTTAATACATTTTAAAATGTTTTTACAAAAAAACATATAAAAAATTTAATATATAAAAAACAGTCTACATCGGCATCAGGAGCTGGGTCCAAGCTGACGGTGGTCAAGAGGAACTTCCTGACTATACGTGCCGTGTCCAGGAGTACTGCTTTCTGAAACAAGCCCACGCAATGAGAGCCTCCTGAGGTGTTGGTCGAGGCTCTCCGCTATTAATAATAATAATTATACTAATTTATTTATGTGTGAAGTCTACACTTAAAATGAGCTGTTATTTAGGTTTATCAAGTAATTCGAATAAATTACTTAACCTCAAACATTCACTGTTCGCTGGGTGCATCAAACGTAACGTGGCTTTTTAGCACGCTTTTTAGCAAGCTAACTTCACCTGTATGTTTGTAAGCATGTTTGTTTGTTTGTAACCGACTCTTTTGGACTTGATTTTGACCCACTTCCAAAGGTCACATTTCATTTAAACTTTGTAGACTTATCGAGGACCGATGACAACACAATAATTAAAAAAAAAAAAAAAATCACGCTTTTGTAGTTAGCAGAACTAAAAAATAGAAAATAAATAATAGTTACAAAAAAAAAACACGCTCTAAAAACCAAAGTAGAAAATAATTTCATTCTGAAAAGCGTGGGATGCTTGATATTAATTGATTATAAAATACCTCAAAAAGCACCCCACGCTTTTTAATAGAATTAAATTATTTTCTACTTTTTTAGTTTGGTTTTCAAAGCGTGTTTTTTAGTTTTTTTTAAACTATTATTTTTTATGTACTGCATGATACTTAAAAAAATCTCGAAAGTCTGTGTCCTTCACCACACAATCCTCACCTTTGAAAACTTCATGAAAATAAATTTTGAGAACGCCAAAAAATAGTCAATAAATAGTCATAAATAGTCACCAAGGTAACAAAAATAGTCGCATTAAGATTCCGAAGTTATAGCTATATGTTGGGGAGGATTGTGGGGTGAATGTCACCACACAATTCTCACCTCAGTACGAGCAAACGGCTGGGAGTATCGACTTGGTTTCTATTCCAAAAAATAGTCAAAAAATAGTCGTAACACTATGCCAAATCTCCAAAATAGTCATTAAGGAATTCCAGAGATATAAAGGTGTCTTGGTGAGGATTACGTGGTGAGCCTTTCTCGCCACAATCCTCACCATATTACCGCGGAACGCTTACGTTTTTGAATTTGAATTTGGTGTCAAAAAATAGTCAAGAAATAGTCGTCTCCAACCATGAAAATTTGGGCCTGAATTACTATGTAGAAGTATGTTAAACTTCCATGTAAACTTCTACATACATTTTCGAGTCGAGTACAGTCGAGCACAAAATTATTAAGTACGTATTTTTTAATGATTTAGCCGAATGCCAAATACTCATGCTCTCTGTCAAAGTGCTGAATGTTCCGCGGCTGATTGTTCGGCATTTTGACTTTCGAATTGCCACTGCGGCTGCGATGCGTGCGAGGTTATCAGGCGGATAGTATTTTTATCTTTATCTATGAATGATACTTACCAAATATACAAGATTTATTAATGGTATGAAGTGTAGGGGATGTGATAAAAATAAATAATAGTTTAAAAAAAAACTAAAAAAACACGCTTTAAAAACCAAACTAAAAAGTAGAAAATAATTTAATTCTATTAAAAAGCGTGGGGTGCTTTTTGAGGTATTTTTATAATCAATTTATATCAAGCACCCCACGCTAAACTATTATTTATTTTCAATTTTTTAGTTTTGCTAACTACAAAAGCGTGTTTTTTTTTAAATTATTGAATTGTCATAGGTCCTCGATAAGTCTACAAAGTTTAAATGAAATCTGACCGTTTAAAGTGGGTCAAAATAGCGTCCAAAGGAGTCGGTTACATACAAACATACAAACAAACAAACATACAAGTGAAGCTAATATAAAGCGTGTAAAAAACAATTTAAGAAGGAATAAAATATTTGTTTGTATCACAATAATCACAGTTGGTTTCTTTATTAAAACAACACTAAATATTCATTTGTTTAAAAAATTATCGACATGTCAATTCATGTTCCTAACATGACCCTATGGTAGTCTCGCTATCATTTTACATAGAATAGATACGATAAATTTAAAAGTTGCCTTTTTTTAACCCCCGACGTCAAAACGACGGAGTATTATAAGTTTGACGTGTGTGTGTGTGTGGCTGTCTGTGGCATCGTAGCTCCCGAACGGATGAACCGATTTTGGTTTTGTTTTTTTGTATGAAAGGTGAATTAGTCGAGAGTGTTCTTAGACATGTTTCATCAAAATCGGTTTAGCCGTTTGAAGATTATCAGTTCTTTTCTGGTTGATGAAGGGATTTGAGCATGTTCCACGGGTCTGATCAACTCGAAATTTGGTATTCTATTACTTCAATGATATTAGACGAACAAAGTAACCTTGAACTGATGCTGGAGCATCACCTGGAATTTCCAGGATACCCAAGTAGAGATCGTGTAAACTGAAATGACGCGCCCCACTACTTAATTCGTTTATTTAGATGTGTGAGTGCAAATATTAATAACGACGCTTTATCTGTGTGCGAGCGTCGATTGTTCAGTGAACTACGATCTGTATGTGTACAAGATGGTCGACTAGTCGGGTGATAAATCCGACAATGCTTGCTCTATGGAGCAGCGCTGTCACATTGTATGAAACAAGTCGACCTCTCCTCTCGAGCGTTAACATCAAATTAAACTAGTTGGACAACAAATCCGAGAACAACGCTTCTTAGCAAGTACGGTCTACAAAGAAATTCTAAATACTAAAGCAAAATAATTTATTTACGTATTTTTATGTAATGCTTTAATAAGTTTTGAATTCATGGTAATACGCAATCATTATTAAGTGATTTATGAGTTTCAGTTTATATTAAAATAAACTAATAATTTTTTGAATTGTTTATTTTACAATTAAATATAATTACAGTTATGACAGTAGTCAAAACATTATTAGTTCAGTCATTTCGAGAAACAAAGAACATTGAAAAATACATGCCTAAAATCAGTGGACTATAAGGTTGATGGTTCTAAAAGTATCACTATTCACTCATCTCAAAAGAGTCGCTTTCGTCTGAATCAGAGTCATTAACATGAATAATAAATTCTTTATCCATATCAAAGTGTTGTGAATATTGTTTTTCTATGTCTTCAACATGCCGACATGTATTTGCCCACATTGTACGGTCAATCATTTCGAGTCGTTCATTTATTAGTGTCATAATGGATGTTAAATTTTGTGCTATGTTTTTACTAGCCACGTAGTTTTTTAATATCCCCATATTTTTGCAATGGGATTGAGTTCCGGGTGGTAAGGGGGTAATCGTAAAATTTCAAACCCTTTTGATTGAATCAGTTCGTCGATAACAAATCTTTTGAATCTGTCTTTGTTTTTAAAAATTAAATCGTACAACTCTATTTTTTTCATCGTTTCATCAAACGGAATATTTTTTTCAGCAAGCCATGCTTGCATGTCTTTTTTATTTGAGTTGGAGTTAGGAGCTTTTTCTGTTAAAGCATTGTGGTAAGAAGCGTTATCCACAACGATCACAGAGTTTTCTGGGAGATTGGGCAGCAATTGTGTGCTAAGCCACTTTTTATAATTATTAAGATTCATATTGTCGTGATAATCTCCACTTGTTGAGTTTGCTTTATACACTAAGCTAGCATTTGGAACAAATCCTTCACACCCACCAGCGTGAACAATAATGACCCGCATACCTTTAGATATTTTTTTTTTGTACTGGTGATACTCCTTTCGCTAGTTTCCAGCACATGTTTTGAATATGTGTTGTGTGAACGTAACTTTCATCTGTGAAAACGATATATCGGCCCTCATCCCGGTATTTTTTTAATTGCCTCAAATACTGGAACCGCAGCATTTGTATGTCGTGCTTTTCAACTAGGGCTTTACGGTTGTCATCTATTTTTGACCACTCGTAGCCTGATTCTTTCAAAATAGTACGCAGTGTTTCTATACAGCCAGTAAAACCAATTCTTTCTACCAATATCTGTTTAAGCTTTCTTAATGTTGGTACTTCATTAAATTCTGTATGGAATGAAGCTATCGTTCTTCGAAGCACACCCATATCAAAATCTTCCAGGTTTGACTTAGGACGCGCCCGTTTTCGTTTCGAGGGAGATTTAAAAAATTTCTGCGATGTATCACTTGATGTACTAGCTTCTTTTTCGTCTTTTAAAATTCGCGTAACCGTGGATTCACTAACACCAACGGCTTGGGCAGTTCGCCACCTAGCATCAGTAAGTTTTTCAACTCCATTTTCCGCTTCATATTTCGTTCGGTGGTATACTTTTGCAATAATTTCTTTTGCCTGTAAAAAAATTCAAAGGCATGTATTATTGTAAGTCATAATAAATCGTATATAATTTGGTGAAACAAATAAAAAGTTAAATGCGACTTTACAGGTTAAAAATGAAATAAGTTGTTTTTAACCGACTTCCAAAAGGAGGAGGTTCTCAATTCGTCGGAACCTTTTTTTTTTTATGTATGTTCCCCGATTACTCGAAGATGGCTGGACCGATTTGGATATTTTTTTTTTGTTCGAAAGGGTATACTTTCCAGGTGGTCCCATGATCATCAAGTCAGGATCTGATGATGGGATCCTGGAGAAATAGAGAGAACTCTTCAAATTTTATAGGCACACTTGAAGCAATTTGTGTAGTTTTTGGAAGAGTACTTTCTCGCAGTGGTTCCATTTCAATTTGGTGAAGATCTGATGAAGAACTTCGGAGATAGGCAACGGAACTCCTCAATAAATGATAGCAAATGGACAGGGATTGCTGAAATCTCATGTCTGTCAATTGTTTACACCAGTTAATAACATAACATTACGCCGGTATGCTGTGAAGGGGTAAGAACATGTGAACCACTAAAAAGTGAAAAACAAAAAACTTTTTTCAAAAAAATAAACAACCGACTTCCAAAAAACACTACAAAGTGAAAAATTACTTTAATTTCGGAAGGCGGTGACAAAAAATTAAAATACATACCCAAAGTCACCGACTTCCGAAATTACAGTTATTTTTCATTTTGTAGTGTTTTTTGGAAGTCGGTTGTTTATTTTTTTGAAAAAAGTTTTTTTTTATAAGAAATATTTTATTTACCTGGCTCCGAAGATGCTTTTTTGTTGACATGTTGACGGTACTTTTGAGATCGAACGATGCGTGCTCCTACATTTGAGTCTAACCGGCAACTGAACGACCAATTACAATTGCATTTTTATGTGTATTGCGTCCATATTTGAACATTTCCTTGTGTGCGTAAATGCGGAGGTGGGGCGCGTCATTTCAGCTTAGACGAGCTCTAACTCACTAAACAAACAGCAAAAGTATCGTGTTTGGGTTCATTAAAAAGGTCTCAGTGAATAGGTTATAGATAAATGGTGGTCAGGACGAAGAATGAGGATAAATTAGTAACAAACTTCACTGTGGGAAACATACACAACGCTGTGATGTCTCGCTTAAATCTAAGCGAGTAAAAGTTAAATTTATAATTTAAAAAGCCCCGACCCAAAAACAAAAACTCTAATAAGTAAGAAAAAAATATTTATTGGTCTTTTAAGTCGTAGGTGATATTTTGATCAACGTATTGTCAAGTCTGGAGACGGCTAAT
Source organism: Polymixis lichenea (assembly GCA_949091785.1). NCBI lineage: Eukaryota > Metazoa > Arthropoda > Insecta > Lepidoptera > Noctuidae > Polymixis > Polymixis lichenea. Next base: position 17,360,861 of record OX420945.1, on the reverse strand, counting down.
GCAAATGCTAGGCCACCTCTGTTTGGTGTTTTCTTTGACCGTCCCCCGACTTGACAATACGTTGATCAAAATATTACCTACAACTTAAAATACCAATAAATATTTTTTTTACTTTTTAGTCTTTTCATGCAGTCGTCGTGCTGGCCAGTGCGATTATTCTAAAAAGAAGGTTGGCGCACTGACATGAAATAAGTATTAATGCATTTTCAGTGGACTGACGGTAAAGAAAATCATCGAATAGAAAGATTCGAATTTCAAAACTATCTCCACGCTAGCGGATAAAATTCACTTTGCACGCAGATTTCAAATAATAAATAGAATATTTCCGAGGTTGTGAGGTGAAAAAATATTTGCATCTTAATCAACATAAAAACGAGGTGTAGCGAGACTCGGTGACGTCATAGAAGCGATGTCAGGAAAATACTCGATTCATGACATGTTTTATGTTGAATGATGGTTAAATCGAATGAAAAATCAAAATGCATTATGATGTTAGGATTTTTAATTTCAATTAAAACATTACTAAATATTAGTAAAAAAAATATTTACGTAGCCACCGGAAGGAAATGTCTAGAGAGTCAAGAAACAATGTAAGTAACAACAATATTCTGTTAGCTTTTTAAATTAATATAAAACAATATTAAGTAAACAAAATAGTTTGCAATTTTAGTGTTCGCGACTGTACCAAAACATAATGTATGTAGAAGTTTACATGGAAGTTTAACATACTTCTACATAGTAAATCGTACATAGAAATTCCAGGTGATGCTCCAGCATCAGTTCAAGGTTACTTTGTTCGTCTAATATCATTGAAGTAATAGAATACCAAATTTCGAGTTGATCAGACCCGTGGAACATGCTGAAATCCCTTCATCAACCAGAAAAGAACTGATAATCTTCAAACGGCTAAACCGATTTTGATGAAACATGTCTAAGAACACTCTCGACTAATTCACCTTTCATACAAAAAAACAAAACCAAAATCGGTTCATCCGTTCGGGAGCTACGATGCCACAGACAGCCACACACACACACACGTCAAACTTATAATACTCCGTCGTTTTGACGTCGGGGGTTAAAAAAAGGCAACTTTTAAATTTATCGTATCTATTCTATGTAAAATGATAGCGAGACTACCATAGGGTCATGTTAGGAACATGAATTGACATGTCGATAATTTTTTAAACAAATGAATATTTAGTGTTGTTTTAATAAAGAAACCAACTGTGATTATTGTGATACAAACAAATATTTTATTCCTTCTTAAATTGTTTTTTACACGCTTTATATTAGCTTCACTTGTATGTTTGTTTGTTTGTATGTTTGTATGTAACCGACTCCTTTGGACGCTATTTTGACCCACTTTAAACGGTCAGATTTCATTTAAACTTTGTAGACTTATCGAGGACCTATGACAATTCAATAATTTAAAAAAAAACACGCTTTTGTAGTTAGCAAAACTAAAAAATTGAAAATAAATAATAGTTTAGCGTGGGGTGCTTGATATAAATTGATTATAAAAATACCTCAAAAAGCACCCCACGCTTTTTAATAGAATTAAATTATTTTCTACTTTTTAGTTTGGTTTTTAAAGCGTGTTTTTTTAGTTTTTTTTTAAACTATTATTTATTTTTATCACATCCCCTACACTTCATACCATTAATAAATCTTGTATATTTGGTAAGTATCATTCATAGATAAAGATAAAAATACTATCCGCCTGATAACCTCGCACGCATCGCAGCCGCAGTGGCAATTCGAAAGTCAAAATGCCGAACAATCAGCCGCGGAACATTCAGCACTTTGACAGAGAGCATGAGTATTTGGCATTCGGCTAAATCATTAAAAAATACGTACTTAATAATTTTGTGCTCGACTGTACTCGACTCGAAAATGTATGTAGAAGTTTACATGGAAGTTTAACATACTTCTACATAGTAATTCAGGCCCAAATTTTCATGGTTGGAGACGACTATTTCTTGACTATTTTTTGACACCAAATTCAAATTCAAAAACGTAAGCGTTCCGCGGTAATATGGTGAGGATTGTGGCGAGAAAGGCTCACCACGTAATCCTCACCAAGACACCTTTATATCTCTGGAATTCCTTAATGACTATTTTGGAGATTTGGCATAGTGTTACGACTATTTTTTGACTATTTTTTGGAATAGAAACCAAGTCGATACTCCCAGCCGTTTGCTCGTACTGAGGTGAGGATTGTGTGGTGACATTCACCCCACAATCCTCACCAACATTTAGCTATAACTTCGGAATCTTAATGCGACTATTTTTGTTACCTTGGTGACTATTTATGACTATTTATTGACAATTTTTTGGCGTCCTCAAAATTTATTTTCATGAAGTTTTCAAAGGTGAGGATTGTGTGGTGAAGGACACGAAAGTCTGACGACCAGACTTACGATCGGGTATCATGTTACCCAGTATCTAACTTAGTTGTAGAGGTCAGATAGGATATCGTGTTGTTAAGGTACTGGTTTAGTAAAAGAGAGACTAGGATATAGGCTAGTATGCCAGGATAGAAAAATATATTTATCATCAAAATTGCCTCGAACATAAGGTAAAAAAACGCTCATAGTGTTGTGTCCTGTTTTTAAACTATTATTGTCAATAGTAATAAGTTTCGTAACTATTGATATTAATGTTTGTCTTTATCCATTCGCAATTTTAAAAACATTTCTTGCAGAAATGTTATAAAAGAGAATTCAAAAGTCTCAAATAAACCATCTTACTCTGGAATAAAAAATCATGAAAGTGAATTAAGTAGCATGTTTTTGTTAAAACACATTATTTCAGTAGCTAGTCAAGTAATTAACTTTCATTAGTGTTGGACGGTTTTCTAATGGAATTCCTTTACAAATATTCTAGAAAGTTTACGCCTGCTATTTGGAAATATTGCGTTCTAGCGTCATTTGCTTCATAAATATTTTTGTAATAATTGTCTTGTTTAATATTCTTATTAATTATTTTCTATTGAATTATTTTATAATTAATATAAATGTTATGGTTTAAAACTGATAGGGAAGACAAAACGACATTGTTGTTACTGTTTCATGAAAAAATCTATAAAAATGCGGATTTATTTTAAACTGCTTGACAAAAAAAAAACAACAAAAAGGTAGAAAACATGGGAAAACATCGTTACAAAACCGGCATGTCCTATAGCGATGTACGAGGGCAGTTAAAGTAACGCTTTTCAAAGCTTACTGTCAGTTCTTCTACACGTGCAGCCTGTGGGTGAACTTCACCCAGCGGGCATACAGCGACCTACGCGTTCTGAGAGTGCTGCTGCGGCTGCCGTGGCGTTGTAGTGCGTCAGGGATGTTTGCAGAAAACAACATTGATGGTTTTGCCGCCATCATTAGAAAGAGATGTGCTTCCCCGATGTCACGTTTTCGCGGCAGCACCAACAGTGTTCTCAGTGTGTTCGCAGATCGGTGGGATTCCCTAATGTTGCGAAGGTGGATGCAGCTCCACGCTGAATTTTAAGTTTTTAATAGTAATTGTATCTGTACTAACACTAGAAGATAAGCAAAATTGTTACAAACCCTATGGACTTTGTCTGAAATAAAAATATTCTATTCTATTCTATAACCAAAAAGTCGAAGACATGTGACATCTACCAACCCGCCCTGGGCCCGCGTGGTGGATTACGGCCCACTCCCTCTCACCGAGAGGAGGCCTGTGTCCCAGCAGTGGGAACATTATAGGCTGATATTGTTTATGATGTTATACATATAGGTGATGTATAAATTACATCACCTACTTACGTATATGGACACACTTTTTATATAAAAATGAATAAGAAGCCCGATGCCAACCAACCCTTAATTCAAACGGGTTATTCACAGTTCAAGAATATTGCAAAATCCTAGTTATTTAAAAAGACAGCCGATCCTTTCAATTTGCAAAGGAACGTACTAATAGTTATAAATAAACCGCATTTAATTTTATTTAATGCCATTGATACAGGAGTCCTTGGGTGATACACCTGAATGCATCCAATGCTCTTTGCGATTCCATTTACAAAATTGGTTACATGGTATACCGTATTTTCTGAACGTTTCCATCAAAGACTTCTGTTTAATGTATTTGTATGAGGTCGATGTAAACTTAGCCTTAGAAGTTTGGTTACGAGATACATTCTTTTAGAAAAGTTATAGAAAACTATTATTTTGTTTAATGTGGTCTCAAGTCTTCTGATTGCGTAAGTAAGATTATTGAGAAACCTTTAAATATATTAAAGCAATGTTCTAAATGAAATACTTAAAAAAAAAGGGTGGCGGAGACATCGACTCTGAACCCCATTTGTTTCAATATTTGCAAGATATAAAAAAAAAATTGGAGCTGCCATACATTTTAACCGGGTAGGTATTATACTTGTCTATGAAACATCAGATTTTCTTTAGATAACCGACGAAATATTTGTAGGCCTAAAATCATGTGCTGAATTCATGGTTCCAGTTTGCGCGTCGGTGTCCCTGCCATCCTGTGTGTTCTGTGTAAAACAAATGGTTCATGGCATCAGGAATGGACTCCCTTATCAAATTGATAGAAATTACAATTCACTTGTTTTTATTGCATTTCATTCAAAAAATCAAATCAAATCATTTATTCGCATAGAATGTAGGTATTGTACAATAAAGTTGTTATAAAATGTAGTGAGCCGGGTACATTTTGCCTAAGTTTGGCATGCAAAATTTAACAAATAGATAAAGTCACCTATGTTATTATTATTATAAGGTCATGAGCAAAAAAATAAAATAGTTAAGAAGTAAATTAATAAATCATTTTAACAAGTTCAAATAGTGTGCAAGTGTTTCAAATAATGTCAATAATATTAAACTGTTGAGATGTCACACATAGGGTCATTTAAAAAATCACTTTATAAGGTGTATTTTTGCTAAGTCACTGTAATGCTATCGCTTAAGCAATCTAGTTTATTAATTTTCCGTACCTATGTTAACCTAAGGTATTCACAACTATGAGCTTCGTGTACTAAGATTCTGCACAACTATTAATTAGCTCAGAATTAGTAGTATTTAGTTGCCTAAGCTACAACTACAAGTTGAGAGGTCTGCAGCATAGTACAATTATTAGTTGAGAACAGAGATCCCAGGACTACGCCACTTGTGGGAAGCAAAACAAACTTCCAAAACTTAATGCAACTTGGAGTTTGTTGCATAAACATTAACATCTGAAATACCGATGTACTTAGTGTTTATGATTTTCTTGGCAATCAAACTGCATTTCCTTTGGTGCTGGTTTACAAAACACTTGACGATAAGGCATATTATTCTTTAAATATCTGTTCAGACTTTGAATGGTGTCGATGTGACTTTACGATGATTAACTTTTAATACAAGTGCCGAGTGCAGTTGTTTTAAAAGGAATCATTCTAGGAGATAGATCTAAGGTGAATCTAGTCGACATTTTTTCCATACAAACTTCGGGAGTGTATTACTCCACTGTTCGACAATGTACATCAAAAATTAAACATGGAATGGTTTTGTCTCATTATTAATATTGTCTGTGTCGAAACAGAATACTAAAAAAAAAAAACCAATTAAAAGTTAGGAACCAACAAAGATTGGATTTTCTTGCTAATTTAACCTAACTTTGGGCGTGTTTAAATAGTAAAAGAAGTGTAACATCTCCAAAACCAAGTCGGTACCGACAAAGCTCAATAGTCCAAAAGTTCAATAAACTTTATTGGTTATTGATTTATGCAGTGGTTTTTTAATAAACCCGATTTTCCGAAGGACTTTTCTTATATTTTTTACGTGCCTGTTTTACTATAAGTGATCCTGCATCTCACTCAATACCGTTGTGCGTGTGTCATGTGTACATGCACACGATTTTATTTTTTTGTCTGATCAATGCCCTAGATCGATGAGGAAAGCGGAGTGATGACTGGTACCTAGGACCTACCTAATTATTTTTTTTACTTTTAGTACATTATTTTCATTAAAACCGTTAAAACTTGAAAAAAATAATTACTTATTTTATTAAAGTTAATTTTTCTTTCAGTTATTTTCCCGTGTGTGACATTGATATTGAATTGAATTAATTAATTTTCTATTTGACCGTAGGTTTTGATATTTGACGGAGGACATGCACTTAAAAAAGATCTATAGGTATCTATACACCGTGACATTTTAGTCGTCTTACAAAGGTGGTCCACTTAATGTATCCGACATAAAATACCTACAGGTGCGATAAAAAATTTGTTACCATTTATTAAGATAATAGGTACTAAGAAAAATATTATGAAACACCTTCCCTGTTAATAATGTTTGCGTATCAAACGGTAGAAGATTTTCTACCTACTTACCATAATACCATTACATTTCATCATTCATTCCATCTCCATAACAGGGTGTTCAAAACTACATCATGCGTCTTAGTGAATGATATTTTTTATTTTATTATTATTCATATGTCCAAAAAAATCATTTTTTTTTAAATTTATAAATGATTAGTAGTCATTTGGATACATGAAGTGGGCTGCCGTTGTAAGACGACTAAAATGTCACAGGGTATAGTCACATATATTAAAACTGAAAATATAGAAGCAACTGAAGACATCTGAAATAAACTTTGACTATAAAAATATAATCAAGCATTTAGCCGCTACATTATTGCGGGGTCGCAAAAATGTCTTGGACACAATATTTAATGAACATAAAAACTTGTTTTACTTTCATAAAGAAACCAAGTCCTCAAGAAATAAGAAGTTATTTCACTACAGACTGCACTGGAGATAAATCAGTTGATGAAGTTTTTCTTTTCTTGTACCGTAGAACATGAAATAACGTCTTCTTTTTTTATTTTGTGACCAAGAAGGCTTTAAGGTTTTGTCTTTTTTTTTTTAATTCTCATTATTTTATGAATTTCTCTGAGTAATATACACCGTGACATTTTAGTCGTCTTAGAAAGGTGGTCCACTCGATGTATCCGTCATAAAACACCTATAGGCGCGATTAAAACATTGTTACCATTAATTAAGTTAATAGGTACCAAGAAAAATAAATAACGCTTTAGAATTATGAAACACCCTCCCTGTTAATAATGTTTACGTATCAAACGGTAGTAGATATCTACCTACCTACCATTACATTCCATCATTAATTCCATTTCCATATCAGTGTGTTTCAAACTACGTCATGCGTCTTAGTAAATGATACTATATTTTTTTTAATTAAGCAAATGTCCAACAATATTTTTTCTTTTAAACAAATGATTAGTAGTCATTAGATACATGAAGTAGGCTCCCGTTGTAAGACGACTAAAATGTCACGGTGTATAGTACCAATACTGATTTTCCCGTTTCTGGATTATGTTTTCAAACAAAAATCTCACACACATAAACACTAGTTCATTTAATGGGTTTTTCTATCTGGAAATTCTCAGTAGCAGCCCGGACTCTGGATTTGTGTCCAGTTGATGGCAATAGGCTAGCCCCCTATTGCATGAAGCTTAAACATAACTGGCGAAATGTCGGTGTACTGTAGGACCTCTGCCGAACCCTCCGGGAAACAAGGTGTGATCTTATGTTAAGTACTGTACGAAAATTAAACACGCAACGATAGCGATGAAAGCTAGGATTTAGAACAAAAATTATTTTATTCTGGCGACATAACGACTAACATTTTTTCATCTGAATTCTCATTTTGTGTGCTAAGAATCGGACTGAAAAACCTTTTCACGCTGAATTGAACTATCCTTTTCTCAATTCAATCAATCAGTATATTATATATATACATCATCATCATCATTACAGCCGAAAGACGTCCACTGCTGGACATAGGCCTTCTCTAAACGGCCATAATAGCCGCGCTTGGCAGGCGGGTTGGCGATCGCAGTATGGTGGTAAAATGTATAGAAAACGCTGCTGTACGTTCTGTGGTAAGCCTCTTAGTCGCCTTCTACGACACCCACGGGAAGAAATGGGATGGTGCTATTCTTTTACGTCCGGCAACACACGGCACATATATACATACCTACATATAAACATAAACTCATGAGTTGCGAGTACTACGCATCTGGCCTTTCTGAAGAACATCACCAATAAGGTCACTATATGTCCTTCTAGGGCACCTTCTCAGAGTTATCATTGACATCTGCCTTATTACTGCTTTAAAAAAAAACATAAACCTATATAGGTACTTAAGAATAGTCAGAAGCCAGGTACACGATGTTCCTACAAAGAAGGAGCTGGCAAGAAACTCCCCGGTTACATACTCTTTTAAAAATACTTGCCTTTTTACAATCTTTTAAATTAGAGCTTTCTGCTCTCTAGATGGGTGCAGCTTTAAGGTACAACTTAAACATAAAAAAAAACATAAAAATTCAATCCACTAGAACCTAACCTAAGTTAGAATTAACATCATCAAATTCAGTGAAAAATAACTTACATAACGTTGAAAAGGCGGCTATTATGTAAATTTCTAAGTTGGCTACTATTAAGTTATTTGCGTGAATTATACACTTTATGACGGCGGTAATTCTCTCTTTTATTAATGAGGTTTTACCGTGATATTGGTGTTTAAACTTGTATAAATGATTGCTGAGATTATTTTCGTACCTTTACTGTACCGTACTCTGTCGTGGTATTAAGGCGGTTTGGCAATAGCCAAATCATTCTTAGATTCATTGAAAAGTTCGTTCGCTTTCATTCATTTTCATCTCAAATTTCTACCTTTTTAACTGATTTCAAAAAACGAGGCGGTTCTCAATTTGTCGGATTAAAACAAAATGTATATTCCCCGATTACTCGTTTGAAAGGGTATACTTCCTAGGTGGTCCCATGGTCATCAGGTCAGGATCTCATGATGGAACCCTGGGAGAATCGAGGGAACTCTTCAAATATTATACTTACTTACACATTTATATCCGAAAATAGAGTGTTATAATATCAGCCTATTACTGACTCACTGCAGTACAAATGCCTATTCTCCTATAGAGAAGGCATAAGCGTTGATCACCACGCTTGCTCAAGAGGGGTGGCGATTTCAGACTTATATTAATTACTTGTCGCGCCCGCGGTTTTCTTAGTTTTAGTGCACTGTTTTCACCCTTCGGAATTACTTATTCAAAACAATGGAAACACGTGTATAATAACTGTGGCTTTAGTAGTTTATTTTATTTTATTACATTAGTACTTAACAAATTAGATCCAATCTGGCCTAGGTTTATGATTATACCAATTTGTAGCAATGAAAAACCTGATTATCCACACTATGACCTAAAATATATTTTGTTGCTTAGTAATGGCATTATTAAAAGGTCACTGTTTACATCTTACTTAGTATAAGTAATATTTCGGCAAAGTAACGGGTCTTTAATTCTAATGAGGTAAGATTTTTATGTTCCGTGTGGTGCCAGGCGTAAAGAATAGCATCATCCAATCTCTTCCTGAGTGTCGTAGAAGGCGACTCCGGACTTACGAGAGAATGGGCAGCAGCGTTCTCTGTGCATTTGACCACCATACTGCGATCGTCAACCCGCCTGCCAAGCGTGGCGATTATGGCAAATCTTTTGAGGGAGGCTTATGTCCAGCAGTGGACGTCTTTCGGCTGATATGATGAAGATTTTCATTATATTTTGGACTTCCCCTCTTCATTGATGGTAATGATGACAATCCGAATTGACTTAGCTCTCACTTTAGTTGATCTAAAATTTAAGATGGAGCAATACAATTACACAAGTTATCTAATTTACATTAAGTAATGCTTTGAGATCTTATTTAAATAATCGGAAAAGTTGAAAAAGAAAAATACATGGTTTGGTAACATAAAACTTCCAATAAATAAACAAATCGTTTTTGGTGTACCCAACACAGCCACATTCCTAAACATAACGTTATTCTTCGAATATAATAAATAATAGTTAAAAAAAAACTAAAAAAACACGCTTTAAAAACCAAACTAAAAAGTAGAAAATAATTTAATTCTATTAAAAAGCGTGGGGTGCTTGATATTAATTGATTATAAAAATACCTCAAAAAGCACCCCACGCTTTTTAATAGAATTAAATTATTTTCTACTTTTTAGTTTAGTTTTTAAAGCGTGTTTTTTTAGTTTTTTTAACTATTATTTATTTTTTATTTTTTAGTTTTGCTAACTACAAAAGCGTGTTTTATTATATTTTTATTTTAATTATTGAATTGTCATAGGTCCTCGATAAGTCTACAAAGTTTAAATGAAATCTGACCGTTTAAAGTGGGTCAAAATAGCGTCCAAAGGAGTCGGTTACATAAAAACATACAAACAAACAAACATACAAGTGAAGCTAATATAAAGCGTGTAAAAACAAGAAATATGAATACAATAGGCGGTCTTATCGCTTCAGGCAATATTTACCTGATGACCAAGGAAAGAAAACATTCTGTTAGTAAAAATAAAACTATGTCAGTGAAAGTTGAAATTATTTTCAGCAACATCCACAAAGTATAGTAGTAACAAAGATCATTTTCTATTGTAAATTCTTAAAAATACATCAAGTATATTCAATAGAAACACGACAACGCGAAACATACTCAATGTCAATGTCTCAATGTTCAATGTTCTTGAATCTTGAATCTTGAACGGATATCCCTCTTTATACTCCACATTAGATTTTTGCCAGATGGAAATAATAATATATGGAAATAATAATATCGGAAGTATATTATAGTAGGGCCTGCGAAAAGGATTTTATTTCTTCTTTTCAGAAGAAAATAATCATAGTGCATCAAAAAATTCGTCCGCATCGTCGTCACGTGAAGAGTCGACCAAACGAACGGCAATATTTCGTAAAAAATCTATATTTTTTTCGAGAATTAATAATATTAGGTATATGTATATTTATTATTATATCCTAATAAAAAAAATGAAATTGCCATCAAACTAAAAATAAAACTTCCAAATCACTGTCGCGACATTCATTCATTCTCTACATTCAGGTGGCTCTCAAGCGTGCCGAGACGAATCGAGAATTCGAGACCGACGGACGAAGGTGTACTTTTACCATTCTCGATTCGATTTATTATGCATCTACTGCCATGAATACCAGATTTGTGCCACATTTACAGTTGCTTAGCCACGTCTACATCTAATGTACGTGAAACTGAATTTGTATTGGCATTAGTTAATATTTTATGCGGGGTGGTGCGGTTTTTCTGGTAGGCTAGGCAGTGCTTTTAGTATTTGAGATGTGTTTGCAGCTAGCAAACTTTTGAAGCTAAACGTTACAGATAACTTAATCTTTTACGCTGGGTACTTTCAGATTGGTAAAGCGTAGCATGTAATGTAACACAAATTAACCGTCAACAACAACTAGACGACTTTGTTAACGAGTGTTTATGTCATTTAACGTTTCACTAATCAAAATGGAGATTCATCAGGCTAACAACAAATGTCTTGTATTTTAGCCTGTGTTTTCCTACTATAGAGCAAATTCTGAATTATTAATTTCAAGACAATGCCATAATTTTTGCAATAAATTCATCGAATAAGTTTTGCACTGTTTTCCATCAATCAACTAACTATCCATTCGAAACAAACATTTAAAATACCAATTAAGTTTTTTCTACTTGAAAACAAGGAAAAACACAACAATTCACTGAGTAATTAATTAAAGCTTAACTTGAAAAACTAGAAACATTGTCACATCAAGTGCGCAATTGCAGGAGATAATTTTACGCACTGTTACGTTCTATTACAGTTTGTGACATATAAACAGTTATCAACGGTTGCTATCTTTAATCGCTATATTGCTGAGTTTTATGTTCTCGGAAAACCTTGTCCACTTCTGAGTTAAATAAATATAATACAATGATAAAAGAGATGTATTTGAGGCATTTCTTAAAAGTCATCATCATCTACTTGTCCTTGCCCCATGTTACTTGGGGTCGGCACAACACGTTTTGTTCTTCCATTCTCCTCCATCCACTCTCAGGCTACAATCCACTCCCTTTTCTCTTCCATATAATTCATCACACCATCCGTTGATCTTTTCTTTCGCCGATTTTCCATCCATCAACATTTATAATCATCTCTCTGTTAGTCACATTTCATCCCTCAGGACCCAAGTCTGCTATTTTTATAAATTCATCATTCCAACACGACCCCATTGTCATTCTGCTAAAAGTTCGTAATCTGCTAAATTCATAATGGTCGATCATTGGTCGGTCAATTGTCTCGTAATAGAATTGTGTTATAATGGCATTGTCGTATTGCCATTATTATAAAACACGTTAGTAGAAATGATTTTCCAAAAACTACTACTAAATTTGAACATTTATTCATGCCCGATTTCATTTATATATATTTTTACATATTATTTGTTAGTGTAAAATTTTAGCAGATTATCGCCTAAGTCAGCCACTCATTTGTCATTATGTACGAGATTACCAATAAATGCCACTTCTTTCAATGGAGTGTCAGTGGCTAACCATTGGAAAGTCATAATGACGCCATTATATTAGTAGATTACCAAACTTGTCAAAATCAATAATTATGAAATCAATGATAGACCATTCTGATACTATTTGAATAGCAGACTTGAGGACGATCACATTTCCATACTAAGTCAAACGTTTTCATTGCTGTTTTTATGTCACTGGCACCTTTTAAACTTCCTCATAGATACTTATTTCTTACCTTAGTCATTCTTGTACCTCCACTCATACATCTCAACATTCTCATCTCCGCTACATGCAATTTTAATTCACCCCTCATATGTCTTATCACAGATTTACACATTTTCCCCTATAGCACATTAGGTACTCCCTTTGCAAGAAGATACGATCATGAGATAAAACAAATACTGCCAGTATTACTTTAGTCCCAAACATAAAATATACCAAAAGAAGAAACAAAACCACATCAACCATAATCCATTTATTCATACGACATCAACGACAAAAGAAAAAAAAAACACATCTTAAATTCTATCAAAGGTTATAGAATCAGTGTCGTGATCTCCGTTTACAATTCGCTCTAGACTCGATAACTGAAATTGTCATAGCGAAGATGGATTCGCAAAATGTTTGCTATCGCCATGAATGCTACAGTAACTGAACATCGTAAAAATGTGATACGGATTTTGTAGACACAGCTGAAGTATATTTTTGTTACGTATTCTCGGATGAAAAGGCTACAGGGAATTGGATATTATTTATTTATAGTCTGTAGGATTTTTAATACACGTTAGCGTAACACGACATTTCTAGGATTTGTTAAAAATACGCTACAGAAGGTACGTTTAAGACCACAGCTCTGTATGCTTAAACCAAATTGGTATTCTGAATCATCATCGTCATTTGAGCCTCAACCATCTCACTGCTGAGCAGAGCAGAGGAGCACAGTTCTCTTTTGCAGGTCATTTATCACAGTCATATTCTGTATGCCTTAATTTTACTTTACGCTATAACTATAATTAAAAATGACTGTAAAAACCATCATTCGAAACACTTGTCTGTTTATAGCATAACTAACTACATAAATGAAAATCACATTCCTCGCACTATTTAAATAAATCCCCGTTAAAATGTTGGTCTAGCAAACTACCCAGTTTACCTTTGACACACAATTACTCAAATTTCAACTCAAAATAACTTACTTAACTCTAAATATTTCGGTATGTAACTGCACAATGCAACAACTGTACATTACAGAACACTGTAAAACAAAATTGTTTGCTATGACTACAAACACGAATTGCTACTGTTTTTCATAACCTTCTCATATTTGCTTAAATTCTGTGTTAACCTAAAGAGTAAAGACTTACTTATAAACCCGTTACGCTGCAGCATTTTTTTGTTACATTTGCATTTCGTAAAAAACCGTCGACAATCTAAACGACAATAAACGTCCCAGTTCTGCATTCATTTACAGCGGAAAGTGTTGACGTTGGCAAAACAATGGCAGGACTCGCGCGCGTTCCCATCTCTGACTACACAATACATCGACGGTTATTCACCGCGACAGAAAGCTGGAGTCTGTCTATGCGACAATGGATATTGTGGTGTTCGATCCGTTCGCTCTACAGTTGCCGAGTGCCGCCAATCGCTTCGCTGCGTTCTAATTCAATCGCGTCCGCCGTGAAATAATAAAATGCAGTTGCATGGTTGTGAAAATGCACCGATAGGATTTGTGATTGTATCAGCGTTGCTTGGGTGGTTTTGGCGTAGTATTGATGGCAGAGGAGATTTTAATTTCAACCGGCCTGACAGTTTAGGATACCCTTTAAAACAACTAGTATACAAGGTATTGGGTTGGGAATTAGGGAGAAATTAAAAGAAAAGTGGTTAGCGGAGCTTATCTAAATAAATAAAAAAAGTGATTTATTTCCTGAATTTTTATTATTTAATAATCTGTGTCAAGAATTTGTAAAAGAAAATACAGACAGAAATTTTCTTTTAACGTAACGAACCTTAGCGTTACAATACACAACGCGGGAGCACTAGAATCAGATTTATTATAATAAAATAAGAATGGAGTTGGCATTATAGTAAGTACTTAATCTTATTTTGTTTATGTTCAAAGCCGTAGATTGTATTTTCATTCTAACTAAATTTTGAGGTTGTTGATTCATCCCCTCTTTGAGGAGTGGTTTGAGAGGCGGCATGGCGTCCTCACCTTCCGCCTGACACAGGTCCTCACCGGACACGGTTGTTTCGGGAGGTTCCTGTTTCGGATAGGGCGGGAGGAAACGCCCGGGTGTTTCCATTGCGAAGATCGCCCTGAGGACACGGTGGAGCATACGGTGGAGGTCTGCCCGGCTTGGGCGGAGCATCGCCGTGTCCTCGTGGAGGTGATCGGCAGCGGCGATCTCTCGCGTCCGACCCTGGTCCAGGCCATGGTACGGAGCGAGAGGGCATGGCTAGCAGTCGCCTCCTTCAGCGAAGCAGTTATGCTCGCAAAGAGGGAGGCGGCGCACGTGAGGGAGATGCAATACATGCGCCCTCACAGCCGTGGCCTTCGCAGGAGACGCCCTGGGCGTCGGGAATCCAAGGCTGATTCCCGGCCACCGTAGGCGCGGGCTTGCGGATGGCGAGTAATGGGTAGCTCGCTGTCCGGTAAGGACCAAGCCCGGGTCGACGGCGCGTTGTGTTCCACGCGCGCCTCGAAGAGATGTCATCAGCAACTGATGGGGCCCGCAAGGGCCGATGCCTGCCAGGGGTGCGGGTTATTCGAAAGAGATACCGCGGCCCCTGGCACACAGGCAAGTGAGGGAACACGGGTGGGTTTTAGTCAGTAAAAGTCTGACACGCCCTCCCGCTCCACCCAGAGCGGGAGAAGTTATTTGAAGATTTCCCAACCAGAAAAAAAAAAAAAAAAAAAAAGGTTGTTGATTCATATTTGGAGTAATCTCTACACAGCTGGTACAAACACGGACAATAGTGGTGGATCACTTCACCCATATGCCTTAAGCAATAAGGTTGAAAAGTGGTCGACCGCCAGTATACACTGGCGGTGGCGATGGTATAGAAGTGGATCTATCTGGCACGTACACACAGCGTCAGTATGTGCTAACCCCTGTT
Organism: Polymixis lichenea; assembly: GCA_949091785.1. Classification (NCBI taxonomy): domain Eukaryota; kingdom Metazoa; phylum Arthropoda; class Insecta; order Lepidoptera; family Noctuidae; genus Polymixis; species Polymixis lichenea. The sequence goes on along the minus strand of OX420945.1, from coordinate 17,345,314 downwards.
TTAAAATGTTATACTGCTACAACATATAATTCCTTTCTAATAATCTACAGAATACTTCACTTGGATTCGAACCGTCGTGCATCGCACCCCCGAACGTCGACATATACCCGGCAGTTTGACGAACTAGCCAGCAAGCCCATATGTATTACGATGAAATTGTTATCGACTATCGTCCGAGTTACGTCATCTTTAGTTCTCTGTCTAATCGATAGACTATGTTATTTGAGGGTATCCATTAAGTTAAATTCTAACGTTTTCTTTATAAAATTAATAGCTACCCTCAAGGTATAACTACAACGTTTGATGTATAAGTTCACTTAAAACGTCTGTTTATAGAGACGATATGATAGATCACGTGACATTTCGTTAGTTTATATCAATCTAAAATATTTCTAGGCTTCTAGGATTTCCTATTTTATCGTTTGCGTTAAAAGGATATCACTTGTCTACTGACCCGTTTGTGTCAGTTGGTAAAATATGTATAATAACTTATCTGTAAATTTTCAAATAAAATTGTAAAATCTTTTTAGTAAAGTGAGATCAAAATTTTGTTAAATAATAGCAATAATTAATATTACGAAATGGTTATGAGAGTATTGAATTTTGATTGATTTTTTAATTGTTTATAAATATACTAAATATACCATATTCACTAAAACATTACGTACAATACGTACAATAGTTTTTTTTTTTTTTTTTAAACATGTTCTCTCAGCTGCCCGTGTGCCAGGGGCCGCGGTATCTCTTTCGAACAACCCGCACCCCTGGCAGGCATCGGCCCTTGCGAGCCCCACCAGCTGCTGCTGACGTCTCCCTGCGACGGGTCAGCAGTAGCCCCGCCGCCTACCACTTTTCGGCCGCAGGGGATAGGGAGAGCGGCCAACGCTATACCGACACTCCTCTTCCCCTGCGGCCCCACCGCGTCCGCCATCAAACGGTGGCGGCCCCGTCCAGGCCACGGAAGGGAAGAGCGCTACTCAAAAGTACCGGCACTCCTCCTCCGCCGCAGCCTGTAACTCTCAGCCGCGATGCCTCCCATTCGACATCGCGGCCCGCCTCAGCTGCGATGCACCTCACCGCAACCTACTTTTTGGCCGCTACGTCATCGGCTTGGAGGCACAAGCCCTGACGAGCGGCCCCACCTTGGGGTTCCTCTTCGCTTCACCGTGGGAGGGTGACCACGGTTACTGAGCCCCCCCGCAACGACAATGCGGGAACCCCACTGGGGGGGATACGTACAATAGTTACGGTAACATCCGTCGTTAATAATAAAAATATAGATTTCATTCTCACTTACGTATAAGTAATCAATTCCATTGTTAGTTCCGTGTGGTGCCCGGACGTAAAAGAATAGCACCATCCCATTTCTTCCCGTGGGTGTCGTAGAAGGCGACTAAGGGTCTTACTAGAGAATGGGCATCAGCGTTATCTACGCATTTGACCACCATACTGCGATCGCCAACTCGCCTGCCAAGCGTGGAAATTATGGCAAATCCCCCCCTTTTGGGGGAGGCTTATGTCCAACAATGGACGTCTTTCGGCTGATATGGTGATTCACTGAAACAATACAGTAATTTTAATAAAATGTTTTTGAAAAATACAAAAAGTAACTTGGGCCTAGCACGGGTTTGAACGCACAAGTCTTTTTTTTAATACGTTGCTCCACACTAGGAATTATTCCTGTATTGTGGGTGCGTTTACAAACATTTCAACTCACATGCACAGACAGCCAGACCCGGAAAAACTATTTGTAGGTCATACTAATATTTGTTCCGTGCGGCAATCGAACCCGCGACACGCAGCGCAGCAGTCAATCGCTCAACCACTGCGCCAACCGTGCCGTCAGTTTTGGAGGGGTAACTACTTAATGGTGCTGTGTGTACTTACTATAGTAATTTTTTTCTCACGAGACGACCCGTGCTCTACATAAGTAAAGGTACCAACACGTTGTGAATGAGCGTGTTAGTGCAGCAAGAGCTCTCGTACCGGCCAAGACACAGGCGAAGTCGGAAGTGTGTATGTGCGCGTGTGTGTTACGTGCTGAAGCTACTCGTCTTCACGCAACACATTCACAGCGTATTCGTATTCTTATTTACCACTAGCAGCGTTTCCTCGTGATATAAGAATACTGTACCTATGTTAAACTTTGTAATAAGCCAATTGCAGGCTTGTTAGAAAACGCATCAACACTCTGATTGCATGTGTAAATACGTACTTCAGATGTTATTTTTCGTTGAACTTGTGAAGGTCAATACTTGAATACCAGCGCTGCGACAATTTTTTTTTAAATGTCGCAGCATCATGCTGAGATAGGCCTTTTGGCCTTTTGGCCTCGTACGGGACTTTGTTTTTTACTTTTACTTTTTGTTTTTCTCTAATTTTCATTTATATTTTATTAAGTATGTTATTTAGTTAAGTTTGTGTTATTCCTGTGCGAGTCTAATAAATACTTTTTCTTTCTTTCTTTCTTTCTTTCTTGAAAAAACCTTAAAATTTAAGTCGCAATCTCATCTCAGCCACAAGTTACGTCAAAAACTTCCTATAAAGTAAGTTTAGAGGATTTTTACAGATTGAGATTAAGATTAGAATATAAATGTTTTTACAAGTAAGGGAATTCCTTTCTTTCTGTGTGAATACTTTACCTTTCTGATTTGGTTCACTACTAAAAACGATGACTCTCACATCTATCTTAGCTGGTAAGTTAATTAAAACCAATTTCCAATCACCTATAAAAAGAATTAAAAAAATCTTTCCATGTAATATTTGTTCCGTAAATTCTGTAATGCAGATGTCAGGTGCAATGTGCGGCGGCATCCATCCGAGAGATTGCCTCCCCACTGGGTTCATATCGATGATAATGTCCCAGTATACGAATATCTGGGCAATGGAACATTTTTGGATATTTTTCCAATTATTTTGGAAGATATTGAACGGTGAGGCGAGGAGAACAGTTGGAGTGGACTAGTTGCTGTTGTAATCACGATTAGATAGATGGAGATAGAGAGGGTTGTGGCTAATTAATAATAGCCGCGAGGGTTCATCCACCAGGTTAAGCTTCACTTGCTGCGGTTGGTCCGTGGATGGGTGACCATCTTTATATACCAAGACCCCGTGCTTCAAAAAGCACGTTAAGCCGTTCGTCAGGCTGTCATTCGTGGACCTTTGACAGTCGTTACGGGTTGTCAAAAGCCCAAAAGTCTGACAACCAGGCTTAACAAGGGATGTCGTATTACCTAGTAAGGCAGTCGCTCCATGTAAAATACTGGTTTTCAGCTGCATCCGGTTTGACTGGAAGCCAACCCCAACATAGTTGGGAAAAGGTGAGACAGATGATGTATCACGACTAGAAAGATCTCTTTTGGGACCCCTTGAAAGGTATGCTGGGTATGGGTGAAGATGAGGATGCCTTGATAAGGTGCTTAGTACACGAAACCAGCGTGCTTGTATGACCAGAGGCCCTAGTGTCAGTTTCATTTAACAATCTTGATCAAATGCATCGAGCGCGTTTGGCGCTCCGATTGGCCCTGAATTGGTGACGGACCAATCCGGGCGCCGGACACGCTCGAAACGTTTGATCGAGATGGTTAAATGAAACTCACACTAAGGCCTCAGATGTATGAACGTAAACGAGTCAAAAGGAGTATACATATAAGAGTGGTGAAGGCACGTGGCGATCTGTTGTTTGTGCCGAGATAGGGAAGAAGGCGTGTTGTGTGCAGGTATGTACGACGCGGTATAGTGAAAACTCCAGTCTTCCTCGATACCACCATTAGGTATACTAATAGCGATACGATCAGTTGCTTAGGATGCGCCCTCAATCTGGCCTCACTTCGCTACCGCTATGTCAGAGTACTTCGACTGACGTCATCGAATACATAACATAAAACAGTTGGATTCTGCAGAAATCTGTACACAATAGATTAGACTCTGTCTTTTAAACTAGGGTATCCTGTATCTTAAGAGACAGTGTTTCGCAATGAAGGTCCAATTGCTATATGTGTCAATGGACTGTGTCGATACCTTTATAAGGCAAAGAAAGAAGATATAAGTTGTGATTTACCTTCGTTTTTAAATTATATATGAGTATATGAGAGTGCGAGGGGAGGGTGAATGAATATGACTGTAGTGTGTAGGTGTTTGTGTGTGAGTGTGGATGAGTAGGAGATGTGATGCGGTATGTAATTGATTTGGAGTTGTGTGAAGTTGTATGCGCGAGTGTGTATGGATGCGAGGATAGAAGTATTCGTGCAAGCATGGAGATGTGAGCATATTAAGCGATGTAGGTAAATAAAGGGAGTAGGGTACCAACGTAACAAAATATTCCATAAAACGTAAAAAGTCCAAAATCAAACAAATCATTCAGCGCGTTCTAAAACATGTATCCAAACCCTAAAACGCTCGTATTTTTACCAACCCCAAGGAATCTTTACTCAGCAACCCTCCATCCCATCAACAATAATGATGATGAAAATCTGTGTGTTCACATTGAGAGAATAATTTCTGCGAATACAAATTGTGTTGATGTTAATTGCGTGTCTGTACGTTGTAAGTAAGAGCGGCATTATCTGTTGTGCACGGTCCAACGCTTTGGGTGTAAATTGGTAGCAAGTTGTTGCAACAAAGACAACTTTGATACAGAACTGTGTGATAATGTTCTGGTAATTAGTGATTGCGATGTTGTTGGTGGGAAATGAAATTATTTTGATTCGGAACTGGTGATATTTTAGATTTGCCCCTGCCTTCGCTCTGAGCGGGGGTTTTCTAGGATAAAAGTTTTGTTTATTTTTTTTTGGTCATGCTAGGTCATTCATGCAAAGTCATTCAATAAAATTTTCAGGTCATCTAAATCCAGTTAGCCCAGTTTTGGATCAAGCTTTATAGGAATTGTTAAGGCCATCTGTCACTCATTTATACAGTGTGTAACAGAAACCCTATTGCTATCCTTAAGCATTAAAGATAACAGCTGGTATAGTATCTATACACAGTTTCAGCTTCCGCTCAAAATAAAATACTCTAAGAATTGATACCAAATTTTCGGTTTCATGTTTCTTAAATTCAAATCATAACAAATGTGTCACCGCACTACGTAGGTCAATAACTTTCCAGATTACTTGCCAATATCACGATAAATGTCTTACGAGAGGTGTTTTTAATTCAATTTGAAAAGTTCGGTTTCTGGTACCAATGTATTAAAAATTCTCATAACTTCCGAACATGTAGAGATAGAATTAAAAACCCTTCCAATATCGTTTGATATCATCTAAGGAAGCCGTGCCCTTGGTATTTATATACCTTTTCTTTTACACATTGTAGAACCGCTCCGACACAGCAAATAATTTGTCATTCAAGTTAGGATCTTAAATCACATTAAATTTAGGTTATTTTTACGTTGACAATATAGTCCTCCAGACCGTATTTTGGCCATGGCGGCCAATATCTACGGAGACTAGCCTTCAGTGCGGGAGATATTATAGTGCATAAGTGTGCACGCAGACAAAGGCACACTCGTTCTTCCCTCACTCTTCACTCATAACCCGATGGGACGGCAATCTGACACGACCGGAGAGATATCAGGCGCAGGACCAACACTTATCGTGCTTTCCGAGGCACGGGGGTATGACAACGCCAAATTTCAAGCTCCCCTACGCCCCCACGACCAACCACGAGACCAACGGGGCAGTCAATACAATGACAATACAATGTAGTGGACAGCTCGAGGGTAAAATGTAGTGCAAAGTTAGTCATCGTTCGATTGTAAAAGAGTACAGTCGACTAAAAAGTATTAGTAACAAAAGAGTGTTTTTATCTTATGTATACAAATAACAAGCATTGACGTAATTATTTCTTGTACAAACAAAAAATAATTACGTCAATGCTTAACCAACCGTGGCCGCGTGGCCACGACAGTAACACCAGTAACACTTTTACTTATGGGTTTGTAAGATTGTCTTCCATAATATCTCCAAGACTCAAATAACCGTAAGTAACTCTATAAATGGTTGGTATCCCGGTTATAGTGCCCAAAATGACCCTCGTAGGCCTAGAAGACAATACATTTGTGGGCAAACCCTAATAATTTCTGGGGACAATGTTTGTTTTCTTGAGACAACTTCGTTTTTGTCGTTGTATTTGTTTGTAAGAATCGAGGCATAGTTTTATACAAACCCGGCAATTTTTTGCAGTTAGAATGGAATCATTAACTTAACAAAAATCTTGAATTCTTTCAAGGCCTTAGAATAGAATAGAATAACGTTTATTGTCTCCAGTATTACAGCTAGTAGTACTAGTAGATACACTTATACACAAAACTATAATGCCGGAAGCAAAAGGTTTAAGCGTCAGCGTTACGCTTAGGTCCCCCTAGCGGATTGCAAAGCGCTGGTTTTCAACTTAAACCCTTGACTCCGGTTTACAAAAATAAAGAATTCGATTTAGAAAAATCGCATTAAAAATACACAATATTACTATAAGATGATCATACATTAATAATTTGAATTCGAAAAAGAGAAAGTGGATGGTTTATAACAGTTTGTGGACACGACCAGTTATTTTATCAACAAAGAAAATAAAAAATTAAAAGAAAAGAAAAAAATAGATGGAACACTACTGAACGGCTGTTTCATAGTAATTTGGTGTTCTTTTTTTAAAATTCAAATACTAGCATTTTACATTTTTGTTTGAAATTGATTGTTTTTAATGCTTCGGAAGAAAGGCGGCATATTGTTCCACATCTTTAATGCTGCATGTTTGAAACTTCCTTTATACCTTTTCGTTTTGTGTCTCGGTATCCTTAGGACATCTCTGCCACGAAATATCGTGTCAGTTGAATTGTATCTATCGGAACAAAATGTCATTGATTTTGTCTTAGTAAGTACAGAATAGGTCTACTTCGGACCTCTTCGATTCGTTTTTTTTTTTTAAATTTACATACTACTTTAAAGTTTCTACATGTAGAAACTTTAAATTTTGCACAAGTATTTCTTATACAATAAAGGTGAGCGTAAAGAAAAGATTTTCGGAAGTTTATCCACTGAAGAGGTTTCTAAGCATTAATTATTTAGCTATATTTAGTCAGCAACGCAAAAGCAAGGCAATGTCTGCCAATTACATGTCAAATTAATGTGCTCTTTGATTAACTTGCACTGATGATCGGAATTTGTATCTATCTATTAATTGATACCTGAATTGCAATTAGCTTTTAATTATATGATAACCTTGTTAAATACGAGACTATGTAGTTGTTATAAAATGTACATTATATGTATGTAAAAAGCACTTTTGAACGTTAATTACATTAAAATATTTTTCATTATTTACATTAAAATTTAATTGATTCTAGTCGCCCCTTCTAAAAGATAGTTTACTATGGAAAAAAATAGGCAAGAATTTACACATCATTACTTACTCTTATAAAATATTTTGTATGTATTAATTATATAATTATATGTAAAGACGATGTACTTATAATTAAATTACCATTGCCAATAGGTAAAAAGTATTATTTGATAGATACATGGTGCTCACATATTTACAAATATTCCTAAAATTTTAACAAGTATAAAGCCAGTAAAATATCCCTTATACTAGGTATAAAGATAAATACCACAATTTCACGTCCACACATACATATAGCAACGCTGTTATCCAAGGCCTGATGATGATGATGATTGGACTCCCTTCTCCGCACGTAGACTCCCACTCGGTCCGTTGTGCGTTGTGCGTTGTGCGTGCGTTGTGCGTGTATCCAAGGCCTGATAGTGCACCGTAGACCAAATTAGCCTATAGGTAACGTTTTTAGTGTGCTATCTGCAGAATACATCAAAACTAACGAAATCGATATTGAAACAAATTGTTTTAAAATAAAGTTTTTATGTGTCCTATGAATAAGAGATTCAATAAAAGAGTAACCTAGGATTTTCTGGCTGACTTTTCTCCATAGGAAACAACGGATTGAAACCGTGCTTCTGATGTATCATAATGGTCCATCTGTTGGTTTATCCATCCCATGGGTATCTTCTACTAGCACTTCGCCCGTGACATTATTCGCATATAACTCATGTTACTCCGTTATAATGTAGCTTTCCATAGGTGAAAGAATTTTTAAAATCGGTAACGTAGTTTTTTGAGTTTATCCATTACAAATAATTTAACAAACAATAAAATCTTTCCTCTTAATAATAATTAGAGTAGATAAATCAATCAAAATCTAAAATCATTTATTCAAACTAGGCTGAGAGTCAGCACTTTTTGAATGTCAAAATTACATAAGACAGTCCTCCCAAAACGCCCGCCCTTCACCACTGGCTAGTGCTTTAGCTGGGACGAAGAATTGGCGCAACAAACTCCCCTTGAATAAATGACTTTTGTTTTGTTTTTTTTTATTCCAACCGGACCAATTTGCGGGCAGAAGCTAGTGTAAAATAAAATATATTGAATTAAATTGAATATTAGTAATTTTGTAATGAAAAATAGGTATGGCCAGCAAGTTCTTTAAATTAACAGTAGCTTCAGATACAATGCTCTCTTTCTGGAGAATATTTCCGACATAATTATAAACATTTCATGTTATGGAGATACATTTGACTCAAGTGATCTGGAGTAGCGCTACTTTTGCGGTTGCAGGCGCTTTGAAAGTTTCAAGCGAGGAAAATGGGTCACACAACAGCAGTTTATCCTTTGCAGTTTAAAATAAAAAGTAACTGTAAATGTCACATACTCATTACGTCAGGTATACTTAGTTATAAATGTCAAGTGATATGAAACTGATGTAATTTAATTATATGCAATAAATGAAACCATTTATAATACTAGTCCACAGCAGTATAGCAAAATTAAATGTTAAATAAAAAACCGTACATTAAATAAGTGTAATTTTTAAACAAAAGAAATTCAGTAGAACTATACAATATGTAACAAAAACCCTGTTGTTCCTTCTACCCACGTTTTCAGAATCGGTATACATACGTAATAAAGCATGTCATTTATAAAAACTGTTTAACAAAAATAATTAAAATAAATATTTAATTATGAATATTTGTAATGTTTAACTAATTTTGATTAGATCAAAGAAAGCCGCCAAGCTCGTAGTCTATTGTGCGAAATAAGGATACTTGTAAAATCAGATACTGTTAACATTTTTTTTGAATAATGTCGATTTTAATAGTTATTTGATGTTGAACTCTCGACTAGCCAATGCTTATTTTTTAAATTATAACTTCGTAAATGTTGTGCTTGTGGGTAAGTGTATACGTCCCTAAAAGGAACAACAGGGTTTTTGTTACATATTGTACACTCTGTATAGACACATTTATGGCAAATAAGTAGAACACGTAACAGGGTCGTGATAGTCTGCACTACGTGGCAACGTCGCTTTTCAATGTCCAAGGATTCAAGATCATTGAATCATAGACCTAGTAAATCAATTTTACAGTGTTAAATTTTCCTAAAAATTAAAACCTATTTTTTCTCTATGTACTGGACCGATTTCGTTCATTTGAATATCGCCAGCAAAGGCGATAATTAGTATTTTTGGTTTCTTTTATTGTATTTAATGGAGTTTCCATACTGTATACATGACCGACTGGGAAAAAGGGTTAAAACAGCTGCTGTAGCGACCTTTTTGGACATGCTACTGATAGTTGTCACAGGATAAAGTTTTTGCCGCGGATCGGGTAGGTTAACCCAGAACTTAGATTATTGTCAAATTTACTCTATTTTTATGAAACCTTCTATGTACCTATGTAGCAGTAATGTTAGTTCTGTAATAAAAATAACATAAGTACAAACATAAAAACGTGTTCGGTTAAATAAATTGGTAGCAAGAATCGTCATGGCAGTAGCTACTTGTGATATGTTATAGAAGCTTCCATAACATGCTGATCAGCTGTTTAAAGACTTTCTATCTATAGGGCATCGAGAGAAATGTGATCTTCCGAATAAACTATAAGAATGAATGGTTTATGGTTTTGGTGATTTGAGTGAACATTGACATGCTGCTGTAGGTACAAACGCGGACGATAACGGAGGATCGCATTATATCGCCAGTGTCCCTGGTGGTAGGTACATTGCCTTGATATACCGCACTTATGTACTTATTCAAACCTAGCTGTGTCTTACACATACATAGTTTTTGGGTTAAAGCATACGTAACTGTAAAAAAACGTGTAAATTTGTACCAAAGAGGGTACAAATTTACATGTTTTTTTACAGTTAAAGTTTGGTGATTTTGCTAACAGTGTAATTAATTTTCAAATTTATTTTATCTCATGATATATAAAACCTTCAAAAGTCAGTCCTTCTTCAGAAAAAATTAAATTGGATAAGTTAGAAGAGCTAGATCTCAATACAGAATGTTTTATAACGCGAATACCTAAAAAAAAGTAGTACCTACTCACATCGAACAAGAGCTAACGTTGATTTTTAGGATTGCAGAATCCAGCCAATTTTTTTCTTTATTTAGGTTTTCAGAACTTCCAGTTTGTGCGATTGAAAGTGCTTTTATCCTATCCTACATTTTTAGGCTCTCTGTACAAATAAAACTATAGGCACAATTCGCATTTTTCCATACGTCTGTGAGAAGGCTTTTGAAAATATTTTGCGGGGAATTCTGTGGCATTTTGTTTTTGGGAGGCTTTTGTTTTCATTGATTCTTTTCCTAGCTTGCCGGGTATTGTGTGTTGTACGGGGAACAAAGATTTTACGTGGAAATTGAAGTATTACGGGCCATTTTTCTATCTGCTAATAACAGCATAATGTACTAAAAGCTAAAAAATAATTCGGTAGGTCCTAGGTATCAGTCATCACACCACTTTCCTCATCAATCTAGGGCATTGATCAGACAAAAAAATTAAATAATAGTCTAGCCCTTTCATTTGATACCCATATTGAGGGTTGTGAAAAAATGTGTAATCTGCCATCTTGGATTTAAAATGATACTGATTAAATTAAATTGTATTGTTATCAAAACTAAAGGTGTGTACCAAATATCAGATCAATCTGCCAACAGGAAGGGCGTAAAATTTTAAGCACTATATTTGACCCAAACAAAAAACAAGCAAAATTAAACCTTTTATCAACACACAGGGCAAGCTAAATAACACCGTTTAATAAAAATTTACTGATGAAATCTCCGTTCACTGTTACAGTACAGCTATATCATGAACATAATGCAACATTGCACATGTAAGCGGGCACGCTCTTTATAAATAAAAAATATATTTTATTTAGAGACTACATAGTTACGTACGTACGTTAGTACTACATTACGTTAGTATCAAAATGATCTTATAAGCTATGTTAGTATATTTGGAACACAAGAAAAAAAACAATTTATGCTTGGAGCCTTTTAATTAGGTAAAGTTCCGTTTACGTTTTATTTGTGCATTTCTGCTTGAGTCTAGTTTTCAACGCTTTTGTTTGGCATAATTGGCGTATGCAAGCTATGATATGGCAAATAATTTTTGCGCCACTTCTTCCCAGCTTAAGCACTAGGAAGTGGTGAAGAGCGAGCGTTTTGTGGTACTGTCTTATGTAATTTTTATGTTCAAAATGTGCTGATTTTCAGCCCAGTTTAAATAAATTAGATTTGATCTTGTACTTGTCTAATGATTATTGAGTGGCTAAAGTTTTACAGACAATGCCAATTAGCCTATTTGAATTGTCCAATGGATTCCTATTAGCATTGATTCCATGATTATTCCGTTATGTTTCATGTAATGAGTACCTCCAAAATCTGAGCGAAACTTCTCACTTTCTTCCCTATAATAGTTAACACAATTTCCGTCCAACTGTCCGCACCAACTCGTCCCAATTACAAACAGTTGGCCCAACAATAGTTTCCATCATTATAATCTAGACATTTCGATTGCCGCTGCCACATTTCCCAGGGTATAACTTTGAAGATCTGCCTCTGAAAGGGTTAGGTCCGAACCTCAATTACAGCGGGTCCATTCTGTGTGAAGTTCCGTGTTAGTCAGACATGTTGGTAATGAGAATTTGTGGTGACGACGTTGGGTTACATCTTTATGTTCACTCGGGAGAGTAGGCAAAGTTTGTATCGACAATGGTGAGTACATTGTAAATGCAAAGCGAAGTGCAAAGCGTGAGATGCACAATAGGTGGAGCGGATTGTAGCAGAAGTTTTTATATAGCGTTTGATTTTCTATGGAATATGCTAGACAGGTTACTAGAACAAAGCTTGCAAGTTACGATGTCTGATTGAGTGGCTGCTGAATTTAGACACACACGTGTGTGAATGAGTTACTATCGGGATATTCTTGTACAATGATTGCATTGCATTAGTTAAGATCATACTGATCAATACTCGAAAATTATTTTTGAGGTAATTTTGGACGAAACTCCATTGAATTGGACACCCGAATACCAGCGGTTGGCAAGTATCTAGACTGTTTATTTATGTACCATACGACCAAATTCTTTCCTAGCTCTGGCCTTCTTTTAGATTTATAACCTAACCCGACTTTTAAATTGCATTAAACCTCGTTTGTCACGCGACTATTTTGGAGGCTTCTTTTTTAAACATTCTTGATTCGTAGGTATTCGGGGTTGATCGTGTCGTGTTGGCAATACGTCCTCTTCTGTCGCTACGTATTGTAAAAGTTTACTTTGAAGGGCGTACTGGGGTGCTGTCGTAGGTACCTACTAGCGTATTGTTATTCAACGTAAAGCGGCCGAGTTGTCACGCTATTATTTGAAGGTACGGAGCTGTTGTGGTGCAAAACATGAGAGAAAAGATATTTATCGGGGTATTGCTCGTTGTAACATCAGCTTGAAAAATGAATGTTAATTCTAACTTGAGAGACGTAGCCTTGACAAACAGACTACATTTTTGTCACGTCTATGCACTATAGGTACGGAATTCCATATAACGCTTTTTTCTAAAGGGTTTATTATTACAGTTACTGTTAGCTTGCATCATACCAATGCTCGGCCTGTGCCTGGTCGCTTGTTCTCTATATTCTATAGCTCGTGCCGCCATCTTCTACGGGGTTTGCCGCGACGCCTTACGGTTGCGTCATCGGTGGAGGTCTGCCCAGCTTGGGCGGAGCAACGCCGTGTCCTCGTGGAGGTGATCGGCGGCGGCGATCTCTCGCGTCCGACCCTGGTCCAGGCCATGGTACGGAGCGAGAGGGCATGGCTGGCAGTCGCCTCCTTCAGCGAAGCAGTTATGCTCGCAAAGAGGGAGGCGGCGCACGTGAGGGAGATGTAGTACATGCGCCCTCACAGCCGTGGCCTTCGCAGGAGACGCCCTGGGCGTCGGGAATCCCAGGCTGATTCCCGGCCACCGTAGGCGCGGGCTTGCGGACGGCAAGTTATGGGTAGCTCGCTGTCCGGTAAGGACCAAGCCCGGGTCGACGGCGCGTTGTGTTCCACGCGCGCCTCAAAGAGATGTCATCAGCAACTGATGGGGCCCGCAAGGGCCGATGCCTGCCAGGGGTGCGGGTTGTTCGAAAGAGATACCGCCGCCCCTGGCACACAGGCAACTGAGGGAACACGGGTGGGTTTAAGTCAGTAAAAGTCTGACACGCCCTCCCGCTCCGCCCAGAGCGGGAGAAGTTATTTGATGATTTCCCACCCAGAAAAAAAAAAAAAAAAACGGTTACGTAGTGGTCCCACAGCCCATTGCGCATACGGCAGACGTGGGCAGCCCAGTCCCACCTCAGCTAACCGGCTTCTTGAGCAACGTCAGTAATCTGTATTGCGGAGCGCAGTGTGGTGTTCCGAATATGGTCTGCCAATTTGACGCCTACTGCGCTCTATTACACATTGGAAAACTGAGTTTGGAGTTTTGAATGTTTATTAGTATTAATTGAAAGTCTTTGACATATCTCAGGATACTAGGGGGTATTATAACGAAAGCTAGAACAATGACAAATTATGAATATTGTGGTGGAAATACGATTGGCGTTACTACATGTGGGTGAACTTGGCAGATCATTTCTCAGCAGAGCAAAATATAATGTGAGTTCTATTCGCATGCGGATGAGTTCTGGAGTTCCTTATACTTAAAAAATATAGTTCAGGCGTTTTTGCCTGAAAAAAGGTCGAATGAAAATATGCTCTGCTAACTTCCGGTAGCAGATCATTTTTTCCAAAATTACAATTTTAAAACTGATTTAGGCACACAGTGGTGGGTTCTATAGTTCCTAATACTTTTCCGGAATAGTTCTGCCGACCTAAGTCATGAAATAAATAAAAAAGAAAATGTTACCCGCTACAAGGAAAATAAAATCATTTTGTTAAAAGAGGCGCCTGGTAAATGTGTAGCTTTTCGTAGATTCTATGGACTAAGTTTAGTAGCCGTCAAGACCCCCAGAAACAGAAAAAAACAAAATAAACGCAGTTGTCTCTAAAAGATATCAGCAGAGCCTTATGAAAAAGTTAGATAGCAAGAAATCTCGATTTCATTGAGTGATTAAGTTGGTATGATAAAAAAAACAATTGACTACAACTGAGGATGTAACCCTCCACATTTCATATTGCAACTATAAATGAACTAAACTAAAACGGCATAAGTAACCCAGAACTCTGACTCAGGTATCAGCGGAGCATGGGTAAAGATTTAAGACGGAAAACCTCAGGATTTTAATCAGTGGAATAAAAAGACGCATCAAAATAAATTTAAATAGCACTCAGGAGCCGGAACTCAACGGTTTCTTATGCACCATTAAAATAACTATCCAAAAATATGCAAACGAATCCGAGAACTCCGACTAAGGTATCAGAAGAGCATGGGTAAAGATTTAAGACGGAAAAACGCACGATTTCAATCAGTGGTTAAGAAAGATGGATCAAAAAAAAATTCAGTAGAACTCAGGAGCAGGAACTCCACAGTTTCTTATGCAACAGTAAAATAACTATCCAAACACATGCACACGAATCCCAGAACTCCGACTCAGGTATCAGCAGAGCATGGGTAAAGATTTTAGACATAAAAACGAACGATTTCAATCAGCGGTTAAGAAAGATGGATCAAAAAAAAATTGAGTAACACTCAGGAGCGGGAACTCCATAATTTCTTATGCAACACTAAAATGACTATCCAAGAACATGCACACGAATCCCAGAACTCCGACTCAGGTATCAGCAGAGCATGGGTAAAGATTTAAGACAGAAAACCTCAGGAATTTAATCAGTGGTATAGAAAGATGTATCAAAAAAAAATTGCGTAGCACTCAGGAGCAAGAACTCCACAGTTTCTTATGCAACATTAAAATATATATCAAAAAACATGCAAACGAATCCCAGAACTCCGACTCAGGTATCAGCAGAGCATAGGTAAACATTTAAGAGAGAAAACCTCAGGAATTTAATCAGTGGTATAGAAAGATGGCTCAAAAAAATTTTGAGTAGCACTCAGGAGCGGGAACTCCACAGTTTCTTATGCAACAGTAAAATACCTATCCAAAAACATGCACAGAAATCCCAGAACTCTGACTCAGGTATCAGCAGAGCATGGGTAAACATTTAAGACAGAAAAACGCACGATTTCAATCAGTGGTTATGAAAGATGGATAAAAAAAAATTTGAGTATCACTCAGGAGCGGGAACTCCACAGTTTCTTATGCAACACTAAAATAACTATCCAAAAACATGCACAGAAATCCTAGAACTTCGACTCAGGTATCAGCAGAGCATGGGTAAATATTTAAGACGGAAAACCTCAGGATTTTAATCAGTGGAATAAAAAGATGTATCAAAAAAAAAATTGAGTAGAACTCAGGAGCAAGACCTCCACAGTTTCTTATGCAACATTAAAATATCGATCCAAAAACATGCAATCGAATCTCAGAACTCAAACTCAGGTCTGATACCTGAGTTTGAGTTCTGAGATTCAACGCACGATTTCAATCAGTGGTTATAAAAGATGCCTCAAAAAAATTTTGAGTACCACTCAGGAGCGGGAACGCCACAGTTTCTTATGCAACATTAAAATATCTATCAAAAAACATGCAAACGAATCCCAGAACTCCGACTCAGGTATCAGCAGAACATGGGTAAAGATTTAAGACAGAAAACCTCAGGAATTTAATCAGCGGTATAGAAAGATGGCTCACAAAAAAATTGAGTAGCACTCAGGAGCGGGAACTCTACAGTTTCTTATGCAACAGTAAAATACCTATCCAAAAACATGCACAGAAATCCCAGAACTCTCACTCAGGTATCAGCAGAGCATGGGTAAACATTTAAGACGGAAAACCTCAGGATTTTAATCAGTGGAATAAAAAGATGTATCAAAAAAAAAATTGAGTAGAACTCAGGAGCAAGAACTCCACAGTTTCTTATGCAACATTAAAATATCTATCCAAAAACATGCAATCGAATCTCAGAACTCAAACTCAGGTATCAGCAGAGCGTGGGTAAAGATTTAAGACAGAAAACCTCAGGAATTTAATCAGTGGTATGGAAAGATGTATCAAAAAAAAAATTGCGTAGCACTCAGGAGCAAGAACTCAACGGTTTCTTATGCAACATTAAAATAACTATCCAAAACCATGCACACGAATCCCAGAACTCTGACTCAGGTATCAGCAGAGCATGGGTAAAGGTTTAAGACAGAAAAATGCACGATTTCAATCAGTGGTTATGAAAGATGGCTCAAAAAAAATTTGAGTAGCACACAGGAGCGGGAACTCCACAGTTTCTTATGAAACAGTAAAATAACTATCCAAAAACATGCACACGAATCCCAGAACTCCGACTCAGGTATCAGCAGAGCATGGGTAAAGATTTAAGACAGAAAACCTCAGAAATTTAATCAGCGGTATAGAAAGATGGCTCAAAAATAAATTGAGTAGCACTCACGAGCGGGAACGCCACAGTTTCTTATGCAACATTAAAATATCTATCAAAAAACATGCAAACGAATCCCAGAACTCCGACTCAGGTATCAGCAGAACATGGGTAAAGATTTAAGACAGAAAGCCTCAGGAATTTAATCAGTGGTATAGAAAGATGTATCAAAAAAAAATTGCGTAGCACTCAGGAGCAAGAACTCAACGGTTTCTTATGCAACATTAAAATATCTATCAAAACACATGCAAACAAATCCCAGAACGCCGACTCAGGTATCAGCAGAGCATGGGTAAATATTTAAGACGGAAAACCTCAGGATTTTAATCAGTGGAATAAAAAGATGTATCAAAAAAAAAATTGAGTAGAACTCAGGAGCAAGAACTCCACAGTTTCTTATGCAACATTAAAATATCTATCCAAAAACATGCAATCGAATCTCAGAACTCAAACTCAGGTATCAGCAGAGCGTGGGTAAAGATTTAAGACAGAAAACCTCAGGAATTTAATCAGTGGTATGGAAAGATGTATCAAAAAAAAAATTGAGTAGCACTCAGGAGCAAGAACTCAACGGTTTCTTATGCAACATTAAAATAACTATCCAAAACCATGCACACGAATCCCAGAACTCTGACTCAGGTATCAGCAGAGCATGGGTAAAGGTTTAAGACAGAAAAATGCACGATTTCAATCAGTGGTTATGAAAGATGGCTCAAAAAAAATTTGAGTAGCACATAGGAGCGGGAAATCCACAGTTTCTTATGAAACAGTAAAATAAGTATCCAAAAACATGCACACGAATCCCAGAACTCCGACTCAGGTATCAGCAGAGCATGGGTAAAGATTTAAGACGGAAAACCTCATTTTAATCAGTGGAATAAAAAGATGTATCAAAAAAAAATTGAGTAGAACTCAGGAGCAAGAACTCCACAATTTCTTATGCAACACTAAAATGACTATCCAAGAACATGCACACGAATCCCAGAACTCCGACTCAGGTATCAGCAGAGCATGGGTAAAGGTTTAAAAAAAAAATTTGCGTAGCACTCAAGAGCAAGAACTCAACGGTTTCTTATGCAACATTAAAATATCTATCAAAACACATGCAAACGAATCCCAGAACGCCGACTCAGGTATCAGCAGAGCATGGGTAAATATTTAAGACGGAAAACCTCAGGATTTTAATCAGTGGAATAAAAAGAAGTATCAAAAAAAAAATTGAGTAGAACTCAGGAGCAAGACCTCCATAGTTTCTTATGCAACATTAAAATATCGATCCAAAAACATGCAATCGAATCTCAGAACTCAAACTCAGGTCTGATACCTGAGTTTGAGTTCTGAGATTCAACGCACGATTTCAATCAGTGGTTATAAAAGATGCCTCAAAAAAATTTTGAGTACCACTCAGGAGCGGGAACGCCACAGTTTCTTATGCAACATTAAAATATCTATCAAAAAACATGCAAACGAATCCCAGAACTCCGACTCAGGTATCAGCAGAACATGGGTAAACATTTAAGACAGAAAACCTCAGGAATTTAATCAGCGGTATAGAAAGATGGCTCACAAAAAAATTGAGTAGCACTCAGGAGCGGGAACTCTACAGTTTCTTATGCAACAGTAAAATACCTATCCAAAAACATGCACACAAATCCCAGAACTCTGACTCAGGTATCAGCAGAGCATGGGTAAACATTTAAGACAGAAAAACGCACGATTTCAATCAGTGGTTATGAAAGATGGATAAAAAAAATTTGAGTATCACTCAGGAGCGGGAACTCCACAGTTTCTTATGCAACACTAAAATAACTATCCAAAAACATGCACAGAAATCCTAGAACTTCGACTCAGGTATCAGCAGAGCATGGGTAAATATTTAAGACGGAAAACCTCAGGATTTTAATCAGTGGAATAAAAAGATGTATCAAAAAAAAAATTGAGTAGAACTCAGGAGCAAGAACTCCACAGTTTCTTATGCAACATTAAAATATCTATCCAAAAACATGCAATCGAATCTCAGAACTCAAACTCAGGTATCAGCAGAGCGTGGGTAAAGATTTAAGACAGAAAACCTCAGGAATTTAATCAGTGGTATAGAAAGATGTATCAAAACAAAAATTGCGTAGCACTCAGGAGCAAGAACTCAACGGTTTCTTATGCAACATTAAAATAACTATCCAAAACCATGCACACGAATCCCAGAACTCTGACTCAGGTATCAGCAGAGCATGGGTAAAGGTTTAAGACAGAAAAATGCACGATTTCAATCAGTGGTTATGAAAGATGGCTCAAAAAAAATTTGAGTAGCACACAGGAGCGGGAACTCCACAGTTTCTTATGAAACAGTAAAATAACTATCCAAAAACATGCACACGAATCCCAGAACTCCGACTCAGGTATCAGCAGAGCATGGGTAAAGATTTAAGACAGAAAACCTCAGAAATTTAATCAGCGGTATAGAAAGATGGCTCAAAAAAAAATTGAGTAGCACTCACGAGCGGGAACGCCACAGTTTCTTATGCAACATTAAAATATCTATCAAAAAACATGCACACGAATCCCAGAACTCCGACTCAGGTATCAGCAGAGCATGGGTAAAGATTTAAGACGGAAAACCTCATTTTAATCAGTGGAATAAAAAGATGTATCAAAAAAAAATTGAGTAGAACTCAGGAGCAAGAACTCCACAATTTCTTATGCAACATTGAAATATCTATCCAAAAACATGCAATCGAATCTCAGAACTCAAACTCAGGTATTAGCAGAGCATGGGTAAAGATTTAAGACAGAAAACCTCAGGAATTTAATCAGTGGTATGGAAAGATGTATCAAAAAAAAATTGCGTAGCACTCAGGAGCAAGAACTCAACGGTTTCTTATGCAACATTAAAATATCTATTAACAAACATGCAAAGGAATCCCAGAACTCTGACTCAGGTATCAGCAGAGCATGGGTAAACATTTAAGACAGAAAAACGCACGATTACCTGAGTCGAAGTTCTGGGATTCGTGTGCATGTTTTTGGATGGTTATTTTACTGTTGCATAAGAAACTGTGGAGTTCTTGCTTCTGAGTGCTACTCAATTTTTTTTTGATGCATCTTTCTATACCACTGATTGAAATCGTGCGTTTTTCCGTCTTAAACATTTACCCATGCTCTGCTGATACCTGAGTCGGAGTTCTGGGATTCCTGTTCATGTTTTTGGACAGTTATTTTAGTGTTGCATAGGAAACTGTGGAGTTCCCGCTCCTGAGTGATACTCAATTTTTTTTTGATCCATCTTTCATAACCGCTGATTGAAATCGTGCGTTTTTCTGTCTTAAACTTTTACCCATGCTCTGCTGATACCTGAGTCGAAGTTCCGGGATTCAATTGCATGTTTTCGGATAGATATATTAATGTTTCATAAGAAACCGTTGAGTTCTTGCTCCTGAGTGCAGCTGAATATTTTCTTTGATACATCTTTCTATACCACTGATTAAATTCCTGAGGTTTTCTGTCTTAAATGTTTACCCATGCTCTGCTGATACCTGAGTCGGAGTTCTGGGATTCCTGTTCATGTTTTTGGATAGTCATTTTAGTGTTGCATAGGAAACTGTGGAGTTATCGCTCCTGAGTGATACTCAATTTTTTTTGATACATCTTTCTCTACCACTGATTAAATTCCTGAGGTTTTCTGTCTTAAATGTTTACCCATGCTCTGCTGATACCTGAGTCGGAGTTCTGGGATTCGTGTGCATGTTTTTGTATAGTTATTTTACTGTTTCATAAGAAACTGTGGAGTTCCCGCTCCTGTGTGCTACTCAAATTTTTTTTGAGCCATCTTTCATAACCACTGATTGAAATCGTGCATTTTTCTGTCTTAAATGTTTACCCATGCTCTGCTGATAGCTGAGTCGAAGTTCCGGGATTAAATTACATGTTTTCGGATAGATATATTAATGTTTCATAAGAAATCGTTGAGTTCTTGCTCCTGAGTGCTACGCAATTTTTTTTTTTTGATACATCTTTCATAACCACTGATTGAAATCGTGCGTTTTTCTGTCTTAAACCTTTACCCATGCTCTACTGATACCTGAGTCGAAGTTCTGGGATTCGTTTGCATGTTTTTGGATAGATATTTTAATGTTGCATAAGAAACTGTGGAGTTCTTGCTTCTGAGTGCTACTCAATTTTTTTTTGATATATCTTTCTACACCACTGATTAAATTCCTGAGGTTTTCTGTCTTAAATGTTTACCCATGCTCTGCTGATACCTGAGTTGAAGTTCTGGGATTCCTGTGCATGTTTTTCGATAGTTATTTTAATGTTGCATAAGAAACCGTTGAGTTCTTGCTCCTGAGTGCTACTTAAATTTATTTTGATCCGTCTTTTTATTCCACTGATTAAAATCCTGAGGTTTTCCGTCTTAAGTCTTTACCCATGCTCTGCTAATACCTCAGTCGAAGTTCTAGGATTCCTGTGCATGTTTTTGGATAGTTATTTTACTGTTGCATAAGAAACTGTGGAGTTGCCGTTCCTGAGTGATACTCAAATTTTTTTATATCCATCTTTCATAACCGCTGATTGAAATCGTGCGTTTTTCTGTCTTAAATCTTTACCCATGCTCCGCTGATACCTGAGTCAGAGTTCTGGGTTACTTATGCCGTTTTAGTTTAGTTCATTTATAGTTGCAATATGAAATGTGGAGGGTTACATCCTCAGTTGTAGTCAATTGTTTTTTTTATCATACCAACTTAATCACTCAATGAAATCGAGATTTCTTGCTATCTAACTTTTTCATAAGGCTCTGCTGATATCTTTTAGAGACAACTGCGTTTATTTTGTTTTTTTCTGTTTCTGGGGGTCTTGACGGCTACTAAACTTAGTCCATAGAATCTACGAAAAGCTACACATTTACCAGGCGCCTCTTTTAACAAAATGATTTTATTTTCCTTGTAGCGGGTAACATTTTCTTTTTTATTTATTTCATGACTTAGGTCGGCAGAACTATTCCGGAAAAGTATTAGGAACTATAGAACCCACCACTGTGTGCCTAAATCAGTTTTAAAATTGTAATTTTGGAAAAAATGATCTGCTACCGGAAGTTAGCAGAGCATATTTTCATTCGACCTTTTTTCAGGCAAAAACGCCTGAACTATATTTTTTAAGTATAAGGAACTCCAGAACTCATCCGCATGCGAATAGAACTCACATTATATTTTGCTCTGCTGAGAAATGATCTGCCAAGTTCACCCACATCGTTACTACTTCGTTTAGCTATAGGATAGGTATGTACACTAAACAGGAAGGTACATTTGAAAACCTCTTTTTAAAAGCACACGCATTCCTGTTTACATTAGCAAATCATTTCACGCTACAGAAACTCTGAAAGCAAAATGCATTTTACAGCTTTATTTCACAGAATTTCATTTCACTGCGAATGGAAGGACCATTCGCAGTGAAATGAAATTAGTCTTGTAAACAAACTTTGAAACCCCAAAATTGGTTGTTGATTTTAGGATCATTTTCCACATGGTTGAAATGGCACTAAGTGGTGGCTTTTAACGAGGGTCGATTTATAAATTATGCATAAGTACGTATAATTAGTTTCATAAAGTTAGCTTATTACCAAAATATCATAGCATCCTTCGAAGAAGCTACCATTATAATTGCCTATTTTTGTCGACAAACCGAACTCTCGATTAGTAACCTCAAAATTGCAATTTATGGACTTCTCTGACGTCTTCTGGGCCGCGGGAAGGATAGCCTCTACGCCCGTGCGTAACACAACAGAAAATGCTCGGAGCGTTACTATATTTCGGTTTGAATGATATGGGATGCTATCACAGCTTTGTTTCTGATAAGATGATGGCATTACCTCCTCAGCTTTGGAAGCTAATTCCAGTTATTAAAAACGTTCAAAATCTAGTCGCAATCTCATCAGTAGGGATCGGATATTCGGATGCATATTCACCTAAAGTCGAAAGGTTGGCTAAACTGGAACGCGCTTTTGTACCGATTTTTTTAAAATTTAATGTAAAAAAAATGTTTTTACTAACACACACCACCTCTACTCTTACAGACTTACACCCTAGGTACATAGGGTTAATTTTTTAATAAATATGCGTCTGAATAGTTATGCAATCCTAATCATTTAGAAGTCACCTCCATACTATACAGCTGACTAGTTATGCATTCCCGGTGTTGCTGGCATCCCAGGATTTTTGTACAAAAAAATATTTTAAGAAGCCGCTTCCATATTTTCGTAACTAAAACTTAATTTTAGGTAAATATGTATCCGATTATCCGATCCCTACTCATCAGCAACTATCAATGTCAAAAACTGGTCTAATGTGAGAAAACTTAGAGGTATTTTTCACATATTTACACTGAGGTTAAAATGAGAGCCGCCTACTTGATTACAAAACAATATATAAAACGTAACTTCAAATTTATACCACATCTTACTCTCAGGGTGCGATCTGTACCCGTTATTCTTATCACTGCCAACATAAGAGCGAATTTCACCAATTAAATTGAAAGCGACCACTACATTAAAACCGCGTTTAAGAGCTGCAGTGTCACTACGCCCTAAAAGCGCAAGATAGAGACGGGAACATGCCTAAATCAAAACACTAGCTACGCACGTTTATAAATCTCGGCCTAAGTCGCTATAAGTTTCTGTTTGGGACACACTACAAGTCATGTTATGCAAGGAACTAAAGGAAACGAAAACTATTTGTATATCTATTACGAAGAACACTTTTCTT
The DNA here is from genome assembly GCA_949091785.1 of Polymixis lichenea. NCBI lineage: Eukaryota > Metazoa > Arthropoda > Insecta > Lepidoptera > Noctuidae > Polymixis > Polymixis lichenea. The sequence goes on along the minus strand of OX420945.1, from coordinate 17,321,750 downwards.
TAAAATTCTGCGCGTTTTTAAACGGTGATAATGTAGAGAATCTTTTTAAAATCTTTTCTCATTGAAAACTAGTTAGACTAACTAAATAGTTACATTAACTTACATATTTAAGAAGACTGGAAACTCGGATTTAAAGATGACTAAAACACTTTACAGGTAAATTTGTGCATAATTTATCTGTAATTTATCTAGTGTACATAATAAAGAGTTTTCTACCTAAATAAAATTGCTGTTCCATAGATTTTGAACGCTCTTTTCTATGATACAATCGATTATTGTTTTGATGACCGACGAAAAATGTGTACTATTCTCGTAAGTCTATAATTATGTGCTGGATTCATGGTTTCAGTTTCTATAGACCTGTATAAAATTGCTGGTTAACCTGTAATTAGCTGCTGTATATGTTCAAAGCTATAACCGCAATATATAATATACTAGCAGCGCTCCGCAGTTTCACCCGCGTAGTTCCCGTTCCCATAGGAATACGGGGATAAAATATAGCCTATGTTACTCAGTGATAATTTAGCTTTCTAACGGCAATAGATTTTTTTGAAATCGGTCCAGTAGTTTTTAAGTTTATTCGTTACATACAAAAATACAAATCTTTCCTCTTTATAATATTAGTGTAGATTAAACACAGAAGCTGTTGGTGTACCTTGATAAATTAGCAAATAGATAACAATAATAATGTTATCGGTTTTAGTGATGCGGGATGTAAAAGAATAGCACCATCCCATTTCTTCCCGTGGGTGTCGTAGAAGGCGACTAAGGGACTTATTAGATAATGGGCAGCGGCGTTCTCTATGCATTTGACTACCATACTGCGATCGCCAACTCGCCTGATAAGCGTGGCGATTATGGCAAATCCCCCTCTTTTGTGGGAGGCTTAAGTCCAGCTGTGGACGTCTTTCGGCTCATATGATGATGATGAATAATATTATCAGCACTGACAATAGACTCGCCCCTATTACATAGGATTTAAATATAACTGGCGATATGTGAGTATACTAGATGTAGGTACACCTCTGTCTAACCCATCAGGGATATACTGGCGTGATGATATGTTATGTGTTCACTAGCAACTAGCTTCATCTTTCTAACTGGACAAGCTCTTGACAATTCAAAAGTGCTTGTGCAATTAGCACACGTTTATTTTTTTTTGGTGGGAAATCATCAAATAACTTCTCCCGCTCTGGAGCAGGAGAGTGTGTCAGACTTTTACTGACTAAAACCCACACGTGTTTCCTCAGTTGCCTGTGTGCCAGGGGCCACGGTATCACTTTCGAACAACCCGCACCCCTGGCAGGAGCCTATAATGTTCCCACTGCTGGGTCTCAGGCCTCCTCTCGGTGAGAGGGAGTGGGCTGTAATCACCACGCAGGCTCAGTGCGGGTTGGTAGATGTCGTATGTCTTCGATTTTTTTGTTCTAGGACGTGCCAGTTTCCTTTGATGTTTTCCTTCACCGTTTTGAGAACAGAGGTGATGAAATTATTTACACGAAGGAAAGCGCCCGTCTAGAGTCAAACCCGCAACTCATAAGTCGGGGCCGCTACCACTGAGCCACCACTGCTTTCCCTCTCAAAAGTGCCTGTAGTTGGTTTAATTTAAAATAGATGCTTTGAGTTTGGATTGTGAAGAATATTATCAAGTCTAGTATGTGGCGGCGGCATTACATTTTCATAGCAAATACAGTTTCAGAAATAACAGTTCGTTTTTTAATCTAGTTTACGTTATTTTACCTGACATGTCGACAGGAGAGCAGACATAGTACAAATACGATTACGATAAATAACGTGCCTTCAACGTAGCCATTATAGTAATAAAGTTTTGACATTCAATTTCAACTCTTGCCTACAAGCTGTCAGTTTGTGAAATAACTATCGCAAAGTAAGAAATGTTTGAGTAAAAATATTACAATATTTTTGAATGACTGAAATTTGTTCTATATTTTATTTCGAGACCGGATTGAAATGTCGGAATTTGGTAAATATATTGATACTCCATCACTTACTACACTACCACTGCCCTACCCTAAACTAGTATTATAAAGAGGAAAGATTTGATTGTTTATAAAATTGTTTGTAATGGATAAACTCAAAAACTACTAAACCGATTTTAACAATTCTTTCATCTGTGGATAGCTACATTATTCCGGAGAAACAGAGAGAGCGAGAGAGAGCTTTTAATTTCACGAACGGTGCACGAAGTCGTGGGCGAAGTGCTAGTCTGAAATACAGCCAAGATTCTATCAATGCGTATCAGTCTGCCTAGCCTTTGCCCAACTATGTTGGGGTCGGCTTCCAGTCTAACCGGTTGCTGAATACCAGTATTTTACATGGAGCTACTGCCTATCTGACCTTAACAACCTAGTTACTAGGTAACATAATACCCCTTGGTAAGACTGGTTGTCAGACTTTCGGGCTTGTCTTGACTGTCAAAGATCCATGAATGATAGCCGGGACCTACGTCTTAACGTGCTTTCCGAGGCCCGGAGGGGCAAGACCCCGCCAAGTATGTAAAGATGGTCTCCCATCCACGGACCAACCGCCGCAAGCGTAGCTTGACCTAATCGATGCGTATTGCGTAATTCTGTCAATGCGTATCTGAATAATATAATGACTCACAATTGCAATAATCCAAGTACCTTTCATTGTAACCCAATCACCAGAACCAGTTCCAGAAGGTATCTTGGTGTGATAGTAGACCAAAACTTAAACTGGAAAGAACATGTCATGAAGGCAAGTAATCGCGCAAGAAAGTTAATTAATATATTTTAAATCTATTAGAAATGCATGTGACATTAAAGCTACTAATAAAAATCTATTTAGCACTATGTCAGCTATACGACTTGAATGTATGGGGGGAAACCTCAAAAACCACCATGTTGTTTGTCGAAAGAGCCCAACGCATGGTACTTCAAGTGTTTTCTCGCAAAAACTACACTTATCCGACACACCTCGATACTTTACTTAGGACTGGGAGTCCTAACTGTATGAGAATTATTCATTAAACTAGAGATCATGGCACAACATAAAGTAAAACCGCACTTTGCAAAAAAGCGATGGTTAGATATAACCCAAATATAGAATATCTTTTGCACACAAATTTCACATTTATCTCGGTCCTAGCCTTTACAACAAAATAAGTAAATATCTAGAATTAAAGAATCTTGGTAGTCAAAGATGCAAAGAAACTATGAATAAATATTTGATAAAGGTCAAATTCAAAATTTAAAAAACCCCCGACCCAAACAAAAACTATAAAAAGTTAAAAATAAATATTTATTGGCCGTTTAAGTTGTAGGTAGTATTTTGATCAAGGCATTGTCAAGTCGGGGGACGGTCATCGAAAACGCCAAACAGAGGAGGCGTAGCATTTTCATTAGCCGTACCCCGACTTGACAATGCCTTGATCAAAATACTACCTACAACTTAAACGGCCAATAAATATTATTTTTAACTTTGTATAGTTTTTGTTTGGGTCGGGGGTTTTTTAAATTTTGAATTTAACCTTTATTTCCCCCTTTTAAACTTAATGTCTCGCTTAAATCTTCGCAGCGTTGCGTTTTTTTTCCACAGTGAAGTTTGTTCTTAATTTATTCTCATTCCTCGTTCTGATCACCATTTATCTATAACCTGTTCATTGATACCTTTTCAATGAGCCCAAACACGATACTTCTGCTGTTTGTTGATGAGTTCTGGGTATCCTGGAAATTTCAGGTGTTACTTTGTTCGTCTAATATCTTTGAAGTAAGTACCCGTGGAAGATGCTCAAATCCCTTCATCAACCAGAAAAGAGCTGATAATCTTCAAACGGCTGAACCGATTTTGATGAAACATGTCTAAGAACACACCCGACTAATTCACCTTTCAAACAAAAAAAACTAAATCAAAATCGATTCATCCGTTCGGGAGCTACGATGCCACACACACACACACACACACACACACACACACACACACAGAGACACGTCAAACGTCAAACTTATAACACCCGTCGTTTTTGCGTCGGGAGTTAAAAATACTAGACTACAAAAGCACAGAAAATCCACTTTAAAAAATTGGTATAACTATGGCACATAAATAATAAAGCACACAACTATACACGTACAGACACATAAATAAAACATATACACATATACCCATACCCATACCCTCCACACAACAACACAGACATTTCCAATCATGTAACTTAATTAATATAACTGTACTATGATTTACTACCTATATAGTATGTACATAATCAATCTGCTTAACAATGTGACTTGATACTGGAACCTTGTGGGAATCTGTTGTTTTAAGGTTGAGGAAGACTATATCCGCTCGTGATACAGTTTTATACTAGTACAAGGTGATAGGGCGAACCAGTGCGAAGACAACCAAGCTATCTTTAATATCTAACATCTCACAAGAATCCAACTGTTGTCTAAATTTTATGGTCGAAATAATTTTAAACGATTTTTCGTTACTTTGTGTTTATTATTAAGTTTCTCTGTATGGTTGTCTCTTATTCGTGAATAAAGATTATGATTATGAATGGAGGACAATAATTATTGCTTGCGTAGTTTTCTAAGTAACATTGACTGATCGTCTTTGTAATTTTCTCCACATAATGTATATTAAACAGCGATGCCTCTTAGCTAAGGACCATCAATTTCATCACCTACCGTTAATTCTATCTCGAGGGAATGAGCTTTTTCTTTTTCCTTCCACATCACTTTGTTCCTAAGGAAAGACTCACGCAAAATATGTGCGTAAATCATAATTCTAATTCATTTATTTTCCAGATTGCAGGTTATTATCTTAAAAATCTAATGGCTCTTTTACATTCTAACAATACGTATATGGTTAGAAAATATTTAATTTGATCTTACACAATGCTATTATTTTAAATAAATTTTAAAAAAAACAGCAACATCAAAGAAGAGCATTTGCGTTAGGATTATGTCAGCTATCTTCAAATAGCCTTCTTTTTTCAATTAATGGTTGTTTCTAAATTACTTGGGCCCAGCCATAGAACACGGAAACGCCACACCGGCAGTGTCTAGAAATGACGAAAGTGCGTTGAGCGTAAAACTTCTGTCATATTTGCCATTTCAATACGTCATTTTTTTGCCGTACTACGAGTAAACAGTGATACGCTTGGTTTGTATGAAAAGTGTTGACAGTGCCCCCTCAAGCAGTGGCCACGGCCACGTTACAATTATCGTAGCCAACTATCGGCCCAACTAGAAACAGATGTGGCATTCAGTCCGAGTTGTTTTGATTATTTTAATGATTATTATACTATAAACACATATCCGTTATGGTCGCGAATCATATAATGATAAAGTTAAGACCTGATTCTGACCAGCAAATAAAAAAAAATGCAATGAAATTTGAATTGCGCTGGCCACACTTTAGCGCTTTTGCCTTCAATAATAAATTATCGCCCATTCAATAAGCTTTAACTGCAAAAATTTCGAATTATCTCGTTGACCCGCGAATATTCTTCTTTGCGCATAAATGTAGGCGCGACGTGACGGTGCATAGCAATTAGGTAAGCATTTGAATGTTAAATATAAATGAATTTATTTAATGGAATGTTATTTCTGTTTGAATTGCAGTTTCGTCCTTTTTTATCATGCTATTTTGGTTGTACAAGTTTACTGTATTAGTGATTTAATGTTGCGTTCATTCTTATTTTTGGATATTTTGAATGTAACTATTCAAAAGTTCCTAGCGTAAGTTTAGACCTGTATAACAGATAAGTGTGTTCAAAACTGCCTACGTTCAAGATATTAAACATACGGCAATTGAAGTATTATTTTACTTTCAAAGACTGTACATAATATGAAAAATCTGCTCCCTTGACAGACTAGACATTTCTGTGATATTTTCCTTCTAAGACAACAATACAAAATCTTAAAACAAAAACAAAACAACCACAAAATGACAGACAGCTTATTTCCTCAACATTTCAGTCTAACAATGTCCCGGATCTGTAATAATGAATCTTTCAACAAACATGATCAAGCATGACGGAACATATTCTCATACTTTTTGTCAAAGCCTTCCCATTTTTATTCAGAGTTAATTTCCTGTGAAATAAATCTCTCTACCCGACCTATTTTCCGAATAATTATTCGAAATCAAAAGGTTATTCGAAGACTGCGATCGTTTCTACGAATATTATTCGATTGGGATATTATAACGAAATGGTTTGATGTTGATGTCGGTAGCAAATGGGTTTGATATTGAGTTCTTATTTGACGTATTGTGTCAACTGCAAATCAAAAAATTTTAAGTAAAAAAAATCAAAAACCCAACTGCGTAAAACCAGAACTAAAAAAAATATGGACACAAACTGAAAACTTTATACAATAATATCATGCAGTCGGAGGCATCTTCTAAAATTAACAAAAGACCTTTACTGCCTCCACTCCTGACACTCTCACAATTGTGACGAACCTAACCATACCTCTGTAAATTGTAAATTCGACTGTAAATTGGTAGTATCCGTTCCAATTTCAATGTTCCTTTGCATATATATTTGACTGCGGTTAAAAGTTGCCAAGATTGCCGATACAATGGTTGACGATACAACCACTATTTTCTGTCGGCAAACAGTGAAAAAAGCGACATATACAATAAGAAATTTTAATGGTTATTTACCCGCGGCAGAACAACTTGCCGTAACGAGAATTTTCGAAGCATAGAGTAAAAGTAAAAAGTAAAGATGTTTTTGTTTTAAAATAATTACCAAAATATTCATCAACTCAAAAACGTGAGTATCAATAGTAACACTAGAGGTAACATGTAGGTATTACTCAAATTGCACGTGCCGCCGACAAAGGGAACAGCGATGCATAAATTTTCAAAGCAAAATAAACTCTCGCACGTGGTGATTTTTCACAATGGTTAATCTGCCATTTTTTGTTTCTAATATTTTATTTGTTTACAAAAAGATTGTATTACCAAGACAAAAACATTTCGCTGCAGGAAAACAACCATTAAAATTTCTCGGTGTATAATCGACAGCTTCATCATCTGTCTCGCCTTTTCCCCACTATGTTCGGGTCGGCTTCCAGTCTAACCGGATACAGATGAATACCAGTATTTTACTACACGGAGCAAATCTGACCTCCACAACCTAATTGGTAAGACTCGCAAGACTGGTTGTCCGACTTACGGGCTTCTGACGACCCGCAACGACTGACTAAGATCAACCAGGACAAACGGTTTAACGTGCTTTTCAAGGCATGGAGGGGTCTAAGTATGCAAAGATGACCACCCATCCACAGACCTATGGCGGCAAGTATAGCGTAAACGGCAGTTTAAAACCTAATTTATTCATGAGCCGGTTGATACTAAGGCTAACGCGAAACATATTTTAATCATCATTCTGTCTCTGTTATCTTTAAACGATTGACGGAAACAGAACGATGTTTGAAATGCGTCTAGAAAAACGTGTTTAGTGATTTGTATTTCATGCGCGCCTTTGAGATACGAAGAAAGAAAGAAGAAAACTGTTTTAACATAAGATAAATAACAGCACCTAATCATGCTGATGCGATTAATTTTTTTTCAAGAACGAACCCTGCCAATGAAGCCGGCAGCTCATCAACACAAAGGCTCAATATAACATTATCTTACGTGAACGGAACGTAAATGGAACGTAAACGGGACGTATCTCGCACAGGGGTGTATTATAGTCTGCAAATTGAAATCTCTAAGCGACTGAATCCCATAGGCCGCTCTAATCTTCTAAATAATAGCGTTTGAAACAATAAACCGAGATTTGGGTTGTCATTTTGCTAAAATTACGTGCGCCGTTCGCGGAGCTAGAGGATATAGACAATTATTTTATTTTAGCAGTTTGGTGGTTGGTAAATATTTTGTGACTAAGTTTAATTAGATTTTGTTTCAGGCTAATAGTTGTTCATAATACTTTAAACATTTATTTGATATTCTATTTGTGGATACAATATTCGTAAACAATTCATCTTCAGTTATCATTGATACTAGACCATGTTTTTTGAAGTTGCCACACACGGACATTTATTTGCGAGGGACAAACTCGCATTCCTAAAAGCCAAATGCTTGAAAAAAATCTGGATAAGCCGGCGCTACTCTAGCAATGAATCAACGATGAAAGGTTTTACTTCTAAAATATATTTTTTATAGTGAACGTAAATGAAAATAGGAAATTTAAATGTTATTTGTTAGATATCTTTTCACATAGTATGTATATACTAAGTTCAGAATCTGTTGGAAAGTCATCATCATAAAATGTCATAAGTAGACAGATAAGTTTTAGGGACGTAATTATGTATAGATCTTTACAAAATGTAAAATATCTAGGTACCTAATTTACCCGTTATACAGGTTTACTGTACAATATCAGTGCCTCAAGCTTCTTTTATTCATTCAATTTACTTTAGCTATTATAAGCTTCTGATACAAAACCATTTGAATTTTTTACTTAAAAATAATATACCTACCAGTTATATAAAAATCCTATTGTAGTACGCTCACAAAAGCACAAAACCACTTCCAGTATAAATTGATAAATTGTATAATGCTAGAACACACTAAGGAATTGCATGACTTGATGAAAAGATTCCAGGAGGAATTTCGAATATAGAAATTGGAAATGCAGCGGCAAATTCGAACAAACGGAACGTGCAAACGTACTATCTCTAGATTTTCGGATACCTACGATCCGAAATATTCCGGCTACTCCCGCGGGTATTATCCGAATCAACAACGACGTGTATCTGAAATCTACAGGGTACTGAATTTATTATAATTAGTTTCATTCCTGGTTTAAATAATATTGTTTTGTTCAATTCGGTCCAAATTAGAAATGGAGGTTCGAAAAGTCTGAAAGTGGCACCGGCAGGTGGAAAGTTATATGCATATCGGTTTTCATGGTCATTTGATACGGAGGATTGAGGAAAATGTCGTGAGGAAAGTTTTGAGTATGAATGTCGTTGGCTATAAGAGTAAGGGGATACCAAAGAAACGATGGATTGACTGTGTGAATCATGATATTGTTAGAAAGGGGTCGACTACCGAGATGACGGCTAATAGGAAGTATGGAAGAAAAGACATATTGCGCTGACCCCAAAATTTCATTAAGGGCACGAGAATGATGATGTTTTTAAAAGTCTTCATAATCGTTTAGACAAATACCTACAGTTATAAGTGTGAATACACACGAGCGCCACGCGTCAACGGCAGAGGTTCTGCGGCGGAACTGCGGCCGCTGGCAACGTGCCGCTGGCTGCACCGTACACAAATACACAAGCGGAGCTTTGTTGATGGCAACTGAAGACGTGTGACGCATGCTGCTCGTGTGTAAGCACACTTACTCGTTAGGTACTAGTTCTAAGCATAAAATCATAATTTATTACCACTCTTGCAGCTAGCCCACCTTGAACACCGTTAAAAAAACATATTACACCACTCTAAATATAACCCTTCTGTGCCGTGGGGTAAATATTTACCGAACCGTCAACACACCTGTCATCGTGTGGACTTGACAAGTCAAAATGGCGGTTATAACACTCTTCACGTCAACTTCACTATTATTATGTTAACGTTAGTTGAAGTTTACGCCGGTCTCAATATGGCGAATTTAAATATTAATACTGGACAAAGTCATTAACGGGAATCGATTAATTTTGCGATGAGTTATGATAGTGTGGTTAATTGGATCGGCGGCATGTTGGAGGGTGGGCGCCATTTTTCTTTTGTCAAGTTTGACGTTTATTTGAGTTTTTAATAATGCATATGGAATTACACCAAAGACACTGGACTCAATCAGCACATCAAAATTGCATTCAAGACCTGTCAGTGTCAATATATTCCACAACAATAATGATGACACTGACACTTGACAGCTCTTCACCGTGGTTTGGATGAGTTAATTGATCGCATTGAGTTTTGTTCGTGAAATTCCCTTATGTGTGTTACGTCACAAATGATTGTTAACTGCACCATTGCTCAGACAAAAAAGGTGAATAAACAAAATATGTGACTATCGAGTAAATGAGAAGAAAAGTACTCAAGTGCGAGTCGAACTCGCACACATGGTCGTAGTTCCGTAAGTGAAATAAAGAAAAAATCATTTATTTGTAACAGAAACACGTGCATACAACAATAATTCGTCCCATAATAACACGATAACAATATAGAATGATTACACTTTCGAACACAGACAAATTATACAGAAAATTTAACCCTACATGTTGTTTTAAAACACTTTATCAAAAAACAAGAGAGGTGCTTAAAGCAATATATGATTACTCGTATTGATTTTACAGACATGTTTGTTTTTTGTTCCTTTATTTTTTTTTAATCTTTATTATTTGTTGCTATAGCGCCCATAACAGTAGTACAAACTGTGTGACTGTACCTATACATATTGCAATATGGTTTTCATGATCTAGAGCGAGCTCTATTGAACTTGTAATAGTCAAGAACTTGCAATAACAAGTTTAAAACTTGGGAGCAAAAACAAACAATAAGGTGTGATAAATGTGTTTAGATTTGCAAACAATAGCATTGCACTATAGATTCTGTTAAGTCTACAACAGAAGTTTGATCTAGTTTACTTTTATAGCAATTACGCCTTTAATTATCATGCGATCAACAGATCATTTTTATATGGTGGCCACAAGCTAGCTGTGTTTTGAAGACTTCCAAGCTTTCTGGCACACAATTTTAGACACTATTTTCACTTCTTATTGGTAAACAAGAAGGAAATAAACAAGGTGGTAGGAAAATACTATTGAAATGTTGCTGTTACCATGGGTTCTGAACCGAATTCGTAAAGTGCTCTGATATTTTTCTTAAACTACCGATTTAATCAAAAATTGCTGTTAATACATTTTGAACGCTTATGTATTGCGCTTTTCTATGAAATAGCTGATTTATTTTATGATAACCGACGAAAAACTTCTAAACTAGCTTAAATAATGTACATTGATAAAATTTACACTTATTGTCGCTGAGATGAGGTTATGACTAGATTTTGGACTTGGCCTTCTGGAAAACAGTCCTATATTTATGCAGTTCTGGGGGTCTAAAAAGGCCAGAATCGTTATGTGATCATTATTATGAATCATATTTAAAATCGTAAAACGGTCACAAACTGACTACAATTCATAATATTAACTGCGTAGACAGTACGCAATTTATCTTCTAACTTTATTTATAGTTTTAAATGGAAATTCGTAAAATAGTCACCAAATTATGAATTGTTTTATTAAAGTAAAATGTCAAATAGCAGAATCATAGGGGAATTCAGGAAATTAATCACTTTTAAAGGGATTGCTTAATGTAGCCTTTTTAGACCCGCTGGTGACAAACACTGGCATGCTATAAACAGAAAAGAAGAAAAAAGAAAAGACGCTTGCTCGTTCGAAAAAAAAGAACAATAAAAAAATGACGATCGTTACTCCCTTTATTAGCATCGAATGACCACTTATTTAGGCACGTTTTTACTTTTAACCACTGAACTAGAAACTAGGGACCGATATTTGTACAGGGTCTGACATTGAAGTGGGTTAGATACAATAAGTACCATCTATTTGGCATTATCCATGAAACCCTATTTTGTGTCAAAGACTTCGAGTGGATAAAATTAGCTGATACTTTTGAAGTAATTGGTAATATTCGGTGAAATTGAGTGCCTTTTGAGTATCTCTTTACAAATAAAACACGCTGAGCATACACTAGAGTAACCCGTCTATTTTGTATCTCTATTCTATTTTTTTACCGTTCTGCCAATGTCTAAAGTTAATTGGAAAATCAAGTGTGCGTTGTTACAAATTAAAAATATAGTCCACCGTGACCTTTTGTCTGCAGGGTACAATAGTTGATGGACGCTGCTGATAGTGCCAAGCTCCTAGCCAAATTCTGGGCTGACTGTATTTAGATTGCTATCGAAACGGTAAAAAGCAGAATAAAAAAATATAAAAAAAGGAGAACGATAAAAGTCTTCGATGATACAGTTAATCTTTTGGGGTCTGTTAAAATTTCACCGTCATACTCATAAGTTAGGGAAAGTTAGCTTTAAATTTCTCATTCACCTGCAGTGCTATTCTGTAAAAGTCTCACCATCTCAACTTAGGTGAAGTGAGCTTAAAGTGAGCCGTCATTAGTATCAATCCGTAGTGCCAGATGGATTGACAGCTCACTTCACCTAAGTTCTCACGGTGAGATTTTAACTGAATAGATCGTCTGAAGGGCAAACCCTGTATTTTTAAGAACGTTTACATTCTAATCTCAACCTCAATTTGTTAAAAATATCTCGAATTTGGCTACATTTTGACAAGTTTTTGACATTGATGGTCGCTGAGATGAGATTGTAACTAGATAACACAACATAATATCACGCCTTGCTTCCCCGAAGGGTAGGGCGGGCACCTGTGTTTAGTATACCCATATTTCGCCAGTTATATTTAAGTCTCATGGGGCAAGCCTATTGCCATCCACAGGGCACAAATCAGGACTCAGGTACTGAAAAATTTCAGATATAAGCTATAGGCGACTCGCACGAAGTTAATTTATTTGTGGGTGAATCGACAATTCCAGCAATGCGTATTAGGCTTTGTATTTTATGTAATAAAGTTAGTGTACTTTTTACTTAACTTTTCGTAGTTTACTTAACGTTTCATTCAATACGTTCCAATTGTCTAGTAGGTATATCTAGAATTGTGGATTCGCCCGCTAGTGACTTAACTTCGTGCGAGTCACCTACTCACCTATAGAATATATTACATTATTTAAACGTAACGATTCGCTGGATGCGGGCGAGTTAATTTGTGTGAGTCGACTAATAAGCTAAGTTGGGCTTCACCGTGAGATTTTTACAGAATAGATCAGTTGGTCCCAAAAAAGACGCAAAGCCAATATGCATCTTAAAATTTAACGAAAGCGGAAGCCTAAAGTTAATATGACAATACGTCACAGATGAACGAGTTAGATTGAACGATCTACGCTCGGTAAGATATAGAAATTGAGCAACAGCAAATAACCAAAACTTCCTAATACAACATTGATGTCAGAGTGACAACAACGCAACGTTTACTCAACAAATATTACACTTCCATGAATTCCCAAACACAGTGTTCCGGTGAAAATGCAAATATTGGAGGGCAAGTATCGGGGTTCGATGCAAACTAGATTTTGTTATATTTGCCGTGCCGCCCGAATGTTTGAACAAGCAAATTCGTACGGCACACACTCATAAACTAGATCTGTACAGGTAGGCATAGTAGATCAATTTAATTCAAGTTTTCATAGAAATTGTTCTAGTAGAGCCGCGTTGCGCCTGTCTGAGGGATACTTAAAGATAACAAACACACGTACAGCTATGTGTGTGCGTGTCTATGACACGTACCCAAACTCAACGCAAAATTTCAATCAAATCATGTGCAATTACATATTATTTACTTTACAATTACAATTACATACATACACTTTTAAATTGACAAGGAGTCAGTCACTCAGAAATATGAAGCTAGTGGCCCATTCCAAAGCGCGGAGGGTACATAATATGTAGACGAACGGGCAAGAAACTCCAATGGCACTCTATAAAATTAAATTGTTACAAAATATTCGTTACATCGTAAATGTTAAAATTATAATTTTATATGAAAAAGACTAACACGTTAATAGTTTCTACAGTACTTACCAGAAATAGCAGAGAAAAAATAATCTATTACAAATTAATTTATATGATGTGTCTATTTGTAATGTCAAAATAACACTTTTTACCAAATCCATATGAAAATGTATACGGTACTTGTAATTGTTTTTGAAATTTCCTGATTTGAAATCTACTTTGTGGCACACTGCCATTGCTGGAATTCATTGATGATTAAATAAATTTGTATGTTTAAGGGGTTTGAAGTCTAAAATTGACGTGTTAGGTTCAACTAAATTGGGGAGATAATAACTGGCTGTGCCAGTGCTGGGTTCAAATTACAGTGAGAGTTAATTGAAAAATTATATTGGCGTTTGGCATTTAGGTATATGAACCGAAATATGCACGACTTAGTTTTAAAAAGGTTTTTTATTTGTGTATTGGGTTCTTTTATAACGACAGATACTTCCAATTATGCGCAATTTGAGTACCTACATAAGTAGGTTTCAAAACTTCTTCTCTGTCATCAACAAACCATCAATAAAATAAACACCATCCGTAGGCAGGGTTAAACAATAAGATTTATTACATGGGCCTTAAACATAACTGAAAGTTTTTATATTTGTTACTCAATTACGGGAAAACGGCCAAATGAATTTGTTTAAAACCTGGATTGGCACATAGGATACCTATTTTTTCCCCGTAGTACGTTCCCCTGGGATAATTTCCTAGCTCCACGCGGGCGAAACTGCTGGCAAAAGCTGGTTAACCATAAAATAAACAACATCTATAGACAGGGTCACCTCTGTCTAACGCTTCGGGAATTACAGGCGTGATGTTATGTTGTAACAAAATAAAAGTCAATTTATTTCCTAAGATCCTACAGACACTATTTGCCTAACCGCGCATAAAACATAGTAAAGCGAAAACAAAACAAACAGTCTTAAGGAAATCATTAATGCGTTTGAAACACCTTGTGGTTCTTCGTGTGGTCACAGATAACTTATCGTGAGGGCGCATGTACTGCATCTCCCTCACGTGCGCCGCCTCCCTCTTTGCGAGCATAACTGCTTCGCTGAAGGAGGCGACTGCTAGCCATGCCCTCTCGCTCCGTACCATGGCCTGGACCAGGGTCGGACGCGAGAGATCGCCGCCGCCGATCACCTCCACGAGGACACGGCGATGCTCCGCCCAAGCCGGGCAGACCTCCACCGTATGCTCCACCGTGTCCTCACGGCGATCTTCGGAATGGAAATACCCGGGCGTTTCCTCCCGCCCTATCCGAAACAGGAACCTCCCGAAACAACATAGAATACGAGGTTTACGTCTACTGTAAGTAAAATACTGTGGATCACTAAGCTGTTTTTTTTACTTTATTTCATTTTTAGGGCTTCGTACCCAAAGGGTGCCATCTTCCGTTGCTGTCCGTCCTTCCGTTCGTCTATCTGTCAGCGGGCTGTATCTCAAAAAACCGTAAAATGTAGACAGTTGAAATTTTCAGAGTGTTTATTTTGTCTGTTGCCGCTACAACAAGCAATAAGAAAAAAGTTAAAATATAAAGGGGTCTACATACAACAAACTTTGTTTCCGTAGCTTTGCCTTGTGGTACAGAACCCGTTGTGTGCTGGACTCTTACATGGCCGACTTTTTCTGTTTTTGTTTTTAAACCTATGGTAATTTTTTTTACACCTCAAAAATAATGTAATAATTGGGTTCCAACGGCGTCTGGAGAAGTCTCAGAAGGGTCCAAACTGTCCTTGTTGACAGGAACCTCACAACCTTTATTAAAATTATTTTTACTATTACACAATCAACAAAGTCGGTTGTCAATCTTGAACAAACTAGGTACTGATAAAAGATAGAGGGAGAGAGAGATAATCAAATAAGATTTGGCAAGTCATGATGTAACATCAAAATTTTGAAATAATTGTGCAATCAATGGACAATATTGGTTTTGATTTGAGTAATTTTAAAGATCATCATGACTTGCAAAATCAAATTTTAATATTTTACTCAGAAGTTCCGTATACTAACTGGCTTTTTTATTGCTTGTCAGATTTTCTCTTTAGCCCATTAAAAGATTCGTTACATACAGGAAAACAAAACTAGTGCGCAAACTGTAACCATGAATTCAGCTTATGATTCTAGACGCTCTAGCGAAAAAATTAATCATCGGAATTAAAAAAAAGCTACTCATTCATAGAAATAGCACTAGCCAAGTCTCATTGCATATTAATACTTAATTGACTTTTTATGATCACCGATCGTTCTATAACAATCCGTTTTATGTTTGTACAAAAGATGACACGTTCCTTCCTATAGGCAGCTACCATACCAGCATATTCCAGGCCTTCTTCCAATTCTGAGGTCGACACAGTACGTCTTTTGCTACATGTTTTTCATAGCATCATTTTGTCGACTGGTGAGTTCATGAATATATAACTACTCACTGTCACTGAAAATATATTACCAGCGGCTGTGACCCCATCGCACTCAATACCTTCCCTCCATTCAAATAGAAAAAGATTGTATTGTTAACTTTAGTTATCTGATATTATAATATTCATTATACTGGTATGCCTTTTACTATTCATTATACTAGCGAACAATTTCTAAATAATTATCTTCTCAAAACATCATTAATTGCCAATCTTATCATTTCTTCAGCACGTTTTTCGTTTTGTTAGTGAGCCATGTTGATCACCTGTCATCCATCAACTGATTACATGTTATTATATTTATCGAATGTAATTAATCTGAATGATCTATATTTAAAGGAACTTCAAAATCACAATCTTCATTACAATGATTTTTACAATTGCAAAATCATTTTACAATATTTTGTTTTTGATTTGGGTCATTTTAAAGAGTATCATCAAGACTTGCCAAATCAGAATTTTATATTTTATTCAGTAGTTCTGTATGAGCACCGGCAACGTGCTACGTAAGATTGTCAGCAACACCAAGGCGTTGCTGGCCTTTCTCGAGGAGCTGGGAGGTGGATCGAATAACTTATTCTCCCACCCGTATGCAAAATACTCGCTTTGACGTGGAGTTGAAGAAAACAGCCCGTTTTACCTATTACCTATTACCTATGAACACTGGCTTTGTTTGATGGCTCAGATTGTCTCTTCCATTAAAAGATTAGTCATATACAGGAAAACAAAACCAGTGCGCCAACTGTAGGTAACCATGAATTCAGTATAATTATGATCGATAGTATGATAGTATCTAGCAGCCTAGGACAGGCCTATGTCCAGCAGTGGACTGCGTTAGGCTGAGTTGATTGACTGATTGATAATTATTATAGACCCCGTAGAAAATTTTCGTCAGTTATCAAAAACAAAACTGCTGTTTCATAGAAAATATTTTTTTAAACTTATTGAAGCATTGGCAAACATTTCATTCACATCATCCTCTGTGTAAATTCAAAACGTACATCCTACGGAAATTGTTTACAAATTTAAAACACCTCTAGCTCTTCGTGCGGCCACAGATAACAAATCGCCAGCAGGTATGACCTCACTCCGCAGTCCACACCTCTCCTTTCATTTCCTTTGCTAGCTTCGTACACGCACGCTTTATTTATGTATGTGCTATAAATTATTTTAGCACTTCAGGTTCTGTGTTTGTTTTAAACATCTTGGTTTGTTGGATTGGCTTGTCCAATGTATGTTTACCTACCAATCTTATAAATCATAGACTATAAAATTGTAAGCAACTGATAATTATGACTCTTAAACTATCTTCGATTTTCACATTACACCTTGTTTTCCCTTAAAACTTGGGGAGTGGTGCACCTACAGTACACCCACCTTTCACCAGTTATGTTTAAATCGCGTGTAATAGGGGCGAGCCTATTGTAATCAAGAGGCAACAAACCCAGAATTCGGACTGGTACTAAGAAAACCCAGGAAGAAAAACCCAATAAAAACTTTCTTTAATATTCTGTTTCTTCGTGTGTTGATAACAATCTATATACAGTCAGCCCAGAATTTTGATACGAGCGTAGCATTTCCAGCAGCGTCCATCAACTCCTGTACCGTGCAGACAGCAGAACACGCGAGACAAGATATTAAGTGTCCCATTGTTTGAGGGACAGCACCACATTTACAATTTACTTTGGTATTTGCCTAAGTATTTACGTTGTCAAAGTCACATGTTTTGTATTTGTGAATATTAACATGACATTAAAACTCAGCCTATTACGTTCGCGCTGCTAGAATTTCGAGCTCTCTGTATTTAAGTGGGCCTGTGTTTTTTTTATTTATTTTTTTATTTTTATTTTGTTTATTAATAACAACGAAAGTTCTTAGTGATTTATTACAATTTAGACTAGTAAGCAATTTAACTCTTACTTAATATTTTAAGCGGTAGATGACGTTATAACTAAGGCTAGTGTCATTTTGCTCTATGTTTTGTACAAAATTATATACTTCTAATAGCGTCAATAAAAGTCAAAGCTTGTTTTTCTTTTTAAATGACATTTTAACTTAATTATTAACTTGTTTCCTTCTCAAGCCTATCTTCAAGGTATCTTGGGTGCTGTGTTATCTTTTTTGTCGTATTTTATTAGACTTTCGCTATAAAATCCATTAAGGACCCGCGTGGGGAGCTACAAGCAGTTTGTTTCTGGAGCGAACTACGCGATTACACGCGGGGACGTACTTAGACATCGAGAATTCTCCTTCTTATTCTTCTTCTTCCGTCCCTTAATCCCAGGCCTGGTTGAAGCCAGGTCTTCTTAAATTATTTTAGAAAAAAATCTCCTGTGTTTGCAGCGGATATAATTTTGTAACCATATACTAACAAAAAACACCAGTTTTTGTTTGTTTTTAGCCGACATACGTATTTATGTTTCAAACGTTTACAAAAAGTTAGTCTTTCAAAAACTAGCCATTTTGTGTAAATACAGGCAAATAGGCAAACGTTCCGTTCCATTTTACTGCTTTTCTCCGTAATTTTTATCGGTTTCTAAAAGCTTAAAACAATCCCGACATTTTGTTGTACTCATTCCATCATTATCCAGACTTCGATGATAGTTTCCAAGTGCATGAAAATTATTTAAATGGAGGTGTTCGTCGCCCTGTTGACATTAAAATGGTAAATGGTATATTTAGTATACAATGTAGTGGTACAATAATGTTGTTGCTCCCATAAATCATTAAAATAGGTATGCCATAAAAATGTCCACGAAGAAACGGAAAAATAAACCTCGCTGTTCCGGAAGTAATAAATATTTTCACGTTAACAGATAAACTTAGAACAGGCTAACATTTTTATTATATTTTGACAGGTTCAATGTTTGAAAACGTTGACCTTTTAGACATTGAAAGGTAACTACAATATACTTTAAAATATTTTGTTTTTATTAGGTATCTTCTTTGAAAATGTAATACTTTTTATTTTGTTTTGTTTTCGAAAACATTGGCCGGCTATTGTTTCCTGTGGGTATTGTTTCAAGCAAAATGGATTAAGATTAAGAGGATAGGATAGACTTTCCTGTGCACCCAACAAGAAAGCCTGAGAAAAAAGCCCGTACGAAATATAATTCTTAGCGATTTTTAATCCATTAGGTAACGCGGTGGATAATATTCTTACTTTTTGTCATTGCGGATAAGAAAACGACTTATTGGATTTTTATATCTGGAATTTCTCAGTAGCAGACCGGTGTCTGGATTTGTGCCCGGTTGGTGGAAATAGGGTCGCCCCCTATTACTTGGGCGTTGGTTCGAACTATGGGTGTAATAGGTACCTACACCTCTGCCCAATCGTTTGGGGAAACAAGGCGTGATGTTATAACGTCTGATATGAATGATCTATATTTACCACATTAGTCAATATAGTCTGATTTAGATTACACAAAATGTCAAACGATTTGAATGTTAAACTCGCTTCGATTCTAATTAAGGCTTAAATAAACTATGCGTAAATCCGTCCCTGGCTAACAAATTCGTTGTAGGCGTAAACGTCACGCGCCAGACCCAATTTATCCATCGCTAAATAATTGATACTGCTCCGCTAACGGTATCGCCTTGTTTTTCTGCAAATAAATTGTTTTTCTATCAGGACATAACATTGGTAAGATATTGTTATCTGTATCATTAAATAAATTCGTTGATTATTCCGGTTATCTTGGTTTTAGATATTTGTCGTGTGATAAATGACAGTCGTAGGTATACGCAGTTTAAATCATATAGAGAGGTAAAAGATAGCTGCTGTGCTGCGTAGTTCACACAAGGTGACGTCACGGCGGCTTGTACTAGAGATACAACACTCTCCATACAAGCCAAGCGTGTCACCGTTTAATGACGTATAGAAACTGACAGCTTTGAAGGCGGTCCTTGACAGAAGACGTGGGCTCAGCGCACTTTCGGCACCCCGAATTTAATTAGTACCTACTGCTGTTTCTAGACGCTGCGTGATTCCATGGTCTATGCCTTGAAACTATCCTTCAGGGGTAGTTGGGTACATAGTAAATAGTCAGCAAAAACGTGCTGTTGGTGTTTAATACTTATTCCTTCTCTATGTAAGAAGAAGATATTTCCCGGCAATACGAGAGTTACAATCTCGACAGTCCCTACGTACAATCTCCTAACTACAAATGACAAATTTTACAGGAGAACGCTTCAAAATTTCAAACACGTGTATATCGTGTTCTAGTTGATGGAATGTCATGATGGATTTAAAGTGCATTTTGCCCACTTTTGTTGAACTAAATTATAGTATGGGCTGGCCTGAAGGTCATGAAAGTAAAACTTGCAAATCACATATTTACCACTTAGGGGATTGTACGTAGGGATCGTCGATTTATATCTATAAATTATAAAAGACACAAAGATCCCTTTCGAGTCTGTCGGTATGACCGCTAAGTTGCAATAAACTACACAATTAATTTTGATGCGATTTTCACCATTTATTTAGAGAAATTATACCAGGAGACGTCTATAATTCATTGTGAAAAACTTACATATAATAACGAAATCTCTCTGTTTTATAAAGTCGCAAAAACGGTGTGCAGCAGAGCGGGGGGGGTGGGGCTACTATCTTACCAAAGCCTGTTATTAACTAGCACTCCATGGCACTGGCAACATGCAATAAAAGTACCAAATCAAATCAATCAAAATCAAAAGTCATTTATTCAAATTAGGCTGAGAATCAGCACTTTTCGAATGTCAAAATCACAGTCAAGACAGTCCCAAAACGCCCGTCCTTCACCACTTCCTATTGCTTTAGCTGGGAAGAAAAAGTGGCGCAACAAACTCCCCAGCAGCACAGCTGTCTGTTTAGTTAGATAAACTTCATTCTATAAATAGGTAGGCAAAAAAAACAATATTACGAGACACAAAACTTAAATAATTTGTCATATGTCAGCTAGCTATGCCAATATACCAACAAATAAAATGAAAACTTAACTCAAGCACAAAAAATAAATAAGTAAACAAAGGTTCCGTGTAGTGCCGGACGCAAAAGAATAGCACCATCCCATTTCTTCCCGTGGATGTCGTAGAAGGCGACCAAGGGACTTACTAGAGAATGGGCAGCAGCGTTCTCTATGCATTTGACCACCATACTGCGATCACCAACCTGCCTGCCAAGCGTAGCGATAATGGCAAATCCCCGCTTTTGGGGGAGACTTATGTCCAGCAGTGGACGTTTTTCGGCTGATATGACGATGATGATAAAACAAAGCATATTACCAAAATAAAACCTTCGTGGTATAAATGGCGTGATAGCTTATCATAAGCATAATCAGCATATTACATGGCCACTGCTGGGAAACAGGCCTCCTCTCTGTGAGACTGGGTGGTAGTCCACCACGCGAACCCTGTTCGGGTTGGCAGATGTCTCATGTCTTCGAATTTTTTGTTCTAAGAGAAGGAAATTCCGGTTTCCTCACGATGTTTTCTTTTACCGTTCTGAGAGCACTAGTGATGAAGTCATTTACACAGAGAAAAGTACTTCTCGGGGTTCGAACCTACAGCTCGTAAGTCACGACTGTTGACACTGGGCCACCGCTGCTCCAAAAGAAACACCTATCATATCTTAACAGAAACCATTTACACAAAGAAAAGCGCCTCTCAGGGTTTAAACTTACAGCTCGTAAGTCGCGACTGTTGACACTGGGCCACCACTGCTCTAAAAGAAGCACCTATGTCTTAACAGAAATCGTTTTAGTAACCGATTCCTAGATTTATACTCGAGATAAAGGAATAGGAAATATATTATTGAATCCAATACCGTATCAAAGAACCGGGGTATTAAGAAAGGTCGAGAATGGTATTTGATGGCGTCGAAAGCTGGCGTTTTCACAAAAAATATGGTGATATTGAGGCGGGCTCAAATCTATGGAGGACGGAATATTATGTGAATTGTGGGGAATGAAGGTAATCGATGTCAAAGTGAATGGGATTTTATAGAATATTTTGCAAGGTCTCTATATAAGGTGGTAGGCACTTCGACGCGCAAACTGTACCTAAACATGAATTCAGCACAGGAGTCAAGATTCTCAAGCGTAGAATTTTTTTAGAGGTTATCAAAACAAAAACCTGGTTTTTCATAGAAAAGGGCAAAACCTACGCGGTCAAAGATGTGAAGCAGCAGTTTTATCCCACGTTTGCGCGGACATCAAAATATCGCGTTGGGGTTTTGTTGCCCACTGAATTTTAAACTTTCGGTGTCGAACCGAGCATGGAGAATTCAATAGAGTGCATCCAAGCGTGTCGAAAAAACACACTGTTCGATTATCAACTCTCTTCGCTAAGCAGTGCCTTCAAGATCCCATGTGCGAGACAATCCCGTCGCGATATTTTTACGTCAGTGCAAACGAGGACTTATAGACGCGACAAACATACATTATACCTAAACATACATACATAAACTCACGCCTTTTTTTCCATCGGGGAAGGCAAAACGGAACGCCACCTGCAACGATTCTTACATACTCCTTTTTGCCTTGTTTACATTCATACAACAGTGGCCCGTTCCATGTGTTGCCGGACGTAAAATAATAGCACCATCCCATTTCTTCCCATGGGTGTCGGAAAAGGTGACTAAGGAACTTACTAGACAATAGGCAGCAGCGTTCTCTATGCATTTGACCACCATACTGCTATCGCCAAGCCGCCTGCCAAGCGTTACGATTATGGCAAATCTCCCCCTTTTGGGGGAGGCTTTTGTCCAGCAGTGGACGTCTTTCGCCTGATATGATGATCAAATCAAATCAAATCAAAATATTTTATTTCACATAAACCTGCAAGGGCACTTATGAAATGTCAGAAGCTAGGTGCACGGTTCCAATTTGTCGCTTCCTATGGAGAAGAGCCGGCAAGAAACTCCACGGTTACTCTTTTAAAAATAATTGGGTTTTACAATGTTTTCAAATTACAGTGTGAGAGGACAGTGCAGGCCTGTCAATAAGTACCAAGTACTTAGAGGAATGAAAATAAAGAATAGAAAATCGTCTATAAATCTAGTCTGTAAGGCCTACAATGTTTTCCCATTCACAATATGTAAAAGAATCTACATTAGTAAGATCAACCTATTTAAACAAAGTGACATGATTTTCATGAGAATCACTATTATATAGGTGATATTTGAAGCGATATATATTATAATGTCAAAAATGACGAGAATATGTCAGAAAGTGTAAAAAATAAAAATATTAAAAATTAACATTGTAATTTGGAAGCAACACTCCATTGCATTTTCTGGAATCTAAACGTGTATTGTGTGTACTTCACGCACACACTCATAGTATTCCTCTATGAGGAACTGTTGATCACTATTAGTGTCCTTGCGGCAAGCTGCGCGACCGCACGTGGAAGAAAGTTCGCTCCAAAACTAAAATTCTACAATAGTAGAGCGCGCGAGCACTCGCGTAACAGCTTTGTCGGAAGTTTACCTTTCATGTTTATTTTAGGTAAGTGTTTTATATTGTGTATAAATATTGTTGTTATGAGTTTTTTTTTAGTTTCATATAATTTGTAACCTGAGTAACTTTATTTCGCAGAATAATGGCACATAATATTTTGAGATGGTTGGAAGAAGTTAGTACTGATGATGAAGATATAATAGAAAGTGACGCTGAAGAGGAGCTTAGGACTTTTTACAATAATAGGTACCAAATACGGTGTGGATATTGTGGACAAAATGTGTGGTACTTACGACGCCTCCAGAAACTCCAGGCGATGGCCACTTACTATTTTTTTTGATCTAATGAATATAAGTGACATAAACGGTTATATTGTACATACAATAAACAAGGGCTACAGTAATAAGGCAAAGAAGGATTATTTATATGAACTTAGTTTTCGCCTTGTCACGGCATGCATACAGCGCAGAATAGCTTCACAGTATTCCAAAGTCATTGAAAATGAAAGGGAATATGCTTTTGGGTTTGAATAACCCATCTGAATTATAACCATGCCCAGCACAACCCCCAAATACTGGTCGCGTTGGAAAATGTTCTTTTTGTGGCAGAGCGCGCAGCAAGTCCAACAGAAAACGATGTCACACATGTAATAAGTGGATTTGTCCTCAACATCAGGTTCTTCAATGTCCTGACTGTTGTAAAAATAATAAAGACCGAGAGGAGGATATGAGCGAGTAAAAATTTATGACTTAGAAGGTTTGATGCCAATAAATATTAGATTTTTCTCAAAATTGTCAAGAAGTCGGATTTTAAGTTCCTAATAAATGTTAACAGTTATGTTTTGCCTGTTTTAGTTTCTTAATAAAGTTTATTTTCGTAATGATATTGAAGCATTTTAAAATCTTTTTACCATCCCCATAAAATCTTTACACAAAATAGTTCTACATATGTAGAGCGCGCGAGTACTGGCGTCCCAAACAGGGGCGCGTGTACTGGAGTGTTAATGAGGTACCAGGGAAGCCACATGTGCAGAAGGAATCAATGCCAAACTTCCCTGTCTTCAACGTAGTCTTTTATCTTATAATATTCTTTTTTGATAAGGACACGTTTGATGTGAGTTTTAAACTTTCCATCGCTAAGTTCTGTAACCGACTTTGGCAACTTGTTATAGAAGCGGATACTGTTTATTAGAAATGACTTGCTAGTTTTAGTTAATCTAAATTTTGGAATCACAATTTCATCTTTACTACGTGTATTTAGATTATGGAAGTCGCATCTTTTTTTGAAAAGACCTAAGTTTTTGCGAACATACAAGATATTTTCTAGGATATAAAGAGAAGATCAGTGGCCCTAGTGAGATTTAACTATCTCGATCAAACGCACCGAGCACGTTCGGCGCTCCGATTGGTCTGTCACCAATCCAGGGCCAATCGGAGCGCCAAAACCGTTCGAAGCGTTTGATCGATATGGTTAAATGAAACTAACACTAAGGCCTTTGGTCATATACGCACGCTGGTTGCGAGTACTACGCACTTGAACTTTCTGAAGGACATCACTAAAAAGGTCAAAATATATCCTCCCATGTCATGTCCCGACGTTTCCACATACATCTGCCTTGTAAATACTTTTTGTTAGCCGTCTTTCATTCATTCTCTCAACATGACCAAACCAGGGCGTTATTAATTGACTATGACCACTTAACGATTCCTTACTTCGAAACAATTTCTTAGATCACACACGACATCTGCTAATGAATATTTACTAATTGTCTTGGAATATACATTGGTTTCTACAAAACACGATATTGACGTAGTTTGAACGTAGTAGGGTCTGCATCGTCTTTTAAACCGCACCGTTGTCTTATTAAATCATTCCTCAGCCAGCAGCAGCATTCATATACCTTCTTTTTTTTGTTTTACGTGGCGGAATGCTCATGCATTCATCAGTTATGTGGGACTCTAACCCACTAAAACTCCGCGGTGTCCTCCAGTACCACTTGTGGCGGGAACACGGGAACGGGGAAGCCATCCGCGAACCCGCCGCGGCCGTCCGTTACCGAACCCTTCTCTGGGGAGTAACCACCATCACCGGCGCACCAGAACACATGGCACGCCGTGACTACCCCAGGTACCAAATAGCGCATAGGTGCCAGACGGCCCCGTGTTTGGCACTCTTGGACCCCCTGCTGCGGGTCGGGACAGTGGCCTCGCCGCCTGCTACTTTTCAGCCGCAGAGCCGGCACTCCTCCTCCCTGCGGCCCCACCGCCTCCACCATCAAACGGTGGCGGCCCCGTCCAGGCCACCGAAGGGAAGAGCGCTGCTCAGAAACACCGGGGCACTCCTCCTCCGCCGCAGCCTGTAACCCTCAGCCGCGATGTCCCCCATTCGACATTGCGGCCCGCCTCAGTTGCGATGCACCTCACCGCATCCTACTTTTGGCCGCTACGTCGTCGGCTTGGCAGCAAAAGCCCTGATGAGCGGCCCCAACTCGGGGTTCCTCATCGCTTCACCGTGGGTGGGGAAGCCACGGCTACTGAGCCCCCCGCAGCGACAATGCGGGAACCCATCGGGGGGTATCATTCATATACCTAAACGAACTTATAATAAAGTCGTAAGTTTCCACCCGCTCCAGTAAGACGACGACAGGGCAGAACAAGAACATAATAATTACTTGCGCCGCTGTTGCGATGCAGTGCCCGCTATAAATTATAAGTGGATTTCTTGCTATAACATTGTCGTCTGTACAAGTTATTTTGCAAGTTAAAAGTGAAATACTGGAACTATGGCAATATTTTATTGAATGTACTCATCAGACACTTAACAATTCCCGAAATACTAATATTTTATTGGCACGTTTTGAATTTTATGCAATAAAGTTAAGAAAAAGTTGTACGAGTACTTTTCTTACTAGATAACAGGAGAAAATATTATTACAAGCCACAGATAAATTAAGCTCTTCAGACAATAATATATTATTTCATTTAACACCATTAGGTTGCATTTTACCTGCACGTCATAAAACTTCGAGGTATAATTGTCTATGAGATATTTAGATAGTTTCAACCTTACTGATGTTTAAATTTTCTGGTAATGTGGTAAATCGATTCCGAGGTTGATTTTATAAGGTCTATGAAGGATTATCGGAAAGATGCTAATTTTAGCTGAACATAATTATTGGAAGTAAAGAGTGGATAGGAGAAGGGGGGTCATTTCCTATCAGTGGGCCAATACAACTTAGATATATAGATTGCTAATAACAATAATAGATCAAGGGCTTGATCCAGAAAGCAGTAGTACTGGACACGGCGCGTATAGTACGGAGGTTCCTCTCTCAGCTGCCCTGACCACCGGTAGCTTGGACTCTGTTCCCGATAACGATGGGCTACTATTTTTAATATTTTTTTATTTTTTATTTTATGTATTCAAATATTTTAAAATATAATTGATATGTATGTTACAACGAATAAATATTTGAGGGGGCTTGTGGCTAAGTAACAATAGCTGCACGGGTCGATCGATCAGGTTAAGCTACGCTTGCCGCGGTTGGTCCGTGGATGGGTGACCTTCTTTACATACCAAGACCCCTCCGTGCCTCGGAAAGCACGATAAACCGTTGGTCCCGGCTGTCATTTGTGGATCTTTGACAGTCGTTACGGGTCGTTAGAAACCCGAAAGTCTGATAATAATTCTTACCAAGGGGTATCGTGTTACCCAGTAACTGGGTTGTGGAGGTCAGATAGGCAGTCGCTCTATGCAAAATACTGGTATTCAGCTGCATCCGGTTAGACTGGAAGCCGACCCCAAATTAGTTGGGAAAAGGCTCGGCAGATGATGATGTATGTTTCAACGAAATAAATGAGATAAAACATTGTACCTACAAGGAAGGCTAGAAGGCTCCCATAGTCAGGCGTAACGCAACTCTACTAGAATAATTTTATCAAAACTTTATGGAAATTGTTCCACCAGAATCGCGTCGCATCGTCGAGTTTCGTCTGTATGTTAAAACTATCCAACTATGAAAATAGAGCGTATCATTAAATGAATGAATTAGGTACCGAGTGTGTAGGTGTTAGGTACTAGATACTTGTGTTATTTTAAGAATATCCACCGTAGCTACTGCATACATGAAATAAAATGGGAAACCGCCTACTCAAGTACGGTACCTATCCCGAAAACACAATAAAATATACAGGTAGACCTAAATACAAAAATAGAACACCAATTTCACGACATTCCTATGCGAAGAACACGTAAAAACGGCCCGAAAGTACCGACTAGCCGTCTGTACAGCCGGCAACAAAAAACATAAAATCTTATTGTACTCATGTCCGTCCTTCCTATTAAATATTACTATGACAGCGTAGCCCGACGTCTTCAACCTGTCACTGGCATGCTGACGTTACATGCCCTGAATAAAACATTACAGGGTTAACGAGTGCAGAATAGTTGGGGTTTTAATATTTCTGGAAAGTTAACCGTTGTAATATTCTTTTGATTTGTACGCTTATTTTCTTCCAGAATGGTGTATTGAATTATCTGAAGGAAGCTACAAAAAAAGCATATGGTACAGCAAAAGAAAAATTGCAAAGCTATCTATCATGATAACACTGACATATATTACCTTTAGATGCGTTACCGGCGCTCAATATTGGCAATATAAATGACAGGTAATTGCATGTCGTGTTATTAGTCACGTACAATCTAGTGACGCGGCGAAACGTTAGAGACGTAACTATATATACCTATTTATATCTTTCTCACAACAGAAATCAGTATGGGTCTTCTCTGTTCTTCGCGCACTGTATGATTATATGTACTAGTACGTAACTACATACATGGTTCGTCATTTATCGTCAATACATGATAACAACCCAGTCAGTGGTCAAGAACATTTTCAGAAGTCTTCTTCATAGCGTATTGATGGCAAGAAGTTCAAATATATATGGCCCAAAATACAGCTGCGCGGTCTCTGACGCAGTCTTAAGATCATCAAATGCATAGGTGACAGGGCGGTAGGTGGGACATTGTCTGTGGGGGGGATATTGCGCATACGCACTTGAGATCTCAGCCGTCCGTGAACCCCCATCTGTGGAGATTGTCTCTGCTCCCGACTTGAGGTCGAAGTCTATTTAGAGATTTCCAAGTCGGCCACGAAGCGCGTTCCTAGGCGGAACACTTCCGATCGTTTCATGAAATTGTTAGGGGTATCTACAAGTCTCATCATAAACTACATCTTGCTGTGGAGGTGTTACTATTGGGTAGACTTGCTGGAGCCACGCAACCACTTTTTCGGCTCCTCTGTTTCTCAAATCTCGAATCGAAAATTCTAAACTGGCAGAATTTAAACATACTGTGCTGAAATGAAGTTATAAATCAGCGTTGTTAAAGTACCTAGGTACTGGCTAAAGTTCTTAAAATGCGGTCACTTTCTGAGTCTACGCAATATCTGAAACAACCTTATGACTTACTTGTTCAGTATATGGACTCGTACAAGTATCTTTAGAGGTGTTTTGAGCTCAATTGATTCTTCCCATGTAACCTCCAGAGATCGTTTAAAGCTCCATCGCAAACTTAAAGACGAGCAGTATTTACAAAGTTGCACACAAACCCCAGTTTATTTTTCTCAAACAAACTTTATTGTTGGCCGACGTGTCTCCGGTAGTTATTGTTATCCTTTAAAATGGTCCGTAAAGACAAACATTGTTGTAGTACAAAATGTAGTTGTTTGAGAAAGCCATGCTTTCTCGATTATAACAAAAATAATAGTTACCGTTCTCGAAAATGGTTACACCACATTGTACTAGCATCGATCTACCATTACTGACAGGACTAGTGTAGCCTATTGGCTGATAATAAATACACATACACAGTAGCCTGATATTGTGGTGATAGATCGACTGGATCAATGAATTTTGATATCCCTGTCCCCTATGACGAGATTCTCGTGAAAGACGAGCAAGTTAAAAAAACAATTGAGAGTCCACGTCCCACATGTCGAAAACGTCGTTGTCGATATGTGGGACGTGGACTCTGTAATCATTGTACCGATAATCGTTACAGTAAATGGCCGAATAGCGAAGAGCCTCGATCAACATCTCAGGAGGCTCTCAATGTGCGGCTGGGTCGCGGGCTTGATTCAAAGAGCAGTACTCCTGAACACGGCAGCCTTATAAAAGAGTGTCCATGGAGTTTCTTGCCCGTTCTTCTCCATAGGTAACTTACGCTTTGGAATGGGCAATTAGCTTCATCTTTCTAACTCACCGACCTTGACAATTCAAAAGTATCTGTAATTGGTTTATTTGAAATAAATGCTTTGAGTTGAGTTGAGTTGAGACTTATTCAGGAGGTTCTTTTCTCTAAAGCCTTGACTACGGGTAGTTTGGACCCTGCTCCTGATGCCAATGGGACACTATTTTCAAATATTTTAAAATGTTTTTATAATTTTTAGATTGTAATATTTAAAAATATAATTTAAATACATGTTTAACAGTATACAGATAAACAATAATAATACGATAATACACTAATAATACTATAAATTGATGTTCTGACATTATCTTGCACATTGATGTCTAGACCAGATTGTGGTGCCCTCAGGATTTCAGGTACTCTTGAAATATATCTGAATGGAACTTTATTGGAACTTAAATCAAACTTCTTCTTGTTACTTATCTTGAAATATTATGACAGTTGTAAGTAGAGAAATCTTAAAGGAGAGTACCTAAATCTCATATAGGTCGATCAGAGTCAAAGGCAGAATATAGGGAAGTCATTTTAAAGATTTTAATAGAATTTGATCGGATTAAAGAAATTCTCTAAAAATCATAATGTTGGTACTTAACACATTCCTTTTTTTATTTAACAGAATACCAAAACCCATATGACTTTTACGAGTGTTTAGGAGAAGAAGAAGGAACACAAATAGGTCTTGGCCAAAACATTAAACACAATAACCTAGTCCACATTTTTTCCATACAAACTTCAGGAGTGTATTACTCCACTGTTCGACAATGTACATCAAAAATTAAACATTGTATGGTTTTGTCTCATTATTAATATTGTCTGTACGGAAACAGAATAATAAAATAAAAAGCCATTAAAAAGTTAGGAGCCAACAAGATTCGTTTTTCTTGCTAATTTAACCTAACTTTGGGCGTGTTTAAGTAATAAAAGAAGTATAAAATCTGAAAAAGCAAGTCGGTACCGACAAAGCTCAAATATCGAAAAGTTCAACTAACTTTATTGGTCATTAATTAATGCAGTGGTTCTTTCATAAAACCCGATCTTCCGATGGACTGTTCTTCATTTTTTACGCACCTGTTGTACTGTAAATGATCCTGCATCTCACTCAATAATGTTATGCGTGTAGACTAGCTTCTAACTGCTCATCACTGATACTACCTCTGTCGGACACGATGCCTGGTGAGACAGCGTGCTTTTTAGCCAGGCCCATCAGTGAGTTCGAGCCCGCGACTGGGTTCCCCTTAAGTACCAATTGAAGTTATTCAAATCAAAAGACTGCAAAATACGTTTAAAAATCTAATTTGACATTTTAATCCCAACCACCAAACAAACAGCTGTTCTACCCCCAAATCACTCTAAAAACCCACATCGACTCCTTTATTCAATTCAAGTCAACGAAATCCGTTGAAAACCTAGTCTATTACACCATATTTCAACCCTTAACCGGTAATCTCAATATAACATTATTCACAATTCACCATTTATAAGCGTTCATACTAAAATATATTCCGGTCTGAAAACGGTAGTCCACGAACGGGGACCGTCATTATTTTGCGGTGTAATAAAAATGCCATCGGAGGATGCTCGATATTTTTTATAATGCCGTATAGCGTTGGCCTTGTTCTACCTGGGACAAGAGTAGATACGTTACAGAGACTCTGCTATTAAAAAGCACACTGCGAAATATAAGCGTCATTCATTCATTTAAAAAAAATGTGGTACAGTGTTTTACAATTTATCAACCAATCGTAAAGAGAGTAAAACTTATCAGAATTGAATCTGGCGTCCTAGCTAGGTTACATGGTTTTTTTTTTTTTCTGGGTGGGAAATCATCAAATAACTTCTCCCGCTCTGGGTGGAGCGGGAGGGCGTGTCAGACTTTTACTGACTAAAACCCACCCGTGTTCCCTCAGTTGCCTGTGTGCCAGGGGCGGCGGTATCTCTTTCGAACAACCCGCACCCCCGGCAGGCATCGGCCCTTGCGGGCCCCTCTGTTGCTGCTGACATCTCTTTGAGGCGCGCGTGGAACACAACGCGCCGTCGACCCGGGCTTGGTCCTTACCGGACAGCGAGGTACCCATTACTCGCCGTCCGCAAGCCCGTGCCTACGGTGGCCGGGAATCAGCCTGGGATTCCCGACGCCCAGGGCGTCTCCTGCGAAGGCCACGGCTGTGAGGGCGCATGTACTGCATCTCCCTCACGTGCGCCGCCACCCTCTTTGCGAGCATAACTGCTTCGCTGAAGGAGGCGACTGCCAGCCATGCCCTCTCGCTCCGTACCATGGCCTGGACCAGGGTCGGACGCGAGAGATCGCCGCCGCCGATCACCTCCACGAGGACACGGCGTTGCTCCGCCCAAGCTGGGCAGACCTCCACCGTATGCTCCACCGTGTCCTCTGGGCGATCTTCGCAATGGAAACACCCGGGCGTTTCCTCCCGCCCTATCCGAAACAGGAACCTCCCGAAACAGCCATGTCCGGTGAGGACCTGTGTCAGGCGGAAGGTGAGGACGCCATGCCGCCTCTCAAGCCACTCCTCAAAGAGGGGACTTACCGCCGCAATCGCGGCGTAGGTTACATGGTTACGTGAATTAAGGTCTGCCAACACAGGTTCCCTCTAAAAGAGTTTTTTATAGAGATTGCTTAGGACTATTAGGTGCAAACGTATATTAACTTAAACAAACTGTGTGAAGTGTTTTAGTATGCGTGTGTTTTTTGTGATACAGTAGTGGTGTGTTTGTATTTAGTAATGTAGGTGTACCCTAACTTCAAATAATTTTATACTGCAGGGGTGTAATGTCACGTACGTGTATGTCCTTTATGTTGTTTATTATCCTACTATGCCTCAATACGACTGGTGATATTACAAATGCAACTCGTTTTACGTAGGCAACGATTCGACATCGGTTCAGCTTAAGTATTGGCAAAGCTGTGCTATGAAAAATGGAGCTTAACACAGTGAAACAGAATAAAGTATCTTTTGGTTATCCAGTCAGTGACACGACAATTATGCCTTTGAGTTGTGCCCGTGACGTTAAAAAATCATCCACACTTTGAAACGGTTTGATCTCTTGTGGTACCGTACCTTCCATAAATCGCTTCTTATCGCAGCATAATCGTATGGATGAAGTTAGAACTCTGTCGAATATCTACTCTGGTACCCGCAGTTCGTGACTTTGTACTAAACGGAAAACTGGAGGATGAAATAATATAAATTGTTGGAGGTTGACTGTTTTATTCGCAACCAAGCTAGGCAATACAGCTTTGAACTATCTTTAGGTTATCGTGGCGAATCGGTATTTGTACGTAGATTGACTAGATCGCTGAATGTGTTTTTTAGAACTTATTTGATTTTGCGACTATACGTACTTATTAGAATTTTATAACGCGTTTGTGTTACTTTCGTTTCGAAACGAAGCAAAATAGAAAGCTGTGAACATAATATTACACTTTTTTTTAGGAACATCTTGAAAAAGCCAAAACCTTATTTGCAGCTATATATATGATGCGATATTCCGGCAATTTTTTTTGCGTTTATCAGATATGACTTGCGTTTATCGACTGTCTTGCGTTCGTGTTTTTGTTTATAATATTAGTAAAAGGGCCTGTTTTATTGTTAGCTCTGTCTTCTGTGTTCACTATACTACAAGAATGAGAAAAATATCGCAATAGTGTGGGACCACAGTAGGCATATTGTTGTACAGACTTTACCAGAAGACTACATTTTGATAGTTCGGTTGTACTTCTTTTGCCATTTGATACTTAAGTCCTTTTAAATTGATTTTAATGAAATTTCCTAAGCTGAGGCAATCATTGTACAAAGCCTTTATCTAGCTGTAGACACCTCTTTGTATTAATGATGATTATTCTAAAACTGTTAGACATTGTTGCCGATGGAATGTTTTGCATAAATGAGTTTTTACTAGGTTGATGAGTAGACAGACAAAGATGATCAATCGTCTGCCCTTTAAAGCCCTTTCAAATGACCTCCATGACACTAATGTGACCTCATTTTGTTTACACTCAGCACACAAGATATTCAATTTGGGTATCGTTTGTAACCTTAATAGGTGTTGGTATTCAAATATTTATTCCAAGTAAAAATCTGGCTTTGACTGTGATCAGGGTTTAAAATCTAGCCGCCATGTTGCCTGAAGCACCTACTACAGAGTTTAATTCACAGAATTTATATTTTAGAATTTATTTTAGGCTTAGAATTTTCAATAGTCCTTAGTGTCAAATGCAAATATGTTATGGTATCGTCTACTTTAGAATAAACCATTTTTTAACCATGATATTTTTTTTTTCTTCTTTCGTGGGTATCTCTGAGTCTAAGCTCCATCATTCCACCTAGCCTATTCCCAACTATCTTGGGGTCAGCTTCCAGTCAAGTAGGATGCAGCTGAATACCATATTTTACATGGAACCACTGCCTATCTGACCTCCACAACCCAGTTATTGGGGTACATAATACCCCTCGGAAAAACTGATTATCTGTCTGTCTGTCTTTCCGGTTTCTGATGATCCGTAACGACTGTCAAAGATCCAAGAATGATAGCCAGGACCACTGTCTTAATTAACGTGCTTTTCGAGGCTGAGAGGTCACGGTATGTATAGATTCATCCATGGACCGACTGCGGCATGCGTAGACTAACCTGATCGACAAGTGCGGCTGTTATGACTTAGCCCCTCTACACTTATAATACCGCTCTTCACTTGTAATCTTCTCTACAATAAAAGGTACTTAATCTAGAAGTAAACATCAACAGTATTTAGACAATAATTAGGTATTCACGTTATGTGCGGGAGTCAGAACCTTTTCTCCGCAACTGAAAAGGCCAATCTGTTTGTCTCAATTTCACCTTCCCCACAAGGAAAATAAACTAAACGTTTACTTTTACAACATCTAAAAGTTCCGTCATAAACTTGTAAGCAAGAACAATAAATGCTAATTTTGTAACGTAAAACAACTTTGTTCATCGCTCGTCAAACAACATCCTGTAGATATGAGAAGTTTGGAAGTCCCACATATTACTCAATGTATAAGTTTTCAACATTTTGTTCAAATTGCTGGAGAATTTTAAGGCTCAAGTTGGTCTTAGGAGTTTTCTGAGACTGTTGAAGCTAATTTCCGTGATGATAGAGTGGGTACTTTACACTGAGAAAACTGACAATCATAAAAGAGGTGAATTCAGCTTAAAGTATGATGAATTCACTCAAAGGACGGAGCATAGTGATTCACCAAAAAGAACGATGATAATACTGATGTTGATGATAACAGTATTTAAGATGATGTGTCACCATGGATTTAGTTTTAGTTACCTACTATTTTTCGATGCCTTCCTCATATATCCAGTTATATCCTATTAGTTTTCCTACAATTTTTCGGTGACTTCCTCACATATTCAGTTATGTCATACAATTTTTCCAACTATTTTTCGGTGCCTTCCTTATATATCCAGTTATATCCTATTATTTTTCCTACTATTTTTCGGTGACTTCCTCACATATTCAGTTATGTCATACAATTTTTCCTACTATTTTTCGGTGCCTTCCTCATATATCCAGTTATATCCTATTATTTTTCCTACTATTTTTCGGTAACCTCCTCGTATTTTAGGTTAGGTCCTCTTACTTTTCCTACTATTTCCTCATATCTCTGGTTATAGCCTATTATCTTACGGAGGTCGCCCTCAATAGGAGGATTGTGTTTTTTAATAAACCAATTAATATCTCTATAATACACCAGTGATTAGTTGTAGTTCTACTCATTCTCCATCAGTAGGACTACAACTAAATACTGGTGGATTACACAGAAATTGTTTGGATTATTAGAAATCACAATCCTCCTATAATTGAGGGCGCCACTGGACTTACATGATCCCCTTATTTTTAAGTATCCAATATTGGTTCTTTCCTTTTAAATATTATTAGGTGTGAGCTCAACATTAAAAAAAACTGAAGAACCCTAAACTTGAACCTTAAAAAAATGGAGAGTAAGTAAAAAAAATAGAAAAAAGTACCTTGGCAAGAATGGTAAGAAGGTGAAAAGGGATGTATGTATAAATTAAACAGAAAATTGAATGGTATTTTTATTTCCATAGTATGAATGAATAATTATTATATACTCTAAACATTTATATTCAGTATAAAAGAAGACTGTTTTGTTTAGAAACATCCTCGCCTTAATGATTACAGTATCTATTTGTCGGTCATTATAAAGAATCATTATATACATTATGTTCAATAATTCTAGTTTTTACAAATTAAAATAAAGGTTGAGACGAGTAGAAATTTAATTTATAAAAAATAACAAACTTTACATTAATGTACCTATAACTAAAACATTTTTGCCCTTAAGGTGATTGCTTCAGGGTAGCCGTTTTTTGCAATTTGCAGGCCAGTGCTAGGTTGTATGTTAATTAAATGTTGCACGCGGGTGTAAGTACATAAGTTGTACTACATACGTCTTACACCCGCGTCTAACATTTCAATCAAAACCTAGCACTGGCCTGCAAATTGCAAAAAACGTAAGAAAATTTGAATTTCGCGGGCTACCCTGACGCTTTCACCTTAAAGCTGCATACAATAAATTGGTTATATTATTATAGTAAATATCTATTTTCAAGTAAAGTGCTACTATAAACACTCCGATGAGACTAATCTATCCCTCATACAAATACTTTACTTTAAAATCTATTACTAAAGGTGAACGCACACTTTTCAGAGCCGAAGGAGGCGAAAGAATCGAATTTTAGAATTACTTGTATGAAATCCTATGGAACCTCGCACACTTACCGAATCGGACGAATAAGGTCGTACGATTCGGTGCGGATAAGTGTGCGAAGTTACATTGGACTTCATTTAAGTAATTCTAAAATTTGATTCCTTCGCCTCCTTCGGCTCTGATAAGTGTGCGTTCACCTTAAACCAGCTATTGGTGCTGGCTCATACCATTACTTTATGCGGACACCGTTATCGGGCCGTCTTTATAGGATATCCTAAAGGGATATCCGATAAATACCGTAACTAAGGGTAGATTACTAGTTGAGCGCACTCTGCTATAAAAAAATAACTGCCCTTGGACTCTGCAGTGCCTCAAACTAGCAACGCCGCGTACGGTATAAGTACATAATTAATAATTATGTAAACGTTTCCAAAAAAAATTGATATTACTGGATTCAAAATAAAAACACCTTAAAAATGAGCAAACGAGTTAACTCGTTTGCGCATTTTCAAGGTATTATAGCAGCGACCGTAAGCCGTTAGAATACCTACAGAATTTTGAAATTTTTACTCTAGGTACCATCTACTTGTAATATATGACGTGTTACCTCGCATTAGAGTGAGCGTGTTAGGACACGGAGAAACGGCATTTTGGCAAGGAAAGCACAGATAATCATTACCACGTTTAACTTCATAAGAATTGTAATGAGAATTAAATTCAATAGTTTCAAACATACAGCAACGGAAAAAAACCTCTTCAGTATCTGTCACCAAAATTGCATCAATTTGGCCAAAAGTGGGTAAGAATTGTTCATCATCTATATCTACAGTAACAATAGAGTTCCGCTGCCATATAACACCAGCTATTGTAGCGGAAGTAACCGAATATTTGAGGACAACGCCAGTGCCGAGAGAAAACTTGACAGTGTCTCCTGAATTTAATGCAGATTTTTTTCCTAGTATTTTTGTTGTAGGTATTGTATTTTTCACAAACAAGTCATTGAGCATAAGTTGACATTTTATTGCTAGAGTCTTGCAAACATTGACTCGATTAAAAGATGATCTAGCCACTAACTTAGATACCCTGTGCTTGGCTTCAAAACGCATAGCCCACATGTTACGTACGGGGCCGAACTTCATTAGCATGGTAGGATAATGAGTCAGAAAATGAAACTTTGGCTGCAGGGGTGATTTTGTTAGCTCCGTGTACAATTGATTAAATTCTGCTATTATAACCCGGAGTTGAATATTGGTGTCACTGAAGACCCTATGACTTAATAACCTGTCGGTGATTTGCCGCAACATAATGTATAATTTCCATACTTTATTTTCTAAAGGAATGTAAAACCCGGCTATTAGGCTGAAGTATCTAATAAGGGTAAGCATTTCTGATGCTGAAGTTTTCAATTTTACTTTCGAACCTTGGACAACTAAACAATTACTTGGTTTTGAATTCCTATCTGGTCCATAATCAAATGAAATTATTCTTTGTTGCAATACTGAGATCTTTAAAAGACCTTCGGCAAGGAAGTGGTTTATGACAAAGGTCATTACATAACGAGCTACACCTTCTAATATATCATGCATTGGGTCTACTGCTACATTTTGAAATAAATCAAATCCTGTCACCTTAAGCCAACAGCATGATTCTTTAATGCCCGTGTTAGGTGTATCGTTTTCTTGCAATTGAGCGTGGTATGAAGTCATATTTCTAAGCAAGTTACTGTTTTCATATAGAGCAGTTTGCAAACCTTTCTTGTCAATGTTACAGATTCTGCAACACTTGTTAGCTGAAAAACTTTCAGTAAACCCGAGAATTGAATTCAGGCCTAAATTATCGCCAGTTATAGCAACAACCTTCAATTTTACGGTTCCTTTAAAAAACTTATTTTCTATAAAAATTCCTTTGTTTTGCAAGTAATTCAATTCCTCAATAACAGGGTCAAAAATAGCTTTGTTTCCATATTTAGTTTTGTCAGCAGAATGGCAAATAGCTAACAGCAAAATGTTATTCAACAATGAAAATAAATGTGGTGGGAGTGCTGGCAAGGAAACGTATACACCACCAAGCTTATGCACCCCAGCGTGGCTCCCCAAAGGATTTCCAATTTCAAAATCATCATAGTATACTACTAAAGGAAGAATAATGTCCGACGCCTGCGGTGTACACATTGCCAGCCATACAGATCCCTGCATTACATTTTCTAGACACATTGGCCTCATCGGATTTTCTTCACGGATTATTAAATTACCCCTTAGGTGGTTCAAATAATCCGTTACATCTTTCCAAATAGTGTCAATGGAAAAAAAATTCTTCAAAACCTGGCGAAGTTGAATTACTTGCATTGTACGTGGCTTGGTGTGTAATGTTAAAGTGTTACTCCTTTGTGAAATGTCAGGACAATAACCAACGATTACTTCATGTGGTGGTATAAAAGAACCTAATAAATTCAATTCTCGGAATCTCAAATATTCTGAACGAAACGGAAAAAAGATGCCCTTCAAAGCTGTGTTGAACTTATGAAGTCGTTTATTAATTTCGCTTCCAGACATGCTTTCCTCATCAGCTAGCACAGGGCCGAATACGGACATTAAAGACGGTGCGATATTGTCAAGAAGGGTTTGCAAATGACTAACCATAGCTTGTACAGACGATCGAGATACAGAGGGATTTACATAGAGCGTTCAAATAAATTTCAAAACTTCTTTATGAATAATACTATCAGCATTATCAAGGACTTCCGGTTCACTATCAGCTTCAATGTATATGTGCTCAGTTGCTACTTTGGTAGTCTCTGTTTCACACATAGGAACTACGCAAGCCTCGTTTGAGGTGGATGGCAAATAACGAGTGTTTACTTTATTCAAATGTTTTAAGTTAACATGTTTTCTAAATTGTCTAACGTCCGTGAAATACCGGTAGCATGCGTCTTCACCACATTTATAAACTCCAGTAATATCAATTTTTTCACATTCTTTCCTTATGTGGGTAATAAGTGAAGAAAACGTGGGAAAAGTCCTTTTACAACTGTGACACTTCATCTTAATTTAAATAGTGACTCCGAGAGTAACTAATATCTCCTTCACAGATTGTGACATACGATCGTACGATGTTTTGACTTTGTAAAAACCAATTTGGATAATAAGCCAAATGTTATAGCTTTCAGTAGGATATTTAGCCGCAGTAGCATGAAATATTTTAAAAGTCACATCAACAGCCTCAGTTAGTGTTGTGAACTTGTAAAACGTATTGTCACATACTGTGAAGGAGACACCTGACTGGCGGCACCAAATTATAAATGGTTGGAGGCTAATACCTAGGTTTTGAAGCTTTTGGCGACGCTCCTCAATTACCACTTGCACGTCTGCGTCATCATCCACGATGGTCACAAATCCATCCAATATCTCCGCTCGTGAAGCTTGCCAGTCTTTTCTAGATCGACGGGCAGGAGGAATATTAAAGAGACAGCCGAGTAGCAATATCGCTGCTATTAATTTTGTCTCCGGTTGTTCATCTGGAAAGAAAATAATAATAGTATATTTGACACAACACATCATCATTAACTGAGCAAATAGGGAAAAGTATCAGAACAAAATAAAATCTATCTATATAAGTAAAAATGAATTGCCGAAATGTGTGTCCGCCCGCCCGTTACTTCTGAACGACTGCACCATGTTAGATAATTTTTAAATTCTTTTTTGTCTATATATTTTATAACGGGTTCACCGACCCAGGGAGGTCGAGCACCTAGAACTATATAACAGAATCATTTCCTTACCGTCACAAATTGCCAATGTATCAGCTATTTTTCGACAAAGAAACGAGTCCTTTGTGGTGTTAAGCTTCTGCTGAGCAGCTTTTAGTATGTTTTCCGATGAAGCATCCAAGGCGTCGAGGCCCCCGGATTTATCAGGGAACAGTGCTTCGTAGTCATGAGTCAGGAGTCGCCATCCATCACTTGACTTCAGGATAGGATACTTATTGAAGTACTCCTGTAATGTCCCTTCCTCGTAGTACAAGTACCGGAGGCGAGCTCGCACCGTCGCCCGCCACAGGGCACTGACCTCCTGCCACGGACCAGCTGAAGGACTTGACAGCTGCTCTAATGCTGACGCTACGTCCTCCACTTCACCTGCACACAAAAATTAAAACGATTAATAATTAGTACAATGACAATAACGGTTCTTAGATTCAGATATTTTGTAATTTGTAACGAAAATTTATACTAATTCAGATATTTTTCTCAGTAATTTTGTTCTTGATAATTTAATTCAATCTGAAAACATAAAATTTCTTGAAAAGGAGTTACCTTCTTTAAGTCCGGTCAGGTCGATTCCAGCGAGTGGAGGGGTGTCTAGCCTAGGACTGGACTTGGAGCGAGAACGTGACTTGGGCTTTTCAATAAGGCCCAACGAAACTAAATGCTGCCGTCGAGCCCTTCTGGCGGTGACTAACCAGCCAGAGATATTGCGCTTAGCCTGGTAAGCATCAGCCGGCAGGTACGGCGCGTAGTATAGGGGTGGTGACTCCTCTTTAAATAATCTGCCAATGTCGTAGGATAGAGCAAGCAGCTGCGAATCTGTCAGAAGTACCGGGTTTTCGGCCGTAATGAGCTTCTCCATAAGCAGCTTGCATAAACGCCCACGCACGTTTGAGGGTAAGGTGCCCGTTTTCTGCCCAATTGCTATTATTTGTTTTCCCTCGACTGATGAATTCAGTATGGTATTCACCTGAAACACAAATAGTATAAGTATGGCATTACAAACTAAATATGCAAGGTAAAAGTTAAAAAAAAATGTCACTAAAATGTTGAAAATACAGGTTCAATACCTACCTTCCATTCAGTATAATGATCAGTTGGATCAGTCGGTGCCAGTCTAGGCATCATGCATTTAGTTGTTAGTTATAGCTGTCACCAACTCCAAATATATTACTGATCTTTGTGACATATAGTATAGCTCCTAAACGGCCGTCCGTACACACATACAGGACAGGACAGGTACAGACGTTAAACTTATCTGTTTACGCCGGGGGTTAACAATATTGAATGTCAATTTAAATTCCTTATCAAAAGTACAGGATAATAGGCAATAACTTACTAAATTGCTCCCGGTGGACTCTTGTCTAACTGCTTCACCCACTGACGACGACGAGTCCAGTGGTATCACCAGTATGTCACCATCCTAAAATAATATTTACTTTGAGACAATGTTATAATAGTACATGTAACAAAAAGGTGTGATAATATGAGTATGTACGGTCAATTAACCTCAATAATCGTTGAAATAATCACTAAATGTGTCCGAGTGCGACCGTTAACTAACAGGCTATAGCTAGCCCTAGCCGGAGATAACTCAAGGGAAGTGTTATATTTTTTTACTAGTAATCGGTTCAGCATTGCAGGTGTGAACGGTCCTGCCCTCGTCCCTTGATCCGGCCCTGATAAAAACTAATCGATCAAGATCAGGACTGATCCTGGTCTCAAAGAATGTCTATACCAAATTTTGCATCGGTTCAGTGTCTTAGGTATGAAAATGTGAAAAGGTCCTGCCCCAGCCGACAGATAGACAGACAAACTTACTTTCGCATTTATAATATTAGTATGGATGTAATTACAAATTAATACATATTGCTCTTGAACCAAAAAACAGTAAGTACGAGTACTTTTCTACAATTTTGCAGAACTTACCAAATTTTCCTGGTTAAGTCCTGCTTCGCAGTCTTGGTTGAGGATTGAGCTTTGCAGTCCTTCACACGGTGGCAGAGGCTCTAAGTTACAAGGTAGACTAGTTAACAAGTCATTCCTCAGGACCTCTTCAAAGAGTGATGAATTGTAGGAGTTATCCTGAAATTTAACAAGAAATTTAAAAAGGTAATAATAATGTACTTAGTTGGTAAACTAACAAGACTGATGAAAAGTTATGATTTTATTCCACTTTTTAAATAAATACTGCACCGGTTAAATTGTTAGGTATCTTAAGAAGACTTTAAAATAATAAAAGTTAATAAGTAGGTACCTACCTACCTACATGCAAGTAGGAGAATGTGCATTTAAGCGACGCAGGGCATGTGTAAGCAAAAAGTTTAAAACAAAATTTACTTTTTTGAAATACAATTTAACATGAAAACAAACCATATCTTTTGGTTGGTCGCTTTTTAACATGGCCAGAGCTGCTTCAAACCGGAGTCTGTCCCCTATTTGAGGGAACATACTATGTATGTCTTGTTTACTAAGCATCTGCATTGTTGCGATATCAATTCTTTCAGCTGAAAAAAAAGGTAAATTTAACAGCGCCCTGATTGCAGCTGTGAAATGCACTACGTCGCATCGACTTTATAAAATGTAGGTTGGTAGAGCTCGTCTAAGCTGAAATGACGCGCCCCACTACTTAAATTTGTATACGTACACTACGGTAAATGCGGTAGTGGGGCGTGTCATTTTAGTTTAGACGCACTCTACCTATTTGTTTTTTTTTGGGTTGCAGTTGCACATCGAATCTAGTGTATAATATAAATATGAACGTATATCTAGGTAGGTGGGTAGGTACCATACGACAAGACTATTCTTGGTTGGAGTGTACAGCGGCCAAAAAAGTGTTATTTTCGCAAATCGTTTATTTTCTCGATTCTATAGTATGTAACACCTAGAAAGGCTAAAAGTGTCTGGGTGTTTTTTGTCTCCGACCAACCGTTTGTCGTAAAAACGATGTCGAAGGGATCTATAGGTAAGGTTATGTTAGAACTGTGACCTTGAAATTGGTCGCGAAAATTTTTTAAGTATATTTTCATAGTGCCTCTAAGACGACACTCTGACCCTATTCTTGCTAGAAATTAGAATGTGTGAATGTAATGTGTGAGCTCATGCTAGCAACTTACTAGGTAGGTTTGTCAACTTACTTTCAAAACGATCGATGTAGCGTTCCAAATTCCACTTCTTCAAAAGATCACGCGTAGCCATATCCATTTTTGCACTGATCAAACACGTTCACTGGCACTAATGGAATTGTTATTGCTATTAATTAAACGAGTCGTGAGTCGTGACTTGCCGGCTGTAGCGGTGAAATACAAATGGCCGACCGAAATGGCGCGGCGGCGGAATGAAGTGAGAGAGGGAGACCTCATTATATAATGCCGTCACCTTAAATTTGTAGGACATCATTCAAATGCTACTCATAAATGGGTCTCTGTAATAATAATTTAGTAGGATACACATAAAATAATATGACTATATTATTGAACTTTGATGCTTACTCTAAAAATATGAGATTATTTAATCGTATTATCATAGGATTCACATAAAATAATATGACTGTAATATTAAAAAATGATGCTTACTTTAAAAATATAAGTTTAAAGCATTATAATTTAATATAGTACATTAGGGGGAGGTCATCGTATTTTTAGAGATACTTCTTCATATTAAACTATGAAATCTATTTATATTACGGTGACTGTCATTGTGTTTTTTAATTAGAATCTTATTTATAAT
Source organism: Polymixis lichenea (assembly GCA_949091785.1). Classification (NCBI taxonomy): domain Eukaryota; kingdom Metazoa; phylum Arthropoda; class Insecta; order Lepidoptera; family Noctuidae; genus Polymixis; species Polymixis lichenea. Next base: position 17,277,780 of record OX420945.1, on the reverse strand, counting down.
TATCATACTAATTTATGGGACAGTGGACCATTTTCTATTACATTGTGTTATTATTTGAAGAAGACAATGTTATTTCATAATTACAAATTTTAACGATGACAAGTATCATAATATTGCATTATTTACCCAAAAAATTCGATTCCATCTTAACACATTTCAGTTCTAGCGTAATATTTACTTATTATCAACATATTATAAGACAACGCATCTATTTTAAACCAACGTCACGATATTTTAAGATTATACCAAAATGACATTTTTCTCAGTGTACCAGTTGTTTGCTTACGATGAGGAAAAATGTGATACATTAAAATTATGTCATAAAAATACTTTTAAAGACTTCTTCCAACAGGTGCGATGCGAAACCACGATGCGCCTCTCGTAGAAAAATTTATATGAACACTTCATGGAAATTGTTATACAAGTCTGTGTCTTTCGAGCTTCTGATGATTGCCTGAAGGTGCCTTTACGGTAGAACATTATTATAGAAGTAGACATAACTGACTGTGTGCCAGATTAAATTCCTGATGTTAATAAGGAATTTAATCTGGCAGTCCTCAGTGGCAGGTTGAAGTCTGGTTTTGTGCCCGGTAGATGACAATAGGCTCGCTTCCTATAACATGGGACTTAGAAGTGGGTGTAAGTACTGAGGTACCTACAGCTCTGCCTAACCTTTCGTAGAATATAGGCGTAATGTTACGTTATAGTTTGTTAATTAAGGATTGAAATAAAATAATCCAGCAGCCAATGAGCGACGATAACCACCGATAATGGCGTTGAGTTGGAGAGTGTTTTTTTTTTTTTTAAACGTTGCCCCACACTAGGAATTTCTCCTGTATTGTGGGTGCGTTTTCAAACATATAAACTCACATACACAAATAGCCAGACCCGGAACAACTACTTGTAGGTCATACCAATATTTGTTCCGTGCGGGAATCGAACCCGCGACACGCAGCGCAGCAGTCAATCTCTTAACCGCTGCGCCAACCGTGCCGCCAAAAATGTTATGTATGTAAATGTTATGAATTTAAATCCTATGAATTCTGCTATGTAGATTCATAGGAATATTAATTTATTTCAAGTAGTAAGTATAGAATACTCATTGATGAGTATCTTTTATTAAAAAATACATGTAGTGGGTATCTACTTATGTGAGAAAAATGTAAGTAGTCAAAATAAAATGACGTATCTAATAACAGCAGCACAACCTTAAAGGCTTCTTCAGATAGGCGCGATGCGACACTTGTAAAACATTTTCCATGAAGTTTTCACAGAAACTGTTCTACGTGAGTCGCGTCGCGCCTGTTTGCAGGACCCTTAATTATTTATGTAGGCAAACAGGTAGGTACCAATAAAGGTATTTACTTGGTATCAGAACATGAGTTCACTTGATCGTGACTTGTAATAGCAGGGACAAAGGTTACAAGTCTCAGGTTACAAGTAGGTACTTACTTTTCAAATGTTCTGTTACATCACTCCATTGAGGGCTGTAAGCCTGTAACAAAAACTTTATGGGATAAATAGCCTTCTTTATTCTGTATTTAGGTTTGTTATGTTTTAAATTTACAATGTCAATGAGCTGTGAGCATTTTCTGAAGGACTTATTTATATAGGCTAGCAGCTGGCAGGGACATCGACGCATGACCATAGATTCAGTACATGATTCCCCGGATGATAAATCCCCGGCGTTGAAAATTTTCGACTGTTCAAATAATTTAGCTCTGCTATACATTTTGACCGCGTTGAGGTTTGCTGATTGCACTTTTCTATGAATCATCGTATTTCTTTTGATAACCCTCGAAACAATAACGATAACAACGTAGACAACTTTAGAATCATGTACTGAGTTTATGGTTTCAGTTTGCGCGTCTATGTCAGTTGTATTTGTAAAATTACTGTTAGCTTTGTACTCATCCTAATTCTCACTGTCAGAGGAGTTATACCTAATAACTATGATAACTATGATAAACGTAGAGTGTTAAAACGTCCAGATTCTGCCCATCAACTTGACAAAAACCTTTGCTAGATGGAGAGGAGCTGGTCTTTATCTACCTTCGAAAGTAACAAGAAACAGATATACCAAAAACAGTAAACCCGGCTCTGAATTCATATTTTACTCATTACAACTTGATGCACTTAAAATAAATTGCATGTCAGAATGGGAAAAAGCCACAATGCTTAACTAAAATAGAAGACCATGGACTGTCATCAAGAAGATGGCGGCTATAAGCCGGGACTAGTAAATCCTTGTATAAAAGTAGGTGGTAAGCCGGGAGCTGGACGAAAAATCTTATGGGGATTGGCTAAAATGGGAATTACTGGCCATACTGCGTGAGAGGATTTTTTTGTATCCACTTTTACCTATATGGTTTGGTGGATTTTGAGGCGAGGTAAGCGGATTAAAATATGGGAGTGTCAGAAATATTGTATATGAAGGTTAGCACTTTTTGTGTGAGAATTCGTGACGGATAAACAATATTATTTATTTACAAGCTGTGTGGCCCAATGGGGTTTCCATCGGCAAAATTGACGGATTATTATACAAACTTTCATGCCTTATTTAACTCATTTAGGAAATGACTTTATCATATTTTTTCCATGGTACTCACTTTCGTTATATAGAAAGAACTACTGTGCAATATTTCATGCTATCATCGGACTAGGATGTACATTGCCTGTTAGTAAATGAAAATACGCCTCATTAGAAGGTTGAAAGTCACCCAAAAGGCAATGGAGAAGACCTTGGAGTTTCCCTACGCGATCGAATCATAAAATGATCCTTTGGAGAACTAAGGCAACTGATATTGCCCGAAGAATTGCCAAACTTAAATGGCAGTGGGCAGTGCTCATTGCTCCCAGAACAGATGGCCGATGAGGCCGAAAGGTTTTGAAGTGGTGACCGCGTACCGGAAGACGTAGCGTTGGAAGGTCTCCCACAAGGTCGACGATGACCTGGTGAATCCGCTGGATGCGACTATAACTTAACCAGTGTGGCGGTGCTTGGGGGCTTATATCCAACAGTGGACGTTATGGGCTTAAAGTATGATGATGATGAATAAAAACTAATGATTTTAACAGTTCTATTAAGTTGTAGTCATTACGTATTTTATTAAACGAAATTATAGTGTTTATCATTGAAAATGTTTAACATGTGAATATGGGTTTTTACGATGCTTTCTCCCCCCAAAAGAGGCGGAATGTCTTTTTTACCTAGTTACAGATAGCTACAACGTCACATGCTTTGACAATAAAACGCTACCAGCTATCTATATATATAAAAATGAATCGCTGAAATGTATGTACGCGCATAAGTTCCGAACGACTGCACCAAATTGTATGATTCTTTTTTTTTTTTTTTTACTAATTATCAGGACAAGGTTTGTATATAAGAAAATTTATAAAAGATATATAGATTTGATCAGAATATTTTTTTACAATCTAATACAAAAGTGATTGACGGTATGTGACAGAAGACTTTGAAAGATCTTTGACCAAACAATCGACCAACTGATTTGATTTCACCGGAAGGGTTATATTTCATCAGTTGCGACTGGAGCAATAAAATATGGCAGTACGAAGTTCGCCGGGTCAGCTAGTTTATCATAAAATTTACAAGAAATCCTAAGCGTTGACTTACTATTACCTCAAGAGCCCTTCAGTGAGAAAAAGGGCACCGAAAAAATAAAACTACGTATTTAAAAGGTCAACGAGCTACTAAACTGTATAGAGGACGTGGGTGCGTCGTTGTTAGTAAATAGTGCGAAGAATAATAATATATTTTATCAAGGACCTCAACTGGGCGGCTACCCTACATGATGGCGATTTAGAAGACAACCCGTCCCAGCGGTATTATGATGTTTACACACCGTTGGGTTGCGGGGTATTTTTTGTTATACGGTGTAAGATGATTTATTTCACTAAAACATAACACAATTGTTAACTTATATAAGTACAAATATTTTCGCCGGATGATGAAGCTAAAATTAATATAAAAAAAGCTTACAATTTAAACATTTTTGATATAGGAATAGTAAATGCGTGACTAGAGTATATAATGCCTGTTGATGGAAAGCCCTAATCATCATCATCATCTGCCTAGCCTTTTCCCAACCATGTTGGGGTCGGCTTCCAGTCTAACCGGATGCAGCTGAATACCAGTATTTTACATGGAGCGACTGCCTATCTGACCTCCACAACCCAGTAACTGGGTAACACGATACCCCTTGGTAAGACTGGTTGTCAGACTTTCGGGCTTCTGACGACCCGTAACGACTGTCAAAGATCCACAAATGACAGCCGGGACCAACGGCTGTCATTTGTGGATGAAGCTGGAAAGCCCTAATATCCATTGTTAATCTCAATTTATTTAAACCAAATCCAATACAATTATAGAGTATGCTCTGGGAATTTTCAGTTTTTGTAACTACACTTACATACAATATGTAACAAAAACCCTGTTGTTCCTTCTACCCACGTTTTCAGAATCGGTATACATACGTTATAAAGCATGTCATTTATAAAAACTGTTTAACAAAAATAATTAAAATAAATATTTAATTATGAATACTTGTAATGTTTAACTGATTTTGATTAGATCAAAGAAAGCCGCCAAGCTCGTAGTCTATTGTGCGAAATAAGGATAGATGTAAAATCAGATACTGTTAACATTTTTTTTGAATATGTCGATTTTAATAGTTATTTGATGTTGAACTCTCGACTAGCCAATGCTTATTTTTTAAATTATAACTTCGTAAATGTTGTGCTTGTGGGTAAGTGTACACGTCCCTAAAAGGAACAACAGGGTTTTTGTTACATATTGTATATCCTACTAAGAGTTGTCTACCCACGGTGTAAAATGATTACGATACAGTGCGGTGCGTGTATATTCATTGTGTTTTCTAAACTTTTTTTTTTTTTAAAACGTTGCCCCACACTAGGAAGTACTCCTGTATTGTGGGTGCGTTTACAAACATTTAAACTCACATACACAAACTGCCAGACCCGGAACAACTATTTGTAGGTCATACCAATATTTGTTCCGTGCGGGAATCGAACCCGCGACACGCAGCGCAGCAGTCAATCGGTTAACCGCTGTGCCAACCGTGCTGTCGTGCCGAATTGTAATATTTCTGACACTATTGATTGACCTATGCTATGAACTTGAATTTAGATTTGCCTTGTGATTTGGTTTCTAGTTCTTACTTGGATATTTATATATTACCTACGATTCGGTTTGGTTGCCGGCATGGACTCCGAACGTTGGGATGTATCTCACAGTTAGTATAACCCAAAATGACATCCTATCCTACTTCCTACTAATCCTACTATCCTACTATATAGGTATATCCTTATTATTACTATATACTATAATAATAAAAACGCGACCGTTTATATGTAGGGATGTTTGTTACTCTTTCACGCAAAAACGGCTGAACGGATTTGAATGAAATTTGGCACACAGGTAGTCTGTAACCTGGAATAACACATAGGATACTTTTTATCCCGGTACTACGTTTCCGTGGGATAGTTTTCGACCTCCACGCGGGCGAAGCCGCTGGCAAAAGCTAGTATGTATATAATGACTCCTGTATGATATTTTTAACCGAGTTCAAAAAAAGGGGGAGGTGTTCAAAACGTATAACGTACGTGTTTTATGTTTGAGACCTCAGAACACCGACTTGAAAAATCTTCATTGATGTGAAAGGATAGTTACCGAGTGGTTCCCTAAAATTTGGTCCAGTTCTGATTTGTAGTTTTTGGAGTTAGTTTCTTTATAAAACATCGGCTTTCGAAATTAAAGTTTAGTTTCACTTTGTAGTGTTTTTAGGAAGTCGGAAAAAGCAAAGCAAAAAGTGCTGACTGTCAGCCTAGTTTGAATAAATGACTTTTAATTTTGATTTCAAGAAAGTTTATTTTTAATCAATTATAATTTTAGATCGCAAAATCGCCACCCTTGCCTTTACGAAAAAGCTTACAATTGTCACGGCCGTCAGTTTCTAAAAGTAAGCAGGGACGTTCACTGACACATTTGGCTTGTAATTATAAAAAATGTTAACAGTGCTGTCTCTAGCAGCGGTCTCCTTGCTCTGTGGCCTCATTTTATTTTTATAGTAATAAAATTATTCTCATTTTCATTCACGATACATAACAGTGTCATAATTGTTCCGATTCAAAACGTCACTACATATGCAACAAGCGTGAAGTGACGGTAAATTGGACGAGAAATATCCGTTTTTCGAAATCCAATTAATTTATCCAGCTTCAATACCCAACGTGGTTATATCCATACCATCCAATTTATTGATCAACCGAATCCCAATCTTAATTAAAGTGGAGTCGGAGTTCGAGAACATGACCTGGGATGGACAGAATTCAAGATACAATGCAATATTCCCTCCATCCAACTGCCTGACGTGTAAGTTCTAACCTATCAATGTAACGGATTTGTCGAGTTTCAAACTTCGAACTAGATCGGGCTGTCACATACAGATTCAATTCTGAATTTGAACATGGACTGAAGTATTCACAACTGTTGGCATTGAGAACAAAAAGCGAAGTTTTTTATATGGGTACCTACTTCTATGTGATATTTTATGACATTTTATTAAGATCACATAATTCTTAAAACTGTCTACAGATCACTAAGTATCTAGTATATCTATTAGTTTTCATAGACATACCTATAAGTAGTACTATTCTGTCAAAATCTCACCGTGAAAGCTAAGGTGAAGTGAGCTTGAAGTGAGCTGTCAATAGTGTAAATTTTTAGCATCAGATAGACTAACAGCTCACTTTAAGCTTAATTCACCTATGCTTTTAATGTGACATTTTACAGAATAGGCAAGCTGTTGTTGTTTCGGCGCTACTTCATCTTATTTTAGCAATTAAATTCTTGCCGAATACTGGTCGAAATTTGAATTACATTAATATATTCATATTATCTATTCACCTAGCCTAAATTGCCTTTTATACATAATACATGAATCATAATTATTTATCTACAGTTATCGATTAAATTCTTTACTGCATTGCGTTCGATGATGTTGTTGAAAGATTAGATTGTGAAGTATTCGCTGATATAACAAAGATTCAGTACCGTATCTGACATTATTGCATTACATAAATTTTCGAGAAACAATTATTATCTTTTGTTATGATGTATCAACCCTGGTACGATTACTAAAAAAGAACATACTTCATCAAATTAGTGTCATTTCTAAAATTGTAACTTTGTATACCGTCATTGAAATCAATTAGACTTGATTTTTTTATTTTCATTAGAGTCGAGTACTTACATAATTAAAAATCCCTTGCCTGTGTTTTTCTTTTTAATAAATCGCAAAAGGTACCCGAACAGGCAGGATTCCAACGAAGTCTCTCCATGCTACTGACAACCACTTACAATCCTTCAACCAAATAACAGAGAAGTGCAGTCCTCTGCATGTATCGTATCTTAGCATTCGTTGACTACGTCAAAGCGTTTGATATCATTCAACATGATTCATTATAATGGAAAGGGGAAATGGAGTTCTTTGCCTTGCAGTAGGACAACGTAGGCTAAAAATCATTTTAAATAATGCAACTTGATCGTATTTAGAGCGGTCGTTCAGTCGTGTGTGTGTGTTCATTATCTTACACTTATCCCAATTTTCTTTAGGGTCGGTATCATTAACATGTCTTTTTAACACGCTTTTATTAGCTTCACCTGTATGTTTGTTTGTCTGTAAGCATGTTTGTAACCGACTCCTTTGGACTTGATTTTGATCCACTTCAAACAGTCAGATTTCATTTAAACTTTGTGGACTTATCGAGGACCGGTGACAATTCAATAATGTAAAAAAAAACTGAAAAATCACGCTTTTGTAGTTAGCAGAATTAAAAAGTAGAAAATAAATAATAGATTAAAAACTCTAAAAAACACGCTTTAGAAACCAAACTAAGAAAGAAGAAAATAATTTAAAAAAAGCGTGGGGTGCTTGATAATAATTGATAATAAACATTCCTCAAAAAGCACCCAACACTTTTTTTTTATTATTTTCTTCTTTCTTGGTTTGGTTTCTAACGAGTGTTTTTTAGATATTTAATCTAATATTTTTATCACCTACTTGTCTATTCGTCGTCATCCCTTTTCTAGCCATGTCGTCTTTCACACAGTCCATCAATCTGTTCTTTCCTCTACTCTTCCAGTCATCGACAGTCATACTAAAACTTTCCGCACGACATTTTCCTCGTTCCTCCGTATCACATCCTGAACGTTAGTATAGTCGTTAGTCGCAGTTCTTATTTACCCGACTACGGCGACGGTTATTATTTTGACTGCTATGTGTGTTTGTATGCATATATTATGTTCATCTGTTCCCTCATAACTTCTAAACTTTTTATCATAATTTATACACACAAACAAATAAATGCCCGACTGAAATTTCATGCGGGCGAAGTCGTAGGCCGTAGCTAGTGAAACATATTTATCAATTGTCCTCCTCTGTTTATCAATGAATATATTTAAGATAAGACTGACCTGTATAAGATAACTGTAGTTGCAACAAACATTCAGTACTAAATTCGCAATTGGCGCTTAAACATGAGTTTCCAAGACAAAGTGGTTATCGTGACTGGTGGCAGATCTGGTATTGGAGCAGCTAGAACCATCAAGTTTGCTGAAGAAGGTGCCAAGGTTGCTATAGTAGGAAGGAACAAGGCGAAACTGGACAACGTGGCAAAGAAATGTGGCAATCCTTTAGTGCTAGTGGCTGACGTGACTAAAGATGCCGATGTCAAAAGAATTGTCAGTGAAACTTTAAGTAAATTCGGGAAATTGGATATTCTGATAAACAATGCTGGCATGGCCCTGACCAGGGATGTTGCGAATATTCGCATCCGCATCCGTAAATGCGCAGCTTCCGCATAGATTTGGACATCTGCATCCGCATCCGCATCCGCAATAATCAATGCGGATTTTCATACGGATGCGAATGTAATACAAGTTGCGACAAGAAAAAAATTGGGCGGGACCAGCGTATGGCGCGTGCCATTCGCACAAGGCAATGACCAATGGGAGCGAAACAATTTGTGAGATAAGTTCCAACGCGTTTGTGGTGGTGCATCATTCCCAACATATCTTTTGTATCAGTCTTGTGAAGGCCTCACAGTCCGCCAGTTGTTTTTCTTGAACGCAATCATGAAACACCATGCTAGTACAAAGTATGACAAGTCCGCTTACTACTGAAGACGGTTTCGACCTCAGGACTAACTGCTTCTCACACAGACAACTAAACGTCGGCGTCGCTTGCTCCCGCGTCACCAGTCCTGACCCTCTTAGCAAATTGGCTGCTGAGATAAAAACTAAAATCGTAGTATACAGAACAGTTTCATAAAAATGTTGCTGTTATTTTAATAAATTGCGGTGTCATAAACAGGATAAGTTTTAACCGGTGCGCAAAGTGTAACCATTAATTCAGCTTATCATTCTAGTCCTAGTATTACCGACGATACATTTCTGCGCTAGGTAGGTCTAGAATGATATGCTGAATTCATGGTTACAGTTTGCGCACTGGATAAAAACTTATCCCGTACGTCTTCCACGCGACCGAAGTCACGGGCAGAAGCTAGTATTGTTATACGTTGTATTGTTCAAGAAGCCGTTTTAGGTAGGTATATAAATGGGTTTAAAGTTTAAGTTTCTGATATTTTGCTTTTGTTTTGATAATCGAAGCGACTTTTACAATAGTACCATTTGAAAGAAGTGCGTATTCTGGGTTGCAACATGTCATGAAATGTTTTGTCAAATCATAATTAGTTCATAAATTACATAAATATCAGTATTTCATATTTTACATAAACAATGATAATTATCGAATGATATGATATGAGATATCTATCTACCTCTACGAATATGTAGGTACACTTAACAAAAAAATATATTATTCATATTGCATTATATAAGTTCGCATCTTTTATTTCCTAGCACATGAAATGAACACACTTCTCTAGACAATGACATATTTCTTTAGATCTCTTCGAATGTCATACGTCACATGTTTTTGAATTTTTGGTTTAAGAACATGCCGTTTTCACTGGGCCACCACTGCTCTGAACAAAACAGTTAGTAACACTTACGGTCTTATTCATAAAAAAGCTTATCGAAGTTTTAATATATTCATTAGTTAAACTGCTCGATAAGCCAATAAAACTTTTGGTAAAATTTTATATTCATAAACGTTTCATAAATGTCCTATAATTAATATGTCGTTTCTAAATCAAAATGTTGCCATTTTAATGAAATCGTCCAACAAATTGACCAACACATCGAATCGTCAAACGAGAATATCTGCCTACACACCGATTAATTGGGACCATAGACATTATTACGTACTAGTAACTATTTAACTGTCTACGGTTTCGACACTTCTGACGCGGTGACATCATTCTTATTTAAATTAGACAATCATTAGAAATTGTAACTGTCAACTGATTGCTTGAAAATTGACATTTGACCATTTGATTTACAAATATTGTGTTAAAACGAATGAATGTCTTAAACCTTCGATAAGCTTTTCTTATGAATAAGACCGTTAGGAGTCATCAATTTGGTTATTTTAAGTAAAGCCTTCTACAGCTGTATTTGGAAAGACAAGAAGACAACTCGCGCATTATGTTATACAATCGTAATCCGGCCATCAACCGTTCATCACTACCCTGGTGCTTTGCAAGCATGATGGATTGACCAGATACGGGAGCAGAAAGAGAGATATGGAAGTCTTCAAATAAGAGAGACTTTTGACGAAGTGAGGCATAAACCAAAAAAACAAGTAATATGCATACGTTGTAATAAATGATCGATATGATTAGTAATCACGATGCAAAGCATGGGAAAAGTTTCTGAGTATGCTATGTGCACATGAGTCGACCATGACCTGGGTTAGGACATAAGACACATTTTTTGTAGGTGAGAGTATTCATGCGGGCGAAATCGCATGTCCAAGTTAGTGAAACATATTTATCAATTATGCTACCCTGTTTATCACTGATTATATTTAGATAAGATGGACTTATATAAAATAACTGTAGATGGAACAGAAATTCAGTACATACTAAATTCGCAGTTAGCACGTAACATGAGTTTCCAAGACAAAGTGGTTATCGTGACTGGTGGCAGCTCTGGCATTGGAGCAGCTATAGCTATCAAGTTTGCAGAAGAAGGTGCCAAGGTCGCTGTAGTAGGAAGGAACAAGACGAAACTGGACAACGTGGCAAAGAAATGTGGCAATCCTTTAGTGCTAGTGGCTGACGTGACTAAAGATGCCGATGTCAAAAGAATTGTTAGTGAAACTTTGAGTAAATTCGGGAAATTGGATATTCTGATAAACAATGCTGGCATGTCCCGGACAGCAAATATTCAATCCGAGAACGCTATAGCAGAATATGATGAAGTGATGTCAACAAACCTGCGCTCAGTAGTTTACTTGACAAATCTTGCTGCTCCTCACCTTGTGAAGACCAAAGGTAACATCGTTAATATATCAAGCATTGCTGCTCTCAAAACACTCCCACAGATAAATTTTTCATATAGCACATCGAAGGCAGGCCTGGATCATTTCTCGCGGGCAGTGGCACAGGAACTAGCTTCAAGTGGAGTTCGTGTAAACATTGTGAACCCAGGACCAGTTCGGACTGATTTCGTGGAAAATATGGGTGTCAACGTTGAAAGGATAGAAGCTTTTGAGAAAATAGCGACGGGCATGACAGCCCTACGCAGAATTTCGGATCCTGAGGAAATAGCCGACCTTGTATTGTTTCTGGCTAGTGACAAAGCTAAAGCAATCACTGGTTCGTCTTTTGTGAGTGATAACGGGACATTGTTGAAATAAATCTTCACTTTTAAATTTTGATTTTGTTGAAAGAATCGCTATCTGGGTTGGTTCAAAATTGGCATTTGTGATTATCAAAATCAAATTTTGTGGTGTTACGTTTTATTATATAAACATAATTTTAATAAAATTGTAGCGAAGTCAAAACTGTACTTTTGTTTTTTTTAGTTTTTAGCGAGTTCTGAGAACGATTTTATTGAATAATTTAGAATTTGTCTGTTCAAATTATTGGATTTTCTTCATTTTTGCACAAATATTCCATATACTACTACGAATAAGTCTGGTCAGACTGTAGGCTATGAATTATCACGCTATTTGGGCAAATGATGATGAGCAATATTGCAAATTGTTCGAATTCTTCTAAAGTTTACCGCAAATTGTAAAAAGATGAGCCAAAATATTACAGATGGTTACTGATTTAGGCTTTTAAATGATCACCATCACGCTATGGAGACAGCGAAAAAAACAAAAAAAAAAAAGACAAAAAAGTAGTCAAAGTAGTCATGACAAATTTGATACAGTATGGGATTTTGAGATGGGGCAATAATGGCAGGTACCTTAAGCGATGTCACTACAAGAGAACGGTATTAGGTGACTGTTATTAACTTGTTTAAACATTTTGATCGGCATTCACAGATTCTGAAAAAAATGTACAGTCACCAAGAAAATGAGCAACTTTCTTTAAAACTGCTTTAAAAAAAATGTTTTGTTAGTTCGTTTACAATCTACTGTTGCATTATTTTATCATAGCTGTTCGTCAGGAATAATCTGTAAGAAATCACCAGTCAGTGTATCAGTGTTGTGCCATTAGATAGACATTAGGTGTACACTTAAAGGAACGCAGGCGTTCATTTATTCACTCAATTCGTAAGCAAAGGGAAATTACTACTGAAGACTGCAGGTGTCAACCACAGGACTAGCTGCTTCTCACACGGACAACCATACGTCGCTTGCTCTTTTTCAAATTACTAGACATGTATTGATGACTTGTATGATTTCCGTTGAATAGACTTGAATACTTGAAAAGAACATTGGCTTGTTTGCTTGAATACTTGCGGTCTTATTTATAAACTTTGCTTAAAAGTTAAGAGATGTTTAAACGTCTAATAAGGTTTGGGTAAACAGTTGCTAGTCATTACTTAACTTTAAGCAACGTTTATAAATAAGAGTGTGTATGTTTTTGGAGAAAAAACAGCCAAGCTAAAGTGGGAGTAGACTAGATATGTTGCGCGAATGCACGCGGACAGATGGGCAAAGATCGTCACTCACTGGACGCCTGAGGTAGGACATCGCCGTTGAGGTAGACCACAACGAAGGTGGTGTGACGATTTCATAAGGTTTGCAGGGCCGCTACGGCCAGAGAACGAACAAGACAGGGAGATTTGAAAGGGAATGAGGAGGTTTTTACCCAATTTAGGGTAACAATAAAATAAACTTGATGTTGTTGCGTTTATACAGTCGGTATATGAAAACCATTGCCGTACTTTAGAATCATGTCATAAAATCCAATTCCAAAAATAAAATATAAGTGAATAAAACATGGGATTAGACAGCTACTAACATCCATGGCTTGATTTTATAAAAAGGCTAATAATACGAAGGACAGGATTGACATTGTTAAATATTACTAGCAATTCAAAAGTGCCTGGTTTAATTGAAAGAAATACCGAATTTGAGTGTGGGTTTGAACTGGATGTCCTCATCATCATCACAATGAACCTGTAACGTTCGCACTGCTGGGACTCAGGACTCCTCTCTATGAGAAGTGGAAGTCGAAGTTGACCATAATCCGCAACGCGGGCCCCTTTTCGGATTGGTGGAGGTCACACGTCTTCGATTTTTTGCTTATAGGATATGCCGGCTTCCTCAAGATGTTTTCCTTCACCGCGTTTAAAATAGTGGTGAAATACACTAAGCAAACTGCATGCCTGGGTTCAAACTTACGACCTACAATTCGTAATTGGGGGCTGATACCACTGGTAGAATTGTAACTTAACCTCACCGTAGTTTGTGGCCTATGTGAAGTATATTATAAAGCGTCTACCAGTGGGACATTTAAGGTAAAACAAAAAACAATAAGCATACGTTATAAAAAACCGTGCATGACAGGATGATGGTATTACTGAGAAGTGTATGGGAAAATCCCTAGTTGGTTGGCTGGTTGGTTAGTAAACTCTTTTAATTAAGATCATACAAATAAAACTTAGGAATAAAACGTGTTTTAGCTGATCGTACCATTTTTCCAATTTCTGTGTACTGCAGTTAGCAATTACTCTATGACAGTCTCCGAAGAACGTTTTTCTGTAGCTGCTGTCAGCTAACTAATTGCTATTAATTAAAATCCACCCAGTAGGTACATCCTCAGGAGTTATCAATTTGGTTATTATAAATAAAGTCTTTTACAGCTGTTTGGAAAGACGAGAAGGCAACTCTCGTTTTCTTTCAGACAACCGTAAAAAGTAACATTACAAAATCATTAATGTTACTTACCATTTCCATTGAAAGGAATATTTTTGCTTCGGTCAATTTTTACCAAACATAGAATGAACAGTTTGTTAAGTATAACTGACGCCACCTATAGTCCATTTTGGTCTATTAATCAAATTTGGTTCAATTTTTGTTTTCTTTTTTTTTGTGTACGTTTATCTTAAATTATACATCTAGTCCGTAATTCTCTGCACGTATTACCTCGATATTTTTGAAGATAAGATTATCAATTATAATAAATAGCTGCTGTCATAATAAAGTTTCAGTACTGTGTTTGCAAGTAGTGCATTATAAACATGAGTTTCCTAAACAAAGTGGCTCTCGTGACTGGTGCTAGTTCTGGTATTGGAGCAGTAACCGCCATTAAGTTTGCTGCAGAAGGTGCCAAGGTCGCTATAGTAGGAAGTAATACGGCAAAACTAAATAACGTCGCAAAGAACTGTAGTAATCATTTAGTGATAGCTGCTGAAGTTTCTAAATAAGAAGACGTCAAAAGAATTGTCAATGAAACTGCAAAACATTTTGGGAAATTCGATGTTCTGATAAACAACGCTGGCATAGGCGCTTCGGTCGGCATTCTATCCGACCAAGCTATGGCAACATATGACAAAATAATGTCGACAAACCTGCACTCAGAAGTTTATTTGACACATCTTGAAGCTCCTCCCCTCGTGAAGACCAAAGGTAATATCGTCAATATATCAAGCATTTCTGCACTCAAAATACTTGAATAGGCAACTTTTTCAGACAGCACATCGAAGGCAGGCCTAGATCATTTCTCGTGGGCAGTGGCACAGGAACTAGCTTCAAGTGGAGTTCATGTAAACATTGTAAACGCAGGACCAGTGCGGACTGATGCCATTGAAAATATGGGTGCAACTAGAGAAATTTCAGAAGCAGAATTTATATAGAAATGCAGAAAATAACAGCGTTGAACAGGATTTCTGTTCCTGAAGAAATAGCTGACCTTGTTCTGTTTCTAGCTAGTGACAAAGCTAGAGCCATTACTGGTGCGTCTTTTTTAAGTGATAAAGGAGTAATGTTGAAACAATCGGAAATCAATTTAAGCGCGACCAATAAATAGCCATAGTGTTTATGCAAAGAAGTCATTTCATACCAACCCTCCCCCTACCCCCACCACCTTCCCTTTCCTCTTATCCGAAATTTCTTTAAACGATTTCTTTTATTTATTATAAAAACGTTTAAATGTATTGCTACTACCGTCGTGTCTTTGAAAAATTATAGATTTACAGGTCCACTTTGAAGAAAGTTATTAAGATCGTTCTCACCACGCGGGCTGGCAACGGCGCATTTATGGCGGTTTTTCATGATTATTTCATTAAATACATATAAAAGTAAACATTATTTACAGCCATGCATTAAATCGTTGGTATTTTCAAGTTTATATGCAATTTTTTACACTTATTTTGGTATTTACTTATAAAAATCGACATACCGTCAATTATTTTCTATTTGCATTTCTTTCTTTAATTAATGAGTAAATGTTAAAAATATTTTAAAATAGCAACGCTAGATCTAATTATTGCTTGACTGAAAAAAAATTGTACTCTTGTTTGTGTTTAATGAAATAACCACGAAAACGACTATAACTGAGTTGTTGCCAGCCTGCGTGGAATGAACGCTCTTAATTGAAATGTTTGCTCTAAATCTTAGTAGACGTAGGTTATTTTAATTGAATAAAATATTATAAATCTAGTATTAGAAGTTATTATAAATCTTACAGTGTTATAATCCCGACATATATCCACTTTTTACGTGGAAGCCATTATAGCTAAAATATTGAGCCATAAGTACATTTAAATTGAATACTTCTTACAAAACACATTTAAGAGTATTTGCCATCCTTGGATTCATTCCGATTCAGCCCATCCCTTGCGGGCACTCGAATTGAAAAATGATAGATTTAAATCTTAAATTATTGATTGAAATGATTATGCTAAATTTTATTCGACGTTGGTTATTTTAATTTACTTAATAAATTGATATTCATTGTTACTGTGAATCTTCAGTGTTATAATCCCGACTTCATATTTTCTGTGTCATTATGACAAGAAAATTTTATTTTGCCTATTCATTCAAGAGATTAATTTTTATCAAATCATGATTTCACAGGCTAAATTATTTGAGTCATTCCTACGGTCTAAATTAGCTGTACAAACAGTGACAATATCTGGAGGCACTACCGCCCCCGCCAAGACGGGCCAAGCGGACCGCAAGAGCACAATCTATCTACCTTTTCTCGAAGCGCTTCGTCGTTTTTGAACCCTTATAACTTGCGTTTGGATTTTACCAGATAAACGAAATTCTCGGAACATGTTTCCAATAGTAGACTTATTAAGCATATTAAGTTGTAATTGCATAGCTATTATACTTTATATTTTATTGTTATCTGAAAAACCCTGATTTGGTCATTGACTCACTGATGATCATCAAAATTCTTAGGGTACTTCCTAATGTCCTAGACAGCTGAAATTTGTTATGTAGGCTAGTATTAGTACACAAACAACAAAAACAATCTAAAACTTGGAACTTTTATCCCCCAACCCCTTAAACTAGGGGATGGAAGTTTGCAAGAGGCTTCCGCAATGTTGACGCTAGAGGTGTGAAAATTGATATAGAGACTCTTTGTTATTAGAAATAAAAAAATAGAAAAAATAAAAATATTGTCTTAAGCAACATACAAAAAGAAGTGAAATCCCACTAAAAACATTTTCATGTAAAATGAAAGAAAAAGAGAAACCATATAGGATCACTGCGTTGTCCGTTGGTATGTCAATACCCTTTTTCTCAGGATCGCATGGAGGTATCCAGTAGATATTAATATCTAATATGTAAGTCTACCGTAGACTTACGTATTAGATATTGATACTCTAAAAACATCCAGCATCTAGATGAATGCAATAAAAGAATACGACCAACATATTACATATTATTACATATTACATATACAATATATTATCATACAATATATACTCGCAAATACATCAAAATCCGGAATATTACTGGAGTAACCGGCACAGCTTGCAGAGTAAGCAAACTATAGTAGCAATGGGCTGGCTATGTTTGTTGAAGGACCGTTGGTCGGTGGAGCAGACCAGTCGTAGAGTGGAGACCCCGCATCAGCAAAGCGTAGTGTGGGACGTCCCCCAGTTAGATGGACCGACGACCTTTTAAGAAGATGGTAAGGAAAGACTGGATGCGGTAAGCGTCGGACAACGTGTTGTGGCGTAGCCTGGGAGATTCTTATGTCCTGCAGAGGACTGCAATAGGCTGAGTTGATTTGGTTTGAAGAAATAAAGGAAACTTCCAGTTGACCTAGATTCATGAAATTTGACAAGAAGCAAAGGTCTCACGGCATAAGTGGAGGAAAATGTTCGAAAATTATCAATTTAAAGTATAATCAACCAAAAAAAAATATATATTTTCTGTCACTGCTGTTTAAATAGTAAGTCACTACTTGCTACTTACTTTACTTTGCTAACAAATATATACGTATTGGTGTAGGGTAGGTAGCACAAATAAAAGTTTTATTTTATGTTCTTTTAGTAAGATTTTTTTTCTTGCGATGTAACATTTGCAGTTGGTGTATTCTATATATGGGACTTCGACGTATATCTATGTTTAGGAGAAAATCTTTTGAATAGCAAAATTAATTTTGTTCGTTGGATAAATACATCTCAACTATAAAACCCTTCAATGTGCGCGGTCCGACACGCACTTGGCCTGTTTTTTTACAAAGCACAACGTTGTTGGACGCAACACGAATTCATTATTTGTATTTTTAAAAGCTTGTCATATGATACAACGCAAAGGACACGCCAAAGACCATATTTATTAACTTGGTTCGGCAATGTCAATACCAAGGAAAATAGCACATACAGAGATAACGATTGTTGTTACAAAACAAATTCAACAACCTTTCCGTAATTTGCCATCGATTTAACTTGATAGTTTATGATTTGGTTATACACTGATAATCGTACTGATTTTTTAAGCAGTTGAAAAACTAGAAGACGAGTCTCCCATTGTTATTGGGACTTACTAGTTTATGGTTTGATATTCTTGTCCAAAAATATCTGATGTATTTTTTATCAAATGGATCAGAAAATAGTTATTGGATAAAGTGATAAGAGACTGTTTGTTTTTCCTAGTATTGGTTTGAAAGGGAGTGAGCTACAATATGTCACGCGGGCTCAGTGCCGGTTGATGGATGTTACATGTCTTTGAATTTCTGGTCCCAGGACATGTCGGTTTCCTCATGATGTTTTCCTTCACCGTTTTGAGAGCAGTGGTGAAATCAAATACGCAAAGTAAAGTGCATGCTTGGGTTCGAACTCACGATCTACAATTCGTTAGTCGGCCCAGAAACCACTGGTAGAATTGAAACTAACCTCACCGTAGTTTTCGGTCTACATTTTTATCTATTTAACGGTATCTACCAGTGGGTAATTTTAAGTAAAAAAAAAAAGTAAGCACACGTTTTGAAAATCGTGCATGATACGATGATAGGATCACTAAGAAAGTATATTGGAAAAGCTTTGTGCGATTTGTGACGTTTTTGTCTTTATATAGTTCGTACGTCGCTGTACGTGTAGCCTTGATATTTTTAAAGATTAGATTGTAAGTTATAATAAATAGCAGCTGACGTAAGGAATATTTAGTACTGTGTTTGCAAGTGGTGCATTATAGACATGAGTTTCCAAGACAAAGTGGTTATCGTGACTGGTGGCAGCTCTGGTATTGGAGCAGCTACAGCCATCAAGTTCGCTGAAGAAGGTGCCAAGGTTGTTATAGTAGGAAGGAACAAGGCGAAACTAGACAACATCGCAAAGAAATGTGACAATCCTTTAGTGCTGGTGGCTGACGTTTCTAAAGATGCAGATGTCAAAAGAATTGTCAGTGAAACTTTGAGTAAATTCGGGAAATTGGATGTTCTGATAAACAACGCTGGCATAGGCGCTTCGGTCGGTATTCTATCCGAACAAGCTATGGCAACATATGACAAAATAATGTCGACAAACCTGCGCTCAGTAGTTTATTTGACACATCTTGCTGCTCCTCACCTTGTGAAAACCAAAGGTAACATCGTCAATATATCAAGCGTTTCTGCACTCAAAATACTCGCACAGGCAACTTTTTCATACAGCACATCGAAGGCAGGCCTGGATCATTTCTCGCGGGCAGTGGCACAGGAACTAGCTTCAAGTGGAGTTCGTGTAAACATTGTGAACCCAGGACCAGTGCGGACTGATGCCATTGAAAATATGGGTGCAACCAGAGAAATTTCAGAAGCTATTTACTTAGAAATGGAGAAAATGACAGCTCTGAACAGGATTTCTGTTCCTGAAGAAATAGCTGACCTTGTTCTGTTTCTAGCTAGTGACAAAGCTAGAGCCATTACTGGTGCGTCTTTTTTGACTGATAATGGAGTAATGTTGAAACAATCGGAAACCGATTTAAGTGCGACCAATACATAGCTATAGTGTTTTATGCAAAGAAGTCATTTCATACCAACTCTGTTACGAAAATCTTATGCGAAATTTCTTTAGACGATTTATTACATTTATTATGAAAAGCGATTAAATGTATTGCTTCTACCGTCGTGTCTTTGTCCACATCGAAGAAAGTTATTAATTGAAATGTTTGTTCTAAATTTTAGTCGACGTTGGTTATTTTAATTTAATAAAATGTTATAAATTGGTTTATTAGAAGTTATTAAAAATCTTAGAGAGTTATAATCCACTTGAAAAAATATATATATCCACTTGTTACGTGGAAACGATTATGGCCAAAATAGTGAGCCACAAATACATTTTAAATTGAATACTTTTAACAATGCACATTCAAGAGTATATAGTTAATTCTTATAAAATAAGTACCTGTATCGGTTTCGGTAATTAATGTAGACAAACTATGAATTTTACACTAAGTGATTTGAACGAATAGTTTAAAAGTTACTACTATAATAATAACCTGCAACCTAATTGCGTAACACACCATTAATCATAATCGGTTTCGTTTTGACAGTTCAACAATATTCATTGCGTTATTTACGTTGGTTAGCAGACACATTTTTCGAACATATGAAGCAATGGTTTAGCCATCTGTCTCAAAACGAAACAGATTATGATTAATCGTGAGTTACGCAATTAGGGTGCTGAGCGGAGCGCCAGCCTTGGTTCATTCCGTTCCAGCCCGTACCTTACTTCCCTATTCCAGCGACGCCCTAAGCCGAAGTCCCTACCCCACAGCTGGTGCCCTTAGCATGTAGTAGCTTAGTTTCAAGTTCTTAAACCCTGGCTGGAGGGCTTAATTTATTCAGGCAGCCACAGGCAAGTCCGATTACGCAGCCGACAATCACAAATGTTGACCTGCGAGAAGGCATCCCACAAAAAAAAGTTCCAGCCTTGAGTCGGATGCGTGGGTGGCGCGTAGAGTGGGGGTGCTGAGCCGTTCGTGTTGAAATGGATATTCTGAAGCCTGGACGTAGTACATAGGCTACTTTATATAAACACACCACGCGGGAGAAGCTGCAGGCGGAAGCTAGTTTATTATAAAAGTGGTTTAATGTTATGCTAGTACAGTCGAATTGAAAAATGACAAGATTAACATCTTAATTATTTATTGAAATGATTATACTAAATCTCAAATCTTGTCTTATGATACTATGCAACATTTTCAGTTTGTGTATTGATTACGACGTTTATCTATGTATGGGAAAACATCTTTTAAATAGCACAAAAATAATTTGTTCATTGGATAAATACATCCCAACTACAGAACCCTTCACTGTGGGTGGTACAACATGCCCTTGGCCTGTTTATTTTTACTTAGCACAACGTTGTTGGACGCAACACGAATGAATTATTTGTATTTTTAAAAGCTTGTCATATGATACAATGCAAAAGACACGCCAAATACCATATTTATTAACTTGGTTCGGCAATGTCAATACCAAGGAAAATAGCACATACAGAAATATCTGTATGTTTGGTTTTAAAAAATACAAACAATTCATTCGTGTCGCGTTCAACAACGTTGTACTAAGTAAAAATAAATATGCCAAGTGCATATCGTACAACGCACAGTGAAGGATTCTGTAGTTGGGATGTATTTATCCAAAGAGCAAAATTAATTTTATTATTCAGAAGATGTTCTCCCATAAATAGATAAACGTCGTAGTCAATACACAAACTGCAAATGTTGCAATCGCAACACAAAGGTCTTAAAAA
Source organism: Polymixis lichenea (assembly GCA_949091785.1). Taxonomy (NCBI): domain Eukaryota; kingdom Metazoa; phylum Arthropoda; class Insecta; order Lepidoptera; family Noctuidae; genus Polymixis; species Polymixis lichenea. The sequence continues at coordinate 17,256,173 of OX420945.1, read as the reverse complement.
AAAAAAACTTTTTACAAAAAACCTTTTAGTTGTGCTATGTACCCCACACCAATTCGTATAAAGTGATATAAACAAAGTAAAGTAAGTAGTGAAGAATATACAGAGATAACGATAGCTGTTACAAAACAAGTCCAACAACCTTTCCGTAATTTGCCTTCGATTTAACTTGATAGTTTATGATTTGGTTATACACTGATAATCGTACTGATTTTTTAAGCAGTTGAAAAACTAGAAGACGAGTCTCCCATTGTTATTGGGACTTACTAGTTTATGGTTTGATATTCTTGTCCAAAAATATCTGATGTATTTTTTATCAAATGGATCAGAAAATAGTTATTGGATAAAGTGATAAGAGACTGTTTGTTTTTCCTAGTATTGGTTTGAAAGGGAGTGAGCTACAATATATCACGCGGGCTCAGTGCCGGTTGATGGATGTTACATGTCTTTGAATTTCTGGTTCCAGGACATGTCGGTTTCCTCATGATGTTTTCCTTCACCGTTTTGAGAGCAGTGGTGAAATAAAATACGCAAAGTAAAGTGCATGCTTGGGTTCGAACTCACGATCTACAATTCGTTAGTCGGCCCAGACACCACTGGTAGAATTGAAACTAACCTCACCGTAGTTTTCGGTCTACATTTTTATCTATTTAACGGTATCTACCAGTGGGTAATTTTAAGTAAAAAAAAAAAGTAAGCACACGTTTTGAAAATCGTGCATGATACGATGATAGGATCACTAAGAAAGTATATTGGAAAAGCTTTGTGCGATTTGTGACGTTTTTGTCTTTATATAGTTCGTACGTCGCTGTACGTGTAGCCTTGATATTTTTAAAGATTAGATTGTAAGTTATAATAAATAGCAGCTGACGTAACGAATATTTAGTACTGTGTTTGCAAGTGGTGCATTATAGACATGAGTTTCCAAGACAAAGTGGTTATCGTGACTGGTGGCAGCTCTGGTATTGGAGCAGCTACAGCCATCAAGTTCGCTGAAGAAGGTGCCAAGGTTGTTATAGTAGGAAGGAACAAGGCGAAACTAGACAACATCGCAAAGAAATGTGACAATCCTTTAGTGCTGGTGGCTGACGTTTCTAAAGATGCAGATGTCAAAAGAATTGTCAGTGAAACTTTGAGTAAATTCGGGAAATTGGATGTTCTGATAAACAACGCTGGCATAGGCGCTTCGGTCGGTATTCTATCCGAACAAGCTATGGCAACATATGACAAAATAATGGCGACAAACCTGCGCTCAGTAGTTTATTTGACACATCTTGCTGCTCCTCACCTTGTGAAAACCAAAGGTAACATCGTCAATATATCAAGCGTTTCTGCACTCAAAATACTCGCACAGGCAACTTTTTCATACAGCACATCGAAGGCAGGCCTGGATCATTTCTCGCGGGCAGTGGCACAGGAACTAGCTTCAAGTGGAGTTCGTGTAAACATTGTGAACCCAGGACCAGTGCGGACTGATGCCATTGAAAATATGGGTGCAACCAGAGAAATTTCAGAAGCTATTTACTTAGAAATGGAGAAAATGACAGCTCTGAACAGGATTTCTGTTCCTGAAGAAATAGCTGACCTTGTTCTGTTTCTAGCTAGTGACAAAGCTAGAGCCATTACTGGTGCGTCTTTTTTGACTGATAATGGAGTAATGTTGAAACAATCGGAAACCGATTTAAGTGCGACCAATAAATAGCTATAGTGTTTTATGCAAAGAAGTCATTTCATACCAACTCTGTTACGAAAATCTTATGCGAAATTTCTTTAGACGATTTATTACATTTATTATGAAAAGCGATTAAATGTATTGCTTCTACCGTCGTGTCTTTGTCCACATCGAAGAAAGTTATTAATTGAAATGTTTGTTCTAAATTTTAGTCGACGTTGGTTATTTTAATTTAATAAAATGTTATAAATCTGTTTATTAGAAGTTTTTATAAATCTTGCATTGTTATAATCCCAACATATATCCATTTGTTACGTGGAAGCGATTATAGCCAAAGTATTGAGCCATAAATACATTTTAAATTTAATACTTTTTACAATGCACATTTAAGAGTCTTTAGTTAATTCTCAGAAAATTAATACCTGTATTGGATTCAGTAATTAATGTAGATAAACTATGCATTTTACACTAAGAGATTTGGACGAAAAATTTAAAATTTATTACTATAAAAATGACCTGAGCGGAGCGCCAACCTTAGGTTCATTCCGATCCAGCCCGTGCCTTACTTCCCTATTCCAGCAACGCCCTAAGCCGAAGTCCCTACCCCACAGGTGGTGCCCTTAGCATGTAGCAGCTTAGTTTTGAGTTCTTAAGCCCTGGCTGGAGGGTTTAATTTATTGAGGCAGCCACAGGTAAGTCCGGTTACGCATCCAACAACCTCATAGGTTGACGTGCGAGAAGGCATCCCACAAAAAAAAAAGTTCCAACCTTGAGTCGGATGCGTGGGTGGCGCGCAGAGTGGGGGTGCTCACCCGTTTGTGTTGATATGAATAGTCTGAAGCCTGGGGAAGTACATAGGCTATTTTATATAAACACACCACGCGAGCGAAGCTGCGGGCGGAAGCTAGTTTATAATAACAGTGGGTTAATGTTTTGCTTGTACAATCAAATTGAAAAATGACCGATTCACATCTTAAATTATTGATTGAAATGATTATGCTAAGACGTTGGTTGATTATAATACTTAATAAATTGATAATATTATTATTGTTAATATAAATTTTCAGTGTTATAATCCCGACTACATATTCGCTGTCTCATTATGACAACAATTTTTTTTTTTGCGTATTCATCTATGAGATTTATTTTTGTCAAATCATCAGATGATTATCTTACAGAACACATTGCCTTGAATTATTACCTTCCGTCTAAATTAATTGTACAGACGCCAGCACATCAAGCTACCCCAATCTGTCAAATTTCTTTGATAGATTTTCAACTTTATTACAAAAACATACGGTTCATGTTCAATTTTTTTTTTTTTAGGTTCGTGATATCTTGATGTGCTGGCGTTTGTACAAACAGCAAAATAAATACCGAAATATTTTCACCAGTTGATAGAAGGCCTATTCTCGTAATTAAAAAGGTTCACAATCTAGTCGCAGTCTCATCTCAGCAACATTCAAATGTCAAAAAGTTGTCAAAAATGTATGGAAACTCGAGGTATTTTTGACAGATTGAGAGTGAGATCAGAGTGTGAACGTTCTTAAAATTACAAGAATTGCCCCTCTGATTCGGCTCTCGTAACATTGACAAAAACGAATGTATGCATTATTTTTAGGGTTCCGTAACTCAAAAAATCACTTCGCTGTCTGTTTGTCTGTCAATACCCTTTTTCTCAGTTTCACGTGGAGGTATCCCGTTAAAATGTATTTCAAATGCGTAGGACTACGGCTTCTTTAAAATCAAAATCCGTAAAAATACCGGAGTAACCGACATAGCTTGCAGAGTAAGGAAATTAAAGTGGCAGTAGGCTGGCCATGTTTTCGAAGGACCATTTGTCGGTGGAGCAGACTAGTCGTTGAGTGGAGACCGCGTATCGGCAAGTGTAGTGTCGTATCACACTACACTTGCCGATACGCGGTCTCCACTCAACGACTAGTCTCCCCCCGTCGACCCCCAGTTAGATGGACGGACGACTTTTTAAGAAGGTGACTGGGAATAACTAGATGCGGAAAGCGGAGGACAACGTGTTGTAGAGGCCTATGTCTTGCAGTGGACTGTGATAGCCTGAGTGGATTTGGTTTGATGAAGTCAAGGAAACTTCCTGTTGGTCTAGGTCTAGAATCATGAAATTTGTCAAGAAGCAAAGGTCTCATGGCACAAGTAGAGGAAGAAGTCCGAAAATCGTTCAATTTAAAGACTTATCACGTAAAAAAAATTGTTCTAATATTTTCTGTCACTTCTGTTACATAGCAAGTCACTACTTGCTACTTACTTTACTTTGCTTACAAATGTATATGAATTCGTGTGGGTTAGGTAGCACAAATAAAAGGCTTTTTTGTGAAAAAGTTATTTTATTAAGATTTTTTCCTTACGATTGCAACATATCAATTGATGGTATTGACTACGATGTATATCTGTGTATGGGAGAACATCTTATGAATAGCAAAATTATTTCTTTTCTTTGGATAAATACGTCCCAACTACAGAAACCTTCACTGTGCGTAATCTGACGCGCACTTGGCCTGTTTTTTTTAATAAGCACAATTTATCGTGGTGGACGCAACACGAAGGAATTGTTTGTATTTTGAAAACCTTGTCCATGACAATGCAATTGAGATGAAAAATACTATATTTATTTTAATAGTTTGGCAATGTTAACACCAAGGAAAATAGAACATACAGAGATAACGATAGCGGCTACAAACAAATTCAATATAATATAAACCTTTCCGTAGTTTGAAGTCGATTTCACTTTTCAGTTTACGATTTGGTTATAGCATTGATAATCGTACTGATAATAATTAAAGCAAATGAAAAACCAGAAGACGAGTATCCCATTGTTATAAGTACTTGAAAGTTAATGGTAATATTAGACAATGTTTCTGTTTAATATTTGCTATGATAGGACTTTACCTTCTGTCTATAAGCTTTAGCTTTAGCCTATGATAACATTTACAACACGTCGCCGAATAAGTATATATACGACACTTATTCAATGTCGTTATCTACAGTCTGTCGGCTAGCGTTGTTGTGATCGCACTACCTCCATTTAAGCAATTCTGCTAATCTCAAAATTAGTTATATTTATCAATCGTGCTTCTCTGTTTATCACTGAATTTTCGATTAGATCGACTTATATAAAAAATAACTGTAGTTGCAATAAACATTAAGTAATAAATTAATAGTTGGCGCGTAAACATGAGTTTCCAAGACAAAGTGGTTGTCGTGACTGGTGGCAGCTCTGGTATTGGAGCAGCTACAGCCATCAAGTTTGCTGAAGAAGGTGCCAAGGTTGCTATTGTAGGAAGAAACAAGGCAAAACTGGACAACATTGCAAAGAAATGTGGCAATCCTTTAGTGATAGTAGCTGACGTTTCTAAAGATGCAGATGTGAAAAGAATTGTGAGTGAAACTTTGAGCAAATTTGGGAAACTGGATATTCTGATAAACAATGCTGGTATGGGCCTGCCAGCAGGTATTCAAGATGACCATGCTATGACAGCATTTGATCAAGTGATGTCAACAAACCTTCGCTCTGTAGTTTACTTGACTCATCTTGCTGCTCCTCACCTTGTGAAGACCAAAGGAAACATCATCAATATATCAAGCGTAGCTGGACTCCGAATAATTGGAAAGGAAACTTTTTCATACAGTGCTTCGAAGGCTGGTCTAGATCATTTCACAAGAGCTGTTGCACAAGAATTAGCATCAAGTGGAGTTCGGGTGAACGTTGTGAATCCAGGACCTGTACGGACCGATGGGCTTGAAAATATGGGTCTAAACAACGACATACAAGAAGCTATTTACAAACATTTGCAGGATATGACAGTCCTGGACCGAATTTCTGCTCCTGAAGAAATAGCTGATCTCATTCTGTTTCTAGCTAGCGACAAAGCTAAAGCTATCACTGGCTCGTCTTTTGTGACTGATAATGGAATGATGTTGAAAGCTCTAGATATTCCGAGGAATTAAGATGTCTAAATAAATAGCGACAGTTTTCAACTTAGTGATGTTTTAGTTTATTTTGTACCAAACTGTTTTAGTATTTCTTAAGTTTAGCCACAGGAACAATAGGAACAGTCAATATCTTTGATTTGGCTATAGATTTGATATGTTCAAAAGGAAACTTCCTATTTATGACTACACATTAAGTAAATACATTGTAAAACCAGTTTAACTAATCAGGCAAATTCTAGACATTGATGATTATGACTACAATGTTCAAAACCAGGTTTTTTTATGCCACGTCATATGACAGTGTTTTTGCTGTAAAAAAGTGTTTTTCGAGCATTTATATTGACACTTTAAATGAATTAATCATAGAAACAGTAATAGAAAATTTATTAATACAATTTATTAAAAAAAATGTTTTTTAAATAAAATTATTGAGCGAGAAAGGAAAGCAGTGGTGGCCCAGTATTGACGTAGATTCAAACCCAGAAAAGCGGTTTACTTTGTGTAAATTATTTCATCATCACTGAAGGAAAACTTCGTGAGGAAACCGAAATGTCTTAAAACGAAACATTCGAAGGCATAATTTATTCACTAACCCCTAGTGGGGCCCGTGTGATGGATTTCAGCCAACTCCCTCTTCCCGAGACGATGCCTGTATCCCAGCAGTGTGAACGTTATAGACTGATTATGTTATTATTTTTTTACAAGATACAAGATACAAGATTCTTTATTTGTGGAAACATGAGTACACATACAGAGCATGCAAGTTATTCTTGTTGTTGTGTTATTGTTTTAGTTGTTCTTGTTGTGTTTTAAGAATTCATCATCATCATCATCATTTTATCCGGAAGACGTCCACTGCTGGACATAGGCCTCCCCCAATTTGTGGGGGTTTGCCATAAACGCCACGCTTGGCAGGCAGGTTGGCGATCGTAGTATGGTGGTAAAGTGCATAAAGAACGCTGCTGCCCATTCTCTATTAAGTCCCTTAGTCACCTCCTACTACACCCACGGGAAGAGATGGGATGGTGCTATTGTTTACGTCCGGCACCACACGGAAAGAAACATTTTTTTTTTTTTTTGACACCGAACAATTACTGTATCGAACCTCAGTAGTTGTCAACGTAACAACAATCATTTTTCAATCAATAATAGTGCTTATCCAATAAGCCTACTTATTGTAACGATACATTTATTGTGTTCAAAAGGCCTGTGATTATCTTAGTCAAAATCTTATCAAAAATTACAAGAATTAATAAAATATGTCACCGCTAATTACACCAGTGCACAGTGGTCCCGCCCATAGGTCATAGGGCTGGAATGTCGATGGTCAAATTATGATGTCATTTATCGTTACAGGATACACAAATAAAAATGAGAGAAATAAGGATAAAATAAAGAATATAAAAGACATGCCACAGTGAAGGGTAGCAAATGATCCGACAAAAGAAAGGGTGTAATGATTGATCGAGAGGAATCTTCGGAGGTTTCATAATACTTGAAAATGATGAGCCACCTGTTATATGATTGTTTTACGCCTTACTTCCATGTTTAGCAGTAAGCAGGAAAAGTAAATTTTACATACATGTATTTTATGAGAGAAGTTTTATGGACGATTTTTATACTACACAGAGTGGCGATTCAGTCACTTGCATCTGTAAAGGAGATGATTATACCCGTTATACGTTATTATTAGCCTACACTGTCCCACTGCTGGGCAAAGGCCTCCCCCAAATCCTTCCAGGCACCCTTTTCCAGGGCCTCCTCGATCCAGCCCTTGCAATACGCGTCTAGGTCGTCACGCCACCTTTTCTTGGGCCGGTCTCGGTGGCGCCGTCCATCCTCGGGCACCCACTGTGTGGCGATAGTTGCCCAGCGGTCACTGTGCATGCGGCTGGTGTGACCCGCCCAGTCCCATTTTAGCCTGGCAGCCTTTTTGCCTACGTCTAGGATTTCCGTTTTGGAGCGCAGCGTGGTGTTTCGTATTCGGTCGGTTCGTTTAAAACCTATAATGCAGCGCTTCATTGCTCTTTGGCAAACCCTAAGGCGGAACTTTTGCGACTCGGTGAGCAACCAGGTCTGAGCACCGTAGGTTAGGACGGGCAGGATACACATATCGATAAGTTTTCGCTTTAGGGAAATCGGTAGATCGCCCTTCATTAGCGTTTTCATCGACCAGTGGCTTTTCCAGGCATATCGATGCGGCGATCGATTTTCTTTTCTTGCCTGTTTCCGAAAGAAACTAACTGACCCAAGTACATGTACTCATCAACATATTGTATTTCCTGCCCATCTACCTTGACCCTACGCTTATTGCTGTTGGCCATGGCTTTGGTTTTAGACCGATATATCGCGAGTCCAACCTTGAGGCTTGCCGTCCTTAGGTCTTGAAGCATAGTCTGTAGTTCCAGAGCTGTGGGGGCAAAAATGACAATGTCGTCAGCAAAACGGAGGTTTGTTAACCTCCTGCTGCCGACTTCAATACCCTTGGTCGTCCACGAGGCTGCCAGTGTTCTAAATATCTCCACGAGAGTGCTTGTAAATAATATCGGAGAGAGCGAGTCACCCTGCTTAACACCCTTTTGTATACTAAACGACGGTCCCACGGTATTAAGTTTGATATCTGTGGTGTTGTTGTGGTATATATTTCTGAGGAGGTCTATATATTACTGTTCCAGTTCTTGATTTTCTAACGACTTAAATATTTCGGAGTGTTTAATAATACTGTCGAATGCCTTCGTATAATCTACGAATGCTAGATAGAGCGGTTTATTAAATTCTGAAAAAATTTCAAGTAACTGGTCCAAGGTGTGTAGGTGATCAGTTGTTGAGAAGCTAGGGCTAAATCCGGCTTGTTCTGGTGGCTGATGTTTATCCAGTTTCCCGTCTATGCGGTTATGTATTACCTTAATAAAAGTTTTATAGTTGTGAGATGTTAAACTAATTGGACGATAATTGCCGATATCTCTTTTGTCACCTTTTTTATGCAGAAGGACTATATTTGAATGGCACATTGATTTGGAGCTTTCCCAGATTTTAAGATGGTGTTAAGCAGGTTCGCAAGGTAGGGCAATAAAGTGGTAGAGCCGATTTTGAGCGCTTCCGTAGTAATACCATCTTCTCCAGGACTTCTATCATAACGAATTGTAGTAAGTGCTGTATGCACTTCATACCCGTTTATTGGGGGAATTGAGTCTGAGATATTGTATTCGGTATTGACATAGAGTGAGGAGTGGTCGGAATATAATAATCTATAGAATGTGGTTGCGATTTCCATGAATTTTGTCTCTGCTGTAATGTTTTGTGCCGTCATTATCTACTAAACAGTTGATCCAGGTCTTTTCTTTTGTGACTCCTTGTTTTAAAACTCTTCGGGACGTATGATTTTCTAAAGCTGTTTTAACCAAATGTGTATTTAGGTTTCTTAAATCTTTTCTAATGCTCCTTTTAACTTTTGTCTATTGTTCTGTACTCTGTTGTTCCTATTACATTATTTGTTCGTTTTTCTATCAAATCAATGCTCATAGCATAGATTTGATAGAAAAACGAACAAATAATGTAATGGAGTGTTATGAATGAATGGATGGAGTTGTTAATAAGTGTTTCTTTAGAAAGTATTTTTATTGGTTTTGTAAACAATTTGGCTCGCTGAATTTTAAATTCTAGTCTGATTTTTGCACGGATTGGCATATGGTCTGAACTATATTTAAATCTATTAATGATGCTAATGTTTTTAATAATATGACTGTCAGATGTTAAAACGTAGTCGATTTCATTGCACGTGAAGCCGTCAGGTGACACCCAAGTCCATCGTCGTTATGGTTTCTTCGAGAAGAAACTATTGGCTAGGTGCATGCTCTGTCCAAAGGCGAACTGGGTGAGTCGAGCACCTCGCTCATTGCGGTCCCCTAACCCAAAAGAACCGACTGTATATCCACTATGCATTGAAGTCACCAACTACCATGTTCCAAGTGCCCCTATTTTCGTCGCATGCTCAATTCATCAAACCGGCTTGTCCCACAACACACACAAAAACTACATTTGCTAGACGTCACTACCCATACCTAAGTGCCCTTATATATAATAAATTACATCAAAAACATAGCATACATACACTAAACACACACAAATGTAAAAAAATAATTAAGGAATTCCTCCTCACCCTAGACTACGCTGAAACAGAATTACTGATGAAACCCCAATACAAATAAATAATGTATTAGTATCACGAACACTCACACACCTCTCTAAACACACACGACACGCATCACACACACACCACATACGTTCACACACAACACACACGTTTACACACATCACAGACACACATACACTTTCACCATTACACCACATTATACGCGCTTACTCACATACTACTGCAGCTGTTATACGTTTTAGTTCCCTAATTTTGCAAAATAAACGGACGAATGGATGGCCCCTATAACACAGGATTTTCCTAGCATCGGGGTCATTATTCACAAAACTTGAGCATAAATTTTTTATTCTATTTAAGCGTAACATGCATTGTATTTCTCCTTTTTGTTAAATAAAATTATTATTATTATTAATTAACAAGATCGTAAAAATCTTCTACATCTTTGTCAGAATGTGCAGATGTCGATGCATATACTTATACGAGAGTCAGCGTTGTGTTAGGTGTTAGTCGAAACTTCAGCACAGCGACGCGTTCAGAGTAGCCCACGAAATCAATGATAATATCCTTCCACTTCTTTGCCACCATGAACGCTACTCCATATTGTCCACTGGTTTCTCCAAAGTGAAAGAATACAGCATCATCTCTTTCTTCTGTGTTTTCGCCCGCTCTCCTGACTTCTGAAAGGCCCAAAATGACCCATCTGATGTCTTTTAGAGCGTTCTCAAGCTCAATTAAACGTTCGTCTTTCATCAGCGTTCGGACAATGTAGGTGAGAATATTTAATGTATATATGTATTCCTTTATATAATTTGCCTTGGTCGTTTGACAGTTGATCGATCTCGCCCGGAGATTCTTAGCACCCCTGACCCCAGGGCCGCGCCAGCACCCGTCCATGCCAGCGCAACAACAGGAGTCGCCGGGCACTTGGGGCCTGTCTCTTATATTCCTATCCATGGGGGGTTTTGGACCTTAACCCGCCACGCTGGTCCAGTGCGTTTTGGCGGGGCGCCAATGCCCCATTTGTTTGTCAGCAGGATGCACCTCGTGCAGGTGAGGTTGGCTTGAGTCCCGAAAGATGTTAGTTGGGACCCCTTACACCCCAGTAAATGATAAATGATTTTATTTCTGTGAGTAGGTTTGTACAAACACTTTTAAACGTCAATCATATTTTTTCAATTATGTAACGACCATGTGGATTGGTGTCTGAAATGGTCTTTTGAGAAAAGAACCACACAGATTGAGTGGACCTGTCCAATCAGTGCACGCACTTATCAGCAATCATGCAGCTCAAATCAGAACTTGAGGAGCTCAACGATTTGATGACTACACCAAAGAAAGGACATTTGGGTAGGCCGTATAAATTACCCAAACTGCCGGACCACGACTAAATGAAAAAAACCCACACAGTCATCACATTCACAATAATGAAAGCAATATAACACTTTACAAAGTAAGGAAAGTAGGAATCACTTTAATTTTGTCAGTTCATGGCGTTGTTTACGTTGCTAAGCAGACAATTTTTTCGAACATATGAAAGAATAGATTAGCAATACAGTTCAAAATTATTCAGATTCTGATTAAGAGTGTGTTGCGAAATTAGGATACAGTTCGGCGAATGGCAGCTACACTGAAGCATTAGAACAAATTGATGTATTTATATGCTCTTTGATAAGGTTTCGCAGCCTTATTTTATTAGGAATAAAATTGTAACAGTCACGCATGCACGGTTCACCTCCTTGTGACATTCGTTTTGTTCATATTAATGATCAAAACTTTAAAGTCACTAGGAGGTAATCTGTGAATAGCTGTCATACTGGCTTCATTATCTATTATTCAAGTTACTTATGTTTTTTCTGTTTGTAAGCTCAAAAGCATAATGCAGCTGTTTGTTGTACCTATTTAAAATGGGTAGGTACTAAGCAATGTCCGTTATGACAATCATTCTGATTCGTAAGAAAACTCTACTGTTCCACAATCAACTTTTAGTGTTATAATCCCGACTACATATTCGCTGTGTCATTATGACAACAAAATTTTATTTTGCGTATTCATTTATGAGATTTATTTTTGTCAAATCATCAGATGATTATCTTACAGAACACATTGCCTTGAATTATTACCTTCCGTCTAAATTAATTGTACAGACGCTATCACATCAAGCTACCTCAATGTGTCAAATTTCTTTGATAGATTTTAAACTTTATTACAAAAGCATACGGTTCATGTTTAATTGGATTTTTTTTACGGTTCGTGATAGCTTGATGCGCTGGCGTTTGTACAAACAGCAAAATAAATACCGAAATATTTTCACGCGTTGAAAGAAGGTCAATTCTGGTAATTAAAGAGGTTCACAATCTAATCGCAGTCTCATCTCAGCAACAACTTTTTGACATTTGATGTCAAAAAGTTGTCAAAAATTTATGGAAACTCGAGGTACTTTTGATAGATTGAGGCTGAGATCAGAGTGTGAACGTTCTTCAAATTACAAGAATTGCACCTCTGATTAGGCTCTCGTAACATTGGTAAAAACGAATGTATGCATTATTTTTAGGGTTCCGTAACTCAAAAAATCACTTCGTTGTCTGTTTGTCTGTCAATACCCTTTTTCTCAGCAACGCGTGGAGGTATCCAGTTGAAATTTATAACAAATACGAAGGACTACGGCTCCTTCAAAATCAAAATCCGTAAAAGTACCGGAGTAACCGACTTAGCTTGCAGAGTAAGCAAACTAAAGTGGCAGTAGGCTGGCCATGTTTTCGAAGGACCGTTTGTCGGTGTAGCAGACCAGTCGTAGAGGGGAGATCGCGTATCGGCAAGTTTAGTGTGGTACGCCCCGCAATTAGATGGACGGACGACTTTTTAAGAATTTGGCTGGGAATAACTAGATGCGGAAAGCGGAGGCCAACGTGTTGTAGAGGCCTGTCTTGCAGTGGACCGTGATAGCCTGAGTGGATTTGGTTTGATGAAATCAAGGAAACTTCCTGTTGGTCTAGGTCTAGAATCATGAAATTTGTCAAGAAGCAAAGGTCTCATGGCACAAGTAGAGGAAAAAGTCCGAAAATCGTTCAATTTGAAGACTTATCACGTAAAAAAAATTGTTCTAATATTTCCTGTCGCTGCTGTTTACATAGCTAGTCACTACTTGCTACTTACTTTACTTTGCTTACAAATGTATATGAATTAGTGTGGGGTAGGTAGCACAAATAAAAGGCTTTTTTGTGAAAAAGTTATTTTATTAAGATTTTTTCCTTACAATTGCAACATATCAATTGGTGGTATTGACTACGACGTATATCTATGTATGGGAGAACATCTTTTGAATAATAAAATTATTTCTTTTCTTTGGATAATTAAGTCCCAACTACAGAACCCTTCACTGTGAGTAATCTGACGCGCACTTGGCCTGTTTTTTTTTACTAGGCACAATTTATCTTTTTGGACGCAACACGAAGGAATTGTTTGTATTTTGAAAACCTTGTCCATGACAATGCAATTAACATGAAAAATATCTACTATATTTATTTTAATAGTTTGGCAATGTTAATACCAAGGAAAATATAACATACAGAGATAACGATAGCGGCTAAAAACCAATTCAATATACTTAATATAAACCATTCCATAGTTTGCAATCGATTTCACTTTTCAGTTTACGATTTGGTTATAGCCCTGATAATCGTACTGTTATTAATTAACGCAAATAAAAAACCAGAAAACGAGTATCCCATTGTTATTAGTACTTGAATTTTTTTGGTAATATTAGACAATGTTTCAGTTTAATATTTGCTATGATAGGAGTTTACCTTCTGTCTATACGCTTTAGCTTTGGCCCGTGATAACATTTACAACAAGTCACCGAATAAGTATATATACGACGCTTATTCAATGTCGGTGTCTACAGTCTGTCGGCTAGCGTTGTTGTGATCGCACGTTATATTTATCAATCGTGGTTCTGTGTTTATCACTGAATATATTTTTTATTAAATCGACTTATGTATAAAAACTAACCGTGATTGCAATAAGCATTCAGTAATAAATTAATTGTTGGCGCATAAACATGAGTTTCCAAGACCAAGTGGTTATCGTGACTGGTGGCAGCTCTGGTATTGGAGCAGCTACAGCCATCAAGTTTGCTGAAGAAGGTGCCAAGGTTGCTATTGTAGGAAGGAACAAGACAAAACTGGACAACATCGCAAAGAAATGTGGCAATCCTTTAGTAATAGTAGCTGACGTTTCTAAAGATGCAGATGTGAAAAGAATTGTGAGTGAAACTTTGAGCAAATTCGGGAAATTGGATATTTTGATAAACAATGCTGGCATAGGCAATTCAGTAGGTATTCAAGCCGACAATGCTATGACAGTATTTGATCAAGTGATGTCAACAAATTTGCGCTCAGTAGTTTACTTGACTCATCTTGCTGCTCCTCACCTTGTGAAGACCAAAGGAAACATCATCAATATATCAAGCGTAGCTGCACTCCGAGTAATTGGAAAGGAAACTTTTTCATACAGTACTTCGAAGGCTGGTCTAGATCATTTCACAAGAGCTGTTGCACAAGAATTAGCATCAAGTGGAGTTCGGGTGAACGTTGTGAATCCAGGACCCGTACGGACCGATATCCTTGAAAATATGGGTGCAAACAACGACATACAAGAAGCTATTTACAAACATATGCAGGATATGACAACCCTGGACAGAATTTCTGCTCCTGAAGAATTAGCTGACCTCATTCTGTTTCTAGCTAGCGACAAAGCTAAAGCTATCACTGGCTCGTCTTTTGTGACTGATAATGGAATGATGTTGAAAGCTCTAGAAATTCCGAGGAATTAAAATGTTTAAATAAATAGCGACAGTTTTCAACTTAGTGATGTTTTAGTTTATTTTGTACCAAACTGTTTTAGTATGTCTTAAGTTTAGCCACAGGAACACTAGGAACAGTCAATATCTTTGATTTGGTTATAGATTTGATATGTTTTTGAACATATCAAATCTATAACCAAATCAAAGATAGAAGATAGGAAACTTCCTATTTACGACTACATAGTGAGTAAATACATTGTAAAACCAGTCTAACTAATCAGGCAAATTCTAGACGTTGATTATGGCTATAATGTTCAAAACCAGGTTTTTTTATGCCACGTCTCATGATAAAGTGTTTTTGTTGTAAAAAAGTGTTTTTCGAAGCATTTATCTTGACTCTTCAAATGAATTAATCATGGGAACAGAAATAGAAAATGTATAATAAAATTTATTAAAAAAGTAAAATGTTTTTTTTATAAAATTATTGAGAGAGAAAGGAAAGCAGTGGTAGCCCAGTATTGACGTAGATTGGAACCCAGAGAAGCGGTTTACTTTGTGTAAATTATTTCATCACCACTGATCTGACATCGGTGAAGGAAAACGTCGTGAGGAAACCGACATGTCCTAAAACTAAACATTTAAAGGCATAAGTCATCCACAAACCCGCAGTGGGACGGACCCGTGTGATGGATTTCAGCCGACTCCCTCTTCCCGAGAGGATGCCTGTATCCCAGCAGTGTGAACATTATAGACTGATTACGTTATTATTTTGTTAGCAAAGAATTCATCAACATCATCATCATTTTATCCGGAAGACGTCCACTGCTGGACATAGGTCTCCCCAAATTTGGGGGGGTTTGCCATAATCGCCACGCTTGGCATGCGGGTTGGCGATCGCAGTATGGTGGTAAAATGCATAAAGAACGCTGCTGCCCATTATCTAGTAAGTCCCTTAGTCGTCTCCTAAGACACCCACGGGAATAGGTGCGATGGTGCTATTTTTTACGGCCGGCACCACACGGAAAGAAAGCAAAGAATGACCTAAATGTAATTTCTTTTATTTTAACACCGAACAATTACTGTATTGCACCTCAGTAGTTGTCAACGTAACAAGAATCATGTTTCAATCAGTAATAGTGCTTATCTAATAAGCCTACTTATTGTAACGATACATTAATTGTGTTCAAAAGGCCTTGGATTATCATAATCAGAATCTTATCTAAAATTACACGAATCAATAAAATATGTTATGTCACCGCTAATTACGTCAGTGACATAATCTACACAAGTGATAAAAACATATCCTACAAAGCCAAGGTCACATCATTGACGAGTTGGTAACAAGTCTATGTGTCAGAGTCCATCACGCACGATTTGCGTCACAATACCCAACCATTTGGTGGTATATTTATTTTTGCTTATGAGAAATCTAAATAAAATAATTTGTTGACGCAAAAAATACTCATAGTTGCCACAAAAAGATCTCAAGAAAGACAGAACAAATTAGTCAGAAATTAGTGGTTGGATAAAGTGGTAAAACATAAAGTTAACCTTTTAATTACAGATAATTGTGTTACTAATTGCCTTTAGTGAGTGATTGCGTAAGAATTTAACCTGGAGAGGGTTTGTTCAGACTTTCATCAGATACATAAGACACAGCGGACACAGGAGAGAGACTGGACGCTCCTCACTATGAGAGAGACTGGACGATAATCCACCATGCGGGCCGAGTGCGGGTTGGTAGATGTCACGTATCCTCGAGTTTTTGTTTCAAGGATAACCCAGTGAAAACTGGCTGGCTGGCTGGCTGGAAAAATCGTGAGGAAAGAAATTGCCTCACGATTTTTTCCGTCACTGAATTGAGAGAAAAAATAATGATGACGACCTACAACTCGTAAGTCTTGCAGTGGTGGCCCACTTTATACTTATTGACCAGACCATATTTATGTAAGATGGCGAATATTCAGTACAAAGGAAAGAACATAAAAATATGTAAACACAAAAATTCGAACACTGAAAACATTGTCAAATAAATTCACAATAAATAGCATTTATGTCTAGGTGTCACGCTTAGAAACGTGACTTTAATAACATAAAAATCGTTTTTAAAAGTCGAACTCCGCGTCTATAACCTTACCTTCCGCGGCATGTAATGTTGAAAAAAAGAGGTATAATTCACGACAAAACGTTCATGGTAATCATATTTGAGCACGCTGCTCTTGTTTTGTATACGCCTGTACCTGAGCACTGTGACCTGAATCCATGTAGATTTTAAATCGACTGGAAATGATAGCTTTGCAGCTTGTTTCAGTTCCACTTTGTAGCTGTAGATAGAATTTATGTTTGGAATTTTTATTGTTTTGTAAGCAAGATATTCTTTATATTGGAATTTTATTCTTAGTAAGTACATTTTGTTGTAGAAAACAAGTTTTAATTAAATCTGAACTAATATTTAAATCGCAAAAAGGCTTTTTATTTTATTATTTACCGGTGTGCTTCTCTGTTTATTACGGGTTTGCCTTTTTCCAAATGGAATATTCATTTATGAGCTTCATTTGAGTCCGAAACGAGTCGGGTTATACCGAAATAAGATTCAAAAGCAAGTGTTTATCATTCCTTTCTTTGTTGAAAAGAAACAAATGTTAGAAAACACCCTATCAAACAGCGTTGACAAAGGTCATCAACGTATTACCTCTTTATCACTACATAGTATAAAACAAAGTCGCTTTCTCTGTCCCTATATCCCTATGTGTGCTTAAATCTTTAAAACTACGCAACGGATTTTGATGCGAGTTTTTTTCATAGATAGAGTGATTCAAGAGGAAGGTTTATATGTATAATACACCGACCACCAGGCGGGCGAAGCCGCTGGCAAAAGCTAGTTCTTAATAAATTGGAAAACGCCCAACAGTAATTGTAAGCATTATAATTGAGATACCATTTTCTAAAACCGACTAACGAACAAACATTGGCACTCGCCTCTTAATAACTATTTGAGCACGTTCTAGTTTAGTGCTCGACTGTACCTGAGCGCTCTGACCTGAATACACGCAGATTTGAAATCGACTGGAAGCGATGGCTTTAGGGTTTGTTCTTGTTTACCTTTTGTAGGTATAAAGAATACTAGCACTATCACTAAAACAAACTCCCCCGTCCCGTCTGTCTGTCTGTGTGCGATACATTCAAAAAGCACTGATCGGATTTTCATGTGGTTTTTACCAATAGACAGAGTGATTAATGAGGAAGGTTTAGGTGTATAATTTCTTAAGATTTTGAAAGCTAGTAGGTATATGAATAAAATGATGCGTAGCAAATCGGTTTAATACCAATTGTTTCAAAACGGTGAAGGTAAAAATCATGAGGGAACCGGTATGTCTTATGGCCCGGCTACACGCTCCGTCTTGCCTGCGAGCATGCCCGTACAAACCAGTTTGCGCATGTAAGCGCGTGCGTGTGGACGGCAAGATGGTAGCTTGCACAGTTCCGGAAGCGCGGCTTGTGCATTCGTTGACTTACTGAAGATTTGGACTGCGCAAACTTGGCTGGCACGGTTTTACTTGAACGTGTGGCCGGTCATTTAAGCCGAGCATCAGTCCGAGGAAATTATTTCGACAAATTACACGCCGCAAATAAAAAAATGAGTGATGTAAGGAGTTATTCAAAGGAATTTTTAACTCAGTTCATGGAACTATACAAATCGTTGCCGGCTTTATAGAAAATTTAAAGCAGTTTGTACGAGCTTACCATACAGTGTTCCGTCTTTTTGTACAGTCATGACTGCACAGGCCAGGACTACGACGGACGGATGGGTAGACGGAGCGTGTAGCCGGGCCTTTAGAACCAAAAATTCAAAAGGTCCGCGAGATGGGCCTATCCCTCTCACAAAGAGGAGGCCTGTGTTACAGCAGTGCAAACATTATAGGCTGATCATGTATATGAATAAAACGAGGAAGACCGCCTCGTTAGTCTAGTGGTCGCTACAGCTGAGCATGAGGTCGTGGGTTCGATTCCCAGGTCAGAAAAAGTGGTTTGGGTTTTTCTATCTGCTGCTACTGAGAAATTCCATCAGTAGCAGCTATCGGGCTGCTACTGAGAAATCAGACACCGGTCTGGAGTGCTTGTGTCCGGCTGATGGCAATAGGCTCGCCCCTATTACATGCTAGTTAAACACATCTGGCGAAATGTGGGTGGACTATAGGTACACACCTCTCTCTGCCTAAACCATCAGGGAAACCAGGCGTGATGTTAATGTTATATGAAAATCATGTTTCTTCGTGCTCACATGACCTATAGGAGAATAATAGCTCAAGCTGTGGAAAAATGATTTACAATTTATATCAAGTTATAGTTTTATTTTATTTCATTGAAACAAATAATAAATGAAGGTTGAAATCTGTCTGTCCTTTACTTTGTATGCTTTAATTAACTAAGTACTTCACTTTTATACGATTACCCAATTACATACTTATAGAACCTCAAAGCTCAAAAGAAGCCCACTTTTACGTACTTACTGGAGCGTAATTCATTTTTATTCTAGACGTAACGAACTAATAATAGGTATTTGTGGACTTTTTAGACATAGGGATACAAGGTTTTTTTGGACACAGGGTCACTTTCAAAGGGAGCCCCTCTTTGAAAGTGACCTAGAAGTGTAGCTAAGTAATAACAGCCGCACGGTTCGATCGATAATAAATATAATTTATCTCTTCACAAAACTGACATAAATTTAAAGCGTACAAAAAAACTTTAAAAAATACCGATTTCCAAAAAACAACACTACAAAGTGAAAAATAACTTTAATTTCGGAAGTCGGTGACTTTGGATACGTATTTGATTTTTTGTCACCGCCTTCCAAAATTAAAATTATTTTTCACTTTGTAGTGGAAGTCCGTTGTTTTTTTTTTTAAGTTTTTTTTTTCACTTTTTGTGGTTTACATGTGCTTACCCCTTCACAACGTACCGGCGCGATGTTATGTTATGATCTGGTGTACAAAAAAATAGACAGACGTGAGATTTCAGCAATTCCAGTCCATTTGCTATAATTTATTGAGGAGTTCCGTTGCCTATCTCCGAAGTTCTTCATCAGATCTTCACCAAATGGAAATGGGACCACTCCGAGACAGTACTCTTCCAAAAACTACCCAAATCGCTTCAAGTGTGCCCAAAAAACTTGAAGAGTTCTCTCTATTTCTCCAGGATCCCACCATCAGATCCTGACATGATGATCATGGAACTACCTGGGATGTATACCCTTTCAAACAACAAAAAAATTCATAATCGGTCCAGCCATCTTTGAGAAATCGGGGAACATACATAAAAAAAGGTTCCGACGAATTAAGAACCTCCTCCTTTTTGAAGTCTGTTAAAAATATCCCAGCTGTAAGCCAACCTTGTGAGAGCCTGGTGCCTGATATAGGTGTTTGGTAAAAACCTGTTTTTCAGGTCATCAGGCCCCTTCCATGGCTAGCATTAGCTTTTACAGAGATACCGTGCAAGAGTCGAAGTTAAACAAAATGCATAAAAAGAAAATCAAAACTAAGTGTGAGTTAAAAAATATGCTTAATACAAATAAAGTAAGAAGAAATAACGATACAAAATTCCTAACTATAATTCTGCAGAAGTTATTGAGTCATATTGTGAGACAATGAGTCAGTGAGTGTTTATATTGAGTGAAGTATTAGACTAGTAGGAGACGTATGTGAGTAATTCAGATGAGCAGTGTGACAGTGAAGGTGACTTAATCGATCAGGTTAAGGTACGCTTGCCGCGGTTGGTCGGTCCGTGCGTGCCAGAGCCCTCCATGCCTCGGAAAGCACGTTAAGCCGTTGATTCCAGCTATTAATGAATTTTGGACAGTCGTTACGGGTCATTGGAAGCCCGAAAGTCTGACAACCAGTCTTACCAAGCGGTATCGTATTATCCAGCATCTGGGATGCAGAGGTCAGATAATCAGATAATCTAAGTAAAATACTGGTATTCAGCTGCATCTGTTTAGACTGGCAGCCAACCCCAATATAGTTGAGAAAAAGGTAAGCAGTATCTTACCATTTAATAGAAAATTATATAAATATATCTTTACGTTTACATCCAGCAAAAACAATATCATTGAACAAAACAGTAGCACACAAAAATGATTGCAACGCTGTAGTATTGCATAACTTTTATGCGTTGCAAATAAAAGTCATCTCAACTTTGATGCGTTTGTTCGCGGCTGCAGTAGCAATTGCTGTTCACGACTGTACCTATTATTCCGCACTTTGATTGTTATTGTTGAACCTGTGTGTTTAACTCACAGAAGCTATATTGTTTTTTTGATTGTGGAAATATATGGTTTACACCATTTTTTTTAATGTTCACTTTATGTAGTCCTTCCTAATACATGGTAAATTTTATAACAAGTCTTGCAGACTTTTCTTTTTAAATAACATCACATCACCTACACAAAATTCACATCACAAAATTTCTTCTCAGAGTAGTCAGATAGGAAACGCCGACCTTATCTAGTTTAAAAAAATATGATTGACGTGTAAAAGTGTTTGTACAAACCTACTTACAGAAATTAAATCATTTAACATTTATCATTTATTATATCATAATAAATGATCAATGATATGATATCATAATTAATTATATTTTATCATCATTTATTTATCGTTTTTTTTTTTTTTATTTATCTTTAGTCCCCGATGAGGTGCACCTTAGGGTGGAGCGCTTTTTTTTAAATTATGTTTTTCCGGTGTTAACAATCACTGACCTGGGAAATAAGATACATGTACGAAAAAATTAGCCTGCTAAGTCAGCATCTTCAGGTGGCGCACCATGCTTCAATATTTCAAAATAATAGCTGAAAATCGAGGTACAAACATTAGATACTCACAACGAAAGACGAATGTTTTATATTTTTTTATTACTGATATTGAATGAATAGTATATTTTAACAAAATACATTTTTATGAAGAGCATTCAGGGTCCTTTTCAGGAGACGTTACGTATATCGTCAATTGTGGCATCTTTACTTTCCATAAGCAACTTTACCAATGAGAACTTCTGCCAGGGGTGCGGGTTGTTCTGCCAGGGGTTCGGGTTGTTCGAAAGAGATCGCGGCCCCTGGCACACAGGCTACTGAGGGAACACGGGTGGGTTTTAGTCAGTCTGACACGCCCTCCCGCTCCACCCAGAGCGGGAGAAGTTATTTGATGATTTCCCACCCAGAAAAAAAAAAGAAAACCAATGAGAACTTTAAAAAAATATCTCTCTATTACTAAGTTTGTTAGAAATAGTAGATCTTCTGTATCGGCTGGATATTAAATGGCGGCAACAGATTTTTATTTTTCGAGAGAAATTTAAGTAGTTACAGTTCTCATAGGTAAAGTTGTTTATGGAAAGTAAAGATGCCACTGTTGACTGTACTTAATTCTATGCTGTAGGGTCAACTTTTAATGATACAGAAGAAAGGTTTTTTTTGTCGGTTTCACTCCAACCTAGTACACCCATATTTTACCAGTTATGTTTAAAAGCTTCTTCAAATAGGCGCGACGCGACACTTGTAGAACAATTTCCATGAAGTTTTCATAGAGATTGTTCTACGAGTGTCGCGACGCGACCGTCGCGTCGCGCTAGTCTGCACGAGCCTTAAGTCCCATGTAACAGGGTGAGAACAAAAGATAAAAGAACTCAATGTCACTTTTCCTGACCCAGGAATCGGACCCAGATCCCCATGCTCAGCAATAGCGCTTTGACCACTATATAAATGAGGCAGTCTTTCTTCTTTTTAAATATTGTGAAGTTAAATAAATGTAATTGTTCGTTTATTACGAAAAGTTTTCGGTATAGCTGATAAATATCTGTTGTGGCTTTGAGGTTTTTCAAGGCTTCTTCAAACAGCCGCGACGCGACAGCGCGACGCGACACTTGTAGAACAATTTCCATGAAGTTTTCATAGAGATTGTTCTACGAGTGTAGCGCGACGCGACCGTCGCGTCGCGCTAGTCTGCACAAGCCTTAAGTCCCATGTAACAGGTTGAGAAACAAAAGATGAAAGAACTCAATGTCACTTTTCCTGACCCAGGAATCGGACCCAGATCCGCATGCTCAGCAATAGCGCTTTGACCACTATATAAATGAGGCAGTCTTTCTTCTTTTTAAATATTGTGAAGTGAAATAAATGAAATTGTTCGTTTATTACGAAAAGTTTTCGGTATAGCTGATAAATATCTGTTGTGGCTTTGAGGTTTTTCAAGGCTTCTTCAAACAGCCGCGACGCGACAGCGCGACGCGACACTTGTAGAACAATTTTCATTAACTTTTCATAGAAATTGATCTACGAGTGTCGCGACGCGACCGTCGCGTTGCGCTAGTCGCAGACGCACGAGCCTTCATAATAAATGGATAGCACTGTAAATATATACGTCAGAGTGAAAAACGGTAGCAATTAGAGTAGTTCGGTGGTTTCATGCGTTGTTGGTCTTTGAGGTATTTTTTTTATGTCAACATAAATTAAATTAACTCTAAGCAGGTGAAAATTAAATAATAGCAGCTAAAACACTTGTGAGGGTAAGCCGAAATAAACCATGAAATGCTTACTTAATTTACGTATAACAATTCTAATTTTAGCCCAGACCTTTTTTGGGTAATTCAATGGATTGACCTTCAGTAGGCTTTGGGGACCCCTTGGTAACAAAAGTGGGGTCTCCGGGGCCCGGAAAAGGGAATTTTACTTAGTCAATTTTAAGGCAAGAAAAACAGGATCATTTGGGAACAATTAATTTAGAGCCCATGTGTATAAATAAAGGAGTGAACGAAAAGTTCGGTTTCTTTTTTGGGTCACTTTATGGTCCTGTATTTTTGCTCTTTTACTTGAGGCAACTCAGTTTCAATATTCAAAATGTAGCCCGGTAAAAGCAAACTCCTCATTATTGATAAAAAATTAGAGAAATAAGGATAAAATAAAGAATATAAAAAGACATGCCAAAATGAAGGGTAGCAAATGATCCGACAAAGGAAACGGGTGTAATGATTGATCGAGAGGAATCTTCGGAGGTTTCATAATACTTCAAAATGATGAACCACCTGTTACATGATTGGTCTACGCCTTATTTCAGTATTTAGCAGTAGGTAGGAAAAGTAAATTTTACATACATGTATTTTATGGGAGAAGCTTTATGGACGATTTTTATATCATACAGAGTGGCGATTCAGTCACTTGCATCTGTAAAGGAGATGATTATACCCGTTATAGGTTCACCAGGGTAAACGTTCACAGAGGTAATCACGTCATACACTATCAGTAAGAATAATTTTCATTTTGTCAGTTCATGGCGTTGTTTACGTTGCTAAGCAGACAATTTTTTCGAACATATGAAAGAATAGATGAGCAATAACGTTCAAAATTATTCAGATTCCGATTAAGAGTCATCATCATCATAATATCAGCCGAAAGACGTCCACTGCTGGACATAAGCCTCCCCCAAAAGGGGGGGATTTGCCATAATCGCCACGCTTGGCAGGCAGGTTGGCGATCGCAGTAAGGTGGTCAAATGCATAGAGAACGCTACTGCCCATTCTCTAGTAAGTCCCTTAGTCGCCTTCTACGACACCCACGGGAAGAAATGGGATGGTGCTATTCTTTTACGTCCGGCACCACACGGAAGAGTGTTTTGTGCAATTAGGGTGCAGTTCGACGTATAGCAGCTACACTGAAGCATTCGAACACAGATTTATTTATAGGCTCTTTGATAAGGTTTCGTAACCTTATTTTATTAGGAATAAAATTGTAACTGTCATGCATGTACGGTTCACCTCCTAGTGACATTAGTTTTGATCATATTAATATTCAAAACTTTAAAGTCACTAGGAGGTAATCTGTGAACAGCTGTCATATTAGCTTCATTATCTACTATTTAAGTTACTTCTGTTTTCTGTTTGTCATAATGCATAATGTAGCTGTTTGTTGTACCTATTTAAATTAGGTAGGTACTAAGCAACTTCCGTTATGACCGTCATATTCTGATTCGTAAAAAAAGTTTACTGTTCTACGGAATTTGTTTTTTTTTTTCTAATTTTTTGCTTGTACAAAATGTAGATACACATATTTCCAAATTTCAAAGTTGTAATTTAAAAAGTTTTTGATTTGTTTTATAATTATAAAGTTCAGTTCATCATTCTATCCTAATAATTTCCATTTTGAGTACTGCAAAGAAATGAAATATGAATTTGATCTACCATGGATGATGTTCATTTAAGCCTATTTAGTGTTGGCATCACATCAACGTGCAACCTTTACCATGGGTTCACTACATGTTCTATTATCATACGTATTCGTCGCTTACTTAAAAAAAAACAGTAATGTTTCATATAAAAGTGCAATACCTACGCGGTCAAAATGTATGGAACAGCATTTTTTTATTACCCGACTAAAAAATTCAGCGCATGGGACGAAAAATTTCAACGCTTTTAGAATCATGTACGGAATCCATGAAAACAGATTTCGCATACATTTGCGCTAACATAAATGAATTATTAGCAGAACAAATTTGAAAGCACATAGGGAGTTAAACGCGTGCAATAATGGATTACTAAACGTGAGTTTAGATACGTGTGAACGTATCGTATACTATTTTATAGCACGTGTGACCTAAACGTTAAGTCACAGAAGAGCGTGACTTAATTGCGGATTTAACTCACCCAGTGCTATAAATAAATTAATCACTAGTTTTATGCCAACTACAACTAAAAAACATCACATTAGGCAAATTTTCTCAACCCCACCAATTTGCCACATTAATACACCATAAAACCGACTAAGCAAATTCCTTCCTGTATCGAACATTAGGCCAAAGGCCAGAACGAAATCCATACTAACGATAATGTTGCCATAAACCAATATATGGCTTTTACCCTCATAAAGGGGTGAAACAGGACATTAATTTGGTTGAAATGTCCCATTATCAGATAGTGTAGATCTTCTGTATTTAGTTACTGTTTTAGTTGAGACAGAATTTAGAACTGTTATTATTATTGTTGACTACTGTTGCCTCCAAAGTTAGGCCAAAGAAACTAGGGCCGTCCAAAAGCGCGTTGGTTGATCATATCGTCATAGTCGCTGGAAACACCTGGATGAGGGACGCACGGAACCTCTTTTGCTGCCATATGAAAAGGGTCCCTATTCCCCGTAGTAGGTGATTCCGGGCTAAAATTATTATGATGTTAATGAACTGTTGCCCGCGATTTCATTTACGTGCATTTTGTATTTCATCCTCTTTTAATACAAATATTCAGAATTAAATACTTTCATCCTATGTTCTTCTCCAGGTCCTTGGTTACGTATCTGTATGATTGGTTCAATGGTATAGGTATGAAAAATACACAGACATACAGACACAGTTACTTTCGCATTTATAAAATTGGTATGGGAATAAACAGGGTGGCAAGGACATTGATGCGCAAACTGTTACCATGGATTCAGTACATAACTCTGGACCACCCTGCGTTTTTTTATCCGGTTGTTTCTCACATTTTTTATCCGGTTATAAAAAATGCTGTTATTAAAAATTTTTTTTCGGATATAAAAAAGTGCTGTTACTCACATTTTTTATTCTGTTATAATAAAAATGCTGTTCCTCACACTTTGACCGCGTAGGTTCTATAAAACTGATTTTTTTATAACTGACGTAATATTTCTAAGCTAGAATCATGTGCTCAACTTATGGTTACAGTTTCAGCATCAATGTCTCTGCCACTGTCTAATATCTTATAAATTATTTGATCTGCAGTTATGTCGTTCTGCTTTATCACGAAACGTGGTTAGACGATCATCTGGGTGTATGCTTTTGTTATTAAATAATAGGCGAAGCGTTTAAAACGTTTTGTATTAGAGGATTCAACGCTGGAATTATTATTGTTATTTTATGCGCTACTGTTCCCAATATTCCGCAAGTATTATTATTCAATAGATGTCATACATATTATGGCATATGCCTGGACGCTTTTATTAAGGTGCTAACTTTTGTTAACGTTTTTGTTTCTGCTTAAGTATATAGTTTTCAATGTTCTTGTTGGTTAATTATCGTGTGCTAGCTGAGTTATGGCAAATAATTTTGAATTTGTTTTTGTTCTATGATAAGTTATTTATTTTGTATATCTACTACTGCATCAATCAAGTTCTTAACTGTACAAAAAGCTTTGCTGCTGGGTAGTTTTTTGCGCCACTTTTTCTTCTCAGTTGAAGCACTGGGAAGTGGTCACAGGGGGCGTTTTGGGGTACTGCCTCTTATAATTTTTACGTTCTAAAACTGCTGATTCTCAGCCTATTTAACACTTTTGATATTGATATGAGTTAATTTTGATTTTGAGACAGTAAAAACCAATTTTTTTACCCGACTGCGGAGTGGTATTGGGCACGGCACACTCACGCAGAACAGATGGCCATTGGGGCTAAAAGGTTCTAGAGTGGCGACCGCGGACCAGAAGACATAGAGTTGGAAGGTGAACGGATAACCTAGTAATGGCCGCAGGAATCCGCTGGATGCGGGAGGCACAGTACCGGTCGAAGCTTGGGGGTGGCCTATGTCCAGCGAGTGGACGTCTTTCGCCTAAAATGATGATGACCTGGAAATCGAACCAAGCTAACTCCTCAGCAGTAGCACTTGCAATCACGAGACCAACGAAGCAATAAAATATGATCTCCGTAAAACGTGGTTACGATTTTATCCGTGGTTGCATCCCAACCGCAGATAGTGTAAGCTTAAAGTACTTTTAATAAGCACTAGAAAGGCAGTTCATTAATAAGAAGTAAAAACTTAGCTCGTGATTCATCATAATTCCAATCCAGCCAGTCAATTGTTGCCCTCTTCTAGAAACGCCCCAAGCTGAGGTCCGTTCCCCATGGGAGGAGCTCTTAGCGTGTATAGTTACTTAGTTTTAAGTTTCTAAGCCCTGACCCCATTTCTTCCCGTGGGTGTCGTAGAAAGCGCCTAAGGGACTTACTAGAAAAATGGGCAGCAGCGTTCTATATGCATTTTACCACCATACTGCTATCGCCAACCCGCCTGCCAAGCGTGGCAATTATGGCAAATCCCCCCTTTTGGGGAGGCCTGTGTCCGGCATTGGATCATTCGGTTCCCTACAAAATGGTTTAGCTGGATGGTGCTGATCCACGCGTCAAGTTCGTGAAGGGGCGCTGTCGGTTGAGACTGGTCATCTCGTAATTTCCAGGGCTTAATTTATTTTGTTTTTAGAATTGCTTATAATTATTTTTTTACATTGTTCTCACATACAGAAGCAACAAGAATAATGTTTCCAAGATTTTGTAATATTTCAACTTGATTTTAAAAGAGTGTCCGTGGAGTTTCTTGCCCGTTCTTCTCCATAGAGATCTACGTTTTGGAATGGGCAACTAGCTTCAACTTTCCAACTGATCGACTCTTTGACAATTCAAAAGTGCCTGTAAATGGTTTAATTGAAATAAATGCTTTGAGTTTGAGTTTGGACGTCTTTCGGCTGATATGATGATGATGAAGCCCTGATTAGAGGCCTATTGAGGCACACACAGGCAAGCCCGGCTAAGCAGACGACAACCTCCTAGGTTGACTTGCGAGATGCTAATTCCAACAAAAAACGTGATTCATTAACTACCTACATAATAAAGTTAAGTTTTATGTTGGTTTAGCTTGAACTTTCTAGTTAAACACATAAGAAACAGCTGCCATCAAGTTTTTGTTCCTCCAAGAGTTTAAGACCGTGAATGGAAAGTCCATGAACCTTATGTCAACATCTTGGTTGAACAGACAATGTTTTCAGATTATACATTAATCAAAAACGCTCATGTATCTACCTAATTTAGTTTCATATACCTTGTTTGTTTTTGGTATCAAGTTTAAAACTTTATCTTAAAAGTTGTTTGTGCGTATTAAAAGTTGAAAATTTGGGTCAGGTTATGAAACCTTAATGTAATCTTATTTATAAGTAATATACTTATTAGCCTTGTTGTTACTTAGAATGTTTGATGTTCGTGGTGAATGCGAAAGTTATTCTTTCTTCCGTTAGAAAGTTTTCACGACCCAATTACCAAGGATTTTTTGATGGAATTTGACACAGATACATGGCTGCCTTGACAAATAAGGTAAACGAAGTAGTTTTTACTTTAAAAATATGATAGATAAGCATGAAAATCAAAATCAAATCAATCAACTTAGCCTATCGCAGTCTACTGTGTTTTGGCACAGCCTAGGAGAGTTGGCCTCTACTAGGTTGCGCCAAAACACAATTCAAGGTACATAAGTGTACAAATGCTAATGCGTAAAATAAATACCTGTAATGAATGCGATTTTTTTTTAAATGTTCGGAGATATAGGAAAACAAGTGAACTAAACAGTCAAGATACCTACGTATGCAGATTTGAATGCCAAGGGACGGACAGGCGCGCAACAAGTTTTCATAGATTCTACTAAAGTCACGTCGCGTTGCGCCTGGATTATGGCCCACACCCTGTTACATAAAGCAGGCCTGCATCCCAGCAGTGGAACCATTATGGGATGATTATTTTTTTCACTTACGCTTTTATAGGTAGCAACCTATAATATTATCAGTTCACGCTTTACCTACACTAGACGTATCGATTCCAGTTAATAACTCCATTACGATAATGGATTTACCCACCCAATGATTTGGAAACGTAATTTATTAAGCCAATCTAATTTCCTTTAAATCCTGAATTGGATTCGTGAATAAAAACTGTTTTAGCCTTCGTCATTTGAAACGCTTTTGTAATTCAAATAATTGTACAATTTATTTACAATAGTTTGTTAAAAGACCTTCACTGCATTGGAGTTGATTAAAATGGCCTTCGTTTGTAATGGTTATAGAATAATCAAATATTATTATTTCTTGCTTTTATTAACCTCCATTAAAATGGGTTTTTATTGTATTGAAACATGTATTGGTGTGTTTAGTGCGAACTAGTACTGAAAATTCAATTTTGGTGCAGATTTTATTTAATAATGGCGCTTTATTTTGGACTTAAAATGGTGTCTTATTACAGTATTGCTTTGTTTCATCATCATCTTCATCATCATTTCAGCCGAAAGACGTCCACTGCTGGACATTGGCCTCCCCCAAGCTCCTCCACTTGGACCGGTTCTGCGCTTCTCGCATCCAGCGGATTCCTGTCGCCTTCATAAGATCATCGGTCCATCTTAGACGGCACGGTTGGCGCAGCGGTTAACCGATTGACTGCTGCGCTGCGTGTTGCGGGTTCGATTCCCGCACGGAACAAATATTGGTATGACCTACAAATAGTTGTTCCGGGTCTGGCTGTTTGTGTATGTGAGTTTAAATGTTTGTAAACGCACCCACAATACAGGAGTAATTCCTAGTGTGGGGCAACGTTTTTTTTAAAAAAAAAAATAAAAAAAAAAATAAAAAAAAAATCTTGTAGGAGGTCTTCCAACGCTACGTCTACCGGTACGCGGTCGCCACTTCAAACTCTTTCGGCCCCATCGGCCATCTGTTCTGCGAGCAACGTGCCCTGCCCACTGCCACTTAAGTTTGGCAATTCTTCAGGCTACGTCGGATGCCTTGATTCTCCTGCAGATCTCTTCATTCTTGACTCGATCACGTAAGGAAACTCCGAGCATGGCCCTTTTCATTGCCCTTTGGGCTACTTTTAGCCTTCTGATAAGGCCCATTGTGAGCGACCACGTTTCAGTGCCATATGTCATCACTAAAGACTTTCGTCTTGAGACACTGCGGGATATGGGACGAGAAGATATTGCGTAGCTTCCCGAACGCTACCCAGCGCTGCTTTGTTTATATGTTTTTTTTTTTGGGTGGGATATTATCAAATAACTTCTCCTGCTCTGGGTGGAGCAGGAGGGTGTGTCAGACTTTTACTGACTAAAACCCACCCGTGTTCCCTCAGTTGTCAGTGTACTAGGGGCCGCGGTACCTCTTTCGAACAACGGGTCCGCAAGGGCCGATGCCCTTGCGGACCCCATCAGTTGGTGCTGACATATCTTTGAGGCGCGCGTGGAACACAATGCGCCGTCGACCCGGGCTTGGTTCTGACCGGACAGCGAGCTACCCATTACTCACCGTCCGCAAGCCCGCGCCTACGGTGGCTGGGAATCAGCCTGGAATTCCCGACGCCCAGGCCGTCTCCTGCGGAGGCTAGGGCCGTGAGAGCGCATATACTGCCTCTCCCTCACGTGCGCCGCCTCCCTCTTTGCGAGCATTACTGCAAACACCCAGCCGTTTCCAACCGTGGCGTGCTCATGCTTTATTTACATTGATTAAATGTTTTAAGATACACACAATAAGCCTAATAAGAAGGCTAAAAGTCACGCAAAAGGCAACGGAGATACTACAATTTCATAGGCAGAACGTGAACTAGCCAGATCCAAACGTTTGCCCACTGCCGACCCAAACGTTTAGCCACTATTGAGCCAAACTTTTGATTTAATGTCTCCGCGTGCCAAGCGGTGTTTCGCAGCAAATCCCGATCGAAAAGCATACAAACCCCAACGGCATATTTCAGGTGTACAAATATGTGGGTCGCGAGTGATCACACAATGTGCATACGTTCTTTGAACTTTGTGAATGGAGCTCAGAGTACAAAGTATAACAATACAAAAACACAAAAAAAAACAACTTTACTACAAAAACATTTGTAGTAAAATAGGACAATAGTCAGGTCATGTAGGTTATTGCTTGATAATGTGTAAATTGTACTGTACTTGACTAATTTAATTAGAGTACGGCAGGTGATTTAGAACTGCTGGAGTTATGGTTAGAAATTCATGTAGTTTTTAAATCTTATTGAAATTAGATTAATGACTTTAGAATTTCTGGCTAAAATAAATTAAATTAAATCATTTGCCATGTTATTATGTCAGCCAACAATTAAATGAAAACTGTCAAAAAAAAATAATTAACCCTTCCTTTAAAAGCTGTCAAATGACTGACCTAGATAGTTTGCGAATGGCCTAGATTAGGTCACGCCCCTTTTGGGTCCCATTGCGTTTAAACCCCGATTTCTCGCTATTTTACTATGAAACTCATATTTAACTGTAACTGTTTCGGAATTTGTACAATATTTTCTATTCAGTGTAATGTAAACATGTAATTGGGTTTACAATAAAATTAGTATGTTTCAAATTAAAAAAGAGTGTTGTTATTTTTCTCCCACTTTTATCATTCAAGGCCCCAGAAATGTAAATAAAATACAAATTTAAATAATAAAATCACTTAATAGTAATGACACTATACCGGTTAAAGGCATAAAAATGCGTGATAGCTTACATTTGCCATGCTGGATTATGTTCACATAGCTTTTACAACCTAAGTTATAACTCGAGGCCACAAATAAACTAGGACCGTCGTCGTAAAATATATAAACAGGTTAGTAATGATAAAAAACAATAACAAAATCGTGGTCAGCAAAACGATCAGTCATAACGCAAAGATCAGCCATTACCGCCCTCGCCGTATTATAGGGAAGGAGGAAACCCGACCCCCGACGCTACCGCAAGCAGTGACATCTAAGGAAGCATGACGAACTTGATGCCGGTGGCTCAAGGAAAAATAGTGGGAGCAATTATCGAGGTCGCAAGCTAACCACATACCCACCACTAAAACATTACAACATTTTGTCAGTAATGTAGGCTCGCTTATTGGCTTTGCAACGTATGTTATTAAAATGACTAATAGATACGTACACATATTATGTATGGAATTAAGTCTCAAGACTATATCAATAAAAATCAATGCGCGGAAAATATGTAAGTTTACGAAACACGTTTATGCACCTAGTATTGTTACGATGGTTATACTGATCGCTAAGTTAGTTGCCAATAAAATGTAGAAAAAGAATTTAAGATCAAACTCAAAAGTATTACTTTAAATTAAACAATTAAAGGTACGTTTGAACTGTCAAGGAGTCGGTCAGTCAGAAATATGAAGCACTCATTGCAAAGCGTATTAGGTACATACCTATAAAAATGAACGGGAAACTCAGTTGACTGGACACTCTTTTAAATCGAAATCAAAAATGATGAAATAACACTACAATACGTCTAACTGACATTACCAAACTTGCAAAAATTTCGTAACTGCAAAATGTTTGCTGTCAAAGGCTAAAATTGGGTTTTCTATTGCAAACCTTTCACCCACCACGCAGAATACAAACTTTTTGCTATGAAAAAACATGTTTTTGCAACTTTACGTTTTGGTAACGTACCGGGTAAATTTTTGACTGTACAAATTTTTGTGAATATTTTAGTGATAACCTTTATGGTTCCATAATCAAATGGTAAAAATTAAGCCTTCATAATAATTTCATAATTTTTTTTATCCGACTGGCAGTTCCACATGTTACTCCCTACATACATAATTATAAACAAACATTTTACCTCTTTATAATATTAGTATCTATTGATTTAGATAACACCCTTGAATACATCACCAAAACTTTTATAAAGATTAGACAAAATATCTTCCTACAGACAAGTAATTTCTCAGCCTGTCACAAAACCTATAAAGCTGCCTTTCTCGGCAAAA
This sequence comes from Polymixis lichenea, assembly GCA_949091785.1. Lineage (NCBI taxonomy): Eukaryota > Metazoa > Arthropoda > Insecta > Lepidoptera > Noctuidae > Polymixis > Polymixis lichenea. Next base: position 17,223,035 of record OX420945.1, on the reverse strand, counting down.
CTTCACGGTCCTTAAAAGATAAAGAGCTCGCTCTGTTACGATTTTTTCTTTAAACAAGTAGATGGCGATGTCTTCACTATAAAAGTTTATAAAGTTGTCCCCGCTATCTGCTAGGACGTAGTAGGTATCAGATAAAGTGAGATCAGCTCAGTCCACAAGTGAATCTGGACACCTGCCCAGAATTTTACAAGAAAAATCAGACAACAGTAAAAAAAGAACCTTTATTAACGAAACTGTACAAAGTTTAAATCAAAGGCGAACTTTTTAATATTATAACATGGAGTTAGAAAAAGTCATGAGTCTTAAAAGATAGCTGAAGATTCTTTGCTAATAAAACTCGACTTTGGGTGGCAAAATTTTGATTAGGAGAGACGCAATAAAAACTTCCTTCAAGTTTTTTACAGCCCAATTAAAGTGTCCGTTGGGCTTCCAAATGACAAATTCATTATCCGTTTGATTCGTTGAAAATGTATTTTATTTTTGCAAACAAAAGTTTGCTACGAAATAATTTAATCAGTTTGAGAACTGTAGACTTCGCTCCGGTGTGTTGAGGTGAATTATTAAAATGTTTTGTGTATACTTTTGTTGAAATTCTATTATTTTGTTCTCCTTGAGGTGGTTGGTACAAATCGTGGAACGTAAGTTGAACCAAAATCTCGGATTTTGTTTCAACTTACCTTCCGCGATCGTTATTTATTTCCAAACTTCAGTACACGTCAGTGTCTATGCTAGAAGGTGACCACATTCTTTTTCCGTGCGAGGCAACGAGTAGACGCGCTGAATGGACTGAATAAAGCTTGAATGAAACTTACAGTTAAACTTAATATCTTAAAATTTATAAACATCTTCAGATAAACTTAATAGTTTAAATTTAACGTCCACTCAAAAATGTTTTTCAATTAAATAATTATGTTGGTAAGTTTGCTACCAAGTCTTAAAATTTTTGAAGTAGTTAGTAAACTCATTTCTACTTTCAAAGATTCCTTTCGTAATGTTTATTCTACCCTAAAAACCCAGAAACCTCGACCTCTAACTGAAATTTTACCAAACCACAATGTAATTTGCTTACAAAATCCGCATACAAATCCCATTCAAGAAGTTCCAGGAATTCACGACGAAGTTTGGAAACTTAAGCAACTAAGTTAATATGTGTGTACTCAGTCAACCAGAAATATCTGGTGCACGCTGAGGCTGGGATCAATCAGTGATTGCAATCCGCCGCGAGCGCTACAGAACAGCGTGGAGTACAAGTGTGCGGAAGTGGCAAGGATTTTCTTCTATTATAGATATTCTAGACAATATCTGAAATGAAATATTGTCTTATTTTCAACGTGGAACGCTATCAAGTTGTTGAGAGTTTTGTCAAAGTACAGGACATTTTGCTTGAGCTGACATTTTTACCTTAAGCCAAAAATAATGATCAGTGTTGGCCCAGTGGTAACGGCCCTGATGTATGAGCTACAAGTCTTGGGTTCGAACCCAGGTAGGCGCATTACTTTGGGTAAATAATTTGGATAGATAAAAAAATTACAAATTTGTAGTTTTCGTGAAAAAAACAGGTAAGTCGTAGAACCAAAAATTCGAAGACATCTACCAACGCGCACTGAGCCCGTGTGATAGATTTAAGCCCACACTTCCCCTCTAGAAGAGAAAAGGCCTGTATTCCAGCAGTGGGGATATTAAAAGCTGATTATGCGCCATGAATCATAAATCAAAAGTAGTGTAACAACCTTCGCGGTTCCAATCATCTAGTTCCAATAAGCCATGTGAGCTTAAACACTTCTTCAAAACAAGAATTTTCGTTTCTCTTGTCCTAATTTCAAATCACTTTTCCTCTACCTTCCCCGCAAATTCCAAAATCCAAATCACAAACCGAATGTCCAATATTTGCGCTTCTCTCAGGATCCTGCACCTTCCGGCTCCCTAGCTCCATGTGCCCCAGTGTCGCCAAACAGTACGTTGCGTAGTTTCCATTTACATGACTAATTAGTTGGCAAGGTGCCAAGAACTGCCGGCTTGTGTGCCAAGGTGCCACAAGTTACATGTGTGTATGCATTGATTGGCTTTACTGATTCATATAATTGGATTAATAGGATTTCGTATTTCTTAAGGAGCGGTGGTGGCATTTTTAAAGTTATTAGAGAATTGAGGGTGTCTGAAGATGGAGGCTAGCCTAGTCAAAGCTGGCAAGACGACCTGGACATGTACCGCGAGGGCTGGTTTGAGGTGGCGCGGGAAAAGAGTTTTTGGAAGAATTTGGGAAGACCTTTACCTAGCAGCAATAGAAAGAAAGAAAGGAAGAAAGATTTTTTTTTGCAACATGGGATAAGGAAACATTCATATGAGTTTTCTGTAAACTACGAAATATTCACCCTCGGTTTCTGAAAGCCTATTATATCTGTTGTCAAATCTCACGACATGTGATTGATTGACTTGTAGCAAAGTAATAGTAGCCTCACGGATCGATCGATCAGGTTAAGTTGCGCTTGTCGCGGTTATCTTATCGGACCAAGGGGTCTTGGTATGTGCCTCAGAAAACACGTTAAGCTGTTGGGATCTTTCACAGTAGTTACAGGACGTCAGAAGCCCAAGTATGACAACCAGTCTTACCGAGGGGTCTCGTATTTAATAACTGGGTGGTTGAGATCAGATAGGCAGTCCTTCCATGTAAAATACTGACATTCAGCTGCATCCGATTTCACTAGAAGACGACACCCAAGGGTGGTGGTGAGATGACATGACATGGAAGAGATGACAGGTGCATTTTTGTGTGTGGAAAAATATACAGGGTAAGTTTTTATCCAGTGCGCAAGCTGTAACCATGAATGCAGCATTCTAGACCCCCAGCGCAGATTTTTTTCATCGGTAATACAAATAAATCAGCTCTTCCATATATTTTGACCGCGTAGGTATTGTACTTTACTATGAAACAGCTGATTTGTTTTTGTGAAACCGACGTAAAATTTCTGCGCTAGGGGGTGCTAGAATGATTTGCTGAATTCATGGTTACAGTTCGCGCACTGGATAAAAACTTATGATGTATAAAGCAAAACTATAGTTGTTCACATGAATTTGACAGTTTGATAAGGAAAACAGATGTTGCTTAAGCAGCCAATAATGTTCCCATTGCTGGGACACAGGCCTCCTCTCTTCGAGAGGGAGTGGGCATCATCGACCACGCGGGCCCAGTGCGGGTTGGTAGATGTCACATATCTTCGAATTTTTGGTTCTTGGACATGCCAGTTTCCTCAAGATGTTTTCCTTCACCTTTTTAAGAGCAATTGTGTTGAAATGCTTTGCACAAAATAAAGCACATGTTCCATGTGTTGCCGGACGTAAAAGAATAGCACCATCTCATTTCTTCCCATGGGTGTCGTAGAAGGCGACTAAGGGACTTAATAGAGAATGGGCAGCAGTGTTCTCTATGCATTTTACCACCATACTGCGATCGCCAACCCGCCTGCCAAGCGTGGCGATTATGGCAAACCCCGCCATTATTTTTTTTGGGGGAGACCTATTGCCAGCAGAAGACGTGTGTCGGCTGTAATGATGATGATGATGGAAGCACCTGTCGCTACAACTCGTACGGGTGCTAAACTTAATTAAATTAATAAGCAATGTTTTGGGAATCCGCTTCAGTAAAGAAAAAAGTTTTGTTGACCTTTAATAAATAAATAAATGTTTATTTGTACTTAGAATTAATTCTTAATTCTTGTGTACTTATTTGTATTTTTCTAAGTACAAAATAATAAACATTTATTTGTTGACCTTTATTGAAGCATCAAGTTGAAACTGGGTCAAAATAAATATTTTTAGTACGTAGGTACCGATCAAAAAAACCCACGCACTTGTTTGTGAATAAACAAACTAAAAACGCAAAAATGAATAGAAAGCATTTCATTTGTGTAAATCCAATGCTTAGTTAAAGGTCGAAGCAGCAACAATACTTCATGATTGTAGATTGTCATGAAAAAAAGTCGCTACGAAATAAATATCAGGTCAAAAACAAAATAACGAAAAGGGGAAAAAATAACTGGAATTACATTAACGTCACGGCAACCAAATTCCAAATATTTTTTTAATAAAAAGTTGTAGAATTTTTTGTTTGTTTACTAGAAAGCTTCGTAAAAACTTTCATAGGTCCGTTTTTTTGCGTCTGATAAATATTATCGTGACTGTATTTTTTTTTGTGTTATGTTTTTAGTATCAACACGGCCATATCTTTACGGAGGTCGTTTAATCTGATAAATAGTCGAGGTCGTCAACATAGAATAATATGAATAAAATATTACAAAATTGTGAGGTAATCTCAATGTTGAGGGGACTTTTAAATAGGTTTTCAGATTGTGGTCAGATTGTTTTGGTTGTTTACAAACGACATGATTTGTTTGATTTTGTGAATTGTGTCCTCTCACGGTAGAAATGTTCAGTATCAGCGATCTTTTTGTTTTTCCGAAACATACCCTACAAATAAAAAATATTCGACTACTGATCTTCGATATCCGGATTTCCAGAACCATCATCAATCATTCTTTTTACAGGTAAAATAAAAGTAGCTCTCCAATTTTCGTCACCAAATTAACTGCCTGAAACACTTAAAAATTGTATCTCCTCTCACGCCTAACATCGGAATGTACTTAATAGCTCCTGAATATTTTAGAGTATCAATATAATCTTTGCTGGAAAGCAATGCTAACTCACATTAATTCCAAACCTCTATTTCAGGAGGAGGAGGAGGGTCATACATATTTTAATAAGAACGAGAAGATTTAGGTTGACCTCAAATCTCGGTATCGTATTGGTACCGCACACAACAGCGACTAACGGTTCCAAAAAGTTGCTCAGTTACAGCTACAATCGCATACGTATCAAAATCCAAAAAATACAATCAAACATTTTTTATTTCACATAAACACACATGGCCATGGACATCAGATGCTAGGCGCACAAGTCCTCCGTACGTCGATAATAACGTTAAGTATCCTGTCCGTCATTCGTAGATCTCTGACAGTCATTAAAAGTAGTCAGAAGCACAAAAATCTGCCCCCCAGTCCTACTAATGGGTATCGTATTACCCAGTACCTGGGTTGTGGAGGTCCGATAGGTAGTCGCCAGGTCCATGTTAAACAGTATCCAGCTGCATCCGGTTAGACAGGAAGCCGACCTCACTGGTTTGGTCCCTGGGGCGGAATGGTTGCCTGTGAACCTAAAAATCAAATTATATGCGCTAATTGGTCGTTTTGGCGACTCATGAGCAAGTGATAGTAGCCAGTGTGCGGCTAGCCTTAACGTCGTACCTTCTTCTCTGTTGTGACATTTTTGGGACCAGTTGCGGTTTCCTTTTGACATATTTAAACAAATCAGGAACCCGCAGTATGATTGTATTTATTTGTGGGTTTACGTTTGCGTTTATGTATTTCATAAATCCTTATCATTAGGGAGACAGGTAAAGAATAATATTTATAATTATTAATACTGCAAGTAATTTTAACTGTTTTTTGCTTTGATAATCAATCAATGTGGCACAAACGTCAGTTCTGGCTACCTCTTTATGACTATAACGTTATGAAACTGACCCCTAAATAATGTATTACCTGCGTAACATACTCTCAACCAGAATCTGAATAATTTTAACGGATATTGTTAAACCATTACTTCATGTGTTGGAAAAAAATGTGGGCTCATTAACGTAAATAACGCAATGTGTGTTGTTGAACTGTTCTTTGATAGTCCAAGCCATTCCTGGATTTGTTACGTAATTACCCCTCAGCTATTTTGTTATTGGTGCCTCAACTCCGTTGACAAAGCCACAGAGGTGCCAAAGTTTTGATTATGCCAAATGCAAAAATAGTCGTAACGTCGCCACGGAGAAAGAGGTTTACGTTTATTTAAATAGATTTGTTTAAACTTAAGATCCTGCCTCTATGTAGTTCTCTGAAGCATTACGCAGAAGTGTACAATAGGTACACCTTAATTTCGGCAGTTACGCTTAATTCCCATATAATAGAGTAGGGTCTTTTGTGTTTTTTGAAATATATTCTAACGGTCTTATTCATAAAAAGTTATCGAACATCTAAACAGTTGCTAAAGTCTGGTTTACAAAAAGTGCTATTCATAAACGCATTTTAGCACTAAAGTGTTCTTTAAACCTATTATAAAGTTATAAACGCCAGAACCCTACTTTAACAGTGTTTTAAGGAAAAAATGGCCGACTTTATAGCAGCTGATTGATTACAAAGAAAATGACGTTTGACCATTTGACGTACAAATATTGTGTGTCAACAAAAGTCAGTTTTCAAGCAATAAGTTGACAGTTACAATTTCAAATTATTTGTCAAATTCAGATAACAATGACGTCACCGCGTCAGAAGTATGGAAACTGTAGACAATTAAGTAGTTGCCAGTACGTAATAATGTCTATGATCACAATTATTCGGTGTGTAGGCAGATATTCTCGTTAGACGATTCGATGTGTTGGTCATTTTGTTGGGTGATTTCATTAAAATGGCAACATTTTGATTTATAAACGACATTTTAGTTAAAGAACGTTTTATGAATACAAAATTTTATCAAAGGTTTTATAAGCTTATGGAGCAGTTTAACTAATGAATGTTTTAAACCTTCGATAAGCTTTTTTTATGAATAAGACCGTAATACTTTAAAAACAAAACACCCAGTATTTTTGTCCCAGACATTTGAATTAAAACTGTAATTTCAGTGCTGCAGTAGAAACAAGTTGGATTTAATATTCTATTCATATTATGAACACCGGTTTGCGTTTAATGTTAATTCTCTAATTAAATTCTGTGCGATCAAATATTACGCATATTATGGTGTCTTTATTTGCGATGTGCATACTGGCACATTGTTTAATGTTGTAAATGCAGTGTAAATCTCATTAGGATGTTCAACATCAAGTTTTGTTTTTGACAACTGTTTGCTGGATTCAGGATTTTCTTTATCATTACGCGAATTGGTCTAATCTACATATTGAATGGATGTAGTAAAATCCCACACTTTTCCAACAACAATTTGTGATTATTATTTCAATATGTGCCATTTAGGTATCACCTACTCTCAATTTATCTACACTCACGTTATCGACTTCCGGAAACCCTCATAAAAAAATTAAATCTATAAATAATAGTGAAATTGTATGTAGGTACTATTTTTTTTATTGAAAATTAATAAAAACTGAAAAACACACATGGTTAACAAAAATCTCGTCTGTCTAAAAAATGTGTTTCAAACATCAAAGTGTTTTGCCCTTTTTTCATCCCATCACGAACCCTAATAAAGGTTTTATAACCGGGGCAACAGGCGTCGAACGAACCGTGCCCCAACCGGACGTTTAGCGATTACCGCATGTCGAAACCACCCTGTAGACGTGTTTACCCGAAACACGCTAGTTCTGATAGAACCTGTTACAGGAAATCCGACTTTAGCTAGATCAGTACAGGGTTAAATTCAAAGTGGCGACGACCAGAATGGCTATTAGACGCGATCGGTAAATAGAATGTTACATTTGTTTAATGAAAGTGCTATTTTAAAGTATTGGTTGTTTGGAATATTTGGTGTAAATGGCCATAAAAAATGTATTAATAATAAAAGTCAATTATGTATGACAGTAGCGGGACGAGATGTGATCAACCAAAACAGAGATGAACCACAAATATTATACCTACCTAGAAAAAGTTAACGTCGCCAAGTTAAAAGAACTAAGTTAAACTTTAAATGATAAATAATTTTATTTCTGTAAGTAGATTTGTACAAACACTTTTCCCTACACGTCACTCATATTTTAAAAACTAGATGAGGTCGGGTATAAATTCCTATCTGACTACTCTGAGAAGAAAGGCCGATACTAACTCAAAGATCAGTCTCTTTTCAACTCCAGACGTAATCTTGGTTAGATCATGTGAAAATTATGTAGATTGGTATTTGAAATGGCCTTTAAGTAGTTTCCTTAACATAATGCCTGTATTCCCGGTGGCGATCTCTCTCATCCGGCCCTGGTCCAGGCCATGGTATGGAGCGAGAGCGCATGGGTAGCCGTCGCTTCCTTCAGCGAAACAGTGATGCTTGCAAAGAAGGAGGCGGCGCACGTGAGGGAGAGGCAGAACATGCGCCCTCACGGCCGTAGCCTCCGCAGGAGACGCCCTGGGCGTCGGGAATGCCAGGCTGATTCCCGGCCACCGTAGGCGTGGGCTTGCAGACGGTGAGTAATGGGTAGCTCGCTGTCCGGCAAGGATCAAGCCCGGGTCGACGGCGCGTTGTGTTCCACGCGCGAATTAAGTAAGCGACAACGGAAGTATTTAAAAATAACTTTATTCCGACAGAGTTACAGCGAAACAGTAATTGATTAAATCTAACAAAATATTGATCTTATATACTAACTTAATTGCTAACGTAGTACCTGCACAGCGTGATCAGATTGACGCATGTTCTAGATAATTATAAATGCTGATCGCGCAGTGGGGAAATTGGGAAATAATAATCTAGTAAATACTTATTGTCTGACAAAGCTAATATTGGTAGGTTGGGATTCCTTAACTCCTCCCTCCCTAAGAGAGGAATTATCCGAAGGTGTCGCAGACGGTTTCGGAGAATTTCGACAAAAGTTTATGAACTGAAATTTATACATTATAAAGATAACTATTGCTATTACAATAACCACATACTCTAAGATGGTCCATATACTAATTTCTATTGTCACTGTTTGTGTCGTATCGTCTATTTCACTAAATTTTGCACTTTGTAACACTTCTTTCACATCACTGAAGTCCACATTTCTTAAATCCACTTTCTTTGATCTTCTCTGAATGTCCTGTTGTAGGTCTGGCATCTGGATCAATGGCAGCTGGAAACTGGAAACTGTAGTGTTTGTGGTGGCGGCAACGATGACTTCGCCTATTTGTGTCTCGCATTGTTGGCCAGGTGTCACGATGTAGGTCCCAAGAATAGTGTACTTCAGGATTTCTGTATTGCAATTCTCGGTGATGATGAGATTTTCCTCTGAGTAAACCAACCATTGGTTGTCGGTTATTTTCTGTATCTTAGTTTTTTCTATTTCAATATGGTTCTGTATGCAGTTTTTGTAGTTGTTCTTCATCAGCATTATTTGTTCAATGCAGGTCTCGGTTGGAAACTGGGCTAAATTAGTTTCAGCGCAAAGAAATTTTCCATTTTCAATCTCAGTACATGGGCTTACCACGGGCATGTATTTCAATCTATTCACCATCAGGTAAGGATATTTGGGTATTATTGTAAAGGTATTTGGAGAATGGAATATAGGGATGGGTATAACCTTGTAATAATTATATGTTTCGTTATTTATTAGGGGAACTTCTAAAACAAAAACTAACTTGTTGTTATTTATATATGATTTAAGTATGATATTACGTTCTAATTTTATTAAATTATGTTTGCTTACTGGGTATATTGTTCTAGCATGTTTAGCAATGACTTCTAACGTATTATATAATTCTGTACTATTTATAATGGATTGGTGCAATGTATTCAGTTTGCTAAAGGCTATTGCCGTTTCAATCTCTTGTATGTTTTCGTAACAGGTCCGAAAGTTATTTAAAATTTGATACATAGTATTTAATATTTGGAAAAGTTTGTTAAACCTGAACTCATGTTCAACTAATTTTCCCATTTCATTGGTATGTAAACCCAAGTTTTTAATATTTGAATTTATTATTTCAGAGTCATTTACTAATTTATCAAAAGCTTTTTGCATTGATGATACTTTACGTTCGACCACATGCTCTTTGTTCTGTATCATTTGGATTTCTCTATCATATTTAATTGCATCGTCTTCATCTAAATTTCCTGTGATAGCTTTTACAAGTGAGCCTAATGGATTAAACAAAGCTCTTTTATTTCTATAATGGAAAGGTAAGATTTGAAAAAATCTATCCTTAGTTAGTTTAATAAGATATTCTATTTGGCTTTCTATTCCTATAGTTTCGTTACTAAGACTATTTTCCTTAATTTTAATTTTCAAGTTAATAAAATCCCGAATTTTATTATCTATTTGTAAGTGTAATGATTCTAAATCTACACTTTTGTATATTGTCCAATAACTATTCCTCTTCACTGCTACTCCCCGCTTTATCGCTGCTATCCCCGGATTCTGACCGAGGTTTTGGAGGTCCAGCGTGAGTGTTGGCACCACTAGTACCAGAAGTACCAGGCACGATCTGTGGAGGACGTTTTACATTTTTTAAGGCTACTCTAGTTTTCCTTTTCTTTACTTCTACTGGGACTATATTTCTTTCAACTTCACCTATTACTTTCGCTTTTTCATATCGAGGTTTTTCTTTAGCTTTTCTAGTCCTAGTGTCTTTCATGTGAATATTATCGTCTGGTTCGAGTACCGGTGTCGTTTCGCCACCTTTTTTATTAATTATTTTAATTTTATCGGATTCTAATTTTTCTGTTATGAATTCATAGAGTATTTTAAGGCGTTTTCTATGATCTAACAATAATTTCTGAGTTAAGTTCTTCTCTCTATCCACGTTAAATACATTATCGGAATAAGTGTGACCAAATACTAGTTCAAAAGGCGTAAAATCTGTTGCTGAATGTATGGTGTTGTTATAAGCCATGATGGCATAAGTCATAACTGATGCTGCATCTAAATCGCTTTTATCGTATTTTGCTATACGATAAATCTCAATAATGGTAGAATGAAACCTTTCTACTATTGCCATTGAACTGGGATTATTTGGCGTCCCAATATGAAGTTCAATTTTGTAAAAGCTTAACATTTCTTTAATCAAAGTATTGTTGAATTCTGTACCGGAATCGCAACTAATTTTCCTAGGCAGACCATACATGCTGAAATATTTAATCAATGCCCTAACTATCTCTGGTGTACTCCTATTCGGTACCTCTATGGCTTGTGCTATTTTACTAAATGCATCCACTATAGTTAAATAATATTTCCCTTCAATATATAATAAATCCATAAAAGCTTCCTGAAAAGGGGCATCCTGGGTTTGTGTTAACTGAATGTGGGGTTTAATCGGCTTTCTATCATATTTCATGCGTTTACATGTTTCGCAAGCATTTATGATTGCCGTGACTGTCTCTTTCATGTTTGCCCACCAATAATGTCTTTTAAGTTTGGTTAAAGTTTCTTTAATACCTCTATGACATGTTTTCCCGTCGTGGTATTTTAAAATAACTTCTTTTTGATCTTCTTCAGATCCTGTCAAATTTATAACTCTTTCTGTACACTCGGTTAACTTAACTGAATCCTTTTTAAATAACTTAATTACCATGTTTGAAAAAGTTTTTCTAAAAGATGTGTGTTCGAAGTATATAAAGTACTTATGTTTTGGATCAATATACTCTTTCAAAAAGTCTTTAACTAATATATCGTTATTTGTCGGTAAGTGAACTTCGAGAATTTTTTGTTTATTATTTGAAATATCTTTTACGTCTAATTTATTTTTAAACCATGAATGAATTAAAATCTGTTTTGGTTTAGTATCGACAGCTTCGTTTAAACTAGGAATGCCTTCGTGTTCTCTATTTGAGACTGAGTTGGCAGTGACCCCATCATCAGAATCCGAAAGTTCTATCGTTTCTATTGGAGTTTCGGGGTCTTGCAATTCGTTTTCTATAATTTTTTGTATACGTTCCTGCCTATCTCCTATATTTACGAATATTGAATCTAAATCGTCGTCAATTGCATTAATCTTAATCCTAGATAAAGCATCTGCATTCGTGTTTTGAGGGCCTTTCTTATATTTTATTTCGAAATCGTACTCTTCTAACCTTAACCGCCATCGCGTGAGTTTACTATTGGGCTCTTTCAATGAATACAGCCAAGCTAATGGTCTATGGTCTGTAAATATGGTAAACTTATTACCATACAAATACGGTCGAAAGTGCTTAACTGCCCATATTATGGCTAAAAGTTCCTTCTCGATAGTGCTATATTTTACTTCTGTGTCGCTTAAGGTTCTACTAGCATAGGCTACAGGCTTATCTGAGCCTATCGTTCCTTGTGACAATACAGCCCCGATCGCAAAATTGGATGCATCCGTGGTTAAAATAAAAGTTTTACTAAAGTCAGGAAATTGTAACAAAGGTGCATTTGTTAAAAGCTTTTTACATGTCTCAAAACATTCTTTATATTCCCCATTAATTACAATTTTGCGACCTTTCTTTAAACAAGCTGTTAATGGTCTAGTTATTTTGGCAAAATCTTTGATAAATTTCCTATAATAACCGATTAGTCCTAAAAAGCTTTTAATCTGTGTAACCGTTTCCGGTATAGGATACCTAAGAATAGCGTCTATTTTATCATTATTTGGTTTCAAACCTTCACTTGTAATAGTATGCCCTAGGTAGAGTACTTCCTTTCTAAGAAAATGAGACTTATCTAATTGAACTTTTAAATTTGTTTGACGGAAGCGGTCAAAAACTGCTCTAAGTTTTTCTACATGTTCAGGCAAGCTTTTAGAAAAAATAATGACGTCATCGAGATATATTAAGCAATGTAAGCCTTGAAGGCCTCGTAAGACGTTATCCATCGCTCGCTGAAAAGTTGCGGGTGCGGTCTTTAACCCAAACGGCATTCTGTTAAATTCATAATGACCTGAAGGTGTGCTAAACGCAGTTTTAGCTCTATCTTTCTCCTGAACCTCTAATTGATGGTACCCGCTAGCTAAGTCGAGAGTTGTAAAGTATGTACTATTACCTAGCATGTCAAATAAATCGTTAATGTTGGGCAAAGGGTATTTATCATCAATTGTGATTTCATTGAGCCGTCTATAGTCAACTACCATCCTCCATTTTTGTTGGCCTGACGCGTCTAATTTTTTCGGCACTAAATGTACGGGAGCACTCCAGGGAGAATGAGATTCCTGGATAATGTTATCCCTTAACATTTTCTCGACTTGACTACTGATCTCTTTTGTTTGAATAGGTGGCAATCTATGTGCCTTAACGTTTATTGGGTCTTCATTTTTTGTTCTTATTCTATGTTTAACCTGATTTGTGAAGGTTAACGGAATATTTTCACAATAAAATATATCTTTGTATTCTTTACAAAGTCCCTCAATAACCGTTCGTTCTTCTGAATTCATATGATCTAACTGTAATTTGTCTAAATTCTTTGTTAGCAAGCTGTCCACTTCTATATTATTATCTATGAAATTAACACTAACAGATGGGTCCTGTATGTATGGTTCCACTTGAAAAGGTCCCGTAACTACTAATTTTCTATTTTCATGGCTACAATTCTGAATAACAGTTGTTGCATAGCCTTCAATACACGTAACTAATGCGGCGGGCATTCGAATCCCTTCCGTAAATTGCTTAAAATCTAACACAGCTTCCCCGTTCAGTACGTTGACTGGGAGTCTTACTCTAAGTTCACTACGAGATGGTAGATTATATATCTCTCTCATAGGCGGTGAATATATGATAGGAATATCAGTATTTTTTAAATGTAGTATCTGATTTTCCATATTAATCTTTGCCTGTAATTGCTTCAGCAAATTGCTACCTATTAACCCATCATACCTATCGTCGACACTATAGACATAAAACTTATGGAACTCTTGACTTCCAAAGGTAACCGGTAATGGAATAATAGCCGTTTCACTATGAACACTCGATGCGTGAGTGCTAACAACTTCGAAGGGTTCATACTGTAAATAATTTTTAAAATATTTATTCGCTATATACGGCCTTATAAACGATCTAACACTCCCCGTATCTATCATAAAAACTGCCTTTAATTCTGGTATAACTATATGTGGTAAATTTAAGCGTTTATTACAATTTATTTTTATTCGTTCTCTAGGGTAGAGGCCGTTATGCAAAAATTTCCCGCCCCGGGTTCTTCAGGAAAAAATTCTTGGCACTCATTGTACGAATAACTTGAACTCTGTTCATTATTATTAGAATTATTTATGTAATTAACACGTCGTGAACTTGCAGTACGCATGGTGACATCAGTATTCGCACCCGACGTAGATGCTTGCGCTGCAAAAGACGGCGTGCTCGGTGCATGTGCCGCGAACTGTTGGTTCGGTTGTGCAATCGGAACAAATGACCTACTTGACTGCGGTGACGCATTATTGTTGTTTGTACGATTAAAATTGTCTTGATTTCTTTGAATATTATTATGTTGTTTATAATGTCCGGGCTGATGCGAATTGTTCGGTGTAAATGTGCTGTTTGTAGCACTATTCGGTACATGTGTACTTGATATGCTATGTGAATCTTTCTTTTGATTATTAGATTCAATTGCATTTTGGTTATTTGGCAAATTGGGTCTGTTATTTCTGCTAAAATTACGTCTGTCGTTTGTTTTCGACTCATAGACTGCCTGGAAGTTTTGTTCTTCTAAAACTATTTTTAATGCATCCTCTAACGTTGTGACGTCGCGCAAACGAACTAATCTAACTAAAAATGGCGGTAAATTAAACAAGAAAGCATTCATTGCTCTGTTACTATAAATGATTTGCTTTGCCTTACGTAGAGATTCATCAATGATAGTTTCTGATATTTTAGCAAATAAAACACTTCTCATCCGCTGTATTCTATGGCAAAAATCTAAATAACTTTCACCCTTATTTATTCTACACGATTCTAACTCCATTGCTAAACAATCCTCTGTGCGTGGATCACCGAAGTGTTGGTTTAACAGCTTCTTCAGCTCGTCCCACGTACCTATAGCTTCTCTTTCGCCTACCAAACTGGCTGCTTCGCCTGATAACCTACTTGTTACTACATGAAATAAATATTCATTTTGGGCTGCGGTTCCTAAGAACGTAGACAAAATGTATTCACATTTTTTTATAAATAAAGGCAACATTCTAGTGTCGCCGCTGAATATTGGTATGATGTTAACCAATTCCTGTGGGACACGGGTTACGTTTTCCATTGTGAAAAGTTATGAAAGAAACCAACGCGGAGAAAAAAAATCACACTAATGTGCTACTAAACTATCACTACTCTAAAATATTAGTACAATTAAAATCTATGCAAATATTATTACGGCGTTGTCCAATCCCTAATAATACACAAACACATAGACTATTACAAGGTTGGGATATAGATGGAAGAGCTGAGAGGAAGGTGAAAAAGATTTACTCACAATTCCGCAGCTAGCTCCATGCTCCCTGAATTACTGCTGTGGCTGGTCCTCTTCCGTAACTCGAAGTGGCTTCTTAATGAATTTATTTGTTCGGCGATCTCTGCTAAACCGTAGACACGGACGTCGGCTACTCCACGTAGAATTGTATACACGGCAAACTGACTACAGAGATCCTACCGGCTGCGCCAATTAAGTAAGCGACAACGGAAGTATTTAAAAATAACTTTATTCCGACAGAGTTACAGCGAAACAGTAATTGATTAAATCTAACAAAATATTGATCTTATATACTAACTTAATTGCTAACGTAGTACTTGCACAGCGTGATCAGATTGACGCATGTTCTAGATAATTATAAATGCTGATCGCGCAGTGGGGAAATTGGGTAATAATAATCTAGTAAATACTTATTGTCTGACAAAGCTAATATTGGTAGGTTGGGATTCCTTAACTCGCGCCTCAAAGAGATGTCAGGACCAACTGATGGGGCCTGGAAGGGCTGATGCCTGCCAGGGGTGCGGGTTGTTCGAAAGAGATACCGCGGCCCCTGGCACACAGGCAAATGAGAGAACACGGGTGGGTTTTAGTCAGTAAAAGTCTGACACGCCCTTCTGTTCCACTCAGAGCGGGAGAAGTTATTTGATGATTTCCCACCCAAAAAAAAAAACGCCTGTATTCCACGAAGAGATAGGTATAGGTGTAACTATAGAATACGCAATTTCCACCAGTTATGTTTAAGACCCAGGCGAGCCCATTGCCATCAAACGGGCACACATCCAGACTTCGGGCTGCTATATAGAAATTCGAGATGGAAAAACTCAATAACATTTTCCCTCACCTGGGAACCGAACCTAAGACTTCATGCACAGCAGTAGCGCTTGCGACCACTAAACCAACGAGGCTGTTTACCTCTATTAAATGTTATTAAACCCTACTTTTACAAATAATACGTGTAAAAAACCAATTTCTAACAACCAGGACCTACCACCATTAGCATAAGTATTATCAGCCTTTATTGTTCCCTGCTGCGACACAGGCCTCCTCTCTGCGAGACCCATAGGCCGTAATCCAGCACGCGAGCTTGGTACGGGTTGATAGATGTCACATATCTTCGAATTTTTGGTTCAAGTCCTAATGTTCTGAGTTGAGCTGCACGATTAGTGACAAATGCGTGCACTGACTGCACGGGACCAATCAATCTCTTTGCTTCTTACCCCAAAAGACCATTTCAGACACCAATCTACAAGGTCTTCACATGATCTGCCCAAGATTATGTCTGGACTTTAAAAGAGACTGTGACCTCTGAGTTTGTTCCGACCTTTCTTCTCGGAGTAGTCAGATAAACGCCGACCACATCTAGTTTAAAAAAATATGATTGACGTGTAAAAGTGTTTGTACGCACGGCTACACATCAAGCTATAATATCTAGTATAAGCTGAACTCGCATTGTATTGGATTTCCATACAGTGCGAGATCAGCGCAAACTGGAAATGTATATATAGCCCGATGTGTGCAAACCTATTTACAGAAATAAAATGATTTAACATTTATCAAGGACATGCCGGTTTCCTTCTCCGTTTTGAGAGCACTGGTGATGAAATAATTGTATTTACACAAGGTTCACACCTTGTGTAAATTATTTAGTGCTTATCTGGGTTCGGAACTACGACTCGTAAATCGCAGCCGTTTCCACGGGCCACCACTGCTCTACCACCATTGTTTTGCTTTGTGACAAACTTTTAATTGGTAGCGGCAGGCAAGCTGTGCGTTTGAAGTGTTTTGAAAATTTAATCACACATGTTCGCTTTCCACCTTTTGTAGCGTGGCTCGATGAATGGGAAATCGAAAAATGTGCGTTTGGGTTAAAGTTTTTGGTTTGATTTTATTAAATATATTTTTAAAAGAAATTAATGATTCTGTTTTATTGTAAAAATGGCTTTTGTATGCAATATGTGCCTAGTGATGTAATGTGTACCTAAACTGAGTTTGCATTTATTTTTAGATTAAAATGATTCTATTTTTGTTATGTTTTTTTTTTTTCATATTCGTTACGTGTTCTTTCAATATACATATTATTATTGTAGTCACTCTTGCTTTTCGTGTACTCTGTGTGACCGTGTCGTTCTTCTAAACTACGCAACGGATTTTGATGCGATTTTCACCCTAATTTTGAGAATTTATTCCGGAAGGTTTATGTCTATACTTCTATGCTAATATTGGTACCCCCACATACAAACCAATTTTACGTCTTTATAATATTATATAGATGCACAATTTGTTTTTATATAGGGGATAATCCACCGATTCTGATAAATTTCGTATAGGGGTTATTTGAGTCTCTGAGCAAGGACATATTTTTTTATCATCTTACGTTTACCACCATTTATCACCACGGGGGCGAAGCCGCAGGCAGAAGTTTGAGTATATTTAATAAATTAATAATATGAATCTAGGTATGATAAGGAAATCTAGATATTTTACCAAGTTAGTACACTTTTTTAACCATTCAAAACAGTAGATGCGGTTTGCTTGTAGATTTATAATCTGTTTATCAACTCTTGTATTCTTACTTTTGCAGTTCTTCAGTCTATGCCCAAGTTGAGATATCCCATTCATCAAAATGATTTGTTTATGGTTAGCTGGTTAGTTGGTGGTCCAGTCAGTTCCATTAAATAGTGATTTATTGGTTTTACGAGCAACGCCTGCCATAAAACCTAGTACAACTGTAAATATTTTACACTTATTGTTTGCAGTGAATTCCGGTACAAACTTGTTAGTTCTTTTACGTCTGACCAATTGGTTTTTGAAAAATGCGACGGAAATATCTTTTATTTAGAAGACTACGGGCTTATATGCACCACATATTATAGCACTAGTACATTTGTAATACTAGATCGACTTTTATAAATGACAATCAATACAATTTTTCTAAATAATTGGAAAGACATAAACCAAAAATGAAGTCATTATGAAAACAGAAAAAAAAGTATAATATTAAGTGTGTAAAATATAGGAAAAACCAGCAAAATTGGACGGATACAGGTATCAAAAGGCTTTTTACAGCTTTCATGTCGTGGCATATTTCGAGAATAATTTGCGAGCCCCCATTGTTAGAATAATGCCTCAAAACCCCCAAACATTTACAAAATATTTGTTTGAAAAACAAAAGACTTAATGATCTGAAAGAAGAACATAACTTTTCAAGTAAAATAGGAATTTTGGGGTAGATAGGTAGGTACATTGTTTTAATGTTACTTAATACTTTTGATAAATGAGAATTCGATACCTGTCTATAGAAATAACTTTGTATAAAACAGCGGTTGGAAAATCATTTTATTGGGACTGGTATTTACTATGCCTAAGGGGAAGCGCCATCTACCTGGCTACCTTAGCACATCCACCTTAATTAAAAACCAGCCATAAGGCAAAAAACCGGCCATAAGGCAAAAAACCGGTCATAAGGCAAAAACCGGTCATAAGGCAAAAACCGGCCATCAGGCAAAAAACGCCGAAAAAACACGTTTTTTGTAAGGAGACCCCTTTAATTTTAGCTTTTTTTTTATTTTTTATTATCTGTTGTGATAGCGGCAACAGGAATACACATTCTGTGAAAATTTAAATTTCAACTGTGTACTTATTCCGATTCATGAGATACAGCCCGCTGACATACGGACGGACAGACGGACAGCGGAGGCTTAGTAATAAGGTCCCGTTGCTTACCCTTCGGGTACAGAACCCTATAAATTACAAACTACATTTTCTTCAATCCTAAGGCCGCGGCCACACTAACGAGAAATGCCATTGATTATCGCGATGATGGACGTTAACCGTAGGTGTAGCCACAATTTATTGCGATAATTTTACAACGGCGGCATTCACATTGCCATTTGACGTTAAGCGATACTCGGGTGGCAGTCAAGTGTGGCCACTGAATTTATCGCTTTAATTATCGGAATGTTTACCGCGTTATTTATCGCGATGTTGGGCATTGACATTGACCGTAGTGTGGCCCCAGCATAACTAATACTTCAAATGCGAAAATGAGTTTGTTTGTTACGCTATCACGCTAAAACGGCTGAACGCATTTGGATGAAATTTGGCACATGACTGGAGATGTAGGCACATAGGCTATTTTTATCCTAGATTGCAGATGAAATCGCGGACAATGATAATAATTTAAGATAATTTATTTATAATACTAATGATTGAACAAAACCTACATCCAAGACTGACTGGCAGACATTGCTAAGTTTTAACACTAAAGATCAGTGATGACATGAAATATGGAACCATAAATGCTACTTCTACTACTTACTGTATAAACCTAACGATACTTTTTTTTTTAAATTGAAGAACAGTTAAGTGCAATAAAATAACCCAGAGGCGTGGAAAAAATAAGATGGCTTGGTTTTCAGAATTTACGGCATATCTATTTGCGGACCAAACTATCTTAAATAATAAATAAGTAAGTAAAGTGCCTATTAAAAGAGTAAGGTCTTTGTGAACACGTGTAACATTTCTTAAGGTGAACCTAGTCCACATTTTTCCCATACAAACTTCGGGAGTGTATTACTCCACTGTTCGACAGTGTACATCAAAAATTAAACATGGTATGGTTTTGTCTCATTATTAATATTGTCTGTACGGAAACAGAATATTAAAATAAAAAGCCACTAAAAAGTTAGAAGCCAACAAAGATTCGTTTTTCTTGCTAATTTAACCTAACTTTGGGGGTCTTTAAGTAATAAAGGAAGCATAAAATCTGAAAAACCAAGTCGGTACCGACACAGCTCAAATATCGAAAAGTTCAATAAACTTTATTGGTAATTGATTTGTGCAGTGGTCTTTTCATAAAACCCGATCTTCTGAAGGACTGTTCTTAATTTTTTACGCGCCTGTTGTACTATAAATGATCCTGCATCTCACTCAATAATGTTGTGCGTGTAGATTAGCTTCTAACTGCTCATCACTGATACTACCTCTGTCAGACACGATGCCTAGTGAGACAGCGTGCTTTTTAGCCAGACCCATCAGTGAATTCGAGCCCGCGACTAGGTTCCCCTTAAGCACGTAAGACCATGGCCATAGACTAAAAAGTGTGTAGAATGAAAACCCCATATCAATATAAATCCCTACAGTTTTAAGAGCAGTGCTGGCCCAGTGGTCACGGCCTCGACTTACGAGTCGAGATCGAACTTCAAAGCAAATGTAGTAAATAATTACTTCCCCACTGCTCTCAAAACGGTAAACGAAAGCGTCGTAAGGAAACTAGCATGTCCTAGACCCAGAAATTCGAAGACATGTGACATCCACCAACCCGCATTAGGCCCATGTGGTAAATTATAGCCCACTCCCTCTCTAAGAAAGAAGGCCTATGTCCCAATAGTCGGAATATTATACGCTGATTCTGACTACCAACTATACATCTAAAATCAATCTGAACAGATAAATCTGGCCCAGATCGGTCTTGTGGATCAATTTCTTCACAAAATCGAAAACCTAGCCCTAATTAATTAAACTTACAATAATTTGCAAAAAAAAAAACAAAATACAAAATCGACACAATTTCAACACAAGTACTATTATAGTTAAATTCATCCACCGTCATCATCATAATAAAAAATACAAATACAAAAGTTTTATTGGCAAAAAAAGGAAAAGGGTATGGTTGACAGACAGAGATAATGAGTTTATAATGTTCGCAACACAGGCGTCCTCCCACACCACACCACACCACACCACACCACACCACATCACACCACACCACACCACGCCACACTACACCACGCCACACCACACCACGCTACATTACACTATACTACACCACACTACACAAACACACAAATAACTAATTATTATTTATTTATTTCTTCTTTTGTTTGTATCTTTTTACTTCTTTGTTTTAGTTTCGCTAATGTAACCTACCAAAGGTTGAAAATATATAATATCTTTAAGATTTAAGTTACTCATACACTGTTTTTGGGGGTAATCTGTATGACAGGTTTTCCTAGTGCAGATACCAGTCTCTCACAAAGGATTTATTTCGATATTGTAATCTTCATATATTTAAGGCGCCTATGTGAAAGAGAAAATAAAAAAATAAATGTCCTCTCTTTGAAAGGGAGTTGACTGTAATCCACCATGCGAGCCCAGTACGGATTGATAGAAGTCACATGTCTTAGAATTTCTGGTTCTAGGACATGCCGCTTTCCTGAAGATGTTTTCCTTCAC
The DNA here is from genome assembly GCA_949091785.1 of Polymixis lichenea. NCBI lineage: Eukaryota > Metazoa > Arthropoda > Insecta > Lepidoptera > Noctuidae > Polymixis > Polymixis lichenea. The sequence goes on along the minus strand of OX420945.1, from coordinate 17,201,674 downwards.
CGTTTTGAGAGCAATGGCGAAGAAACTAAATACACAAAGGAAACTACCTGCCTGGGTTTGACCTTACGAACTGCAATTCATAAGCCGGGGCTGATACCAGTCCTCCACATACTTGATACACTTAAGGAAAGTTCATGAATTCACTTCTATCAATCAACTCAGCCTATCGCAGTCCACTGCTGGACATAGGCCTCTCCCATGCTGCGCCACAACACCATGTCCTCCGCCCTCCGCATCCAGTTTGTCCCAGCCACCTTTTTAAGGTCGTCGGTCCACCTAGCTGGAGGGCGTCCTACGCTTGCCGATACGCGGTCTCCACTCCAGGACTCGTCTGCTCCACCGGCCATCGGTCCTTCGACAAACATGGCAGCCTACTGCCACTTCAACCTACTTACCCTGCAAGCTATGTCGGTAACTTTCAATTCACTTCTATAAGCGTTGCTTATTCTATGCCAGACTTAAACTTGTACGGTACATATGAGCTACGTATTTACTCAGCCAAAATGCTAAACTTTGTTATTTAATCAAATTGCCGCCTCTTACCCGTTTCATAGCAAAGTAACGTTGTAATTACTCAAATTAGGTTTATATTTATTATGTTAGAAACTGTGTTAAGTATGTACCAACTTAGTTTACTTGATTTATTTTAGGCATAGGCAAGGAATATTTTGTAAAATCTGTATGTACATAGCGAGACAAGAGCTGAAGTTGAATTCTTTACGCTTAAACATTTTACTGGGCGTAGATGTGTTTCGCGGGCGAGAAGAAAAACTTGAAGATGTTTATTGATTTTTTTTTAAGTTTGAATTAACCCCCGATGCAAAAAGAGGGGTGTTATAAGTTTGACCGCTAGTGTGTCTGTCTGTCTGTGGCACCGTAGCTCTTAAACGGGTCAACCGATTTGGATGCGGTTGTATTTTATTTTACGAGTATAATACGTTTTCTAGCGGTGGTTCTTAGACATGTTTAATCGAAATCAGTTCAGCCGTTTGAAGATTATCAGTTCTTTTCTGGTTGTTGAAGGGATTTGAGCATCTTCCACGGGTCTGATCGAGTCGAAATTTGGTGTTATATTACTTCAATGATATTAGACGAACAAAGTAACCTTGAACTGATGCTGAAGCATCTCCTGGAATTTCCAGGATACCCAAGTTCATCAACAAACAGCAGAAGTATCGTGTTTGGGCTCATTGAAAATGTCTCAATGAATAGGTTATAGATAAATGATGGTCAGGACGAGGAATAAGGATAAATTAGTTACAAACTTCTCTATGGCAAACATACGTAAAGCTGCCCAGATTTAAGCGTGACATAATGTGTCGATCGTAGCGTGTTTACTATTACTATATTAAGTTTAAAAAGCATGAAATAAAAGTTAAATTTAAAAAATGTAAAACTTCCGGCCCTAACAAAAACCTCCAAAAACTAAAAAAAAAAAAATATTGGCCTTTTAAGTAGTAGGTAATATTTTGATCAAAGCATTGTCACTTCGGGGGCGGCAAATAAAAACGCCAAACAGACGATGCGCAGCAATAATGAATGTAACTATGCTATTGTAGAAAGGCTAACATATATTTCAAATACTTAGCCATCGCCCGACGTGACAATGCTTTGATCAAAATATTACCTACAACTTAAAAGACCAGTAAATATTATTTTTTTACCTTTTTAGAGGTTTACACTTGTTGCCCTCACGACGTCAGATGGTCAAGTGGTCAAGAGAGCTCCACCACGCCGCTGTGGCACTCTCGCCGACTCGCAGGAACGTCAGGCTAGATTTTGTCGAAGTGCGCCAACTTCACGCTGGCGTTTGGTTGTCAATTGACATCCCGTACTCATGATACTAACTCTGTGTGATTTTAATGCCGTTTGCACTATCGTTTGAGAATTTATTTCGAAAGGTTTATGAATATGATACATTAATATTAAACTTATATAAAGATAGAAATCTCCATTTTTTGTGTGTCCGACAGTGGTAGTATCAGTGATGAGCTGAAATGAGATGAATTAGACGCTAGTCTACACGCACAATTAATGCAAGTCCTTCGGAAGATCGGGTTTTATGAAAAAAAACCACTGCATAAATCATCACACACCACTGACCCAAAAAGTTTATTGAAGTTTTCGATAGTTGAGCTTGGTCAGTACCGACTTGGTTTTAAAGATTTTACCCTTCTTTTATTATTTAAACACGCCCAAAGTTAGGTTCAATTAGCAAGAAAAAGTAATTTTTGTTGGCTCCTAACTTTTTAATGGCTTTTTATTTTAGTATTTTCTTTAGTTTCGTACAAACAATATTAATAATGAGACAAAACAAGCATGTTTAAATTTGATGTAAATTGTCGAACAGTGGAGTAATACACACCCGAAGTTTGTATGGAAAAAATGTCGACTAGATTCACCTCAAAGTATAAATCGACCGACATCGTAAAAATTAAAACTGCATCAAACTGTTATAAATACTCTGCACATTAAGCTCACTACGGCAAACAATGAAATATAAACCAGCAGAAGTTATTCTGCAACTGGAACATTTTATGAAAATAATTGCTTTGAAAGTAAACTTATCCATTCGCCTACTGTTGGACATAAATCAACAAAACAATACTATTAATGATAATTTTATTTAGGTTTGTACAAACACTTTTAAACGTCAATCACATTCTTAAAACTATATGAGGTCGGCGTTTCCTCTCTGACTACTGTGAGAAGAAAGGCCGAATCAAATTCAGAGGTCGCAGGCTTTTTCAAAGTCCAGACATAATCTTCGTCAAATCATATGAAGTATGTATAATAATGCATCTAAAGCTCCCGGGAATATTAAGTATTTATTGAATTCAAATATCTTTCGTAGTAGTATGTAGATTCGATAAACATTCCGTAAAATAATGACTAAAGTCCAGAGGCTTGCGGATAATTAATAACAACCGCACGGGTCGATAGATCAGTTAAGTTACGCGCTTGCCGCGGTTGGTCCGTGGATGGGTGACCATCTTTACATACCAAGGCCCCACCGTGTTTCCGAAAGCACCTTTGGTCCCGGCTGTCATTCGTAGATCTTTGACAGTCGTTATGGGTCGTCAGAAGCCCGAAAGTCTGACAACCATTCTTACCCAAAGAGTATTACCGTTTTTTTTTTTTTGCCTTGTTTTTTGTTTCACTTTTTGGGTTTTGTTTTGTTGTAGATTAAGTATATGTTTGTGTTTTATTTTTAAACAGTATCTGCGATTGGATACGGACACTGTCTTTTTGTTGAGGTTTTTCGCAAAACTCCATAAAGGGGTTACCTTTCCTTGGTAGCCGCATAAGTTTTTGTACAGTTGTACAGTACGCGTGTCCGCCCCCCACGTAGCCAGGTGTTCAGCTTGGACGTAAGGTAGGATTTTAGGGGGCAGTATTACCGTATTACCCAGTGACTGGATTGTGGGGATTCGATAAGTAAATGTTAAATACTGTTAGTAAATGTTAATCAACTGCATCCGGCTAGACTGGACGCCGACCCCAACATAGAGTCAGGCTAGGCAAATTGATTGAGTTACTTATTTTTGTTATCTTAGCTTAGGTATTAGTAGCAACTGTAACATGGACAATAATGTAACTACCTAAAGTGTTTGTACAAACCTACTTACAGAAATAAAATCATTTATCATTTATCATTTATCATTTTATCATTTACCTTTCGGCCTATTTTATTGTAAACCTGTTTCTTTACGTTAATTTTGAAGGTGCAAATAAACATTTTTATTATTTTATTATTTATTATTATTATTGAGTTACTTAGTACTTTATGTAATTTTATATATACTTTTTATACTTTACTTACTTACTTAGTCTTGTTTGGTGAGAAAGTAATTTCAACCTAGACAGCAAAACACAACGAATCTAAAACATTGTTTTGCAATTTCTGTAAATAATATTGTTTTGCAGACGGCAAACACAGAATGATGTTTTAAATACTTTTAGCGTTTAGGGCGAACGGGACGCCAAGCACGCTCACGGTATTCAAATTTTCTTACTTTTCTTACCATTTGGAGGTCAGTGTCTGGAAAACGTATGATTAGCGACCGTCAGAAGTATGTATTTACAGAATCATAATCATTAAAATCATCAATACAGTCTCAGTTCATAATATACAGGCTGTAAAGGAAACGCTTCTGAAAACGAAGACAGGCGATAAGGCTAGTGATTTTCGATACAATACCATCAAAAAATCTAGATTTAAAAAAAATAATCTTTCTTTTTGCATTTTTTGTACACTATGCTGTGAGAACAGTTAAATAAATCATTATTTGAGATTAAACACATTTAAAAACGACCCCAAGCCCAGGCGGCGACTTTAGATTTAGGCATCCTTTGTAAAGCGCCGCCAAAATAAAATAAGTAGAAATATTACAGAAGCGTCAAACGTTTTAGATTGATGCAAATGAACCAATTTAAGGCGAAAGGTTATTGGTATCCGTTTGCATTTAGGTTGTATATAACCTACGTTTTGGCGTCGTCGGAAGCGTTCCCCTTACACCCTGTATAACCCTATAGTTTGATATTTCATGAAATAGTCATAGAATTGCGCGTTACCCTGGCCCTTCTGCCTTAAGCACATTTAATTATTTGTGGTGCAAGCGCGCCTTACTTGTCACCCGATAAAACATTTCTAGCCTTTTCAAACAATATCTACACTTCTGCCGACCCTTTCTCGGCAAACAGCTGTGACGTAAATATTAATAAAAAAACAAGAAAACTTCGCCACAACACAGACAAAGACGGAGCGATATATCGCGTGACCATGAAACGGAACCATTGTTAGAAAATGGCCAAACTAGAAAACAACTTCTAGTTTTGACCTGAAAATATCGTGATAGATTTTAAACCAGGACCATAGAAAATTGCTGAAGATAGTTTACAGTTTTAAAATAATAAAACTATAAAAACAACCTGAAGTTTGGGAAGGATTATCAATAACCGTTGTTGCCAAAATTTTTAGTCATCGGGAAAGGGGCACTATGGGGATATTCATATTACAGGATGAGAGAGCTCTGCAATCTTGCATAAGCAGATATATTAGACATCTATCAAACGTAATTAGTAAAACCACACATACCTGCAAAAACTCGCACATTTTCCTTTGGGGTGGACAGAAACTACAGACCGCCATCTACAATGATCCTTTCTATACGCGACTTACGACTACTAGACCTTTCTTAAGAATATCACCAATAAGGTCAGTATAGTTAAGTCCTTTTAGAGTAATGCCTCCCGGCGTTATATATAATTCACATCTCGTTCTTCATTCACAGTGGGCCCTATCAGAATACCAGCGCTGCGACACTTTTTTTAAATGTCGCAGCATCACGCTGAGATAGGGGCATTTTGGCCTCGTACGGGACTTTGTTTTATATTTTTCTTTAACTTTAATTTAATATTTTATTAAGCATACTGTGTAGTTAAGTTTGTGATATTCCTGTGCAAGTCTAATAAACAGTTTTTCTTTCTTTCTAATACATAGTGTAGTAAAATAAAAATCGAAAGTTCACCACATCAATACGTATAATAATTTTGTGTTTTCATTTTAAATTGGATCAAAATAAATACGGACATAAGTAGGTATTCACCCACTTAAACGCAATTTTCTAGAAAGACCTTTTAGACCTTTATAAACAAACGACCACTATCACGTAGGCTGATTCAGTTGTTAGCTCTGGACCTAATAAATAAGGTTCCGGGCAGATGTGTTTGTTGATGAAGTGGCCTAAATTAAAACAATTTAGCTTCGACCTCGAGGGCTTACCCTAAAACTCGATGATATTCTTAGGGGGACTAAAATACCAATAGGACTAAATATCTCGTCCTATCACAACAGTTGGTCAATACTGTCCAAAGGTTGGAAAGTAAGATGTATCCTACAACACTATTTTTATCTACTGAAGGTGAATAAGATTGTCTAAGCAATGGACAATTACCAACATTCACAATAGCATTACGATTAAATACATAACTTATATTCAATTTTATTAATAACTAGCTGTGCCCACGACTTCGTCCGCGCGGAATAGTTTTTTTTTTACTATTATTTATATATCAATAAAAACAAATAAACATTCTAAAATAAAAGTAGCCTAAGTTACTCCTTATTATATCAGCTACCTGCCAGTGAAAGTCCCGTCAAAAACGGTCCAGCCATTTCAGAGATTAGCGGGACAGACAGACAAAATTTGTCAAAAATGTTATTTTGGTATATGCACCGTATATATATTCATATGCATGTAGCAAAAACCGGTTATTTTAATATTAAAAACAGACACTCCAATTTTATTTATATGTATAGATGTATAGATTTACTAAATATACAAGTAAATACAAAAAAGGAGTTTTTGGCGGGATCGCGTTGGAACATGTCGCACGAATTTTCATTTTCATGGAATTTAGTGAAATAGCGAATTAAATTGTATAATTTTGATAGTGAATTGTTCAATTTAGTTACGTGTGAGTGCACAAGTGTAGTGAAGGTGAAAATAAGTGACTAACGTGGACTTTTCGTGTTCCCCCCAAAAACTCCTGTTAGGTTGTTGTAAAGTTACTACCGCTTTACAATAACTTTGATTTGACTTGACTGACTAAAGACGACTATGACTGTTTTGTAACTTCGTGCCCGATATCGGACCACTTACTTGATCTAAAAGAACAATTACTTGACACTGGCTAAATGCACAAACCGTGTGAAGCCAAAATCTAAAAAAAAAAAAAAATACAAAAAATCCTTTTGTTTTTTTGGTCACTTATTCGTCGTGGTACTAATATAATTATTAAATATTATAAATGTAAAAGTTTGTATATTCGGATGTTTGTTACTCAATCACGCAAAAAAGGCTAAATGAATTTGGATGAAATTTGGCACATAGATAGTTTATAACCTGGATTAACACATGGAATCCCATAAATCGCAATAAATATCCATAAGCAGACGAAGCTGCGAGCAAAAGCTAGTAAATAAATAAAATAAAGATTTCAAGTACACTTTTATAGTTACTAAATTTTATCTACATTGCACAACGATTGGTGGCATTTCGCAAAATGTCCGGACGCGTATCTGCCGCAACACGCTCGAATGGATAGGAAATAAAAATTGTACGGGAATAAATCTGGAACGAGGGCTGTATAAGTTGCAACGATGTACCTATATCGGAATATCCATCCGCTGGCAACACCGTATCGGAATTCGGAATATCCAAATTGATCAAACTTTTTTCGCGTGGCCTTTTTTAGGGCGGCGAAATTTTTGAATTGAGAATTTTTTATAATTTTATTAAGGATTGTCGGTAAATGAATTTGTACTGGCTGGAAAATGAAATGTACACTGATTTGGGAGATAGAATGTTAAATGGTGGCTCGTTAAATAAACCCTTAGTAGACTGACAGCTTTTCCGGGAAAGTACAGCTATGTCGAACGCAAACGTATCAAAATGAATATTTGAGGATCGTAGCAGGTGGTGTTCTGTAATTTCTTCCTACTCCCATGGGAAGAAATTTAGTCAGTTTGTATATACCTATTTTCTTCTAATTTTATTTTTATAAACGTTAAATTAATCAGAACTTCGTTTCATCGTTAGCATAGGAAATCTGGCCCTTATCATTTAATCCCCGTGTTCAGAATGTTTATTCTACATCTTCTATGACGAAAGTTTCAAATATCGCCGCAAGGTACAAAGTTTATAGACGTCCTACGTTTGAATTCACGACCGAAATGATACCCGTCTCCATTTTATGTTCGGATATCGTAAAATAACAAAATATAGGTTACCTCTGCGTACTTTGTGTTTCAAATAATTTTATATTACACTTTTTAGATGGAGAAATATTAAAGTTTATTGTTAATAAATTTTAACAGGAGAAGTATTATAAGAAATTAATTTTAGGAAAGGCTTTTAACATGTTTTATGACGAAATGATGTAGATTAATGATTACAGAATAGGGACTTACTAAAAGCTTGAAATAACATTGAAATTGTGGTTACCTGTAACAGAACAGTTTTTTTTAAAATTTATCATATGTTTTCCATTTGTGTGCTAACTTAAACATTTTGTCATGACCAGATATCAGAGTGTACGACTAAACGCCGACAAACACTACGCCGACAGACTGAACACCGACAAGACTTTACTTCGACGGGACTCTTCGCCGACAGAACTCTTCGCTAACAATGCTCATCCTTGCGCTATTACTAAATAGTCAAGTAACTGCCACTAACATGGAAGTAGCGCTCGCTCGGCTCGCGCGCGGTCTATCGCAATTCTAACCTAACCTAACCTACCTGATGAGCTCTGTCGGCGAAGAGTCCTGTCAGCGAAGTGTGTGTTGGTAAAGAGACCCGTCGAAGTAATATCTTGTCGGTGTTCAGTCTGTCGGCGTAGTGTCTGTCGGCGTTTAGTCGTATCCTGAGATATCATCTGCCTAGCCCTTTTCCAAATACGTTAGGTCAGCTTGTAGTCAAACCGGATGCAACTAAATACCAGTATTAACATTTAGCTACTGCCTATCTCCACAGCCCAGTTACTGGGTTAAACGATCCCCTTGATAAGGCTGATTTACAGGCTTTTCAAAGATATATGGGTGACGACCGAGACCAACGGCTTAACGTGCTTTTCGAGGCACGGAGGGGTCTTGGTACGTAAAGATATGTTCACCCATCCACGGACCAACTGCGGCAAGCGTAGCTTAACCTGAGCGAGCGACCCGTGCGGCTATTATTACTTAGCTACAAGCACTTCTCAGATCAGATAACACGCCTAAAAGTTTATTCAAACTCAAAAAGTAGGCTACAAAAAAATATTACCTATCGAAAACCGCAAAACCAATTACGCACGTTAACGTGACACCCCTACGATGCGGGATCACGAACCCAATTCTGAAAGAAACCGTAAACAGATCGAGATAGGGCTGTCACCGCACACTTATCCACGTCGGTGCCAGGATTTTTCCACACAAATCGACGTGCAAAGTCAACAGTTGTGGTTGATTGAATTTTTAGAAGACTCGATTGCGTACAAATGTTTGAGATTCTGTTTTGGGAAACCTACTAAAAGAACACTAAAACAATTTTATTATTAAGATCGCCATCAGCTTATTGTAAAATGAACAAAACATTTAGTGAGAGATTCAATTTAAATTTACGACTCTGTCAACGATATTTGACGAGGTCGTGAATGTAGTTTTATTTTGTTTATAGTGTCACCTCAGCAAATTTAAAACATATATAAGACAGCGGGAAACCCAATGCATGCCGTCTCTGATGTTTCTGGTGTAATTCTTCGTTGGTATAGAGGTATAGTTGGTTTTCAATCACACACAACACTTAACTCAAACCATTTATTTTCACTTAAATCTTTTACAGGCACTTAGTATTTTCTATTTATCGGTGAATCAGATAGTTTGAGTTACGAAGGGAATCTAGGCGCTCAATCCAAAACGAAAGTAGGTCTCATATGGAGAAGAATGGTTAAGAAACTCCACGGACACTCTTTTAAATCAAAACATTATGTTACAGTGGTTTCTTATTCCACAATTACAATTTTAGTCCCTTTTACACACTTTCTTCGCGATACTGTCTGACCGCCATTATTTTTTGTCTACACGTGGGCGGAAGTACTGTGTATCGCACAGAAAGCAGTACTGAATCTTAGTGTTTAGTTAGTTTTGTCAAATTTACTAACAGTGATGAAATGCTTGTCAGTTAATTCTTTTACAATTAAACAATGCTAATATTCACAAATGCAATGGCATTTCAAGACCAAAGTTTAATTAGTAACGTCATTACTTTTTACAACACAAATATCTACTTTACAACATTTCCAGCAGTTCAAGGAATTTAATCAAACAACAGGCTCTTTTTTAATTTCAGTTTTTAGTTAATATAATAATTTTTGACGTTATTGAGACCTATTTATGAAACCTTTTTATTTTGATACCCCACTCAATAGGTTTGGAGATTTAACAAAAAAATAGATACCCATATATTGCGGTGCCAAAAATTGGCTATATTCATAAATAAATGTGTGTGTAAAATAATCTTGTTACTTTAGAGATTGGAAATGTTGATTGAAACTGATTTAGTTCTCATATTACATTATAACAGTCAGTTATTGATCATAAAACTCGCAATCCGTGCCATATTCGGCACAGTAGGTAGCTATGCATCACAAATGATAAATGATTTTATTTCTGTAAGTAGGTTTGTACAAACACTTTTACACGTCAATAATATTTTTAAAACTAGATGAGGTGGGCATTTCCTATCTGACTACTCTGAGAAGAAAGGCCGGAACAAATTCAGAGGTCAGTCTCTTTTAAAGTTAGTACTCTGTCAAATGACCAACTGGCCAATGACTAAAAGCCCAAAGACAATAAAACAATTATTCCTTTATAATTGTGACTATAGTTTTAAGCATGACATCGTAATTAGTTTTATAGTTATTCATCTAGTAATCAAAACAGCAGTACTCTGCGAGTTTTATTTTACAACCTGCACCCTAATTGCGTAACTCACGATTAATCATAATCGGTTTTATTTTGACAGTTCAACAATATTCATTGCGTTATTTACGTTGTTGAGCAGACACATTTTTCGAACATATGAAGCAATGGTTTAACAATCTGTTTCAAAACGAAACAGATTATGATTAATCGTGGGTTACGCAATTAGGGTGCTGGTCAATAAACGGCGTTGATCTCAAGAAAACCAATAGACACCGACTTATGCATGCAAATGGCCATAATAATATTCCAGAGGGCAGGAGCACTGGGCTTAATGGTGTTGTTACAGTATTTATTACTATTGTTATTACAATAATAATAAATAGTTACTCAAAAGATTATGTTATAATCTTAACAGGTGAGCGCTTTCGCGGTGACATATTATATTCATTTAAATACTACTAACATTACAATGTATAAGGCCGCCAGTAACAGTTACGATATCCCCCGTTCTAGATAATACTGTATTACAGTGGGATATTATACGTCATTGCTCTGTAGTGTAACAAACAAGTGTCGTGATTTCTTTAATTTATTTAATTATTTTAATACCGAATTATAGTATCCACTGTGGCAACACTGTCAAAGTTTAGATTACTTATGTGGTACCTACCTAAAATTTTTTTTAATGTGTTTTAATTATGGAAACTGAATGTATTAATGTAGGTACTTTAAAATAATGCAACACATTGAAATAACGGTTATAATATCATTGTTATTTCTGGGTGGGGTAAAATAACATTCTTTTTTTTTATTTATTTAGTACAAAGGCAGTCACTGTTGGATTGTGAACGAGTACAGCCTAGTAGTATTAGCATGGAAAAAGTGTTTTTCATTATACAAGTGAGAACTTTAATAACATCTAGAAATCAATATTAAATGCACGATCAACACTGTGGTTCTTCAATAGATTACTGATGTTCCGACAACCAAAAATCGCCTTTTATTTTCTTACACGACGAGGCGTGGCTGAAAAACCTTTGTCAGGAAACACTCAACGTCTCACTGAACTTTATAAGGAACAAATGGTATGGAATGATCAAGTAATCTTCCAAAAAATTGTGTAGTCATATCAATGGGTGAAGGTAGGGAGGGCTGCACTTGTTTGATATTCAAATAGACACTTCATCTCACTACATACGATTTTCTGTGACATGTATTCCTAGTGACATGATGTCAATTCCACCTCGTATTAATCATATTGTCATTGTATTTGGATTTGCGACCTATCATCCATCATAGGCTATCGTTGGTGACTTCTAAATCAAATTGTATCGCAATGGGAAAATATCAAAAGGGTATATTAAATACCTATAGAACATTTATATTTACATATATCCTTGAGAGCAGCGTTGGCCACTTTGGCAGTGGTAAGGAACCCGACGAGTTGTACTGAGGACATACTTTGTGAAATTCCCCTTATTGCCTCTGCTCTCATGACAGTGAAGGAAAAGACTATGAGGAAACTGGCATTTACTAGAAAGCCAAAGTGTGGTAGAGTACCACACTTTGGCTTTCTAGTAACTGTTAGCGTTTGTATTCCCTTCTACATTTAACGTGCTTGCCTTCAAAACAAAAGTGAACAGGCATCTTTTAGGCACGCTCGTTCCATCATAGACCCATCCATCGGTTTCCATCAGGCGTAATCGAGGTCAGGAAGAGGCCCTTTCACCACTAAAAAAAAATTAAGACGTCTGACATCCTCCAACCCGCACTGGGCCCTTGACCCACTCCTTTTCTTAGAGAGGAGACCTGTCTTCCAGACGTGGGAACATTATGGACTAATGCTGCTACATCTTCCTTAGGTTGTTAATGTAGACAGAAGCTACAGAACCCCACGTTCCCTATTGCGGGTTGGTAGTACGCATATGACTTTAGTAGTATGCATTAAAATCGGTACCTAGATTCGCAATTTCTGATCTAACGATACGACGTTGGTGGAGGTCTGCCCGGCTTGGGCGGAGCACCGCCGTGTCCTCGTGGAGGTGATCGGCGGCAGCGATCTCTCGCGTCCGACCCTGGTCCAGGCCATGGTACGGAGCGAGAGTGCATGGCTAGCAGTCGCCTCCTTCAGCGAAGCAGTTATGCTCGCAAAGAGGGAGGCGGCGCACGTGAGGGAGATGCAGTACATGCGCCCTCACAGCCGTGGCCTTCGCAGGAGACGCCCTGGGCGTCGGGAATCCCAGGCTGATTCCCGGCCACCGTAGGCACGGGCTTGCGGACGGCGAGTAATGGGTAGCTCGCTGTCCGGTAAGGACCAAGCCCGGGTCGACGGCGCGTTGTGTTCCACGCGCACCTAAAAGAGATGTCAGCAGCAACTGATGGGGCCCGCAAAGGCCGATTCCTGCCAGGGGTGCGGGTTGTTCGAAAGAGATACCGCGGCCTCTGGCACACAGGCAACTGAGGGAACATGGGTGGGTTTTAGTCAGTAAAAGTCTGACACGCCCTCCCGCTCCACCCAGAGCGGAAGAAGTTATTTGATGATTTCCCACCCAAAAAAAAAAAAAAACGATACGACGTTGTGGCGTTTCAAATGTCACTAGAAAGGCCTCTTCTTATCAATTAATTGTAAGTAATGTATGAGAGGGGTTCATAGTCCACAACGTGGGGTTGGTGGATGCCACATCTCTTCAAATTGTTTGTCATAGGGGTTTTCGGTTTCCTCATGATACAGAGAAGCCCTATGCCTGCCTAAAGCCTGATTTAGCTATACTTATGCTATGTAGGTAATCTATAGTTATACTTAGTATGGACAGCAAAATAAATATGATTTGTTACTAATCTAGACGGTGTGAAGAATTCCTTCCCTTTTGAAAGTCAATGTTTGAAGACGCTCTTACAAGAACTTAGTTCTATTATAAAGGTGGACAAGCTTTATTGGCACTACAGTGAACAGGAAACTTTACTAAGACTGAGAAAAGTTGGGAACTGGATACCTGCAACACGCTTTGAGAAACTTAATACAATGAATAAGTAAGCACCGACCATTTTATTACGGAATGCGTATCTACATATGTTTATTTTCTTTATCAACTTGCTGCCTTGACGTTATCTAATACCTTTATCAAGCAATTCTTGTATATATATAATCTGAATCTCGGAAACGGCTCCAACGATTTTCATGATATTTAGTATGCAGGTGGTTTCGCGGGCGATAAATCGATCTAGCTAGGTTTTATTTTAAGAAAACGTCAAACCAAAAAAAAAAACCGAACAAAGCTCGGTCATCCAGATATTTACTTATTATAAATGGTTTTTAACTATTTAGAAACACTTATTTAGAGGGGCTTGTTGCTCAGTAAAAATAAATAATAGTTAAAAAACAGTGGCACTCCGGGAGTGCCAACGGAAGTGAAAACTTGAACAATTACGTGTGTTATGTGTTGATTTGGCATGATCAGCAAAAATACTACCTGATTTTAAACTTTTTGTAAAAAATAAAACAAAAATTCAGTCAGTCTGTTTTAGTCAATTTTGGCAGCTATTTTACCAAATAGGTAAAATCTTTTACTTCATATAATTTTTACTGATCGAGCTCAACTAAAACTAACTTATATACACAAGTGTTGGTAACGGTGTCGCGAGTTCAATTGTTTTTTGCCATCTCAAAAAATGCCCAACGCGTCTTAATAAGTTTTTAATTCAGAAAACATGCTTTAATAAAAAACCAAACTAAAAAGTAGAAAATAATTTCTGAATAATTTAAAACAAGGATGGAGTGATTAATAAATGAAATAATTTTAATGTAAAAAGCGTGGGGCGCTTTTTGATGTATTTTTATGATACATCAATTAATATTTAGCTGTCCACGCTTTTTAAGTAAAAAAAAGGCGTTTCATCCCACACCTGCCTTTCCTTGTCTTGTATTTTTGATATAGTTCATTCGATGAGCATAGTCTGACCCATAGTCACGTCTTAAATATTAATTAGACGTTTTAATTGGTCGATTTTAAGTATTCTATTTATTTATTCCCAATAGCACCTTCACAGATTCATTCAAGGCGATGCTAAGTTAAACATTCACACATAAAATAACAGACTGATTCCACTTATGTCTGACTGAACCCTCAATTAAACACCCAATTAACTCTCCAATATTTGACGTTTCAATATTCCAAACAGATAAAAACCAAGAATTCAATTAAACGAAAGAAGACAAAGTAGAATCGAGATAACTTTATTTACAGACTAATCAGTAGGAATTTAAATTAGCCGTTCAGAAGATTGATCACGTAGAAAAGATTTTAGTAGCTTAATGAAAATAACTTTTGTTACTGGACAATCCTGTGAAAGTGTACCTACTGAGGAATATTTTAGAATGATTTGTTTTGTTTTGTTAATTAAGAGTTTGATAGGGATTTTCTTGATAGAGTGTTATGGAATATGGGATTATCTTGTCAAGTTAACCGTAAGGATTGCTTGTTAAAGATAGCAATGCGTAGGTTGTTATTAGGCTATTATTTTATTGTACAACTGGACGTTCGGTAGTATAATAATGTAGATTTTTCTGGAGTTAATCGATTCAAAACAAAATCAAAAGTTATTAATTCAAATTAGGAAAATCAGTTATTTTTGCACGTCAAAATGACATAAGACAGTTCGCCCTTTACCGTTTCGTAGTCCTTGAGCAGGGAAGAAGTGGCGCAAACATTTTAGGTATTTATTGCTGGGGAACTCCCTAGCAACAAATAAAATGTTTTGAGACGTCCGAAGAAAAGTTTCATTACAAATATCTGTGACTATTGACTTCACCACCCAACTGCCTTTGCTTGTCCTAGTGAATTTACGTTAAAAGTGTATTGGGGACTACAAACTTACGAGTTTTAAGTATCTATAGAGTAAGTAAATAACAACAACAAAACATTTTGTTATATTATTATTATTTCCGTGCCTCGGAAAGCACGTTAAGCTGTTTGTCGTGGCTGTCATTCGTAGATCTTTGACAATCGTTACGTTTCGTCAGAAGCACGAAAGTCTAACAACCAGTCTTACCAAGGGGTATCGTATTACCCAAATGTCTAGTGGAGGTCGGATAGGCAGTCCCTCCATATATGCAGGGTGCCAACTGAAAACCAGCGCTGGGTGTCTGACGCCCAGCAAATGCTGAGATGGCAACCCTTTCGGTATGGGCACGCTCAGCACTTTTTTACTGCAATTTTATTGTCATGTTTATTGTTCTTTTTTTGTGTTTGTTGCTGTTGTGTTGTGTCTATGTCGAATAAATGCTTTCTATTCTATTCTATATAAAATACTGGTATGCAGGTATGCATTGGTTGGACCTCAATATAGTTGGGAAACGGCTATTTTAGAATATGAGAGACGAAATTGATTGATCTATTAGATTATGCAAGACAATTAATTACCAGTTTAAAGTAAAACAGAGATCACAGATTATATAATAACAGAGGTGTTTAAACAGGTGTCTAACATCTTTGTCAATGTCAGATAATATTATACGAATCTGTAAAATATTTCTAATTCTCGAGATAAATCAGATTTGCCTACATTAATTGAAACACTCGAGACAGTCCGGTTAATTGAAACTTCTGAGATAAATTGTTCGATATTCTTCTTGTGGATTTAACTGATCCAATTTATTGCTTACCAAGATTGTCTATTTAAATAGATACTACAGGCTTTACCGTAGTTTCAATATTTTCTAATAACCCACAGCTAGTTAGCACTTGCTGGTGATTTGAAACCTGTTAAATAATTTTTTAATGCTCACATGGATTGTCAATTATGAAACGTCTGTTTGTTTCGTCTGCTTTCGCATGTTTTTCTTTTTAATGTTACAGAAATACATTGAGATAAAAAAAACTACTTTCTGGATTCTGACGGACGTGATAACAGAAAAAGTCGTCGGTCGCAAGTACCTACCTAGTCAGTCATTGTAGGCACAGTTAATAGTCTTCCATCTAGATCATGTCTCGGATAGTAACATAACAAACGTACCCAAACCCGAAATAATAATGAAAATGTATTTACTCATAGCTAAACCAAATTCTCAGAAATTAGAGATCAAAGATTCGCTCAGATAGACCGCCTGGTGTAAATTATTCCATTTTTTTAAACGGTTCAACTAAAAGACTAGCTAAAGAAAGATAATAAATGATTGCTGCAGAGAGTAACAACAAAAGAAACAATACCTAGAACAGATAAGTTTAAAAATCAGATGAAGATCAAGTGGCCACGGCATACAATTCTTTATTTTCTTCTTCTTCCCAGCTAAAGCACTAGGAAGTGGTGAAGGGCGGGCTTTTTGGGGGGACTGTCTTATGTAATTTTGACGTTCAAAAAGTGCTGACTCTCAGCCTAGTTTGAATAAATGACTTTTGATTTTGATTTTGATTTTTTAGTAGAAATTTGAAATAATTCCCAACATATTGTAGTAGATACTAGAATTTTAGGTTTTATTTGAAGAATAATAAACAACACAAAAATCTGGTTCAGGTTATAAAATTATAATAATGTTTCAAGAGATCTCCCTTCTCACCAACTTCATACAATAGAACAAAATTAATCAAAATCCGATAATAATCAAAGTCCCAAAAAGTATCTATTCAGAATCTGACAACGTTGCCAACAAAGTATACCCCTTAAAAGTTAAATGGTACTTTTCACTTTTGATTAAACTAAACAAAGCCTGATTGTGGGCCTCGTTAATTTGAGTTCTCTCATCGACATTATAAGCTGACGTACGCACGAGCGCTTTTTTAACGGCACATTTTTTTACCGAGCAAGTGTGCGAATAAAAAAATCTAAAAACCCAGAGGTTTATCAACTCTGAGTGTTAAAGCGAGCGTTGAGAATCAAACAGAGCGCATCCTTTGTACGCTAAAAAGCGCAATATTCAATTTAAACCCTGTATGCTATGCTAAGTCGAGCGATGAAAGTCAATCAACCGCAAGGTAGAAAACGCCGCGTTAAAAAAGCGCCCGTGCCTACGTGGCTAAATGGTCTTTTCAGTGAAGATCTTATCGTCAACACTTGGTGCTTGATGGCCCGTCTCAGCGTCGGTTTAACAGTTAATCTTAGTAATAATTGTAAATGCCTGAGATGGGTGTCTTTTGAGTTATAAATTAGACGTTTGCCAGGTGAAATAAAATAGAATACTCCGAGTAACAGGGAGTCTGTTTGACGAATCGAAAAATTTTAAATGCTGAAATAAATCAATAAGGTGTAGTCAATGCTTTTAGTATAGAATTTTCAAACGCTAGCGTTTAAAAAATCATTGTCAGTGCAGTTTTCTGTTGGCGTTTTACTACCATAGTTTTAGGAATAATACATTTACTGCTTCTATTTTTAGGAATGAACACTCACACATACATTCTCACACTCGTACATTAGTAAGATTATAACAGTTCCACGGGGCCGTCAAACAAAAATATAATCAATGCCAACCAAAATTACACCTAAACTGAACATTTTTATTCAGTCACTAAACTATAATATTTTATCTTGTTACAGAACGCCTGAACGTCCTGTATGAACGCAACTGGACGCGGCTGGTCCATGAGCAACTCCGTAAGTTCGAGTCGTCTATTGTGGCGGCCGCGAGGCAGTCCCCCGAGGCACAACCGCCAGAACTGGCCATGGACTCCAAGTGGACCTTCTCCGGAGCCCTAATTTATTGTATCACGCTAATTACTACCATAGGTAAGTTAGTAAGATCTAGAAATACTTAAATATTCCTGCAGCTCTCACCTACACAGGTGACAGCTGCAGGAATTTGTAAGATGCTGATAATTGATGCTGAAATGGCGATGATGAACAAAAAACCTAAATACCCATTTTTTTAAAACGTGTTCTAGCTATAATTCTGAATTAAGTTTTTGAAAATTGCATTTCACTCATCATCATATCAGCCGAAAGACGTCCTCTGCTGGACATAAGCCTGGGAGATTTGCAATAATCACCACGCTTGGCAGGCGGGTTGGCGATCGCAGTATGGTGTGCAAATGCATAGAAAACGCTGTTGCCAATGCTCTAGTAAGTCACTTTGTCGCATTCTACGACACCCACGACAAGAAATGGGATGGTGCTATTCTTTTACGTCCGGCACCACTCGCATTTCACTCGTTTTCGTAATATTGGCTGAAGCTTTCAATTCGTGGTTTTTGACCACGCTTGAGTTATTATTTTCTTGTGCATAAGCTATTTGGTGACACAAATACTTAACAAACTGTGATGGATGACGTTGTGGGTGATATGGTAACAAGTTTAGCCTGGTCATCGTCGAATCGATGATTCCAATTGCTTCGATCAGAATTCAGCCACTTCGACAGCGTTATCGTTGGCCTCGCAAAGGTCTAGTAGTGCAGGCATTAGTCCACAGAGAGCACTACGCACCAGAAAGGTGGTGCATAGTTTGCGATGTGACTCCACAGTCGTACTGTGGTCCATCGGAGGACCTCCACCTGACCAAGTGGTACTGGCAGCGGCCCACTTGGCTTCTTAGTCGATTGGGAGAATTCCGGATGTGCCATGACACATGACATTGAAAGCCTTTTTTCCTAAAGTCAACTGAAGAGTGATGTTTGAGAAGCCACAGTTTAAATCGGGCTGCACTAGAGCTACCGTCTTATAGTGGGATGGTCGACTTGAGAAAGCTGTAACGGCTCTTCGGTCTAGTTTAGTCTACATGAACCATGACCAATCGTGAACACACTTTTGTAATCAAAACATTGCATAGGTACTTTAAAATTTAAACCTTTACATTGAAATCAAAATCAAAAGTCATTTATTCAAATTAGGCTGAGAATCAGCACTTTTCGAACGTCAAAATACATAAGACAGTCCCCCAAAACGCTCACCTTTCACCACTTCCTAGTGCTTTAGCTGGGAAGAAGAAGTGGCGGAACAAACTCCCCAGCAGCACAGCTGTCTGTTTAGTCGGAAAGACTTAACTCTATACGTCCATAGGCAAAGTAATAAACATTACGAGACCCAGAACATTAATTAAATAATTAGTCAAAATGTCAGCTAGCCATACCAATAAAATGAAAACTGTTGATGCCAAATGAAGCATAAAACAACTCATCATAAAAACTATTGTTATGAGTAGATCATGTCTATAACTAATGACATAATAGATAATAATAAAAAAATACTTAGAAAGGCAATAAAATAATTATATGAACCCATATAACCTGTCACTAGATACGCCAATTCTGGAGAAAGAACATAAACATTGTCTTGAGTTAATCACAGTCTATCCTGTAATCTTGAATATCCTCTACACCCTCAGGTTACGGCAACGTCTCACCGAGAACAGCTGCTGGCCGAGCTGCAACGGTTGCATACGCTGCAGCTGGGGTCCCACTCACCCTGGCATGTTTAGCAGGACTGGGAGCATCCCTAGCAAGACTGGCGCGATTGGCCTGGCTCAGGGCTACCAAGAGGAAAGTGCCTAACACCTGGAGGAAGGATGGAGAAGTGAGTACCAAAGAGTTACTGTGATGCTAAATGTTCACTGTGATGTAATAAATAAGCTATGAATTTAAATTGTGGACTAGAGATACTAACTTTTGTTAAGAATTATAATTGTCAAATGATTTTCCAAAGTAAAAGAAGGTCTACAAGTGCGTATGTCAAAAATAGAAAGACTTTATTAGTAATTAGAAAAACTTTAAACTACTTTTTTGTCGTTGATAATTTTTCAATTTGTTGGTGTAACGAGAAATGAACGAATCAAATGACCAAAATACTAAAATGATTTTTTGAAACATCCAATTAAATTCTGAGAAAAAACCTGAAAATATATTGCTCAACAAAAACCTCACACAAGGGTGTAATAAATAGCCCGACTGAATGAATGAATGAATTAACGTAACACAAAAATTATATTTTTCTGGCAGCCAAAATATTACTCCAAAAAATGTGCTATAATTTAAACTAGCAGTAGTCTCACACAGAATTTTAAAACAAAAGAGAAACGTTAGTGAAACGAGACACCTCTTTAAACCTATTAAGATGGACGCACATTCGGATGGACGCGCAAGCCTGCACCGAAAGTAGCGATGTTTCTGAAGGCTGTGCACATCTATCTGTGCTGAACGAACCGACTGAGCCCATAGATTCATTTGGTTGATACGTAATTAGGGTTACCATGCGTCGGGATTGTGGGATACCATGCGACAAGTCTGATATTTCGTTACCCCATCCAGATTGTATTGTGCCTTTTCAGTTATTCAGACTGTTCTACATAAGAGGATTAGTTTTAGATAATATAAAGAGTTCAATGAGTACTCGAGAAAAGAAAGATAAAAAGGTAAAATGTCAAGAATTTTTCCAAAAGTGCAGCTTAAGTCATAACTTATCAGATAATTTAATGAAATTGTAAATTTCCGAAATGATAACGTGATACATGTAGCCCAAAGCTGTGTGATACCAGTTTAATATTTAAATTCTAAAATTCGGCTCTTTCAGCGAGAGCAAATGTACGTCAACCTTAAAACTAGGTAGCAAACTATTAATGTCCCAGGCAGACCTTCCTGATGAACAATGTGTAGTAGTTGGCTTATTCACAACGGCAACGGTCGCCGGTAATTACGCGGTAGAGAGTGGATTACAAACACACAAGTGTATGCCAACCACAGGCTTAAATTAAAATAGGTAATTAAGATACTAGACAATGAGACTTTATAACGTTAAAGTGACAATAGAAAAGATGCTGATGTAGTAATTTAGATAAGAGTTGAAAACATGTCTCAGCTTTTTAAAGTCTAAAGAATGAAAAGAGCTGCAGTTCAAATAGTAAGTTTCTTCGGAGTAAGCGTCTGAGGAACGTCATACAGCTTCTAAACTTTTTTCATATCTTATTTTATAAAACTAGTGTTTATCCGACTTTGGAATGTCCGTTCGAGTTTTAAGAAAATGAGTTGTCTTTTTCAACATTTCATTAAAAGTTATGAATTTTAAATTCAAAGAAATTGTTTAGCAGATTGTCATACTACGCTCTTATGTTCAAGCTATTCCATGCCCAAAATTACAGTTCTGATTTTGATTTATAGTAAATTTTGGTTGATATCCAATTTGCCAAGCAATCGTTTTCCCTGATTTTACAATCCTTTGACCAGGCCATACTACCACAAAAATAACATACCTTTTTTTTCCTTTAGCCGGAGAACTACCTCCAACTCCACGAACAGCAGCGTCTCCTCCCACAGCCAGCAGAACACAACCAGTACACGTCATTCCCGCCAAGGAGTCACAAGTCCCCTGGTACTGTGAAGGCCAGGGCTGGTGACAGGGGACAGTACTCCCAGGTCTTCGAGAGAGCCCCGGCCAGTCCTGCTAGGTCAGCCACGCTCGGTCGAGTGAAGCGCAGTGCTCTGGCTGATGGTGAGTTTGTAGCAGATTTTTAGAGTAATATACAAGGTGTAACAGACACCGTATTGCTATCCTTAAGCACTAAAGATAACAGCTGGTATAGAATCACTATACATAGTTTCAGCTCAAAATAAAATGCTCTAAGAATTGATAACAAATTTTCGGTTTCATAAGTTTCTTAAATTCAAAGCATAACAAACGTGTCACCGCACTACGTAGGCCAATAACTTTCCACGTTACTTGCCAATTTCACGATAAATCTCTTCCAAGTGATGTGTTTATTTCAATTTGATGATTTGGTTTCTGATAACAATGTTTTAAAAACTTTCATAACTTCCGAACATGTAGATATAGGATTAAAAAACCCTTCCTATATCGTTTGATGTCATCCAAAGAAGCCGTGCCCTTGATATGTATATACCCTTTCCGTTACACGTTGTATAATAGGGCAGACTGTCTCAGTCATTCTGTATTAGGATAATTGACAAGTCTTTATTCCCTCCTGATAATATCCGCTTAAATTATTTGGTAGATTAGTATATAGTGTCTATCCGGCTTTTGTTAAATCTCCATAGTAGTTGCTTAGAATAAAAGTGCTTGTATTTGTGTTTTGAACCATCAATCAATCAACTCAGCCGATCGCACTTTTGAATATAGGTCTCTTCCAGGCTGCGCCAGTATATTCAGTCCTCCGTCTAGTGCAACCAGTCTATTCCAGCCACCTTTTTAAGGTTGTCGGTCCACCTAGCTAGGAGGCGTCTCACAATACTCTTACCGATTCGCGGTCTCCACTCCAGGACTTGTCTGCTCTACTGGTCATCAGTCATTCAACTAACATGGCCGCCCACTACCACTTCAGTTTGCTTATTCTGTAGGTTAACAGGGCGAGGTAACTCCGATTCTTACCGGATAATTAAATTGCTTTTATCCTTCAAAGAAACTCCAAGAATACCCCGCGTGTTTTGAACGATACAATAATATAAAAAAAACATTGCTAACAAGTTTGACGTCAAACTATGAATGAAATTAAAACACGATCCACAACGCTTTTGTACTATGCAAACGATCTTAAACTCGACATTCTAATAAAAACTGTTTATGTATTTCTTAACCATTACCTTTGTCCACAGAACCCCACACATCATCATCACTCCAAACCCAGACCCTAGACCGCAAGAAATCTATGGGCAGTACCAAGTGCCTGGCTACAGTTCACGGCCCTGGTCGAGGCAGGGGCCGGTCTACATTGCAGAGGCCCAGGGGAGCTGTCATTGAGCAGCTGATCGCTGAGGAGTGCGGGGAACTGCAGATGAACAGGAGCCAGGATGATCTAGACGATTCGGAGGATCCTGATGAGTTGTAAGTTATTTTCTTAACCTGTTTCCTGTCAGTGATATTGTCATAATCTATCTCTAAAGTATACTGCCTGTCTAAGAACCTGCGCGAAGCCACTACTGCCACTGTCGAGGTTTTCAAATTCTGGTCAAAGTTTACATTGGAATTACTGATACAAGCGAATAACGTAATAAGGCTGCTCTTGTGATGCCAAGACTAAGTAGGCATTCGGAGTACCTGAGGTTTCTATAGCATATGGTTCATATTTATAATCAATCAAAGTATTTTTTTTTTTTTTTGTGCTTTATTTAAGCAGAAATCGCACTTACTAACTTACCTTGGTGAGAATTCAAGCAGTTTGCTAAGAACAGATATTTATTCACATAGAATTCTGGTGTTTTCTGGCATTTTCGAAGACGACGCGTTCCGAGTTTGCATGCTGCTCCACCAGAAAAACGTAACAAAAATAAAAAAATAATTAACGCAAAAAAAAGTTAGCAATTTGTTTCTTGACTCCTATACACAATAAGTTCAATAAGTACATTTAAATGTAGTTTTAAGTTACATGCATATTCCCTATTACAAAAATACATTTGGTTTCGAGTTTACAGCCCACCCGGTTTAAAACTATCAATCTAATAAAATGAACAGCTAGAATGGTTGTTTTTTTTAATCGCAGAGTTATTTCAGTTTAGAAAAAACCAGCGCATATTTTTTCACATCTGCAAATAAAACGTTCTAACTAGTATCCGCAGCGAGTTCAGTTTAGATAAAGTGAATTTTATTTTCAACGCACAATTTTTTTACAGAATATGTCCTCACGATACGCCGTCACGAGTGCCTTTGATTTGGAATGAGGAGAATCATAAGACGAAGAGTTGTACCGTGCCCAGCAGCAGCGCTTCCACCAGTGTGCAGCATCATATCCATCACGGGATCGAGCACTGCCACATCCCCGTCGGCATCGTCTTGTTCCTCCTCCTCGCCTACATCTGCGTCGGTGCCGCCATCTTCTCCGCTTGGGAAAACTGGAGCTTCCTCGATGCCGCATACTTCTGCTTCATAGCATTAGCCACGATTGGCTTCGGAGACTTTGTTCCCACCAGCTTCCTCACGACAAAGCAAAGCACAGAACACACCAGGAGCGAGTACGTTCAAATGATCGCGTGTTGTGCTTACCTGGTTTTTGGACTTATATTAATAGCTATGTCTTTTAGCCTTCTACAAGATGAGGTAGTTGCTCGGTGTTCGCAATTAGCTAATAGCTTAGGCCTTTCTCGTCAATGACAGTACGAGAAGAGTGATTGTAGCTCAACAGACAATCACTTAAGAATGTTATGATCGTTATTGTAAGCAATTGATTTAGGATCCACGTCATTTAAATTCCTCATTGGATCCACATCTGTATTTATTATAACCCATGTTATCATTATTATATTCATCATTCAAGAAAATTATTTTCACGTATCTACACAAAATTGTAACGATAATTTTAAATAATGAACAAAATTTGAAAAAAACTTTTTACGGAATTTGTACTCGAAAAGAAAGAGGTTTGTGATGTAAATAATGTATAAAACTATTTATAAAAGCAAGGCTGAAATTGTAATGAAACAATAAAATTGTGTTGAACTAATGTTTGTCTGATATTTATTGTAATAACTTTACACTTTCCTCAGAACGTCGACATACATTTTGGCAGTCGAATAACTTTTGACATCGAATTTTCCGCAATTTAGGTACTTTCGAAAATCACATTACGAATCCAATTACCCTAATTGAAACACACAAACATAGAGTAGGAACCGCTGTACTTCGACCACAGGGGATGAAAACAATTCTGAACACATTACATCAGTTAACTGGACGGCTAAACTCCCCAATTCTGGTCCGCGTAAAATCCTCTCTAGTGGGATTACGTGCGGTCCGATACGGGGACAAGTGTCCTTGAATTACGGCGGTATCGTCCTTATATGGGCTATAAAGTTGGACGAAATTTAAATAAAAAATGTCCTGCTAGCATTAGCATTCCTTTGTTGTTGGATATGCAGTTTATTGCTCAGATAAATAAGGTTTATAAATGTCTGTTTTATTTTAAGGTTTTTATCTCAAAGAGAGAAAAATAACTCCGTCTTAGAATGTTGCGTGCACTTGATACTGAAGATCAATATTATTTTTAAAGTAGACATAATTGTCTACTTTAAAAACAGTAATGCCTATCTCCATGGGAAGAAGAGTATGTACGAAGTGTATGTAAATTATTAAGCTAGTTACTTCTTAAACAAAAATAAAAATATCAGGTTTCAAACTGAGAGGATGAACGCCATATTATAACTAAAATGGCGTAATAAAAGCGTACTTATACTACGACTGAGGTACTAAAGACATACAGGAGAAGTACTGCTGCTGGGGAGTTTGTTCCGCCACTTCTTCTTCCCAGCTAAAGCACTAGGAAGTGGTGCAGGGTGGGCGGTTTGGGGGACTGTCTCATGTACTTTGACGTTCGAAAAGTGCTGATTCTCAGCCTAATTTGAATAAATGACTTTTGATTTTGATTTTGATTAAAGATATGTATAATGCTGTTAAGAATAGAAAATGCACGACAAAATCTTAGATGCTGGGACAACGATGAACTTCAAATTTTCTACCTATGTATTTGACATAACTTCGAAGAAACTATAAAATCTCGAATAAAGAGATAGCTTATATACCTACAGATGACCTGTAAAACTTTTCAAAATTCACAATCATAGCCTAGAAAACAAAGCAACATTAGCCATCAGAGCAATAACCATTAGCCTCTGGTCATACAGCCGTTTAGCCATTTAGCCACTCAGCGTGTTGGCGTTTTTGCTTCACATTACAACTACGTGACATTCTGTTGAACATAGCCCTGCCACACGTGTTCAAAATGTCCTACTGATTGGTAATGTGCAAATTAGTGCAGAGTTAAATGTCATTTTCGACATTATGTTAAAATATAGATGCAGTAATTTGGAATAAACAGTAAGTATGGAAATTATCATTCTATCTCTAACAGTAGTTGAATTTACCCTATGGTGACCAATAGGAGAGAAAGCCCTTTGGTCACCCTATTATACAATTTACCTTTTTTATGTTCCTTTTATTTGGTGGGTATAGATGTCGCAGCCATTTGGTTAAATTAGCCAGCTTATTGGACGCCTAGGTAGTTCATTAAATAGCTGAAGGACAACTAGCCAAGTCATTGAGCGCAACGTCTAAGCATATGGCTGAATGTCGTGCAGTCATTTAGTTAAATTGTACATTGATGAATTTGTGACGTTTATTATGGGTGAGTATGAGTTCACAAATTATGACTACTTTTTACTAATACCTACCACTAAGTAACTAGTAATAGTGAAATGTTTGTTGACAACAAAGTACATAATACGAATATTAGTCAATAATAACCAGAGGTCGGAGTAGGTAGATTGATTTTATATACTTGCGTCAAGATATTATAATATGGACTTGCCATTTTATCCATAATGTGCGGGAAGTACCGGAAAATGTTCCGGAATTGGAATTATGGAATAAAATAAAATACTGATTTATTTCACCATTAGCTAACACTGGTAGCGTAGATTGATATTATTAATACGTTTTTCACCTTAAACACAAATTCGTGCTAATTTCAAAATTCCGGAACAAATATCACAATAAATATGAAGTTCCGGTATTTTGGAGCGGTTCCGGCATATCCATATTATCCTCTACGTTTGACGTCAACGACCTTAAATCAATCTACCTACTCCGACCTCTGATAATAATTAAGTCGGTCAGTAAATTCAGTATGTTTAGTCCCAAATATTTCGCGAAAACTTGCAGAAGACTTAGTATTATTTGGCATTTCCATATTTTCCTGCTATTTTGACAATATCACACTGAACTTTCACATAAAATTGCACACAAGAACGAAAAATAACATTCACGGTTTGCGCTATTGACGCCATATTTGTTTTGGTGACTACTAGCGCCGCAGGGGAAAAAAAATGAACTAAATTTAAATCATTTGGCTGAGTCTTGGTCAGTCATCAAAGGGCTTACTTTCAATACACCAAGTTTTTAAACGTTGAAGGATTCTAGTTCAATTAACTATTGGCCTAGGCATCCAGTTGGATACCAGCTTTTAACGAGCAGCCTAGGCGTCCAATTAACTGGCTAATTTAACCAGATGGCTGCGACATAGATACTTTGTCTTCTTAGCGTACTGATGGCAAAAAGTTCAAAAATGTTTGGCCCCAAATTCAGCTGAGTATACTCCGCTCACTGACGCAGTCATAAGATCATCAAATACATAGATGACCGAGCATGGGGCACGGGATGGAAGGTACGCCATTGTCTGTGGAGAGGTTCCGTATACGCACTTGAAGTTTGAGCCGTTCGTGGACCCCCATCTGTGATGAGATTGTCTTTGCTCCGGCCGACTTGGGTTCGAAGTGTATTTAGAGATTTCCAAGTCTGCCACGGTAACGCGTGCCCAGGCGGAAGGCTCTCAGATGGTTCATTAAAATTATCAGGGTTGTATACAGCTGCCGCCATAGATTACATCTTACTGTGGAGGCATTACTTTTGGTTGGACTAGCTGGACCGACGCCTTGTATAGATACAATTTTAGGTATATCTAGTTATAATTATTGACGACCGCAGGAATCCTCTAGATGCGAAAAGCACAGAACTGGTTGAAGTGGCGGTGCTTGAGAAGGCTTATATCAAGCAGTGGACGTCTTTCGGTTGAAATGTAGCTGATAATGATGATACTTAATAAGATGTAGATTACAAATGAAATAATAACTGTTTCAGAAATAGATATCGAATGCTTCGACACAGTTACTTATATGGGGCGATTTGAACACGTAGTCACAGTGCGGTGGTTTTGAATATGTACGAATTGGGTATATCTTTATTTGGAGGCCTATGTCCAGCTGTAGACGTCTTTCGGCTGAATTCATGATGATGATGATATGTCACGCCAAGAATGACCGAGGTAACATAAACTCACGCCTTTTCTCCAAACATTGTGCAGTTTAAAAAATAAAAGGAATATTTAAATCCTCAGTTTCCCAGCAAAAAATTTGTAAGTATTTACATTCGCCTCAAAATCATTCACCAGCACTCCTTTAGATAAGCACATTCAATCGAAGACTACAATACTAAACAATAGCTTCTACCAACGAAAGGAATTTCGAATGCAGACGAATGTATAAAACAGCATTCACCCGGGGCGTCACTCCAATGGTTGCGAAGTTCACACAAACTAGTTTGAAATTCGTAAATATTACGACCACCGTCCCACCTGGTTGCTCAGCATCTAAAGGAGAGCGCGCACCGGGCGCATTCAAGTGAAACGTAACAATGAAACGTTCGATGTTACACTAATGCTTAAGTGGGTACTGTAGCACTAGGTTGGACTGAGGTGTTCGTTTCTGTAACTGATCGACGTTGACCAATGTGCGGTCAGCTGTTTTTGTAATTTTTAGTGGAATTTAGATACGATTTTCCAAAAACCATAACCTTTAAGTTTAAATGATAATATGACATATAAATTCTACCTACATGTTACAGTATCATTTAAAGTTTTGAACATTGTTCGAATGATGAAAGTGTTTTTTTTTTGTATTGTAACATTCCAAGTCTACGATCTACAACGTTCACCTCGACAAATCAAACAAACGCAATGTTGAAAAGTGAAACTCGAGCTTTTTACAACACATTGCACGTGACTTCTCCCGGTGTGTGCTCACCTTTAGCCAACTTAATAAAACTTTTGACTGCAATCTTTGAAAGCGGAAACTTTCCAAGAGAATAGATTTATGAACCAACAATGTGATAGTTAGTTTAAATTGAATTGGGATTTACGTGTTGAACCTTACACGGTCTTATGTGTGACTTTATCGCAGTTGCAGAATTGCGCGGAATTTTACCTTCACTGCATTCGAATTTCAAGTCGTATATATACTTTTTTTATAATTACGGTAAGAACCTGTACCCAACCCAGTACGTACACGTGCCTAGAGCTTTATTTCCTAGAACAAACAGTAAGAGAATACCTTTGATAGTTGGTGACTTAAACATTAAAATCCTTTTGATTTTGTTATATATTTTCACGAATGTAGGTATACGCTACTTGATGGCAAATAAACAGTAGCCCCTTATATAAAAACATTGCTTAAAGTTAAGTAGTATTAGCGAGTGATTAAACATTTTTTTTTTTTTAAACATCTGTTAACGTTAAGTAACGTTTATACAAAAGACGGTACAACTTCACCAAAATAAATCAAAACAAAACCCGTTACCAATTACCGACCTATTGATCCCAGCCTCCAGTGTGACTAGTCTTAGAAAACAATTCTCGGTTTAACAAAATAAAGGTAGTTTTGTGAAGAAGATTAATTAACGGTTTGCTAATCAATTCCTGGGCTGCGACACCGGTTTATACAAAAGATCTGCCGGCTTAAGTCTGGCCTGAGTAAGCTTTTCAGCCTAATTATTTTTCCTTACACCTGAGGCTTCTTTATTCGGAATTTATATAGACATTTTTGCTTATAATTAATTTGTTTTGTTGTCCTGTTTTATGAGGAGTTCGGTTTAATTACAAGTCAATTTATGTCATGTTTAAAAAAGAAACCAAATGACGGATGGAAACATTCGTTATAGAATTGTTTCTTAGGGTGAATTTCAAAAATGTAAATGAACGCGATCAGCACACCTAAACCCCGTTCAAGAGCTGTCAGTGTCAACATTCATTGGTGAAATTGGTCCTTAGAGTTCTTTCTATAGTGTATTTAAGTTCATTTCTAGAGGCTATGAACTTGAAAAGCGGGAAATCATTATTTAGTTTAACTATTATTTTGCAACATAACAAAACATGCCGCAAACACGCCTGCAATCCCCGAAAGGTTAGGCAGAGGTACAGCCTTATTTCGCCAGTTAAGTTTAACTCCCATGCCAATCAGGCACAAATCTAGAATCCAAGCTGATACTGAGAAATTCCTGATATAAAAGCCCCAATAATACATTGCTCAACCTGTTAATCGAACCCTTATACTCAGCAATAGAAAGAAAATACATTTATTTAGCACAGACTAAAGGCAAAAGAAGTAAAAAAAATTAATAGTGTAAGGTGCGATGTCGAACACTCGCATTATAGTGTGACAGAAAACAACCGACTTCCGAAAAAACACTACAAAGTGAAAAATAAATTTCGGAAGGCGGTGACTTTGGATATGTATTTTAATTGTTTTGTCACCGCCTTCCGAAATTAAAGTTATTTTTCACTTTGTAGTGTTTTTTCGGAAGTCGGATGTTTTTTTTTTGGAAAATGTTCTTATTTTTCACTTTTATTTATAGTATGTACCTACCCCACTAATTCGAAATTTCATCATCTTTGGGGTCAAAACTATGCATATTTATACGATAGCAGCAATCGCGGTTTATTTTCTGTTATTTTTTTAAGAGTTCCGTTGTCTATCTCCGAAACGCATCATCAAATCTATATGAAATTGAAATGGGACTACACGGAAAGCACCAGCTTTTAAATGAAAAAAGAATCATCAAAATCGGTTCACCCAGTCGAAAGTTATGAGGTGCATTTATTATAGTAGATATGTATGCTTGTATGTGTATTATTAGTTTATAACCTATTTATGAACCAATCTTATTTATTATTAATTATGATATACTTTGTAGTCGTTGTTCCTCTCAACCTAAGCACCTGCCATCTAATCTCTTCACCACCCTTGGTTGACTGGTAGAGAATGCCTAAGGCATTAAGTCCGCCTTTGTACCTTTTTTATGTGCGAGAAGTTTAAATAAATAAATAATAAATAAATAAAAAAACACAGTCGAATTGAGAACCTCCTCTTTTCTTGAAGTCGGTTAAAAAATGCCAGATAACTAGTGCTTGATACTGGTTTTCAACTGGACCTTACCAGTAGCTTTTGCGACCACTAGACTAACGATGCAATCAACCTACGACCTATCAATAACACACAATTAAGAGCGGGCATCACACGTGGGCTGGCAACGCCGCATTTATAGCGGATTTTCGTGATTATTTCCCCATACAAACAAAAGTAAACAATTTTTTCAGCCAAGCACTAGATCGTTGGTATTTACAAGTTTGTATGATATTTTTTTAAAGTTATTTTGGTACTTACTTATGAAAATCGACATAAGGTCAATTATTTTCTATTTGCGTTACTTACTTTTATTAAAGAGTAAATGTTAAAAATAATTATGAATACCAATGAACTAGTGCTTGGCTGAAAAAAAAAACTTTTTTTGTATTTAATGAAATAATCACGAAAAACTACTATAAATGCGTTGTTGCCAGCTCGCGGGGAATGAACGCTCTTATTATCAATTCAAGAGATAAAATTTGAGATTTTATAATAATTGTAAAGACGTTAAGTGTGTCTCACATTAGCTATTCTAAAGGGCTAGACGCAGCATAGATTCTTTGTTTTCCTTATAAGGCACCGTCACTTATTATAATTTTAGTCAAAATTCTTGTCATCGCCGCAAACTTTACTTTTTCTTTTATGTAATTGTAAAATACAGTTTATACCAAATTAAACAATCATACCTCGACGCGAAAGTTTCATTAAATATCACACTCATATAATATACATAGAAATAATCATGATGAATAATATACACCTATACTCACTGGAAACCATCCCGAAATTCAAATGAAATCCCTTGACAGACTTTGAATAGAAACAAAGGCGAGTTGAATTTAAATACACGGGCCACGGACACGGATACTGATAACGATATTGGTCCCAGAAGTCGAAACACAACAGTATCACAATAAATAATTTAGGTAGCCTAAACTGGTAGACTTTCGTGACGTGACCAGAATAGAATATTGACGTTATCAACGAAATTCGCCAAAGTATTGGGATGTTTATAATTAGTAGGAATCGAAATAAAAGTATCGATATTGTAGTAGTTAGATTAATTAATATCCAGTTGTAGAGTTAAGTATATGAGTTACGGAGTATCTGTACCATTACTAAAATGATTAACCGACATAGCTTGCAGAGTAAGCAAGCAGAAGTTTAAAATAATTTTCACCTATCGGAATTATTTACCTACTTAAATAAATCTTAGATCGCGTTTCACCTAGTTTACCATACACAGACACACACACTCTCGGGCAAGTAGGTGCTCACGCCCGGTGCCCTTCGCGGGTGCTGGGCGTCAGGACTTATATTGCACTCACGGACACACAACACTCCCCAAAGACACATTTACCACATCTCCTTTTGTTTTGTAATAAATTCTCGTCCTCTCAGTACTTGGAACATAAAAATGTTGTAGTACGTAAGTGCAATTTAAAATTGTAATTTTAAGGGTGTGAGCCTGGAGATCTGTAATACAGGTCCCGAACCCAGAATAGACTCCAGCTCTCTCAAAGGTTTGAATCTACCTGTAACCTAGATCCATGTACCAAACTTGTACCTTTTTGTACCTTTTTGGGAAGTGTCAGTGGGTTTGTCAAAGGCCCGATGGCCAGTGGAGCAGACGGACCCTGGAGTGGAGACCGCGGATCGGTAGACGTAGTGTGGGACATCCCACAACTAGATGGACCAACGACGGCTGAAGCGGTGGACAGGGAGTTATGGCAGAATCTGGGAGAACCCTATGTCCAGTAGTGGACTGCGATTGGTTGAGTTAATTGAGTTGATAGCACGATTCCCATGCCATCCACACGAACATTATTTATAACGAATATTGGAAACAAAACTGTCGACGGTACTCAAACTTCGCTTGAAAACTATCGAGTATATAGTTTTCAAGCGAAGTCTAGCTAAGTATCGTAAAAGAAATATCGATACTACTTGAGTTGGTATCGATACTTTTTCGAATCTCTATTAATAACTATGAACTAATAAATTATTAGTATCGCGATCGAAATTATTTCCAAATAGATATTATTTGAATACGTAATGGGTTGGTAGACTTATTGGGATTAGGAAGTATTAATAGCAAGACGTAATTGATTTTGGGAAATAAACGGTGGAGATATTGGAGGAGGTATTCGAGGTAATAATCGTAACTACTGTTACATATTTAAAACTTGAAATGAATATATAGACATTTGCGTTTATCTATGCTATCTATAAAGAGGTAACATTTTTGAGTTTGTATTTAGTGGGTCTTCGGAACTACTGATCCGTTTCTGCAAATTTCACTAATTAGAATCTACAGTATTCCCGCAGTTATATTTCATACTGCGGGCAGAAGCTAAGCACACACACTTTGCATAAATGGGAATTGTTATGTATCATTCTCTTTAAGATGGTATTACCTACCGCATTTAATCTTAGGAATTTTGGATAGTTTTCAACCACCCCAACTAGTACTCAAGCATTTGTGTGTAGTAGAATTTGATTAAGTTGCCGGCTTGCCCACTGCCTATTTACTAGGCAATCCAATCCGTCTACGAGGGGCGACAGTGGCGCCGCGCTTCCCCGTGTTTTTTAACTTCAACTATGAATGATTCGTTCGATTCGAACTACACGAGACGACCTCGTGTCAAAACCTTTTTTCTAATACGAAATGGTTCTTCTGTGATTTTGTGCTACACCCCATCAAGACACGAACAATAACAATAACCAACACCTGTTGAAATAAATGTGCAGGGAAATTTAGCTGGATTTAGGACGACTGGACGACCCGAGCCCAAGGGTGCGTGAGGCGAGTGGCAGGAGTTTGCAGCTAAGTGTTCATTTCAAATCCACAGTTTCATACTACACAGGAATGTTTTTTTATTCTTTGTAAATCCATAAAGAAATTAATGTTCTTGTCAAACAAAACCTACGACGAAGTAACTATATCTACTTTTGTCCAATTAAAGCCATAGAGACTAAATCGAAATTTTTGTAACAAGTAACAAGTCGAAATTATTACTAGAAAGTACTAAAAACGTTTCGTATAATATAAGAACCCGACTACCGAGTATTGTAGCTACTTCTGAAGAATGTCACAATAAATATTTCCCTTTAACAGCCAGATCAAATAACAAATAACCGGATCAATGCCCCAAGGGAAGGCTTTTAGAAGCAAGTACTATGGAAATTACCTTCCGAACTCAAGGATATAAACACAAGCCTAATTGCCAATGCAAGGGCTTAGAGACCGTTTAATTTCGATACTCGAAATTGTTCTACAATAAAGTAACTGTAATGTTTAATCTTCTCTACATAGTATGAAACAAAGTTGCTTTTCGTGTCTGTACCCTTAGATCTTTTAAGGACGCGTTTGCAAATCTGACAAAAATAAGCAGATTTTTGGTGCTTTTTGCGGCAAAAGTAAACTAAACCAAATGTTACCAATAATTGCCAAAGATAGATTACTTCTTCATCTTCAAATAGTTGCAATTTAATACTCGAATATTTTGGCTTTTACCATTGTAGAGATTATAAATTCAATTAATCAATCAATCAATCAATCAATATTTTTATTGTGGATCATAGGTAGGTACAAAATACAGGTCTTAAATAGATAATTGTGATCAGCTACGTCCCGCCCTTTGGGCATACAACAGTCAAATTAGAATTACAATTACATTAAAATTTCACATAAAATATAAAACAAACATAAAAATAAAATGGAACGAATTAAGGTAAAAACACATCAGTGGGTCACTGAACGCATCATGACTGAGGGGGACTATATTGGAGCAGTGATTTTTCTGATAGGAAGTCTTTTATTGAGTAGTAGCACTTTTTTACTAGTAAATCATGGAGACTCTTTTTAAATTTTTTCATTTCCGTAATTATCCTAATAGGCCCCGGAATATTATTAAAGATGCATGAAGCAGTACAAAAGATACTTTCATGCATTAGATGAGTCTTGCTAGCTACTGTGCGCAATTTGTCCTTACTCCTTATTCATATTATTATTTTGTTTTAGATTTGATGGAATGACCTGAAGGTGTACTTTGAAGTCTGCTACTGGAACTAGTAGACGCGCAGGGTTAGGTGTGCCAAGTCTGGACTTGTTTTGTTAATTACGTTGAGATCTTACCTCCGGACTTGATGGAGTGACCTGAAGGTGTACATGACTGCTACTGGAACTAGTAGACGAGCAGGGTTAGGTGTGCCAAGTCTGGACTTGTTTTGTTAATTACGTTGAGATCTTACCTCCAGACTTGATGGAGTGACCTGAAGGTGTACAAGACTGCTACTGGACCTAATAGACGAGTTGATCTAGGTGTGCCGAGTTTGGGCTCGTTTTGTTAGTTACGTTGAGATCTTACGTCCGGACGATGATAGACCTGAAGGTGTACTTTAAAGACTGAACTAATAAACTAATAAAGCTACCTGATAAGAATGTTTATAGTTTAAATACCTCTTGTAAAGCAAATATTGTTTTAGATGCCAAAGCCTAAGACGTTTGGTAAAAAACTCGTAATTAACTTCCTGCCTGTAGAATTAACACAGAAGAGAAGAACCTTCTAGAATTAATCGATCCAGAATTCAAAAGAAATATGAATAATATAATTAAAACTAAGAATTGATAAAAAAGTATGGTGTTTTTTCCTTAGTTTTATTCATTTTTATCATTTACTAGCTCCTAGCCCGGCTTCCTAAATGCGTAACACACTTGGAATGGCAATCCATTCCAATTTAATAGTCCAACAATAACCATTGTATGGTTTTTGTTGCCGTGCAAACTATTTTTTAAAGATTTTTGAAGCAATGAATAAAGTATAAGTATATTAGCACAGTGTGTGTGACATATAAACGCCTATTCTTTCTTCTTTTTCTGCTCTTTTGTTTTCGAAAACCCACTTGCATTTGCTACCATAACATTATAATTACGAAATAATAAATAAAACAAAAGAACATGAGCTTATGTTATTTTGTATTTAATTAATCGTTTTCAAATAAATAGTCGCGCAAATTGCAACTAGTACTTTCTTACCAACCAATCAGTGTACAATAAAATAAAATAAATGGTAATTAATCTACTTTTTTGAACACAAAACGTCACAAACTTTTTGAAAAAAAATAATCAATGTAAGCATTAAAAAAAGACATGGCTAAAAATTAAATGATAGTAAGCTCAAGTATCAAGCCGTGTCAGTTTACTCATAATTTCGCCGCTTCGCGCAAATTGCTGTGTGTGTGAGCCGTGCACGTGTAGTAGTAAGACTCAATACCTGGAATGGAAGCGCGTTAAGTCGTAAATGCGTCCTTAAACTACGCAACGGATTTTAAAGCGGTAATCATCAATAGACAGAGTGATTCAAGAAGGTTTATATAGATTTATAATACATGCATAGCGGCTGCAACCACTGGCAAAAGCTAGTTTAAAATGCTAATTTTTCTTCTAAGTCAGTGTGGGATTAAGATGTTCTTCACTATAGTCAGTAAGATTTGTGTGTGAGAGAGAGTATTATGTGTAGTGGTCAAAAATATCAGCACGTGCTACTCAGTCAATACTATAGGTGCTGCCTGCCCATAATTCTCTAGACGAACTTAAGCCAGCCGGTACAGGTATTAGGAATGCTATCGAACATAAAGGATCTATCTTGCTGATATACAAGCACCCTAATTGCGTAATTAATGACAATCTGAACTATTTTGAAGGATATCGCTAATCCATTGCTTTATACGTTCGAAAAATTCGTCTGCTCAACAAAGTGAATAACGCAATGAATGTTGTTGAACGGTCAAAATGCAAGCCATTTCCACTGTTAGTGTGTTACGTAATTACCCCGCTGATCAGAATAAGACAGCTCTAATAAATAGTTTGGATGCAACAATAATTGTGCTTTTTTTTTTCTTAAACAGATATGTTAAAGAATCGTTGCTGTTAAAGGAAAAGAATCTTACATGTACTGCTGTTATCACAATTATTGTTGCATCCAAACTATTTTCATCACGAATATAATTATTTTGAAAATTTGGCAGGTCCTGTAGAAAACAGGACTTGCCGAATTTTCTGATCATGCTCCGTTACTATAAACAAAAACGTATCGTGATGTACCAATTTTGCCTCCTTCAGCGAAGCAGTTATGCTCGCAAAGAGGGGGGCGGCGCACGCGAGGGAGATGCAGTACATGCGCCCTCACAGCCGTGGCCTTCGCAGGAGTCGCCCTCGGCGTCGGGAATCCCAGGCTGATTCCCGGCCATCGTAGGCACAGGCTTGCGGACGGCGAGTAATAGGTAGCTCGCTGTCCGGTAAGGACCAAGCTCG
Source organism: Polymixis lichenea (assembly GCA_949091785.1). Classification (NCBI taxonomy): domain Eukaryota; kingdom Metazoa; phylum Arthropoda; class Insecta; order Lepidoptera; family Noctuidae; genus Polymixis; species Polymixis lichenea. The sequence continues at coordinate 17,164,242 of OX420945.1, read as the reverse complement.
GGTCGACGGCGCGTTGTGTTCCACGCGCGCCTCAAAGAGATGTCATCAGCAACTGATGGGGCCCGCTAGGGCCGATGCCTGCCAGGGGTGCGGGTTGTTCGAAAGAGATACCGCGGCCCCTGGCACACAGGCAACTGAGGGAACACGGGTGGGTTTTAGTCAGTTAAAGTCTGACACGCCCTCCCGCTCCGCCCAGAGCGGGAGAAGTTATTTGATGATCAAAAAAAAAAACCGTACCAATTTTCATTTTCAATTTGGGTATATGCATACGTAGTAGCTAATTTTACTTATGATAGCTACTTCCAAATAGGCGATCTGTTATGGTATTTTTTTATTACATAGGGAATATTATTATAGGAATCCGCCATTAATTGCTCTTTTTCTACCCTGAATGAAACGTCAATATTTACAATTAATCAGTACTCACTAAACACTTGAAGAAATAAGTGTTAAGTAATAAAAAGCACCTTCTTTTAAAGAGACCGATAGCCCAACAGTTTCATTTGTCTTACTCCGTGTAGACGCGCCCTTACAAAAACTTTGATCGATGTGCTCCCGTTTTTATAAACACCTGTTTTGGCCTGTTTATTGTTTGTTGTTTACGAACATGTTTTTCGAACATCAATCTTGGCTTGAGATCGGATGTCAAATTAGCGAGGGGTTCTGCGAACATGGGTGGAATTGTAAAGTTTATTTGAGAATATTAATGGTCGCTACTGCAGGTAGAATTGGGTTATTAGAGTTGAAAATAGTTTTTTTTAAAATTATTGATTCTAGAGTGGATGATAATTTGGATTTTGATGTAAATACTACTTTACCCCAGTGGCGAAAGCACCATATAACACGATTCCTACCAGCTACCCTTCAGGGATTCGCATCGGCAATTCTATCGCTAATAAAAAATGGCACGTCATTAGTGGCTAATATTGCCAAAAATATAATTACACTTCGGGTATTTCATTTAACATAACATTCAAACAACAAAAACGGTGCCAAAGCGTCATAATCGGGAACGAAACATTCATACAACAGCGATCCCGTAACCATGTGACTTTAGGTCACGTGACACCGCTTGATATGGACGACAGCAAACCGCTGTATAGAATGTTATGACAGAATCAGATATAGAAAAATGCGTCAGCAAGAACGAGATAGAGGAAAATAGCACATTTATTTGGTTTTCAGCTGTTTAATTTTATTGTATTTAATTATTTATACTTAATCCTGTATTAATTTTAGAATGATAGCTCATGAGTAACCAAATAGTAAGTATTCTTTATTGATAAGCCAGTAAGTTAAAGCCGACTTCGCTTCGGCTTCTCTCTTAGAAAAATTGACACCTCGCCGCTGCTTTACCCCATGACTTCGTGTTGGCTGTCTAATGTGGACCAGTGGTCGTTTGTTTGGTCAACCTCGTCCACCTATATTTTTCGGGATCTACCGCCACGCCTTCTGGCTGTCTCAGATCTCCACATAATAACTATTTTGGCTCAGAGGTCATTGGGCATGCGGCAAACGTGGCCAGCGCGGTCCCACTTCTCAATTCCGATTTTTTGAACAACGTCACTAAGCTGTGTTTTGGAGGGCAGTGGCTTTTGCCCAGCAGTGCGATGATACAGGCAGCAGTAACAGTAACTAATTTGCCCAGGGCCCGGAAATAGGACATATATGGTATCTCTACCTCTACCCAATCTTTTGGGCATGTACAGGCCTAATATTATCTTATGTTAGTATAGAACATTTCCGTAGCAGTCTCCAAATAGACCGGTTTAATAAATTTTAGGTGAATTTGTTATTTACTGAACACAATAATACTTTATTAGTACTGCTGCAAGCAATAATTTATGTGACATTATGCAACATGTATCAAATAAAAAATTGATGGCCTAGTCCTGAAACTATTTAAAAAGTATAGCTTACACTTATAAATACAGAATAAACAATTAAAATACGATTCAAGAACTATAAAGAAATCCTGAACGATACATTTATTATTGAGAATATATATCGAAAAACGACTACAACAGAAACATAATAATTCCTTACTTTAACAAAAGTATATAGGGGCACAATTCCATTTGTATGAGAAAAGGTCTCAAAATGGTCCGCAATATCCCTACTAATCGGATCCCGCGGATTGATTCAAATATGTCAGCCATAATCCTCTGGGGAACAGCCCCTAATACGTTTGAGTATATTACTAACGTTTACTGATAGTGAACTAAAATAAAATACAAAGGTTGGATTCGTTTTTCCTCGTTTGAACTATTTTCTAAAATATCAACTTCTATCCCCTGATGTACGTCAGTCAGCGAGAAAATCGATAAACACTTCAGTTTCTTAATTAAGATACATATTTCATCAAAACCGGAACAGAAATAAAATTTAAAAAATATTAAATTCTGGCTCAACAATGGCAGTAACAAAGTTTACAATAATTTTGTGTCAATTTAGATGATGTGTTAGTAGTCTTATAGTTTTGCATCTAGCTTGATATTTTTACGACAAAACAGAAGTAATTAGTAGGGCTTATGGCTAACTAATAACAGTCGCACGAATCTATCGATCAGGTTAAGGTACGTTAGCCACGGTTTGTCCCCACCATCCACATGGGTGACCACGTCGTGACGACAACGGCTTGACGTGCCTCGGAAAGCACGTCAAACCGTTCATCCCGGCTGTCATTCGTGGATCTTTAACAGTGGTTACGGGTCGTCAGAAGCCTGAAAGTCTGACAAACCAGTCTTACCAAAGACTATCGCATTACCCAGGAACTTGATTGTGGAGGTCAGATAGGCAGCCGCTCCAAGTAAAATGCTGGTATTCAGCTGCATCCAGTAAGACTGAAAGCCGACCCTAACATAGTTTTTTGAGGCTAGGCATAGGCTAGGCAGATTGGTTGAACATAGGGAACTAGTGGTAGTGGGTAGAATAAGGAGCAGCCGTAAGGATAATTATGAGTATGAATTGTGATAAATATAACTTGTAGGGAAAACCATTTTTTTTTGGGTGGAAAATTATCAAATAACTTTTCCCGCTCTGGGTGGAGCGGGAGGGCGTGTCAGGCTTTTACTGACTAAAACCCACCCGAGTTCCCTCAGTTGCCTGTGTGCCAGGGGCCGCGGTATCTCTTTCGAACAACCCGCACCCCAGGCAGTCATCGGCCCTTTTGGGCCCCATCAGTTGGTGCTGACATCTCTTTGAGGCGCGCGTGGAACACAACGCGCTGTCGACCCGGGCTTGGTCCTTACCGGACAGCGAGCTACCCATTACTCGCCATCCGCAAGCCCGCGCCTACGGTGGCCGGGAATCAGTCTGGGGTTCCCGACGCCCAGGGCATCTCCTGCGGCGGCTAGGGCCGTGAGAGCGCATGTACTGCCTCTCCCTCACGTGCGCCGCCTCCTTCTTTGAGGGCAAACCAATAAAGTTTGAAGTAAGGGCAGGAAAATAATGTCAATTAATATAACTTTTGTACCAGATTAGCTTGTTAATTGCTATTAATGAGAAATTGCAGACCATATGTCACTACTTATGTAATTTGTCACTAATTACTGTCGAACATTCCGATCTGATCCGAGAACTTTATCGATATTTACGATGATTACTGACAATATCTGCACTATTTTCCCATCCAATCAGAAGTGAGCCACAAAAGGGCTTCTGCTAGAAATAAATATAAATACGAATTAAATGTATCTCAATGTAGTTGCAAATATTTAGGAGTAATGTATATGTTAATGCCATTCAGTTGTTTAACAGGGTGCCTAATTTGTTTAAGGAACTTCCTATCCCCATGTTCAAGAAAAAGCTGACACAGTGGCTATTGGATAAATGTTTTATGGCATTGACGAATATTGTAAAAATCCAAGATGACAGGTAGTAAATTTTGACTTTGATTTTAAAGTAACAATTAGGTACCTAATTATAATAATATCAATTCATATCGGACTGAATGTAAATCGCCAATCTTGAAATTAATTGTACTAAGCTATGTAACAATGACATTTGTACATCACATCTTGTGGTAGAATGTACAGAACTTATAAAAATATTAACACCATACTATGTAAAAATACATTCCTACAAATAAATAAATAATATATGCACAGAGCATATTACATCGAAAACTTGTTGTTCTTGTCAGATTTCACTTAGTTTGTAGAGCTTTAGCAATAGAAACCAAGTGATCTGAAAAAAATTGAGATATTTTATTTTAATATTTCAAAACGTAAGTTTTTATATACCCACCCCATGGGCAGCAGATAAATAAGGCGTAACCAAGGTATAAACTACCGGATGTGTAGCTGATTCATCAATGCTACGCGGCGTAACTGACATAGCTCGCAGCAATGAATTGGTAGCAACAGCTACATCGCGATCGTAGCTGCTCTACGCAATCCTAAATTACACAGGACGTACAGTCATAGTACAGATTATAGCAGATTTGCGACCTATTCTGTGTTCGCATAGTGTAAGTTAAATACTACCTTCCAGAATCAATTTGCCGACGGACGCGAAGAACAACTTTCATTTATATGTCATCATCATCTGAATAGCCTTTTCCCAGCTACGTTGGGGTCAGCTTCTAGTCAAACCGGATGCAGCTGAATACCAGTATTTTACACAGAGCGACTGCCTATCTGACCTCCACAACCCAGTTACTGGGTAATATGATACCCCTTGGTGAGACTGGTTTTTCAGACTTTCGCGCTTCTGACAACCCGTAATGACTGATTCACGAATGACAGCCGGGACCAATTGCTTAACGTGCTTTCCAAGGCACGGAGGGGTCATGATATGTAAAGATGGTCACCCATCTACTAACCAACCGCGTCAAGCGTAGCTTAACCTGATCGATCGACCCGTGCAGCTGTTATCACTCAACCACAAGCCCCTCTTTCATTTATATGTGTAGAAAATAAATTACATAAATTTAAGGTTTCAGTATAAACTGTAACTTTTATAAATAATATGTCCTAATTTGATAGCAACTAAAAGTTGTTAGAACAACATGTTTGGTAATAATTTTCAAATACTGATTACATACTCGTATAGTACAAAAAACTAACATCCGTGAATTTTTAACAATTTTTTAAAAATATTTTGTTACTTTCAACAGTACATGAAACATTTGTTTTACTTTTTACACGGGGTGAAAATAAATAAACGAAAATAAACACAGAAGAGGTAATAAAACACTGCACCACAAATTTTCCAATAGCCACGTAGTACGGTTTAAAAAAAAATCGTGCGGCCATTAAAACCTGTAAATGGGTCCGCAATTTCGATGTCGACGTCGCATCGCCCATGTTCCCATTAGTAGGTACCAGGTTGCCACAGACATGTGGTACGACAGCCTGTGCTTGTTTACCGAGTGCATTTTAGGATTAAGGAAATGTTTTTGTAGGAAAATACTTGGATAAATAAATTTGAAAGATTGTTGTGTTTGATTTCCAACACTTGACATGTTACAATAGGCTAAATAATTAATTCTGAACTTTTAACAAATACTCATATACTCATGCTTCAAACTACAGAACGCCTCCTGCTACAATCTTTAGATACTCCTGTTTTATTTGTTATAAATGTCATATTTTTTTATGTGTCTCTGTTTATTTTATTTTGTTACTATTTATATAGAAATCAGTAAACCAGCCTTTGCTACCGCACGTTTTTTCGGGTGGCCACTGAAGTGATGTAGAACAAAATTACTCATAGCAGGAATAGTCGACAGTTTACTCGTGACTGTCGTCGCCGCAGGAGACGCCCTGGGCGTCGCACAGTGGGCTGAAAATCGATCTTCATAGACGGGAAAGATTTCGACTTTTTTTTTTTTTTTTTGCCAGAAATGGGTTTAGGAATCGTATATAGATCAATTTAATGCTATTTAAGTTTTGCAATAAAAGTTTTTCTTTACTATATAGCACTTGGTATATGAACATAAATGGAATAGCAATCGATTCAACATAACAACTAATAACAAGGAAATGGTAATTATATAAATATTTTTGTAATTTAGTGACAGTAGTTAGATAATGAGATCTAATGCCTTCAGTATCTACTATATTGATACCCTTCTCTGCATTGTTTTATAAAATATGCATTATATTACAAAAAAAAATGTGAATGACTGATTCATAATTAAAACTAAACTTGAACAATTCAAAAATCTTTAATAAATGAAAAATATTTAAACAAATAAAAAAACATAATTAAAGCTACAAGCATCCTAAACATCTATCTCAGATTCATCAGACTCTGTGTCATAAATAATGTCATTTATGTCACAGAACTCGACATCACCTGTTACTTCGGTTCAACAATTAAAAGATCCAAAGTTTCTTGCCTCATCTTTGTTTTATGTTGAGCACAATGCATTATTGGCCGTGTTGCAGAAACGTAAGGATCTGAAGTCAGAAGCATCATCTTTATTATATCCTCATTGTTGCTCGTCCTATTTATTTTACTTGAATGGTGCTCTCTGTATCTGCGAAAGTCTTTGTTACGCGCTTCAGATGCTTCTTCAGATAGATTTCCAATCGGTACAATGGAGTTTTTGATGATATCAGCTCCGTGAATCAACAATTTATGTACTGTTGCTGACATAATATATAGTACCAATGATAGAACAGTAGGTCTCTCTCTGCGGTCGTACACAGAACGTCTGCGTTGAATATCGATGTTTTCACCTGATGTAATTGCTTGTAAAATAATTGCGAATCTGCGCACTATTTCTTCATCCAAGCCGGTAATAGCTGGCGTTTTTTCAGGAAATGTGAAGAATTTGCTTGCCGTATTTCCGTCATTTGTTATCCCTGATCCTCCCTGATCTGGAGTTAGGGCTTCTGATAGACATCGTAAAGCAGGGGCTTTACGATGTCTATCAGAAGCCCTAACTCCTCTCGAAATCTCTCTTGTATCTGTTTCTTCCTCTGCTGCATCACGGATTTGTTGTCTTCTCCTTTGACAGACCAAGTTTTTAAGTCTTGTCTGTATGTTGTGTGCAAAAGACACTCCATGCTATTAATTTGAGCATGCAAAGGTGACCAACCAAACTTAATCATATCAGATAACACTTCTTTACGCAATACTGCATCGAGATCGTTCATCTGAGATGGTTTCGCCAAACACAAGTAACACACAGCACTGGAGCGAGCTTCTGATAGCTATGTGCACACTTTTCCATCAATCATCGTCATGACGAGATTGTGTTTAACTTCAATGCCCTCAACACATTTGGATGGGCATAAAGTTTTTAGCTCATTTTCTTTGACGAATATAAATTTTAGAAGTCGACAGAATACTGTAGTGCACCGCTTAGGATTTTCCCATATAGTTACTTCCTTTCCAACTGCAGCAGTCAGTTTTTAGGGAACTAAAGTCGTTATAAAAATGGCTTCATCAGTCTGTCCTTCTTCCATTTTTTGTTTATATTTACTTTGGCTTGATGACCCATTGAAACCCCATTTTGATAATTTTAAGAACTGGTGAGGCGGCTTGTCTGGTAGACTTTGAGTATACTTTGCACAGTTATGTCAAGAAGAGCTTGAAGAGATACCTTAGCCATTGTATCTGCAAAACTAAACGCCTCCTTTAGAGGGTAACATACTAATTTAGCCTGCTGCACTTTATAATACGATGGATAAATATCAGATGCACCCTCGCGAATTGTAGATTCTCGCTATGTAATATATTGCCACTTCGAGAGTTTAAGTGACAGCAGCAATCCAAGCGCTTTCTCCGGAGTAAAAGTACATTTCTTGTGCTTCTGAGTTTTGATTAGTTGCGAAAATGTTGCTACCTCTTCAGGATTTTTCATTAAATAATCAATGACTTCAGCCAAATTTTCTTTGCCATCTTTCTTTAACTTACTTACTGTAGCGTAAGCTAGTTCGTCACTGTGTTGTTTATTCTGTTCTTCAATCCTCCGTTTTTTCTGTTTAGTACACAATTCTACAAATAGTTTACGAGGACTAAAACGCTTAGTTAGTGTTCCAACACATACAGATAGGCTGGTTGAAGGTGCTTGATACTCTGTAATGGCATCCTCTGCAGCTTGTTGCGGAACAACACAAGATGGCCAATCCACTGTTAGCGCCAACCAGTCTTCGTAATGTTTTCTTAAATGTTTCAGGGTTTTTTTTTGGCGTTCTTCCATCTTTTTACGACAGCTTGACTGAATCATCGACAAAATTCCTTTAAAGTATGGCTGTCTTCTTTCGAAAGATTTAAATCAAACTGAGACACAACAGTTCGCAGCAATGCAAGGTGGTTACCCAGCTTGCCAGACTGCTTTAAAATAACATAGAAGTCAAGGTTATGAACTAAATTCACTTGTTCCATTTTGGAAAAATAGGTTATCACTCTTTGGAATTACAAATTCAAATGAAAATAGTAATTAAATGTACACGATTTATACTTAAGGTTCGAAAAAACTATGTAGAAAGGGAGGTATTTAGTTAATGAGATCTAATTATCTTAGTAATAGGACATTTATCATAATTTTCTTGTTGTAACTTTTTAATAATGGCATTTTTAATCCTACATATTTTTTTACGCCCGCTTTTAAATTGTATGAATTTTTAATTAAACAAAAAATTATTAAATTCATAACGTGCACACAAGGCACCCTTTGTCAATAACGCCGAGTAAAATCCACAAAATTAAAAATTTATATGCGTATCACCATTTTGTACCACATAGGCTGAACACACAATTAAGTGGAAGGCTACTTATTAAACCGGCCTAAAGTCACAGTCAGCCTCTCACCCTAGGGCGCACTAATGAATACCATTGTCAAAGCACAAACACCGCCTCATTTTCTATTCCCATTTTGATAACCCTTACCCACCACTGTGCCACAGAAAAAACACACCCGACCATTTTTATTGACGCGCTGTGTGCGGCTTCATTTTCCGCGCAATATATTTTAATCTGTGTTATTTCGTAGGGACCAAAGTTTTACAAGACCTTGTTAAAAGCGTGTCTTTGGTAATTTCGCTAAAAGGGGCCGGCTGGGGTCAAGTGTCACATCTATATGTTAATTGTGATTTCGTGCACCTTCGCCCATGGTAATAGAGGCGCACATGTATAGAATTAACCATGAAGGGACAAAGTAAATAGGCGTTCGTGTTTTCACGAATGAAGTGTTTTTTTTTCGGGCTCTTTCGAATTCAATTGGCGTACTTGTGATGAAAGTGGCTTGACTTACCAAAGAGTTGTTACATGTTTCATCTGTGAGAAAAGGTGTATAAAATACCTATTGTATTCATTTTCTCTTTTTCTGTTTTCTTTTGAAGGTAATATTACTTTTAGGTACAATTTTATCAGGTTGCTTGCTTGTACGGGTGTGTCATTTTTATTAAAGAATGTACAAGATTTACATGATATATAGACTAAAAGACATTAAATAATAGTAATAATATATATATGTATAACAGAACAAATGCAAAAGAATCACAGGGCATTAAAAAAATCATCCGCTGCGCTGTCAATTGAAAAAATGCCCAAAAGGTTGGAAATTGCCGCGGTTTATGCCGTTGCCGATTCTTGTGCCAGAAATAGGCTAGCCCTTTGGTCACGTGAAGAGTCGACCAACCGCTTGTCGTTGTCTCGAATGTATGGGTTAGATTCTATGTACATACCTTTACCTCATTTATATTTCAAGACTTGTTTTAAACCGACTTCATTTATTTTATACCCAAGTTACAAAAAATAAAATCATTCAAACTCACACAAACCAACCTTTCACTAACCCAGCATTTTCCTACCTCTCCTGTCAAAGTCGTAACGGCTCAAAGTGTCTATAAAAAGCGATATCAATAACTGTACTTAAACTCGGTACTGAATAGACCGCAGCGCTGAGAGGGTTAGCGTACACTTTAATGAGAGCGAACGCGCGTTATTAATACTAATGGCAGTAATGGCCGGGCCTTGTGCAGTCAAGATACGGAATTACATGGAACTAGTAAATACCGCGCAACTTTAAATCATTTATGAACTCCCGGTTATAAAAATGAAATAGGTACACCTACCGGTACCGATTTTCATTTGTTTTTGTTTTAGTTGATTGGGTTTTTAGTTGGGAATTAATTGCTTTGCAGTTTCTATAATTTTGTTTTGTTAGTATATGATACAGCTGTTGTAACGACTTCTCATCTAAGTAGTTGGTAGGACATGGAAAGTTAACTAAATTATAATACTAGCCCGTAATGTAAGTTCATTTCTCATAAGGTATACCTAGTGAAGGAACAACTATGACCTAATCACGTACCGTAAATAATATTAATATTTCGGTAACTCCAATTCAGAGCAAGGATTGATTACAATGACGCTCTAAGGTATAGTTCATGTCTGAAAATGTTCATACAATAATGAGCACGTCTAGCCTACACCTAGCAAAGATCTCCGCAAACGTCCGTCTGATTGGTAGCGTCGTGTGTCGGGTCGTTGAGCTCCCTAAATAGGGTTGAGCTATGCGATAACTGATTTATGAGTACCGTCTGTCGGGATAGATCATCTTAGAGGTGTGATGGCTCTTTCCTTGAAAGGGTTTTTCAGATGTTGCCCTATATTGTGAAACTTTCATAATAGTTCTAGCATTATGTTTGGGATTTGAAAGGGAAGTGGTCTTATAGTTTGTTTTGGCTTTATTGGCAAAGATTGCCGGAATGATTAGAAAAAGGTCGAAACTTTAAAAAAAACCAATAAACTAAAATATTTTTATTTTAAGATTTAATCATTGTTAGAGGTACCAATAGCCAAGATGATCAAAAAGGAACGTCACCACTAATAAAACTTCTAAGTTATACTTCTTCAGAATACTTTAGAGCGTTGTAGTAGGTCATCGACCTTTATGCTCACCATCAAACTCTCCCAAGTAAACTTTACTCCAATAACCATAACATGTTATTACCATAAAATGTTTCAAACATGAAAAGCGATAACATGTGACAACCAGCAACCCGCGATGAGCTCACGTGGTGTATAACGGCCCATTTTCTTTCCCAGAGAGTAGGCCGTCCGCAAGCCCGAGCCTACGGTGGCCGGGAATCGGCCTAGGATTCTCGACGCCCAGGGCGTCTCCTGCAGTGACTACGCGACGTGCGCCACCCACCTCTTTGCTTCGCAGAAGGAGGTGACGGCTTCCTATGCACTCTCGCTCCGAAGCAAGAGATAGCCGCCGCCGATCGCCTCCACGAGGACACAGTGGTGCTCCGCCCAAGCCGGGCAGACCTCCACCGTATGCTCCACCATGTCCTCCGGGCGATATACGCAGTACCAACATGTGGTTCTAACAACTTTTAGTTGCTCTCAAAGATGTAACTAATCAAGATTCTTGGTATTATATAAACCCTTAAAGTTGTAGACTGAGATCAATTTGGATCTTACTGACATATTATTTATAAAAGTTACAGTTTATACTGGAATATTACATTTATGTAATAGTCGTTTTTCGCGTCATAATCTATACGTAATCTATACTGTACGTCCTGTGTAATTTCGGATTGCATTGCTATAACCGCGACGTAGCTGTCGCTACAAATTCATTGCTACGAGCTACGAGTATGTCCGTAACGCCGCATAGCATTGACGGATCTGCTACGTATCTGGTAATGTATTTCTTGTTAACGCCTTATTTATCTGCTGCCATAGGGTATTTAAAAAGTTTTTTTTTAATAAATAATAAAATAAAACATACAACTTTTCGCAGATGACTTAGTTTCTTTTGCTACAGCTCCACATACTAAATGAAATCTGTCAAGAACAACAAGTTTTCGATAGAAATTAAAATCTCTGTGCATTTTTAGATCACTGACATATTGTTAGCAATCATCATAAATATCAATTAAGTTCTGACTGCATGCTTGGAATGTTCGATAGTTATTAGTGACAAATTATATATGACCTTATGGTCTGCAATTACTCAGTAATTAACAAGCTAATCTGGCACAAGAGTTATGTCTAAGTAGAGGAGAGAGTAATTAACTTCATTTTCCTGCCCATAATTCAAACTTCGTTGCTTTCCCCTACTGTTATACACCGTGATATTTTAGTCGTCTTACAACGGCAGCCCACTTCATGTATCTAATGACTACTAATCATTTATTAAAAAAAAAAAATGTTTTTGAACATATGCTTAATTAAAAAATGAAAATATCATTCACTAAGACGCATGACGTAGTTTGAAACACCCTGTTATGGAGATGGAATTAATGATGGGATGTTATGATAGGTAGGTAGATATCTTCTACCGATTGATACGTAAACATTATTAACAGGGAGGGTGTTTCATAATTCTAGAGCATTATTTATTTTCCTTTGTACCTATTATCTAAATTAATTGTAACAATCTTTTAATCGCGCCTAGACGTATTTTATGACGGATACATTGTGTGGACCACCTTTGTAAGACGACTAAAATGTCACGGTGTATATATCACAATTCATACTCATAAGCCGGTTGTCGCTGAAAACCACCGCTGGGGCTCTGTCTTGCATAGGGTTGCAGCAAAATGCTGAGCGATAGCCGTTTTGTGTGGATGTGACGCATGTTTCCCTCAACCTTTTTTTATTATTTTTTGGTGTGTTCCTGGTTTTTGCGTCATGTTTACCGCAAATAAACGTTTTTTCTTTCTTTCTTTCATAATTATCCTTACGACTTGCTCCATCCGCTAACATAAGTTACCTATGTTCGACCAATCTACCTAGCATTTTCCTAACTATGTTGGGGTCAGCTTCCAGTCGATCCGGATCCAGCTCAATACCTTATTTTACATGGAGCGACTGCATATCTGACCTCCACAACCCAGTTACTAATTAATACGATATCCCTCGGTAAGACTGGTTGTCAGACTTTCGGGCTTCTGACGACCCGTAACGACTGTCAATGATCCTCGAATGACAGCTGGGACCAACGGCGTAACGTGCTTTCCAAGGCACAAAATCCCTCATCTTGATATGTAAAGATGGTCACCCATCCACGAACCAACCGTGGCAAGCGTAGCTTAACCTGATCGATCGACCCGTGCAGCTATTATGACTTAGCTACAAGTTGGGTATTATATTCTGCAATTTACCGTAAACTGTAATAAGCCCTAACCTCGTGATATCTATATAGACACTCATAAATTAATCAGACGTCTGTCCGGTGACGAGGGTCGTGACATATGGATTATATTGACAATCCTGTGCGGCTATTGTTGAAGTTATAATCTCTTGGTCACCTTTATTTTTATAATTTTATTTCGGTTTTTATGATAATTTGATTAAACCGTTAGTGCATAGCAAGGAAATGAGAGGCTAATAGGTACGTGATATTTCAGATACATACCTGTGTAGATGCATACCTCTCAAAAACACATTTAGAGTATGAATTACAAAAAAAAATCGTGTGTAATTTATTTCAGCTTTCCAAAAATTTGGCTTAGGGCTAAAGAATAAATGTGACAGTTTGACATATTTTCTATAGTACTCGTAAGGTTGTCAAACCGCTATATTTATTCCTCAGATAAAAGTTATCTGGCTATTGAAAAATCAGCCCTTTAAAAAAAGATAATTTTCATTACAAACAAGTTTTACTACCGAAATTTCGATAAAAATAGTTTCTTTGCTTCATTAATTTAATTGACTAGGTGTATCATTGTGTATTCAAGAATATTTTCAGCTGTTTTGACCGCAGCATAGCCAACACAAGTGTCTAATAAAATTGGCCTCGTATTACAAAACTCTTTCTCCCTGAGCGATAAAATTAAAATTTCACCTTTTTCATGATATTTCTCGAGCACCGAAATATTGTTGTCTTTAGCAAAATTTTATAATTTTCTCCAACGCGTGGGTTAAAGGTCAATGACCCTCACAATCCAAGCTTAGGAGCGATTTACAAACATTTATGCTAAATACTTTGTAAGTATATTTGAGTGTAATTGGAACAGTTACTGTTACCACTTTTAGTTAAACTCCTGTTTTTTTGCTTTGATCTTTTTCTTCTTAGTATTTTGCCGTTTTGACACGGTTTAGTTTACTGAATGGAAATGGCTTTAAACCACCAAATCAACAAAAGGGAAACATTATAAGTAACTGAAAAAGGTTGGTCTAGTCGTAGATGCGATTTGGTATGAGAGGATCTATAGTAATAAAAAGGGTGGCAGGGACATCAACGCATAAACTGTTACCGTGAAATCAATACATGATTTTCGATCCCCCAGTGTTGAAATTTTTGGTCAGTTATAAAAAAAAGGGCAATACATATGCGGGCAATATACCTATACGGAAAAGCAAATTTTTTATTTTAAAAAATCTACGCCAGGGTCCAGATTCATGTGCGATCTGTGAAGTTCAAGTCCAGGTAGCTAGGTGGATCTAGCTTGTATAATCTAGATGTGAATAATATTGTAGATAGCTCATAATGTGTTGAAAAGTTAAGCTTTGGCTATTTAGGTATGACCTACAAGTAGTTGTTCCGGGTCTGGCTGTTTGTGTATGTGTATTTAAATGTTTGTAAACGCACCCACATACATACAGGAGTAATTCTTAGTGTGGGGCAACGTTTAAAAAAAAAATATATTAGTACATAGTGTAATAGACTAACCATCACGGTAAAACATGCGAAACCATTTAGGCACAAGGAACATGTCAAAAACAATATAAGTAGCTCATAACGTAGTGAAAAATGTAGCATCGGTTATCTTTATTGATAGTTGAATGGACTCACTACCCACAGTAAATGATACGATTTTTTTTGTAAAACTTAAGTAACCTTTTACCAGACTTTTCAATTGCCTGTATAATGCAGGGTGACACCATTGAAGCGTAACTAGTATTTAAGTTAGTTTTAATTATACTAACTTAAATACTAGTTACGCTTCAATGGTGTCACCCTGCATTAATTATACAGGCAATTGAAAAGTCTGGTAAAAGCACCAACTGGTGGGGTCCGCAAGGGCCGATGCCTGCCAGGGGTGCGGGTTGTTCGAAAGAGATACCGCGGCCCCTGGCACACAGGCAACTGAGGAAACACGGGTGGGTTTTAGTCAGTAAAAGACTGACACGCCCTCCCGCTCCACCCAGAGCGGGAGAAGTTATTTGATGATTTCCCACCCAAAAAAACAAAAAAAAAACAAGTTTGTTTTTACCGCATTAGGAATTTCCTGTAATGATAGCAGGTGTTTGTGATAAATAAATAAATAACTAACATGGATTGAGTACATGATTCTTGTCGCTGCTAGTGCTAAATTCATGGTTACAGTTTGCTCATTGATGTCTCTGCTACCCTGTATAGTAACAAATCCAATTTCCATCATTATCTGCCTCACCTAGCCTCTTGCCAACCATGTTGGGGTCGGCATCCAGTATAACTGTATGCAGCTGAATATCAGTTTAATAGATGGAGCGACTGATTATCTGACCTCCACTAACTAGTTACTGGGTAATATGGTAAGTACCCCTTGGTAAGAACTGAAGGTGAACTTCAGACAGCGTATACCAATACAATACAACCTTAACGTAAATTTTGACAACCAATCAATAGAAGATAGTGACACTTTTAAATTTCTCGGCTTATATATTGATAATAAAATGACTTGGAAACCACATATTGAAAAATTATGCATGCGAGTGAGTCAATCAGCTTATGCCTTACATGAGCTTGCATTTAAAATAAACTGTGGAACACTTATTAATGCCTATCACGGGCTTGTGGCATCTATCCTCAGATATGGCATAATTTTTTGGGGGAACTCCACCACAAAGATCATGTCTTTAAGGCACAGAAACGGTGCATTAGGGGCCATGTTCGGATTGAAATCTACCGAGAGTTTTGTACCTTTCTTTAAAAAGTACAGTATTTTGCCTTTGCCTTCACTTTATATATTTAAAGTAGCTGTTTTCGTAAAACAAAATCCTGAACTTTTTCTGTTAGCATCTGAAGCTTTCAATCGTACTCAAAGAGATGAAAGTCGTCGATGTGTTCGCAAAACGAATACTGCCTTAATGTATAAGAGTATTTTTCATATGGCACCAGTCGGTTATAATAAACTGCCAAAGGAACTAAAAAAAAATAATGTCAATTTGTTTAAGCAGAAATTAAAAACTATGTTATGTCAAAAATGTTATTATAGTGTTTCAGATTTTCTTTCAGACAAATTTTGACTTTAGGTATTAATTAAACAATTGAAATTCTTCTGATATAAATAATATATTTTCACTTCATGACATAAGTTTACTATAATATAATTACTTTCTGACTGAAACATAGGTATATTTTTGTGTTTGACTTCTTTTTTTTTTATGAATGATTTTTTTATCTACCGTTGACCTTTTATATTTATTAATGTTTGTTGGAGGCATTTGAAATAATTTATATTGTCTTGAAATTAATTGTTAACATTCAGAACTATTCCTATTTGCACGCCATTGTTTGTGGCAAACATGTCAGAACCTGTTAATTATTCTTTATGTTATCCTGCATCCACGTTTATATTCTTGTATGTGTACACATGTCTTAGCAAATAAATATTATCTTATCTTATCTTATCTTAAGACTGGTTATCGGACTTTCAGTATTCTGACGACCCGTAACGACTGTCAAAGGTCCACGAAGAACATCCGGAACCAACGGCTTCAAGTGCTTTCTGAGGCACTGAGGGGTCTTGGTATGTAAAGGTGATCAACCCCTTATACGGACCAAACGCGGCAATAAACCCTGGCAATTGACCCTGTTATTTAAAAACCACAAGCTCCTTCAATTTCCTATGTATACTAAACCAAGAAAAACACAGTTAGAAAACATTTGAGCCATCAATCTGTCAAAGATGTCAGGTGTGTAACAAGGGTGGGTCGGTAACGACGCAGTTCCAAAACATTGTTAACAACATACAATGTTTGTGCTCGCCAGTTTTGTACCGAGTTCTAGATCCGTATGAGTATCGGTATTGGTGTGATTGAATGTACGAGTTATGGAATCGATTCGGGCTTTTAAATAATGTGAAATTTCAGTTCTTGTCGGGATTTAAAATGTCTCGGTATTGTGTCTTTTCTTTTTTTTTTACTATCGTCACAGGTAGTCGCAATCCCGAAAATCTGTAAAGCAGTCTTACCGAGGGACCAAAAGTCTTTCTTACCCGGTAGATGACTGAATTGTGGAGGTCAGATAGGCAGTCGCTCCATGTAAAATACTGGTAGTCAGTATTGCATCCATACCGACCCCAAAAAATTTGGGAAGGGCTAAGCAGATTAAGTTTTTAATGTAAACTCTGAGCCATATAAATTCCACTCATATTTTTCAACGCTACGCCGCAATCTCATATTTCACACATCTCATCATCTCATCATCATTTCTCATTCATTCTCATCATTTCATCATCTCTCTTTTCGCACATTTTTTTCTGCAATTTTATTGTCATGTTTATTGTTCTTTTTTATGTGTTTGTTGTTGTTGTGTTGTGTCTGTGTCGAATAAATGCTTTCTATTCTATTCTATTCTATTCTATCTCGATTTCTATATTTGCCATCAAGAGCCCAGTGACATACAACTACACAAATATTATACAGCAAACTATGATGTTCTTTTTCTATAATAACAATAAAATAATCATTTGAAGGTTATTCTAAAATCTAGGGCCTCTTTCGGTACTTAACCGAATGGTACCTTACGGTACTTTATACAGATTTAAATTGTATAACAGAATACAACATCACGCCTGTACTACCTGCCAGGGGTGCGGGTTGTTCGAAAGAGATACCGTGGCCCCTGTCACACAGGCAACTGAAGGAACACGGGTAGGTTTTAGTCAGTAAAAGTCTGACACGCCCTCCTGCTCCACCCAGAGTGGGAGAAGTTATTTGATGATATCCCAGCCTCAAAGAAAAAAAAACAACGTCTAACAACTCACATTTCGCCAGTTTCGCTTAAGTCCTATGTAACAGAGAGCGAGCCTACTGCCATCGATCGGACTCATATCCAGTCTGCGGGCAGTACTGAGAAATACCAGATGGAAAAATCTGAGAACACTTTGCCCAACCTAGAAATCGAGCCCAGGACCGCTAATGCTCAATAGTAGAGCTTGTGACTACTTTACCGACGGGTAGGTAAAGATAAATTGTATAGCCTCTAAATTACAAAGCGCAACAGCAAAATCTTCCAATCAAGGAACTCTATCAGTTGGTTTAGCGACTCAATATAATTGTGTCTTGGATTTAGCTAGGACCTTAACATTATAAAGCTTTCAGTAATTCCACGAAAACGACTTTCCCTGTTACGTTGATCCGATCAAAATTTTAGATTTATTTATCGGCTTTTGCGAGATGTTGTACCGTCTTATAGATATTGTTTTTAAAAACTTACCTACTTCTTTGCAGAAGGTTTAAAATGTTGACATAGTGGCAATACGTAGTGGCCCAGAGATAATGGTTGCGATTAACGAGTTGTGGGTCGTGTGTTCGAATCCAAGAGGGCACTTTACTTAGTGTAAATTATTTAATCATCAATGTTCTCAAAACGGTGAAGGAAAACAGCGTGAGACAACCAACGTGTCCAAGACACAAAAAAAAAGAAGTAATGTGACATTCGCCAATCCACACTGGGCTAGCGTGGTAAATTTAGGCCCACTCCGTCTCACAGCGAGGTGGAATTATAGGCCGATGCCCCAAACAAGATTCGGTTCCGTATCGTTTACGAAATATAATAAATCTAGGGCTTTGATGTTGTTTTAAACGGTTTTATTTAGCTTGCCCTGTTTGTTTTTTTTTGTTTGGGTCAAATTCAGTACTTAAAATTTTACCCCCTTCCCGTTGGCAGATTGATCTGATATTTGGTACACACCTTAAGTTTTGATAACAATACAATTAAATTTAATCAGTATCATTGCGAGTAGTGAGTGCCCGACAACCGTTCCACCGGTCACACTTTGAGGAATGGCTATAAGTAGGGTCACCAAATTCAAGTACCTGGCGCGCTGGGTCACCGAGGACCTCTCAAATGATTTGGATATAGAGCGGAAACGTAGGGCATTGGCGGTGAGATGCAATATGCTGGCGCGCAGGTTTGCACGGTGCTCACGAGCCGTAAAAATTGCTTTTTTTAGGGCATTTCATTTTGCAGTCATTTTATACCTGCAGCCTGTGGGTCTGGTATACGCGTGGATCTTGCAATGCCCTACGGGTCCTATACAATAATGGTTTCAGGATGCTGTTGCCTTGCTTTTGCAGTGCATCAGGTATGTTTGCTAAGGCCAAAACGGATTGCTTTAGGGCGATCGTTCGTAAGAGAGTGGCCTCCCTGATGCACCACGTGCGGGGCAGCACCAACATCTTTCTGAATACCGTATTGGAAAGGGTTGATTGCCTGGTTGTGAATGCACTGGCACTGGAATACAGTTCACGGCTAGGCAGGTGCCCTGTAAATTAATCGGTAAATTTTTTAAATAATTAATAATTTTTCTTACATGGTTTTAAGTATTTTTTACTAACAAGTTATGGAATGGAATAATTAATTCTGAATTAAAATGATTAATAATTGTAAATCCAAGATGGCTGCCGCTACAAAACGGCGGATTATTTGCTACGAATAACCAAACAGACGAATAAAGAGTTCAATTAATAAACGGTGAGCTGTAGATAAGTAGCAACTGTCAAATAATATTACAATGCTAATATAGATAACAGAAACCCCAAACCAATTGAACTTTTGTATCTCTTCTAATCCAAATAAATTAATGGCTTTAGATTAGTAGGTCTATCAGTAATTTACATATCTAAACTGTAGGTGTTATCTATCGAAAAACCAGCTCAAAACATTTGGTCTAAATAGATACCTAACCAGAAAGCCGGCAAAACATTTTATCGCCAAAATCCCCGTACCATTGGGATTGATGATTAACCTTTTTATGTATATATTCACCAATAAATAATGCCTCAGTAAGTACCTAGTTAGAGACCCCGAGGGATTTCTAATAGCAGGAACGATTTACAGATATAAGCGGATACAAAATAATTGGCTTTTTGGCTTTTCCGAAACTGCTACTATTTCATTTTTTTATAATCTCATCCGGTGCGTTTGGGAAGAATTATTTCTAATTTCTGTAATCTTAACCGTTGAAATTTTTCAGTCAGCGGCTTTGCTGAGAATATAATGTGTGTGTTTATTATTCAATTGAGTCTTCCGCATTTTTTTGTTTTGGTTTTTTCGTTCAAATTGGAATGTAAAAGAAGCAGCCTTACTCCGCGTTCCATGAATTAATTTTATTTTATTATAAAGTTTATCTATTGACATCATAATTAGGTATGTAGTCAGTCATCATCATTTCAGCTGAAAGACGTCTAAAGCTGGAAATAGGCGTCCACCAAGCATCGCCACTTCTGAATGTTTTTTTTTTTGTTTACCGGCTTTCATATCCTCGGTCCACGGCACTTAGATATTAATCAGGAAAATCCTAGCCTCCACACTGATTAATTTTGACGTGCCGTGTTTCACCGAGGCTATGGATGCCTGGAAACTCGCTTGCCCGAACTCTGGTCTACCCGATAATCCATTGTCCCGGAGAAGGTGCGATGAGCCGCTCTGCAGAGTAGTACAAGACAATCTACTTAACACGTCTGCTACTACTACGGAGCGTGCGCGCCTGCTGGCTGTGGGTGACTGACAGTCGGGTCTGTGGCTTCATGCACTACCGTTGTCGTACATAGGCACTTTGTTCGACGACACTACTTTCCACCTCACTGCTTCCCTACGACTGGAAGCTCCTTGTTGATCTCTTCATCGCTGTCACTGCGGCGAATTTATCAACAGTCTAGGCCTGTCTTGTAGCCAAAACGCGGGTGGCTTAGCGCGGCAAGAAAACATTGACGACTTCATCCGACGAGCTCTTGTCGGCGTTCCAGCTGTTAGAACCCAATGACTTTGCACGCGACGATGGTAAGAGACCGGACGGAATGTCTTTATTTCCATGGAAGTTGGGTAGACCTTTAGTGTGGGATGCAACGTGTGTCGATACTTTTGCGCCATCCCATCATCCTGGCTCGGTGTGCTGTGCTGGCGCTGCCTCTGCGGCTGCGGAAAACCTCAAGCGGCGAAAGTATATGAACCTAATTGGTAATTATATTTTCGAGCCGTTTGGGGTGGAAACTTTCGAGCCGTGGGGTCCGAGTGCTCATGGTCTCTTCAAGGGAATCTCGAAAAGGCTGGTTGATACTTCCCGTGAACCAAGGGCTGGTTTCTACTTTGACCAGCGGGTAAGCATTGCCATACTACGTGGTAATGCTGCCATTCTCTTGGGAACATTACCAGTCGACAGCGATGCGGATGAATTTTTCGACGCCATTTTTTAATTTGTGAATAGGTTTAGTTAAGTCAGTGTTATATTTGTTTAATTTTTTTTGCTGGTCAATATCTTAAAACTAGATGGCGCCGGCATCTCCTAGCTGACTGATCCCTGAGGAGAAATGCCGAAACCAACTCAGAGGTTATAGTCTCTTCCACCAGTTCTGTGTTCTTCGCATCCAGCGGATCCATCCGATAATTAGAATACATCTAATGATTAATCACGTCACATTTTCATAAAGTTTACTTTGCTTTGTAAAATTTGAATTGCAGAAAAGGTAAAATAACAAAGTGTGTAATAAAAATAACAAAACCTCTCAGTGGTTCCCCTAGCATTCTTCAGCGTTCATGTTAAACTGCAATTAAATATAATAACGGAACACGTAAGAGCGGGTTCTGCTCGAAATAATAGAGACCTGTTTAACAAGAGGCACTTCAATAAGACATCGCTTTAGTTCAAGCCTCCCACATCTAGTTAGGATAATTTATTTTCTTCTATTCTTCAGAAAGCCGCAAAAAGAGAATATATTTGGTCGTACAAAATGTAAGCAGTGGTGGCCCAGTGGTAATAGCCGCGACTTACGAGTTTGTACGTCGTAGGTTCGAACACAGACAGGCGCTTTAATAATAATAATATGGCAACGCTGATACATCAACCACGTATTTTTTGACGTGACAACTATTAATAGAAACACGATGGGTATTCGGTGCAGACTAACTTTATTTCCTTTTTGACATGTGGTTCATTACAAAATTTTGTTTTCCATATTATAGACTAGATGTCGCTAGTAGACACATTTTGATACAACTAATAATTACAACACCCCCACTTATCAAAATAAACTAAACATACAACAGCCTGAACTTACATCACAATTTTAAAATACCTAATGTTTCCATAAACTTGTAGTGTTTGACTGTACCTAGACCTTTAGTCAACAAATCTGCTGGCATTTCATTTGTAGATAAATAATTGACCTCTACTTTTCCACTTTTGATAATCTCTCTTACAAAATGATGTTTAACATCAATATGTTTTGATCTATTGTGACATTGATGGTTTGTGGCCATCTTTAATGCACTTTGGTTGTCACAATTCAAACTAATTGTTAACAAAGATCCAGTTAACTCATACAATAATTCTTTTAGATATATTGCTTCCCTACAAGCTTCAGAGAGCGCAACATATTCAGCCTCAGTGCTAGATGGAGCAGTAACTCTCTGCTTTCTGCTTTGCCACGAAATAGCTGTTCCTGACATAACAAAACAAAATCCAGTGTAAGATTTTCTGTCCAAGCTATCACTTGCCCAGTCAGCATCAACAAAGCCCTGTAAGTTTTCTCCTTGACTACTAAACTTTAAACAATACATTTTAGTTTTCTTTAAATATTTAAGAACCCTTTTAGCATAGTTCCAATGTTCAACACTGTAGCAAGTATTAAATTGGCTTAAGTAACTAACAGAGTAGGTAATGTCAGGTCGTGTCATGACTGCTAGGTACATAAGGCAGCCTATGAGTTTTTGATAGCTGATTCCTGCTGTACATTTTTCTGCTTTTGTTACATTCAATTTACTCTCCATAGGTGTGTCGGCTGTTCTACAGTCAGTCATATTAAATTTCAGTAATAATTCCTCTATGTACTGTTGTTGATCTACAGTTATCTCATATTTATTACAATCTTTGTGAACATTAATATTCATACCAAGATAATGTTTAACCTCACCTAAGTCTTTGATTTCAAATTCAGAATTTAGAATAAATTTTACCTTCTCACTCTCATTCTTACTATTAAAAAAAATTAAGAAATCATCGACATACAATGCTATTATAATTTTTACATCTTTACCCATCTTTGTAAATATACATGGCTCTTGTGTACAGTTTTTAAAATTATTTTTACATAATACATCCTTAACTCTCTCATACCAAACTAAGGCGGATTGTTTTAATCCATACACTGCCTTTTTGAGTTTGAGAACTTTCCCTGCCATTTCGTATACAAAACCTTCAGGAGCATGCATATAAATGTCCTCTTTCAAATGACCATTTAGATAAGCGGTTTTAACATCTAACTGAGTGATGTCCAATCCTAGTTTTACACTTAGCGCAAACAATAATCTTAACGTAGAGTGCCGCACAACTGGTGAAAAGGTCTCATCATAGTCCAGTCCGTATTTTTGGGTAAAACCCTTAGCAACTAATCGCGCTCGATATTGCACTTCACTATCACTTTTGATCTTTTTCTTTAGCACCCACCGACACTGCACAACTGTAGCACCTTTTGGAGCATCGACAAGCTCAAACACTTCATTCTTCCGGAATGACTCCAACTCCTCATCCATTGCCTTCCGCCATTGCACACTTTCAGGACTCCTCAAGGCTTCCGTCACTGTCAGGTCAGTATCTGCAGTAGCCAGCAAGCCTGTCTGATTTTACCTTTTGGGCTTCCGTCTCTCCCTCTTTGGTCTGTTCAAGATCTGGTAGTCACGTTCTGGTGACTCAATTGAACTACTGCTTGTTAATGGTGATTCTGGAACATAGGTCTCATCTGCATCAGCCTCATAGAATGTTAGCTGTGATGATTCACTGTCAGAGCTTTCAGTATCTAATTCTGATCGTTCTTGACGGTCACATTCCCCCACTGAACGATCATTTCCTTCAGGAACAGGCAATCCTTCTTCCACACACCACGTCGCTTCAGTGGGTGCAGACATTCCTCCTGACACTGCTGTCTCCATCACCACTACATCTCTGCTGGTAGTAGTCTGGTTTCTGATAGGATCATATATTCTGTAGCCCTTTACATGTTCTGAGTAACCAATAAGAATATGCCGCTGAGCTTTCTTATCCCATTTGGTCCTCCTCTCCTTGGGAATATGCACCATTACTGGACTACCGAAGATTCTTATATGGCTCAAAATGGGTTTCTTTTTATGCCACATCTCATATGGCGTTTTGTCATTGAGGCCTGATGCTATAGATCGATTTTTCAGGTACACTGCTGTGGATACCGCCTCTGCCCAAAATCTTTTATCTAACTTAGCATCAAACAACAAGCATCTTGCTTTCTCAACAATTGTTCTGTTGTTTCGCTCTGACATACCATTTTGTTCCGGCGTGTAGGGGTTTGTTTTGTGGTGTACAATGCCAGATGATTTCAAAAAATCTTCCATCACTTTAGAACAAAACTCTCCACCATTATCTGTTCGTAAGATTTTAATATTGGCATTTTTCTGTTTCTCCACCATAGCCTTAAATTCTCTGAAGTATTTAAACACCTCATTTTTTTGTTTCATAAAGTAGACAAATGACATACGACTATAGTCATCTACAAAGAGAAGAAAGTATCTTGACAATCCAATAGATTTGGTTTCCATTGGCCCGCATACATCAGCATGCACAATTTCCAGCACTTTTGTACTTCTGGTGCCTGTGGGGAATGGCAGCCGTGATTGTTTGCCCTCACAACAAACCACACAGTTAGATTTTGTCACTTCATAAGTGCCTTCATAGCTAACACCTTCCACGGCGCCATTCTTCATCTTATTCAAGTTGTTAGTGTTTATGTGTCCTAACCTCCTGTGCCATAACAAAGCACTATCTCTAGCAAGTAAACATTTAGTCACTGGTGTAGTACATAAATCCAACTTGTACACACCGTCAATTAGGTTAGCAACAGCCACCAATTCTTTCTTCGCATTGTATATCAAACACTGACTGTCTGAGAAAGAGACACTGTTGTTGTTTTTTATCAATTGACTTATTGACAATAAGTTCGTTGTCAGGCTTGGAACACACAAAACATCCTTGATTGTTATATCATAGCCTTGCTGCGTTGATATTTTAACATTTCCTTTGCATGAAACTTGAAGTTTCTCATGATTTGCTATCATAATCTCAGGGCATGTCTCTGGACTTGAAGTTTCCTGCAACCAACTTGCGATTGCCGTCATGTGAGTACTGGCTCCCGAATCCATGTACCACTCGTCTTTACTATATTTAGCGCTCAAGAATACAGCACTAAATGCATTTGAAGACTTATTTTTGCTTGATTTTTCTAACATTGGACATTGATTACGATAATGACCCGGAGTTTTGCATTTGTAGCAGGTTACGTTTTTATTTCCATCTGTTATTTTGGCATTTGACGTTGACTTCCCAGCATTTCCGTTCTGATTGGTTTTGCCAGGTCTAGGTTTTTGTTTCGCCCATTTTGACGCAAACGCCGCCTCAGTATTCTGCGTTTCGCTTTCGTTCGATGTCATTCCCGCCAATGACAATTCTAACGGCTCCGAATCTAACAACTTTGTCTTTATGACGTCAGCCGTAATTGCAATACCGGAATGCTCGATGGCCATAATCATTGGCATAAACTTTTCCGGTAATCCTGCGAGCATCAATGATCCAATCCACTGATCAGTTATTTCAAAACCAGTTCCACTCAACCGTTGCGATGTTTCCACAATTTGAGTCACGTAGGTGGTCATATTTTCACAATTTTCTCGCCCTATTGATATCAAATGACGCAATAATGAAATCTTCCTCGAAAAACCTGAGTCGTCAAACAGGGATTTGAGCTTATCCCACAACTCTTTCGAAGTCTTCGTCTTCTTGATATGCACGTACAAAGCCGAGTCAATGGTTAGACATAATTTAGCCCGCGCCTTCGCATCGTCTTCGGGTTTTATGTCTTTTCCTACCACTGGCTGCACACAATGTAACATACCGTCCAATACGAGCACGTTTTCAACCGCAAATGTCCACTCATCATAGTTTTCTCTGCCTTTTAATTTAGGCACACTGGCTAAATAATTTGTGGACATTCTGCACAACACGACCGTGTCCAAAAAATATAAGTTTATCACTTCTTTTTACTTTTAAAAACTGGATTGGCGTGATAGCCCATAACCTATTAATAGAAACACGATGGGTATTCGGTGCAGACTAACTTTATTTCCTTTTTGACATGTGGTTCATTACAAAATTTTGTTTTCCATATTATAGACTAGATGTCGCTAGTAGACACATTTTGATACAACTAATAATTACAACAACAACGTCTTATAAATTGGTTTGCCGGGTGACACTTCAAGAAACTGCGTTACGCTCCGCTCACGTTATGCGCTCACAATGAGAGCAAGTGAGAGGCACGCGTCCCTTCCACTCGGGCATGGTTAGCCCGCCTAAGAGCGAGAGAGACAGACATAAAAAGTGCAAGTTATTGTATGTATATTTGTATATAAATACGTATGTATGTGTAAAGGTAAAAATAAAATTTTGTTAATATGAAATTCAGTGCGAGATTCTTTGTATAAATTAATGTTTTAAATATAATTCTTTGTATTAATAAATGTTTTAAATTGTTACTATTATTTCATCCTTCTTCCTACTATACGAATGAATATTCACATTAAAATTATTTTACCACTCAAAGTCGTTGTCACGTAAAACTTTCGCCCGTATACCGACTTTACAGGCAACCAATTTTTTTTCATATCTCCTATTTCCTGTTTTTATTAATTCCCGTGAGCTACATAGTACAAAAATCACAACAAAGCCTTCAGAATAAAACCATAAATAAATCTACAATAAACAACATAAACAAAATGAAAAAACTAAAAGAAAATACAGAATACCCAAAAATGACGGCTGTCAAATTCAGCCTTCTATGAAGAAAAATATGGAATATGATTAACATGCAATGTTGACGAGATCAGCAACTCGAAATGCACGCCTACCACCCCCGGAGTCGTCGCTCAGCTCCGCCTCGCCGCCGCCGGAACCCAGCCCCATTGAGAGTGCTGTGACACCGGCCATGGCAGTTGCGTCGAGCTCGAGCGACGAATATTTTTCCCCGCCGACATCGCCAACACCTGTACGTCGGCAGGGGAGAGGCCGGCCACCGAGGAGCTTGGGACTTAGGTGTGTGCCTTGGACTCGCAGCTTACGTATTTTTTTGAGAGCAGCGAGGATCTCGTTGATACACACTCCATCCTGTATTGCGCGGCTGTTGCGGCATGTCGTTTAGCTAACGTCAAGTTTCCAAGCTGTGACGGAGCTTCTCGACCGAAACCAGCCGCACCAGCCTGGCAGTGCAGGATCGAGCGTCGTATTGATGGGGCCAGGGTACTCATCGGCAAACTATACTGCTTCAGGGAGGGCAACACACGACCACGAGTGATGCGCTTTGTGAAGCGGGCTTTCTCGGGGACTGGAATCAGTCCTCCAGAATACATGTCCCGTGTCACAGAGCGCATCGACTTCCTGAAGCAGAAAGTCTGTGCATGGGCGAACCGTATTCGGCGGTATAAGCGGCGGGTTGACCGATACACGCAGAACCGCATGTTCCAGAGCGATGAGAGGTGGGTATATAGAGCTTGGGAGCGACCCGAACAAAATGTGATGGACGTGTGCCGCCCGGATTATGCCGCCACGAGTGCATTTTGGCGGAGCATTTGGTCGGCGCCCGTCTGTCACGTTGAGGCAGACTGGATGCAGGATGTCGAGCGATTGTGTGAACCAATACCAGAAATGGAACGCGTGTTCATTACGCCAATAGACGTGGCCAGAGCAGTCCGTCCGTTACTCAATTGGAAATCACCGGGACCGGACGGACTGCATAACTTTTGGTTAAAATGGCTTACTAGTTCACACAGTCGACTGGCATCTCAATTCCAGTCATCCTTAGAGTCTGGGTCGCTACCACGGTTTCTAACAGCAGGCGTTACCCACCTGCTCCATAAGTCAGGTAGTCCCGCGGAACCCAAGAATTATAGACCAATCACATGTTTGTCGACGATTTATAAACTCCTTACATCCATTTTGAGAACGAAAATTAATACGCATATTGAGAATAACTCGATCATGTCTCCCTCTCAAAATGGATGTAGGAACGGGTCCCGCGGTACTAAGGAGCTACTCCTCATCGACATGGCCATAAGCCAACAGATTCGTCGATCCCGCAAAGATCTGTCGACATGCTGGATAGATTATAAGAAGGCCTACGACTCGGTGCCACATGCATGGCTCATGAAAGTGCTGGAGTTGTACAAAATTAATGCAACTCTACGCACCTTCCTTGAGTCGTGCATGGGGCAATGGAGAACAGTCCTTCGCTAGCCAGGATGTCCACAGATCCAAGGGAATGATGAGCCTGTATGGATCAAACGGGGAATATTTCAGGGCGACAGCTTGAGTCCACTTTGGTTTTGCTTAGCCCTGAATCCTCTAAGCACTCTGCTGGAGGATTCAGGTCTAGGCTTTCGGCTGAGGAGAGGTGGTGAGGTTATATCTCACCTCCTATACATGGATGACCTTAAACTCTTTGCCCCCAACAAATTGCAACTGATGGAACTACTGAAGGTCACTGCAACTTTTAGTAGCGCCATCAGGATGGAATTTGGTGTGGACAAATGTGCAGTCATGCATGTAAAGCGAGGTGAGATTATGGAATCCGAGGGAATTCAACTCTCAGATTCCATACACCTCAGGTCCCTCTCTTCATCCGAAAGCTATAAGTATTTGGGTATGTCGGAAGCGTTAGGCATCAACACTGCTGACATGAAGCAATCGTTGAGGGAGCGCTTCTTTGGTCGCCTGAAGAAGGTATTAATTAGTCTTCTTTCAGGCGGAAACAAGGTGCGCGCCTTCAACGGTTGGGTCATGCCTGTTTTGATGTACTCTTTCGGCATACTCAAATGGACTCAGACTGAACTCGACGCCCTGGATCGACGAGTCCGTACACTGCTGACTGCAAACCGGATGCATCACCCACGATCATCGGTGATGAGACTGTACATCCCGCGGAAGTGCGGGGGTCGAGGCTTTTTAAATGCGAAGACCCTCCACAACCGCGAGGTGTGCAGTCTCAGGGAATATTTTTTTAAAACCGAAGTGGGTATGCACCGTGATGTGATCGCAGTGGACAAGGGGCTCACCCCTCTGTCCATGGCTAAAGAGAACTGGCGCAAACCTGTTATACTAACTATCGATGACCGCAAGGAAATATGGCGAAACAAGGAGCTTCACGGGCGCTTCTATCGGGCTCTCCATGAACCCGGTGTTGATTTCTTGGCGTCCGTATCCTGGCTACGTTTTGGTGACCTTTTCGGGGAAACTGAAGGTTTCGTCTGTGCAATTATGGATGAAGTTATCCTGACGAATAACTACCGGAGACATATTATGAAGGACGGGACGGTTGATGTGTGTCGGGCATGTCACCATCCAGGTGAGTCCATCAGACATATTATCTCTGGTTGTTCTCGGCTGGCTAACGGCGAGTACTTGCACAGACATAACCAAGTAGCCAGGATTATTCACCAGCAACTTGCTTTGCAATATAAACTTGTGGATTCTGAGGTACCGTATTACAAGTATGTGCCCGACCCAGTTCTTGAAAATGACCATGTCACGTTGTACTGGGACCGGTCTATCATTACTGACAGGACTATTGTAGCCAATAAGCCTGATATAGTGGTGATAGATCGGTTAGCGCGCCGCACAATGATAGTCGATGTTACCATTCCGCATGACGGGAACCTCGTGAAAGCTGAGAAAGAGAAACAGATTAAGTATCTCGACTTAGCACACGAGGTTGTTGACATGTGGAATGTGAACTCGGCTGTAACTGTGCCGATTGTCGTATCAGCCAATGGACTGATGGCCGAAAGCCTCGATCAACATCTCTCGAGGCTCTCTTTAGGCGGTTGGATCAAAGGCCTGATCCAGAAGGCAGTACTCCTCGATACGGCTCGCATCGTGAGGAGGTTCCTGTCTCTGGAGCCCTAACCACCGGTAGCTTGGACCCTGCTCCCGTTACCGGCGGACCGCTATTTTTTTTATTTTTAAATATTTTTTTTTTAAAGTTACTTTTATAAAATTATTTAAAAATGTAGTAAATAAGGTATAAAATGAATAAACGAATAATAATAATAAAGCCCTTTATTCCGAAAAAATATTTACAATAATGGTTACAACAAAATCACAAAATGTCTCGTATTTCGGTGTGCCTCAAGGCATAGGCCTCCTCTAACAATTTCCACTGTCGTCTGTCGCGAGGTACCCTCCTTCAGTTTGGACCTGCTGTCAGCTTTATTTCTTCCTCCCATCGAGTGGGCTGTCTTCCCCGATTTCTTTTGGCATCCCTTGGATACCACTCTGTCACTACTTTGCTCCACTTTCATTTGGTGTCTCGCATCATGTGGCCAGTCCATCTCCACTTTTGTTTTTACAGACAGGCGCTTTGCTTTGTGTTAATTACGTCATCACCAATGCTCTCAAAACGGTAATGAAAACATCGTGAGGAAACCGGCATGTCCTAGACCCAAACATTCGATGGCATGTGACATCTACCAACCCGCACTGGACTCGCGTGGTGGATTATGGTACCAGGGGGCCTACTCCCTAAGCGAAATCCATAGTATCGGCCATCGTTACGGGCGCTTCGTTCTCTGTCTCACTTACGTACATACCGTAAGTTAGACAGAGAGCGAAGCGCTCGTAACGTACTACGGATTTCGCTTAGGGAGTAGGCCCCCAGCAGTGGGAACTTTATAAGCTGATTATGCATACAAAAAGTTGGTTGTGTTATTTTTAGAATATGCCATGGCTACTGTTGGAACCTTATATGGTTGGTGAAGAATGTAAATGAAAGTCTGGAGTTCAGTATTAAGTGTATTGATGATAATTCAGGGATTATGTTACAGTGTGGTTGGTTACAATATATTGTTAAGACACAAGTTAACACTAGGGAGCGGCGCGGGCGACTGGCGCTCGACCGTTCGCGCGGGGCTCATTGCAATTTGCCTCGTGTGCATTATTGCTACTGTAGTTCCTACAGCTACCAATAATAAATGACTTCACCAAAATGAGTACTCTTTTGCTCTTAAATCCTTTAACCATTAATTAAAATGGCAAGAAAGAAATCGCTGATAATAAGCATTTATATTTTAATTTCATCCTATAAATTAGTAATCTGCTGACAAAACGTCGTTTTGATTCTGATTTATGAGCATATATGACAATTTTTTTTTCTTTCTGTAAGAACCGATTGTAGAAACACTTACACACGTACGTCAATCATATTTTTAAACTAAATGAGGTCGGCGTTGCCTATCTGACTACTATGCGAAGAAAGGCCGAAACAAACTCAGCGGTCACAGTCTTTTGTAAAGTCCAGATATTAGCCTGGTCAGATCATGTGAAGACCATGTGGACTTAGTGTCTGAAATGGTCTTTTGATGGAAAAACCACACAGATTGATTGGACCTGTTCAGTCAGTGCACGCATCAGTAATCGTGCAGCTCAACTCAAAGCTTAACATATCCACAGTACTCAAAACCAATTAGAAGGCTTACAACCTTGACCCTGAATGAAAAGTGCTCAATAGCACAAGGGTGACCTCAGACACGAGCAAATACCTCCTTCTACGTCCTTTCAAACCTGCCATAGATAATTATATGGACAAAATACCGATTCGTCGACAGCTAACACCTTAAGACATCAATCACCCATTCATACAGCGAACTAAATAGACACGGCAGTGCCTTTAGGACGAACACAACCTTCTTACACCCCTGAAACTCTATTTAGACGAAACTGGAACCTTATTACGTAGTCTGAAGGTTCAGGTTATGAAACTAGCTGTCTTTTAACGGTAAATAAAACTTTGCAAAACTGTTAAGAAAGTTTTTCGGGTGCAGAAAGGGACTTTGAAAAATATTTCCTTAGTATATAAATGGGGGAATGGATTGTATAAAGATTATGTATATTTCTTAAAGATAACTTAATGGACGACCTAGAGATAGACGAAGCTGGGATTTTGAATTTTACCATTTTTACGGAAACTTTCACAAAGTCTGTACTTGGAAGAATTTATTAAATTCTTGTTAAAATCCATCATACAAAACTCAAAACAGTTTCAGTAGTTTCAGTTATCAGTTGTTATGGGTATCTAAACAGAGAACCATTATAGAACAATAGCCGTGTTTTCCCCATGCAGTACCTACGGGAGTAGACGGAAACTGTAGAACGCCAAAGACCTCCGCTGAGATCCTTACATCATACAATACGTTCATACATTTTATCATACATGTACACTGCACACGTGGTTGGAATAAACAAACTAACAAAAAATATAATCTACACATCTTTACGTCCCTGTCTGTGTGCCATCATCATCATAATATCTGCCGAAAGACGTCCACTGTTGCACATAAGCGTCCGCCAAGTATTGCCACTTTGACCGGATCTATGCTTCTCGTAACCAGCGGATTCCTGCGGCCTTCCCAGGTCATCGGTACACCCTGAAAGACGCCTACCAACGCTACACCTTCCGTTACGCGGTCGCCACTCCAAAACCTTTCGGCCCCATAGGCCATCTGTTCTGTCAGAAAGTGCTTTGCCCACTGCCACTTAAGTTTGGCGATTTTTCGGGCTATGTCGGTTACTTTCTCGCCGGATCTCTTCATTTCTGATCGCGTAAAGAAACTCCAAGCATAGCCCTCTCAATTGCCCTTTGGGTGATTTTGAGCTTTCTTTTGTAGGCCATCTTCTAAACTTAGCAACAGATTTTGTTGCAGTGTTCACCATTATTTATATAATTAATCCCACAAGGTTTATACTTACATAATTAAAGAGATCTCGATATTTTTTGAAGTCGAAAAACCTGAGCGAGCCGGACGGGTCGCTAGTATACATATAAAACACACAATTATGTCGATTTATTCAGGATATCATTAGTAAAATAACAAAGTCCCTATTAACCCGCGTCTTCTACTTAATTTTCATTCAACATGCATCTAGAGCCTATTACGTTCATTATTTATGTATCGTCATTAGTTGTTCTGTTTGCTTATTAGGGGCTAATTACGACAGGAAATTATATGATCGGTATTTAAGTAGGCATTAGTGATGGTAAGTATCTTGTTAAAGATTAATGCGAGTGATTTTTTCTATACATACGACAAGATGAACACAATTTATGTAATATTAAACATTAAATGTTCGTCGTTCGTTGTGTTGTGTATTTATTTATTTATTTTTTAATTACCTATGTTGGTTTACTTTTTACGTTCCTGGTGGATCTAAAACTTTTTCCTAAAAATGTGAAATAATCTAATAAATAGTTGCAACTTACCTACAGAACCTATAAACCAAAAACCTGATCCCCAAACATACCTATGTTTAGTAAGTGCATTCCATGTAAGCTTACAAGGAATGCACATAGATATGTTTGTTATGTACAAGCGATCCTCTTTACAAAGACAGATATTGTAACGTAAAATTTAGCACTAGGGTGATAGATGACATCGTTTTGCACTCTATGCGAGAAAGACAGAACTGTATTGCTTAGAACCTTTCTACTAGACTTTGTAGCAAAATAGCTTGTAAAGGTCGTTTGAGAATACGTTTTTTGAAATGAATATAATCTTAGGCAATAACAATTTTGGTGAGAAAGTAAAGTTTGAATTTAAAAACCAAATAAAATAAATCTAGGTATTTATTTAAGTTTTGGTTCTTTTTCATTGCCGAATTGCTCTTGCCCTCGATCACGCCAGATGGAAAGCGACTTGATGAAGTCTATGATGGAACGAGCGTGCCATAAGATACCCGCTCACCCTTGATTTGAAGGCAGACGGGTTTTGTTATGGGTGGGAATTCATCAAATAACTACTCCCGTTCTGCCCGGAGTGGGAGGGCGTGTCAGACTTTTACTGACTAAAACCCACCCGTGTTCCTTCAGTTGCCTGTGTGCCAGGGGCCGCGGTATCTCTTTCGAACAACCCGCACCCCTGGCAGACATCGGCCCTTGCTGGCCCCATCAGTTGGTGCTGACATCTCTTTGAAGCGCGCGTGGAACACAACGCGCCGTCGATCCGGGCTTGCTCCTTACCGGATAGCGAGCTATCCATTACTCACCGTCCGCAAGTCCGTGCCTACGTTGGCCAGGAATCAGCCTGGGATTCCCGACGCCAAGGGCGTCTCCTGCGGCGACTAAGGCCGTGAGGGCGCACATACGACCTCTCCCTCACATGCGCCGCCTCCCTCGTCGCCAGCATTACTGCTTCGCAGAAGGAGGGTCACCTCCTTCTGCGAAGCAGTAATGCAAGGCGTCAGCCTACCCATGCACTCTCGCTCCATACCATGGCCTGGACCAGGGCCACCCACCAGTTGGTGCCGACATCTCTTTGAGACGCGCGTGGAACACAACGCGCCGTCGACCCGGGCTTGGTCCTTACCGGACAGCGAGCTACCCATTACTCGCTCGCAGAGAGTTCCACACTGGCCGTGCACATAATATAGAATAATAATAGTAATAATAAAGGCATTTATTTCCCAAAATATAACAGATTACACTAATACACTTTTATAAAATTCCATAAATATCTCTTGTCATGCAGTATTAAAATAACATGCAACATAAATTAGCAAAATCTACGAAAATAATATACATAATACAGTTACATTGTTATCACATTAAATACCCAATTATCTACCATTTGACTTTTTTTTTTTTTTTGTGGGTGGGAAATCATCAAATGACTTCTCCCGCTCTGGTTGGAGCAGGAGGGCGTGTCAGACTTTTACTGACTAAAACCCACCCATGTTCCTTCAGCTGCCCGTATGCCAGGGGCCGCGGTATCTCTTTCGAACAACCCGCACCCCTAGCAGGCATCGGCCCTTGCGGGCCCCACCAGCTGCTGCTGACGTCCTCATGCGACGGGTCAGTACAGTGGCCCCGCCGCCAACCACTTTTCGGCCGCAGGGGATAGGGAGAGCGGCCAACGCTATACCGACACTCCTCTTCCCCTGCGGCCCCACCGCGTCCGCCATCAAACGGTGGCGGCCCCGTCCAGACTACGGAAGGGAAGAGCGCTACTCAGAAGTACCGGCACTCCTCCTCCGCCGTAGCCTGTAACCCTCAGCCGCGATGCCTCCCATTCGACATCGCGGCCCGCCTCAGTTGCGATGCACCTCACCGCAACCTACTTTTTGGCCGCTACGTCGTCGGCTTGGAGGCACAAGCCCTGACGAGCGGCCCCACCTTGGGGTTCCTCTTCGCTTCACCGTGGGAGGGTGACCACGGTTACTGAGCCCCCCGCAACGACAATGCGGGAACCCCACTGGGGGGGATCTACCATTTGACTCAATTATACATTTCATTTCATTTAGAATTTATATTAATTATTTTAAAATTTGTTATTTTAGTATTATTGCTCATACCGATACGTTATTTAAAAATGATTAATTAGGTTAATTATCTACAGTTTGATTTAATTAAACATTATAATTTTATACATTTATATTCATTTAATTAGAATTTATTATGTAATTATTCTTTAAGATACAATATTTAAAAATGAGAAAATAACAATTAAAATATTCCCTTAATAGATTCAAATTATAATACGTAAATAACGAAAAGTAAATTAAAATCTAAGAATATCACTCGATTCAATAAATTTAGGTACTTACGATAAATAACAATTTATTTTCATAATTGAATTCAGATAATCTTAATTAAATAAGGATTAGAATACATTTTTAGTTTTGGGGTAGGTACCCAATTTTGGGCAAAGGCCTCCTCCATGCAATTGCAAGGAGGGTTTCAGTCGATCACTCCCGCGGGGACCAGCCGTACTGGGAGTTCTTGTTAGTGATTGTTCTTATATGTTATTGTTTTTAGGTTGGAGGGAGCGTGTGAATTTCATGACTTACTAGTGTAGTTTTTAGCTTGATCTTTTGTTTTATAGTATTGTTTCATTTAGCTAGTAATTTGGTTATTTGCTTTAAATTTATTTTTGTTGTTGGACCTGCTAAAGGATATACTATCCGTACTGTAGATAATTTCCGGAGGAGAAGCTGAGGGTGTACTTGCATCGTTCGGCTTTTTATTAGTTCGCTTAACTATAAGTTTATCATAGTGTATGAAGGCTTCTTTTCCCTTTTCTTTTTCTAGTTTCAGTTGTTGTTTTAACTATTCTCTGATTTTTAGTACCTTAGTTGGAAAATCGTATTTGATGTACATGTTGGACTCTGATTCTTTTTTATTTATTAAAACTTTAATCTTCATTCCCAGTGTTGAGAACGCTACAACTACTGGTCTAGTGTTCGCGTTTCTTTTTCCGAGTCTCTTTATTAATTCCACCTCAAACTCCAGAATACTAATTTTATTTTTTCTGCCAACTGAAGTATGACGTTTCTCCTTCTTCTACTCCAAAAAATACAACATTTCTTTGTCTTACATTCTTCTCTATACCATCATGTCTTTTTTCTTGCTTTTCTATTTGTGAATTTAAATTACTATCTAGTTTATTGAACTTTTAATTAACATTATTATTTATATTAGTCGTAATTTTTTCTTTCAGATTTGTAAGTGAATTTTCTACAATGACTAATTTTTGTTGTAGCTCAGATTTCATGTCCAAAATAAGTTTCTTAAGATCTTCCATATTGTTGCTACTGTACACAGTTATCGTACTAGTGACTGGGCACGCCACGATTGCGGCGGTAAGTCCCCTCTTTAAGGAGTGGCTTGAGAGGCGGCATGGCGTCCTCACCTTCCACCTGACACAGGTCCTCACCGGACACGGCTGTTTCGGGAGGTTCCTGTTTCGGATAGGGCGCGAGGAAACGCCCGGATGATTCCATTGCGAAGATCGCCCAGAGGACACGGTGGAGCATACGGTGGAGGTCTGCCCGGCTTGGGCGGAGCACCACCGCGTCCTCGTGGAGGTGATCGGCAGCGGCGATCTCTCGCGTCCGACCCTGGTCCAGGCCATGGTACAGAGCGAGAGTGCATGGCTAGCAGTCGCCTCCTTTAGCGAAGTAGTTATGCTCGCAAAGAGGGAGGCGGCGCACGTGAGGGAGATGCAGTACATGCGCCCTCACAGCCGTGACCTTCGCAGGAGTCGCCCTGTGCGTCGGGAATCCCAGGCTGATTCCCGGCCACCGTAGGCACGTGCTTGCGGACGGCGAGTAATGGGTAGCTCGGTGTCCAGTAAGGACCAAGCCTGGGTCGACGGCGCGTTGTGTTCCACGCGCGCCTCAAAGAGATGTCAGCAGCAACTGATGGGGCCCGCAAGGGCCGATGCCTGCCAGGGGTGCGGGTTGTTCGAAAGATATACTGCCGCCCCTGGCATACAGGCAACTGAGGGAACACGGGTGGGTTTTAGTCAGTAAACGTCTGACACGCCCTCCCGCTCCATCCAGAGCGGGAGAAGTTATTTGATGATTTCGCACCCAAAATAAAAAAACGTACTAGTGACTCCATCTATCGGTTATTAATGAAACAGCAACACTTTTTAAATTATTCAAAATTACCTAATTACAACGTTGTTACAATTAAGTAGTTCAAATATATAATATTTAGATAATATTAATTTTAGACAGGGTGACACAATGGGTGGTCTTATCGCTAAAAGTAATCTTTCTTTGCCTTTATCATGATTTTAAATTGCATCAAATGTTATGATACTCATAAGTTGGAAAACTGTCGTCATCAAGATACTGGATAAGTACTTTCCCAATAAAGACAATTGAAAGTACCTACTTCCCCCAAATCCATATTGCCAAAGTCGCAATTTTTCAATTCAATTAAACCCTTTGTTTTCAGTCAGTCTACGAAACTCGTTGGTACTTGGGAGCTACTGTTTCGTCCTCAATAGTCTATTCGAAGGGATTCTCTACTAAATGAGTTTCTTTTACAAGTACCCATAAAGTGTTTCTCACACAGAAAATAAGGTAGTTACTTTACACCGTAGATTGCTTTCAAACGGCGATGGCCTAATAATACTGTATCGGGTTTACGAACTTGGAAAGGTTTTGTTTTTAAGTGAGGGACTTTTTTTGCACGTTCATTTATTTATTCGCTAGCTACTGCCCGCGAATTCGTCCACGTATAACTTTGGACCTGACTCACCGCGTAGCATTCCATCGCCCGTGCTTTTACTTTGTTTTCGCTGAGTGTTTTTTTTCCTTTTTTGTTCTTGATCGGCTCCTAAGAGTCGCAGCGTGATGTTAAATAGCCTCTCAACCTTGCTCAAGAATTGAACCAAAATGTGAAAAAATCCGACCGGTAGTTACAGAGATTACCGCTACATAAAAACTCAAACCTCTTTCTAATAGGTATTATAAATATGTATAATGATTACTGTAAATGTAATCACTATTGTGTTAAGTTATCATCGTAGTTGCAATCACTGTTTGTATCTACAAGCTTTGAAAAATGCGCATGAAAATACTCCTAAAAGCATGTTCTAAAAATATAAAGAAACAGTGAAGAGTTTTGGGGGAGACCTTTGCCCACGACTTGAATGATACAGGTTGATTAAAAAAAAAACTTTATTCAACATAAAACGACTTATTAAATAAATAAAACATAAAAATAAAATTCATTTATTTCAGATAACTTAATCCATACAGTTGAAACAATTTTAAAATACACATTGAATAAAAAATTCACAAATTAAAAATCACAATTACAATTAAAACCAAACTTAAAATTAAAATCAAAATTAAAATACAAAATCAAAATTATAATTAAAATCAGA
Organism: Polymixis lichenea; assembly: GCA_949091785.1. Lineage (NCBI taxonomy): Eukaryota > Metazoa > Arthropoda > Insecta > Lepidoptera > Noctuidae > Polymixis > Polymixis lichenea. The sequence goes on along the minus strand of OX420945.1, from coordinate 17,125,373 downwards.
ATTCAAATTCAAATCAGAATTAAAAAATACTCAAATTACCCGCTTAATAAAGGATCTCCATAGCGGAGAAGAGATTCTATCTGCCACAGTCTTCAGAATTCCGTTGCAGCTGCCACGCATTCTGCAAATCAGGGACACAGTTTTCTTACGGATGATGGCATGAAAGCCATCAGTGTGATACATCGCAAACATCCCCGATGCACTACAGAAGCGAGGCAGCCCCAACATCATCCTGAAGATGTTGTTGTAAATTACTATTTACTGTTTGTTTATTACTAAACGCGAAATAACTAAGGTTAGATCGCCTTTAGAAATTAATATTATTAATCATTTTAATTCAGAATACATTATTACATTCCATAAATTGTTAGTTAAAAAAATCTTGAAACTATGTTAGTTCTATTATTAATTATTGTAATAATTTAGTTATTAAATTTAACATATTAAAAAAATTTCAGCTACTTAACATTATAGAGGGCACCACCCAAGCCGTGAACTATAAGTGCCTCACAACTAGGCTATCAACCCTTTCAAATATGGTATTCAGAAGGTTGTTGGTGCTGCCCCGCACGCGTAATAAGACGATAAAAACAGTAATTATAGTCAGTTTTTTGCATTTCTAACTATATTTCGATTAGTCTAAAGCTATTAATACAAAAATGGAAACTTAGCACCGGATTAAGTTATCAGTTTTGTAAAAAGAACTGCATTTCTATACATATTGGGATCTTAATTTAAAAAACTGGCTTGGTGGTTTAAACCTGATCTTAATAAAAACCTTGTTTTATAATAGGTAAGGGAGATAACGTTCAAAGGCGGACTTAGTGTAATTTTGAGATAATCAGATGCAGGCTTTCACCGACAACCATGTTACAATTAGATTATGTTTATCGTTAAATAGAATTCATTTAGATACCTACGTATTACCACTTTATGTTATGCCTAAGCTAATACAAGGTGTTAGGGACATTGACACGCTCAGTGTAATCAGGAATTCAGCAGTAAAACCTGACTTAAAATTACAACGCACTTTAAAATTACAACGCACTTTTAAATTACAACGCACTTTAAAATTAAAACACAATTTAAAATCATATACTAAATCCATAGTAACAGGTTGCACCACGTCAACGTCTTTTCCACCCTGTATAGAATCGCCGATACCAGCCAAAATAAGTTTGCCTACTAGATTTGACAGTCTTAAAATGACTAAATCTTATGACAAGTCTACACTTGTCCTTGTTGTTTGACGTAAGAATGTAGGTAATTGGTAGAGAATCAAGAATCATGAATGGTAATTGATAGACCCTGAAAGCCTCATTCTTTGGTTTTCGTAATTTAAGTTTTACTGATCACGTGCGGTTAAACGTAAGTGATAATAAATAAAGCGAAATGCCCATTAGCCACACAAAAAATGCTTGAAATGAACAACAATTAAATATACTCAAATTGTACTACAAACCGTAGGGAACCCATTACAATTAAAATAATTATCAAAAACTCAGGTAGAAGCCAGTTCCAACCATGATTTCTAAAATATACGTTAAGTTTAGGTTAAACAACAAAACAGCATTTAAATGTTTTCATCGATGCAATATCGAGATAGCAGTGAACACAATGTACGTTTCTATCTATGAAGTAAAATAAAAATCCTTAAAAAATGGCCACAGTCGTCGTTAAATATCCTATGAAGCAATATGTATGTAACTCAAGTCGCAAAACCATGAATCAATCAATTCAAGTAAACAATCGACAGAATGAAATGCAGTAATGTCAAACTGTCAGTAAGGCAAAGGATATGTAACGCATACAGCCTACGATACGTTTACTATTTTGAACATAATTTGATTTTCATTAATATTGACATGCATAATTATATTATTTTAATTAGATTAACGGTATAAATAGGTCGAATTATATTTATTAGTTTAATGGTAACTGTGCAATAATTCCATAAAAGTTCGTTAAGGATTACTTGACCATTCCTGTTTGGCTGAATGTCGACTACTCATGTCAAATAAACACTGACCTCCAATAAAAAATAAGAATGAATTAGACGGATATCAAGTTAAATATTTTAATTATCGATATTTTTTCACCCTAGGTACACAAACTTGAGAATTATTTCATTAAACATATTTTATTCCAAATAGAATGTTCTACTTGTTGTTGTCTTGTCTTGTTGTGTGAATATTCGACTTGGACTATTTGTAGTTTCTGTCCATCAGGCATTGTTTAGGTATTCCCCTTTAAAATATAAAAAAGCTATTATCTCGCATTGTCACGAGAACGAAACATGTGTGCCAAATTTCAGCCCGATAGCTTCAGTGGAAATTGGTGAAATATTGATTGCAAAATTCCAGGACTTACAAGTGAAGTTAAATAAAAACTTTTAATAATAAATTAAGTTTTGTGAAAAGGAAAATTGAAATCAAGAAAATCTCCAGCCTATCGTTAAAAAAACTCAACATCCAGCTAGAGCACAAGAATCACATAACATACATAATGCTCGTATCGTGCAAAAATCCACACTATCGTCCTCCACGCTTCATTTCATCGAGCCCGTTTACATGCTACGATATCTTACCGACACGTACGGATCGGACGCGGAACGAATACGTGACGGATACGCGAAGCGGTGACCGATTTTCGATCGAACATTTTCAGAAGAGTGAATGGCGTAAATTGTTGGTAGTTACAATTTTCTGGGAGAGGGATATTTTCGTAAGAGAATTCGCATTTTAAGCATGTGACTGTCTGTCATCTATTTAATGGTGGAATGTAATCATTATTTTAAAATCGTCACACGCGTTCCCAGACCTCTTAGAACACACATTAAGTCTCAACTTTATGATCTGACAGCTCGACCCTAATAAATAATCCTGTTCCTTTAAAATTCTAAAACAATTTTGGAACTCCTTAGAAACCCATTAGAGCACTTATGCCAGTTATTAACAATCGAACACCATAAATTACGTCACTCAAGGATGCAATAATTCTTGCAAATTCTAAGCAGCGGACGGATTGGCCGCATCTGGATACCATAACTTGAGCCCAGCGTACCCTTAGAATCCATTAAAAAATTAGACAAAAAAACCAGCGATAAAACTATTCTGAGAAAGCGACGCTGGGTCAAGGCGTGATGGTTTTGAAGATGGAGAGAGGATTAGAAGATAGAAGTTTGAGACAGTTGGTTTTAGACCACGGTAGGCGGTAGTCGAATTAGGGTACGCTTGGAGAAGTGAGAACGGAGTCGTGAGCAATGAGACTATGTCTCTGTGAGAGTGTTATATAAGTTGTTAAGTGATTGATAAGTGTATAGGTTTAGACTAAGCTATATTAGTCTAGAATGAATGTAAGGCGCGTGAATCTCAGAGAGAGTTTGTGGACAGTCTGTTTTAGACCACTAAAGGGTACGGACAGAATATTATAGGCTAGTTAAGTTAGGAGACTTGGTTTTGACCAAGTCTCCTATGGCTATCGCCAAGAGGCCATGTCATGCCCAAGTGGGCTGTCGTAGATGAACGATAATAATTGATAAGTTAAATGTAGTTGGGATGAAGCCTAAGTTAGACTAAACTAGTATCTACATAGTGTGTGTGTGGTTGTTTGGTGCGATTGGGTGAGTCTTTCATCTTAATAACTATCCTAGGCCGATAGAGTTATTAAAGTTCTTATAACTAATTAGACAGAGACGTGTTGCTGGGGAGTTTGTTGCGCCACTTCTTCTCCTCAGCCCAAACACTAGGAAGTGGTGACGGGTGGGCTCTTTGGGGCTGTCTATAGACTTTCATGAGAGTTGATTCACAATTCTATTTAAATAATAATTCTGGGTTTTGATTCTCTACCCTTATCTATTTAGTACTAATTCTTGAATTTTACTATTCTTGTTCAGACCAATGCTAGAGCTTTTAGAGAGATTATTCAACGTCTCTTAAATAATTATTCTTGAATCTAGATTTTCAACTCTATTATTACTATTATTAGTCATCCGTGACTATTATATTTTTGATCTCAGATCCATAATTCGGTCAGATTGACATGAACACGTGTCTTACAGATATGCTTGTTGTGCAACGGGTGAACTTCCAGGGGTTTGGGTGACCACATCTATCTCATATTCAGTCCAAGGACTGATAGGGACCATGTCTCCAAAAAGAGCATGATGACGACGATTTGCCGCAAGAACTAGCCGCACCATTGTCAGACAAGGACCGTCGCATGGTTGCCGCAGGGAAAGCCGCTTCGTCACGTTTCTCAGTTCGAAAGAACTGCTAGGGACCATGTCTCGAAGGAGCATGACGACGTGAAGTAGCTGAAAAGCAGCTTGCGTCACTTTATGGAAGTGTTGCCCTGAGTACTCTGAGTGTTGACGTGAAGTATCGTGTGAGTAACGATTGACCAGATACCTGATACGCTAGCGTATGGGTTACTCGTACATTTAAATAGAAATACAAGTACTTTGAGTATCTCTGATATTTAGCTTTCTAAAACCACATCAAATATGGTTCAATAAATATGAATTCTTAAGTATAATTTAAGGCTATTCGGAATTCATATAAAGTAAATCGGTGGGAGAGTGACCAGTCTGGTGACGAGCTCTACAGGGCCGTACGGGGAGGGGTGCGGTCCTTCCCCCTTAGGGGGAACCGACCTAAGAGCTAATATTAACATAATTAGGAAAAACGAAAATTTTATCGGCCTGGGGTCATTTAGGAACAGTCACATGTGGTGCCGTGACCAGGATTCTCGTCATTAAATGTACTGACTTATGTCAGTGCAACGAGAAAGAACTAGTAATGGGTTACTACTATATTAACACAACGTAAACGATAACACAACGTAATTACATGGTTTTATAAATTATTAGAGACGGCAAGAGTTATATAACACCTACAATTACATACGTTTAATTAGAGAATGGTGGTTGACTTCTTCAACTGCTGGTAGCGGATTCAATTTCCGCATGATTTATCTGTTGATATTAAGTTCCTGCGTCACGGCTTGTGGGTTCAAACCCCGCTTAATTAGTATTGACTGTTGCTTGGGTTCATATACTACTACAATAAAAGGTTCTACTGCCTGCAAACGTGAGAATTGTGTCTGACAGTGTGTTATATATGAGAACTGTTTGTGCGTTTGAAATTTATGTCAGTGTATGTGTGTGTGTGAAGTGAGCTTAGGTATAAGACGTACCCTTAATATGGGTAAATCTAATATCATTAGTAGTTGGCGACACATGTCGTATAATTGAATAGATACTCGTTTGGCCTTATTTCAAATTCCAGGATATTTAAGACCACATCTGGCTGCGACTACGCTATGTCTAAACCTTTGGTTTGAGGGTTGCGCTTGGTTTAAAGCTTCTTCGAAATCAGCTGACAACGGCTGACTTCAACAACAGTAGCTGTAACGTGGCTCCTGTTACGAAGCTAAGTTTTACTTTTATTAGACACTCCAGTTGCCCATAGCTACGTGGTATGATTTTTGTTATCTCGTGAAATAGTATAGGCTTATGTTTTAGGGCTATGGTAATATAGTCATAACTTCAAATATTGCAGAAACTGTTCTCTTAAACATTTTATAATCTGATAGGATAGACAAAAGCATGGTGTGCTAGTAAGTGAATAATTGTTTGGATAATCTAGGATGTCTACATTTTCTATCATAACTTCCTAATATAAGTAGGATTACAAAACTGCTCTATCAGCTTAGAATCAGAGGGGGGACTAATTGGATCAGTCTAATATGTTTTGTGCGGACTATTTCAGCTATTCGTGGATACGAGTGCGCGCAGCTGAGTATGCTGAGTCGGCATTGAGGTGCATAAGGAGAGGCCTCTGTCCACTTGCAACTGAAATAGGCTGAGTTTAGAACGAGGTACCACCGTAGGTAGCGTGACTCGTTAGCACAAATACTTTCAAAGAGACTCTGGTATGTAAAACTAAATTATAAGCATGCACAGGGTTCCTGCGCTAAGCAGGGATGTGGTAATCTTATTTAAATTAATATGAAAAGAGTAATTGAAAAATAAATCTAAAAGATCAAATATGTTTGAAGATAATGCTGCGGAATAGTATTACACAGCAGCATACTGTGTAGCTTGGCTCCTGCAGCAAAGCTATATTTCATTTCTATTCGTACCTACGTTAGGATTAGCTGTTACGTGGTATGATTTTGTTATCTCACTGAACAATATTATCAATATGTTTGAGCTGTCTTCTATACTTATATAGTTATCACTTCAGATATGCTAAAGGATCTTCTTGTAAATGCTTTATGGAGAGAGAAATTGGCAATCTTTTGTCACATTAAACCAATTTTTTGCACATTCTAGGATACCTACCTATGTTATCTAATCAGAAAAATCGCCTAAGTCTTATTGGACTTCAAAACTGCTCTAACCCGTTAGAATCGGAGGGGGGTGTCCAGTTGGCATTCAATCTAATATGATCATGTGCGGACTATTTCAGTGGATCCTGGGTATGACTGCGAGCAGCTGACTAAGCTGACTCTGCATTTAGCTGCATAAGGAAAGGCCTGTGTCCAGCAACCGCTACAGTAGGCTGAGCACCGTAGGTAGCGTGGCTCAAAAGCGCAAAAATACTCTTTAGAGAGACCCTGGTATGTAAAACTAAATTATAAGCATGGACAGATTCTCAAAACGCACTTTATGCTCGGCAGTGTAAGTGGAATAAAGTAAACTTTTAATAGGAATAAGTTCGAATATCTTAGAGCAACTATAATGCATTCATTGAAGGTGCTTTTGCGAAACCGTGCTAAATTAGAGCAGAAAATTAATTTTACTATAATCTTATTGGATTCGTGTTCCAACCAGAATGAGAGCCATTCTTTGATAAGATGAACATAGCAGCAGCATGTTATGTGTAGAATACATATTTTAAAACCACTTTCAAGGAAAGACATTGCTTCACCTATTGTGAAAGCTCATCCGCTGTACTGCGTCACGCGTCTGATTTTCAGAGGGGGGAATGTGACTGTCTGTCATCTATTTAATGGTGGAATGTAATCATTATTTTAAAATCGTCACACGCGTTCCCAGACCTCTTAGAACACACATTAAGTCTCAACTTTATGATCTGACAGCTCGACCCTAATAAATAATCCTGTTCCTTTAAAATTCTAAAACAATTTTGGAACTCCTTAGAAACCCATTAGAGCACTTATGCCAGTTATTAACAATCGAACACCATAAATTACGTCACTCAAGGATGCAATAATTCTTGCAAATTCTAAGCAGCGGACGGATTGGCCGCATCTGGATACCATAACTTGAGCCCAGCGTACCCTTAGAATCCATTAAAAAATTAGACAAAAAAACCAGCGATAAAACTATTCTGAGAAAGCGACGCTGGGTCAAGGCGTGATGGTTTTGAAGATGGAGAGAGGATTTAGAAGTTTGAGACAGTTGGTTTTAGACCACGGTAGGCGGTAGTCGAATTAGGGTACGCTTGGAGAAGTGAGAACGGAGTCGTGAGCAATGAGACTATGTCTCTGTGAGAGTGTTATATAAGTTGTTAAGTGATTGATAAGTGTATAGGTTTAGACTAAGCTATATTAGTCTAGAATGAATGTAAGGCGCGTGAATCTCAGAGAGAGTTTGTGGACAGTCTGTTTTAGACCACTAAAGGGTACGGACAGAATATTATAGGCTAGTTAAGTTAGGAGACTTGGTTTTGACCAAGTCTCCTATGGCTATCGCCAAGAGGCCATGTCATGCCCAAGTGGGCTGTCGTAGATGAACGATAATAATTGATAAGTTAAATGTAGTTGGGATGAAGCCTAAGTTAGACTAAACTAGTATCTACATAGTGTGTGTGTGGTTGTTTGGTGCGATTGGGTGAGTCTTTCATCTTAATAACTATCCTAGGCCGATAGAGTTATTAAAGTTCTTATAACTAATTAGACAGAGACGTGTTGCTGGGGAGTTTGTTGCGCCACTTCTTCTCCTCAGCCCAAACACTAGGAAGTGGTGACGGGTGGGCTCTTTGGGGCTGTCTATAGACTTTCATGAGAGTTGATTCACAATTCTATTTAAATAATAATTCTGGGTTTTGATTCTCTACCCTTATCTATTTAGTACTAATTCTTGAATTTTACTATTCTTGTTCAGACCAATGCTAGAGCTTTTAGAGAGATTATTCAACGTCTCTTAAATAATTATTCTTGAATCTAGATTTTCAACTCTATTATTACTATTATTAGTCATCCGTGACTATTATATTTTTGATCTCAGATCCATAATTCGGTCAGATTGACATGAACACGTGTCTTACAGATATGCTTGTTGTGCAACGGGTGAACTTCCAGGGGTTTGGGTGACCACATCTATCTCATATTCAGTCCAAGGACTGATAGGGACCATGTCTCCAAAAAGAGCATGATGACGACGATTTGCCGCAAGAACTAGCCGCACCATTGTCAGACAAGGACCGTCGCATGGTTGCCGCAGGGAAAGCCGCTTCGTCACGTTTCTCAGTTCGAAAGAACTGCTAGGGACCATGTCTCGAAGGAGCATGACGACGTGAAGTAGCTGAAAAGCAGCTTGCGTCACTTTATGGAAGTGTTGCCCTGAGTACTCTGAGTGTTGACGTGAAGTATCGTGTGAGTAACGATTGACCAGATACCTGATACGCTAGCGTATGGGTTACTCGTACATTTAAATAGAAATACAAGTACTTTGAGTATCTCTGATATTTAGCTTTCTAAAACCACATCAAATATGGTTCAATAAATATGAATTCTTAAGTATAATTTAAGGCTATTCGGAATTCATATAAAGTAAATCGGTGGGAGAGTGACCAGTCTGGTGACGAGCTCTACAGGGCCGTACGGGGAGGGGTGCGGTCCTTCCCCCTTAGGGGGAACCGACCTAAGAGCTAATATTAACATAATTAGGAAAAACGAAAATTTTATCGGCCTGGGGTCATTTAGGAACAGTCACAAGCACAATTGAATGACTTGCTTTATAGTACACGATCTCAAGATAACTGGGTCATTTTCTAGATCGTTTACAGTTCCTGGCATCATCTGCCTCGGCAGTACGTTTTGAAAGCTTTTTTTCAAAACAACTAGTTTTTTAGCGATGGTAACCCTTAAGGTGAATCTTGTCGACGTTTTTTCCATACAAACTTCGGGAGAGTATTACTCCACTGTTCGACAATATACATCAAAAACTAAATATGGTATGGTTTTGTCTCATTATTATTATTGTCTGTACGGAAACAGAATACTAAAATAAAAAACCAATAAAAAGTTAGAAGCCAACATAGATGAATTTTTCTTGCTAATGTAACCTAACTTTGGGCGTGTTTAAGTAATAAAAGAAGTATGAAATATCCAAAATCAAGTCATTACCGACAAAGCTCAAATATCGAAAAGTTTAATAAACTTTATTGGTCATCGATTTATGCAGTGGTTTTTCATAAGAGCCGATCTTCCGAAGGGCTTTTCTAGATTTTTACGCGACTGTTGTACCTACTTTAAATTATCCTGCATCTCACTCAATAACGTTGTGCGTGTAGACTAGCGACTAACTGCTCATCACTGATACTACCTCTGTCGGACACGATGCCTGGTGAGACAGCGTGCTTTTTAGCCAGGCTCATCAGTGAGTTCGAGCCTGCGACTAGATTCCCTTTAACCGTCAAGAACCTTAGACTACAAGAAAGGAATTTTTCAAATCGGTTTACTGATGATTTGATAAATTCTTTTTTTGTTTGGAAATGAATTATAGTTTGGTATTAAAAGTTACTTTTCACATTGTAGTGGTTTGTTTTGGAAGACGGTTGCTTTTTTTCTTCAATTTTAAAATCATTCGAATTTTCGTTACGTTTATTGCGCGCGTTCGTGCTAAGTCCACAGGACTTACACCAACCACCGTGTTACCCTTAGATATTTTGAGCTGAATGGTGCTGTTCTATACTTCATGTTTGTGAACGGGCGCCGTCAGGGACTGGTTATGACTTAGTCGCCACGTCCAATTTTTAAATACTTTTATCTTTTTCTTACGGACGCTTCTTACGTAAATTAAATGAAACGAAATGTTAAATTAAGGACATTGACATTTCGTTTGCAGGGATCCAGCGAGTTAAATAATCATTTTCACATAGGCCTAGGTTTGAGGCGCCTATAAATCCTGTCCGGAGCCATACGTCAACCGTTTACATGCACACGTTAACGCGCATTGCATGGGAATTCGTGCTTAAGCACGCACGTACCACGCATAGAAACGCTAGAGGTATTTCACTATAATAAAAAAACCGATTCAAACGTATGTATGTATGTGTACTCCATCGCTAAAATGTTTCCTTCATAGCCCGACTTTTCCTTGATGGATTGCAAAGGGATACCATTTACCCAAAAAACATCAGAATAAAAATTCACTTACACGAATAGTGATACTTTAGTATTCTTCCCTCGTTTCTGTTTCCCTTACAGGATACATCAATTATTATATTACACAAAACCGTATAAGCTTCTCGTATGTTCATGTTTTGAGGAAAATCCCTGAGTTTTTCACGTACCAAAGTAATACCGTACATATTAAAAGTTTATCTTTATAATTTTATCAGGTATTCTTTGTCAAAGTTCTGTGAAGTTTCACTGAATAAAGTTATTTATTAATAATTTATAAGATCCCATCTTCCAGGTTTACGTTTTATTGCGTTAATGGTGAGATCACACGGATTTAGGTGATGGAGCTGGGATTTTATACGACTTAAGTTTTTGACTGTTTCGTTTATCCTGGGTTTGAAGCCTTGGTCGGGCAAAGTGTTACTGGGTATCTCCATCTGTAACTTTTCAGTTGCAGCCCGCAGTTTATATCAGTGCTTGATTAATGGCATTAGGCTCGCCTCTATCACACATGGGACATAAACATGACTGACGAAATTTTGGTGTACTTTAGGTACCCCTCTACGTAATTCTTCGGGGAATCATCATCTGTCCGAAAGAATCCAGGCGAGATATTAATAGTAAGTGTTTATTTTAAGTAAAATCGTAGTATAAGTTTTCTTTCATTTTCATAAAACTTTTGAACAACAGATGGTGTAAAACTGATCGAGAAATTGCAGATAGATTCAAACTTTGCCTGTTGAACAGTTGTAGTGAATGTAGCGCTGGTGAAGTTTTAAAAGTATAAAAAAGAAGTTATTACTTTCAACGTTTTAAAAATCTCTTCCACCATTTTCCTGGGATAGGAGATTTGGCACAATGAGCCATTTTAGAAGGCTTGAAGTCACCCAAAGGGCAATGGAGAGGGCTATGCTTGAAGTTTCCCTACGTGATCAAATCAGGAATGAAGAGATCCGCAGGAGAACCAAGGTTACCGTAAGCCCGAATAATTGTCAACTTAAGTGGCATTGCTCGCAGAAAAAATGGCCGATGGAGTCGAAAGGTTCCGGAGTGGCTACCGCGTATTGGAAGACGTAGAGTTGGCAGGCCTCCCACAAGTTGGACCGATGAAATTGTGAAGGCACATAGAACCGGTCGAAGTGGTGGAGCTTGGGGGAGGCCTATGTCTAGCAGTGGACGGCTTTCGGCTGAACTGATGATGATGAGGAGATTTGGAACAGAACGAGATGAAGCTATAGTGTAGTGTGTATGAAGAAAAATATATTTGTAAGCGAATCCAATCTACTGCTAATTTGATTTCAACTAAATCACTCTCCCAAAAATGCTATCCCCGTGTGAACCCAGAATGAAGACTATAAATATTGTAAATATTATAAGTTTCGTCACAAACTTTGATAGTTCGGGGACAACAACCGGTGCCATAAAATGACAGATTATGAACTAGCAAAGTTAAACAGTTTCGTTTTTATTTTGTGCCTTTATTGGAAGGTTTATGTTTCTTTTAACCTTTAGACCACCTACACGACGGGAAGAAATACGATATTTCGTAAAAAATCTAGCCAGGAAACTTTTTTAGAAATTGATGTATTTTAGAGGTTTTACCTATAATACTTGTCGTGGGTTGAAGGCTACGAAGTAAAAATATCTACTTCGTGGTGCTCTCTTGTCTTTTACAATATTCCCTAGGGTATGATAACAAAATGGAAGCCAATACTGAACTATTTTCTAATAAAACAAACTGTGATCGTAAAATGACAAGTGATACTTCTTCTCTATGGGCCCTGCACGAACGCGCGGATTAAACCATCGAATGATTTTAAAATAGAAAATACCTATTCGTTTCACACGAAATGTTTTCTAAATTTTAAGATCTTATTAATACTCATGGGTGATACTTATTGTGTTTATTACATAAAAAATGAATGAAAGCATTTTTTTTTGTAACAAACATAAATATCCGGACGTGGGACGCATCCCTGTGCGTGACTTCTACATACAAATTCAATAAAGACGCGTTTCCGCGCGGGGATTTAGCTCCGTTTTCCGTGCCTCGTTGCGCGAGCTGGCTGACCTGCAGGCTGCAAAAAATTCGTCACTTAAGTTTCCATTTTAAATATTGCCTTTTTTATGAGTACTTCCACTTTGACTGTATTGTATTACTAATTGTTTCCTATGGAGAAGAGGTGGCAAGAAACTCCACGACTCACCCAGGCGGCTGTTATTATGTAGCCCCTTAAATCTTGTATGTTACAAAATAATGTAAAGTCATTAGGATACAGGCCGCTATTTTATACTAAACTACTTAATAAGTTAAATGAGCACCATATTTCCACATTATCCCAGTGCAAACCGCTACCAAAACTTGCTAAGTTCTAAACTGGCTTAGGTACATAATCTTGATAACGTGTTCCAGTGCATCTCGTCTCAGTTTAATGTAGTAGCTTACTAGAAAACTTACTTATCTTAATGGGCTGCGAAGTGGGCGATAGTTGAATAAAACTCAGCAACACTTGTCGGTTCAAATAATGTATAATAATTATTAATTGAAATGTTTGAGATATACAAATAAATGATACGGTAAAAAAAGCATTTAAATTTCCTGATCCAAACAATATTTACATTTCCTTATTCATATAATTAACACCTAGATTTATAAAGTTCATGTACCTACATCGTCCTATCCTGACCCCTATACCTGATCTCTGTGTCCTGTATTTAAGATTTACTTATTTTTATTTCATTCACGGACACGAAATAAATAAAAATATCTAAATCATAAATATACAATAATAAACCGTGCAGTTATGAAGCAACATAGTGACTCTTTTTTTTTTTTTTTATGTTGGGAAATCATCAAATAACTTCTCCCGCTCTGGGCGGAGCGAGAGGGCGTGTCAGACTTTTACTGACTAAAACCCATCCGTTTTCCCTCAGTTGCCTGTGTGCCAGGGGCCGCGGTATCTCTTTCGAACAACCCGCACCCCTGGCAGGAACATAGTGACTCTTTGAGTTGATAAAAGGTGATTTTTTTTTTTTCTTTTTTATTTGGCTTCACACGATTTGTGCATTTAGCCAGTGTCAAGTAATTTTTCTTTTAGATCAAGTAAATGGCCCAATAACGGGCACGAAGTTACAAAACAGTCATAGTCGTCTTTAGTCAGTCAAGTCAAATCAAAGTTATTGTAAAGCGGTAGTAACTTTACAACAACCTAATAGGAGTTTTTGGGGGGAACACGAAAAGTCCACGTTAGACACTTAATTTCACCTTCACTACACTTGTGCACTCACACGTAACTAAATTGAATAATTCACTATCAAAATTATACAATATAATTCGCTATTTCACTAAATTCCATGAAGATGAAAATTCGTGCGACATGTTCCAACGCGATCCCGCCAAAAACTCTCAAAAACTCTCAAAAGGTGAATCCAACTCTTCCTACTAATAGATACATATATTACTTATAAATTTGAAAGTTTGTATGTTTAGATGTTTGTTACTCAATCACGCAAAAACGGCTTAACGGATTTGGATGAAATTTGGCACAGAGATTGTTTAAAACATGGATTAACACAAAGTATAGTTTTTATCCCGATACTAAGTTCCCGTGGGAAAATTCTGACCTCCACGCGGGCGAAGCTGCTGGAAAAAGCTAGAAGATTTTCTTTTTTTCGGATGACCATCTTCTGATAAATTTCATCTGAATATGGCAGCTTAACATATTTCCTATACTAGGTATATGAAGATTGAAAAATCAGTCCTTGAACAAGCATGTCTACAAAATAACTATGGCCTAATTCGCGCTCATTCAAAGCGTCCTTGAACAAGCACGTCTACAAAATAACTATGGTCTAATTCGCGCTCATTCAAAGCGGCTGGTTTTTAATTAAATAGTTCATATTATAATTATGTAAAATTATACCGCTTGTTTCATGGGCCGACCGTGCACGCGGATCAGTGCACGTAGCAGCCAGTGTTTTGAGTGATCACAGCAATGTTTACACAAAGTAACTGCGCTCGAGTTGCATCCTGCACGTTATATGAATATTTTATTTTATTTTATTTATTTGGAAGAACAAACAATTACACGTTATTTTTTACAAATAAATAGTACATAAGGAGTTATATAAATGTGCAACCAACAACGTTCTCCACAGATACACAAAAAGACAAAGACAATGTTGATTAAGTAAAAGTTGGGTAGAATAGATGAGAACATGAAATAAAATACACATAGATTGCAGATAGTTACATACAATAAGGAACACTTATAGAGACTTTAATACAATGTTGTTATTCTTTCGATTTTTTTATTGCATATATTTGGTTTTACAGGTATACAGGGAAATGCAAATTGCACTCATCGCATACAGACGTGCTCATAAATGCACAATTTTAAGTAAATAAATTAACGCTTGCATAATCAGTGACCCAGTTTTATAGTGTGTCATATCAATACATATTAAAGTGATAAGTTAAAACAATGGACTGACGGTATTAAGTTCTTATTACTTGTAAATGGAAGGCAGCCCCTTTAATCGTAGCGCGATGATACGACGTAGCCCTCCACCGACTCCGACTCCGGTACCAACACCGGCACGGACACCGCCCCAACAACCAAGACGGGACCAAGATGAGGCAGTTGAAGTTGTGTCCACTCCAGAGATTCAGAACTGGATGGGGTCCATTGAGCAGTGTCTAAATGAGATTGTTGCTGTTGCTTCTGAGGGAAAGCTAAACGCTGATCAGAAGCTGAAAATAAGCAATCTCTGCCGGAAAGTTGGACATGGAACTTCGCAAATGGCAGTTCATTAGCAGTCGCTAAAACAGAAAGCCATCCAAACCCATACCTCCCTTAAAACCATGACCGAAGCCCGAGACCTATCTGATTGCCTTATGGAAATGAACCGGACGATTCAGGAATCCTGCACGAACCGAGAAGCAATTTCTTCATCTTTTGCAGGTATGGTCAAGAAGGGGTCCAACACCTTTATTCGTCCTAATACTTTTAGCTCCGTGGCGATTTATCCCAGTGACATCTCAAAAACCAGTGACGAAACTAAGAACATGGTCCAAAAAATCATATGCCCTGGGGAAATGAAGCTGAAAGTTCGAGGCGTACGGAAAATTGGAAAAGGAGGACTCATAATAAGCACAGAGACTAAAGATGATTTAGATAAGCTCAAGCAAACAGTCCAACTCGCTTCGACAGGGCTCACCGTCGACGAACCCAAAAAGCGCAAACCACGAATAATAGTAATAGGAGTTCCCACATCAATGGCTGAAAATGAGGTTTATAAATGCATTTATGAACAAAACTTGGCCGACAAACTGCCTACTATATCCCTAGATTCATTTTTGACCTCTATTAAACTAAGCCACAAATCTGGCAGGAAAGATGCTGAACACTGCAACTATATTATAGAAGTTCCAGCCCTCGTACGTAAGGCCCTCATCACACAAGACCGTGTTTTCATTAATTGGACGTCCTGCCCGGTACGAGACTTCACACTAGTAACGAGATGTTACAAGTGCCAGCAGTACGGTCATGCATCCAAAACATGCAAAACTGCTGCTTCTACGTGTGGACATTGCGGTGAAGAAGGACACACAATACAGGACTGCGCAAGAAAATCCGAAGCACCTAAATGTGCTACATGTTTGCGCTTTAAAAAACAGGCCAACCACAAGACGGGAGACGCAGATTGTCCGGCCAAAAAGGCTGCAGAAAACAGGTACATCAACTCGATCGATTATGAAGGCGCCTAAGAGCGCCACATCCTTGTTTATATTTTAGACGCTAGGTTTTAGAATTTTTATTGTTATTTCTTTAATTTAGTATGGATATTAACTTATTTACCAATATAGATAACTCATTTTTAACTGTGTCAAAAACATGTGAAGTTGAGGATTGCAGACAATATCTTTCCGATTATCAAAAGTCACTAACTATACTGACCCAAAACATTCGTAGTATTTATAAGAACATAGATAGCTTTACAGTTTTCCTTCATAGACTTAACTTTGATTGTGATATAATTGTACTAACTGAGTGTTGGCTAGCAAACCGCATAGATAACCTCCCAGTAATACCTGGGTATAACTTATTGCATACCACAATAAACAGCAATCAAAATGGTGGTGTGGTAGTTTTTGCCAAAGAATGTTTAAAGGTCACAGACGAGGAACCTACTCTACAAGACTGTATGAGTAATTGCTTAGTTATCAAAATTGGCGCAACTACAGCGATAATCGCTATGTATAGGTCCCCATCCGCTAGAAACTTTGATAGTTTTCACAATACCTTAAATCAGATTTTTCAAACACTAAGATCGTTTAGGAATGTTATACTAACAGGTGATTTGAATATAAATATTGGCGCCGAAAACTGCGATGCAGGGACCGAAAACTACCTTAATATCTGCTCATACCATGGATTTCTCCCCGCTCATACATTGCCTACTCATCAAAGCGGTTCCTGTCTTGATCATATGATGATCAAAAGCAGCTTATCATACATTACGCTTGTTACTAACTCAACAATTACTGACCATCACGCTGTCCTACTTGCCGTAAATTTAACGCTGCCTAAGCAAAATCGTCCCCTGACCAAAAGCAAATTAAACACAAATAAACTCGAATATGACTTATGCAACCTCGACTTTAGCCTAGTTTACAATACTGCTGACGCTAATATGGCTTTATCGTACTTAATAAAATATGTCCAACAAGCAATATTACGTAACACGATTGTCTCTACAGTGGATAAGAAATGTTATAATATTAAACCATGGGTTACTCCTGGACTAATTCGATGTATAAGACACAGAGATAAACTTCATCAGAGAACAAAAAGATACCCTGATAATCTAATAATTGAAACCACATATAAAAGATACAGGAACTTCTGCAACAATCTGCTAAAGAATTTAAAAAATAATTACGATAAAAACGAATTAAATAGAGCAGGTAACAATAGCAAGCAACTCTGGAAACATATTAAAAACGTCACCAACATGTCTAAACAGCGTGAGTCAAATTCGAGTTTACTGCTGACTAATTCCTCACCCCTCCTTTCAGCTAACAATGTTAATAACTTTTTTGTCAATGTAGGGAAAACTCTTGCGGAACAGATTCCGAAACATTATTGTGAACAATCTTTCCAAAAATCAAGCAATAGCAGTAACCTGAAATCTTTTGCTATGATGGACACTGACGAAGACGAAATAACTCGAATTATTTCTGGGCTAAAAGATGACTGTGCAGTTGGGTGGGATAACATAAGCAATAAGATCCTTAAACTCTATAAGCATATTTTGGTACCTCCCTTAACGCATATATTTCGAATCTGTCTTTCCAATGGAATTTTCCCTAGATGTCTAAAAAAGTCAGTTGTAATCCCTATTTTTAAATCTGGAAGCAAAGACCTAGTTAATAATTATAGGCCAATATCGTTACTTCCCTCTATATCAAAGATATTAGAGAAAATTATAAACAGTAGACTAGTTAACTATCTAGAAAACAATAACTTTTTATCCCCTGCGCAATTTGGTTTTAGAGCCAAATTATCCACAGCCGACGCGGTGCATAACCTAACCAATTATATTTCAGAAGAACTCGGCAAAGGGAACCAAACCCTAGGAGTCTTCCTTGACTTAGCCAAGGCCTTCGACACGGTGTCCGTTCCTGTCCTTCTAAATAAATTAGAGACTATAGGAATTAGAGGAACACCGCTGAAACTATTTTCTGACTACTTACAAGACCGATACCAATGTGTTAGAATAGATAAAACCATAAGCGATGAGCAAAAAAGTACGGGTTTTGGTGTTCCTCAGGGAAGTATTCTGGGCCCCACACTTTTCTTGATTCACATTAACGACATGTGTAACCTTAATATTAAAGACGGGAAAATTATATCATATGCCGACGACACGGCGCTAATTTTTACCGCTAGAACCAGTACCGAACTGTTCGAAATCGCACAACTAGGTTTTAATACTGTGACTAATTGGCTTCAAAGAAACTTACTAACATTAAATGCTGATAAGACAAAATATATTCAGTTCTCCATGCGAAAGCCTCAACTTAATATTACTAACCCTCATCTATATGTCCATCAATGCGGAAACCGTTCAGTCAACATGTGCAATTGTCCTTTTATCCTCAAAACTAGCAACATAAAATACCTCGGCGTAATAATGGACGACACTCTGTCTTTCAAAAAACATATTGAAAGTCTCGTTAAAAGAGTGCGCAAATTAATATATGTTTTTAAAAAATTGCGATCATTTGCAGACTCAGAATTAATCTCTCAAGTTTATTTAGCCCTATGTCAATCAATAATTCAATACTGCATCACATCATGGGGTGGCGCACCAAAAACGAATTTGCTTCTTCTTGAAAGAGCACAGAGAGCAATTTTAAAGGTAGCAAACTTCCATCCCTTTTTCTTTCCCACAGATCTGCTATATAAATCCTGCAACGTGCTGACTGTTCGCCAACTTTTCATTATGCACTTAGTATTAAAACAGCACACCATGCTTACCTACACTGCTGACAACACTAACAAAAGACGGAATGATATAGTATGCACATCGAATGCAACCTCAAAACATGTCTTTGTAGAAAGATTTTTTACATTTTTAGGCCCATTTCTGTACAACAGGTTAAATAGAAAACTAAGTATCTATAAATTAAATTACTTTAGCTGTAAGAAAATTATACTTAAATATTTACTAACCATTGCATATGCACAGACAGAAGATCTACTTGTTGTCTGCAAATAGAACGACTAACATGCTATTTTATTTTTACTTTCCTAAGTTTAACATATACTACACTTTGTTAATTTATTACATTAAGTATTTACGCGCTTCATAGCCTGAAGCACAGGTTCAACCTAGTTCAGGCAATAAGCAACTGTGCTCTATTTTAATTGTTAAGATACATTGTAAATATGCCCCTTTTATAAATAAACGATATTATTAAAAATGCATTTAACTGCTGTAGCTTATTCAAACTGTGCATTACACCAGAAACTGCTTAAAAGATTTCTACCACCTTCGTTAAATTAACACGCCGTTTGAGGGTTGATTGTTCTTTGACAAATCGAGAGTCCAAACCCTCGATGGTAGGCGCCTCGAGCTGACTTAGACATCTTAAGTTGTGTTGTAGCTACAAAAATGCTTGTCAGAAGATCTTACTTACAGTTGAAGCTCTCTTCAACTCGAGCAGCATTCTTTTTATGAAACTCCTGACTACAATGTACCTACAATAAACTGTATCGTAAGGCCATTGGGCCTTGTCACTCAGCTGTGATCAGTACTAAACAGTCCTACGTCCGATAGAACCAAAAATTCGAAGACATGTGATCTCTTCTAACCCACACTGGGCCCGCGTGGTGGATTACGGCCCGCTCCCTCTCACACACAGGAGGCCTGTGTCCCAGCAGTGGGAACATTATAATATGTATGTATGCTGCTTTACGTCATGACAATAGATCTTCGTCGGCCTCAGTGTGTATTGAAGGAGCCTTGTAGGCTCCCCGTATTAATTCTTGTTTATTGTGTTTGTGAGATGTAGCAGAATTAATACACCGCTCACATTTAAATTATTACGTTCATCACGCTTTCGTGTTTACAGCCATACAAAAGCCTATACCAATAAATTAGAAAGCTTATTCTACAAACGCTCGAATGTTCGAATGTGATCAAAGCTGTTTTATAGCCAACCTGTATGACATAAGGTCGTCTTTTGTAGACAACTTTTAAGTACCCTACCACTGCCCTTTATTTCTTGCGGCTGAATAATACCAGCTGCACGGCTTGATCGAAAGTTAAGCCACGCTTGCAGCGGTCGGCTGGTGGATGGGTGCCATCCACTACATATCGAGAGGGTGTTATTTGTAGATCCTTGACAGTAGTTACGGGTAGTCAGAAGCCCACAAGTCTGACAACTAGTCTAACCAATGGGTATAGCGTAACCCAGCAACAGTTGTGGAGGTCAGATAAGCAGTTGCTCCATGTAAAGAGCATGTTGCTTCGGTTAGACTGGAAGCCGAACCCAACATACATATTTGGAAAAAGGCTAGGCCAATCGATTGGCCGTTTATTTATCGGAATTTTTACTAACATTTTAACGATTATTGTTCCAAAATGAATCGTTCACTTTGAACAGTAATCTGTTACCTCATGCAGGAGGTAGGATATACAGTGTGACTTGGTAGACCGTTATACCCAGTGGAGTGATTTGTATTTAGTCATTGAAGATCCTATGCAATAATCCCTCTAAAATTATAAATGTGAAAGTTTGGATGTTTGTTACGTATCTAATCACGCTGTTTAGGCCTGTGCCCATGTGATTCCTGGGTGCTGCTCGGGTACTTCAATGATTGACGTTTTTATGTGAAAACTGTTTAATATAATGAAAATAGCGAATCTTTACAATATTTCTAATTACGAAAAAGGTCGTTGTGTTCTGTCTTCTGAATTCCGTTGAATGGCGAGAACAAAAAAGAACGGAGAGTCAACAGATGCGAAGAATTGCGAGCCGCTCAGTCGCCCGCGCACGGTGATTGGTCGACTCCGCGCCGCGGCTACAGTTCATTCGCGACGCGACGATCGGTCGCCGATTCTCGGCGTGAGATGGCGTTGCACGTCAAACATGCCGGCCGCCTTGGAAGAACCATCTTCTTCCAACAGAGATAATACGGTTCAGTTGGAGTCTTCAGGAAGAGGGCATATCTTTGAGCATGCTCGCTGTATGATGCCTGATGCAGTGCGAATTTCAGCTACACGTGATATTCCATCTTTCCCCGTGAACAGTCGAACTATTCTTCCCATTCTCCACTTAAGCGGCGGGAGATTATCTTCCTTTATTAGTACAAGACTGTTGGAGGCAATGTCGTCTTTGTTGGCCATCCACTTGGTGCGACGTTGAAGCTCCGAGACGTATTCCTTGGACCAGCGCTCCCAGAAATGTTGCCGTAACTGCTCCAGTCGCTCGTAGCGATCTAAACGCGTTGTTGCCACCAGATTGAGGTCGTCACAGGCTGGTGCAGTCAACGGCCGGCCAATGAGGAAATGAGCTGGTGTAAGCGGAAGGTAGTCATTGGGATCAGTGGACAGAGGTGACATAGGTCGGGAGTTTAGGACAGCTTCGATTTGTGTTAATACCGTGCTGAACTCTTCAAACGATAATTTTGCATTACCTACGACACGCCTTAAATGGTATTTGCACGACTTAACGCCTGCCTCCCACAAACCACCAAAATGAGGAGCGTAAGGCGGGATGAAATTTAACTTAATATTTTGACTACTAGCAAAGTCTAAAACGTCTTTAGTATCCTGAAATATAGCTGAAAGTTCTCTTTCAGCGCCAACAAAATTCTTGCCGTTATCGGAAAATATTTGATTAGGCTTACCGCGACGCGATATAAACCGTTTAAGTGCCAATAGATAGTCCTGTGTAGACAACGAACTGACCAACTCTAAATGCACGGCTCGGGTAGTGAAGCAGACAAATAGACAAATGTATGCCTTAATTAAACGTGAACCTCTGCCTTTACGGTTTAAAATAAGTAAGGGTCCAGCATAATCCACACCACATTTCATAAAAGGATAAGTGGGTTCTAAACGTTCTGACGGCAGGTTACCCATTAGTGGAGTTAGCGTCTTCCCCTTAATACGTGTGCAAGTGACGCACCGATGTACTACTTGCTTGGCTAAATTTCGTGCTCCTAACACCCACCAGGTGTCACGCATACTGGACACTAGAAGTTGAGGCCCAGCATGAAGTAACCTGTTATGCTCGTGCGTACACAAAAGTCGTGCAAACCGATGTTTGTGACATAATACAATGGGATGTTTTTTGTCATAACCAAACTGTGAATTGTGCAATCTGCCGCCTACCCGAATTATTTTATTTGAATCTAAAAATACATTTAACCCTGATATTTTATTAAAACGCTTACCTGATTTTTCTTTGACAGGTAAGTTATGTATAAGGTTACGATATTCATTATAAAACGATTGTTGTTGAACTAAACGTACTAACATTTGTAATGAGTTGTTTACCTCATCGACTGTCAATAAACCGGTTTTACGTGATTGCCCGATGCGCGATACGCGCGCATTATGCACAAAACGCAAAACATACGCACCGGTTCGTTGAAGACGATTAAAGCACGAAAACCTATCAAAGTTAATAACAACATTCGAGTCTGTACTCAATAAATTTATTGTTTGAGATTTTACATCCGGTAATTGTAGGTCAGATTCCAAATTTGTACAAGTTAACCAACTAGAACTTGATTCACAAAGAAAACGCGGCCCGTGCCACCAAAGACAAATATTTTCTTCTTTCAACGAATCGAAATAAACGCCTCTAGATAATAAATCAGCCGGGTTATCTTTGCCCTTAACGTGACGCCAAATAGTATTACTAGTTAATTCATTTATCTGTACAACCCTATTTTGTACAAACGTTTTTAATTGATGTGGAGCCATCCTAAGCCAACCTTGAACAATTGTGGAGTCAGTCCAGAAATATATTTTATTAAAAGTTAACCGAAGAGAATTTATTATTTTCTTATATAATTGTGCTCCAACTAACGCACCACACAGTTCAAGGCGTGGAATACTAATAGTTTTAAGAGGTGCTACTTTACCTTTGGCACATAATAATCGAACAGCTATCACCGAGTTATCCGTGTTATATGAACGTATATATGCACACGCGCCGTACGCGACCTGTGATGCATCGGTAAATATGTGCAGTTCCGTGCACTGCATGTGTACTATAGCACAACGAGGAACTTTTATTTCAGGTAAGTACTTAACGCTACTCATGAATTGTTGCCACTCAGTAGCGATGTTACTAGGAACCTTGTCGTCCCAGTCAAGTTTACTTAGCCATAATTTCTGTAATATTATTTTAGCAGTAGTAATCGCGGGTGATACTAAACCCAGAGGGTCATAAATTTGTGAAATTACGGACATAATTAAACGTTTGGTAATGACAACATTGTTATTTTGTGATTCTAAATTAGAAGTAAAATACAGTTTATCACTTTTATTAGACCATCCTATGCCTAATGTTTTAGATTGACAGTGTTCCCCTATACTTAAGTCCCGACAAGCTTCCGGTGTCACATCGTGATTAAACGTCCACTTTCGTAAGGGAAAACAACCGCTCTGTAACATTTTCGATGTTTTGTTACAAATATCTAGTAAAACATTTAATTCGTCATGACCCGTTATCAAGTCGTCTACGTAAAAATCGTCATTGATGACGCGCGCGATGACGTCATCGTCGCATTCCTGAGCCAGCTGTTTTAAACACCGAATACTCAAGTAAGGCGCCGATGTAGTACCGTACGTAACTGTATTTAACCTATAAACTTGAAGTGGCTTATCACAATTTGTTCGCCATAAAATGAGCTGTAAATTACGTTGGTCATGTTGAATGAGAACCTGCCGGTACATTTTCTCAACATCTGCGCACGCAACGTATTGATATTGTCTAAAGCGCAGCAATATTGAGAATATGTCATTTTGAATCGCAGGGCCTACGTACTGAAGGTCATTCAATGATTTATTACTCGTGGTGGTCGCACTCGCGTCAAAGACGACACGCAATTTAGTTGTTAAGCTATTTTGACGATAAACACCATGATGAGGCATAACATAATACGGTTTAGGTATCGTTTGCATGTCTGGTAATAACGTCATATGACCTAATTTTTCATATTCATCTAAAAAATCACAATACATTGTTTTATATTGCGGTAAACGCTCCAACTTTCGTTCTAATGCATAAAAACGTTTCTCTGCAGATGTATAGGAATCTCCTAAAACGTCGGGAGAACACTTAAACGGCATTCTGACTTGAAATCTACCATCGTTGTCACGTGTTGTGGACTCAATGAATAAACTCTCACATAGGTTTTCGTCTTCAGACAACATACGTGACACATTAATTTCTTCAATTTCCCAAAATTTACGTAATTGGATGTCCAATGAGTCAATCTGAGTAAAATTGCACTGAACCGTATTAATGTTTGATTTCTGTAACCGTTTGTTATTAACTGGACCGGATATTATCCAACCCAAACTAGTACTTTGTAGGCATGGTCCAGACTCGAGTCTTATAATTTTATTTTCGTCTAATAATGACCAAAACAAATCCGCGCCTATTAATATGTCAATTTTAGACGGTACATTGAACGACGGATCAGCGAGTTGAACGTGATTAGGTATACGTATAGTATTACAATCAACATTTACAGACGGTAAATAAGAAGTGATACTAGGTAAGACGAGACAATGTAAATCAGTATTAAACTCATAGAATTTAGAACGTATCTTGATTTTACATGTATGGCTTGACTGTGTGTGTGCTTCACCCACACCACAGACACGTATTGTGGACTGTATAATAGGAATATTTAAACGTTTGCATAAAGTATTAGTAATGAACGAATTTTGACTGCCATTGTCGAGAAGCGCGCGCACTGTGTGATAATTGTTATCTAAGTCGGCTACTTCAATTAACGCTGTAGACAATAAAACAGGTTGCAACACTTTCGCATTAGTTGTGAACGCTACACGCCCCGAGTCAGTAATATTACAATCAGCTGTTTGGCTAACGCAATGCGAAACAGATGACTGCGGCAACGTATTATTATTAACAGTTGATGGTGGCGCTGTATTTACACTAACGTCGTTATTAGTGTGCAATAACGTATTGTGTTTCTGTTGACACAACTTACACGGGCCGAAAACACAATCCTTAATCGTATGACTATCTGTTCGTATACAATTAAAACAAAGATTTTTCGATTTAACTATGTTCGACCTATCGTTTACGGACATATTTAGAAAACTGGCACATGAGTATAAAGAATGGTTACCATTACATAATGGGCAAGTAACATTAATACTACGCTTATTCTGACTTCCCGAGGAACCTTTTCCCTTATTCGTATTTACAACGTAACTATGCGTATTGTGTACATTGGAATTTCTTTTATCGTTCGATGACTTGTCATTTTTAGTGTGTTGAGAATGTGAATTATTACTCTTGCTGCTACTTGATGTTATCATGTCTAACATGTCCGCCCTATTTCTTAGAAATGTAAGCAAGTCGTCTAACTTTAACCTGATACAATCTTTACGTGAATCCGAAATTAACGTGCCTTTATAGTTTTCCCATTCACGCTCCGTTGCCGAATCGAGTTTTGTAACTATTAAATAAATTATTAATGTGTCCCACGAGTCAGTGGGTTCCTTCAAAGAATTAAGTGCACGTAAATTACGTAAAACGGTATCAATTAATTTACGGATTTGTGTTGAAGACTCTTTGTTAATTGGTGACGCTGTGAATAAGGACTTAACGTGGTTATGTACCAGTAAACGATTATTCTGGAACCTATTTTCAAGTAACTCCCACGCGTGACCATAATTATAGGCAGTAAATTCCAACGCACTAATTACAGTTAACGCAGTGCCACTGAGAGCCGATTTCAAATAGTGAAATTTCTGTATGGAGTCTAAATCTTGGCGATCATGGATCATAGTCACATAAGAATTTTTAAACTCTAACCACTTATCGTATGAACCGTCAAAGGCGGGTAGCTGTATTTGCGGCAATTTAACGTTTATAGACTTACCTACCGTGCACGTAGAATTGTTCAACTGACTTTGTTCTTCATCGTTAATCATGCATTTAGCAGTTGATATAATTGTATAATATTGACACTCGAACGTTTCTCTATATTCTAATTGCACTAATAATTCTTCTTCATCTACATTAGTTTCGATTTTGGACTGAATACTATTAAAGTCAGAAAAGAAAATGGTTGCCGCTTGTATTCGTAATTGAACTTGCGTTTTCGTTACAGAATCTAAACATGAACTGTCTAATTTGTGTATAAAATTAGCAAAAAGTGTTAATCTGCCTTTTATCACACCCCTTTGTTTCTTAAGATCGGCAATATTAACTTCAGAACTGTCGGATTTGCACTCATCGTCACTCATTTTGGCGGCTTATAGAAAGCAAAGGTACTTACAGTTGTGCAAACACGGAAAGTCAGGCGCGGCAGAACTCGCGAAGTCACTATACTCACAAGACCGCTGCTCGAACTTCTAGAAACGTACAGAACGATATTAACACAACTCGAAACGGGTAAGAGGGAAGGAAGGGCGAAGGATAACCTGACCGTTGCTGGCTGCTGCTGCTTGAACGCAGGTGTGGAACGCTTACTCCGCCTTTTCTTCTATGAGCAGTTTGAACGCTTGGGTTTCCGCTTCAGGGCTGATTCTCTCGAATGATCTCGAATTATATCCAGGTCGAAGGTCCAAATGTTTAGGCCTGTGCCCATGTGATTCCTGGGTGCTGCTCGGGTACTTCAATGATTGACGTTTTTATGTGAAAACTGTTTAATATAATGAAAATAGCGAATCTTTACAATATTTCTAATTACGAAAAAGGTCGTTGTGTTCTGTCTTCTGAATTCCGTTGAATGGCGAGAACAAAAAAGAACGGAGAGTCAACAGCAGTGTTGCCGTTAGGACTATCTAGTTTGTGGCTACATCAACGAAAAAAGTGGCCAGTTTTGTAAATAAATTACTTTCGATTTTCCGCTAAAAGTGGCTAAAGTATTTTTGGCTTAATTTAACCTATTACTACTGATAATAATTTTAATATTGTATAGGGGTGCGGTTAAGCGGATTTAATAACACAATATTTAATAGTGTTGATAGAAATGTATTAAAAACTGGTTACAAGTTTATAGCTAAAAACATTAAAATTTCTGTTTTTTTAGTAAAAAATTCAAAACCAATTTGAAAGTTCACAATGTCATCGTCCATAAGTCACCCAAGTATTCACTCAAAAAGTTTATGAAAAATAAAGGAGAACTACTCGCGAGAGTGATCGGCTAAACAATAATATCGTTTCGGTACATGTTGACACGAGTAGTATTGACTTTGTACAAAACAAACTAGGTCCAATAGCTACAGTTATAACGTACATTTTCATTCGTTCGAATTTAAATTACGTTAAAAATCTAAACATTCACATTATTGGGAATCCCTTGATTCGGCGCGGACCTCTGTGGTGTTGCCTACAGTTATTGACGATCGTCCCATAATTATTTCTCTAAAATACATTAAGTATTAGTCGGTAGACTTCTAACAATAATATAAGTAGGTAGTAATAATCTAAAAAGTAGCCAGAAGTAGCTAGATTAATTTTGGTGGCTAAAACAGATTATTTTTTGGCTAAAACCGTCGAAAATCCGCTAGATCTAGCCACGAAGTGGCTAAAACGGCAACACTGGTCAACAGATGCGAAGAATTGCGAGCCGCTCAGTCGCCCGCGCACGGTGATTGGTCGACTCCGCGCCGCGGCTACAGTTCATTCGCGACGCGACGATCGGTCGCCGATTCTCGGCGTGAGATGGCGTTGCACGTCAAACACACGCAAAAACGGCTGAACGGATTTGGATTATAGGTATTTGGCACACAGATAGTATACACCGTGACATTTTAGTCGTCTTACAACGGCAGCCCACTTCATGTATCCAATGACTACTAATCATTTATTTAAAAAAAATATTTTTGAACATTTGCATAATTAAAAAAGAAACACACAGATAGTATACACCGTGACATTTTAGTCGTCTTACAACGGCAGCCCACTTCATGTATCCAATGACTACTAATCATTTATTTAAAAAAAATATTTTTGAACATTTGCATAATTAAAAAAGAAAAAATACCATTCACTAAGACGCATGACGTATTTTGAAACACCCTGATACGGAGATGGAATTAATGATAGAATGTAATGGTAGGTAGTGTAGCGTGAAAACTTTAAGAGAAACACATACACTGCTACTAATACGTTTTAATTTTGTTAAATAAAAAACACAAAATATAACACCAAAGACATAAAAAATGTAAAAAAGGAAAATTGGGTAAAAAAATCACAACCTACAGTTTTGAGAGGGTTACGTTGCGTGGCGGAACTTGGTGGAAGATCTTATGCTTTTAAAAGAAGTCTTCGGACTTAAAAGAAGGAAAAGAAAATATAATTTTGGTGTACGACCTATCAGGCGATTGGAATCGGTAGATCTAGGCCCATATACGCAAAAGTACGCTTGTTTTACGATAGTTCACTAAGTAATACCGACTAGTAGAGTTAATTTGAGAAGTGGTTTATATTGTACCTTAAATAAATAGACAGTAATATAGTACAAAAAAAAAAAGAAAAGCACGCGTACGTACGTGCATACGTACATACATACGTGCGTGCGTACGTACATACGTTTCTTGAAGTTCGAAGTGGTCTGATCGGCGGAGCGCACCACCAGTCGACTGGCTGGAAGTGTCGGCTGGGGTTGCCTGGCTGCGATGTGCACGTCTGGTTTCCAAGGCCTTCTGCTGGGGAGTTTGTTGCGCCACTTCTTCTTCCCAGCTAAAGCACTAGGAAGTGGTGAAGGGCGGGCGTTTTGGGGGGACTGTCTTATGTAATTTTGACGTTCAAAAAGAGCTGACTCTCAGCCTAGTTTGAATAAATGACTTTTTGATTTTGATTTTGATTTTTTGATCTTCAACTATAAAAGTGCGCGCCTCAGCGTGCGGACGCACCCGGACCTCGGGCAAGAGCACGTCAACGCATGTCGACAGGTACCACGTCGATATTAGGCCCGTGAGGAAAGCCGAAATTCAGCTTGGTAGCTTGATGTCTATTAAATGCAGAAGAAGACACTTTTAAATACACAAATTGCCTTTTTTTAAAGCTTTTTATTTGGCACCATCAATAACATTATTTTATACTAGAATAAGCGGAATCACATTAAAAAATGTCAATAATTATTTCACAAAGATGACGTTCACTCAGCGACTCCCAAAACTGTAGTGGCGTTGTCAAACAGAAAAATTTTGACGATTTTTTCACTGATCCCAAGTTTAAAAAGTGATCAGAAGCTATGAGAAGAATTTTTATTGAAAAGGTTGGACTAGAAATCAAAAAGGTTTTTACCGTAGCGAATTTACGCTACAGTAGGTAGATATATCTTCTACCGTTTGATACGTAAACATTATTAACAAGGAGGGTGTTTCATAACTCTAAAGCATTATTTATTTTTCCTTGTACTTTATCTTAATTAATGGTAACAATGTTTTAATCGCGCCTACAGGTATTTTATGGCGGATACATTGAGTGGACCACCTTTGTAAGACGACTAAAATATCACGGTGTATAACGTGGTTTAATACATAGGATACTTTTTATCCTGGTAGTACGTTTCAGTGGAATAATGTCCGATGACCACGCGGGCGAAGCCGCTGCCAAAAGCTAGTAATATTATAGTAGGATAAATGTGACAGATGCTCGGATGTTTGTTACTTCATCGCAAAAACGGCCGGACAGAGTTGGATGAAATTTGGAACACAGATAGACTATAACCTGGGTTAACACAAATAATATTTTTATCCCGGTTGTAAGTTCCATTAAAATTATTATCGACGCCCAGGCGGCCGAAGCCGCTGGCGAAAGATAGTAGGATTATAAATTAAATTCGATTATAGACATATACATAAAATAGTTAGCAAATGCTCACATTATAATGAAAATAACGTTAATTTATCCATAAAGTTAACGAGTAAATTACTGAAAGTGTTATCTAACGTCCACTTGTTGAGACCTTTAAATAACATTTTATTGTGAGAACTGAATTTATTAACATAAAATACCGAACTTAGATACTTAATTATGCCTAGTATTAAGTTTTTGTTAATGTTTATTAAAAGTTTTGAGCTGTAGAAATAATATTTTGTATTTAATCGAAGCGTAACAAAAAAATCGACTTTAGAACTGTAAACATAAAGAAAATAAAAGTAATACCTATCATTTTCAAAAGATAATTATGTTTGTTGAGATACGAGCGATGTGTGGTGTACATAAGAGGAAGTCAGAAAATGGCACCAGTAACTGAAAAGTTGTATGGAAATCACTTGTCATGGTATAAGCGTGTAATACGAAGGAATAAAGAAAATTTCGTAAAGGAAGTTTTGAGTATGTATGTCGATGGCTATAAGAGTAGGAGAACACTAAAGAAACGATAGATGGGCTATGTGAATGATAACGTGGTTAGAAAGGGGCTGGACTACCGAGATGACGACTAATAGAGGAGTATGGAATATATATTATACTAGCTGACCCGGCTAACGTTGTTTTGCCTTATAAATTATTTAGGGTGAACAACCCTTATCACTTAGGGGTATAAAAAATAGATAGTAGCCGATTCTCAGATCTATTAAATACGCATATAAAATTTGGTAAAAATCGGTAACGCCGTTTCGGAGGAGTACGGTAACTAACATTGTGACATGGAAATTTTATATATTAGATGTAGGTAAGGTACTTATTACAATTAAAAGAGAATAAATCCTTTATGTGTAATGCTACTTAAACAAGAACAAATAATATGGAACTACTCGAGATATTTCTGACAGAGTCGACGTAATGACAAACGAAAAATATAACATTATTCGAGTGTTTTTTTTTTCTTACTTATAACTCAATAGCATCGCTTTCACAAAAATACTTCATCCTATTTTAAATACATTCAGCACCATAAAAACATCACAAACACCTAAAATCAATTCACCCTCTTACTTTATTTAACGTAATCACCCCCAAATTAATCAGGCGTGCGTAACGGCTGAAATTCCAAAACAAAGATGGCCGACAAACTTAAACGTCGAACAATAGCCCGTGGCTTTGTTTAAATCCTTTCGTTTATGGCCCGGTAAGATAATACGGGCAGGTGGGGATCTTATTCCTGGTTCTGAACGATCAATTATTGATGGAAGAAACTGAGTGAAATAAGTTTTGTAATGTTATGGGGGTGAAGGTACTTACTTAGTTGTCTTTTGTTTTCGCATGGTGTATGTAGGGCATGTGATAAAGATGTTAGTTAAAGGTGTTTATATTAAACCTTTGATACCTTATCGATAGCGACTACGCGACGAACTAGCGATCAAACGCACCGAAATTGAACTGGTATTACGGCCCACATTTCCACATTGAGTGAATACGCGATCTCATTCACGTGACGATCGGGTAATGGCACGACGATCGCTTTGGTTACTACGTGGCGTAAAAGTGTCAGAGCGTAAGAGCAGTGGCTCAGTGACAACGGCCGCGACTCACGAGTCGTAAGTTTGAACTCAGACTGGTGCTTTACTTTGTATAAATTATTTCATCACTACGGTTTTTAAAAAGATGAAGGAAAACATCGTGAGGAAACTGATACTTATGTCCTAGAACCAAAAAAACTTTTACCAAAAAAAAAACAACCGACTTCCGAAAAAACACTACAAAGTGAAAAATAACTTTAATTTCGGAAGTCGGTGACTTTGGATATGTATTTTATTTTTTTGTGACCGCCTTCCGAAATTAAAGTTATTTTTCACTTAGTGGTGTTTTTTCGGAAGTCGGTTGTTTTTTTTAAATAAAAGTTCTTATTTTTCACTTTTTTAGTTAAAGTACCTAACCCACTAATTCGAAATTTCTTCATACTTGGGGTCAAAACAATGCATATTTACGCGATAGCAGCATTCGCGGTTGATTTACTGTTATATTTTGAAGAGTTCCGTTGTCTGTCTCCGAAACGCATCATCAGATCTAGATGAAATTGTAATGGGACCACACGTGAAGCACTAGCTTTCAAATAAAAAATAATCATCAAAATCGGTTCACCCAGTCGAAAGTTCTGAGGTAACAAACATAAAAAAACCTGGTTTATATGGATATGTTTACCTCTATTTATTCTAAAACAGCTGGATATTCATTACAATAATCAGGATTACTATAGCCAATATTGTTCCTTCTTGATTAATTATTCCACAGCTCATTAAGAACTGGAATAAAACAGTTTTAACAAGGAAAGTAATTATTATTTTTTCTTACAACTTACTTCGGTCTACAGCTATTTTCAACATAATTGTTTGAATTGTAATTTTCTAATTGGCGCCTTTCTTTTTTTGTCTCATCCAGAATGAATTTACAGTTTTAATTAATTATGCCCTTTCATTGGTAATTTTTGAAAACTTTTAGATACGAGTTTGTATTTAAAAGTGAAAACTTACTCATTCATTATCAAACATGGAAAAAATTTAAACCCACAAGACAGGATATGGAAGACAGCTTATCTTAAAGTTATAGTCTACCTAACTAATATTTAATTATTTTTTTAAAAAAACGTTGCCCCATACTAGGAATTTCTCCTGTATTGTGGGTGCGTTTACAAACATTTAAACTCACATACACAAATTGCCAGACCTGGAACAACTACTTGTAGGTCATACCAATATTTGTTCCGTAAGGGAATCGAACCCGCGACACGCAGCGCAGTAGTCAATCGCTTAACCGCTGCGCCAACCGTGCCGTCAAATATTGGAACAAAATCAAAATACGTACACGTGGGCACTTATGAAACGTCAGAAGCTAGGTGCACGGAGTCAATTGGTTGTTTCCTGTGGAGAAGAGCCAGCAAGAAACTCCACGGTTAGTCTTTTTAAAATAATTGGCTTTTACAATGTTTTAAAATTACAGTGTTAATAGGTATGGGAGGACAGTGTAGGCCTGTCAACAAGTACCAGGTACTTAATAAAATAGGAAATGGTCTACAAATCTACAGTCCATACGCTAGGCCTTGGAGACTGTAGATTTTTTGACCATTTACATAACACATAACAAACATCACGTCTTTTTTCCTTGAAGGGTTGGGGGCGGGTGTACCAATATGGGTATGTAGATACTTAAAAAAATGAACCCCACAAGAAAACCCGATCAAAGCTGACACAAAAGCTGAATATGGAATTTTGACATACCTAATAACATAAAATAATTTCTAAGTTATATATAGGTATTTTTTTTATTTTTCTTATTGGTAGGTAATTCTTTTAATGTTATGCAAATATTTGTACGCCGATACTTACGGCTAAATATGAATGGACTCAAACGATGAATCTAATATCTTGCATACTCTTGTATGTATACAATGTTTAGACAAATAAATAAATCTTATCTTATCTCACACCTTCGTAACATCGAAATATCTTCGTCTTCACGTCTTCTATCCAACCCAATTAAAGCAATTAACGAAAAATACTTTCTAGAAAACAGTACAAATACCTCTAAAAATAACAAAAAACTTAATATCAAACCCTGCTCAATAAAACTGCTAGAACTACATCTGGATATAAGATAAAACTTTGCAAGTTTTCGAAAGTTTCTGCCAAACAATGACGAGCCTTGTTGTCACCGAATTTTGTTATGAATTTACTTCGCCGACTCACTACGGAAGTTTCCTCATATTGTGAGGAGCATGTAGAAGAAAAAAAGTGGCGTAGTACATAAGGTAGTGAACAGAGTTTGTTGTATTTTCTAGGTGAAACTGTTAATTAAATACCCCATTTTACGTGGTTCGTATCTGAAAGCATACGAAATTGATTTAGTTTGTACCGTACTGCTGGGACACTAGGTATTTTGAAGTTAATCATCATTTCAGCCGTCCACTGCTGGGCATAGGCCTCCCCAAGGGTCCTCCACTTCGACCGGTCTTGCGCTTTCCAAATCCAGCGGATTCCCGCGGCCTTCACAAGGTTCTAGTTAATGCATTATTTTAAATATTTACTTAGTCACTGAAAGGTACAAAAAGTGGCAAGTAATATTTGCGATATAGTTAGGTACTTAATTGAAACTACGTTAAATACGTTCATAGTAAAAATATTTCTGAAACATTAAATAAGAAAGCAAGACCACCAAAACAAAAGGTATCTACATCATCTGCCCAGCATTTTCCCAACACCTAGTTGACAACAAGACAGGATATGGAAGACAGCTTATCTTAAAGTTATATATATCACGGGATATCAGGAAGGCCGGGCTGTTGCATCTGATTGCTGATTCGTGACTTCTTCAGCACGGGAATCCATAGTGGGCGTTAAACTTCAGGAAACGTTGAAATAAATACACTGTAGCGTTGACTGTTCACTATTTTAATTTTACAGACACTTAAATGACTTAAACAATTAAGGATTGCAGCAATAATTAACGATTTAGAGCCAATGGGTTTGCGAGTGACAATCACGTGCAACGGCTGTCAACAACTGAATGAATTGACACGACGTCGCCCGCCGTGACAGACGCAACTCCATTCGGTGTTACCCGCTCTTAATTAAAATTACCATTTAGTTGAATTCAAATCGATTAATCGTTAAAAATAACAAAATAATGACCAATGATTTAAAAAATGACAAAATAAATTACAACTCTCGAAATTAACTGATTTTCATTATTCAATAATGTCACGCGCCGTTATATATATGTCGAAGATTCAACAAAATTATTAAAATTAAATAAAGTCTTTTTAGTATGGCAACGTCAAGCAGTTGCAGCTTGGGTGAGGTCGCCACTATGGATGTGACGTGGACTGTCATCTTTTGGACAGGCGAGGACGTGAGCACATTCCATTCGGACGAACTCGCCGCGTTACCATCGAATCAGTTACTTTTATTCAAAAGATGTCTGATAACGAGATGCCGCGTGATTCACCGTTGTTATCACGTGAATTCCCGTTATCAGAAGTGGGATGTAACCGAAACGCCCCAAGTGAATCAAATAACTTTGGCAGTGATGAAAAATTATTTCTTTTGTTGGAACAACAAAATAAGAACTTTTTGGCTATGTTGGAGGCCGTGAAGGAATCTAGAACATCGAGTGAACTTCGCCTTCCCGATTTTGACCCAGATCGACGCAATGTAGATGCAAGTGCTTGGATTGCAACTGCAGACACGTGTATTACCGACAAATACCAGCACGGCGCACCGTTGATGATTGCTATAAGTCGTGCAATGAAAGGAGATGCTTCTACCTGGCTGTCCACTGTGTCTTATCCAGGGATGACTTGGGATGGTTTTAAGGAGCTTTTTACTGCAAGGTACGCATGCCCAGAAACTGTGGCTTCTTTTCTTATTAACATGGCTGCAGGTAGACCAAAGGAGAATGAGTCCCTTGCTGCATATGCTGCCTTTGATGACGTCGCTTATGTCAAGGTGGAAGGGACTGACGACAGAGCAAATCGCTGTAGCTACGGTCCTAGCACATGTGTCGCAGTTCGAACCTCGCATTCAGCGATTGTCTTTCACAACTGACATCGACAATCGCAATCGCTTGCAACAAGAGCTCACTGCGGTTTCATTTTTGAAAAGAAAAGGTTTGCCTAGCACAGATGTACCCGACTTTAAGAAAAATCGCCCAACTTTCACGAACCACCCGAGCATCAAATGCTACCACTGCGGAAAATTGGGTCATAAGTCTCATCAGTGTTTCTCGATGAGAAGTTTGAAACCGAACGATGAAAGAACCAAGAGTCAAGCTCAGTCTATCTCTCAGAAGAAGTCAGTTCCAGACCAGCTATCCATTACTTGCTATTCCTGCCATGGGCAAGGTCACTACGCATCCAGCTGCCCACTACGCAGGAACAAGGAGGGAAGAAATGTCAGCAGTGGAGGTGGTCTGACTGCAGTGATGAGGGTCGACTTGTGCAACATAGGAGTACCTGCTGGGTATCTATACCACAATAGTGAGCGTTTTCCATTTTACTTTGATTCAGGAGCGGAATGCTCATTGATTAAAGATACAGTAGCTTGTAAATTTAGTGGCAAAAGGTTAAATGGTACAGTTAACATGACTGGCATAAGGCATCAGTGAAGTCTACATTACAAATTTTGACTATTATAACGACTAATGACATTAGTCTAGAAGTTCTATTCCATGATTTACCTAACTACTGTTAACGTCATGACATAATGCTTGGTAGTGAAATATTATCACAAGGTTTGACTATTCACTTGACTCCCAGTTGTCCATGTCTTGTTCGGACGCTGGCCGTGTTATCTTTGTGTTATCCGATACTGAGCAGTTGTCCATGTCTTGTTCGGACGCTGGCCGTGTTATCTTTGTGTTATCCGATACTGAGCAGTTGTCCATGTCTTGTTCGGACGCTGGCCGCTTTATCTTTGTATTGTTGGATACTGAGCAGTTGTCCATGTCTTGTTCGGACGCTGGCCATGTTATCTTTGCACTGTTGGATGCTAAGCAGTTGTCCATGTCTTGTTCGGACACTGGCTTGGTTATCCATGTGTTGTCGGATGCTAGGTGGTTGTCCATGTCGTGTTCGGACACTAGCCCAGTTATCCAGGTAAATAGATGTTGTGAGGTTGTCCATGTCGTGTTCGGACACCGGCACAATGTTGTACGGGATAACCAGAAGTGGTTGTCCACAAATTGTTTATTAAGAAATATGTGATTTGTTCATTATTAGTTCACATCTATATGCGGCTGTAAGACCGCTTGAGTACTTTGTTTCTTTAGGCCAGGGTGGCCGAGTGGAAAATTCATTTACTGCAGAATTTTCTATGCTTTTAGGTACCTCACACGAGGACGTGTGAGATGTCACGATGGCCGTGTCGAAGATTCAACAAAATTATTAAAATTAAATAAAGTCTTTTTAGTATGGCAACGTCAAGCAGTTGCAGCTTGGGTGAGGTCGCCACTATGGATGTGACGTGGACTGTCATCTTTTGGACAGGCGAGGACGTGAGCACATTCCATTCGGACGAACTCGCCGCGTTACCATCGAATCAGTTACTTTTATTCAAAAGATGTCTGATAACGAGATGCCGCGTGATTCACCGTTGTTATCACGTGAATTCCCGTTATATATATATTTTCCCAACTAGGTTGGCGTCAGCTGTCTAACTGGATGCAGCTGAATACCAGTATTTTACAAGGAGTGATTGTCTATCTGACATCCACAACCCAGTTACTGATTATTATGTACCATACGCCTTGATAAACCTGATGGTCAGACTTTCGGGATTCTGACGACCCGTAATTATCCTCAAAGATCCTCGAATGTCAGCCGGAACCAACGGGTTGGCAATGTGCTTTCCGAAGCATGGTTGAGTTTTGGTATGTCACGATGGTCATCCATGGACCAACCGTGGCAAGCGTAGCTTCACCTGATCGATCGTACCGTGCGGCTGATTTAACTTAGCCACAAGCCCCAATCACTAGGTACATCAAACAAAAACCAACTCAATTTTACCTACCCCTAATAACCCAACACGTCTCCCACATCGAAACACCACAAATAATCACCTTTACACATAATCGAAAGAGATACTCCACGCATCCGATAAACATTAATACGAAAAAACAATGAACGAAACAAAAGACGTTCGCTAAGAAGACAGCGGGCAATCAAAGGGCAATCGAGCGTTACGCGGCGGAGTGCCGACAAATGGGGCAATATGTGGCGGTCGGAACTCGGCGATACCTCAATTGTCTTATCAACTGGATGTTGATATTGGAAGTTTTGTTTGCGTGGCAAAACAAAGAGGTTATCCGGTGGCAGTGACACGTGAACCTTCGCGTATTTGGCGAAACGAAAGCTTTTGTTATTATCTTTTGTGATCGTAGATACCTTATTGGTTGTTAGAAATATTTCATAGACTTAATAACCTTATTGGTAGATGTCTCACAAATAGGTCCAAAAAGGCTCGACTGGCTGTTCACAATGGTGTATTGGTGCCTATCCTTATGTATGGAAGTGAATGTTGGTGTGGCAAAAGAAGCATGAAAGTCGATTAGATGCAATGGAAACGTGTTCCTTGCGAAGCATGTATGGTGTGACTGTGAATATGAATATGCTGAGGAATGATGTAATAAAGCATTTTAAAGGAAGGTTTCAAAGAAGATGTAATGAAAGAAATTGAAAAGAGCATGCTTTTTGTTCTTTTTGAGGGTGGGAAAATCATCAAATAACTTCTCCCGTTCTGGGTGGAGCAGGAGGGCATGTCAGACTTTTACTGACTATAAAACCCACCCGTGTTCCTTCAGTTGCCAGTGTGCCAGAGGCCGCGGTATCTCTTTCAAACAACCCGCACCCCTGGCAGGCATCGGCCATTGCGGACCCCACCAGTTGCTGCTGACAGCGTTGCTCTTTGAGGCGCGCGTGGAACACAACGCGCCGTCGATCCGGGCTGGGTCCTTACCGGACAGCGAGCTACCCATTACATGCTTAGATGGTTTGGTCATGTTTAGAGGATGAATGAAGGGCGACTAACAAAAGGTAATTACAAGGCAGATGTAAGTGGAAACGGAGAGAAGGGACGCCCTAGAAGGATACATAGATACCTTATTGGTGATGTTCTTCAGGCAAGTCAGGGCCATAGTACTCGCAACCGACGTGCGTGTACGGTAAGACGTATGAACGATAGGCCAAAGAAGGATTGTAGCAGACAGCGTTCAGTAGTTTCTGCCGACCCCCATAGGTAGCAGGCATGAGTTTATGAATGTATGATATTAAAAAAAAAACCTGCAAAGTATAAAAACTAAATTTTAGCATTTAGGTCCCAGGTACCTAATTGTATCGTGTGTTTACAGTTTTTTTTCTTTGACATGAAAATGAGTAACAAAAGAGATGTTAAACTGGGTGATAAAAAATAGGGAGTTTCTGTCACGTCATTTTTGTGGTATTTAACAAGAATGAATATTGATAAATATTTTAAAACGTCAACAAAAATAAAGGGCCTTTTCAAAATTTTACAGCTTCTCAATTACGAATATTTATTGAACCGTTGACAAACGTGACGGGATTTCGTAGAGATCCGATGCAATTATAGCCAAAATTGTTTTACTCCCTATTTTCTGAACAGTGGAAGGAAGAAGTAGATAATGGGGTATTTACTCAAAGTCGTATTTCTCTCATCCACCG
Organism: Polymixis lichenea; assembly: GCA_949091785.1. NCBI lineage: Eukaryota > Metazoa > Arthropoda > Insecta > Lepidoptera > Noctuidae > Polymixis > Polymixis lichenea. The sequence goes on along the minus strand of OX420945.1, from coordinate 17,086,137 downwards.
ACGATTAAAGGATTATTGTATCATTCGCGCTAAGCCGCTCAGAATACGGATACCTACTGCCGAACAAAATTAATGTTTTGCGAAGTTGAGTGAAAACGACATTTTTGTTTGTTCTTCTGAAATTTATTTTGACATAAGATAGAAATGTTTTTTTTTTTTGTATCCCTCACAATTTTTATTTCTCAATTTAATAACTAATAGTTTAATATACTAAAAAACACGCTTTAGTTGAAAGCCAAATAAAAAATTAGAAATTATTTCCTACATTTTAGTTTAGTTTTCTATTAAAGCGTGTTTTAACTATTATTTTAGTTAGGCTAACTACAAAAGCGTGTTTTTTTTACTGTTTTTTGATGGCCAGGATAATGGCACGATTTATGAAATTATTGAATTGTTATCGGTCTTTGATAAGTATGCGGAATTTCAAATATTGTTGATGATGATGTTCTGATGTCTTGAAGTGGGTGAAATTCGAATTCCAAGATTCCGTTACATACAAACATACATATATATAACAAGCTATAAAAAAGCGTGTAAAAAAAACATGTAATTTCTGCCAATCTCTATCCCTTGATAGACAAGGCTAAAAAGCTATCATACACACAAAACCTACAAACTGCAGATACAATAGGACTAGTAAAATCATTTCTATGCCAAAACCGAGCCTGAAGCATTCAGTGCTACAAACTTCAACTTCGATCGATCTGAATCATTGAAGTAGTCGATTTTGGGTTGACAATTCTAGGTCAAACAATACCGAGCCATGCCTATATTAAATTAAGACAGACTTCTGTTTGAATTCAGTGATAGCCATTCTACCTATGCCTGCAATCACTGATCGTGTTTATTATTAATTAAATGTTTTTACCATAAATAACGCCATTCGCCAAACAAGTGTGCGACATTTCATTAGGTACAGGTTGTAGTTCACTCGAGCTGAGTGCTAATTCCAAAATACACTTTCAGTAGGAATTGCTTTCATTTTGACATTTCCACAACATTCATCGCGTTGTTACCGTAGCTAAGCAGACACTTTTTTCAAAAATGTAAAAGAATAGATTAGCAATAACCTGCAAAATGATTTAGATTCTGAATAATAGTCGTTTCGTAATTATGGTTCAGATCCCGCCATCACCCTTTTACTACTATCAGACGTACTGCAAGGTACCATCCATGCTTGGTTGACATCCCGACCAGCCATACTCAGCGCTGTTCCTCTACATTTATTATGCGCACAGCCAAATTGTGCATCTCTCTGCTAGTGTCTGTGTCCCCCCTTCCACATTTAACCCGTCTGCCTTCAAAAGCAAGAGTGAAGCATCTTCTGAGCACGCTCGTTCCACCACAGATCTCATCCATCGCTTTCCACCCGGAAAGTGATGATCGAGTTCAAGAGCAGGCCCACTCAGCAAAAAGAAAAAATATGTTAAAACCAATTTGTTTTCTTCAAAACCGTTTTGGTATCTACGAATTTTATTTTTACCTTTTATCGAAATTCAGGATCCAAAGAAAATAAAAGCTACGTAAAAAATAAATTGAATTGTAACCGAATTGAGGATATAACATTATTCTAACATAACATTACAATACCTATATCAAACGTTAACAGTCAAACATAAAGGGACAGCTGATGAAATATCAGCACTTAGTATTTTTCTTGTAAAACGTTGAAGACCTAAAACAACTTTGTTACGATTGCTGTACAAAATTAAAATGGCCGCCATGTTACGAAATTGAGCTATAAACCCACCCAGTTTAAAATAAACTGTCCGGAAACCTGCAGCTCCTTGAGGTTATGAGGAATATAGCGCTTTTGTTCAACATGGAAGTCATATGAACAACATAATTGAAAGTTTATATAATTTTGTTTAAAGCGGAATAACTTAGTTTGCATTAAAATAAAATAAAAACAAAACTTGTAAAAAAAAACAAGTCTCGCAACTCAGTTCTTCTACCATAAAAAGTTGTGAGATCCATGTAATACCAAGTCGGTTGATTTATTCAGTCCCTACTTACCTTTTGTCGTACGTTATTACGTAATTAGCTAATCTAACAACATGTTATAGTGACTTAAAAAAAATATTTTATGGTTTAAATAAATAGATTGACTTGGCCATCGCATAAAACACAATGTCTCACAAGTAATACATATTAAATTAAATTAGATTGTTTAGTGCGATTGCTAAGTCAATCTATTTATTTAAAACATAAAAGATTTTTAACATTGATATGGTCACAAAAGGATGATAACGGCCGTGCCGCTTTTTTTTGCTCGACTTGGTGGGGGCACTGCCGTGCCCCCTAATACAAGCAGACCTAAGTAAAAGAGGGATAGAATTATCGAAGATGAAACGAGAATGAACGATGTTTGTTCTGAGATGATGGCTGATAGAGAAGCGACCTACTAATAGAAAAGACATACCTAGGTACATTTAATTTATGGAAATAAATAAAGATAAATACATACTGCGCTCTCTCCACAATAACTATGTAGGCATTGGGCAGGGGAAAGATAACTGGCTTCTGGATAAGTAATAATAGCCGTACGATTCGATCGCTCAGGTTAAGCTACGCTTGCCTCGGTTGGTCCGCGGATGGGTGACCATCTTTACATACCGAAAGCACGGAGAGACCGTGCCTCGTAAAGCACGTTAAGCCGTTGGTTCGGGCTGTCATTCGAGGATCAGGGATGTTGTTAGCGGTCCTCAGAAGCCCGAAAGTCTGACCAAGGGATATCGTATTACCCAACTGGATTGTAGAGGTCCGATAGGCAGTTGTTCCACGTTAAATACTGGTATTCAGTTGCGTGCAATTAGACTAGAAGCCGACCCCAGCACAGTTGGGAACAGGCTAGGCAAATGATGGGCACGGAACGATGCTGAAGAAACCAAATTGACGTCTGAGAACCATTAAAGCCATTCATAGTATTTACTTTGTAAGCAGACAAGTAGACAAATTGAAATACCCGCAAATGTAAACATTCAAATCCACACTTTCTCGATGGCCCAAAATCGATAACCAGAAATCATCGAGTCTCAGTACCGACGAGAATTGACCGTAACGTACTAAAATTCGTCACCGGTTAATGAAATTCCGATCGGTACTGGCAAGCTGGGATTCTCGTCGCCTACTGTAATCGGGTCATTCCGAGCTGCCAATTACAGAGGTGACCGGTGTTATCGTGTGATACCGACGACGTGTTTCGCAGATGGTTCGGTTCAATTTTGTTCCCAATATTGGTGATGAGATTTCAGTTGCATTTTGGGTAGGATTGTTTTGCTCGTGGTGATTTGTATGAATAATAATAACATAAGATTGAGTGTTGGGATAGGTTCATAATTTCTAAATTTCAAATTAAATACAGATTTCATATCCAAAAAAAAACATTTATTTGATGACTAGTACTTCGTCTGCGTGAAATTTTGGACCTGCCGCCCCCGCCTGGTCTGTTACTTCGTTTTCTCTCAGCGTTCTTGCCTTTTTCTTTTTGCTCAAATTACTAACCTTCTCCAAAAATTGAGCTATCAACTGCAAAAAGATTTTTCCAAATCCGACTGGTAATTCCAGAGATTATTACCCCTACATAGGAAGCTTACAAGCAAACATATTTTACTTCTTTAGAATACATTATTAAAAATAAAAATATTGATTACTGTAAGTAAATGTATTAATTAATGTGTTAAAAGTTATCGTCATCGCTGCAATCACTGTTTGTATCCACAAATTGTGTATCTGCACGCAATGAAAAATTAAAATGCCTCTAACAAAATAGAAAAAAAAACACGATGAAAAATTTCAATTACGCCAGATGCCAGCCTTAAAACTAAGGATGTGTAACATTTAGATTAAAACACATCTACAATGTGTATATAATTGGGAAAAAAAAAAAAAAAAAAAAAAAAAAAACAAAACAATACCGTCACAATTCCCCTATGTCACGAACTGTTAGTTACAGGTAAATTTATTTAACGCCACGTTATTCGGACCGCTTTCTAGTCTATGAAGTAGCAACTTTATTGTAATATAGTTAAGTCGACCGTCCACTGCTATAAGATTTTTATCTCGCATAGCGAGGCGCGTTTTACTTGTAGTCGAAGCGTACACGAAGTCTGAAGTGTCTGTGTCATGTGTGTTATGTTCTGATTCTACTTGTCGTCACACACCCTGTCATAGCGTGTTCGTACAGCACGCGTCACTTTATGGGATAAAAATACTGTACGTAAGATATGTACGGAGAGGCTTACCACATTTGCCTACGTTTGCACGGACGTAAAAATATCGAGGCGGGACTTTATCGCTGATTGGGTTTTCAAATCTCAGCGTTAAACTGAGCATTTGCATTGAGGATCCAGCAATATGCACACCAGCGCGACGGAAAAACCACACAGTACGATTTTCAACTCTCGGTGGCTAAGCTGAGAGTTGAAGTTCTAGTGCGCAAAAAAATCTCGCCGCAATTTTTTACGTCCATGCGACCGTGGACTCGTGGACGTCCCTGCGTATCGTGGCCGTGGGTTGCTGTGGACGATTCTGCCTAGATTTTTAGGGTTGCGTAACTCAAAAGCAAAAAACGGAACCCTTACAGGATCACTTTGCTATCCGTCCGTCCGTCTGTGTCTGTCGAGACCCTGTATCTCGGGAACGCGTGGAGGTATCGAGTTGAAATTACTCAAGTCTACAGGTTCTTGAAGATGTAAAAAAAAAACTTCTAAGTTATCTTAAAAAAAAAGATACGGCCGTTTATGCAGCAAAAAACGTATATTTCGACACTCTCAAGGGAATCAAGATTAATAGGGTACTTTCCGTTGACCTAGAAATATGAAATTTGGCAAATAATATCGTTTTATACTTCTGGCACAGGCAAAAATCTTACACCTATAATTTTGTAATTAAATCATAAAAAAATATCCCCATTCACAACATCAACAAAAATTCAAATTTGTAGGCAACCCTCGGTGGGCAAATCCAACACGCACTTATCCGGTTTTTATACAAACCGAAGCTAACACGTGCGTAGCTTAGCCATGGGTTACTGTGGAGCTGCGCCTTTATTTAAAAGCGAACCGCAGCAGAAATCTGTTGTGTTATCCAACTTGGTATAGGAAACGAGAGACAACTTGTTGTATAGATAACGAACTGGACTCCTCGTTTGTGACTGCGTTTGTGGTTAGGGGTTTCAGATGAGGCGGTTGAATAAACATATACGTATTATTTGCAGGTCGTTAAATTACACATTATGTTAGAACGATTTCATCTACTCTCATTTCTTAAAATTCGAATTACCAATTTCATAACGAGTTTATATAGACATGCTTTATAGTTATATTATATAAAGTACCGAGGAAGCATAATCTTAATACTTATAACACTTTAAAACGATACTGGGCAAATCCATTAAGTTAATATCACCAAGCAGTTTCCATTTAAAAAAAATCAATTGGAACGCAAATGCGAGGCGCGTCATTTTTAACCGACTTCAAAAAGGAGGAGGTTCTCAATTCGTAGGAACCTTTTTTTATGTATGTTCCCCGATTACTCGAAGATGGCTGGACCGATTTGGATGAAAGGGTATACTTCCCAGGTGGTCCCATGATTATCAAGTCAGGATCTGATGATGGGATCCTGGAGAAATAGAGAGAACTCTTCTGATTTAATAGGCACACTTGAAGCGATTTGGATAGTTTTTGGAATTAAAATGGGACCACCATTTCAATTTGGTGAAGATCTGATGAAGAACTTCGGAGATAGGCAACGGAACTCCTCAATAAATGATGCATGACATGGACTGGAATTGCTGAAATCTCACGTCTGTCTATTGTTTACACCAGTTCATAACATAACATCACGCCGGTACGCTGTGAAGGGGTAAGCACATGTGAACCACTAAAAACTGAAAAATAAAAACTTTTTTCAAAAAAAAACAACCGACTTTTTTTTGTTATAGTATTATTTAACTATTTTTTACTCTTTTAACTCTCTCTCTCTCTCTTTTATTTAGTAGGCTCAATCCCAAAATATAAGAGTAGATAAAGTAGTTTATGAAACTATACATAACTAGGTATTAGAACATTCGTGTGATATTATTCAGAATTTCACTCGTATTTTAACACCCCTCATTATGCAAACGATACTACTTTTGTTATTATTCCTTTAGACACAGCTAGATACTTTATTGGATGTGCATATATAATATCTTTTTGATTTTGCCCTGATTTTGTAACAGAATATACTTACTCGGTTTCAGGAAAGGTATCTCAGTGAATCGCTAAACGCCGACAAACACTACGTCGACAGACTTAACGCTGACAAGACTTTACTTCGACAGAACTCTTCACCGACAGGGCTCATCAGGTAGGTAATAGGATAGGTTAGGTTAAAATTGCGACCGATTGCGCGCAAGCCGAGCGAGCGAAGCGAGCGGTGCTGCGGCAGCGACCGGCGATCACTACTTCCATGTTAGTGGCAGTTACTTGACTATTTAGTGACAGCGCAAGGATGAGCCTAGTGTCTGTCGGCTTTTAGTCGTACACTCAAGGTATCTAATGACTTCACTGACAACACACTATCCGTCCAAGACATTCTTATCAACAATTATTTTTTGGAAAAAATGTTTAGTTATGTTTATAAAATTAAATTAAATTTTCAGAAGGTTTCGTTCATGAAACCATTTTAATACACCATCATTATAACTACGATATTAACGAGTCTACCTTCCAAGAAACACTCTTCCACATGGAACTCAGGTCCAGTTGACAACCAGTGTCAGGCACTAGTTGTCTGGCATTTTTGCTGAACTCAAAAGTGCGCTAAAATTGGTGCAGCCGTGAGGCACACTATAATACTAGTTTCTGACATATCATCATCATCATTATTATCATCATTTGCCTAGCCTTTTCCTAACTATGTTGGGGTCGGCTTCCAGTCTAACCGGATGCAGCTGAATACCAGTTTCTAACATCTCACCTTACACTTTTTTTTTATTTCTTTAACTCTTTCTTGCTGTATATTGTGTGCCTTAAACCAAGCCCGGGTCGACGGTGCGTTGTGTTCCACGCACACCTCAAAGAGCTGTCAGCACCAACTGATGGGGCCCGCAAGGGCTGATGCCTGCCAGGGGTGCGGGTTGTTCGAAAGAGATACCACGGCCCCTGGCACACAGGCCACTGAGGGAACACGGGTGGGTTTTAGTCAATAAAAGTCTGAGAAGTTATTTGATGATTTCCCACCCAAAAGAAAAGGTCTGTGCTAAATAAACGTATTTTCTTTCTTCTTTCTTTTTAACTCATGAAGACGAAAACAGGTCGAGTTTACTTTCAACAAAAGCACATCTATAGAAGCCAGGTTTACAGGTAAAGTTTAACCTGGCAACCCTGGGTCCACTGCAACAGTTGCCCGACTTTGTTTATTAACATAGCGACGAGTTTGATAAAGTTTGAATTAGATACCGGACAGCGACGCGTGGCTTTATGAATGGTATGGCTTAAGCTGTAAAGGTGAGCAATGTAGGTGCATATTACTGTAGGCACTTAATATGTTTGTTATCAGACGGTATTATAATATTGTGTTTAATGATTCAGCCGAAAAACGTCTACTGCTGGACGTAGGCGTCCCCCGTTTTGCCATAATCGCCACGCTTGGCAGGTGGGTTAACGAATATTTGTATGTTTTCGTGATCAGATAGTGAAAATTAAGTTTGGTATAAATAAAAAAGACGACAAGCATTCAACGTGGCAACGCTGCCAGCCTTTAGGGGCACTTTTCCCGTTGACAACCATGCGGACAACCATTTTGAGGCTCTGAATTTATTTTGAAATTTAAATGAATATTCAAGAATACAAATAATGTGTATTAATCAGATTCAAGGTAACGTGCGCTCTTATAATTAGGGAAGACTCTCCAGTCTAAAAAACTTATTTAGTAAATTAATCGATTTGAGTGGCTGATATGCAATTACGGGCCCTCTTATTATAGTGTAGTTTAAAACAACTTTTTGCCACCGAATTTCAAAATTAAAGTATTTCTTTTCTCTTTTGAGTTATGGTAACCACAGTACCAATTCGAATACCACTACTTGTTATATAAACAGCTATGACAGGAAGTATGGAAAATGGATTAAACACAAGACATAGTATTGAAGTTAATGCAAAAAATAACCCTAGAAAAGTTAATACAATTTATAAGGGACCACTTTTGAGGCATAGTATACCTTATCCATTAAAAACAATAGTTTCAAAAACTAAAAAACACGCTTTAAAAACAAAACTATAAAAGTAGAAAATAATTTAATTCTATTAAAAAGCGTTGAGTGCTTTTTGAGGTATTTTTATCATCAATTAATATCAAGCACCCCACGCTTTTTAATAGAATTAAATTATTTTCTACTTTATAGTTTGGTTTTTAAAGCGTGTTTTTTAGTTTTTTAAACTATTATTTATTTGCTATTTTTTAGTTCTACTAACTTACAAAAGCGTGGTTTTTCAGTATTTTTTTCTTTTTAATTATTGGATTGTCATCGGTCCGCGATACGTCTACAAAGTTTAATTAATGAAATCTGACTGTTTGAGTGGCTCAAAATAAAATCCAAAAAAGGAGTCGGTTACAAACAAACATAGGTGAAGCTAATAAAAGCGTGTTAAAAAAGACTTTAATAACTCGATTCACAATTGCTGGAAATATCCTGGAACATTCATACAAACAAAAAAGAAAATACTGTGGAATTGAGAAGATCTTCCTTTTTGAAGTCAGTTAAAAACTATAATAGATTCTAGTCTAACCTCTTTGCACCTAAACATAAACTAACAATTAACTTTAAAAATTACTTTTCCGTGCACAAACTTTGTGGAGCACGCTAAACTTAAATTACACTTAGTTTTCTGTAAACTTCCGTGTTTCCTCATAACGGTATTATTTATAATGCTATTACAATATTTTATATGTTCGCCACTACGTATTAAGTTCGGTTTGTTGGTCAAGTGGAAAGATGTTAATCATGGAAATTGTTTCCGCTTTCGTATTAATGTTAGCAAGCATTGTAATTGTTAGCCAATTAATGTTGTTTTGGGTGTATTAATAATAGGATTATTTTCGTGTAATCTTTAGCAATTTTCCTTGTTAAATTTGGTATAACTAATATCGGAGAAAAAGCCACGATAAGTTGGGTATCAGATTTTAATCGCGTCGTTAAAAGTAAACGTAGGAATTACTATATCTGGAGTCGAGGACAAGTGCCCTGCAGTGTGTTGATCTACTACTAGTGCACTACTATTAGTGCATTTTGATGCGGGTTTCACCATCATTCAGCAAATTCATTCCAACAAATTGATATCTAGAATATAGAAATCTCGATGTTTCGTGGATGCTAGTAACTGCAAGAAATGCAATCGATTCATAAAAATAAACGTCAACGTTGTAATTTTAGGATTCTAGATCAGCATAAACGGCGAAACCGAAAACAGGGCAGGACATTCCATTATACTTCGACGAGCATACTTTTATGAAGGTTTTTTCTTTTATCAGTATGTGATTGTGAATCCCGTAAAAAAAATATGCTGCTTCATACATTTTGACCAGTTTAAGTAGTAGCCAGATTACATCGTCGTAAAGTCAAGTTTGGGTAATTCATGAGTTCAGAGCTCTTTGAAGTAATAAATAAATAAATAAATAAAATAAAATTCATTTATTTCAGGCCTTCACCCATATAAAATTAAAAAGGAATTTACAGTTGCCATGCTTGCACTATAAATGTTACAGATAGACATACAAAATAATTAAATTTGAAATTGAATTTAGAATTATAAGTCAAATACAAAATGTTTAAAAATGTCAAAAAATAAATAAAATATAAAATGTCACACTATGTCCAAAGAAAATTTAATACCGAAGTCAAAGATATATATATGTGCAGGCGCTGGCATGCAGCTGCAGCCATCTTCGCAAAAAAGGAGAATCCCACCGCTCGGACAACACGATCAGGATCCCGTTTGAGCTGCCCCTACAGCGACGCAGGAGCGATGCACTCCTTTTCCGGATTATTCCGTAGAAGTCATCGGTAGTAGCATCAGCGAACATCGCCGATGCGCTACAAAATCGGGGCCGCCCCAAATAAAGTGTGTGTGAAATTGGTGAGGAGGTCCTGATACGACTTATGATTTTGCTCTTCTTCGTAATGATTTCCTCTTTCCGACTTTTTGTATTAACTTTCGGATTTTGTCTATGTATACAGAGTGGATAACCGACGCGCAAACTGTAACCATGAATTCAGCATATGATTCTAGACTAGCGTAGAATTTTTCGTCAATTTTCAAAACAATGATCTTATGTTTTATACAAAAGTGTAATACCTACACGGTATTGCACTTTTGTATGTTTTGTAAAGAGGAAATCATTACGAAGAAGAGCAAAATCATAAGTCGTATCAGGACCTCCTCACCAATTTCACACACACTTTATTACTTCAAAGAGCTCTGAACTCATGAATTACCCAAACTTGACTTTACGACGATGTAATCTGGCTTACTACTGGTAACTTAATTAAAAGTTGTAAAGAACGTCAACTTTGTGAACGATATTATAAGAGGCAACGCTGAGAATTCCTAAACGTTTTCTGACAAGCCTTGAAACTAAATATCTCGCTATTATCATTTGAGTGACGATATAAATAATGTCTTTAGATGGGATATAAAAACAACAAAGCCTTTATATTGATTAAACACACACACAACGCAGACACTTTCAATAGTCAAGGTATAGGTCAGTCAGAAATATGAAGTATTCCCGTTTGAACACCAATTTTTTGAGCACCTATGCATTGAGCACCATAGGTATTCCCATTTGAGCACCAATCAATATTTTAACGTGGTGCTCAAACGGGCACAAAAATAAAATTCGACTTAAACTTTTGAGCATTTAGCTACGGTGCGGTGGCTTCTAGTGATGGGGTGTATAATAAATCTGGATGACCGATGAGCTTTGATCGTATTTTTTTTGTTTTCGTTTTCTAAAAATGTAACCTAGATCTATTTATCGCCCCCGACACTCCTGCATACTAAATTTCATGAAAATCGTTGGAGCCGTTTCCGAGATTCAGATTATATATATACTTATATACAAGAATTGCTCGTTTACAGGTATTAGATATCGATAAAAATAAGCAGTTTTATAGCAGAATGTTAGAAGCGTGGGAGTTGTTTTGTAACAAAATCAAACTCACCGACACCACGTTAAAATATTGATTGGTGCTCAAATGGGAAAATATTTGGTGCTCAATGCATAGGTGCTCACACAGGAATACTTCAGAAATATTAAGCTAGTTGCCTATTCCAAAGCGTAGTAAAACCTATGGAGAAAAACGAGCAAGAAACTCCATGGGCATGACACACAACTAAGTCTTTTTTGTTTCATTATAAATTCAAAGGTAATTTTTTCATTGCTCATAAAACAGTGCTGCTTGAAATTAAATGTTGCCGTAAACTGCGATAGCAGCATCGCTTCCTCGACGTTTCTAAATATGTATATAGTTAAAAAAATATTAGTCTAGTTCTAAAAAACGTTAGAAAAACACTGTAAAAATAATATAACCCGAATAAAATAATTAGCCTAATGCCGTGTTGGAAAAATTGACTCTTTTCTTACTCACCAAAATCTTTTTGTAAATATTCCCCTTAACTATGCTCTTTTTTTTTATTAATATGTATGTTCGTACTTTTAAGAACACAACGAAACTCTCCGATCTTCATTCTTCTATCAACAAAAACATTTCCGCAACTCCAAAGTTTACGCATAATATCTTTAACCCGTCATAACAACGCCCTCGAGTCGTCCCGATTCGTCCCGATGCGTCCCGCACAGTCGAACCGTTTACGGATCATTAAGCTCTTTCGGACCGCCAATAGGACCACTTTGTACATAAGGACCAGCCTATATAAATTATATATTTTTACCTTGGATGTGTAGTGACCTGAGACGAGACCCTTCCTGGAGCTAATTTATGAGGTACGGAAGATGTAACGCGGATGTTGGAGTCCTCTGTTAGCTTATTGGCAGTGTTTACGGGTTTTTTGATGCGATACATATTGGTTTTTTTTTTTAATTATAATCTATAAACACCATAGGGCTATTCCACCATATTTTTGCTTTAATATAATATTACTTTTACTTTTATAATTTGCTATTTGTATTTTGTGTTCCTCGAACCGTGTCCAAATAAACTTTATCGTTTCTTACTTTCTCAGAAAAAAAGATAGACTGATAAAACAAGAGACGACATTATAACAATAAATTAAACTTCGTATGACGTTCCAATGACGTTTCTAGTCTGCATACAAAAATTCAATAAAATATATCCAATAATAGTTTAGCCACTGTAGCTAGTCAAAGATTGGCAAAACTCATAGTCAGTCCATCACTACTAGTAAACAAAAACAGTTAGTAAAAAAAAACTTTCGTAATTTTGATGATAGGATTTATTTATTTTGGTAGTTCCAAGATAGAGTATCTTCTGCGCCTGGTTCTATGCACTAGTATTTCGACGTGTTTTTATAATTTTATTGTCATTTTGTTGTCTCTAAATCTATCATACATTTAACGGAAAAGTTTAGAAAATAACTTACATTTAAATTATTTTGATTGCATCCGGTATCGTCGAAATTTTTATTATAGTCCAATTACAGCCAGGCGGTTAAAAATGCGCAAAGTTTGCAATTTCTCTCATTTTCTTTAACCGAATCATCCCAAACCCTTTCAAGCGAGATTAACCCAACGATTTGCATTTAATACTTTAATTCTCGCATAAAAATATTCGAGGATAATTTATGTAGCTACAAGTAACAATGTTTGAGCACGTCAAAGATTGCACCGTTCGCTTGTTAGCAAAAACGCTTGGCGGAGAAGTTACACGGTTGATTAAATTTTAATCAGAGTTTATTGAAGTTACGTCAAGCGACCGGGGTTAGGGGTTCATGCATTAAGCATATCGGTGCAACCGAGCTGGAGTTTTTGTAGAGGATGAGAATTATTTATGATGTGCAAGCGTTACAAGATTTATTTGTTTTGGTGAAGAGTGGTTATAGTTTAAATATGTGGGAATTTTATTGATTAAAGGGCCTGTTCTGAAAACAATGTAACATTTATGACTGGGAGCCGTCGGTTGAGTCTGGTTCTCGCCTCACTTTAAGGGCTTATTTTTAATCTAATATTTGGGATTGTTCCCACATATAGAAGCAACAACAATAACATACCTAATATTTTGTAATCATCATCATTTCAGCCGAAAGACTTCAGTCGGTTTTTGTTTGATGTACCTACTGTTTGGGGGGCTTCTTTAAAACCCACCCGTGTTCCCTCAGTTGCCTGTGTGCTAGGGGCCGCGGTATCTCTTTCGAACAACCCGCACCCCTGACAGGCATCGGCCCTTGTAGGCCCCATCAGTTGGTGCTGACAGGGCTTGTGGCTAAGTTGAATTAGCCATATGGCACGATCGATCAGGTTAAGCTACGCTTGCCACGGTTGGTCCGTGGATGGATGATCATCATTACATACCAAAACTCCACCGTGCTTCGGAAAGCACGTTGCGCAGTCGTTGGTCCCCGCTGACATTCGAGGATCTTTGACAGTCGTTACGGGTCGTCAGAATCCCGAAAGTCTGTGTTATCAAGGCGTATGGTACATATTAACCAGTAACTGGGTTGTGGAAGTCAGATAGACAATTGCTCCATATAACTGGTATTCATTTCAGCCGAAAGACGTCCACTGCTAGACATAGGCGTCTCCAAGCTCCTCCACTTCGACCGGTTCTGTGCTTCCCGCATTCAGTGGATTCCTGCGGCACAAGGTCATCGGATTCGAAGATTTTGTAACCTCGTGATTTAAAAAAGTGCCTTTGGAGTTTCTTCTTCGATGATCTATGTTTGATATGGGCTACTAAAAGCCAACTTTCTGACTAAGGGGCCATTCAAGTATTACGTAAGCACTACAAGGAGGGCGGGGGGTGTATGCTTTGCTTATTTTTAATGACATTGGGGATGGGGGAGTCGGGATGGTGATTACGTCAGCAGTATTTATTTTTGAATTTTATACAAAATTTTGTCGATTTTGGTTCGAACACATATGACAAGGGCTACTTGTCTATGCAAATCCATCCACGAAAGTGAGCAAACACACAACATTGAGCAGCAAACATCCAATGCCATCGAAGACTTAGAGTCATGGATTCGTGTGTCATGGACTGAAGACTGATAACTTACATTAATATAAGTACCAACATTTTTAAAAGAAGTTTGTTTTGTTCGTTAATATATAAAGATTACAATAACTGAAAACCATCTCAATAATATTTGCTTAAATAAATATTATATGCGTTAAAATCTTCTATTCCAAGCCTATTCCTTATTTCTAGACTCTTGTTCATGAATCAATAAATAAACCAGAACACATTGAAAAATGCATGTACCAAATACCAATGTTTACGTGAGCATTGGGGGGCAAAAGAGCTTTACTTACTTTTACTGACGAGGGGAGGGATTAATAATTGCAAAAACTCTGCTTACGTAATACTTGAACGGCTCCTAATATACCGACTTTTTTACAATTAAAAAGTGCCTGTAAATGGTTTATTTGAAATAAATGAAAAAAAAAAATGTAGTTCCAATCTGCTGGGATAATCCGCTCCAGAAATTAAAATCAATTTATTCGCTATAAAAACCAAGTTTAAATTTAAAATTATGTAACCAGATACCACTTAAACCCAAATTAAATATCCAGCTAATTAATTTTACACGCTTTAATTTCTTAAGTTTCACTAAAACTTCCCGGCGGCCATCAAAAGGCATCAAATGTTGCCTTTTACGCGGCGTAAGTTCATTAATTAATTTTTAATCAGAATCTATAGCCTTCGTGAGCGAGAGGGGGAAGGGGCAAAGAAGATGAACGGAGGGGGGGGTAGATTGAGTTTTGTTCCACGGAATTTTATGAAACTTCATCCCGTCGGTAATGCCTTTATGCTGTGCATGGAAAACCGTGATCAAGGTCTTTATTGCTGCTTATATAGCTTGGCGTACTGGGATAGAATATTCACGCTTGGAATTAACGCCTCGTCGGTGCAATGATTACAAGGCGAACGTGAGCTGGTTTTGGTCCAAGATCTTATGAAATGTTGGGATTTATGTGGGAGTATTGTTCAAGGCAGGTATTTGTACTGTGAAAAGGTCTTTGATCAACTTATAAGATTTTTTTATTTATCCTCTACTGTCTTACTCACTGTTCTGGGCAAAGGCCTTCTCAAAGTCCTACCAGGAACACTTTTCCCGTGCCACCTTGAACCTGCCCTCGTGGTACGCTTCCAGGTCGTCTCGCCAACCTTGATCAAGCACTTTATTGCTCATCATCATCATCATTTCAACCGAAAGAAGTCCACTGCTGGACATAGGCCTCCCCCAAAAGGGGGGGTTTTGCCATAATCGCCACGCTTGGCAGGCGGGTTGTGCGATCGCAGTATGGTGGTCAAATGCATAGAGAACGCTGCTGCCCATTCTCTAGTAAGTCCCTTAGTCGCCTTCTACGACACCCACGGGAAGAAATGGGATTTATTGCTACTTAAATATATTTAGCTTGTCGTGATGGGATAGAATATTCATACTTGGAATTAACGCCTCGTTGGTGTAGTGACTGCTAGGCGAACATGAGCTGATTTTCGTCCAAGATCTTGTAAATTGTTGAGTTCTATGTGGGAGTACTGGGAGTATTCTTCAAGAAGGGTTTTTGTACAGAAAAAAGGTAGATGCACCTTGAGCAATATGGATGAAAATTTCTCCGTATTAAATATGTGGAAAGTTTATCAAGAAATTGCGAGTGTGTTAATTGTATGATTTTGTTTCATGGCTTCTTGGAGAAATTGTATACTCTGATAATATTATGAATTCCTAGCTTGTGCCAGCTGCTTCGCCCGCGTGGGATTCGAAAATTATCCCACGGGAACGTACAACTGGGATAAAATATCCTATGTGTTAATCCAGGTTATAATCTATCTTTGTGCCAAATTTTATACAAATCGTTTTTGCACGATTTTGTAGCAAACATCCAAACATCTAATAAAATATTAGTAGGAGGATGATTTTAGGCGCATTATGGCGCCGTTCGTCTTAATAAAACTAGGTTCAGTAGATGTATTTCTTTCATCACGTGGTATCCATACGACAGCGGAGGAAATATATAGGATATACGAATGCCAAATATAGGATATGAAACTTGTAGTCAATTACACTGTGAATTATGTTATAAGTTACTAATTTTTACATTCTGATTCAAAATCCTAGTACCACTACTTTCCGGAGACCCATAGATATCTGGTCTAGAGCCACAGTACTGTTGCCACTTTTATCTAAGAGTGGGAACCATGGATATTCCGTTTGCCCGCCACATGATAGTAATTATTTTGACGATATACATATCGAGACCCCTCCATGCCTCGGAAGGTATGCTAAGCCGTTGGTCTCGGCTGTCATGTGTAGATCTTTGATAGTTGTTACGGATAATCAGAAGTCTGAAATTCTGACAACCAGTCTTACGAAGGGGTATTACTCAGTAACTGAGTTGTGGAGGTCAGCAGGCAGTCGCCTCATGGCGTCCTCATCATAAAATACTGGTATTGATTTGCATCCGGTTACATTGGACGTCAATCCCAACATAGTTAGAAAGTGCCTAAAGAGGCAATAGTAATTATTCTTAAGCTTGTTTAATAAATAAATAAACGTTTATTTAAGGAAATTATTCCCATATAAAGCACTACAAATTACATTACACGTTAAAATCATTACATTACAAATAAATAATAAATTAAAGTGAATAAAATATTTAAAAAAGTAATAATAATAAATTAAAGTTAATGAAAATAATAAATTAAAGTTACAGCACATTCACAATTATAGTCAACTAGGTTAAAATTCATTCGATTAAAATTAATAATAATTATGGTAAAACAATAGTTGATGAATAGTTTTTAATCAATTAAACTAGGTACTCATTTATCTGCCCTTCTTTTGATAGAGTATTAACACCTCAGTTATTAACCGACTTCAAAAAGGAAGAGGTTCTCAATTCCATTGGTTTTTTTTTAATGTACCGATTACTCCAAGGTGGCTGGACCGTTTTGGATTTTTTTTTGTTTGAAAGGGTATAGTTCCCAGGTGGTCCCATGATCATCAAATCAGGATCTGATGATGGGATCCTGGAGAAATAGAGGGAAGTCTTCAAATTTTATATGCACACTTGAAGCGATTTGGGTAGTTTTTGGAAGAGTACTTTCTTGGAATGGTCCCATTTCAATTTAGTGAAGATCTGAAAATAACTTCGGAGATAGGCAACGGAACTCCTCAATAAGTGATATCAAATGGACTGGGATTGCTGAAATCTCATATCTGTCTATTGTTTACACCAGTTCATAACATAACATCACGTCGGTACGCTGTGCACAGCAGTAACAAAAAATTAAAATACATATCGAAAGACACCGACTTCTGAAATTACAGCTATTTTTCACTCTGTAGTGTTTTTTTGGAAGTTGGCTGTTTTTTTGTTTGTTTTATAAATGACTTTCTAAAAACAGTTTCAACCTAAATGGGATGGAAATCTTTCAGTCATTGAGACTAAAAACATTAAGAAAAGGTATTAAGGGCACAACGATCAGGGTCTTTAAAACTGTGACGAAATAAATAAAGAACTGAAGGTTTTTCCTTGTTGCTAAGAATACACAAAGGTCAAGAAATTAACTAGAAAAGTTTCCTTGAATTAAGTAAATTAGATGATTGAGAGATATTTAGGAAGATACGAGAAGAGTTCTTTTTTTTGACACGTTTGAAAACATTTGGAGGTACAAAACGTATTTGCAGTTACAAATTCAAGGTTCTATGAAATTGGTATATTACATTTTTTTATAAATTGTTGAGCTAGTTTAGTCTTCATACCTACGCTAAAAACGTTTTATGGTCAAAAAAGAGCACAAAACGTTTTTATCGTAGATAATACCTTTTTTTGTATTAAGTGTTTTGTGTGTACGTAAATTAATAAAATAAATTGATATTACTTATATAAATATCACAATTCATAACAAGCAATAGTATGTTTATTTTGCTGTTAAAATAAACATACTATATTTGGATAAAAAAATAAAAAATTGTATTTTACCTCAATTTAGAAAACTTAGTTTATGCAAGCTGTTATAGCTAAAAAATTTAAAGAAACTCCTGTTAAAAAACACATACTATTGATAGAGAGATGATCAGCCTATCGTCTAGTTTTCGATTAGGCAAATACTTTAGATTTATAGTTTTGTTTCGACTTTGAAGCATTTTACCAAGGTGAGAATTTAGTAATTTTGTATTAAATTATCTAAAGTACGTTTATTTACTAAGGGTTCCTAAGTAGCTTTGATACGGATCCTCCCTCGTAATTAGTTCATGTTTTAGTTAAATTATTACATTTCACAGAAAATAGCCAAAACCTTCCAATTCATGAAACAAGAATTTCATAATCAGTGCAGTGCGATGCGCGCTCGAACACGGACGTGCTTCCACTGTACACGGCACGAATTTTATTCGCGTGTTGCGCGGCCATAGCCGCTGCCCGTAAACGCTATGTGTTCCAAACCACTCATAGTCAATGAGTTGCTGGCATTCCTAGTCCATGCTATTGACTACATGGATGAGGTGAGCATCTTGCAGATATGCCGGTCCAATTTCAAGGAGGACGAGATCAGCAGCGGAAAACTGTTACTGTTCCAGTCACTTGGAAAACTAGACCAGATGCCGTCTCGCCGCAAGGGATGGGACCGAGAAGAGTGTTCAAGATATCATCGATATGTTGAAGAAGACTGACCCGGACGACGTGCCTGATTTCGTGGCGAAAGAGCTGAGTAAGCTGCCCCCCGTCACGTTCGATCACGTCGATGTTACACGGCTGCTAAAGGACATCACTACCTTGAAAGCGGAGATGACCAAGATGCAGTCCAGAATGGAGGTTTCTGAAAAAAACAATATAGAACTACGTTCAGAAATAGCATTATTGCGCAACGTTGGTTCGGTAATTGGGTCACCAGAGGCCTCAAAGGTGAACACGCGTCGAGGGGCGCAAAATGCATCCATCGGCAGTTTTGAATCGGCGAACGCAAGTGCGTCACCAGCTGCCGATAACGCTGAGCAAGCGCCGTCCGCCGCCACCGTCGCCCGCACCACAACACCGGCTGCGGTAACGTCACACGTAGGTACGTCGACCCCTAAACGTATCTACGCTGCTATTGTCGCAACCGGCAAATCTGATGCGTCGCAGCCTAAGCGACAAGCCGGAAAAAGGGACAAACTGGAAAAGGGTACTCAACCTGCCCTGACTGCGGTCCGTAGCTCCTTGCCAAGAACTGGCATAGTTGATGAGGAGGGTTTTACGAAGGTAGAAAAGAAGAAGAAGAAGCCCTGCTCTCGTAACTTGTGCGGTACCGCACCGAGTGGACCCAGCATGCTGCTGCGCCCTGCTGTGCCTACGACGCAGCTGTACATTTCGCGTCTGCATCATTCCACGAAGATTGAGGAAGTCGTGCAGTACATGAAAGTGAAGACCAACTGGACACTGAGGGTCGAAAGGTTGGAGTCGCGCCACGACATCAACTTTAAGTCATTCGTGGTACGAATTCCAACCCACCACCTACAGTACTGCTTGAAAGAGGACTTTTGGCCGAAAGGTGTCGTATATCGTCGTTTCCGAGGACGGTTACGTGACACCTCGCAGCGAAACACGACGCCGTCAACTTTACGTGTTTAGTTATAGTTTTAAGCTGGTTTTTAATATGTATTAGTATGTCATTATTGTTTAAGATTATTTTGTGTATTTTATGTATGGGCCTTAGTTGCCTGATAATAAAATGATTATTATTATTATTATAATTAACAACATAACATAATATATTCACGCATGTATTAAAAAAAAATATGCTGAGATATACAGAGTAGCAGGGATATCGACGCGCAAACTGAAACAATGAATTCAGCACTTGATTGGACACACTCGGTGTAATTAATTTTTTGAGGATTATAAAAAATGAAATATGCCGAAAAACGTGCCTCGCGGTCATAATGGTTGGAAGGGCATTTTTTTTTTAAAACCTACTGTAAAATTTTACCCAGGGGCTTCAGAATCATGCCAGTCCCGGTCACCCTGCCACATTTTGCAAGTTATCTACCTCCGTCTAAAACTCTAAACATTTTAAATTGTGTGTACAATATCTGGCCTTACAAAAATAGACTGTACATAAATATATGATATCACACGCAAAACCTAAGAAAACACCCTCACAATCATAACTCAAAAATTAATTAACCCAACCTCTAATTAACCCCATAAAATTAAAAACACAATTTATGAACCCCTTAAGAACATGAGTGCAATCTCATAAGACCCTATAAAGTCCCCTAAGTACATATAAAACAGAAGTTACCTCCGGTAATGCAATTTAGCTAAATTAACTCATTAGTCCAAAAATTGCTGCCCTTAAGGAAGGTAAAGTCAGAAGCCTTTGTTAGTGAAGGTAATTGTCTAATTTAATGAAATATTAATCTTATGTCTGTATACTTAGATGGGGTTTTAGTGTGTTCGTTAAGGCTCCGTTGGATGGGACTTAAATTGTATAAGTGGTGGAAAATGGTCGCTTTTGGAAGTGGAATGGAATTTCAGGCGATTTTGTGTGGGAGCTGAATCTTTGATAAGTGTGTTTAGTTGTTGTGTGTGTTTTGTTTGTGTTAGTAATGTGAGTAAGACAAGAAATTCTAGTGCTTTTAGTAGTCAGGACATTCGGCTCTAACTTAATGCTTTATAGAGCTTACCTTACCGTTACTTACCATTTACATTATTCGTATATGCAGGGACATCGACGCGTGACCTGTTACCGTTGATTTTTTTTTATGGGTGGGAAATCATCAAATAGCGTCTCCCGCTCTGGTTAGAGCGGGAGGGCGTGTCAGACTTTTACTGACTAAAACCCACCCGTGTTCCCTCAGTTGCCTGTGTGCCAGGGGCCGCGGTATCTCTTTCGAATAACCCGCACCCCTGGCAGGCATCGGCCCTTCCGGGCCCCATCAGTTGGTGCTGACGTCTCTTTGAAGCGCGCGTGGAACACAACGCGCCGTCGACCCAGGCTTGGTCGTTACCGGACGGCGAGCTACCCATTACTTGCCGTCCGCAAGCCCGTGCCTACGGTGGCCGGGAATCAGCCTGGGATTCCCGACGCCCAGGGCGTCTCCTGCGAAGGCCACGGCTGTGAGGGCGCATGTACTGCATCTCCCTCACGTGCGCCGCCTCCCTCTTTGCGAGCATAACTGCTTCGCTGAAGGAGGCGACTGCTAACCATGCACTCTCGCTCCGTATGATGGCCTGGACCAGGGCCGGACGCGAGAGATCGCCGCCGCCGATCGCCTCCATGAGGACACGGCGGTGCTCCGCCCAAGCCGGGCAGACATCCACCGTGTGCTCCACCGTGTCCTCAGGGCGATCTTCGCAATAGAAACACCCGGGCGTTTCCTCCCGCCTTATGCGAAACAGGAACCTCCCGAAACAACCGTGTCCGGTGAGGACTTGTGTCAGGCGGAAGGTGAGGACGCCATGCCGCCTCTCAAGCCACTCTTACGACTTACCGCCGCAATCGTTGCGTGCCCAACCTGTTACCATTGATTCAGTTCATGATTTTTAACTTCCCTGCGTTGAAACTTTCTGTCGGATATCAGAAAGAAAGAAAATGCATTTATTTAGCACATACTCAAAGGCACATAATGTACTTAAAGCAGAAAAAGTAAAAAAAGACAGTAAGAAAAATAAAAATAAAAGAATCAAATAAAAAGTGTAAAATGCGATCTCTAACAGACAAATATTAATAAATAAAATAATTCGCCTTTCCATACATTTTCACCGCTTTGGTATTGCACTTTTCTATGAAACATTCGACCGTTTTTTTTTATAACCTACGAATAATTTCTACGCTAGGAGGTTACAGTTTCCGCATCTCTGTCCCTGTCAGCCTGTATAGTACGTAATAGTCACTGTTATAATTTTCTGGTTGTGTCTCTATCTTACCCCCATGGGACGAGGGCGTCAGTTTATGTTTGTGTACTCTATAAACCCAATACCTAGTACCAATAGTCACTCAGAATCATTTTTTTATCATTTTATATGTACATTGCATAAAACTCAGAATCTACTAATTTACCTAGAGCAGGTGTCACTTTCTACAAATGTTTATGCCAATAAAGAATTTCTTTATTATTTCGAAACATAAAAATACTACATTTTGGAACATGAACCACTCACATAATTATTTCTAAATCTGAATACTGTAAAATCTTTAACACACCAATCACTTTTTTACTGCGTACTGTGCGATATTTTGTCGTCTCAAGGCTGATTAAGGCTTAATCAGCGTCTTAAGAGCTGCCAGATTCAAGCGAGATTGTGCGAGAAAGCGGAGCGAGAGAGCACACGATTAGATGGAGAATTCTACATACATAGGAATTGAGTGAAATAGTATGTAGTATGTATGTATGTTTAGTAAATTTTCAGCGAAAACTAGTGAACCGATTTCGATGTTAAATAGGAAACCCGTCTATGGAAAAGGATAATCTTTTAAAGAAAATTAGTCTGTATTTCGGGGTGCATGGGAAGATACAGTTTAATTTTAATTTTCTTTTCACTAAAAATATAAATTAATTATGAATCGAAAAACAATATGAAAAGCTCACCTAATTTCCTTTTCTGCAGGGAAAATTTGTAGATAAACAACGAACAAAACTACATAGAAAACCAATAATTACCGCTTACCACAGATTCATACGCATAACACCTCCCTGCACAGTGCCAGTCCACAAACAATGCATTTTAAAACGTAATTAAAGATGACGACTCACTCCTAGCCGCCATTGTGCCCCCCTATTGTTGATTTATAATTGTTACCGTGCTATTTTTACTCATTGTTTAAAGAAATTGCTCTCACCTAGTTTGGATTTTAATTACTTTTCTTATGGTTAATGAGAGGGGCGTATAGAATGTAGCCTGCGGTTACTAGGGACAATATTTATTCCTTACTAGTTTTTGCCAGCGGCTTCGCTCGCGTTGAGGTCGAAAATTATCCCATGGGAACGTACTATGGGGATAAAAAGTATCCTATGTGTAATTCCAGGTTGACGGAAAAGGTTTACGTGGGGGTATAAATAAGACCACACAATCTTCTCTACATAAAAATATATATTCATAAAAAATAAATAAGAGAAATGGAGTAGGTAAGTCTATGGATACAAGATTCCTGTAATTACTTTGGGAGTAGCGCAGTACTTTCCTGGCTTAGCCTGGTGTGACGGTGACCCCAGCAGGTGTGCCACGCTGCAGACGCCAGGAATGGTGACGGTTGGCGTTTGGTCTTTCCTGGGATTTCTCAGTAGCAGGCCGGATACTGGATTTGTGCCTGGTTGAAGGCAATAGACTTTAACGTAACTGGCGAAATGTGGGTTTACTATAGGCACATCCCTGCCTAACCCATCCGGTGACACAGACGTGATGTTAATGTTTTTTAATTACTTTTATTTTGACACCCAGGTGAGTTTTTAAATGATAGCGGTTTATTAATACCGTCTCATCACAGAATTTCTATCTTGATTCGAAGTTGAAAACTTATTTCGAAAATTAATTTTGTATCTGACAGAGCGTTGTCATTTACAGTGTCAAAACTTTGTTGTTACAGTGGATATAGACGTAAAATGGATGCATAACAAAACAATGTCAAAGTTGGAAAACTAAGAATGTTTCATTCACTTTACGATAAGAACCTAAAAGTTACCATTACAGATACAACTGACAGATAAAAAATAATGCCAGTAGATAACCATTATACCAAAATGAATATTTGAATCTGGTAAGCAACAACAAAGCAACATTAATACCAATTCAGAATGAAACATTTCCAATTTCAAATGAAATCTAGTTCAAGCCTTTGAACTTTATTTCAAGGAAAGAGGCTCAATGACCTGAACAGTTTGATAAATGATCCTGCATACTTTGGAACATTTATTTGACCCGTTCTTCGATTCTCTCGTTCATTAATTTAGATTCAAATCGTTTATAAAACGTTGGTGAAATTATTTGGTTTGAATTTTCAGTAGATCCTACTATTATTGTAAATGTGAAAGTTTGTTTGTTTGGATGTTTAGATGTTTTGATGTTTGATAGTCAACCACCCAAAAACGGCTGAACGGATTTGTATGAAATTTGGCACACATATAGTTTATAGACTTGATTAACACAAAGGATACTTTTTATCCCGGTAGTACGTTCCCGTGGGATAATTTTCGAACCCCATGCGGGCGAAGCCGCTGGCGTAAGCTAGTGTTACCTACATATTTTTATCAGTTATTCAGGGATACAGGATATTTAGAATCAAACAACTCATTTAATTGTAAATATTATAGTAAAATTGGAAACACCTGCAATGAAACGTCAGTTTCATCCTATACTAATTAAAAGTTTCAGTAAAAATGTTGATACCGCGTGCAAATTGCAATGCCAATTGAACCTTAAGCGCTTGAAATAAGGCTGGTTTTCAAAGTCCTAGTCCAAGGTTATTATTACAGACAGGTTGTCCAATTAGCAAGGATCGCAGTGTTACCTAATTTGTAGCTTTTCAGTCACCTACTCGTATCTCACTACATGTACGTTTGTTTTTTCTACAAAAATGCAAGATTTACGCAGTTTTTTTTTGCATGTAAGTATGTGTACAGAGATCTTACAAAAGCCACCAAGATTCGGCTTGTTTAAACACTGATTTTCCCTATGTTCCTATATGCTGGCGAGACGTGCACGTTTCGCGACATCGAGAAGAAAAAGATAGACGCTCTGAAAATGTGGTGCTGGAGAAAAATGCTTGGGGTATAGTGGAACCAGTTTCGCACTAACACCTCGATACGCCAACAACTCAACACCAAAAAGCGAGTATCTGTTCTGGTCCAAACGCGCGTCCTCAAATACTTCGTGCACGTCTCGAGGCGCGAGGGTGACTCTATAGAGCGCCTCGTTGTCTGCAACCTACCCTGCGGTAGGTGGAGGGCACTAGACCACGCGGACTCACACCCATGAGATGGACCGATCAAATCAAATCCGAGGTGGGTGATCCCTTGTAAATAAATAAAATAAAATTAAAAAAAATTGGAGTAGATGGCGTGAAATCGTGAGGCAAATCACATCAGCCTCTAGACAAGAAATTTTAGTTTACGCTCTCTTTTTGATTTTACGCTCTGGCAAAAGTGTTACGAATAAGAACATATTATACAGGATCAGTTTTTAATCTGTACGCAAACTGCAACCATGAATTCAACATATCATTCTAGACCTCCCAGCGCAGAAATTTTTCGTCGGTTATTAAAAAAAAAACAGCTGTTTCATAGAAAAGTGCAATACCTACGCGGTCAAAATGCATGGAACTGCTGATTTTTTTTTGTATAACTGACGAAAAGTTTCGGCGCTGGGGTTCCAGAATGACATGCTGAATCCACGGTTACAGTTTGCGCACTGGTTAAAAACTTATCCTGCATACTTAGGTATTTCAGTGAAATGACTTAGTACATATTTGGTCCGCGGATGGGTGACCATCTTAATATACCAGGACCTCTCCGTGCCTCGGAAAGCACATTAAGCCGTTGGTCCCAGCCATTATATGTACTTCGTGGTCAAGGATGCTTGACAGTCGTTACGGGTCGTCAGAAGCCCGAAAGTCTGACAACCAGTCATACCAAGGGGTATCGTATTACCCAGTTAGTGGTGGTTGCTGAGGTCAGATAGGCAGTCGCTCCATGTAAAATACTGCAACCGGTTAGATTGGAAGCTGACTCCAACATAGTTAGGAAAATGCAGATGATGACCTGTGAAATTATGTCTTAAGCTACGGTTTCGTCATATTATGATGCTCAACCACATTTTTGCAATATCGCGAACTACATCGCGCGCTCTTTGTTGTACAGCGAGACGTTGTCGATCGGTGGCGAATGTAGCCGAAGCTGACCGTCATTTAGCGGCATTACGGCTGACATGAAAAACTGTCACTGTGTTTCACCAGTATTTGACATTGAGGTATAAAAAACTCTGTGTATTAGAGCAGCTGATAATGACCGTTTAATGCCTTCTTAGGAAACGAAAGCTTAACTAAAGTCTATTCATTTTCCATACTTAAAACAAAACAATTGTCATTCTAAACTGTTATTTAAAACTTTGTTACTTCCACAGCAGAAAGAAAAGGTAGCTTTCACAAAAACACACCAACTTTCGACTCCCAGCGTCCACTTATTATGAAGGAAAGAAATTAATCGGCTTTGACTAAGACGTTCGCTAATTAAGATTAATTCCCTATTTCTTGCTATTGTTCACTCATCTAGTAATTAGATAAAATCGTCGGGTAATTTACGGGACGTTTCCTCTTGAGTTTGTTATTGTGTTATCTCATTAGAATGTAACTTTATTGGCACGGTGGATAAGAACTTGGTCTTTTGATCCGTGATCGTTTTTGTTTGGTCTGCTGTGGATCTGGCCGTGCTGCTGGGGAGTTTGTTGCGCCACTTCTTCTCACAAAATATTCGAAGTGTATACAGTAATCTAAATGATTTACAAGTTACTTTAAACCACTTTAAGTTTGACGTCGATCTAATAATTTTAAGTGAATGCAGACTGGACGCGAACAAATCCATCCCCGATATTAAAAATTATCTGTCCTTCTCTACTACTAATCACATAAACCGCTGCGACGGCATAGTAGCATTTGTTAAAAAAACGCGCAAAGTTAATGTCAAAGAAGTTATATTGGCTCACGCGTCATGCTTACAAATAAGCCTGCCCAACCTTACTATCCTAGGTATCTATCGCTCACCATCAAACAACAATGCTGAAAACTTTATAACTTCTCTTAATGAGCACCTGAACTCCCTAAAATCATGCAAAAATATTGTTTTAACTGGCGATATAAATATAAATCTTATTCATAAGACTAATGAACAAACTAATGAGCGTATAAATCGACTAAGCTACCTAAACATGCTGGCAATGCATGGCTTATTACCTGGACACTCACTGCCAACTAGAGGTGAAAACTGTTTAGACCATTTCATCTTGAAAATGGACCAAAACAAAAAAGCTGCCTCTATTGTTGTTTTGGATACTACGATAACGGATCACTTCATGATATTTTTAAAGCTATCAAGTATTGCAACGGCCCATAATTGCTCTAAAACAAAAACAGTTGTTGATTTTGGGAAAGCGATGGTTGCCGTTAAGGAAAGTACCATGTTCGAACTGAATTTAATTGATGATCCTGTTGCACTTACTGAACTTTTGATTGATAAACTCCGATATTGCCTTCTACAAAATACCATAACAACCTTAATCCCGAGAAATAACCGCATAATTAAACCATGGATTAGTATAGGAGTGTTGCGTTGTATCCAGAACAGGAATAATATGCAGAGAAAACTACGCTTAGACCCGAATAACGATATCTTAAAAATAACATACAGAAGGTATCGTAATCACTGCAACAACATTATTAAAAAACTTAAAAGAAAATACGATAGGGAGCAAATAGATAAGGCAAATAAAGACTCTAAAAAAATGTGGAAAGCAATTAATAATATCACACATCGCAAACAAACCAAAACGCATAATTTAAACTTGTTAGAGATAAAGGATACCTCTCACGAGTCAGTGAATCACGTTAATGAATACTTCTCTAACATTGGTAAAACTTTGGCTGAGGAAATCATCTCTACCAGTCTATCGCAAGATCGTGAGGCTAATAACTCAACGGACACACGAACACAAGCCTCATCTTTTGTGCTTTTAGAAACTGATCCTGATGAAGTCTATGGCGTACTGATGAGTCTTAAAACAGAGAGTGCACCTGGGTGGGACAATATACCTACCATTTTTCTTAAGTCTGTCCATGACGTGGTGGTACCAATTATTACACATCTAGCGAACCTGTGCTTCACACAAGGTATTTTTCCACCCCTTCTGAAACAAGCTATTATTACACCTGTGCACAAGGGTGGCGATAAGGACGAAGTTAGCAATTACAGACCCATCTCGGTCTTATCTACAATCTCAAAAATAATAGAAAAACTAATTAACACTAGACTAACAAATTACATGAATAAATATAACATAATATCTGGCTCTCAATACGGATTTAGGCAAGGAGTATCGACAGAAGATGCAGTTTCAGGATTAACCTCACATATAGTTAAAAATGTGGATGCAGGAAAAAGGTGTCTCACTATTTTTCTGGATCTAAAGAAAGCCTTCGACACAGTTTCTGTTCCCGTCCTTGTGCGCAGTCTGGAAAACATAGGCATAAGAGGAGTCCCTCTGTCTCTGCTATCAGATTATCTCCAGGGTAGAAAACAACGTGTAAAAATAGGAAACTACGTTAGCGATGAGTTAAAGGTGTGCTTCGGTGTCCCACAAGGCAGTGTTCTGGGTCCAACGCTTTTTTTAATATATATAAATAGCCTCTGCGAAATGAATCTTGACAATGGACGTGTTTTTTCCTATGCAGATGACACAGCTATTGTTTTCACTGGAGATACCTGGAAATCTGCATATGAATATGCCGAAAAGGGTCTCATTAAGGTTGCTAAATGGTTAAATTCTTTCTTATTGACACTAAACACCTCTAAAACTAAATATATTACATTCACAAACTACAATAATAGTCAACCTGGGCCTAATCATAGCCTTAGAATACATAGCTGTGATAATCTTATTAGCACAAAGTGTTCTTGCAATCAAATATCAAAAGTGACTAATATAAAATATTTAGGTATTATGGTAGACTTCTTCAATCTTGG
Organism: Polymixis lichenea; assembly: GCA_949091785.1. Lineage (NCBI taxonomy): Eukaryota > Metazoa > Arthropoda > Insecta > Lepidoptera > Noctuidae > Polymixis > Polymixis lichenea. The sequence goes on along the minus strand of OX420945.1, from coordinate 17,057,236 downwards.
CATCTGCACACTGATATGATCATGTCTCGAACCAGAAAACTTATTTGGATTTTCAAGACTTTAAGACATGTTATGTCCAAGACTCTATTAAACCAAATATACTTATCACTGGCCCAGTCGGTTCTAGTGTATTGTATACCTGTATGGGGCGGGGCCACTAAAATCAAATTCCTAGAACTGGAAAGAGTGCAAAGGTCTCTCTTGAAAGTCATGTATTTTAAACCGTATAGATTCTCTACTGAAATCCTATACTCACTAAGTGGCCTTCTCTCAGTCAGGAAATTATACGTACTACATGCTGCTTTAAAATTACATAAAACCCTTTGCTATGATTCTAGCCTTAATGGAAAAAGAAGAAAATATCTTGTTGCACCAGAAATCTCGGTTAAAACCTCATATGCGGAAAGACAGTTCACCAGACAATCCGCTTCCATCTACAACAAATTAAACAAACTTGTAAATATCTACCCAATGACATATCGCGAATGTAAAAAATCATTAACAGACTGGCTAAAATGCAAGAGCTACGATGACATTGAAACACTTTTATCGAACACCATGCGATAATTTGACATAAAGCGACACTCACTCACTCACTCACTCACTCTCACACACACACACACACACACACACACACACACACACACACACACACACACACACACACACCCTCACACACATACACCCACCCTCACACGCACACACTCACGCCTTCTTAGATATAAGTTGATTTCAATGTATGTACACTCCTACATTATTGTTTCTAGTTTTAGAAGAGCGGGGTCTCCTAGCACAGGTATTTGTATACTTAAAAGGAGACCTCTATGTAAGATTAAATACTGTAGAAGTTTGTAAAGTTATTTCTAATAAAATTTTGTATTTTTTTTTTTCTTCTTCCCAGCTATAGCACTAGGAAGTGATGGTTTGGGAGACTGTCTTATGTAATTTTTTTATTCGAAAAGTGCTGATTCTCAGCCTAATTTGAATAAATAACTTTTGATTTATTTATTTTTTGGTCCTTTTATGGCACAGTATTTTTGCATGGGTTATCGGTATCCTAATATCGTATTAATATTATAAAAGGGAACGTTTGTGTGTTTTAATGTTTGCTACCCCATCACGCAAAAACAGCAGAACTGTTTTGGATTAAATTTGGCTCACAGATAGATTAAAGGTCACTGCACACAGCGGGCGCGGTGCGGCGGGACGGTACGGCGATGCGACGCTGAGCAGTTGTAATGTACTAGATATTACGGACGACGCCACACAGAGCCATCTCACTCGAGGCGACGCGACGCGACGACTCTGCTTAGCGTCTACCTTTAAACCTGGATTACCACTTAGGATACTTTTTAGCCGGTAGTACGTTCCCGTGGGATAATTTTCCACCTCCACGCGAGCGTAGTCGCTAGTTAAAGCTAGTTGGTTATAATTGTAAGTTTCTGCTCAGAAATTCGACATATTGTGCTAGCTAAATTTGTCTAATTTGTGATGGGGTTCTCAGTTGGACTAGAACTTTCTAGATGAAGTTTTCGATGTCAAAGCCGTAGCTGCCTTCCCTAAGAATTACAATCAATGTCCTCCAACCAATCGCCAGCCATTTTTTTTTTAAATGCTGACAGCAAACAGTTCTCTGGGGGCTATTTTCATCTGCCTAGCCTTTTTTCAACTATTTTTGGGGTCAGCTTTCTGTCTAACTAGATGCACCTGAATATTGCACATGGAGCGACTGCCCATCTAACTTCCATAACCCAGTTACCGGGTAACCGTTACACAATAAATACCATTTAATAACTGGACTGGGTGTCAGATTTTCGGGCTTCTGGGGATTTATTTCAGCCGATAGACGTCCACTGCTGGACATAGGCCTTCCAAAAAAAATGGAGGGGTTTGCCATAATCGCCACGATTGGCAAGCGGGTTGGCGATCGCAGTATGGTGGTAAAATGCATAGAGAACGCTGCTGCTCATTCTCTAGTAAGTCCCATAGTCGCCTTCTACGACACCCACGGGAAGAAATGGGATGGTGCTATTCTTTACGTCCGGCACCACACGAACTCTGGAGATTAGAGGACTTGAAATAGGTACTTAGTCGAAATTAAAATTTTATTAGTCATTTTTAAATGATGTTTTTTCCATAAACTACTCTGCTTTAAAGATTTTGATTGATTTGTTTCCATTATATCTACTACAAAAAAGTAAATTTATCTGGTTGAAACAATCTTTCGATAAACATTCTCCATCCATTAGTAGCCTCTGACACGAATCAAATAATCCTATAAAAAGAAAAACATTTTTTTAAGCTTTAGTGGTTGAGAACAATTATTACCTACGTCATGAAAATGATATAAAGTATGTAACAATTTAGGGTTTTTATGAAAGCAAGTCTTGTCGAAATATGATATGATAAGAGAAAACCTGAATAATTTTGGCAAGCTAGATCAATCTGCCTAGCCTTTTCCGAACTACGTTAGGGTCAACTTCCAGTCTAACCGGAGGCAGTTGAATACCAGTATTTTACATGGAGCGACTGCCTTATTATATTGGCCGCTGTGATTAACTCAAGACAACGTTTGTGTTCTTTTACCATAATTAACTTAACTAATGACAGGTCATATGAATTACTTCATTTCATTGTTTATTTTATTTGACTGTTTATACAGTTAACAAACTGTACTGTTTAACAAAAAAAAAAGTGGTTCATACCATTTTTATTTTGTTGTTAATGAAATTTTCATTTATTGTTGAATGTTAATTACTCACCTATTATTGTATAGAATCAAGTTCTTCCAACTTAACAGGCAGCTGTGCTGCTGGGGAGTTTGTTGCGCCACTTCTTCTTCCCAGCTAAAGCACTAAGAAGTGGTGAAGGGCGGGCGTTTTGGGGGCACTGTCTTATGTAATTTTGACGTTCAAAAAGTGCTCACAGACTCTCAGCCTAGTTTAAATAAATGACTTTTGATTTTGATCTTTCCAATCTGACCTCCACGACTCAGTTACTGGGTAATACGGTACCCCTTGGTAAGACTGGTTGTCAGACTTTCAGGCTGCTGACGACCCGTAACGATTGTCAAAGATCTACAAGTGATAGTCGGGACCTGGGGGTCCTGGAGGTTTGTAAAGAGGGTCATCCACCCACGGAACAGCCGTGGCAAGCGTACCTTAATCTGATCGATCGACCCATGTGGCTGTTATGACTTAGCCACAAGCCCCTCACAAAATTTCACAAGTGACTTTCTTATTTTCTTCAGCATCTAATTGCATGTCCAAATAATTTGTAACATAACGAAATTTTTTTTTTTAATATTATATTAATGCTGTACCTACCAATCCAGATGAAATTGTAATTTATATAATAGTTATGAAATTAATTAATTCCTCTTACTGGTGTATAACCGTTGTAATTAATAATAAATAAATGGCACAAACAGTTACTTACCTTCACCTTCTTGAAGTGAATTAATAAGCCTTTAAAAGGAAAACTTTATCCTCATTGCAGATGATCTAGAAGGACTAGAGCGCATCTTATACGACACAAAACCTTTACTAAATAGCGCAGGCCTCCAAATAAATGAAACAAAAACAAAAATTATAATTAGGGACCCCATAATATCACAGCAAACGATCAACGTGACCCTCAACGGAATAACTATACCAACAATGGACGAAATAAAATAGCTAGGCACATACACAAGCAGAAAAAGCACAATTAGAAAACGATGCCAACAGGCCACGACAAACGCAAATCATTACTACCATTCATACTAAAAGCAAAGATGGACTGGAAGTTAGCTAGACCTATGTATCGAAGGGTTATCGTACCTTGTATGATATATGACTTAAAAGTATCAACCCAAGGTGAACAGATTAAGACTTAGAAGAAATTAACGAGTTATCATGAGAGACTTGATTAACCACGTCAGGAATAAACTAATAATGAAAATGCATAAAAAAGAAAATGCACCAAATCTTAGACGGAAAACCCGTAACACATCAAGAACCATAGGATGTGCTACTTAGCACACGTCTTCAGACGGAATAAATCGTACTTATTACAGGCAGCAATGCAGTACAAGGCCAAATCTAAGAACCTCGGACGACCTATTTACCCATGGAATGACAAACTAAAACAAGCAATGAAATACTTCGACATGGAAATCAAGTTTTGGAAGGACATGGCTGGAGACAAAAATAAGATCAAGAAAGCGGCTAGCGATATTTCCAAAAAACCAGAAACTGATAGCAGCGAGAACTCAGAAGATGACTACGAAAACAATAACACAGAACATAGCGAAGCAACGGTATAGAAAAGAGCTAAGAAAATAGTTGAACGTACCCATGAAGCCCGACCTGAATCAACATGCCGGCAACGTCGTGAAAAGATGCCCTCCTATAAATAAATACCGCCCGTCTCTCCACTAGTCCAATGCTTACTCATGGATGCATATCCGGTAGGCTCGCAATCCTTTCCTATCCTATGGGCACGTCTACCTGACCATTACAGCGCCCCCCGGTCTACTTCCTGATATATGCAATGGCCTCTGTAACACCATGAAGCATGATCCAGGGGCTAGTGCAAATCTTGGGGTTCATTCGATTAATCGAGTCTGGTCAAGCCACGCTGGGATCGGTGCATTTCATTTCATTTCATTTATTTCATTTCATTTCATTTCATTTCATAACAAGCCTTTAAAAGGAAAACTTATTTTTAATTATCCCTAATAAAACTAAAAGTAAATAATGCGCTGAAGATAGACTGAACATAAATAGATCTGACAAAACTCTTACACAGACTAAAATATAAACTTGTAAAATAAATTCCTAAAATGAACAATACAAATAGCCAAAGAAAAGACTCGCGTTAAGACAATAAATAAACCGAAAATAAAATCAAACAGCTAAGGTTCAAAGAAACTCAATTAATCAATATTGATCCGTTAGACTTAACTTCTTTATTAAATAAAATAAGTACCTACAGATATTAAAATGGTGAGAGATTTTCCTCCTTACTTCATCACTAGAGATCGGATATTCGGATGCATATTCACCTAAAGTTGAGAGGTTGGCTAAAATGGAATGCGCTTTTGTACCGATTTTTTTTAAATTTAATGTAAAAAAAATGTTTTTACTAACACACACCACCGCTATTCTTACAGACTTACACCCTAGGTGCATAGGTATAGGTACCAAATTTCCATCGGGGTTAATTTTTAATAAATATGCGTCTGAATAGTTATGCAATCCTAATCATTTAGAAGCCGCTTCCATACTATACAACTGACTAGTTATGCATTCCCGGTGTTGCTGGCGTCCCAGGATTTTTGTACAAAAAAATATTTTAAGAAGCCGCTTCCATATTTTCGTAACTAAAAATTAACTTTAGTTATATGCATCCGATTATTCGATCCCTATTCATCACAATTAGAAAGGGTAGAACTATATAAAGTAGATAATTTATTCAATGTTGATATTTATGAAAAAAAAAATGTACTTAAAATAAATAGGTATATGAATATACAGTTAAGTATGATGATTCTTTCGGTTAGAACGGACCAAAATCCATTCGTACTAAAGCCTACAAAGTGGGCGCCCAGTGGTCGCAATTCGACCATAATCCATTTAAGTTGCCCTAAGCGAACTGCAGAAAAGGAAGATTGCCGGTCTCATGAGGGTAGTGCGGCTAACAACACCGCCCAGCAGCAGCAGGAATACGACTTTGTGGTCAAACATCGCAGCGGGAAATCTTATGGCAACGCAGATGCATTGTCAAGAAGACCTTGTCCTGAAGACTGCAAGCTTTGTACTAGGCAAAAAGGTAAGGCAGTGGTACCTGTGAGGATGCTCAGGACAAACCTCAGCAACGAGTGGAAGGAAAGCCTACAACGTGCACAGCAAGAAGATTCTGACATAAAGCTGATTCTGGAGTGGATGAAGGCCAGAGCTCCTAAGCCCAGGTGGAGCGATGTCTCAGCAATGAGTTCGATCACAAAGAGCTATTTGGCCCAATGATACAGTTGGGTGATTCATGATGGAGTCGTGTGCCGTAAATGGGAAAATGCTCGGGGAAACAGCTGTCATTTATAATACCAATAGAAGGACAATCATAATATATTAGTGGCAAGTCCGGCTGGACTCCCCGAATGATGGTGACAAATCACTATGCGATTGCGTGCAGCCGTATCCGTCGAGCCAGCATCGGAGAGTCCCACCGGTCCGCCAGCGCGCGCAGGATGGCTTTGGGACTGCTGCGCGTGCGGTGCATAATAGAAGCGCACCGTTTGCGCATGATGGCCGTAAAGCCGCCTGGGTTAGCCGCCGCGAACATCGCAGAGGCGCTGCACTGGCGCGGCAGCCCTATCAGCACCCGGAACGCGTTATTATATTGGATGTGCAGATCGCTGAATGTCCGCTGTGTCTAGTTAGCCCATAGGCTGCAGGTGTAAAAGGACAGTACGCTTTAAAAAGCGCAACTTTGACAGTCCTCGTCCACCGTGAAAACCTGCGGGCCAACATGTTACATCGGACAGATGGTGCCCTGCGCTCCCTTTCAGTATCCACACCGTCTTTAAGGTCCCCAGTTTAAATTCCTCGACTTTGTTTAGAGCTGTACCACATAAAGTGAGTTTTGAAACGAATGTGTATCGCTTTTTGTCCGGCCTGAAAATCATTATTTCACTCTTTTTCGTGTTGTATTTGAGCCCTGAGTCACGGCGTAGGACTCACAGATTTTCAGGAGCCTCCATAATACACCAATCGAAGGGCTCAGTAGCACCATATCGTTAGCACAGCTGATGTTATTCACACATAACACCCGACGCTGGTGCTACTGAGCTCATCGATCAATCCATTGACATACAGGTTGAAGAACGTGGGAGAGGTCAGCCCACCCTGCCTCACCCCGCAATCCAACCCGTACTCCTCCGAGACAGTGCCTGCCCATCTTACAAAATCATTTTGATTGTGTTGTGTATGCCGAGCGCAGGAGTGCGGGCTGCGCCCCGCACCTCCCCGCCGGCCGCGCCGTGCGGTTTACTTATTGAATATATTAGTGTGCAACATGCTAGCGAGTTTGATTGACGTACTACTACCCCTGTCACTTCCGTATCTAACACGTGGCGACGAACGGACTCACATTTTTCAAAAAAATGTCTACGGTTGCGACTTATGGCGTTCTTTCCACCTTCGACCACCTGTCACAGGAGTGGAATAGTTTCAAATTGCGATTAAATCAGTGGTTCATCGCAAACGACATAACCTCAGAAACGGACAAGGCCACAATCAAAAGAAGGGCGATATTGTTAACATCCCTGAGTGAATCTACGTTCAAGCTTGCTTGTGACCTGGCGCTACCCAGAAAGGTTGAAGAATTGGGTTACGAAGCGATAGTGAAAATACTCGACGACCACTTCACACCAAAAAGGTTTGGGTTTGCAGAGAAATCAGTATTCTATTCGGCAACACAGCGACCAGGTGAATTGCACACGCAATGGGCAGCCAGGATTAGAGGATTGGCAACTCACTGTGCATTCAAGAATTTGGAAGAGGCCTTGCTGGACAAATTCATCATGGGCATGGCACCAGGACACGAACGGGACAAACTTTTCGTGCAGGACCAGCGGGAGCTGACCCTCGCGAAGGCCATCGACTTGGCAGAGAGCGTGCGCTGTGCGCGCCAGGCCTCGTCGCAGGCAGCACCAGGCGCCAGCGGCGCCGGCGCAGGCCCCGACGGCGTGTTCAACATCTCTAAAAAGGAAAAGTGCAGTGTGTGCGGTTTTACAAATCATAGTTCTAATCAGTGTCGTTACAAAAAGTATAAATGTAAAAAGTGTAACAATAAAGGCCATTTGCGTAAAATGTGCCCTAGTGAGGGTAAAGTGAAATACGTAGACGAAGGTACTGTGGACGACGGAGACGACGACGGTGAGTGTTTTTATAATATTCGGTGCGTGAGAGGGAAACCTATGACGGAGCGTGTGATGATCAGTGGCCTAGCTTTAGAGTTCGAAATCGATAGTGGTTCTGCAGTAAGTGTAATCTCTAAAAATACCTACGAGTCGAAATTTAAACAATTGCCGTTATCAGTCACCAACAAAAGGTTATTCAGTTATACAGGGCAAAATATTGAGACGGTCGGAGTTGTTTTATTACCTATATCATATCTTGGGCGTACGCATACTCTGAATGTGTACGTCGTGCACGCGGCCGGACCGCCGCTGTTAGGCCGCGACTTCATTCGTGAGTTCGACCTGGAATTAGCGCCGTCGCGCGTGCACGCCGTGTTCGATGAAGCACAGGCGGTATGCGAGTCTAGCACTAATATTGATAAACAACTCATAAACATGTTCCCTAAAGTCTTCTCGGGCAATCTGGGGTCGTTTAACAAGTATAAAATAAATTTACAGTTAAAACCCGATGTAAAGCCGATTTTTTTTAAAGCGAGGCCAGTACCTTACGCGCTAAAAGAAAAAATAGACAAAGAACTTGACCGATTATTGTCACTGGGTATTTTAGAGCCAGTAGAACACTCAGAATACGCGTCGCCTATTGTGCCGGTATTAAAAAAAAGCGGTAGCATCAGATTGTGTGCCGATTACTCTGTCACAATCAATAAACAGTTGATAATCGATCAATATCCTTTGCCGACGGTAACCGATTTATTAGCCAAATTGCACGGGGGCGTACAGTTTAGTAAAATAGATTTATCTATGGCGTACAACCAATTTTTACTAAACAAAGAATCACAGAGGTTAACGTGCATCAATACTCATCGCGGTCTTTTTAATTACACTCGATTGGTGTTTGGGTTGTCCAGCGCACCAGCCATTTTCCAGCGCGCAATGGAATGCTTGCTCTCGGGAATTGACGGAATCATTTTTCTACTAGATGATATCCTCATAACGGGGACAAATAAAGACCAGCACAGGCAGAGACTCATCGCGGTCTTACAACGCTTAGATGATGCTGAATTAACGGTTCAAATATCTAAATGTGAATTTTATAAAAATGAGATTTCGTATCTAGGTCACGTCATAGATAAAAATGGAGTTAGGAAGTCACCCGATAAAGTCAAAGCTATTTTACAAGCGCCTAAGCCAACAAATGTGTCACAGCTGCAGTCGTTTCTGGGCCTCACTAATTACTATCGGAACTTCGTGCCGGACGCGTCGTCCGTATTAGGTCCATTATATAATTTGTTAAATAAAAATACAAAGTGGGAGTGGACTCGTAAGCACGATGACGCGTTCGTCCGAATAAAAAACGTTCTCGCGTCCGTTAACACATTAGCACATTTCGACCCGACGGCTAAGTTAATATTAACCGTAGATGCGTCGCCGTCAGGGTTAGGTGCTGTACTATCCCAAATGGATGAAGTAGGGTTAGAAAGGCCATTATCTTATGCGTCGCGAACGCTGTCGTCGGCGGAGAAAAATTACGCACAGATTCAAAAGGAAGCAACTGCGATCATCTTTGGGGTAAGACGGTTCCACCAATACCTATATGGTCGGTCCGAACCCTTCGTACTACGAACAGATCACAAACCCCTCTTGGCTATATTTGGGCCGAATAAAGGCATCCCCGAAGTGTCTGCTAATCGCTTGCAGAGATATGCCATATTTTTAGCAGCGTATAATTATACCATTGAGTATATCAGCAGCAAGCATAACAGCGCGGACTATTTATCACGGGCGTGCGGAGGGGGTGAGGACGGCACGAAGGCGCCCGACGAGCTCGCGGAGTGCGAGGATCGTGCGGCCTACGTGAATTTCGTAGTGGACGGTGACTTACCGGTAACAATAAACGACTTGCGTCACGAGACGGCTCGCGACACTCACCTGGCTACTGTTAAGGGTTACATTTTAAATGGTTGGCCTAGGAAAGTTCAAGACGAAGGTTTAAAACCATTCTTTAATTGTAGAACACAGCTGTCGTATGAAAATGGAATCTTAATGCGCGGGCATAAAGTCTTTATTCCATCGTCCCTACAAGAGAACGTGTGTAGGGAACTGCATAGTTCACATTTCGGGGTAGTGAAGATGAAGGCAGAGGCTCGCAAGCGACTGTGGTTTCCTGGCGTGGACGCGACACTGGAGCGAGTAGCGGCCGCTTGCAGCGTGTGCTGTTCGCTGCGCCCCGCACCGCCACATGCCCCTCTCGCGCCTTGGTCACTGCCGCCGTACCCTTTCTACCGAATTCACCTAGATTTCTTGGGCCCGTTTAATAATTATATGTTGTTGGTTATCGTCGACGCTTATAGTAAATGGGTAGAATGTTACGATATGTCCTCAACTCATAATTCAAAGGCGGTTATAAGTAAACTTTGCGATTTTATGTCGCGGTTCGGGGTTCCGCACACGTTGGTGAGTGATAACGGCACTTCTTTCACATCAGCAGAATTTCAAGACTTTTGTAGACTTAACGGTATAGAGCATGTCTTATCTCCGGCTTACCATCCCTCTAGTAATGGACAAGCCGAGAGTTTCGTAAAAATAGTAAAAAAGGGTTTAAAACTATCATTTTGGAGGGCTGCAATAAGAAGAATATACACGAGAAAATTGCAAAATTTTTATTTGACTACAGGAACTCTAAAAATAGTACCACTGACAAATCACCCGCGGAGATAGTATTCGGGCGTGCGTTGCGCTCACGCCTAGATTTATTGAACCCTATCGCGCCGTCACCTTCGTCCACAGAACTAACGCGAACCGTCGCACACAATCAGTCTTTACAGGCTAAGTACTACCGAGGGAAACACAGGTTAGACTTTAAAGAAAATGATAAAGTATGGATAACCAAAAATATAAATAATAAAAAAATCTGTTGGATACAAGGAATCATTAGAAAGAAAATCGGCAATATTATGTACAGAATCTACGTGCCACATTTAGGATGTGAAGTCACGAGGCACATGGATCAAATAAGGAAATCACTACACACACTTCCGAGCGACGAACAAGACTGGAACCCAGATGTGGTGCCTGATGTGGAGCCACTTAATACTTCTCACCTCGAGCCAATAACGCAGCTAGAAGGGGGAGAAAGGACGACGATGCCAAGTACTCTGGTGACTCCTCCGCGAGCACTAAGGCGACAGGCAATTAGTCCGATCTTCACGACACCTACAGCGGGTCAGTACGACAGCGACGATGATGATAACGAAGCAACAGATTTAACCATAGAATAAGTTTAGTAGTAGGAAATAGATTAAAAGTATGTCCTAGCTTATGGGGAAGGGATGTTGTGTATGCCGAGCGCAGGAGTGCGGGCTGCGCCCCGCACCTCCCCGCCGGCCGCGCCGTGCGGTTTACTTATTGAATATATTAGTGTGCAACATGCTAGCGAGTTTGATTGACGTACTACTACCCCTGTCACTTCCGTATCTAACAGATTGGTATACCAATGCATAAATAATAGCACAAAATCCCTAGGTAGACAAGTTTCATCCCTTAATTTACCCCATAGAATATCGTACAATACAAGATCGAACGCTTTCGATTAATCAAGGTGCATGCATACACTGAGGTCTTTCTACTCGTGTAATACTGTAGTCTGCTTGAGGCACAGGATAGCACTCTCGGTGGAAAGCCCGGGCCTAAAGCCGAACTGCGCGTCGTCTAACGAGACTTGTTTATCCAGGTGCTGACCAAGCAGACTGTCCAGCACCTTGGCGACCACTGTGGCTAGAGAGATCGGTGTATAGTTGTTTACATCTGATGCAACACCCGTTTTATTTTTGATGATTGGTACAACTATAGTCCGCATTAGATTATCAGGCAGATTAAAGTGGCCTAAACACAGGGTAAAAAACATAGAAAGCACTCTCTTACCCCTCACCATGCCCTTGATCACCACACACACTTCATTCACACAGTAAATAAATATTTATTGACATAAAGAAGGTGTGGCAATCAATTGAAGCCTTGACTCCTGAGCTAGGTAGTAGCTGTGTCCTCACCCGGTTGTGGAACATTAACAATTTATGTAATAAAATTAAAAATTAACATTAATATAATTTAGTTCATGCTTGCTCTTGTGTGGGTTTTGCCTATTTATGAAGGTATGAGTGTGTTGTATTATGTGTGTGTGTGTGTTTCTGAGTGTGATTGGTGGTTGTACTTTGTGTTATATCAAAGACTTCGTTTGGTACATTACTATTTAGACAGTTGAACAATATTCACTGCGTTATTTACGTTGTAGAGCAGAAAAAAATTTCAAATGTATGGAGCCAATGGATTAGCAATAACTTTCAAAATGATTCAGATTCTGAATGTGTTGCGCAATTAGGGTGCCAGGTTAGTCATCAAAACGATGTCTGAGAAACAAAACCAAATAACATTGGACCTGTCCTTTGTGACTTTTTAATTTGTCTTTAATTGCTTGCACGTGTATCAATTAAGGGAATCGCGTATTCATTTTGATTTCATACGCTTTGTCAACAGCGTTGTTAATTTGATTCTCGTTGTGTTCGAATTCCGAATCTTCATGCATGTAATTTTGAATTTGTTATGGCTTCCAACACATTAAAATCTTAACAATAATGTTGTATTTCTAACACGTTATTGTATATTCTATGCAGGGTTTATTAAGGACTAATTAAGATTATCAACCTGTTCTAATAATAGGATCGTTCAGAACCATTTCAACATACATACATAGTGACTTCTTTTCATTGCTAAAATCCCTAAGATTATCAAAAGGATCATCTAGGTCGGAAAAAATCGGTGTCTTTGGATCTGTATTTACCTAAGTTTTTGCCACCGACTTCCGAAGATAAGTAAGAACTCGGCTGCTTTTTTTTATTTTGACTTTCCAGATAAGGTGATAGCTAACTGAAAAGTGAAAAAAAAAATGTTCACTTTTCAGCACACACAAACTCGTATACCGCTACCTGCTATGTAAACAAAAGTGACATGAAGTGTTATCGAAGCTTTCGCAAAAGCTACCCAAGCAAAATTAATACAATTTGTTATCGATCCACAATTTCCGGAAATATCGCGGGCCATACAAAAAAAAAAACAAAGCAATTGAGAACCTTCTCTATTTTGAAGTCGGTTAAAAAGTGGTTTATATTAAAAAGGGATTCTATTGTGCATCTTTCTGGTGCCCACGTAAATACAAGCCATAGCAACTTTTAATGAAATAAGGAATTATTTAAAACAAAGCGAACAACCAAACTTTAATCCTCACATTGTCAAAAACACACAGCAGAAAGTATTCAAATAATAAGTAAATAATTCCACGAGCATCCAGTACACGTCAATATGAATTACACAAGAAAATAGTAGAAATAAAAACTGTACTGAAAATGCGAAACAAAGTTGCCGCGTATGCAGGCTTTGCGGTGGACGTATTCTGTAACACTGCGGAAGGAAAGACGAGCGCATTCGTGAAACTGTTCGATATTGTTCCTAGAATATCGTGCTATCAGGTTTATTCCTGCAAAATTCACATGAGAGACTCTCAGACATTTTCGTGCAATTGAAGTTCGTAGTAATGGTGCGTGCCTGGTAAGTGCATTGGTGATTAGCTATTAGAGCATAATAAAAGACACCAAATGCTGTACTTGTGTTTTGAAACCTATCAGTGTGTATACTCAGAGTTTGAACTTTAGTGTTCGCAATGTTTACTGATTTGTGCGGTGCTGGTCTTGAGTTTGATACCTCAGCTTTGACGCTTGGGCCCTATTTAATATAAATGACAATGCAAATATATGACAACAAATGTCAAAATTAACAGTCGGATTGTTGCCTATCACCTATCGCCTGTCGGTTTTATAATAGGCTTTTGGTCTCCAGATTTGTGTGAGGTTACTGGTAATAGCTTTGTCCCCTATTACATGTGCTCACAAAGAGGGAGTATTTTAGGAATGATGAATGCCTGTTGCGAGATTAGCCCGAGTGTTAAAAATGTCTCAGTCTTTTGCATTTTCCCTACATTTTCGGTACCCGGAATCTATGGGAGTTTTTTGTATTCCATTGTAGTTGGATTTATTGCTTGCTGCTTTGCCTTTCAGTCGGGATTTTAAGTAAAGGAGCGGAGAGTTAAGGTGAAAGGTAGTGAATATGTTAGTTACATTTTGTCTGTTACTACTGGAGTTGAATTGCTGAAAGAGGTTTTGAAGATTTTTTTGCGCATTCTTGTCCATAGAGATGAACGTTTTAGACACAACTAGATTCAACTTTGTGTCGACTAACTTATAATCAACAAGAAATTCCACCATATTGATGTTTGCTCTTTCTGCTGGTAGATTCAAAACTATTGTAGGTACTCAAAACACACATTACTTTTAACTAGTGATGTTCTGGATATCCGTATCCGTATCCGTATCCGCGGATATCCGCGGGGCGTAAATATCCGTATTCGTATCCCTATCCGTTACATTTTTGACAGATCTTTTACGGATATTTTACCTTATTAATCATTCCAAATTGCACTATTAAACTTTTTTGTAGACATTTTTGTAACTCGCACAACAAATACAAACGTTATCTATGTTGCCCAGTGTCACAGTAAACTATACAAAAAAAAGAAAGACCCGCGCAACGCAAGTCGATACATTTTCTGTCACGCAAAGCGTCAAGTGGCGTCAGCTATCGTTTCAAGGTCACGCGCACCGGAACCTATCCGAAAGTTAAGATCCGTATCCGTGTCCACGGATCTTGACGCCAATTATCCGTATCCAGAACCATATCTGCGTGTCTACATTTTTTATGATCCGGCACATCACTACTTTTAACTAGTGGTCGCCCAGTGGTCGAAATCAACCATAATTAATTTTAAACTTTATTCATTTTAAAATTATTAGCTTTCTGCACTGCTTCTCTATATAAACTTTAATTACTAGATTTTGGCAGCGGCTTCGACCACGTGGAGGTCAGAAATCCCACGGGAACGTATTACCAGGATAAAAAGTATCATAGATGTTAATCCAGGTTATAAACTGTTCAGCCGTTGTAGCGTGATTGAGTAACAAACATCCAAACATCCTCACAAACTTTCACATTTATAATATTATTAATATATTAATATTAATAGTATTAGTAGTACAAAGCTTCACGTAGATAAATAAAAATAAACTTTACGACTAACTGACCGACTCTATGACCATTTGAAAGTGTCTAAATGGTTTAATTGAAATAAATGCTTTGAGTTTCAGTTTTTTTTTTTAGATGCGTTTATAGAATTGAAGACACATTTACGTGGGGTGCAGACACGCGGATTACTATAATTACTATTTATGTACATTATTTTTTTGTTATTTTCCACATATTGTCTATTTTTTTTCTGTATCTGTCCGTAACATACAGTGACATACTCGTACATATACACAGTGGGCCCTATCAGAATACCAGCACTGCGATATTTTTTTATTTTTACTGTCGCAGCATCATACTGAGATGGGGCCTTTTGGCCTCGTACGGGACTTTGTTTTTTATTTTACTTTTTGATTCTCTAATTTTAATTTTAATTTTATTAAGCATATTATTTAGTTAAGTTTGTAATATTCCTGTGCGAGTCTAATAAATACATTTTCTTTCTTTCTTTCTTTACACAGAAGTTTTTTTTTTGTACTATTTGTTGGAATTTTCTAAATATACCTACAGCAACAATACGTGATTGAAGGCGCCTTAACGTTTGCTGATACATGTTGAATATGTTCAAAGCACAAGGGCTATTTTACCTTAAGTTCAAGGCAAAAAAAGCAAGTATTCGTTAGTGAATAGGTGTGAATGAATAATGTAAATTCTTACAGTTTTACTTGTGTCGGTATCTACTTATTATTAGTGAAACGAGGACGTCCAGCAAATGCGCCGACGAACGATTATTATTATGCAATACTTAAAAGTTTGTCCATGAGGATGTATAGTTGAACTAGATATGATTTTTTTTTTCCTGGGTGGGAAATCATCAAATAACTTCTCCCGCTCTGGGTGCAGCGGGAGGGCGTGTCAGACTTTTACTGACTAAAACCCACCCGTGTGGATCAGTTGCCTGTGTGCCAGGGGCGGCGGTACCTCTTTCGAACAACCCGCACCCCCGGCAGGCATCGGCCCTTGCGGGCCCCATCTGTTGCTGCTGACATCTCTTTGAGGCGCGCGTGGAACACAACGCGCCGTCGACCCGGGCTTGGTCCTTACCGGACAGCGAGCTACCCATTACTCGCCGTCCGCAAGCCCGTGCCTACGGTGGCCAGGAATCAGCCTGGGATTCCCGACGCCCAGGGCGTCTCCTGCGAAGGCCACGGCTGTGAGGGCAAGCCAAGCAAGCCAAGCTGGGCAGACCTCCACCGTATGGTCCACCGTGTCCTCTGGTCGATCTTCGCAATGGAAACACCCGGGCGTTTCCTCCCGCCCTATCCGAAACAGGAACCTCCCGTAACAGCCGTGTCCGGTGAGGACCTGTGTCAGGCGGAAGGTGAGGACGCCATGCCGCCTCTAAAGCCACTCCTCAAAGAGGGGACTTACCGCCGCAATCGCGGCGTGCCCAAACTAGATATAATAACATTTTCACTTCTATGACTATCATAATAATCTGCATATAACGTTCCCACTGCTGGGACACAAGCCTCTCTGTGAAAGGGAGTGGGCTATAATCCACCACGCGGGCCCAGTGCGGGTTGGTAGATGTCACCTATCTTCGAATTTTTGGTTCTAGTACATGCTGGTTTCCGTCACCCTTTTGAGAGCAGTGGTGATGAAATAATTTACACGAAGGAAAGCGCCAGTCTGAGTTCGACCTACGACCTACAACTCGTAAGTCGCGTCAATTCCCACTGGGCTAACACTGCTCTCATTACAGTTCAGCAGTTCATCATTATCATAATCATTCTAGCCAGGAATTTTAACTTCTATGACTATGTCAATGACTAATTAACCGACTTCCAAAAGGAGGAGGTTCTCAATTCGTCGGAAACTATTTTTTTTTGTGTATGTTCCCCGATTACTCGAAGAAGATGGCTGGACCGATTTGGATTTTTTTTTTGTTGTTTGAAAGGGTATACTTTTCAGGTGGTCCCATGATCATCAAGTCAGGATCTGATGATGGGATCCTAGAGAAATAGAGAGAACTCTTCAAATTTTATAGGCATATTTGAAGCGATTTGGGTAGTTTTTGGAAGAATACTTTCTCGGAGTGGTCCCATTTCAATTTGGTGAAGATCTGATGAAGAACTTTGGAGATAGGCAACGGAACTCCTCAATAAATGATAGCAAATAGACTGGAATTGCAGAAAAATCTCATGTCTGTTTACACCAGTTCATAACAATACAACACGCCGGGACGCTGTGAAGGTGTAAGCATATGTGAACTACTAAAAAGTGAAAAATAAAAACTTTTATGTTATGTAGTCACACGTTGCAGTATTAGTATAAAACTGATTTACATCCATCACCTCACACGTCAGGTCCAGTTGAAAACCAGCGAGCGTCAGGCACTAGTTGTCTGGACTTTATGCTGAACTGGGCCTTTTTAGCGCAGCCGTGAGGTACACTAGAATGCTAGTTACTGACTTCTCACCTTACACTTTAAATTGATTTTTATTTTACTCTTTCCCGCTGTTTAATGTATATTGTGTGCTTTAAAGTCTGTGCTAAATAAATGTGTTTTCTTTCTTTCTTAGTCAAAAGACTTATGAAGTCAGAGTTCTCCAATACGTAGGTGTTAGAGAACTCTGGTGGTGTGTGTCTCGTGGTGTGTTTGTAGACAAAAAGTATCAAGCACTGTATTTATATACAGTGCTTGACACTTTTTGTATACAAACAAAATAACTTCCAGTGACTTTAAATCTTCGTATCCAAGACTAGGAACTTGGCAGCAGTTCGTGTTGGTCAGTGCGAACTGCTGACGAACACCGCGTGCACCAATTAACATCGCCAGCATCCGACACCGCACAGCTATCAATACCGTTTTTAATTAACTAACTTTTGTAATGGAAATGTATATCTGGACGATCGATTCCAACGTTCGTAAGAAGTTCGGAAGTATTGGATTTATTTCTTGGGTGATAGTTGAAGTTACTATTAATTTACGTACTGTTAAAATGAGGAACTTATTATCGTTTCTGACTCACACAGCACACTCGCACAGCTATCAATACCGTTTTTAATTAACTAACTTTTGTAATGGAAATGTATATCTGGACGATCGATTCCAACGTTCGTAAGAAGTTCGGAAGTATTGGATTTATTTCTTGGATGATAGTTGAAGTTACTATTAATTTACGTACTGTTAAAATGAGGAACTTATTATCGTTTCTGACTCACACAGCACACTCGCACAGCTATCAATACCGTTTTTAATTAACTAACTTTTGTAATGGAAATGTATATCTGGACGATCGATTCCAACGTTCGTAAGAAGTTCGGAAGTATTGGATTTATTTCTTGGGTGATAGTTGAAGTTACTGTTAACTTGCGTACTGTTAAAATGAGGAACTTATTATCGTTTCTGACTCTGAAACTTGTGTAATCTGTAGTGTCGAAATGTAGTTAAAAGTAACTTAACCGTTTCAACTTAAGTTGTTTCTAAGTGACACATGTAGTATGAATTTAGAATACTAGAATTATGTCAGAATGTGATTACTTACGAAGTCCAAAACAACAGAGTTATTACGCAACAGACTCATAATTGCAATGTCGTTAATTTTGATAATTCAGTAAAATTCATTGCTTTATTTACGGCGTCGAGCAAGTGAATTCATCAAACATACGAAGCAATAGTTTAGGTATTACATTAAAAAATCCTTCTGACTGTGAAAGGAAGTGTGTTACGTAATTTGAAGACAGGAATATAGTAAAACCGCAGTCAATAAAAAATCAGTGGGTACCTAAATAAATTACTTATGGTCAGAAGTAGCTAATTCATTTATTGACGGATTTTATTGCACTGAAAATCAGCGCTGTGCTGTTCCCTCATAGCATCATTCTGAGTGAAAGCCTTCTTGTCACAGTCATGACGTGCAGCTGCCAACTATTTCTGTCTAAAGGCTCCTATAAACAGGTGCGACGCGACTCACGTGGAACAATTTCTATGAAAACTTCATGGAAATTGTTCTAAAGGTCGGGTCGCGCTGTTGCGTCGCGCCTGTTTGTAGAAGCCTTTATGCTCGTGATTAAATGTAGATCTATAGTTTCTGTTTACCTAGTCGAATTAAGTATCTTTTTGTGCACGTATTTTTGTGACAAATAAACTTATTTTTCTTTCTATTTTATAAATGCAACTGTAGTGCAATGG
This sequence comes from Polymixis lichenea, assembly GCA_949091785.1. Lineage (NCBI taxonomy): Eukaryota > Metazoa > Arthropoda > Insecta > Lepidoptera > Noctuidae > Polymixis > Polymixis lichenea. The sequence continues at coordinate 17,038,007 of OX420945.1, read as the reverse complement.
CCGAGCAAAACCATCGACATTAAACAACTTTTGTCGTCACGAATATAAAGAAATGTTTGAATTCCAAACGAAAACATAACATTAACAGGGGAACGCAACATTTTGATATACATACAACCGTTCCTCTTTTAGGAGTAAACTCGGAAGACTTAAATTAAAAAATAATACATTCCTTGGAGATTTAAGCTAAAATAAAGGAAAATGTCCTTTGACATTGAAATACAAGCCTTATAAATAATTTGTGTGAGTTTCTTAGGTACATGGTTACAAGAATTTTCAAACGAAATGTCAACATTATTACTTAGTTGCTGATTCCGGTTATTTACCAATTAATCATCATCATAATTTCAGACCTTTGCTAGCTATAGGCTCCCTCAAGCTCCACCACTTCGACCGGTTCTGGGCTTCCTGCATCTAGCGGATTCCTGCGGCCTTCGCAAGGTCATCAGTCCACCTTGTAAGAGGCCTTGCATCCCTATGCCTTGCGGTACGCAATCGTCACTCCAAAACCTTTCCCACCCAACGGCCATCTGTTCTGCGAGTAATGTGCCCTGTCTAATGCCATTTAAGTTTGGCAATTCTTCGGGCCATGTCGGTTACCTTGGTTCTCATTCGATCACGTAGGGAAACTCCAAGCATAGCCCTCTGTATTGCCCTTTGAGCGACTTTTATCCTTCTAATAAGGACTATTTATCAATTATTATTTTGCTAAAACCTTACGAGCGTGTTATCCCTACTCTCTTACTCCGTTCGAACTCACAATGTAGTAATCCATTGTAATCAATACTTTAGCAAAGCTGAGAAAGTTTTCATTTTAGCATTCCTATTTATTTTTTCTATTCTTGAACAAAAATCAACTGTTTCCGATATCGATGTCTTTTAGATAAACCATCCAAAATAAATTCAACCAAACGGACCCAAAGAGAATACACTAACTAAAACTTCAGTAGAAACGGCTAGAAATTCCATTAGGACTGCAGTGTGTTCAAGTACTTGGTTTACAAGACAAAGATGGTGCCGGAGATAACGTAGCCTCCCTGAACGAACCAATACGCAGTCCAATCTGTTGTAGCAAATTATCGCTGAATAAGTGACTAGGTATTGTGAACGAAGGCCTTCCCTACAGTATTGGTTGGATGGATTTTATGGATTTAACTTCTTCTTCTTCCTTCTTAGCGTGTTGATATCAATCTAAATACAGTCAGCCCTGGATTTGGCTGCAAGCTTGACACTTTTGGCAGCGTCCTTAACTCCTGCAGCATGTAAATAGCAGGAACACTTTAAGGAAAATATTAAATTAGAAAATGAAATAAAATTTCTACAAAATTATTTGTCAAATAACTCAATCGGAACTTATCCAGAGGGAACACAGATCAATAAACCATTGTTAGTAAGTAAGTTGGATAGCGCATACCTATAGTTAACTTTAATCAATCCTATTCCTATAATCTTTGTAATTTGATAACATTGTAAAAGCCAATTATTTTTAAAAGAGTGACCGTAGAGTTTCTTGCCGGCTCTACTCCATAGCAAACGACCAATTGGAACCGTGCACCTAGCTTCAGACGTTTCATAAGTGCTCATGCAAGTTTACGTGCAATAAAATATTTTGATTTTGAAAAATCTTTTATAGCGAAGTTAGGTGCATCTATCTATGGCCATCATTAAAAGTTGACATAAAGCACCAGCTACTCAATTTCCAACGTATTAAAATCCTTTTTGTCCTAACAACCTATTAAACTAATAGGCATTTTAGCTCATACATTATCAGAAGCGATGGCCGCGGGGCCGCGGTTAGGAATATGAGATGGCGGCTCATTTGTCACGATTGGGCAGGCTCGCACTAATTTGCGGTGGCTCTGTTATGTGTATTGAATAGGAACGTTGTTGACGATATTATGGCGAGTATTTAGTATGTGTTTTCCAAATTATGATTTCACAAATTATGTTTAGTATTGTAAATTTCGTTTTTCATCATCTGCCTACCCCTTTTGCAACTATGTTGATGTCGGCTTCCAGTCGAGCAGGGTGTAGGTGAATGCCAGTATTTTACACGGAACGAATGCCTATCTGACCTCCATAACCCTTAATTCGGTACGCCTTGGTAAGACTGGTTGTCAGACTTTCGGGATTCTAGGTCAGATAGGTAGTCACATCGTGTAAAATGCTGGTATTCAGCTGAGTTAGGTAAAACTGGAAGTTGAGACAAAAAACTTGGGATAAGGCTATATGATGATGACCTGCCTATGTCGAAGGTAGCGTATGCTTCCCATATGGGTACTTTGGGCAGTCCAAAAGAGCGCGTGTTAACCTGCGCTCACGCAAAAGTACTCTGAAAAGCAGGTGATGTCCGGCTATAGTTCACAATCATGTAACACGTGCTGCTGCTTTACTGTTAATGAGGTCACAGTATCGTAATAGACTAGCTGTGCCTTCGGCTACGCACGCGTGTATGTCGGCAATTATCCCACGGGAACTTGTTACTGGGAAAAAAGCCCTAACCTACGTTACTCCTTAAAACATCAGCTATCTGCTAACGAAAGTCCTGTCAAAATCAGTTTAGCTATTTAGGTAATTAGCCGCAACAAACAGACAACAGACAAAGGTGCTGGAGTAGCGACCGTGTACCGGAAGACGTAGAGTTGAAAGGCCTGCCACAAGGTGGACCGATGATCTTGTGAAGTATGTAATTTGGTACAGTTAGAATTTATATGGAGGAGTGCAGAAAGCGAATGTTTTTGATTTAAATGAATTGTGGTCAAATTGGTATCTTTTGTTGTGAATGCCGCAGGGATCCGCAGGATACGGGAAGCACAGAACCGGTCGAAATGGAGGACCTTAGGGAAGACCTATGTCCAGCAGTGGATGACTTTCGGCTGAAATGATGATGTTGATGATGAAAGTTAAGATAAGTAAAAATCTGTTATTTTGACATTACAAACAGACACTTCATATTGATTGTATTGATGTATAAATGAGTTGGTACATTCAGTAACCATACCAGGAATCTAAAGAAGCATTTGAATATACATACCTACGTAATGTTTCAGTACTTAGCGTGTTTTCCAAAAGGGGACACTCGAACAGTTGAATATTGTACATGATGAACATCGAATGGCCCCTGAGCATTTTGTCAAAGTGTAACCTAACGGCACAATCCACCCAGGGGTGCGGGTGGTTCGAACCAGGGGTGCGGGTTGTTCGAAAGAGATACCGCGGCCCCTGGCACAGGCAATTGAGGGAACACGGGTGGGTTTTAATCAGTACCAGTCTGACACGCCCTCCTACTCCACCCAGAGTGAAAGAAGTCATTTGATGATTTCCCACCCGAAAAAAAAAACGGCACAATCCACGTGGAACTTCCGACGAAAAAATATTTATATTGAACGTGATAAAATTCATAACACAAGTTCAAGGAACCTTTACTTAGATTAATTTTCCTTATTTCTAAGAGATAATTAATTAACTAGATTATTAAAACAAACTTGTTCAATTTTTATTCCCAGTTCACTGTACTGTAAGAGTGAGACATGATTTTTCGTAAAGAAACGATTGAAATTAGTAATAGTTACTAGTAAGACGTCCACTGCTGGACATAGGCCTCCCCCAATTTGGGGGGTTTGCCATAATCGCCAAGCTTGGCAGGCGGGTTGGCGTAAAATGCATAGAGAACGCTGCTGCCCATTCTAGAGAATGTACATGTGAATGTAGATGTGTGTGTGTGTGTGTGTGTGATGTGTGTGTGTGTGTGTGATGTGTGTGTGTAGGGTCTTACTAGAGTAAGACCCTTAGTCACCTCCTACGACACCCAAGAGATGGGATGGCGCTATTCTTTACGCCCAGCACCACACGGAACTTTACTTATATACAATAATTTACAACTTATTAAATGGTTATCTTACCTTTTAGGTATTCAAGAAATAATATTCTGAGCTGTTGTGTTTTATTTTTAACTAGCTTTAGCCAGCGGCTTCGCCCGCATGGAGTTTGAAAATTATCCCACGGGAACGTATTACCGGGATAAAAAGTAGCCTATGTTAATCCAGGTTATAATCTATGTGTGCCAAATTTCATCCAAATCCGCTCAGCCATGCGTGATGAGTAACAAACATCCAAACATACAAAGTTTCACATTTATAATATTATAGTAGGATTATATTATATTAGTAATATTATTACCGTAAATAAATTGTATAGGTAGGTACCATAAAAAAATGAATTCATGGAAAATAACATAATGATAAATAATAAAATAAGTTTATTGACGCAAAATACCTTTGTATATTAATACATTTCACATAGGTGTTGCATTAATTAAATTACATAAAATTCACTGCACTGAGTTTACCTAAAGACCTACCTCTCATAGCGAATATCAAAAATAAAAAACCTAATTTCTCTCTTTGTTCTGGAAATATAAATGTATAATTTAGAGTTCATCTCGCTTGTACCCCTGAGACGGCGCGGTAAGTAATTCTTTGTGTTAGAAGTCTAATGTTCTGCTACTTGGAAACCTCGATGATTTATTAATGTTAAAGTGAAATGTGAGATGGATCTATTTTTAAAATTCGTCTTGAGGAAAACGTACTGAAAATTTTCACCTATCCGGTATCTTCTTTTGCTGTTAAGTGTTGCCATTTTTGTCGCTTAATTTGGAGATGAATTTGATGTTTTGTAAATATTAGATGTCTTTTTTAATACCTTTTTTTTCTGATTGTTTCATTCATTTGATTTTCAAGTGTTCAAAACTTCTTTTAGGATTTTTTTTTTTGAGAGGGATTTTTAACAGTTATATTATAAGAACATACAACTAAATTAAGAAAAACAACTAAAGTAATAATATTTCCCAAACTGTCAGATAGAAGTCACCGGAGTCGATGATACGTCAATATTTTGTGTTCGAGACAGTCCAAGACAGCACTGTTGCGTAATCGTGTTTTTTGTATGGCACCAATTATTTACGACCATATAGGTACCGGAATTAACTAAAATGTTGGATATTCACCTATTCAAAAAACATTTAAAGCAGTTTCTTGTAAATAAATCTTATTATAATATAACTGAGTTTTTGAAGAATAAAATATCAATAAAATTTTAAATTGTTGACATGTCTTTGTTACTTGACATCTAATTTTAGTGATATTTTTATATTGGCCTCTGTATATATATATTTTCTTTTTTTACTTAATTGCATTATGATTTTGACTACCAGTTGTGTATAACTTATTCAATATTATTTGACATAAAAATGTTTATAAATTAATTAATTCAAATTTCATAATATTTGTACGCTTCGCAGCAAAACATAAAGAATCATAACTAATATTGTGACAACTCACACACCTTGTAACTACCTATGTTTACAAATAAAGATTCTTATTCTTAACCCACAACGCTGTCCACAGGTAGACATAATGGTTTAGAAGATATAGATAAAGTGTAATTGCTAGGAGCTTTAGTAGCAGTACGTGCAGTAAATAGTAACATTTAGATTACAAAAACAATACAGAATGGCATGGACATCGGCGTGGGAACTGTAACCATGAATTCAGCAAATGACTCTAGATCCTAGCGTAGAAAAATTTAAACAATTTTTTTTTTTTGTTGTTTTCATAACCGACGAAACACTTTAAGGCTTTACTGCAGTTTCAGAATCATGTAGATACTGAATCTATGGTAATAGCCACCTTTTTTAAGTTCTGCAAATCTGCTTATCAATTTACTATTACCTACCATGCTTTTTCATAAACAGGCTACATTAAACATTCATTCCATACACCGATAAAAATGATCACTGAACAGCCAAATAATTATAATTACATTAATCCATTCTAGATCTTCAGTCCGTGCTCATCCCAGCACAGCAGAGATTACAGAACACCCCCGGATTCGTAGTAAAGCCTCGGACATTCACTGGGAGCGGCGCCCCATAAATCTGTGATTACGTGGAGCGTCGGGGCAACGGCTGTTGCGCCCAAATATTTCATTTACAAGGTAGGCGTATTCTTTCAATTGATTTTGTTTTTGCACTGCATTTGCTTGTTCGTAGATTAGCAATCCAAAACTATTGAACATAGATTGCGTTAAATTAAAATTATATTTATATATTTAGCCACGTGGCTGTACACAAACCGTGCACTGCCATGACTATTCTTCGTTTGATTTTTTGCGTGTATTGTAAAATGCATTTTACGAAAAGATTCCCTTCGCCGTAATGTTGGTAGCACTGGGCGTCTAACAAGGCCGCTTTGGCAGAATCATAAAAGGATAAATAATATTATGAATCATATTTAAAATCGGAAAATGGTCACAAACTGTCAATTCATAATATTATCTGTGTTGACAGCACGCAAATCGTCTGTTTGACAGTTCTGTATGGAAATTCGTAAAATGGTCACCAAATTATGAATTGCTTTATTAAAGTAAAATGTCAAATAACAGAATCATATGGGAATTCAGGAAGTGAATTGCTTTTTAAGCCCCCAGAAATGATGTGCCAAGGTAGCCCGCGAAATTAAAATTTCTTTACGTGTTTTGTTTTGCGTATGGGAAATAAATGAACTAAGATTATATTGATTATTTAAATGATAAAGATTCTGTAAAGACATTGCTCGCAGAACAGATGGCCGATGGGGCTAAAAGGTTCTAGAGTGGCGACCGCGTATCGGAAGACGTAGAGTTGGAAGGCCTCCCACAAGAAGGACCGATGACCTTGCGAAGGCCGCAGGAATCGCTGGATGTGGGAAGCACAAGACCGGTCAAAGTGGAGGAGCTTGGGGTAGGCCTATTTCCAGCAGTTGACGCCTTTCGACTGAAATGATGATGATGATACATACGTGTTCCGGTCGCGAATCATATTTTATACAACATAAGGCCAGCCTGACATTGATCTACAAAGAAAAAAAAAATTTTAAAACTAGCTACTCCGGCGCTATCCCCTTAAAATACATTACGCCGAAAAGAAATCTGTCATGAAACGCCCTATAGTTGATCTTAACTTTTATTTTTTTTGAAGTGACACCTTCTTTTGCCCGCGCTGGGCATTTTTTGAGATGGGAAAAAACAATTGAACTCGCGAAATCGTTACTAACACCTCTATTTTTTAGTAGAGGTATTCCAATAATTTAAGTCTTAAAAGATAGGTTTAAGTCCAGAACGAATATTCCAATTTTAATTATGAAAATCGGATAATCCGTTTAAAAAATATGACCAAAATTACGATTTTGAATAATGTGAAATCCTGTATTTACTATTAATTTTTTTTTTTTGAGAAGGCTTCTCGTTAAATTGTACAACGTATTTCTAAAATTGTGCCATATAATATGCTTAGTTAGAAATGTTGTGTTGTGCACTAAATAAATGTTTTAAATCTATCTAGCTGAACAGTTTATTATCTATCCTGAACATCAATTTACCGACACAAAAATAGCAGACTGCAGGGAACATCCAATCAGCTGACGTAACATTTCATTTAGCCGAATAAACTAGTTCTTTCACGAGATTTCAACGAATATTCGGCGAACTTTCGAGCCTGGATCAATTGGGATCGGCTATATATCGCTCCTAACAAGTTCTTGGATTCAATTTAAACTTGCCAGCGCAGAGTTTACACTGAACACTTGGTTACCTACGAAATGGTATCGATAGGTGAACTTTTAATTTCAAGTGTTGAAAATAATAGTTTGTGTTTTGCGTTGAAAAGGGTTCGAATGAAATGGGGTAAACAGTTTGTATTATTTTTATGTGTTTGCAGATTATATTCAATGAATGAACAATGTGGTATATGCAATCTTTTGTTGTGTTTTGTCAACTATTACAAAAGGTATGTCTTGGTTTAAATACTTATTATATAAAACAGTGCAGTGATGAGTTGAACCACAGCTACCACGAACTAAATCTTGCATAATATTCCTGTTTCGCTTGGTTTATTCTGTGACTATGAGTCTCGAGAGCGTTTAGTCGAGACTTATTTATTGTGATCGAAAAAAGCAGTAAACGAAAGCTAGTTTTTTATTTTTATTATACCTTCGTTATTAATTTTTGACATTGGGAACGTACCAACTTAATTAACACAGTCATTAGCAATACCCCTATCTGTCCATAAAACCGTGTCGTTATAAGAAACGGACAAAATTAAAAAGCAGACATTATTACAAAATTACGAAACCAACTTACACCTTGTCACCAACGCGACATTTCATTCCAGTTAAAAATACTCCTGAAATTTTTATACCTCTACCAACACTTGCAGTATTTTTCTTGAAAGGGAAGTATTAAATTTAGTTTTCCGCCTGCTTCGCTTCGCCGTGATACCGGGGCAGTAAATTGTATGAAAGAAACTAAAATGTTAGTGAATGAAGACATTACGGTGCTCCTCTGAAAATGGTGAGATTATTTTAAAATATTTTTTCGCTTCTTTAGTAATCTGGAATGAAATTGTGTAAATTGCGACGGAGTTTTCCTGTTATTTGCATATCAGTGGATGTTTTTAAAAACGACTATGACATCGTACTATAAATTCGAAAGTTTGTATGTTTTGATGTTGGGAAGTTTGGATATTTGGATGACCAGATAAATGAACGTATACGAGGCAAAAAGGAGTAAGTAAGGATCGCAGCAGGTGGCGTTCTGAAGTTTCTGACTTCCAGAAATAAAAGAAGGCGTGAGTTTATGATGTTTGTTACAATATCACACCAAAATGGCTAAACGAATTCGAACGAAATTTGGCACATAGATAGTTTATAACCTGGATTACGACTAAGGATAGGGACTGTTTATCCCGGTAGTACGTCCCTTCACGATAATATATGAGATACACGCGGGCGTAGCCGCGGATAAAAGCTGGCTATAAATAACTAACAAATTGGTTATCTTTATTTTAATAAGAATTTTGAGTTTTTTGGAAAACTATGTTCTAGTGAAAAGCCGGGATTTATAATAGTAGAAGCATTCACTAGTTTAATAAGTGTGAGACTTAAAGCTGATATGAGTCAGCTTAGCGTCTGATGGCCATGACCTGCGATCAATGTTCTGGTAATACAGATGAGCATCGGCTGCAAATATTCGCTTAGTATCTTGATAATTCTTAAGATCGCGGTTAAGACCTGATTGAGTGGAGATTCACACAGGCCAGGGAAGCATGTCACAAAAGAAAGGAGGTCTATACTCAGAAGTGGGTGAAACGAGGATGCCGATGATGATGATGATCACCATCCTAGCTTTTTTCCAACTTTGTAGGGTTTGCAGTTTAACCGGACTCAGCCAAATACCGGAATTTTACATGGAGCGGCATGTACAGGGTGTTTGGCAGAACGTTGAACATACGAAAATCATGGATAGGTGGGGTCATCTGCTACTTACTCAGCCATAATTTATTTGGCCCTGGACCCCTGGATATTAAAAATTTTTTTTTTTGCTTTCTTCTAGTTTCACCACTTTCTTAACTTTAAAGTGTAATTTTTAGGCAGATTCTTATGAAATTACTGCTTTATTCAGATGTTAGCTAGAAAAAAGTTATGAGTCCTGAAAATTACAGAAAGATGTAAAAAATACTTAAATATTAATTTCTACTTGAATTAAAAATATATATATTACCTGTTCTACCCATTTTTAATAAAAACTACACATTAAAGTGATGAAACTAGAAGAAAGCAAAAAAAAAATTTTAAAAATCCAGGGGTCAGGGCCAAATAAATTAGGGCTGAGTAAGTAGCAGATGACCCCACCTATCCACCATTTTCGTATGTTCAACGTTCTGCCAAACACCCTATATAACCTCCACAACCCAGTTACTGGGTACTACGATACCCCTTGGTAAGACTGGTTGTCAGACTTCCGGGCTTCTGACGACCTGTAACTACTGTCAAAGATCAGTAACTACTATCAAAGTATGACAGCCGAGACCAACGACTTAACGTGCTTTCCGAGGCACGGAGACGTCTTATTACGTCAGGATGTGTGATCAAGGCCCAACCGCGGCATGTGTAGCTTATCCAAACCTCTTCATATCTTAAAATTTATTAAATTTTCGAGGTAAAAGTTGTTCACTGTAAACAATATCTATTTACACGTGACTTAAAGGATACATATCTATCCCAGCACTTTACTGAAAGACAAATCGTCCCGACTCCCTGTGCGAGCAAGCGTCAACTTGATAGAGTTTAATGGACGCTCGCTCCGACGCCGTTCTTTAAAACTAGTTTATATTAGCCTTGATTTTGTTGCGCATCCAGTACCTAGACTAAACTAAAAATATCTCTCACTATTCTCTACTCGGAAGTGATAAAAAGGAACCAGTATAGTTGGGTTTCGGTTTAAAGTTAACGAATAGGTACCTACCTATGTACAGGGTTTTTTTTTGAGGTGGGAAATCATCAAATAACTTCTCCCGCTCTTCGCGAACGAAGAGAACGACTCGGAGTTTCAGACTTTTACCGACTAAAACCCACCCGTGTTCCTTTAGTTTGATGTTGACATCTCTAAAAGGCGCGCGTGGAACACAACGTGCCGTCGACCGGGGCTTGATCCTTACCGGACAGCGAGCTACCCATTACTCGCCATCCGCAAGCCCGTGCTTACGGTGGCCGGGAATTAGCCTGGGATTCCCGACGCCCAGGGCGTCTGCTGTGTGGCGACTAGGGCCATGAGAGCGCATAAACTGCCTCTCCCTCAAGTGCGCTGCTTCCCTCTTCGCGGGCATTACTGCTTCGCAGAAGGAAGCGACGGCTACCCATGCACTATCGCTCCGAACCATGGCCTGGACCAGGGCCGGACGCGAGAGATCGCCATCACCTATCGCCTCCACAAGGACACGGCGGTGCTCCGCTCAAGCTTGGCAGACCTCCATCGTATACTCCACCGTGTCTCAGGGCGATCTACGCAGTGGAAACACCCTGGCGTTTCCTCCCGCCTTATCCGAAGCAGGAACCTCCCAAAACAACCGTGTCCGGTGAGGACCAGCGTCAGGCGGAAGGTGAGTTTGTACGTCGGTGTCCCTGCCATCTTGTATAAACCATCACGACATCATACTAGAAACCAAAAAATCGCTCTGTCTGTGCTTATTTACTGAATATTTACTTTTAACTTTTTTTAAAGACAAACATGTTTTTAACTAGTACACAATGGCTCAAAGCGATCTCTAACTGACAGACATTTGGATGATGCAATATCACCAAAACAATACTAGCCGCCCATTGTAAATTTAATTCATTAGAAATAATACTCTTAGTCATGTTTACATTTCCTAAAAAAAATATACTGTCTAAATACACAAAAATATTCAACAAAAGTAAAGATAATCAACCATAATATTCATAAAAAATTACCTTTCACTTTTAACACCCTACATAATCAATATCAATCCAAAAATTGACCTGAAAACCCTTTTTTAGCACTCGCACAAATAACCCCAATTCGTGTAATATACATTGGGGAGCGCATCCTGCTGTTCATAAACCATTGCTGGTGTAATAAAGGGAAAGAATGATGATGTACATTAACAATCCGCAAATGAAGAGTAACAACGCGGACGGATCGTGTTGGAAGAGGTAAGGTGTGAGTGAATGGAGTTATCATGTAAAAGTTAATTTAACAATTAATTGTAGTTTTTATAATTGATATTTTTAGTAGAATTCTCTTTTATGCTTTTAAAGGTTTTAGGTACACAATGACAAGGTAGTTTTTTTTTTTTGGGTGGGAAATCATCAAATAACTTCTCCCGCTCTGGGTGAAGCGGGAGGGCGTGTCAGACTTTTACTGACTAAAACCCACCCGTGTTCCCTCAGTTGCCTGTGTGCCAGGGGCGGCGGTATCTCTTTCGAACAACCCGCACCCCTGGCAGGCATTGGCCCTTGCGGGCCCCATCAGTTGGTGCTGACATCTCTTTGAGGCGCACGTGGAACACAACGCGCCGTCGACCCGGGCTTGGTCCTTACCGGACAGCGAGCTACCCATTACTCGCCGTCCGCAAGCCCGTGCCTACGGTGGCCGGGAATCAGCCTGGGATTCCCGACGCCCAGGGCGTCTCCTGCGAAGGCCACGGCTGTGAGGGCGCATGTACTGCATCTCCCTCACGTGCGCCGCCTCCCTCTTTGCGAGCATAACTGCTTCGCTGAAGGAGGCGACTGCCAGCCATGCCCTCTCGCTCCGTACCATGGCCTGGACCAGGGTCGGACGCGAGAGATCGCCGCCGCCGATCACCTCCACGAGGACACGGCGATGCTCCGCCCAAGCCGGGCAGACCTCCACCGTATGCTCCACCGTGTCCTCTGGGCGATCTTCGCAGTGGAAACACCCGGGCGTTTCCTCCCGCCCTATCCGAAACAGGAACCTCCCGAAACAGCCATGTCCGGTGAGGACCTGTGTCAGGCGAAAGGTGAGGACGCCATGCCGCCTCTCAAGCCACTCCTCAAAGAGGGGACTTACCGGGACAAGGTAGTTTACGTGAATTTACCGTGTTATAGAAATTTTATAAATCTGTCAAAGAATGACGGTCGTGATTAAACGGACAATATCAATTTGCTTAACAATTAGGAAATTTCCCAGACTTTACCAAACTAGATCCTGAATTTGAACAATCTAGTCACTTTATCATTATGTATTAGCATGACTCATTTATTAAACGTTACAAAATAATTAAGTCGTAATTATATAAGGTGTTAAAAAAATAATGTTACGAATTTCGTGTACTTGATCGGTATCAAAAAACTAACATTTTTAATAATTAGTGCGTGCGAAAATATTGCATATCTTTGTAACGGATTGTTGTGTATAAATAGTTTTTACGTAATTATGTTTTGAATGTTGTTTTAAACAACTCCTTAAATTTCTAAACATTAATTTTAACACCTTATAAATACCTACTAGCTCTTCTTTCTTTTAATTCGCCAGTAATGTTCACTCGTGGGCAATGGCCTCACCCAAGCCCAGTAAAAGGTGGCCAGATAACTTGGACGCGTACTGAGACGGCTGGTCCGAACTGGCGCGGGAAAAAAGTTCCCATCTTATCACTACTATTTTTTCCTTGCCTGAATGTAACCCAGGACCAGTAGCGTTTAAGTTGGTCACAAGATAAATTATCTGATTTCTGTAAATAGGTTTATACAAACCCTTTAACACGTCAATCATATTTTAAAAAATAGACGACGTCGGCTTTTCCTATCTGACTACTCTAAGAAGAAACGCCGGAACAAACTCAGAGGTCACAGAAGGTATTTCGTTTAAATCTAATAGAAGTGTAATTCGCAACCGTAATTTCAGCTCCGGAAAACGAAATACGGCTGGTAAATGCACAAGTTAAGATCGTTCAGGCTCCTCATACCTTGTGTCGTATAACATTCTATAGATCGCTAATAAAGGTTTATTAGCAATCTATAGAATGATATACGACACGGTAGAAAACTACAATGACAAAGGCGCTCCAATCCTGTAAAAAAACTCGCACACGAAGGGTTCCGTACCTACCACTGTACAGTGGTACAATATTTAAAACTACATATTTTTTTAAATATTTTAATATAGAACAAAAAAGTATCTTGTACGGGGACCCCTTTCATTTTATAATTATGTTTTATCATTTAATACTTATTATAGCGGTCATAGTAGTACACACTGTATGTAAACAAGTGTTGACCTGTTATGGTTCAAAATATACTGCCCTGTGACCGCCGGACGGAGAAACAGATAGGCGGATAGCGGAGCTTTAGTAACAGGGTCCCGATAACACCCTTTGGAGACGGAACCTTAAAAACAAAATTTTGTCATATTTCACTTTCCCCAAACATAACGGTGCTCTTTGCACCTACAGCACTCACGTCCGCGGTTATTTGTCATTGTTACCGCCAGGGTGACGAATTTATGCAGGGGTAGCAAACGTGCTACGGTGCCAGGGGCTGCAAACACCGTGGTAAGGTGTGCGATGTTTTCGTAGATGGTTATGTTGAGTATGAATTCTTTTGTTGTTTATTGTACAGCCGACTTTTTAATTGTTTCGTCGCACTACTAGCGACTCGCCACTGCTTCGGATGGTGTTACCACATTAAAACATGTCAATATAACTTTTTTATACTTCTGTAATTTTAACATTAATGCATTCTACCTACACATAAATTTTCCGCAATAATTTCGCCTAATGAAAGTGAAAGCTGTATCGGTTGTGTAGATTAAAATAACAACGCGGGCAAAGAGACAGACATGAAAAGCAACTATAATTTAAAATATATACCTATAGAAAATTTAATTTCATTTACACCTCAACGATAAGCCGGGCTTATTCTGTACAAATATCACCGAAACTGAAGAGAGCTTAAAGTGAGCTATTATTCCACCAAATGCTAGGAATTGACACTATCGACAGCTCACTTCTCCAAAATTTACACTGAGAATTTTAGAGTAGAATGCAAAGAGGAGCAGAAAAGATCGGAAGGTCTATTTGTAACATAACAGATAGATAGTTCCAAGTAACCTGAGAGTTGTTGTCAAAAGTGGTAAGCAATTATTTGGTCGACGATTGGCAAGGAGAGGTTTTGAGTTCGAACGAATACTCAACGATTCTCAAGTTTTCACGTATATAAAATTATACAGAAGAAATTAGACATAATAAACTTAAATAAATTCAATATCAAATCTAAAATTACAGACTGGCTCATACAACAGGACTACAATAACACCGAATCTCTACTAGCATACATCATTTAACAAATTACAAATCACTATTAAATAGAAACACAAAACACAACACACCTACAAACACCACATAACACACTCCACATAACACACAGTACACACACCACTACACAACTAACATTACACTCACGAACATGAACACACACATTCACAAACCCACTCTTTCTCCATCCATGCTCAAATTAATCTAAATTACTACTCAGCTAACTCACTTTTTGTCTTATGGTAGATTAACATCGACACTCGAAACATAAGGTTCATTGTTAATAAGCAGTTCAGTTTGGTCGAATCACTGTCTCCTAAGATACAGGCAATCCCTAGTTTAGGAGATAGGATTATATTTTCTGTTATATAGACAATTGTTTCTCACCCCTTGTGTCCTCTGTTAGTTGACTAAGTCTTAGCATGTTACTAGTATATGTCTATGTAGTTATTTGGATCAATAAAGTTATTATTTATTTATTTATTTATTTATTTAATAATAATTTTAGCTTTAAGGATTAAAAAGGAACAATCAACTAGAATCATTTATGGTGACGTCAACCTCATATTGCTAGTAATAATCCTGAACAAAATCGTCGATGCGAGCATAACTCTCTCCTCCTCGATTCTGTAGTGCATAGGCATGTTTGCTGTATCGGCTACCGAGGGTTTTTCAGCAATTATGCGAAAAAGAGCGACATCATTGTTACGCAAGATTCGGAGGAGTGCCATTAGCATCCTGAAAATGATTGGGAATAGGCCAGACGGTGTTTTTCTGGAGTATTGGACCCGTTTGCATAATTGCGGGTCTGATGCTCCAGGGAAATATATGAATTAGAATAATTGTAATTAAATATAGGTACTAACATAGTGACGTAAGCTGTATTACTAACAAAAATCTATGGAGCAAGTGTCTGAAATAAAATGTTTTAATGATAATAATAATATAGAATCTGCGGGAACCCAACTCTCAGATTCCATAAACCTTCGAGCCCTCTCTGCAGCCGAAACCTATAAGTATTTGGGTATGTCGGAAGCGTTGGGCATCAATGTTACTGACATGAAGCAATCGTTGAAGGAGCGCTTCTTTGGCCGCCTAAAGAAAGTACTTAATAGCCTTTTATCAGGCGGAAACAAGGTGCGCGCCTTCAACGGTTGGGTCATGCCGGTTTTGATGTACTCTTTCGGCATACTCAAATGGACTCAGACCGAACTCGACGCCCTAGATAGGAGGGTCCGTACGCTGCTGACTGCATATCGAATGCATCACCCACGGTCATCGGTAATGAGACTGTATATCCCGCGAAAGTGTGGAGGTCGAGGGTTCTTAAACGCTAAGACCCTGCACAATCGCGAGATATGCAGTCTCAGGGAATATTTCCTGGGAGCCGACATGGGGATGCATCGAGATGTGGTCGTGGTGGACAAGGGCCTCACCCCGCTCTCCTTGGCTAAAGAGAACTGGCGCAAGCCTGTAGTGCTTGACACTAAAGATCGCAAGGAAGTATGGCAGAGTAAGGAGCTTCACGGATGCTTTTTCCGTGCCCTATATGGACCCGATGTAGACTTACTAGCGTCCGTAGCCTGGCTGCGGTTCGGTGACCTCTTTGGAGAAACCGAAGGTTTTGTCTGTGCAATTATGGACGAAGTTATGATGACGAACAACTACCGGAGGTTTATTGTGAAAGACGGCACGGTTGACATCTGTCGGGCATGCCACCGTCCGGGTGAATCAATCAGACACATTATCTCCGGGTGTTCTCGTCTAGCTAACGAGGAGTACTTGCATTGACACAACCTTGTAGCCAGGATTATCCACCAGCAACTGGCTCTGAAATACAGCCTTGTGGAATCAGAAGTGCCGTACTACATGTATGTGCCCGACCCAGTTCTCGAAAATGGACATGTCACACTGTACTGGGATCGATCCGTCAACACTGACAGGACTATTGTTGCCAATAAGTCTGATATAGTGGTGGTGGATCGACTAGAGCGGCGTACAATGATCGTTGATATAACGGTCCCGCATGACGAGAACCTCGTGAAAGCCGAGAAAGATAAACAAATCAAGTATCTTGACTTGGTTCGCGAGGTTGTCGACATGTGGGATGTGGACTCAGCGATCATTGTACCGATAGTCGTTACAGCCAATGGCTTTTATTTGGGAAATCATCAAATAACTTCTCCCGCTCTGGGTGGAGCGGGAGGGCAGGTATCAGACTTTTACTGACTAAAACCCACCCGTGTTCCCTCAGTTGCCTGTGTGCCAGGGGCCGCGGCATCTCTTTCGAACAACCCGCACCGTTGGCAGACCCGCATTCCTGGCAGTACAGCCAATGGCTTGATAGCCAAGAGTCTCGACCAACACCTAAGGAGGCTCTCGTTGGGCAGCTGAGTCAAGGGCCTGATTCAGAAAGCGATACTTCTTGACACGGCTCGCATTGTTAGGAAGTTCCACTCTCTGGAGCCCTGACCGCCGCCGCCGGTAGCTTGGACCCTGTTCCCGATACCGGTGGGCTACTATTTTTTATATTTTTAAATGTTTCTATATGTTTATACTAATATTCAAAAATGTAATTTTATGTCTATTTAGTGAAATAAAGAAAATAATAATAACACAGAAACATCTCTATTTATAAAATGAGTAAGATAAAAATACATATCACGTTCATCCTAACATTCCAGTCAATAAAAAAGATGACCTTAATCACAATAAATGAGCGTGTAATTTACATTCGACGCTGAAAACATAAAATATATCTACGAATCTTCGCATTCACTCTAACGCCTATAGCAATATACATGGGGTAGAAATAGATGGTCAGCACATTAAATATTTTAAAGACCTTTACTAAAAGGCTGTATTGTAGATAATTTTTCTTACTCAGGACAACATTTTAACCAGTGCGCAAACTGTAACCATGAATTCAGCATATCACTTTAGACCCCAAGCGTAGAGATTATGCGTCGGTTAGAAAAAAAATCAGCTGATCCATACATTTTGACCGCGTAGGTATTGCACTTTTCTATAAAACAGCAGATTTTTTTGTATAACTGACGAAAAACTTCTACGCAGCAGAACTTCTAAGCAGTCTAGAATGTTAAGCTGAATTCTGAATTAAAAATGGTTACAGTTTGCTCGCTGGTTAAAAATGTACCCTGTATATGTTAAAATCTTTATCATTGACGCTGGCTACTGCCATTTATGTCCTTTTCCTGGTTATAAATAACTTAACGCATTTGTGTACGAGTGCATAATACGATTTAAATGGAACAGCTTCTGAAGGGGTCTTCACCCCTTCAGAAGCTGGTACATTTGTGACCTGGTGTCCTGAAATATAAGCCTTACGCGTTACTTAGGCACCAGCCTCCCACAGTATAATTAAGTTAATATGTTTCGTGCTTGAGTTTGTATTTGCAATCACTAGAGGTCGCCCAGTAGTAGAAATTCGACTATAATTAATTTCTACTTGAATGTATTTCTAATACATAGTTATGTAAAAACATTAGCTTTATGCACTCCGTCTCCATATAAACTTAGCATGCTTTAGTATGCTCCTCCGTCCGCGTAATTTTCGTAAAAAGGGGTATCAAAGTTTTTGGTGTGAATTAAATCATTTATTTATTTATTTATTTTATTATTTATGTACACACAGTAAAATACATACAAGATATGGCATAATTAAACAAGAGTACAAAGGTACTGCTTATTTCTTTAGAAATTTCTTCCAGCAGACCTGCGAAAGGAGAAATGAAAAAGAAATGTAGACAATAGTGTGTGAGAACAAGAAGAGAAAATATGAATATGTGACGTCTTAAACTAAAATATAGTTACACATATAATGCAGGAAATTAACATATACATAAATAAATACGTAATGATAAAATATGTAAACATATAGATAAATATACATATACATATATACTTAAATATACATACATACACAATTAAGAGGAAAGGTAATGCTCTTTTACTCGACATCATCATCATCTCATTATCTTATCATAAATTATTGTACATTACTATGTAGTTTTCGACCGAGACAAAGAAGTTTAAAGCAAAGGTTCAAGGCGTAAATCGTTGAACACAAATTTACTTTTTTGTTTTCAAAGAAAGTTCTGTTTTGTTTTGACTATTTATCTAACTTTAAAGTCATTTCACTCCGTCGACCGTTTTATTTCCACCCTGTATAAAAGAAATTGAACATTTGATATCGAAAAGACTGAATTACTGCTTCATCTCTCAGTGAAAATTATTCAACTCGCCTTTTGAAACGTTTAAAAAACTCCTAGGCTGCAATCAGACGGGATTGAGATCCGATATTAAGGGAAAATAAACCGAGTCGGCCAAATTACAGGCCTTTCGAATGGTGGAGCGATCAAAAACTGTGCTGCGCTGACTTTATCAATAGTATCGAATGGGAATCAGCATTTTTATCAGAACAACTGATCTAATTATTTTGCAAAATAAAATATGTGAAAAGGCGAAATAAGTAATAGAGGTTTTTTTTTTTTTTGGGTGGAAAATCATCAAATAACTTCTCCCGCTCTGGGTGGAGCGGGAGGGTGTGTCAGACTTTTACTGACTAAAACCCACCCGTGTTCCCTCAGTTGCCTGTGTGCCAGGGGCGGCGGTATCTCTTTCGAACAACCCGCACCCCTGGCAGGCATTGGCCCTTGCGGGCCCCATCAGTTGCTGCTGACATCTCTTTGAGGCGCGCGTGGAACACAACGCGCCGTCGACCCGGGCTTGGTCCTTACCGGACAGCGAGCTACCCATTACTCGCCGTCCGCAAGCCCGTGCCTACGGTGGCCGGGAATCAGCCTGGGATTCCCGACGCCCAGGGCGTCTCCTGCGAAGGCCACGGCTGTGAGGATGTACTGCATCTCCCTCACGTGCGCCGCCTCCCTCTTTGCGAGCATAACTGCTTCCCTGAAGGAGGCGACTGCTAGCCATGCACTCTCGCTCCGTACCATGGCCTGGACCAAGGTCGGACGCGAGAGATCGCCGCCGCCGATCACCTCCACGAGGACACGGCGGTGCTCCGCCCAAGCCGGGCAGACCTCCACCGTATGCTCCACCGTGTCTTCTGGGCGATCTTCGCAATGGAAACACCCGGGCGTTTCCTCCCGCCCTATCCGAAACAGGAACCTCCCGAAACAGCCATGTCCGGTGAGGACCTGTGTCAGGCGGAAGGTGGAGACGCCATGCCACCCCTCAAGCCACTCCTCAAAGAGGGGACTTACCGCCGGAATCGTGGCATGCCCAAACTAATAGAGGTCAAATACTGTTATAATTGAGTAGGTATACCTATTTCTGGAAAATTCTTTCTTCAGCGTCTGCAGTACAAGGGGTGAGGCTGCAACAATCGCTACAATTAACACCCGTTTCTTCAACAATGTGCTCAGAGGCCCTAGTGTGAGTTTCATTTAACCATCTACACCAAACTGTTTGATGTAAATGGTTAAATGAAACTCACACTAGGACCTCAGTAGTCAGATTACTAATCTCCGAACTATTCATTATTTTTAGTAATTTTCCTGCACTACTTCGTTCGCCTTTAGTACTCCTATGTGTGGATAAAAGACGTGATTTTTATAGTAGGTACGATGACGTGCGACTACTGTAGCATTATCTATCAAAAATAAATACTGTAATTTCCTATAAAATACCGTTACAATGTAGCTTTGCAGCTGCTGAAGTCCGCGTCGGTGCTACGAGCGCTGCGTAGGCGTGCTACGCTCACGTAGCCTTGCTACGTGCTGACGAAGCTGTTTCCTATTCGCTGAAAATACTCTCTTTAATGTAGATAATGCATTTCTGATGCAAGTATTTCTTCAAATAAAGACTTCCTCGCCTAGAGAACTTTGGTCCAAACATTAGTACAATATAGAACATTTTTTTACTATTGGTCGCCCAGTTGTCAAATTTCGACCATTCACTTAAAACGTAATGTTTTTCTAATGCATTAAAGTATAAAAATATAAGTACTCCTTATCCGTGACATTTCAGGTTCCTCCGTCCGCGCAACTTTCGTAAAAATGAGTACAAAGGTTTTGCTTCACGTATTCATAATTACTTGTGATTTATTTTAGTACATTTAATTAGACGAGACAAATTATTTGATATTATCACAACAATACCTGTAACATAAATCTATGAAAAAATCACATCTCAACCAAACATTGATTTACGGCTGACATGTCCCGAAGGCGACACAAAATAAAATATGTCTGCGAACACATGTAATTTGTGTTTCGAGACACGTGCCGTCTTGTTCCGTATTACATTCAACAAAACAAGTTGGCACATGTACGTGTCGCGATGTTAGTAGCAGTTGTATAGGTGTAGAATTAGCTTAAGAAAAGGCTGCTGTACTGAATTCATATAAATAGGAATAAAAATGTCTAAATTAACCACGGGTTCCTAAAGTTGCGTTTATAGTAACTGTCTTTCTGAGTCGGAGAAAGTTTTGAAAGTATTTTCTTGACTTACAGTCACACTGTTAGCGGGTAGCAGCTTAATTTGAGTGGTCTAAATTCAACCATAATTTAACAATATATTAAGATTATATGCAGCTGCGATGGGCAGCAGCGTTCTCTATGCATTTGACCACCATACTGCGATCGCCAACCCGCCTGCCAAGCGTGGCGCATATCGCAAATCCCCCAATTTTGGGGGAGGCTTATGTCCAGCAGTGGACGTCTTTCGGCTGATATGATGAAGATTATATGCAGGAGGGCAGAAACATAATCCGACTTAGTCGGACGGAGGACTATGGAATTTGGGGCAGTTAACGGATGCCAAATTTCATAGTCCTTCGTCCGCGTAATTTTAGTAAAAACCTACAATGTTTTTACTTCACGTATTAATTTAAAGATACATTTTTTTTTAACGTAACCCGTCATTTACTGCCCAAATTGTTTGTATAGTAGATATTACGACAACAAAAGACACATCGTTTTTAACTTTTTAGTTTTTATGGATTTAAGATGGAAATAAAATGATTTTAAGAAGTACATTTCGGGAAACACAGTCTTAAATAAGGAATCTATCTCGAATACTCGACACATTTTACAAGGCGGAGACGACAATACGGCAGTAAATTGATGACGTTCTTATTCTGCATACGAAAATTCAAATACAAATACGAGTACATTGAAAAGTTTCGTCACTACTGCTAGCCGTTCATCAGCAATATCCGTAGTTGGCTCATCACTACTATTTAGTTTGTTATAAATAATCAACAATGTGTTTGCATTAATTGCCGTATTGTCATCTTCACATTGTACAATTGATAGTATATTTTTTATTAAATCGATTAATCATTTGCAACTTATTATTCACTAGCTGTGTCTGCGGCTTCTGCCACGAGGATGTCGAAAATCCACGATCGTGCTAACGGGACTCTTTATAACATCAGGTACCTGTTAGTGAAAGTCTTGGCAAAATCAGTTTAGCCGTTTCGGAGATTAGCCGTAACAAACTGACAGAGAGACAGGCAAAAATAAAAAATAAAAAGATTTTTTGTTCGAAGTACCGAATCAACTTTCATATTTATTTAGTAAAAGCTGTTAATTTGACATTACAAAACAGACACATAAATCGTATTTATTCGTTCTTATAATTGTACGAATTCTATAGAACAGATTTACGTTTTTTCTAGAATACGGTCGCTTGCACTAACACCCCACCCCACCCAACGCATAATGATAATAGCAAACTAAAACATTTCCGTGCCATACATTATCGCTCATTACAGTTTAACTCAAAAGCTTCCCAAACCACGTGAAATACTCATTAAGGACACGGCAATCATTTTTGTGGTTCCGCACACAATTAGTTTAGGAGCCCACCTAAAAACTTTGGTCATTTAGAAATTTCCTGCCGTACTAATATTAGGTGGAAAAAGCGGTAGTTTGGTGTTTGTCTCATGTTTCTAGTTACCTTTCCTGTTGCAGAACATTTAGTGAAATGGTTTACTTAGCGTTTTACTGACAAGTTTTTGTAGTAGGTATTGAATCTCCTACAGAATGAATGGTGATGACTATGTCTTTGTATGTTTTAATTCATAGATTCATTTCTCGAATTATAACGGGCTTGAGGCACTACACAGGAGAACACGGTTTTAAAATGAAAACAAAATTAGCTTTTGTCAGCGACTTCGCCTGCACAGAGGTCGGAAATTTTCTCACGGGAACGTACTGTCGGGATAAAAAGTGAGTAAGTACGGTTAATTTAGGTTGGAAACTATCTGTTTGCCCAATTTCATCTAAATCCGTTCACCTGCTTTTGCGTAATTAAGTAACAAATATACAAACTTTCATATTTATAATATTAATTAAAGTTGGAAGTAGGACAAATCATTTAACAATTTATCGCAATTTCCTCAAAAACATTTACATTTCAAAAAACTTGCTGAATTAATGATAGAACAACATTAATAAAAAGTTAATTACACGCGTAAGTATATACTTATTCAAATAAACTTTGAAGACTACTGAATAATTAAAAGAACAAATACCAAACTTTTCAATTTAAAACTTAGCACGGTAAAGTCTCTTCTGAAATATTCTAAGTCAACATCTAATTTATAAGTTACTTTCCATGATATTTTAGTCTGAAAGTTTATTCACCGTGTACTCGTGTGGGTATGAAATAAAGTAGGTAGGTAATCAAGACTTCTTCGTGCTATTAAGAACTTAATATACCTAACCTTGTTACGAGATTAGAATCTACAAGACTAACGCAAAATTTAAGCTTGGAGCACACTGAAAATTGCCTTGCTCTTTTTACTTTTTTGATTGGGCCTCATGAATAATGCTAATGTAGAAATGATCTAAGGGTGTAGATTGTGAATCAACGGTAAAGTTTTCAATTGCACGCAATTTTTCTTTGCCATTGCGTCGTTCTATTTTTCTTTTATAATTACATCATTTATGTAAGACAATCCTAGTGGTAGTTATATGTATTTTTTTTTACATAACTCGTACCGTTATTATCAAAAATACCTAAAGTACATAAATTTTAAATCATATTTTCTCATGTTATTTCCACCTACCTGTTATTTCTATGACTCATTTAACACACGTTAACTTAAGGTGGTGTTCACCCTATTCTTCGTTTATTAATGTGTTCAACCTCATTATTATTCTGACCTACTCATTCTAACCTGCCCAATCTCTCGTTTCTTCATTCTTTATGCGGCCCGGTGCATGACATAACACATTTTTTGGAGCTCGCTCACATTTCATCCGTGTTCATTTAATATAATGATATTTATGTACTTAAATAATATAGTATCCATGCAAGTCAATTAAGACGTTCTTCCAGATTGTTTTAGATTGAAGGGAAACTTTTTACTTTGTGGTAAAAAATACCTATAGTGACTTGATGTGCCCTGACATAAGTATGTATGTATACATA
Source organism: Polymixis lichenea (assembly GCA_949091785.1). Lineage (NCBI taxonomy): Eukaryota > Metazoa > Arthropoda > Insecta > Lepidoptera > Noctuidae > Polymixis > Polymixis lichenea. The sequence continues at coordinate 17,013,916 of OX420945.1, read as the reverse complement.
TGTAGTATTTGAAAAAAAAGCAAAAACAAGCGAGCATGCTCCTTCACAAGGTGAGCGTAATTCCAACGTTGTGCCCTAAGCTTAACCATACTTTACGTAGTTATAACTTCAGTCCCTGTCACACATGCTTTGTGGCAGATTGCACTCAATCTCGGTGCAAGGACTTTGTCTGATACCCTCTTCTGGTCTTGTTTAATTTTGCAAGGTGCACTTGAATTAAGTACCATGTAACATCTACGTACATTTCCTACATACATAGTCAGGTGATATTTAGTCTGGAGAAAAATGATATATAGGGTGGTTATCACATTAGTTGAAACCACCAACCACAATTAAAATAATACAACATTAAACTTAATTTTGTGATCATTTGGTAACAATAGCATAAAGTTTGTGATGAATTGTTGATACCATCGCCCGCTCGCGTCTAGTGGAATGGGGCCCGCAAGGGCCGATGCCTGCCAGGGGTGCGGGTTGTTCGAAAGAGATACCGCGGCCCCTGGCACACAGGCAACTGAGGGAACACGGGTGGGTTTTGGTCAGTAAAAGTCTGACACGCCCTCCCGCTCCACCCAGAGCGGGAGAAGTTATTTGATGATTTCACACCCAAAAAAAAGGGGTTGTTTCATGCCAAATTTTATGCTGTTGATTTTATTTGAAGAATTCAGTTCTCTTTTTAGTAAAAAAGATACTTTAGAAGAGTAACAACAACTTGTAATAACCGCTGAATATTACCTATATTTAACGTAATTACCTAATCGCCACCCTATTTAAATCATTTTCCTCAATATATGAAAGCATTACGAAAATTTATGCAGTTTTATTATGGTTCTATCTACACAGAAATTACGCCCAGAACAATTTAGAAAACAATCCCTAAAGTCTAGAATTTTATATATGAAAAAGAAGTCTTTTTAAAATATTTAATATTTAGCTCCGTAACATCCAATAACTTCACAAAGTTTACCGAAATACCAATATAATGAGCTATGATTAAAAAAAGCAACGTTTAAAGTTATTTGAGAATCTTCGCCCGAAAGAGTTATTAAATCCCTTAGATGTTTTATCGAATAGCTTCGTAAATTGTTCGCCGAGGTTCGATATGCAATTTTTTGCATTTGGACACAATACAGCCAATACAATAATAATAATATAAGACGGAATGTAATGAGACTTTTAGTTTCAAGGTACGTATTTTAGACTCACACCTCGCTTGCAGGCTAGCCCTAGGTCCAGGCAGATGGAAATGAATCAAATTTAACATTATCTTAGATATTGAGGTAGGGCTAAACATCATGAAAAACACATCGTCGGCTGTAATCTAACTTGGCGTAAGGGACATTTTGCTCAAAATGAGTTTTGAATGCAGTCCGATACAGATTTTTGCGCTCTTTCGAATGGTATATATAACATTGCTGTAGCTTGAAAAAAATGTCCGATACGCCACAGAAAAATGACGTTCCTAAATCATTTTTTAAACAAAGACATGATGTATCGGACAAAAGTAAAAATGCGATTGACGTATGTATTGGTAATAACTTATCACATTGGCGTAAAATACACAAAACTTCTATATTCTAAAGCAACTGAAGACAAGTTATTACAAAGTGACAATGATGAAAGCACTCATGATTTTTAATTATTTCGTTTAGTTTATTTTAGTAATGTCAATAGTTATTGAAAAATTATGGCTAAGCTGAGACAACTTTTTTTTAAAGCAAAAATGTACAGTAAAATGTAAATATAAATAATTAATAATAAAAAAAGATTAAATAATCGTAATAATTTTGTTAAAATTAAAGTTATGGAAGTGTTTATGTTTGTATTGATTCAAAGAGTTAATTTTGAGTTTTAAAATATTATAATAGTAATAAAAACACTTTGGCATTTTTATAGTTTACTTCATTACCCTTTGTTTGTCTATATATTATTTACTAATAATAAAACTTTAATTACCTGATAAAACACTTACGCCATTTTGATTGTATTTAACAGTGTTGATAGTCTTACGTCATTTGAAACTCGTGTGCAAAACAAAAGTTAGGGCTTAATGGAATTTTTTTTTTAATTTCGACGTAAGGGACATGCTATCTTTGTAAGTAATGCCATTAATGAGCAAGTAGATTATATCAAGTTTTAGAGGCCAAAAATTCAGGCAGAACCACATAAACCACTTCAATATATCCTAAAAAATTAAAAAGTTATGATCACATTTCGAAAAAAAAAAGTTTTTTGGCTCTCCTGAAAAGTAGCAATTTGTCCCTTACGCCAAGTTAGATTACGGTCGACGACATGTCATGTAGAACACTGTCTGACCAATTCTTGGGTTACCTAACCACGGGTGGTATTCGTTGTAAAATATTTCTAAAATTATAAACAACAACAATTAACACCAAACCCATTGTAATCACCATTCACAGTTTAACCTAAAATGATTGAGAAGAACAAAAATCTAAGTCGAAATAAAACTGTGTTAACACATCCGTAATGAATGACTAACGGCAAAGTTAAAGCACTCAAAGTTTAGCGCTTCAGCAAATCTTAGCGGAACTTACACGTGATTCAAAGATAGTTACGTATTTCACGATTTAGTGCTCAAGTACTCCAGTTCAAACAGTTTGATGGAACGAGAAGTTTTCAACCTGTTTAGTAGGTTTAAAACTTGTGTTGTAAACGTAAAACAAGACGCCTGCCGTCGTACTAAAAAGAAAAATAGCTTGCGGTTAAACGGTGATGTGACAGTATGACGTGCTTGTGGAACAAAGGTGTATAAAACAGATATATCAGGGACATAAATAATTCCCTAATAGCCAAAAATCTCAGAGTAATTGCTAATAAGGTTTCAGCAGATTTCGTTTCTCGAAATTGAGTGTTTTTAACCGAGTTCAGAAAGGAAGAGATTATCAATTCGGTATGTGTTTTTTTATGTGTTCGGGCACAACTCCGTCACATAAAAACGGACTTGCAAATTTTGTATTTTTGTTCGAATGGGGTTAATTCCGAAATGGTCCCATTAAAATTTCATACAGATCTGATGATGAGTTTCGGAGACAGACAACGGAACTCTTCAAAAAATGACACCAAATCAACCGCGATTTCTGCTATCTCATAAATATACATTGTTTTGATTTGATTGATTTTGAGAATACCCCAAGGTTGATAAAATTCTGAATTGGTGTGGGATAAGTACTATAGCTAAAAAGTGAAAAATAAAAACTTTTCCAAAGAAACAACCGTCTTCCGAAGAAACAATAGATACCAAATGAAAAATAACTTTGATTTCGGAAGGCGGTGACAAATAATTAAAATACATATCCAAAGACTTCCGAAATTAAAATAATTTTTCACTTGGCAGTGTTTTTTCGGAACTATGTGGCTAAGTAACAATAGCTTCACGGGTTGATCGATCAGGTTAAGATACGCTTGCCGCGGTTGGTCCATGGATGGGTGACCATCTTTACATACCAAGACCCCTCCGTGCCTCGGAAAGCACGTTAAGCCGTTGGTCCCGGCTGTCATTTGTGGATTTTTGACAGTCGTTACGGGTCGTCCGAAGCCCGAAAGTCTGACAGCCAGTCTTACCAAGGGGTATCGTATTACCCAGTAACTGGGTTGTGGAGGTCAGATAAGCAGTCGCTGCAAAAATACTGGTATGCAGCTGCATCCGGTTAGACTGGAAGCCGACCCCAACATAGTTGGGAAAAGGCTTGGCAGATGTGATGATGAGTGTTTTTTCGGAAGTCGGTTGTTTTACTTCATAATTTTAGGCTCCACTATTTTCAAAAGCTTGTTGAAAGTGCCTTTAGACATTCGCACAGGTTTAGACGATAAGCTGCATTCGTCTTAAGGCAACCAATATTACATACGCTTGACGCAAGAGGAATTGAAAGTTAAGGTGAATCTAGTCGACATTTGTTCATACAAACTTCGAGAGTGTCATCATCATCATTTCAGCCGGAAGACGTCCACTACTGCACATAGGCTTCCCCCAATTTGGGGGGCCGGCTTGCCATAATCGCCACGCTGTGCAGGCGGGTTGGCGAACACTGTATGGTGGTAAAATGCATAGAGACCGCTGCTGCCCATTCTCTAGTAAGTCCCTTAGTCGCCTCCTACGACACTCACGGGAATAGTCGAGAGTGTATTACTCCACTTTTCGGCAATGGCATGATTTTGTTTCACTATTAATATGTCTATGCGGAACCAGAATATTAAAATAAAAAGCCATTAAAAAGCTATGAGCCAACAAAGATTCGTTTTTTGCTAATTTATCACAATTTTGTGCGTGTTTAAGTAATAAAAGAAGTGTAAAATATCCAAAACCATGTCAGTACCGACAAAGGTCAAATATCTAAAAGTTCAATCAACTTTATTGATCATTGATTTATGCAGTAGATTTTTCATAAAACTCGATCTTCCGTAGAACTTTTCTTAATTTTTTACGCGCCTGTTTTACTATAAATGATTCTGCATGTCACTCAATAACGTTGTGCTTGTAGACTAGCGTCTAACTGCTCATCACTGATACTAATTCTGTCGGACACGATTCCTGGTGAGACAGCGTGCTTTTTAGCCAGGGCCACCAGTAAGTCCGAGCCCGCGACTAGTGTCCCCTTAAAGACGCAAGATGAACATGAAAGCGCACTGATGTGGACATACCTTAACTTGTGCATGGTTACAACACCTGAGAAAAAGACTGACAAAGGCCTTAAAAAACAGCAGAACAGAACGCTCGGTTCATAGAAAGGTAAAACAGAAATTGCGGATTCAAAAAGTCGGATAATACCTGTTGACAACCTTCTTGGTATGTTATCTTAGTTGTCTATTTTTGATTTTGTTTCAAGTGATTTTGTCAGTTGTCTTCCCTTCACCACATTGTATAGAATATTCCTACTTGCTTATTAGATTTATATTGCCATTACTTGGTTTTATTGCACCACACCTCATATAATCCCATACAGTCCATTCCTATCGTCAATATTTTGGTCCTTCGACGGTTTTATTTCATATACATTTTTGTCATTTTCACATCGGTAAGTACCATTTTTAGCATTACGACATGAACACGCGTAGTAAAACCAAAGCCTTGGCAATGTCATCTCATAGTATCGCCCGTCATTCACCAGTAGAACCTTCAACAACCACTCACGAGCCAGTAGCGTCAAGAGTTAGTGCCGGTGACGATGCGAACAGCATGCGCTCTGCGCAGACTAATTCTAGCGCTTCATCCACCATGCTGAAAGCACGCAAGGCCGCCGCGGAAGCCGCGTACAAGCGCCGCCAGTTCGAAAACATGAAAGCGCTCGCTGAAGCGCAGCAACAGGCCGTGCTACAGCAGCAGCTCGCGGAAGTGGAGGAGGCCGAGTACCGCGCGGAGATTGAACAAATTGAAGCGGAGGTTGAAGGTAAAAGTAGGCGAAGTACTACGAGTCAAAAACGAACGCAAGAATGGGTAAGAAGTATTTCTACAATTCAAGTAAACGAAGGAAATAAACCAAAAGAGGTCTCACAGCCTGCTCATTTATCAATGAACCCTCAGGCTGCTGCTCCATTATCAGCAGCATACCTCGAAAATCAGACAAGTTTCGTTCCCCAAGTGCCCGGGCTGGCCGCCACGGTGTTGCCACCCTCTTATATGGGCTTGGAGGAACAGCGCCACAATATACCTGTATGTAATAATGAGTTTTCTCCCTTGCTTTTACAAGCAGTCGCAGACACTGCCGCTGCAGCGAAGTCTTTGGCTGTCGCACAGAATAAAACACAAAAAACAAAAATAGAGCTTTTCGCATTTACTGGAAATGCGTCTCAGTGGCTTCAATTTAGAAAACTTTTTGACACTACTAAACTCTCATACACCCCCGCAGAGAATGTTGCGCGCTTACAAAGCGCGCTCCGTGGGGCCGCACGCGAGTCCGTCGCGTCGCTGCTCATTTCTGCAGAGGACCCGGAGGAGATCATGCGCGCCCTCGAGCGAAGCTTTGCGTGCCCTGAGATGATTGTCTTCGGTGAGGTACAGGTGTTGAAACAACTGCCACGGCTCGGTAATGACCTCAAAGAAATAGGTACCATTGCAAATAGAGTCAGAAATAGTCTTTCTACGATAAAATTACTCAATCATCGTGACTATTTACACTCACCAGAACTTTTTCACATTATACTAGGTAAATTAAACCCTATGATGAAAATGAGATGGTCTGACTATGCGTCAGAGGTATCAAACCCTCTGGTATCAAAATTAGAGGTTTTGTCCGAATTTTTAACTGGTGAACATGAGCGTTATATTAAGTTTGCTTTGTCTCCTGACTTAAGCCTTTCGCAAGCTACACATCAATCGCACGTGATTCAGTCTGTCAATAAACCATTAAAACGCGAGAACATTCATTCTGTGTCACACAATAAAATTAAAAGTAACGATAAAACAGAATGTGTTTATTGTAAAAAAAAACACAACGTTAAAAACTGCGACGAAATAAAATCCTTGGCAGTTGACGAAAGATGGCGTTGGTTACGTGAGAACAAGATTTGTTACAAATGTCTTAGGCGTGTTTCCCATCAATGGAAATCTTGCAAAGTAAATCCTTGTGGGGTCGACGGTTGTTCTTTTCGCCACCATCCTCTTTTACATGGTAGGCAGGATACGTTAACGTCATCGCCTGCATCCGAAAAGCAGTCGTTTAACAACACTGTGTGTGCAGCTGCGTCTCTTAGTGACGTTCCGTGCACGTCACCCTCATCAGCCGCCCCGCTCGCGCTCCAGCCAATGGAAGAAAAGGTAACGGTTTCTAATACAGGTATCCATGAACATTTCAAGATGTCATCACAAACCAATGCGTTTTTAAAAATAGTACCAGTTGTTGTGTCTGGTCCAGCTGGTGACTATGAAACATACGCTCTTCTTGACGATGGCAGTACAGCGACATTGATTGACTCAAACGTGGCTGCTCGTATAGGGTTATCAGGACCGCAAGAACTTATAACTATCAACGGTGTCGGTGGTTTACAGAAAAGTACAAACATTTCATATGTTAATTTTTACATACAGGGTAAACATGAAAATAACAAATACTTAGTTAGTCGTGCTAGGGCTATGCAAGCACTAAATTTAAGCACACAAACACTGTCCAACCAAATGGTTGAATCATACAACCATTTAAAAGACTTAGCTCATTTTCTAATTTATAGTGACGCTGTACCGACCGTGCTTATCGGCGCTGAGCACTGGCATCTATCGATAACTCACGAGGTCCGCACTGGACGCCGCAATGAGCCTGTCGCTTGTCACACTTTGTTGGGTTGGACATTGTATGGAGTAGCTTCTAGTAAAACTAAACCAGTCGTATTTATTAACCACTGTCAGTTAGACCAAGCCGAACTATCGGAATACGAACATTTAGAACTTCTCATAAAAGAGCAGTACAAACTTGATTCACTTGGTATTTCCAAGCGTGAGACTCTTCATAGTAAGCAGGATTTGCGTGCTATTGAGATTTTAGACGCGACTACTACACGTTTGCCAACTGGTAGGTACGAAGTAGGACTCCCATGGCGAGATGACATTCAGTCTATTCCCGACAGCTATCCTCAAGCTCTCTCACGTTTCTTGAGTCTAGAGAAACGCATGCTCCGAGAACCAGAGTTTGCTGGTCCTTATAAACAGTTTATTGATAATATGCTTACTAAGGGATATGCGGAGGAGTGTGATCCTACCACTTACTATCGTAATTTTACTGGTCAAGAAAATCTTAATAATATAATCAGTCTCAATTCAGGGTGTTCCAAACAGACTGCGCCCTTTTCGACAACAAATCGTCCTGGAGCAGTTTCTAGTTCTAATTCTAGTACGAGGATTAGGTGGTACTTGCCACATTTTGGCGTGTATCACCCACAAAAGCGTAAGCTTCGGGTTGTTCACGATGCGGCTGCTACGAATCAAGGAGTGTCTTTGAATTCCTTGCTTCTCCAGGGGCCTGATCTATTAGATAACTTATTAGGTATTCTTTTTAGATTCAGAGAGGGCCGTGTCGCAATGTCTGCTGACATTAAGGAAATGTTTCCTCAAATACGAATTCGAGAGCAGGAAAGGGACGCATTACGGTTTCTTTGGCGTGATGTTCAATACAAAAATACAAAGCCTATAAAAGAGTATCGTATGACTGCTGTTATCTTTGGAGCGTCGTCCAGTCCATTTACTGCTCTGTACATTAAAAACAAAAACGCCAGGTCTCATCAAGATTTGTATCCAGAAGCAGCCAACGCTAGTGTTTATAGTTGTTATATGGACGACTAGCACTTTGCCCGCGACTTCGTCCGCTTGGGTCGTATTTCCAATCGATCGATTTTTCAATCGATAGATAATTTTTATTGACATCTGACAGTTTTTGTATGAAAGAATAGGCTACGTGAAAGAGCTATAATGACATCTAACAAAAAATAAACAACCGACTTCCAAAAAAACACTAAAAAGTGAAAAATAACTTTAATTTCGGAAGTCGGTGACTTTGGATATGTATTTTAATTTTTTGTCACCGCCTTCCGAAATTAAAGTTATTTTTCACTTTTTAGTGTTTTTTTGGAAGTCGGTTGTTTATTTTTTGAAAAAAGATTTTTATTTTTCACTTTTTAGTGGTTCGCATGTGCTTACCCCTTCACAGTGTACCGGCGTGATGTTATGTTATTAACTGGTGTAAACAATTGACAGACGAGATTTCAGCAATCCCTGTCTATTTGTTATCATTTATTGAGGAGTTCCGTTGCCTATCTCCGAAGTTCTTCATCAGATCTTCACCAAATTGAAATGGAACCACTCCGAGAAAGTACTCTTCCAAAAACTACACAAATTGCTTCAAGTGTGCCTATAAAATTTGAAGAGTTCTCTCTATTTCTCCAGGATCCCATCATCAGATCCTGACTTGATGATCATGGGACCACCTGGGAAGTATACCCTTTCAAACAAAAAAATAATATCCAAATCGGTCCAGCCATCTTCGAGTAATCGGGGAACATACATAAAAAAAAAGAAAAAAAAAAGGTTCCGACGAATTGAGAACCTCCTCCTTTTGGAAGTCGGTTAAAAATAGGAAACAGTATGGATCCAGAAATATGCGGGTTAATGGCTATAACAAAACAATTAAGTTTTTATAATATTTCTTTATAGACTACATTTTTGGTCGTTCTGGAGGGTGTTACCAATATGACCAGGCTGCAAGATGAGCTCACACGAGAGCATGCTACGTAGAACTGACCATGGGAGAAACAGGGCTGTCGCAAGTCAACTCCTGCAAATTTAAGGTCAAACCCTTAAATTTGTTTATTGTCATCGCAAAGCAAACTTTTAAAGGGAACTGAAGTCTTTTGAATTCGAAAGGGAGATCGTTCGGGATTAATGGAATACGTGGAATGAAGACTGTTTCTCCCTGGGAAGACCCAGTTAAAATGGTAGCTTCAACAATATTACGCTGCAAAGCTTTTACTTGTAGCCTAGTACCGTTGCATAGTTTTGGGGGTTTCAAATTTCTAAGTAACATTACAGGTGTGCCCACGCGCAGTGTTAGTTTATGATATGGAAGTCCGGCTGGATTAATAGTGTTCAGAAACTCAACCGGGTAATGGACTGCTTCGTCTGTATTTACCACCGTGTCTATTGAATTATATACCATTTCTGTGCCGTCAAATGATTTCAGCAAAATATCATTAATAACTGCTGCTTGGTCATTTTTAGGTGTCATTATAGCTCTTTCACGTAGCCATTCTAAAGGCTTGTCCTTTATTTGAGCTACATCTGGATAATTTTTTTCTATAAGGTCTTCGACTGTAGTTACTACACTACATAATTCATCTGTTATAGCTATCAACCCGTCTGTTTCTGGATACATGCCGTTTCCTATTTTAAGTAGAAGGTCTGAAAAATGGCCAGCAGAGATGTCCCCTCTCAGATGCACTCTCATATTTTTAGTCACTTTTAGAATTTTCGTAAAGGGCCATAAATAAGATCTTTTAAAGCATGCCTTAATTTCATCAGCGCGCGTTCCTTTTGGTATTACCGGTAAAGTTTGGCGAAAATCGCCAGCTAGCAACACTGTCATACCACCCATTAAAGAATTGTTGTTTCTTATGTCCTGTAGAGTCCTATTTAACGCTTCAATAGATCTTTTGTGCGCCATACTGCTTTCATCCCAGACTATTATTTTTGCTTTACGCAATACTTCAGCAAGATTGCTTTGCTTTGAAATGTTACACATTGGAGTTTCTACGTTAGTCAAATTAAGGGGTAATTTCAAAGCAGAGTGTGCCGTTCGACCTCCTTCCAATAACGTAGAGGCGATCCCGGAAGACGCGACTGCTAAGGCAATTCCACGAGTACTTCTAATCTTTTCCAAGAGTAAATTGATGAGGTAAGTCTTACCAGTCCCACCTGGGGTATCCAAAAAGAAAATTCTTCCCTCGTTTTCATGTGTACTTGAAATAATTTCATTGTACACTAACTTTTGTTCCTCAGTTAGTGAATTCTCATTGATATTGACAAATGATTCTAAGGCAAACACATCGTAGTTAACTTCATTAATATACGCTCCTAATTCACTTTGAAACACTTCTGATGTACTCGGTTTCGGTAAACCGTATTCTTCTAATGCACATCCTCCAAGTGCCAAACATGCTCCTTCTATTTCCAACAGACACTTACTAAAAATCTCATCCATGAGGTGTTCTACTCCGTTTTTTACCTGCCTCTCAATCTGACGTTTAAAGTCTTCCGACAGGTATTCTTTAAATTCATCCCACAGACTGAACGGATCTGCCAGTTGACAAAAAACTAACATGATCGTAAAAAGCTCTCTCATCATGTGCGGAGATTGACACAGGGCTGCCTCTTGTAGTGCTGTATGCCAATGTTGATCATCTTCAAGTAACCCTAAAGTCTTGCAAGCTGATTTGAAAGTCGGTAGTACCACACCGTTGACTGTTTTTAATGCTTCAAAAGATAACGGACCCCGGATTTCATGTAAAAGCAAACGAAGGTGGAAGCACTCAACATTATTTGGATGTACCGTGTATACTCTGCCTAAAGCGTGGTCTCTTTTAATGCCTGGCCACCCAGCTACATCTACCCCTCCTTTCCTCCTTTCAAACCGATTATTGTTCCAAACATAGTATGCAGGTACTTCGCCATATAGTAGGGTTTTTGCATAGTCATCTACTTGACATAATTCGAAAAAAGACATGAGTGTCGTTTTTGGTGGACAGGATACCTTATCAGCTAAGTTTTCTGGGTTGAAGTACACTCTTTGACCATTTTCTAAATGCACAGCGAGATGAATTACCGTAGGAAAACGCTCATGAATAGGAAACCCGAGAATACGCCATACTGCCTCTGAACTACTTATATACCTTCCACTTTCGTACATTTTCACTTCATCTTTTAAATCTCCTAGTGAAACAGTAGCCTGGTCGGTACCCTTATTTACATATTTGCAGACATATTTGATTGATTTTACTGAGTTAAAGTATTCCACATTGATGTGGGCGTTGAATGTTCTTAAAAGGACTGGATTAAAAGGAACTACCCAACGGTTGTCAAGCTCTACTCCATTTATGTTTACAGTAAATCCGCCTTCATCGTAGCATAAAAGTAAACACTTTTATGCTACGTAGACTTCTCTATAGTTTACATTGAATAAAATTGATTAGGATCGTGATGGCAGGTAGCGCCATCAAAATGACCACTCTGCAACTTATAAACGATGCACTTTGAAAACTTTAAATTCGCATATCTTTTGATTGGAAAACCAAATGTTACATTGTGTTTTATTATGACTGTAATTTTATGTAGATATGTATTCGTTAGTACCATTCTGGCCCAATAGATGTCGTTGCATGTATCTAAATTCTTCTATACAACTTTTCACACCCCCTCAACCCCTCTCAGGAGGTAATTTGGAAAAACAAAAAATGCCAAACTTCATAATTTACTTAGATAGATGTTCGTGCCAAGTTTCATGTTTATTAACACAAGTAATAAGATTTTCCATACAAACAAAATTCCCCTTTTTCACCCCCTTAAAGGTTAAATTTCCAAAAACCCCTTCTTAGTGCTCCCCTACATTATAATAGGAAGCCGTGTGCAAAATTTCACATTCCTAGCCCCAGTAGTTTCGGCTGTACGTTGATATGTCAGTCAGTCAGTTCTCCTTTTATATATACAGATTATCTTGATAGTGTGGACGACGTCACCAAGGCTGCGCAGCTGTCATCTGATATAGTCACTATCCATCGAAACGCCTGTTTCGAAATGCGTGGCTGGATCTCTAATAATCAGGAAGCGTTACGTCTTATTCCAAAAGAATTTCATGCCGCACAACCGACTGAAGTGAAACTTGGTAATAATTCCACTATTATAAATAATGTCTTAGGCGTTTCATGGGATCCTTTATCAGATACTATAGGTTTTAGGACCGGTTTAGAAAGTTGTAGGTTTCAAGGCTCTTTAAATAAACGAAAAGCGTTGTCTCATCTTATGAAAATCTATGACCCGTTGGGATTACTTGGGCCAATCGTTGTTAAGGGCCGAATCCTGCTCCAGGAGGCCTGGAGAAAAAATATTGACTGGGACACACCATTTCCACCCTCAGAGGTTATGAGGTGGAGTGAATGGTTAGAAGATGGGACACACCATTTCCACCCTCAGAGGTTATGAGGTGGAGTGAATGGTTAGAAGAGCTCGTTGAAGTATCATTTTTTAGTATTCCACGCTGGTACGCTAATGAAAATGGTGAACCTTTATACAGGGAACTGCATGTGTTTGCTGATGCGAGCGAGCTTGCCTATGCCTGTGTTGCTTTTTGGCGTTTTACGTATGCTAACGGCATCGTCAAACTCGCCCTTATCGCCAGTAAGGCGAGAGTTTCGCCATTAAAACCAACATCAATTCCACGCTTAGAGCTGCAAGCTGCTTTGATTGCTTCTCGCCTTGCTGTCACAATCAAAGATTGTCACAAAAAGAAGCCCATGCGCACATATCTGTGGACGGATTCGAGAACCGTTCTTGGTTGGCTGAGGAGCGATGCACGAACATTCAAGCCGTTTGTGGCTCATAGAGTTGGGGAAATAACCGAAAATTCATGCGTTCAAGATTGGCGATGGGTCCCAACCGACTTGAATGTTGCTGACGATGCCACTCGTATAAAGCCTCTGCACCTGAATCCCAACCATCGATGGTTTTCGGGTCCTTCATTTCTTTTAGAGGCCCCAGAAGATTGGCCTATAGAACCAGCTGGCCAGCCTATGGCTCGGGAGGAGTGTAAACGTTCTCCTGTGCTTTTGGTTGCTCATCTGGTTGCGACAGTAGATTTCAGTCGTTTCAGTGACTGGCTTCGTTTGCTCCGCGCTACTGCTCGCGTTTTGCAGGCTGCGGCCAAACTCCGTTCATTTTTGGACCGTACTAGACTCACTGTCCCTAACACCGATGTTAGAGACCGCCATTGTGCAAGTTTACCTGCGTCCACCACTCTATTATTGCCTTTGTCAGCTGAGTTAATGGAAGCCGCAGAAAGGCATATCCTACAACGCCTACAGGCAGAAGCGTTTGCCGAAGAAATTCAGTGCATCGATCGAGACGAAACGATACCCAAGTCTAGCCGCTTATCAAAGCTTTCACCAATGATGGGAGAAAACGGTTTGTTAAGATTGGTCGGAAGAATTAGAGCCGTCGAAAACGTCAGCTCCGATGTGAAGCGCCCGATACTGTTAGATGGTCGCCACCATGTCGTCCGTTTGTTGGTGCAATATTTCCACCGCAGAGCTGGTCATGCCAATAATGAGATGGTAATTAATGAGTTGAGACAAAAATATTGGATTCTTCGAATTCGCAGCATCGTCCGGAGTGTAGCCAGCCAATGTTTGTTCTGCAAGATAAGGAAAACAAAGCCAATGAATCCAAAGACAGGAGATCTCCCGGCACAAAGGCTTGCTCACCATCGCCGTCCTTTTACATTTACGGGCTTGGATTATTTTGGCCCCATCTCTACTGCAATTGGCCGAAGAAGAGAAAAACGTTACGTTGCCCTTTTCACCTGTATGACTTCCAGAGCCATTCATTTGGAGCTGGTGCATTCCCTCTCTGCTGATTCTGCAATTATGACTTTGCGTCGCTTTGTTGCAAGAAGAGGAACTCCTGACACAATATATTCGGACAATGGCACGTATTTTGTTGGTGCAAACCGAATTCTTCGTGATTTCTACCAACCTGAAGTCGAAAACTTTGCTGCCAATAGAGGAATAAAATGGAAGTTTATTCCTCCCGCCGCACCATTCTTTGGTGGATGTTGGGAGAGGTTGGTGCGCAGCGTGAAGGTGGCTCTAAATGCCACTTTGGAAGAACAAGCCCCCAAGGAAGAGGTCCTTATAACTCTCTTGTTAGAAGCCGAAGCGATTGTCAACTCTAGACCTCTGAGTCACGTTTCGGTTTGTCACGAGGACCAAGAAACATTAACTCCATTTCATTTTTTGCTCGGCACGTCATCTAATCAAGTTCTACCTTCGACTCTAGACGACCGGGATTTATTAAGAAGAGCGGACTGGCGAAAAGCTTTAAGATTGGCTGATCATTTTTGGCATCGCTGGGTCAGAGAGATTCTGCCCACTATGCAACCACGGCAGGTCGGGGACAGCAGAGAACCAGCTTTGAAAATTGGTGACATTGTATTCATCGTGGATGAGAACATGCCGAGAGGAACTTGGCCACGAGGCCGTGTTTCCGGAACTTTTCCCGGCAAAGATGGAGTAATTAGAGTGGTGGACGTAGCTACCTCAGGTGGCATACTTCGTCGGCCCACCAAGAGGATTGTCAAGATTTCCACTTAGGAGACCCATTGCATTATTTTGTGCACTATCATGCACAAGGGGGTGGAATGTTGACAACCTTCTTGGTATGTTATCTTAGTTGTTTATTTTTGATTTTGTTTCAAGTGATTTTGTCAGTTGTCTTCCCTTCACCACATTGTATAGAATATTCCTACTTGCTTATTAGATTTATATTGCCATTACTTGGTTTTATTGCACCACACCTCATATAATCCCATACAGTCCATTCCTATCGTCAATAATACCTAATAACTGTTCCACATAAAAATAAACGTACGACTCCCACAACGCACACGAATTAAATTGAAAGAAAAAATGAAGTTGTAATTGAAATAATTCCTTTTATTAGCCTTACCGCCCATAAAGCGGTGATAATAAAAGATCCACGACTTTTATAGCTACCATAATGCGATGAAAAATTCACAAAGTGGAATTGCTTTTACGGAAGATCTTCACCCCTCCGCAGTTCCAGACAACTGAGATATTGTTACCATCAGATCCTTGAGATATAATGAAACGTGAAACACTTGAAGATGCTGAAGAAGAATTCGAATTTTTATTAGAGAAATTGCATATTTAACCTACCTGTTAATAGTTTCATTTTTAAGCTGTTTCGACATGATGTTGTTGATAAATTGGAGAGGTGTTATTTAAATTGTATGACAACATGAACTATTTTATTTTAGATGAAGTAACTTTTATAATAATTCTGATACAATTAAACGTACTGTTTTTAAATTAATAACAAGTCGATCAGGTTAAAGTAACTTGCCGTGGTTAGTCCATGGATAGAGACCAGATTTTACACACTTACATAGACCCCGCCACGCCTCGGAAAGCAAGTTAAGCCAGTCATTGCCCGAAAATCTGATGGACCAGTCTTACCTACAGGGTATTATATTACCCAGTGACTGGGTTGTGGAGGTCAGATAGACAGTCACTTCCGATAAAATACTGGTTCTCAGCTGCATCCAGTTAGACTAGACGCCGACCCCAACATATTTGGGCAAAGGCAATTTTTTTTATTAACAATCAAATTAAGTACCAGATTACAAATCATCCATTTACAACTACCTATTATATGACTTAATGCCTATTATCCCATGAGTTTCCAAGTAATTTGAGTCTTTTCAGCTCGAATTTACAAAATATTGCTGTATGTTTTACAGTAGGGACTTATGTTTTGTTTTAAGTTGAAATCTGCGCAAATACAGAGGCGGTATGAGACCATTTTCGTGGGGAACGTAAAATAAATGCGAACCAACACACAATTTGTTCAGTGGAGTGTGTGTATGTTGCGACAGACCTGAGTATGACAAAACACGAGAGAACTTATGTTACACCGTAGTATGTAGCGGCTACATTTACATATTAAGCGGGTAACGGTATCAGTCGGTAAAGCAATCATAAACAATCATTCATTTTAAAATCTTATCCGCCTCCGATCTGCCAGAGGTGCGGGTTGTTCGAAAGAGATACCACCTGAGGGAACATGGGTGGGTTTTAGTCAGCAAAAGTCTGACACGCCCTCTTGCTCCACCCAGAGTGGGAAATTAATATCGAAATTTATTGATTCTATGTTTAGAATCAATAAAATTTCGATATTAATTTCGAAAATCCACATAGAAATATTGTAGCGGCATCTATACCGCCACATGCAAACTACGCATCACATTGACGTCAAGAAAATCCTGCATCGTTCAAGTTGCTGGTTACCGCGCGACTTGCATATTATACAAAGTCCCGCCCCGACGTCAATCGTCGGGCAGTTGCCCAACACATAAAAAACCAGGAGTAAGGGTCCTCCGACCAGATTGGCGGAGGATGTTCCCTTTTCTATGAAAGTTGAGTGAACTTTTCATCCTGCTCCATCTACCTCCAAAAAATCAGGTGTGAACACTGGACATTATAAACGTTCATTCTGTTAATAAAAGACAAAATAATGTTCAGTGTTACTTATGTTATACAACGGTGTGATAGGCTGCCCAGAGAATGTTACAAAATGTTCGTTGTATTTATGTAAAATGACACGTATTCTGTTTATTTGTATAGCGACATGCTTTCGGTATGAGTGCAGATTTTTGAGACATTTATAATTCAACTCATTAAAACTCGTTATTAATAAACCCAGAAACTCATTATTTACGTTATTTTTTAATACAAAAATATAAATGAACAGCTATGGCCTGCTAGTTTATTTTTCTAATGTGTTCCATATTTTTGAACGCTTAGAATGCTTGGATACCATTAGCGGGATGACTGTAACCATATTTATGGCGGTTTGACTGAACCGATCTCTATGAAATTTTAAACGTCTCGACTTTTTGAGCGATTATGTTGTTAACAACAATAAGGAAACTTTGTTTGTACCGATATTATTGAATTTTTGGTTGCGTCCATTTATTTGAATACCCTGAGAGTCGCTATTTGATGATGACTGTACCCCTGCAGAAGCAGCACTGGTCTGGCTATGCTGTCTACTACTCATAGACTGTATAATTGACACTGTGCACTCCTAATCGTTCTTTAACACCCACTTAAACGCACCAGTCTGGTGTTGTATCTGTGTTTACATATATACATAAACTCACGCCTTCATCCCATGAGGGTAGGCAAAAGCTTCAGAACGCCAACTGCTACGATCCTTCCGACCTTCACACATTTGTGGCCCTAGTGTTAGTTTCATTTAACCATCTCGATCAAACGCATCGGGCGACAGGTAAATACCTTTTGTCAGCGTCCCTTCATTCATCTTCTCAATATGATCGAACCATATATACTCTTTTAAATTTTTGTCACTACATCTTATAAACATTCAGGCTTCAAACAATTTGTTTCTAGATTAAAAACCATATGCGAATTGCCGAAAAATGACTTTAGCAGGATTATACCTACGTTTAATTTTATTTCAGTCGTGCGTAAATTTCATACAAAAAATAATATTTGTACCCAAAAAATGGTGTAAATGGTATCATAAAAAAGCGTGCTTCTCTCCCTTACGTTAATAAAAAGGTGATAATAGGACAATGTTATTTAGATAAGATATTCAAAGGCAAATTATCACAAATTGTTTAGCTCGCTTAGAAAGACGTTCAGAAAAGGGTACTATGAAACATTGAAATTATTTAAATACGTTGTAAGTCTACGTTCGCACCTACTTTTTCACGCATTAGATCTTCAACGTTCTGTTGAGCGCCGAAAGTTGAAAATCGAATAGTATGTATTTTAGATACACTGGGCTGCATTCTGTTGGATTCTCATTGCTCGGCTCAACACTGAGAGTTGGAAATCCAGTGCGCGATAAATTCCCGCGGCGATATATTTTATTTAATTTAATTTATTTAGGGACAATAAACAGCTACAATATATAATTTTGACATAAAAAAGAATAATCGAAGTGAATAACAATATTGCAGCCGCAATTTACATTATCCGCATATTAAAAAACAAAATATAGGCAATGACAATTTGTGAACGTAGTCTTGTGTTGCCACTGTTTTTTTTTCTGGATACCGCCATTACCTGCAGATTTTGTTTGTGTGTCTATCACAATCGGTTTACTCCGAAACTAAAATATGTACAGACGCCAGCACATCAAGCTACCCCAATCTGTCAAATTTCTTTGATAGATTTTCAACTTTATGATATATGCTTAAGGTTCATGTTCAATTGGGAAATTTCGACAGTTTGGGGTAGCTTGATGTGCTGGCGTCTGTACAAGCCTATTTGAAAGTCATCATGAAGTGACATTTATTTTGAATTAAAAACAAATTGATGACAGTCGCATAATCTGGACGGGAACGAGACTGCGACAAGTGTAGAAGTTTGCATACCTACTACGAAGTAATTCTTCCGTGATACCTACCAATGGCCTTGTATTGTGAATAAGTGAGGTTTCTTCAACATAATACTAGGGAAAGTAAGGAAATCAAAGTTCATAATTGCTCATAATTCTGTTTTATTTATTAATATTGTCTAATGTCTACCAAATTAAAATTACCCGCGAAAAAACATGAGTAAAATATGAAGTATCTACACATTAACTGTCTTACAATTTGGGCACGCCACGATTGCGGCGATAAGTCCCCTCTTTGGGGAGGAGTGGCTTGATAGGCGGCACGGCGTCCTCACCTTCCGTCTGACGCAGGTGCTCACCGGACACGGTTGTTTCGGGAGGTTCCTGTTTCGGATAAGGCGGGAGGAAACGCCATTTTGCATTGCGAAGATCACCCTGAGGACACGGTGGAGCATAAGGTGGAGGTCTGCCCGGCTTGGGCGGAGCACCGTCAGTCTTCGTGGAGGCGATCGGTGGCGGCGAACTCTCACGTCCGTGCCTGGTCCAGGCCATGGTACGGAGCGAGATTGCATAGGTAGCCGTCGCTTCCTTCAGCGAAGCAGTGATGCTCGCAAAGAGTGAGGTGGCGCACGTGAGGGAGAGGCAGTACATGCGCCCTCACGGACCCAGCCTCCGCAGGTGATGCCCTGGGCGTCGGGGATCCCAGGTTGATTCCCGGCCACCGTAGGTGCGGGCTTGAGGATGGTGAGTAATGGGTAGCTCGCTGTCCGGTAAGGACCAAGCCCGGGTCGACGGCGCGTTGTGTTCCACGCGCGCCTCAAAGAGATGTCAGCACCAACTGATGAAGTCCGCAAGGGCCGATACCTGCCAGGGGTGCGGGTTGTTCAAAAGAGATACCGCGGCCCCTGGCACACAGGCAACTGAGGGAACACGGGTGGGTTTTAGTCAGTAAAAGTCCCTCCTGCTCCAACCAGAGCGGGAGAAGTTATTTGGTGATTTCCCACCCAAAAAAATAAAACTGTCTTACAATTATTAAGCTATAAAGAGGTCCCATTGTTCTTCTCTGTGGGAATGCATGACATTTGTGACATTTTGTTCCTGCAGCGTAGCATCTCGTCCGGTTGGTCATTGAATGCAATGACGCGATGTGATTGTTAGTCGTTAGTGTTTCTCTAAGCGCCATACGAAGCACCAACCTGACTTGAGGCGGCCGCCATATCGCTCGACTTGCCCCTATAACGGTACAAATATTCATTTCTTGCAAACATGTTTTGGTAAGAGCGTAAGGGTAGGATTTACAGATTTTGCTTAATAAGCGTTTCATACGATTGTTAAACTTATACTTATGTATAGTTCATATTCGTGTTAGCAAATGAAGGGCACAAGAAAAGAAGGACGTTTTTATCTTTTTAATAAACTATACCTACCACTGACTTCGTTTTTCTATGGCCAATCGTACCACGTTATTAAAAAAAATGTAAAAAGGGGCTGATTTTGCGTAATTCTTTCCCTGTGCCCTTCTAACAATGAACTATGAACAAGCGTTTCGTTCGAATATGAATATTAGATGTTCACATTTAGATGTGCACACTTACTTAGCAAAGTCAGTGCGGTCTGTCAAATCTGCCCTAAGACTCAATCTTCTAGATATAATCACAAATTCAGTTTTTGACAGCTAATTATGTTGATGCAGATTCTAATTACAGGTAACGGGGAAACGAGGCACATCTATAGGATATACTTTATGTTAAGACATGAATTTCACGCGAAAGAAGTCGCGAGCAGAAGCTCGTATTACATATACATACACGTTCGCGTCTTTCACCAGTTGGGCGGTGACGTCATACAGCTTGGTCTTGACTTCCGGGTAACTCTCCAACAAGTCTTCCCATACATCCAGACTCAGATACATTAGATCCACAACCTGCACATATATTATACTAGCTGACCCGGCAAACGTTGTTTTGCCTTATAAATTATTTAGGGTGAACAACCCTTATCACTTAGGGGCATGAAAAATAGATAGTAGCCGATTCTCAGACCTATTGAATACGCATATAAAATTTGGTAAAAATCGGTAAAGCCGTTTTGGAGGAGTACGGTAACTAACATTGTAACATGGAAATGTTATATATTAGAAGATAACACATGCCATCACGGATGTGTTTCAATAAAAGGTAGGCAGCGGTGGATAGTAACGTCATCATTTCGAACGTTATGTTTAAGTCCTATGTAATAGTTGGTTACAAATTTAGTTTCGGGGTTGGCATTGAGATAAACCCACAATGTTTTGCTTATCCAGGGGATTAAGCCCACTAAACCAGCAAGGCAGCCAAAATGAGACTCAGGAAAGTTGATATTGTGCATATATCTACAGCATTGTGTTCGCCCAGTAATGATGGCCGTCTGTCACTCAAAAGTACTAAAAAGCCTTGTGGAATTGCGTAGAGTTGTCAATCTATAATTTTGTAAATATGGTAATACAAAATAGTCACACTACCAAACACAGACACTGTAGAATACTTCCATGGTTGCAACAGCTCTATATTACATCTCTTCATGTCAAGTTCGTATTTACGAAGATAGACGATGAGTCTCGAAGCGAATACAATTTAATTTTAAACAGATACAAAAAACTAACCGTTCGTGTGTAATAAGAATATCGAAAGCTAGCATTTGGAAACAATCCAGAAACACATCCAAAATAGCCATTGGTATACAATACTGACATTAAATGGCCTTCGCCGCTGAAAATAAAAATTCAAGTTAAGGTCTGAAAAGCAATCTTAATTTAAAGCAATATGGTACATAATGAACAAATAGGATGGAACGGAGGGACATTTCATGAGGAAAGTTTAGTATGAAGGTGTAGGGTGTGTAAAGAGTCGCGGAGGACCAAAGCAACGATAAATGGACTGAGTGAGTGACTCAATGTGTAACAGAAAAAAAAAACAACTAAATCAAAATATTTTATTTCACATAAACCTGCAAGGGCACTTATGAAACGTCAGAAGCTAGGTGCACGGTTTCAATTTGTCGCTTCCTATGGAGAAGAGCAGGCCAAGAAACTCGACGGTTACTCTTTTAAAAATAATTGGCCTTTACAATGTTTTCAAATTACAGTGATAATGGGTATAGGAGGACAGTGCAGGCCTGTCAATGGAACGCAAATTAATTGGAATAAGGCCAGGAAGATGCTGAACAAATACTTACGTTGCATCAGTACACCACTTCTCGACTTCACCTTCATGAATGAAGTAAGTGGTGGTGAATATGTCACCTTCCCGCACTATGCACTTGCCTAGAAATTGGAACAAAACTGATATCTTGAGAAGTTATTTATAGTACCTAGTGTCTACAAAAAAAAATCTACATCGAAGTCTGTGCGCCATCTTCACGGTGACGTCATCAAAGATACAATGCTGACCACTTGGGTCAAAAGCCAAATAAGCACAGAAACAGGATCATCGGATGTAGAATGTCGTTTTGGAGTGGTATTCCACTCAGAGAACCGATTTTATGGGCACTTTCTTGTACGGCACCTACATATAATCCGTTCTACTAACCGCAGTGCAACAAATTCTTGTGCGGTTCAGTGGAACAGGTTTTTAATATAATGTTCAATCCACGAACAGCACCTGCACAGGGTTTGTAGTGATGGGATGTATTTTTTGTTCAGGACTTTACTCATATACAGTCACGGTCGGCAAGGTAAGTACCGTTGTTTAGAATAGAATGAATTTGAAAGCCAACAACCTTGACGAACAGATAAAGAGACAGCTTTATCAGCAGTTGTATAAAGGCCTGGGTGCAAAAAGTAGTATTCTAGGTCCGTCAGGTTGTTTGGAGTTTTGTCTCTCTGTGGCCCATATTGATAATTTAAAATGTAATTTTTAAATCTACTATTCTTACCAACCTGGGAATATGACCACTCTATAAAATCTTGCACACAATTGCCTTTTGAAATAATCAGGCAGTTGACGGAACGTTGGCGCAGCGTCCAAATGATGGACGTATAATGCAGTAAATAGATCCTGACGTAGACAAGGTGGCCCTCGGTATGCTAATTCGGGAAGCCAATCCCCTACGGAAAGAAAATTTGGTTATTTATCTTTTCTTAAGCAATAGGAATTATTATTACACATTTCTAAAACAAATAATAAAAAAATGTTCGTCTGTGTGTCTATTTGTTCCTGCTTATATCCAAAACAGCTGGACCGATTTCGTTAAAAAAAACAACTTTGGGGTAGGACATAGACTTAGAAAAAAAAATAATCATAACCTGAATTATACGGATAGTGTATATTATACAAATACCTTTTTGCCTCTTCCACACGTGATCGGTATAGCTTTGAATAATTTCGATGAGAGATTTACCCAAACCGTTGTCACTCCAATAATTCGTCATAGTTTGAACGTTATAAGCGTATTGGTAAAAAACGCGATATTTATTCATCGCTAGGTTGATCGCCACAGCCATTATCCACATGTCCAGAAGATACATAAAGTAGGTGATAAACACTTGGTAATAAATCTGTTTGAGGGACACAGGAATTACCTAAAAAATGCTTTACTATTAGACTTATTTTAAATTCTTGACATAAAACAAATTCTTCAATTTAAGTTTTCTAGTATCTTGCGGATTTCTTAACGCATGCGGGGAAATCCTGTCCCCGCAGCCCGCATGTAACTAAAAACACCTCCAAAGTACAGGTTTTTGCCAGCCTATGATATTACGCTTCCCCTCTAGATGTATTATGTACACAGCCAAAGTAAGTAACTCTCTGCCTACGTCTGTGTTTCCTTCCACATTTAACACGTCTACCGTCAAAACAATAGTGAACAGGCATCTTCTGTGCACGCTCGTTCCACAATAGTCCTCATAAATTGCTTTGCATCAGGCGTGGTCGAAGTCTAGAGCAGGCCCATTCAGTAATAAAAATTAGTAATCAATGAAAATATGTTAATAAATACACAGTCGTACTTACAGTTTCGAGACTATGTGTGTGAGTATGTATAAGTAAAATATAAGTCATTGCTACGACATAATCGTATCCCCAAAACCTTGGCACCACAAAAGATGGGTTCTTCACTCCATTAGCACCAACGAGCGGTTTCGTGGACCGCGCACAACCTGATGAATAAATAAGTATCAATAAAGTAGATAGGTTCCTCCTACCAATAATAAAACAATGTCCATACCGACTTACAAGTTGTAGGTCGTAAGTTTGGACCCAAACAGCCGCTTTACATTTTGTTAATTACTTTATCGCCACTGCTCTCGAAACGGTGATGGAACACCGTGAGAAAACCTAAAATGTCCTAGAACTAAAAATTGGAAAACATGGGACATCTACGCAGCCGCACTGGGCCCACGTGTAGGTTACTCTCTCTCCCCGTGAGGAAGCCGTGTTTCCCAGCAGTGGAAGTATTATTGGCAGATTAATTATGCATACCGTTTGGTCATTTATTGGTAGGAGGCATACACGCTGTTGTAAATTTGTAAGTCCTCATTCGTTCGGCCAAGGGGTTTAAAAAGGCCACTTTGGCAGAATCATAATATGATCATAATTGTGAATCATATTTAAAATCGTAAAATGGTCACAAACTGACAATTCATAATATTATCTGCTTAGACATCACGCAATTCATCTATTTGACAGTTTTGTACGGAAATTCGTAAAATGGTCACTAAATTATGAATTGCTTTATTAAAGTAAAATGTCAAATAGCAGAATCATAGGGGAATTCACGAAATGAATCACTTTTAGAGGAATTGCTTAATGTGGCCTTTTTAGACCCACAAATCATAAGCCCGAAATTACTAAAGATTTCTGAATGACATTCTTACCTCCCTTTCTATCTTTAGGTGACATCCATTGACTGAAGTCTATAGACGTATTCAGATGACTCGTATCTATGATATCGATTGGGAATTTCTCCTCTGTAATGGAGCAACAATATAACATAGGTATTAAAATAAAAAGATTATTAAATGAAACTCGTTTTAAGTGAATTACTATCACTCTATCTACTCGTAAGCCAGATATGCTGCTGTTTCATAAAAAATAAATAAAAAGAATATTAATAAATAAATAAATAAAAAAATTAAAAATAAAATTTAAAAAAAAATATTATAAAATCGTAGCGAATTCAAATATCCATACTGAACAAAAAAAACGGAATTGCTACGTGTACGTACTAACGTTAATGCCTAAAATATTTTTTTTAAAATTTTTGTATGTTTGTGTGAATGTCTGTGCAACCATCACGCTAATAGATTCTGTTCAAATTTTTGATAGATATTCCGTATACTACTACTCAGGCTGTAGACTACAAATTATCAAGCTATTTGCTATGGGGGGTGAGCAATATTGCATAATATTCGTATTCTAAATGTAGTTTTATAAAAGTGTGGCTGTTATTTAAGGTAGTATTTTGTGATGTCTCACGGCTTCCACGTGAACGGAGTCATGGGCAGAAGCTAGTACGAAATAAAAAATAATAGCACACCGGGAAGTATAATCTAAAAACAAATGTTTTAATCCATTCTTAAAGAAACCTGTTGTAGCAGTATATTCAAACAAATAGCTAAATAATTCAGAAGTGGCGAAAATAAAACAAATAAAAGCCGTAACTGACCTTGACATGCAAACAAAATCCAACCACAGGTAAAGAAATGCAACAACAGCAAAATAATCGCAATTTTCAATATATAAGGAGCTTTTTGACTCTGAAAAATGTACTTGTATTTTTTAGGTATATGTTCATTTCTATAGAAATAAATAGGTATTCAAATTCAATTATCTAAAAATTCTTAATGTGTAAAGGAATGTGCGGTTCGTTGCTATTTTTTACAATCAATTATGGTACGTTGTTATACCTACCCTAAATCCTCTGCAAAAATTGTATTCGAAATCAATAAAGAACTTTAGTCTCAACAATCTTGCGGTTTGAAACCTCCAATCATCAGTAACAAAGGTAATCAGTGGGACTACTAAAGATAAAGCATCCATATAAAAACCCCAATCTTGAAATTTCTTCATTCCAAGGCGACGAAGAGTACATTTATCGTTTACCACAATCAGTTCAATCTGTAAGATTTAAATTAATGCATACGAACATGTGGACGGAAAGTAGCGGAAGCTCTTACTATCTTAGCTCGAGCAGGCGATTCACGTATACATCGCGTGGTGTAAACGTGAATCGCCTGCTGGACAAACTTAAGTGCATGTGCAGATAAAAAGTAGTAAAAGCATAGCGCTAGACTAAATAAGTCGCTCCGACACTCTGAAACGCGTGTATATGGTAGGAGTGTGTAATTGCTCCAAATATCTCAGTTACTCGCGCGTCTGCCCAATAATGCTGGTAAGCAGGTGTGGCCTAGTGGTCACGACCGCGACTTACGAGCTGTCACCACCACTGCGCTCAAGACTGTGAAAGAAAACTTCGTCAGGACACAGGTCCTAGAACCAAAAATTTGAAGACGTGTGACACTACCTACCCGGACTGAACCCGCGTGGTGGATGATGGTTCACTCCCTCTCACAGAGAGGATGCCTGTGTCACAGCAGTGGGATTATTATAGGCTGATTGTGCGTATGCTTATGCTTTCCAAGAATTAAACGGTGGCATACTAAGCGAGAGAGCCCAGACAGAGTGCAAACTATTTGCTTCGCTACTGGGGATTTTCTTGCGCCCCTTCTTCTTCCCAGTTAAAGGCGAAAGAGCCCAGAGAGCAAACTATTTGCTTCGCTACTGGGGAGTTTGTTGCGCCACTTCTTCTTCCCAGTTAAAGTACTAGGAAGTGGTGAAGGGCGGGCGTTTTGGGGAACTGTCTTAGGTAATTTTGACGTACAAAAAGTGCTGACAACAGCGTAGTTTGAATAAATGACTTTTGTTTTGGATTTTATTTTTGCTGTGGCATAAATCTAACTAAAAAAAATATATGACACTTACTGTATAAAATTCTGCTATGAAGTTGGCTATATCAATAGCGTCTGTTATAAAGATAGCGCAATACAGCCTGAGCCATAAGGTCGAGTTTAGAGGCAGGAATATGAATATGAGTACCAAGCAGGACGAAACGAATGGGCCAATCAACCATGCCAAGTAGAGCCAGCGGATATACCATGAGTTTTTGCGAGCCTCCACGGGTTTGTGAATCCACTGCGTAAAAAAATATAAATCAACATCTACCTCCTTTAAAACCACAATACTTAGTTGTTATAAAAAAGAAATTTTGTCAAATGTGGATCCAGTTAACCAATAAAAATACATAAAATAAGTTCCGGGATCCAGTTGACCCGCGGGTCCAGTAGCTAGCGGATCCAGCTGACCGAAGACTACCTACTACTGCCTACTATTTTCTTTGAAATATGGACGATTCCTAGCTGAACAAAATGTAGATGATTTCCATTTAAACTCACTGGTAAATGTATGGTTTTACATCCACGTAATAGGTATTGGACACTGTCATATGGATTCTCTATTAAAATATCTCTAGTTGCCATAAAGTCGTTTTGAGCTTGCCTGCTTCTTTTAATAGTCGCCCTCATCTGGAAAATGCATCATTTGGACAATAATCCTGAAGATGTTAATTTTTTTTTTCGCGAAGATATTGCACTTTTGTATGGATCAACTGTTTTTTTTTACTGACGTAAAAAAAAATACACTGGGGTCCTTCGGATCATTTTATGAATCTATAGTAAACGTCACGATTGCACCGAGTACAGTTTTCATTATCTGCCTAGCCTTTTACCAACTATGCTGAGTTCGGCTTCCAGTCTAACCGGATGCATCTAATCTCCACAACCCTTTCACTGGGTACGTTAGCCATTGGTAAGATTGGTTGTCGTACTTTCGGGCTTCTGACGACCCGTAACGACTGTCAAAGATCCACGAATTACACTCGGGACCAACGGCTTAACGTGCTTTCCGAGGCATGGAAGGGTCTTAGTATGGAAAGATAAAACCCATCCACGGGCCAACCGCGGCTAGCGTAGCTTAACCAGATCGATCGACGCGTTTGGTAGTTATAACTTAGCCACAAGCCCCTCTCTTCCTCTCTATCGAGTATAGTGTGTAATTCAACAACACAGAGTATCAATAAGCTCATAGACAATTACTTAAGTATGTAAAATCTAAGTACCTCATCAGTGATGGTGCTCTGGAACTCTGCTACATCAATATACAGCAAGTCTACGTATCCATCGGCTGTTGCTGTCACGCGAATAGGACGCAATTTTACGCCTTCAAGTTGACCGAATATATCACCCTGCAAGATGATAGCTTATTTATCATTGATCTTCTCATTTTTATAATAGTGAAAAAAGGTAAGTAACATAAACCTTTTTATTTATGTTTGCTCGTCAATCTGTCTCTCTATATCTATATACCGTGTGGCAGGGACATTGACACGCAAACTGTAACCACGAATGCAGTACATGATTCCAAAACCCACTGCATTGAAAAATGTGGACGAGTATAAAAGCATTTGTCTACCATTCGTTTTCACCGCGTAAGTATTGCACTTTTCAATGAAGCAGCAAATTTTGTTTTTGATAACTGACGAAAAATGTTCTTATGTTTATATACATCTATATATAAAATAACTTAAGTGTGACATCTAACCTTGGTTAGAATTATAATCTGTTTCCCGTCTCTAAAAACATTAACTCTTCCACGATGTACTATATACACATTAGAAACGATATCCATTTCCCTAAATATATCGTGACCTGGTAGAAAGTAGGCCACATCGGTGACACTGGCCATTAGTCTTTGCATCGTCTCGCCACCACCGATTATCGAGTCCAAAATAGTTAAAGTTCTAAACGAAAAACAGGATGCGATGAGTCCATGTACACGTTTAAACAAAAATAATGTGATTTTAAATGTTTATACTTAGTAATATTAGTAGCGTATATAAGCAACGTACTTTTTGTAGAAATAATAACTCAAATCCTGTCGAAACATCACACCAATACGGGCGTTAGATAGTCGTTCAATATTCAGACCTTTGGTTCTGTAAAACATCGATTAAAAACAATAAAATGCACCATGTATTTTTTTAAACCTAATCAAAGGCGCCTGCTTCCTAAACAGTTTGATATTCAGGTTTCACATGTCATCAAATTATTTTATTCTTTTCGAAGTCGGTTTTTACGCTTTGGAATTCAAGAAGCAAAATATTTTACATCTTAAATTGGTATTATTAATTTCCTTTTACAACATTCACGAAACGAGAGCGGCAATGGTTACGATTAATAACAGTTAGGAGATCATAGTTTATAGTTTCTTACCTCATCCAACAATATCTAAAGTGTTCCAAGACTTTCTCTGTGACTTCATTCTCTACTCTTTCGGACTTGAGAAATCTTTCTAGTTGGTATACAGAATGTTGAAACACTGTATCTCCACGCCCTTTTAGTACCAATAGAGTTAAAGTGTAACAGGATATGAACCTGGATTTAATAATAGAATAAGTACAGTGACGAGCATTACACTACATAGTACTGTCAGGTTTTTGTCCTGCCAAAGTGATGTCAGATATCTGTTATCTTTTTTATCTCTTTTGTTATCTTTTTTATTTTTGAATTTGACTAAGTAGGCAGACATATATAACGCAACAAGACGTGTCCGATATTATTGTATTCTAAGAGGTGACACACCTGCCAGGGATGCGGGTTGTTCGAAAGAGATACCGCGGCCCCTGGCACACAGGCAACTGAGGGACTACGGGTGGACTTTAATCAGTAAAAGTCTGACACGCCCTCCTGCTCCACCCAGAGCGGGAAAAGTTATTTGATGATTTCCCAGCCTCAAAAAAAAAGGTACTCAAACTATGCAGCGTCGCTTGTCTCGTCTGATGGTTTTGGTGATCCTTCGATGTCACATATTTGTGCATCCACTTGTAAATGCCTTCCACAAATGAGTGCTATTTTGACAAGAGATATTACAGATTCAGATCAGCGCTACTCTAGATACTTACCAAAAAACTAGGCCGAGTGTGAAAAGAATTATACCAACTCCCAAGTATGAACGATCAATGTCAAATCTACCAACTCTCATCCTCATCATACCGGTTTCGGCTAAATTTAGACTTTCAGCGAAGACCTGAAAATAATAATCCCGGTATTGAAAATTAGCAGACAATCGTTTCTGTACAAATGTTATACTGCACATACATTTACAATCGTCATCGTAATATTATCATTGGCAGCGTTGTTCCAATCACTGCTGAGTACGGCCTCCTTCGCCAAGTTTCCCTGCCTGCCAGGGGTGCGGGTTATTCGAAAGAGATACCGCGGCCCCTGGCACACAGACAACCGAGGGAACACAGGTGGGTTTTAGTCAGTAAAAGTCTGACACGCCCTCCCGCTCCACCCTAGAACGGGAGAAGTTATTTGATGATTTCCCACCAAAAAAAAAGCCATGTTTCCCTGATCCGTAGGAGTCTCATCCTTAGTCCTTTGTACGCGATTTCCATCTGACTGCTGACCTACGAAAATACCTCATACCACCTCTCACCAACCATTTACTTAGGGACCGATTAATCCTATCCTACTTCCTACTAAATAAGTATTACATGAACTAGTTAGTAAATTTGGATGTTTAGATGTATGTTACCTAATCACGCAAAAATTGCAGAACGGATTCGAATGAAATTTGGCACACAAAAAGCTTATAACCTAGATTACACATACGTTTCCGTGGGATAATTTCAAAACCTAGTCAGTCAATATTTATACAACAGCGAAGTATATAGCCGACATAGAATAGAATAGGACATTGTTTATTTTTGAGTGTACCATACACTTTAAGATTTTAATATTAATCAGCTTCACATTATACTACTGTTGCGGGTGTAGCAATATCAAAATTGAAGATCTAATTAGCTAAATCCTTACCAACAAATTAAATTTATTACATACCAAATGTAGCTGGTCCACATTTAACGTTTTCGGCAAATCAAAAAGCGTTGGCATCCAACAGCTATTCTTGAGGCTAATACCGACTAAGTCTTTCATTTCATTGAATTCAAAATGCACGCAGCTTATCATCAGGTAGTGGCTAGTTCCCAAAACTATTAAAATGTTAACTATTTGCCATTTTAGTATCTACAAAAAGAAACTTATTTTATACTTACTGTACGTACACATTAAATACATACGCAATAATAGATCAAATTTAAATTAAATAATTATTTTTGTTTTGTGATATTTTTATGGTACGGTAGAGTCAAGACCAAGTAGGTATTTTTTTTAAATAAATTATGAGAACATATGGGAGCTATATTCTATTATATTATAACACATTTGCATATTCTATACACCGTGACATTTTAGTCGTCTTACAAAGTTAGTCCACTCAATGTATCCATCATAAAACACGTCTAGGCACGATTAAAATATTGTTACCATTCATTGAGATAATAGGTACAAAGAAAAATAAATAATGCTTTAGAATTATGAAACACCCCGTATCAAACCGCAGAAGATATCTACCGGTAGGTACAGTAATGGTAGGTATACCATTACATTACATCATTAATGCCATCTGCATAACAGGTTATTTTAAACTAAGTCATGCGTCTTAGTGAATGATATTTTAATTTTTAAATTAATAATGTTCAAAAATATCTTTTTTTTTTTAAATAAATAATTAGTAGTCATTGGATAGATGAAGTGGGCTGCCGTTGTAAGACGACTAAAATGTCACGGTGTATATTTTATTAAAATAAGTATCTACTAGGTACTACTAAACATAAAATTAATTTGCATGCCCTAAATAGGAAAATATGGACAGTACATTAAACCACCAACTTTTACATCTGGTACCTAACACCCGCATTTTCTGCAAATAAAGTCTTTTAACGTACTGTATCTGTAATTGTATTTCTAGGAATTTCTTTAGATTCAAAACTGCAATGGGGCTCTAATGTGGGCACACATTAGAGCTCTTTCAAATAGATTAAGCTAGGCTGCTTACGCAGTAAGAAAAATAAGGCAGTTCGCTGATGTTGCCACAGCTACGTTATTAGGTTAGTATACTTTGCTTATTTTCACAGTATTATGTCCTACGGCGTTCTGCTGTGGGGGTCGGCAGCTGACGTAGATTCAATTTTAATTTTACAAAAGAGGGCAGTCCGCGCAATCTATAAAATGGGGTCTCGCAAGTCTCTTCAAAGTCACCAACTATGCCTTCTCTTTATATCCTAGAAAATATCTTGTATGTTCGCAAAAACTTAGGTCTTTCAAAAAAAAGATGCGATTTCCATAATCTAAATACACGTAGTAAAGATGAAATTGTGATTCCAAAATATAGATTAACTAAAACTAGCAAGTCATTTCTAATAAACAGTATCCGCTTTTATAACAAGTTGCCAAAGTCGGTTACAGAACTTAGCGATGGAAAGTTTAAAAGTCACATCAAACGTGCCCTTATCGAAAAAGCATATTATAAAATAAAAGACTACGTTGAAGACAGGGAAGTTTGGCATTAATTCCTTCTGCCCATGTGACTTCCCTGGTACCTCATTAACAGCATAACTATGTGAGAGTCTATTAACTGCTCCCAAATTACAATGTTAATTTTTATTCTTTTTATTTTTTACAATTTCTGACATATTCTCGTCATTATTTGACATTATACATCACTTCAAATATTGACTATTTATTAGTGATTCTCATGGAAATCATGTCACTTGGTTTAAATAGGTTGATTTTACTTATTTAGATTCTTTTACATATTGTGAATGAGAGAACGTTATAGGCCTTACAGACTAGATTTATAAACGATTTTCTATTCTTTATTTTCATTCCTCTAAGTACCTGGTATTTATTGACAGGCCTGCACTGTCCTCCCATACCTAATATCACTGTAATTTGAAAACATTGTAAAAGCCAATTATTTTTAAAAGAGTAACCGTGGAGTTTCTTGCCGACTCTTTTCCGTATGAAGCGACAAATTGTAACCGTGCACCTAGCTTCTGACGTTTTATCGTTTTTTCGTCGTTTTTTGTTTTTTCGTTTTTTTAGAGATCGCTGGATGCCCTGCGCGTCCAATATAACAATGCTTTCAGGATGTTGTTGAGGCTGCCTCGTTACTGTAGTGCGTCGGAGATGTTTGCGCAAGCCCGCACCGACGGCTTCTATGCAATTATACGCAAAAAAAACTGCGTCGCTACTGGGGAGAGTGAGGGGTAGTCGAAACAACATCCTGAAAACTGTAGCCGAGAGCTTCGGCTCTCCGATTGTACAGCAGGTTGATTTTTACTAACACTAGGCAATAAGTTATTTTTCTTGTATGTTACTAACACTTTATGGATATTTGTGTCCGAAATAAAAGTTATTCTATTCTATTCTATTCTATAAGTGCCCTTGCAGGTTTATGTGAAATAAAATATGTGATTTTGAACGAACAAGGGGGATAAATGACTAGTTTTTTTCTATATTAGAAAAATTCAAGACATACATACCGTAACATAAGCTATGTTCACCGTCGGAACGTCCGTAATATATCCAAAATATGCAAAGACAATGTACAAATGAGCATATTTAAACACTGTATTGATAAGAAAACAAACATCATCGCTTATTTTTCGGTACAAGAGAGCCTTCAGAATGCTGGACCAAGGAGCCACGCCGATGACATCTAACGTAAATCCTTTAGTTAAATAGTTTTTCAAGCATTTTCCTTTGTCAGTAATATATATTCCACGGTGGTCATAATATGGTAGCTGAAATGATTAATGATTCGTTTGCAATATCATACATAATATACATACACATACATATACATAATTACGCCTTTTTCCAATGGGGGTAAGCAGAAACTACAGAACGCCACGTGCTACGATCCTTTTGGCTCGTGTACGTTCATACTACGCACCTGACGTTTTTAAACAACATCAATAAGGCCACCATTCCCCTTATTATAAAACAAGGTTTTTCTTTATTATTATTAATATTATTTGTTATTTATTCCAGGCAACTAAGGCCCATAAAACACCATACATATATTATAAGTATGAAAATAATATCTATAAAGTAATACATATTTTATAAAACACATTTTAAAACTACTGCACATGAAGTGACGGCGTCGTATTACACTGCGAGGTGTCGCGTAGCAGGCCGCGGAAATGCCAATACAGTACACCTTTCGGCCAAAACTCTTCCTTGAGGAAGATCACCAAATGGTGAGTCGGATCGCGCACCACGAACGACTTGACGTTGGTCTTTAGGTATGGTTTAGACCATCGAGTCTATTTTTGAAATAAGAACCTAACAGAAATCGAAATACAGCTTCCTTTTATAAAACTGACAACGTAGTCCAGTGCTAAATTGTCATTTTCGTATTAAGAAGTTGACCCAAATAGAAGAAAAGTTGGCAATGCAAAAACTGACTGAGACTTTTAGGCAAGAACTAAAATTACATCGCGTTTTGTAATAAGATGTCCTCCTAGAGCGTTTCCACTCAAATCTGCCTTGTAAATAACTTTTGTTAGCCGCCCTTCATTAATTCTCTCAACATGACCAGCCAACTAAGCATACTCTTTTCAATTTCTGTCATCATTAACATTCATTTCATCCGATAATTTTCCGTAAAGCTTTGTGTAAGTATTATTTTTAGGCTTACACATAACTTGATGACGATGTCAACGAAAGCGACGCAGTCACAGAACGCACTGATCATCGTAAATGTCCAACGCGATGCTGCCCCAACGCCACCTTAAAACAATATTAAACTTTTAGCCTCAACCCGTTTAAGGACTGTCTAACAAATGTGGAATAATTACCTAACATGGATGCAGATGTAATAGATAGACACACAATCACAACTCTGAATACAATCCAGTATTTCATGAATCTGTAATGTAACGTTATTGATTAATTCCCTAGTTTATTTTACTTTTGTATCTGCATCTAATGCTTGGCTGATGATGGCTTTCATGCTATCATGAGAAAGCGAGCGGCCTCCATATTACACCGTATTCGAGCAAGCTCCAATAGCATTCTAAAGGTAATAGCAGACCGATTAGACGGTCCTTTTGTTAGACACTGGATTGCACTCCACGTGTCTAATTGATTTAGTTTAGTTGAATTGTATTGTAATGTTACTAACTTAGCTCTTAAGTACATACTAACGCAAATTTGGCTTGGCTGATGATGGCTTTCATGCTATCATGAGAAAGCGAGCGGCCTCCATATTACACCGTATTTGAGCAAGCTCCAATAGCATTCTAAAGGTAATAGCAGACCGATTAGACGGTCCTTTTGTTAGACACTGGATTGCACTCCACGTGTCTAATTGATTTAGTTTAGTTGAATTGTATTGTAATGTTACTAACTTAGCTCTTAAGTACATACTAACGCAAATTTGGCTTGGCTGATGATGGCTTTCATGCTATCATGAGAAAGCGAGCGGCCTCCATATTACACCGTATTTGAGCAAGCTCCAATAGCATTCTAAAGGTAATAGCAGACCGATTAGACGGTCCTTTTGTTAGACACTGGATTGCACTCCACGTGTCTAATTGATTTAGTTTAGTTGAATTGTATTGTAATGTTACTAACTTAGCTCTTAAGTACATACTAACGCAAATTTGGCTTGGCTGATGATGGCTTTCATGCTATCATGAGAAAGCGAGCGGCCTCCATATTACACCGTATTTGAGCAAGCTCCAATAGCATTCTAAAGGTAATAGCAGACCGATTAGACGGTCCTTTTGTTAGACACTGGATTGCACTCCACGTGTCTAATTGATTTAGTTTTTTTTTTTTTTTTTCTGGGTGGGAAATCATCAAATAACTTCTCCCGCTCTGGGTGGAGCGGGAGGGCGTGTCAGACTTTTACTGACTAAAACCCACCCGTGTTCCCTCAGTTGCCTGTGTGCCAGGGGCGGCGGTATCTCTTTCGAACAACCCGCACCCCCGGCAGTAATTGATTTAGTTTAGTTGAATTGTATTGTAATGTTACTAACTTAGCTCTTAAGTACATACTAACGCAAATTTGGATACCTGAATCATCCGAAATAAATGATTATATATAATGCTATTGACTGAATAGTTCCACAGAGTGTTATTTTCTAACTGAGTCAGTAAGGGGAAATTCGAATCCATAAGATATACGGGGAAACTGTCGTCGGAAAAATTCAGTTTGGGCCGGCCATAATAGCCGAAAAACCGATGATGTGTGTGATGTTTTTGAACGGAGGCTGAGAATTGATTACCTTTTAATAAAGGACGCCCCTCAGCCTAGGTGGAGCGACAATTTTCGCGGGGTGGCTGGAATCAGCTGGATGAGTGTCTGTATGTCTGACCTCTTATGTATAAAACCACTAAAACTATATTTTTTTAATACAGCAAACAGTTCTTTCCTTACAGATTTCAGGAAAACCTATAAGAAGTCTATGGTCTTTTAAAACATGGTATTTAACTGAATATTGTGCGTGCAAACTGTTTGCTTTTCAACCAAAATGCTTAATTTGTTCTTGAAGTACCAACTACGGAACCCTTCATGTGCATGGTCCGACTCGCACTTAGCCAACAAATTAAGTATGCCAATTTAGTCATGTTTCTTGGGCTTGGGAGAGTTTTCCGTTTTGTTCGTGACTCTAGTTTTAAAATGCAAAACTACGATCATCCAGCTGAAGGCAGCTTCTGGCATTGGTTATAATTATGAAAGTACGGGAAAATATGGTTAATTAATTACCCAGATACCGGCTCTCCCCATAATAAGCCTTCAACAGGTAACGAACGATTGGCTTCTATGTCATCGATTATTTTAGATTTAAGCGGTAAATTGCCTCGAATGAACTCATCGGCCATTTCCTTTAGTCTACTTAGATACTGAAAACAAGGAAATAATTTAAAAAAATGGGCAGGTGCGTAGGTGCGCGCCGCCTCACCGCTCTGTTAAACGTGCCTGCAGCTAGGACTAACATGCTCAAATTTACCCCTATGTCGCGAGCTGTGCGTTTAATTAATATATTATTACGGTATCGGAGAATATATTCGGGCAAAACCTGGCGAAATAAATTAAGATGGCACAAATCTTAATTGAGGGAGGTCTGAGTTTTTTTGGTAAATTTTTGTGAACATTGTGACTTATCACATCTCCTTGGAGAAATCTGTTAAGGTGTCGTAAATGTAATTTAAATTAAAAAATCAATTAAATAAATAAATAATAAAAAACTGATTTTTTCTGCTATTCGTGGTGGTTTACATACAGGCTGGTAATTAGGAGTTAAGGCAGGTTTATACAGGGCAGTGACTGACTCCGAATTCGAGGCAAATCAGCACTGACCCGAAAAAACCCAATGAAAATTGATTTGAAGTCAGTACAGCGGTGTGAAGTCAGCGCTGACTTGTATATTCGCAGACGAATATTTGGAAGTCAGTCCGTAAGTAAGTCAGTCACTGACCCGGTGTAAACAAGCCTTTATGCCACAATCACACGCACGTACGATGCCGTTACGTAACGTGGCGTAATGCCGGCGGGATTATTTCGGGCACTGGATCTTCAAGGCACTGTTGAATTTTCAATGCTGCGGCTTTTCAACACCGAGAGCTGAAAATCCAATGCGCGACAAAATCCCACTGCGATGTCTTTTCGTCTGTGCGTACGTGGTTTTAGTCAGGACAACCTGTTCTTACTAAGACAGTCCATCTTTACGATTGTAGCTACAGGAACTCGTTTACTCGAAATACGTTTTAAAAGACCATTTCTAACCTCTATTTTATTTTCTTTTTACAGATTTTGCACTCTAAGAAATCAATAGATCCTAGGTATGTTCTCATTTTACAAACAAGTAAAAAAAAACTTTTGAAAGATACTCACATCTCTATGCTTCAAAATGTTTTTCTTGAAGATTTCGTCGAACATATCTCTACACTCTTCCACACAGGTTTGCACAAACGCATATTCAACTGGATATTTCTTGTACAAGTCAAAAAAATCATTAATCTTAATGTACATAATCTAAAAATCAATAGATAAGAAAAAACATTTCATACAGTTAAAATGTAAAAGGCTGAAAAAAAAATATCGTTAAAATTAAATGAACACAGTGAGATGCATATAATACCTACATTGTATATGTTGGCCCACAATGATAAATGATAAATGATTTTATTTCTGTAAGTAGGTTTGTACAAACACTTTTACACGTCAATCATATTTTTTTTTAAACTAGATGAGGTCGGCGTTTCCTATCTGATTACTCTGAGAAGAAAGGCCGAAAACAAACTCAAAGGTCACAGTCTCTTTTAAAGTCCAGACATAATCTTGGTCAGATCATGTCACAGGTTTGGTAAGTGCACAAAAGATATCAAAATTGTCCCTATTTAAGGAATACTGCCACACATTGTATGCCTGCAGTTTGTGGGTCCGTTATATGCGTAGATCTTTCAATGCCCTACAGGTCCCATAAAAATTGGTTAAGGATACTGTTGGGATTGTCTCGATTTCAGTGCATCAGGTATGTTTGCTAAGGCCAGCGGCATGCATCCTGCTTAAACCTCGTTCTCACCATAAAAGTGAAAATATGACTCACCTCGCATTCAGTTATTGTTGTGTAGGATCTAAGTGAAACCTTCTCAAGGAATACTTCACAGATAGAGAGCACAGAACTAGGTCCTAAATAATCCGTAAACATTTCACCTTTCTCGTTGACATACTCGCATTTTACGTAACCCTAAAAATAATATATACAATTTTAAAATCTAGTTTATAGATATCGATAAAACTTCAAATCAGGCAATCAGGCAATATAAACCTTTAATATTATATATATGGAAGAAACGGTACATATATTTGGAAATATACATGTACCGTTTCTTCCATATACACCGTGACTTTTTAGTCGTCTTACAACGGCAGCCCACTTCATGTATCCAATGACTACTAATCATTTATTTAAAAAAAAATGATATTTTTGAACATTTGAATAATTTAAAAAATGAAAATATCATTCACTAAGACGCATGACGTAGCTTGAAACACCCTGTTATGGAGATGGAATTAATGATGGAATGTAATGGTAGGTAGGTAGATATCTTCTACCGTTTGATACGTAAACATTATTAAGAGGAAGGGTGTTTCATAATTCTAAAGCTTATTTATTTTTCTTTGTACCTATTATCTTAATTAATGGTCACAATGTTTTAATCGCGCGTAGAGGTATTTTATGACGGATACATTGAGTGGACCACTTTTGTAAGACGACTAAAATGTCACGGTGTATATAATATTAGTAAGGAAACGTGGTTAACTTTCTCTCACCTGAACAACCCAAGTAACGTGTTTGCTCTGAACTCCAAAGATCAGTATATTGGCATTCCGTGGCAGTATTAAAAGGTATGTTGCTCTAGCCAAGTCCTTTATAAGGTTAGGATCAGCATATCTGAAGGCTTTTGATTTAGCAATTATGGTTTCAGCCAAATTGCCTTGGGCTTTCCAGAATATTTCTCTTGCTTCGTTATCTAACTTATTTGGCTCCAGTACATCCGTACCCTTAAAGTACTTCCAATGACATATAAGATATCTATCCAGTCTTTTGAGTAAATCGTTATGAATTCTATAATGTTGATAGTAAGCCTTGAGGTGTAACACAAAACTTTGATACTTTATTTGTTCCTTGTTTACCAAATACAAATACGATATAAATCTGCCTTTACAATATATAGTTATAATAAAGCACACAAACCCTAATGAACAAGCTACGTATAAATCTTCTAGCGTCTGAGGGACGTTTTGAGCATGACAGGTCCATTCAAATGCCCACGAAATAGCAGCACCGAAAATAGGGGTAGGAGTGCAGTTTTCTTCAAGTGCCTTTGAACACAATCGTTCTCCAAAAAAGTAATCCATTGTCAATCCAGGAAAATAATAAAGCATTTCGAATACAATGTTGCTACTTACAATAAAAAAGGCGAATTGAATTAACGCAATCACACGACAAACATTTACCATAGGATCCTTTCGAATATCAAATTTTAAATATTCCCCATAAAAGAGGACGTAGATTTTTATAAGTCTGTTAAATTGAAGAGTGTAGTAATACCGTGAGGCCCCACAAAGCTCAGCTATATCTTCAATCCAAATTGTTGACATTAAATCAAGTATAAAAGTAATGCTCTTGAAACGTTCAAACATAACTGAAGGAAAAGTATTTGTGACACTATCTTCTTTTTTCACAGCAGTTACAAGGGATACACCAATATCAATAGTATATATGGTATCAGAACAAAATGTAAAAAACTCGAACCATGCGGGAATGTGAGGTTTTATCAAATATGGTGGATACAAAACCAGTACAAGAAACACGTCGACTGCTACAATTCGATACCATATAAGGCCGAACTTAGAATGCGGGTTAATGATCCATGGAAATTTGAAGTTGGTAAACATCGATTTCGTTCTCAGTTCTGTTTTATTACATAATACAAGTTGTCCTATATATTTTGAACAATGGTATGATGCCTCATCAGGGGGCAATTTACCCTTTAAATCTTCTTTCGGGTCGCCTGTTGATTTAGTATAGTTTTCAATTATGTTAAGTAATTCCCACCACCGCTTCTTAAGCCAACATATTCCTTCGTCTTCATTTCTATCGAAGCCTCTAGACTGTTGTTTGTTAGTAAATAATATTTTTGCGTGTTTTACTCTGTTTATAACATCTTCCATGACAATTTTTCTGTCTGACGGATATTTATGTAACGATTTTATGATAGACTGCCGTTTAACGAAATAAAATTCACAATATGTGAGACAACGAGCAATAATCTTTCTTCTCAATGGAGGCACAAAAAAATGTATATCTCCAAATATTGTTCCACTTGTAACAGAGAGGATTGGTGTCACTCCATCATCAACAGAAATGAGCTGAACTATGCCAGATTTCAAAAAATATAAAGAACCTTTGGTATTGGCACCTGAAAAGAATTTCTCACCAGGCAATTTGTAAGATACAACTGTTAACTCAGTTAACCAACGTCGAAAAGGATAACTTGTTTTTCTCAATGTAGGACTGTGGTGAAATAAGGGCCAAATCAAATCTTGCTTGAGATAAAGTCTCAAATACCTAGGTAGACTTTCAACAAACGGAGGTTTTATGGCGATCCCACTTCGTTTTCTCCATAACAGTTTATAATAAGTTTCAACTAGTTCGTCAGAGTTATCGTTGGGATTTCTTCTTTTAGTCTCCTGAACTACTTTCCTTACTCTTGAATACACATCACATATTCTGCGAAATCTTAATATAGATTCATGAATGGCTTTTGGTATAATAATAAAATTTGTCATTACATAACCGGTCACCATTAATATACACACCATTATGAATTCTAATATTGCAGATGGCATCAATTCCTCGAATCTTTCATTTATTGCAAAGGAATATACAAATACTGCACCACAAACGTAGGCTGCATATCCTTTATCTACATCCGTCTCGTTAAACTGAAAAAACATACCCACATATACATAAATATTGCAAATAGGGTAACTATAGTCCATGCTATTATGCATGCAATAGACTACAAAAACAAAGTTGGCAGGCATAGAAACAAATAAATCAATGTTGATTAAAATTACCTTAAGCCAGATGAAAGACCTCCAATCGAAGTAAACGTCATGATCATTGCAACGTTCACAAAAACCTTGATGTGTAACCAGTAAAAAGAAACAACCGATGCAGTTGATACACAAACACATCACAATTGTATGACCTAACAGGAGCATCGGGTATGAATGAGAAGTTCCCATTGAAAAGTATTCGATCACTCTGTAAATGCTGCAAGCAATCATAAAGAATCCATGAAGCGTCCATACATTTTGGGGCTAAATGTGAAAGTCAAACAAAATAAAAGGATATTTTAACAAGGAAAATCTGTGGCGTCATTCTCCATAAAGTTACATAAGTTTTGGTTCGAAAACACACTAATCAGGCCTGGAAAAGTTTTGTGAGATCTGTGGCTTTTCTAGTAGGTACTCTACGTTAGCAGGTCCTAACGAATTCCTTCATCATAAAAAAAATTGCATGAGAGTTGACGTTTTTCATGGAGACAGTACCATTTTTACAAAATCAACTACAATAGCAATCAATTGCGGTGCGTTACTAAAAATATTAGAAGTCTAATGATAATGTTTTCCTGTAGCTACAACGGTAAAGGTATATTTAAAGTCTCGCCTGTCAAACCTATGAAAAATGTCAAAAACAGTTCATACTAGTAGCTACCTACTCTTATAAAAATATATGAACAAATCTATATTTTATATCTACATATAATAAAATCATAGCAATGTCAAAACTGTACATTGAATATATATTTTTTTAGTAATTTTTGCGAAATCTGGGAACGATTCTAATGCCGAAAATGTATTTTTTTTAATTTTCGTCTGTTTCTCTGAATGTATGTTCCAGCATCACGCGAAAACTACTGAATAGATTTTTCCAAAATTTTGCATAGATATTCCCTATACGGTATAAATTATCACGTTTTTTGCTATGGGGGATGAGCAGTATTGCAGTTTATTCGTATTCTTCTCTTGTTTACCGCAAATTTTAAAAATACAGGCCAAAAGGTTAGAAAATTGCAGAGAATTACAGATTTAACGTTTTAAATGATTATGAGCACGTTTTTACGCCCTGGCTCGAGGCCTTAATAAATGGAAATTGGTCAGTCGCAACACAGCCCCCGAAGAGGCAACAACTAAGAAGAAGCAAAAATCTGCGGACAAGACTCAAACAAGATATCTGCATTTTATTTCAACATAGCCTCCTTATTGCTACCCATCTCTCCCGAAGGTCCTTTGATTGTACTACAACACAGGTACTACATACAACTACTGCATTCAGGGCTGCGCGATGACGCGAAGCACCAATGGAGTCACTTGACTCAGATAGTAAGTATATAATAGTGGGAGTGGTGCTGAACGCGCCCGTGTCGTCCGGTACACTGGTGATTTACTTTATATACATTATTTGATAACCACTGCTCTAAATACGATGCATGTTCTAGAACCAAAACTTCGAAGGCATGTGACCTCTACCATTCCGCACTAGGCCCGCGTGATGGTCCACGGCCGACTCCCTCTCATAGAGAGGAGGGCTATGTCCTAGCAGTGGAACCATTAAAGGTTGATGTTAATATTAGTAAAATGTTTACGCACATTTTGAAAAAAGTCGAAACAGGTTCAGTGCAAGGCAAAATTGCAATCACGGTCGTATCTTTCGGAATCGCTAACACACTGCTTCTTGGTAGGCAAACAGGGCACGCCACGACAAGACATCCGCAGCAACAAAGCCAAGATGGTTGGTGTCACAGTTCTGTTTAGTGGCGATTTCCGGCAAACACCACATGTGATGAGGCGTGGAACTAGGGCTGACGAAATGAATGCAACGTTGAGCAGGTCGACTCTATGGTCGTAAATTTATAGACTGACCATCAACATGTGAGTTCGGTTTAAAGTTAGTGAAGACACTACCAGAGGAAAGCGGTTATAGGTGAACCTACCAGAGGCTGTCAGTAGAGTAGTTCGTACTTTAGAAGATCAGTTTTATCTGGCCTACGGGGGGACATTGG
This sequence comes from Polymixis lichenea, assembly GCA_949091785.1. Classification (NCBI taxonomy): domain Eukaryota; kingdom Metazoa; phylum Arthropoda; class Insecta; order Lepidoptera; family Noctuidae; genus Polymixis; species Polymixis lichenea. The sequence continues at coordinate 16,970,669 of OX420945.1, read as the reverse complement.
TCCAATACCGTACCAAGAGACTTCTTGGGTATGTAAACGGGCAATTTTAACGCCCAAAAATGATCAAGCTGCTGCGAACAACCAGAGTATTCTCTAACAAATTGAAGACCAATGGCCATAAGACCATTGGGCGGGTGTCACCCTCAGGGCAAACTGCTTCTCACACGGACAACTGTACTGTAACCAAAACTACAACCGTAGTATACAGGAAAGTTTTATAAATTGTGGCTGTCATGTCAGTAAATTGTGGTGACATATGACGTCCACGCGAACGAAGTCGTGGGTTCAAGCTAGTTTCAAATAAAAAAATTTGGAAATTGGAAAAATTACTACTAAATATAAGCTATTATTTTCATTAACAGTATTTTTAAACTGTCATACCTTACAGTGCAGAGAAAGACTCTACAGATTCAGTACTATAGTGAATATGATGTTCAATACTTACACCAGAAAATCATTAAACAACAATATGTTAGGCCAAATGCGAGGTGGTGGACAGGGGTCTGACATCATTAACCGAAAAAACGGAATCAGAGATACCAAATCGCACACCAACCATTTTGCTGATTTTGGTAAATGTTCACGTCTCATTGCCTTGTCAACGACTTGCCTGGAAATAACGAATAAAATCAACGGTCAGCAGCCGTACTGACTACAACTACACCAACGTTGCTGTCTGCGTATTACCAATAAAAATAAATTAAACGTTACCTGTGTACCATATGGAGGAAGGTATCAGTGGCGTAAATAGAATCGCAGCAATACCAATAAAAATACTTAATGAATATAAACACCGGGTGGTGGTTCATAAGATCATTGCAATACACAATTGGGTAGACCGACTGTATAGGACCCTGCAAAATAAACAACGAGTAACGATAACTGGTCTACCAACAAGCAGCTGCAAATCTGATATAATCACAGTATGGTGTCGGAGAGAGGCTTGTGGTTAATTAATAACAGCCGCTCGGGTTTATCGATCAGGTTAAGCTACGCTTGCTCCGGTTGATCCGTGAATGGGTGCCAATCTTTACATATCAAGACCCCTCCGTGTTTCGGAAAGCACTGTAATGATAGTCGTTACGGTTCATTAGAAGCTTGAAAGTTTGACAACCAGTCTTACCAATATCATGTTACCCAGTCACTGGGTTGTGGAGGTCAGATAGGCAGGTAGCTCCATATAAAATACTGTTATTCACCTGCATCTGGTTAGACTGGAAGCGGACCCCAACATTGTTGAGAAAAGGCTTGTGGATTTCATTAACATAATATTAAATGCATGTTAATGACACGCAACGTGAATCGGTCGAGCCATTCTTCAAGTTAAAACATCTTGACCACTGAAGTCTAGATAAATAATCATCTGCCTACCCTTTCTCTCTGCTACGGGTGCAGCTGAATACCAGCATTTTAAATAGAGTGACTGCCTATATGACTTCCACATCCTAGCGACCAACAAACGTCAAAAATCTACCAATGATATTAGGGACAAATGAGGGGAAGGCTAGTTATATGATAAATCAAATAAAATGAAATCCCACCATCATAGCCTTCATAAAAACGATGGCAACAACGATCATCCTAAAAACTGGATGGAACGGCAGAAAAATTAGATTGCTCCATTCAATGTCAGGCTCCTGCAATGGTAGCCCTCTTCCGTGTGTTACTCTAATACCTCTAACATGATGACCGCTATACCCTGATGACGGTCTTCTCAGCGGGTCCTCGTAAAGTTCACTTGTCTTTGGTAAAGACATTTTTGTAACACATATACATTTTTAAGTGCATTTATTTGAGAAGAATGATGGATTCACTTAAAATGACACATTCTTAAAAAGGGAATCCACAGATTACAGAATTTGCCGTGATGACATTTCTCACAGACATTTGTTTATTAAACAGGTTTTATCCCTGAAGCTTTGTCATTGTTGGTCAAGACAATTTACCAAAATACTACTACTACTATAAGATCCAATACATTTTTACTGCTTAACAACTTTCAAGTACTTACAAGTCAGAAAACTTATTAAAATTGAAAAAAGGCAACTTCTATGCTTGCAAGACCGGGGTTTAATTTAACAGATTTGATTAACACACATAAAGCCACATCTCCCGGATAAAACAAAGCGCATCACGAAATGAAATGAGGTTGCCAAGTCAGTGATAATTTGAAATGAGCGAGTGGTAATGCTTTATCCGTTTAATTAAGATAATGTGTGCTTACTACTGCTGCCTTTGGTTGAATACGCTCCGCGAATCTTTTTGTATTCATTCCGTTAGCTTGAATGTAGCTGCCTGAATTTATGGTGAACCAACGAGTCGACTACTGAAGTACTACTTTTGTTAGTGTTTTTTTTTAGCTAGGACAGGCGGAGCTCTTTCTGAGCTAGATGCCTTCTTGCAGATCAACTAAAAAGAGTTTAAAGTCATAGGTCCAGCCTGATACCATCGTGTGGATCTTTATGAAAACACTTTATTACCATACAACTCCAGAGCCGTGGCGTCCGTCACTATTGGAGAGAAAAAGTAAGGAATTTAACTAATAAAAATTGTAAATTTTTACTAGATATTGTAATTTAATTTGGAAACAATTAAAATGGCAAAATTATACCTATTTATGATAAATATTTCGTCACAATAATCACACACCACAACCCTTATACTTGCAACTTAGACACATTATTGCTAGGTAGGTATATCTTTCTCGACATCCAGATATTTTTCTTGAGAGACTTGTGTATCAACATTCAACTATCACTATACCATGAAACATTCTACTCGATCACTAAGCCATATGGGCTGAACAGTTCACTTATTCAACCACAGAATCTAACAAAACCTCGTGCACTTGAAGCTGTTCAGGTGTGTTCAATATCAGCTTCACGAGCTTGGCTATATCTTTGACCTGAAGTCCCGGAGCATCAGTAACTGATTCAGTACACCCTTCAATCTTACCACAAGCTATGTTCGTCACTTTTATATTAGCTTTCACGAAACGAAATTCATGTCTCAAAATTTCATTAACAGAAGTGATAGCTGCTTTAGCAGCTATGTACACTGATTTGTTTGACTCCTTTGGTATCTGGTAAGAACATAAGTCGTTCATGCATATTATATGCCCTCTTGTTTTTCTTTCAATCATTGATCCAGCAGCCAGCCTTGTGCAAGCAATCAAAGCATTAATATTTACGTCAATAATTTCCTTGAAATCTTTTGGTTCTCCAGTGTTAACCAAACAATCAATTTTGCACTGAGCGTTGTTAATCAGTACATCAATTCCTTCATAAGTGTCCTTGATTTTTTCAAACGCTGCTGCCAACTGCTTAGTATCCGATATGTCGCATTTGCACAGTACAATTTTTCCAGAAATTTTAGTCGCAACAACTGGGTTAAGCTTAACAGTCACTTTTTCTAATTGGTCTTCATTTTTATTAAAACCTATAACTATCATCCCAACTTTAGCTAACTGTTCCATAATAGCGAAACCAATTTCATCCCCACAATCGGTAATAACAGCTACTTTGTTAACCCAACACTTCATGATTTTGGTTTAAAAAAAATCAGTAGTATTCTACCCAAAGTCCAAACTTCAAATACCTCCCTGAATCTTTTTACCATCCTTTATAAAACATAAGTTTCCTCTGTAAGTGGGATATTTTATATGTTATCACTGGTAATAAATGCGCATTAAGCAGATTGGTTGTTTTGATAACCTAACGAGAATTTAATGTGACGAAAAAACATTGAAATCTGCTGGATTTCTGTGAGTATTATGTCACTAGGCAGAATAACATATCACGATTTTTATTTGTTTTAGGGACGAAAAAATATTACTATAAGTAACAAAATATCAAAGCGTTCCTCAGGTCAAATGGCTGTAAGCGCGATTGTTGAGCGTTGGGTCCTGAATTCGCTACCCAGGTCAAGCAAAATTTTATTTGGTTTGACTACTACTATTATCAAACTACACTTCTTCTTTTTCAGGGAGTATATGTTAGATTATCACAGTTTTCAGTAAATAAATACTTGTGTGACAAAACAAAACTGACCTTGCAAATCAGATCATTTAAAATGAATGCCTGAAATTTTGAAATGAGACGGGTTGCATTACTCCAGTTAACTTGGTGAATTGAGGCAGTTAACTGAAGAAAAAATAAAACTTTGTCTGTCATCATAACTCTTAACCTATATTCTTTGATCAAAATTGCAACATTTAAAATAATCTTAATGTACTAAACCATATTATAATACTGGCAAAACAAAAACTTTAAAAAACTTAATCAAAACCATTAAAATAACATACTTAATCATAATTTGAAACATACAAAATAATTCAACTAGTAGATTTCATGTAATGCATGAAAAATAACTTCATTAACTTGAATACTACGAGGAGCTGCTAAAATCATTAGAACAACATTAGAAACATCCTTTGTTGTCAAATGCGGATTATTTTCAAAAAAGTCTTCATTTAAGAAATTGATTCCAGCTGTTTTAAATATACCGGTGCGCACAATCCCAGGAGATATGCTCGTAACCTTAATTTTGCGATTAAGGCATTTAAACTCATTCTTCAACAGAGTATTCAAAACTGTCATAGTTCTCTTCGACGCAATATACATATTAATCTTCGGCTCAGCAAAAGGAGGCATATAGTGTCCACAAATACTGTTGATGTTTATAATTTGCCCCGAAACATCTTTCTTTACCATGGACTCAATCGCATATCGTGTACAAGTTATCAATCCGTAAATGTTAGTATCTACGATAGCTTTCATATCTTGAATACTGCCTGTGCATATTAAACCTTCCTTGCCTATGGCTGCATTATTTATCAGTACATCAACTCCTCCGTATGCTGCGACTATGCCTTCAAAAGCACTCTTGAGATCTTCATCTTTAGAGACATCACATTTGCACGGTATTAGTTGTCCTTCAAACTTGCCCCAATCATTCATTTTATTCAGCATTTCATCGAGTCTTTCTTGAGTGGGTTCGAAGCCAATAATTATCATCCCGATCTTTGCAAGATCTTCGGCTATTTGAGCACCTATTCCATGTGCTGCACCGGTAACAACAGCCACTTTATTCCTCCAATATTCCATTATTATAAATTCAGTGTGAAATATTATTTAAGGACACGGAAATTTTATTTGAGTAAGCTTACCAACAACTCTATAATTTTGTGGATTGACACAACTGCTTAAAAACGAATGGCGTAAACAATAAAACTACAGGCTTATATAATCGAGGATCAAATTCAGATAAGAATTTAAATTGTGAGTTCGCGTGAATAAATCCAAGTAAACAACGTAAACAAATCAACAAGATTTTATAATAGCAAAGTTCATACCTAAGATTGGTATTATGTTGTACACATCGAGTGTAATAAAACGAACATAAATCTGTTTGCCCATTGAATGGAAGCGAGGGAAATAGCCCACTCTCTCACAGGTTATTGGATCTAACCTATTGATCCCGGCTGATGCTACAGTTTTATATAAATTATTCTGAATATCATATGGTGAAAGAGTAGATGGTTACTTGTGTAGATGAATAGTGTAATGAAATTCTACAAAGTACACTCTTTCTCGTAGTCTTGTTAATAGTAATAATAATAATAATAATAATAACGAAATAAAATCTAAAGAAATTCGCCCAATCAGTTCAGAGCTCCATTATGACATACGGGTAATATGGGACGAGCGTGAACGTATTACGGCGGTGAATTGATGCACTTGGAGGAAATAGAGCGATCTCTCACGACTGATTGGTTGCGAGTCGCGAGGATTTTGTGATATTTACACGCTCAGATTTTCTGATAACGTTTAAGTTGGTAGCTATTGAAGAGAGTTTTAGCTTCCAGAATATTGGAATTGATTGGCTTCTTTGTGATAGCTTCTTTGATCACTTTATATACACTGACGTATTTACGAGTGAAGTGTGTAGTTTTAAACTGTAGTCTTTCTATCCATAGGTAGGCACACATTGCTTAATGCTTAATACTGCTCCTATATACATTACTGAATGATTAGGTTTGTAAATATACTTAATTATTCAGCCACTTTCCGTGTTTAAGGGCTGGCCAGAGGTTAAACATTGCCATACAAGTACAACGTGGTAATGCCGCCAGTCTCTTAGGTAGATTACGGTTTTACCAGCGATTGCGACGCCAGATTTTTGTTTTGTTAATAGTTTCTTTTTAGTTTTTCAGTTAGTTAATTGAGGATATTATATTGTTATTTAAATAGGTAGTTTGTTAGTTAATTTAGTACTTATGAGAAGTTTATCCAGTGTTCAAATTTTTATCGTAAAAATAAATGATCTATCTCATAGCATGTACCTACTAACATATTGAATTCCGTTATCAAGCTAACCCAATTTCACAAAAAGGTAACGATACTTTACTTATATTTCGTTGTAATCGTATCAATGAAATCACAAACCCCTAAACCTAACTTTACCATTAACAACATTAAATTTACCAAAAACAACAACAAAAGCACTTGGCATTAAACCTATTCATGCGATATAAACTAGTACGGCCAACATAAAAGTAATATCAGATGGTGAATCGACCACAACGATAATGAACACAGACCGCAATAAGTGCGGTCGTCCTGTACTGTTAACCCTACTTTAATTTGAACCGACAATGTTATCAAATGAAGCTTCGCTCGTAAAGTAAGTAATTTGGTTTATTGCAGCTACAATTATAAGGAAAAGTATTTACAAAGTTAAGAGTAAGTAAGTAGTAATTTCAAGAACGCATGGACTTGGACATGGATGGAGGGAACTGGCATGTCCTAGAACCGAAAATTCGAAGACATGACTGTGACTATATCTTCGAGTACCAACCCGCACCAGGTCCACTCGGTGAATTACGGCCCACTCTCACTCACTGAGAGGAGGGCTGTGTCCCAGCAGTGGGAACATTATAGGCTGACTAGAAAGGATGGCATGGATGATTGTTCAAACAATCTAAGTTCTCATAATGGTCTTAAAAACATATAAAAAGTAGACCTGCTGGCTTAACATGACGCTTTCTATTTTTACAAAGAATAGACAGTGCCTTTTCTATACAAAGTCACATTTCGTTTCTCCATTTTCGACATGGCATCGTAGATATCCTTCTACAATCGGTAATTTTGTCTTTCGTTTCTAACGATCTTTGTCTAGGCCCTTTTAACATATAACATATAGAGACTATTTCAGAAGAATATTTCTTCCCAAACTGTCAAAATCACACTGACAACAAACTTTCTACTAGACGGCCACAAAGTATATACGATTATCTACAAAATCATGATTCGTTTAAAACGCATAACTGTGATAATAGAAGAACATAGCTATCTTTTCCTATTGAACATCATTTAGTTAATAGTAACGTCTATTCTTCCGTCGACAAATCGGTGCTCGTGCTAAGCTCCCGAATCATGAATCCTGAAATTTTTATCAGTAGGATAAAAATTTCAGAATTCATGATTCGGGAATCACCGATTAGCAGTTTTGAATATTATTAGTAAGGAAAATTAAAAATAACTAATATCTCTAGAAGTGATTTTTTTTAGATAGGTAAGTGCAAACGAATAACTTCAACTAGAAGAAAAAATCTACTGTTGTTTTGCCAACCCATAATGGGTTGTTGAAAAATGTCTCTCTCTTTGTTCATGACATTACTTCCCAGCCTCTGGCTCCATAGCTTACATTAGAATAAGCCAGTAGGGACATAAACATACGATCGTCGATATATGCAATCATAAATCAGTGCGGACCGTTGTCCGTCCTGCCGATACCCGCGTTACCGGTCTATTGTATAAACAGTATGTAAGTCAAAAGATACGGAATTTATTACGTTTTGGACCCATTTTATTGGTTCAGTCGTTTGGCTTTGAGGTTGTCTTTGTGTGTATTTTCGGGGTTTCTTTGAAGCTATACATTCTTTAACATAGATAAATGCTTTTTTTTTTTTTTTGAAAGACAGATGAACGTTATGGGAATAGCTATTTCGAACAAAAAATCCAAGACGTGTGACGTCCACCAATCCGCATTGAGCTCACGTGGTGGATGATGACCCACTTTTTCTTATGAAATGAAGACGAGGGCTGAATTCAAGTAGATTTAACATTATACTAACGAAATAAATCAAACATTAGGGCAATTACAGACTTTGAGAATTGTACCCATGAAAAACACACTAGCTGTATGAAACTCGAAACTGAGCATCAAATGATAGCATTTTAAAATAAATAAAATGCACAAACACACAATATAAAGCTTCAATATCGCACGTCACGGAATCCATTTTCAGTTATAATTTAACAAACATTGGAAACTATTTGCTCGGATTAATTGAAATTATTTCGTTTCGCTGACGATTCTCACGGGCAATCATATAACATTGAATTGTGTGTTTAATTATCTATCATACATTGCTCATAACTGATTACAGAGGTAATTATATTTTGCCAGTAGCTTTGTGCGAATATGGGTACTTATTGGATTTATTACTATTAATAGGTACCCTTTGATGTTAATATATTGAAAGTTGATACATTTCGCTTAATTAATCCTACCTATAAAATGTTGTTGCTTTTGTTATAAACTAATAAATAAATTTACCTATATTGTCTACGTCGTAGCGTAGCCGTAGCCACCAGGCTATGAGCGTAGAAAATCTCGTAGCATAGTCAGCAACAAGGTCAAAAAAGTGGCTACGACGTAAAATTGTAGGCGACGAATTTAAACCATATTTGATATCGGTAATATACATTTCTTGCTTCTTATCTGTAATATCCATTTTTTACTAAATAATGTTGTTGTTTGTGACCCTTAAGCGAGTTTTTTCTAAAATAAAATAAAAAACAATAATTACGTTGAGGTGTTGTCTTCAAAACGGGCTTAATGAATAATTTCGTTCTAGCCAAATAGCAGTCATTATTTCTCAATATTTAATTACAAAAAGTATTATTTTAGCAGCAAATCAACAATACTAGGGAACACTAAAACCCTGCAACAATTTAACTGAAACACTGACAACTTCGACGAAAGTTAGCCACCTAAGTTTGTACTGCAATCACCTAATTTAACACAAGTGGACATTCGCAGTAGCCCGTGAATTTCTACCATTTGTAGTTCACCGTTAATTAGTGTTTCCTAGACGAGTTCAGGTTATGGTACATAGTTCAACACTGATTATATCCGAGGCGCGAAGGGACCCACCGCAAGGACGGGTCAAAACTTGTCTGGACTTGTTTAATTGCTTCTCCTCGCCCGTTCCCATTACGACTGTTGTTAGCCCGTGCTCTTTGTAGTTTTAAATGAGGTTTAATGATGATTGCTGACCAGCCATTTGGTCTTAATTACAATAAATTCCAGTCGTACCTCGCTTAAGCACCTGCAGGTAGGCAGGTAGGTTTTAGTAATGTTTCTATAGCATAGTTATTTTGGAGCTTCTGGAGAAGTAATGATCGGTGAATGAATCGGTTTAAGCTACGCTTACCGCGGTTGGCCCGTGTATGGGTGACCATCTTAACATACCAAGACCCCTCCCTCCATGCCTCGGTAAGCACGTAAAGCCGTTAGCCCCGGCTGTCATTCTTGGATCTTTAACAGTTCTGACGGGTCGTCAGAAGCCTGAAAGTCTGCTAAACCAGTCTTGCCAAGGGATATTGTATTATCCAGTAACTGGGTTGTGGAGGTCAGATAGGCAGTACATCCATGTAAAATACTGGTATTTAACTGCATCGAGTTAGACTGGACCGACCCCAACATAATTGGGAAAATGCTAGGTAGATTGAGTTATTCTGGATTGAGGGAAGGAATTAGTCTTATTAGTGATCTACCTTACTTCTAAGCAAGGGTCTATAGCTGTAACAAATTAAAACTCACCCCAGATTTTTGATAGCAATAGTGTTTTAATAGCAAACGCAAGATTGTTAGCAAAACTCATCTTAGAACACAGATTAAATTAAAAATAGGGTGTAAGAAACCGAGTATCTGTACACAAATAAAATTTTATATATTTTCAGTACCTACCCTAGCTACTAACTATAAAGCGGTAGTGAACTATGCCGGGGTCAACATCGTAAACCGCGGTTAAGACTTTGTTGACACAGACTGGACGGTGCAAATAAACCCACTATCCCGCCGCAAATGTAGAACGTAATGAACACCTGTTTATGTTACTATTTTACTCTACGTTTAAATTGCCTCTGTGAATACTCAAGTGGAACTAATTAAGAATTTAGAAGGATAGATATACATTTTCTCGTTTGTATGAAAAATTTATCTGTGTCGTCCTTGCACAGATTAAATACTAAGATTGGAGCCTAAAATCTATCTCCACGTTCTACATCTTCATTTTAAGTACATTATAATTCTATCAACTCAGCCTATAGTAGTCCCCTGCTCGATATAGGATTTCCTAAACTCCATTACAACACCCTGTCCTCCGCCTTCCGCATCCAGTCTATTCCAGCCACCTCATGATTGTCGCTCTATCTAGCTGGGAGGCGTAGGTACCACACAATGCTTGCTAATTCATGGTCTGGACTCCAAGCATAATATTAACTCTAACTTAACCAAAAAGGACTTTATTTATCAGTACCTACCTATGTAACATCAATTAAATATAATAGAATTATCATCTAGAATAGGTACATTAAACCAAATGAGTGCTTTAATAACATGATATTATGCTGTAAAAATGCTATGCTATGCTTCAACAATACTCAGCTGAGTACTAAAATAGACGAGAATTACTGAAAAATATGTTGACATTGCGGATTGAAAATGCAATGTTTCTATTTTACCTTGCTCGTGCAGGTCGCCCCGCTAACAAAAGGCGAATAATAATAGCTCTCCCAAAATTTCATAAACGTTCAAGCTGAACACAGCTTCAACACAATAAGTCGTAATAGTTCTGGACACAGGACGCAGATTCTGATGGACATTAACCATCGGTACAATTCCTCAATTTTAATAGATTTCTTTTTTGGCTTTCGTGTCAAGCTAACAACTGGCGGGCAGGTAAATATTCTGTTGCATTCTTCAAAATAGAATTCTAGGGATCTATCTCAGTCTTCATACGGACTGTAATAATTCAGGTTCACAAAAATATTGCATTGTGAATAGGATCTTACCGTATGTTTGCGCTGCCACTGAAAAGCACACAATTTCCTTGTGTTCCAACTTCATACCGGCTTGCTACCGTCGGATTTTTCCGGTATTTCAAAAAAGCTTTATACATTTCAGGAACTGGCGAGCAACTTGTCTTGTTACAATGAAACTATGAAGCGAAAATGTCAGTATATTTTCTCTGCAATAGCATAGTTCTTATAACTATAAAATGTAGGTATTAAAAGCTTTTTGTCGACAATTTGTCAACAAAATATTATGCAAACGGGAATTTTTACGGTAGGATTTTTTTTTGGGTTCATATTTTTTATCACAACGAGCCGAGTTTGACGGTCGATTGCGATGCCTCGGCAACGATGACTGTACTTACAACTACTTAGTTGATACGATTACTATTTTTAACAAAGTGGTGGTCAGCTTAGCAGATGTAAAAGTAATCCTTACTTTTACCTATTAGAGTGACTCCTATGTATAAAACATCTGTAAAAAACATCGGTAAAATTAGGTATCAGTAAAAGTAAAACTTAAATTAAATTTTCAAGATTAAGGCGAAGACGATCCTAGTAAAGCTCGCCTATCCAATATATTTTAAAACCTTAGTTAATTACTCTCCAAGTACCTGTATTACACCGAGAAACGATCTTCTGAGCCTTTACATTAACTTTTAATGGTCGTCCATTTTGCTAAAATTAATATGCAATTTGCATGTTAATCGACTGTTAAAAGGAAAATCTTAATTTTAGTCAAGATGAAGTTCTTAGGTTGTTAATGAAATTTTCTCCTCGTACAAATTGTTCCTAATGAATAGGTTTGAGTTGAATAGTTTTGTAATGTTGAGTAATTGCCTGCGTTTAGTTTTGTGCCTGGTAAGCAATTAGTTACGCGAAAATTTTAGGGAAACGCTCCATTGAACCTCCCTTCATTTTCGTGCACCAGGTATGGATTTATTTTTAACCACCTTTTGCCAGCGGTTATAATATTAATAGGAAGATAGTCTTCTTTTTGTGAATCCACAGCGTTTAACCCAAATGATTTATTATCCACTATAGGTATATATCTTTATAAATATACGAGTAAGCATAGTCATGGAGATCTTACAAGACCAATGGAATTTTTATTACGCAGCCGCTTCAAAATTATCACTTCTGTGAAGTCAGTAACTTAGATTAACTTCTAAGAGTTCTTGTGACTTCTGAATTAATCCGAGGGAATTCTCAGACACTGCGCTTTCAGCTTTGAAATTATTTCGAAAAGGTGTACCTATTATCTTTATTCACTAGTTCTTCTATGAACTTGATAACATCAATTTGATATTTTTAATCAACACGATGTATAAAATCAATTGTAGGTAACTCCAGCTCCGGTTTCTGAAAGGCCCAAAATCTCCTACATAATGTATTTAATAGATGAAAAGAGAATTGAATAATAAAGATACGACATATTTTCATTCAACCGAAGCAGAAAATCAGTTTCACTATTACATTCAAATTCCAAGTATTCCATTCTACAATGAAGCGAAACAAGCGTATTACTTTCTTGGCAGTCTCTCAACAACTTCTCCCACAATCTTGTGGGTATTTTTCTTAATGTCACTCAGAAATTCTTTGCTACGCTTTTTGGTGAATTTAAGCTGCTTTATTATTGAAGAAAGCTTCGTAAATAGTGCTATCGAAGCTTGGACAAAAGCCAAAACTAAAACTCATTACCATACACCGGTCTATCGAGTACCTAGGTGATTTAAAACATGAATATTGCATGCTCTTATAAGAGTAGAATTCATTTTCTGTTCTCTTATTGCTTTCCGATGATTTTCAATTTGTATGCATAATGAAACCACGATTACTCTTCATAATATTTATGAAATAAACATCTAAGGGCAACATCCTTATGCCATGTCCTCTAGCTAGATGCCTACTATATTATGAGCTTTAAATTATAATAACTTACCTACTGCTAAGTAAAAAGTATCGTCTATACTCCATAGGTTTGGGTAGTTAAATAAAAGTAAATAAAAAAACCACGTGATCCACGCGCGAAACCTTTTGTTTCAAATGTTAATATCATATTATTTACAGTCATATAATAATAGGCTCTATTCGGAATCTGAATCAGAATCTGATGAACTATCTGTCACATTAATAATAAATCGTTCCGTTGTATCATCAATTATTTTCCTAGCTATAATAACACAATTTAACAAAATCGAAACGCACTCGCAAAATCGTAAACGTCGTTTGTTGAGAGCACTGTCAAAGTCTGGTTAACCGAATATACGTAATACCTACAACTTCAGTTGCCATACTACATCACACACAGTTGTACTTTTCAATTTAGCAAATTCATTAAATTTTCTAAAAGGTAGGGAAACTGTCATTTTGGACTCTTTACAATAGGCAGATTACAAAATATTATATTATTGTAATTAATCTAACAAAAAAATCGTGTTCAAGTAGTTACATCTAGGAAAAGTAGTTTAAGAATAAATTATAAAGTTTAATATTTATTATTATAAGAGGAAACTATCGTATAAATCGAAAATAAATATGATTTTGATACACCGTATTTTTAAACAAGAAAGTGTCAACTATAAAAAACCCTTTTTACGATTTGTTTACCTTTATTTAACTACCTAAACCTATGGAGTATAGATAGGTACTTTTCAAATAAACGGGAAGCAACAAAGTTGGTGTCAATTTCGCAATTTTGTTTTAGTAAGGGGTCACAAAAAAAACAGATTGCCACTGACAATTCACTAGCCTTTTAAAATGATCACATAATTCGATGTACTACCGAGAATAATCTTATCAAGATTAAAGAGATTTGCTTTTAGTTGAGTTTGTAAATTCAATTCGTTTCGTTTGTAGGTATTTACAGAGAAAACCTCTCACTATCAAATCCACATAAATACCTTAATAGGATTGCATTATTTTACAAAACAATTTGGTGCTCTTAATCAGCTTAGTATTCTTTTGTAAGAAATTTATGAACCCTTAAGTTTATAACGATTAAACACTGGCCTAACTTTCAAAATTTGGTATATTGTTTTTGCTGTGACTAGATAATTCAAATTAATCACTCAGTTTCTGTCAAATAAGAGTGTCTAGACAACTTTTAAAGTTTTCTTCATAGTTTGGACATTAATTTGTTTAGGGTGTTGATAGATTGCTTTTAGTTTACATTCTTTACGAAAGATTTATTGGTTTGTTTCTTTTGAACCCCTGACGCAAAAACGACGGGGTGTTATAAGTTTGACGTGTCTGTGTCTCTTTTTTTTTTTTTTGGGTGGGAAATCATCAAATAACTTCTCCCGCTCTGGGTGGAGCGGGAGGGCGTGTCAGACTTTTACTGACTAAAACCCACCCGTGTTCCCTCAGTTGCCTGTGTGCCAGGGGCGGCGGTATCTCTTTCGAACAACCCGCACCCCTGGCAGGCATCGGCCCTTGCGGGCCCCTCTGTTGCTGCTGACATCTCTTTGAGGCGCGCGTGGAACACAACGCGCCGTCGACCCGGGCTTGGTCCTTACCGGACAGCGAGCTACCCATTACTCGCCGTCCGCAAGCCCGTGCCTACGGTGGCCGGGAATCAGCCTGGGATTCCCGACGCCCAGGGCGTCTCCTGCGAAGGCCACGGCTGTGAGGGCGCATGTACTGCATCTCCCTCACGTGCGCCGCCTCCCTCTTTGCGAGCATAACTGCTTCGCTGAAGGAGGCGACTGCCAGCCATGCCCTCTCGCTCCGTACCATGGCCTGGACCAGGGTCGGACGCGAGAGATCGCCGCCGCCGATCACCTCCACGAGGACACGGCGGTGCTCCGCCCAAGCTGGGCAGACCTCCACCGTATGCTCCACCGTGTCCTCTGGGCGATCTTCACAATGGAAACACCCGGGCGTTTCCTCCCGCCCTATTCGAAACAGGAACCTCCCGAAACAGCCATGTCCGGTGAGGACCTGTGTCAGGCGGAAGGTGAGGACGCCATGCCGCCTCTCAAACCACTCCTCAAAGAGGGGACTTACCGCCGCAATCGTGGCGTGCCCAGCACTGGGTTGCGACAATCGCACTTTCCACGTCGCCATGAGATCCTGCCGGAGCTTTGTCCGCCGTGCCGCGATTTCCCGCGGCAGCGGAGTTACGCCCCGGCATTTGGCCTCCTCGCGCCACTCCCAAGTGAGCGCGAGGACGTTTGCCTCCAGATCCCATGGCGGTAATCCGGCAAGGAGGCCCGCCGCCTCACCGGAGATCGTGCGGTATCCCCGGATCATCCGGATGGCCATGACCCTATGGGCCGCCTTCAACCGGCGTGCTGGTTGGCGCCTCAATGTAGGCGCCCACACCGGCGCCCCGTATAGGGCCATGGCCCGCACGACCCCCGCGTAGAGCCTCCGGCAGGAGGCGTTTGGCCTCCCTAGATTGGGCAGGAGCCGCTTCAAGGCAGCCCCGGCCCGCTCCAGTCTGGGAGCCAAACGTCGGAAATGTTCCCCGAAGTTCCACCGGCTGTCGAGGACGAGTCCTAGGTACTTCATCGTCGACTCGACGCCGATGTGAACCCCTCCCACCGTTATCTGGGAACCCGTCAGTGGCGCATTCCGAAGACCATGAAACCACATGGCCTCGGATTTGTGCAAGGCCACCTCGAGTCCCAGTTGCCGGATCCTATCGACGATTGTCGCAACTCCGTGTGTCGCTAAGTCGGCCGCCGCCTGATACGACCTCCCTTGCGCCAGGACCAGCGTGTCGTCAGCGTAGCAAACTACGCTGACGCCACTAGGGAGGTCGGCGCGCAGCACCCAGTCGTATCCGATGTCCCACAGATGCGGCCCCAGGACCGATCCCTGTGGGACACCGCACGACATCTCTCGCCGGTTCCACTCTCCTAGGTGACCGGGGTAGATGACGGCCCTGTCCGTCAAGTAGGCCTCGACCACACGACAGAGGTAGGTCGGCATCCGGTGATACCGGAGTGCCTCCCTTATGCAACTCCAGGGCAGGGTGTTGAAGGCATTGGCGATGTCCAGAGACACCGCCAAGACGACCCCACCCCGGGCCACAACATCCCCCGTCGTGAGGGCTCGCACGCGCATGATGGCGTCCACCGTGGAGCGCCCCCTGCGGAAACCGAACTGGCTCTCCGCCAAATCCGGCCCCACCCGCACCAGCCGCCCGACGAGGCGGTCTGCAATGACTCTTTCAAAGAGCTTGCCCACCTCGTCGAGCAGCACGATGGGCCGGTAAGCGGACGGAGAGTCCGCGGGGCGCCCCTGCTTCTTGATGAGGACCAGTTTCCCCGTCTTCCAGTGACGTGGGAACTGGCCCTCCTCCAAGCATGCGCTTAGGAGCCCTCTTAGTCGAGGCCCGAGAGCCTCCAAGGCCAGGACCCAGGCTTTTCCAGGCAAGCCGTCGGGTCCTGGGGCGGTATTCTTGGCATTCAGCCTACGTACCGCCACTCTCAATTCTACCTCGGTCACCTCTGGAGCATCGTCGTCGTCGTCGGTGTGGTCCGCGTCGGGCACCGCAGGTGGCGGAGCCATGGCCGGGGGAGCATGCTCCCCTCGCGAGGGAAACAGAGCGCTCACCACGTCCTGCACGAGCTGAGGCCGGAGACTCTGGGTCAGCGGGGGAGCCCACGGGCGGATTTTCTCCCGCACCGTTTTGTAGGGGCGTCCCCACGGGTCTCTGTTCAGAGTCTCCAGCGACTCCTCGCGGGCCAGTGACCTGGCCCGCAGGATCTCCGCTCGGAGGGCGGTCTTCGCCACTCTGTACCCCTCGTATAGCTCCGCCTGAATGGCTTCCGTATCCGGAGGGCGGATACGGAGCCTGCGGTGCCTGGTGTACCGATGCCGCGCAGCAACGCACGCCTCGCGCAGAGCTGTGAGCTCCGGCGACCACCAGTACACCTGGCGTGGAGCACGTCCTGGCTGGACCCGGGGCATTGCCACGTCGCATACCTCGGACATGGCCTCCCGGAACCACTCCGCCTCGTCGTTGATGTCGGCAGGCCTGTCCGGTGGTGACACCCAGGCCTGCACGATCGAGGCTTCCAGGAGGAGCTCCCGGTCCAGCCGCTTCAGCGCCCACCGCGGACCACACGGGGCCTGTTGGACCGGCGCGCTCGAGGCCTGGGCGGAGACGTCAAACCGGATATACCGGTGGTCGGAATACGTCTCCACCCCCTCCATGACGCGCCAGTCGACGACACGCGGTGACAGAGCGGGGCTGGCGAACGAAATGTCCACCACCGACTCACCCCGCATCCGCACACACGTGGCGACAGAACCCCGGTTTAGGACGACCAGGCCCACCTCTAGAGCCCAGTCCTCCACCATCCTACCCCGCACATCCGTCAACCGGGAATCCCAAGCCAAGTTCTTAGCATTGAAGTCCCCGAGGACGAGCACGGGGAGGGAACGAAACCCGACGACGACGTCTCTCAACTCCTCAAGGGAGTTGTGGAACTCGGCGAGAGTTCGGCTCGGGGAGAAGTACACCCCTACCACTGCAATCTCCCCGAACCGTGCTGCTACGCAACCCCTTCCTCTCTGGATACCCTCGAGAGCCGGGGTGCCGGCGGCGGCCGACGAAATTATGGTCACTGAGCCGCTCAGGTCCTCCACCCAGTAATCCCTGGGCGGGACAAAGTACGGCTCAGCGACCACGGCGATGTTAATCGACCACTGCGCCATGCTCTGGAGCAACAGATCCTGAGCGGTGGCGCAGTGGTTGATGTTCGCCTGGAGGAGGCGAAATGGAGCCGTTATTGGCATTCCATTTCAGCCCCCTCCGGAGCCCCCTGAGAGGGCCCTGCCGCGGCGGCAGCGGCGGCGGCGGTGGCGGCAGCGACGGCGGTGACGGCGGTGGCGGAGGGCTTGCCCCTGCCCCGGCTCCTGGTTTCGGCGGGTGGAGCGCAGGCCTTGCTCCCAGCCCGGTGTTCGGCCGGCTTGCCAGCTGCCGCAATGTCTGTGTCTCTTGAAGTGTGTGTTTGTGTGCCTGTCTGTGGCATAGTAGCTCCCGAACGGATGAACCGATTTTGATTTTGTTTTTTTGTTGAAAAGTGATTTAGTCGGAAGTGTTCTTAGCTATGTTTGATGAAAAGCGGTTCAGCCGTTTGAAGATAATCAGCTCTTTTCTGATTGATGAAGGGATTTGAGCATATTCCACGGGTCTGATCGAGTCGATATTGTTATTCCATTACTTCAATGATATTAGACAAACAAAGCAACCTAGAACTGATGCTGGAGCATCACCTGGAATTTCCAGGATGGCCAACTTCGTCACCAACAAACAGCAGAAGTATCGTTTTTGGGCTCATTAAAAAGGTCTCAATGAATAGGTTATTGATAAATGGTGATCAGGGTCTGATAACGGTGTAGTAACGAGAAATGAGGATTTATCCTCATTCCTCATTCACAGTGAAATTTGTTAATAATTTATTATGAACATTTTTCACTGTGGGAAACACACATGGACATCTGTCGATCGGAGCGTGTTTACTATTACTATATTACGTTTGAAAAGCAGGAAATAAAAGTTAAATAAAAAAATGTGAAACCTCTGACCTAATCAAAAACCTCTAAAAAGTAAACAAATAAAATGTGTTAGCCTTTAAAGTTTAATAAGAAGTTGTAGGTAGTATTTTGATTTTTTTTTTGGTGGGAAATCATTAAAACGACTTCTCCCGCTCTGGGTGGAGCAGGAGGGCGTGTCAGACTTTTACTGACTAAAACCCACCCGTGTTCCCTCAGTTGCCTGTGTGCCAGGGGCCGCGGTATCTCTTTCGAACGACCCGCACCCCTGACAGAGGTAGTATTTTGACCAAAGCATTTTCATGTCGAGGGGCGTTCAATGAAAACGCCAAACAGATGGATAACATTTACATTAGCCGTCCACTGAAGTTTTCTTATTCACACTTTATTGTTTTGAAGGGCGCCTATCACTTTGTCGGCAAAAACGCGACTACACGGCGGCAGGGGATATCGACGCACAAACTGTAAACATGAATTTATCACATGATTTTAGGGAGACTTTTTTTTTATTTCTGCACTAGCGGTCTAGTGCAGAAATAAACTACGTAATAAACTCTTTAAAAATCTGCTTTTTCATAGAAAGTACAATACCTACCGTCGCGGATAAAAGGTACTGAACAGCACTTTTTTATGGTCGAGGAAAAGTTTCAACACAGGCTGATTCCCGGCCACCAAAGGCGCGGGCTTGCGGACGGTGAGTAATGGGTAGCTCGCTGTCCGGTAAGAACCAAGCCCGTGTCGACGGCGCGTTGTGTTCCACGCGCGCCTCAAAGAGATGTCAGCATCAACTGGTGGGGTCCGCAAGGGGCGATGCCTGCCAGGGGTACGGTTTGTTCGAAAGAGATACCGTGGCCCCTGGCACACAGGAAACTGAAGGAATATGGGTGGGTTTTAGTCAGTAAAATTCTGACACCCCGCCCTCCTGCTTCACTGTCACCCTGTATGAGTTTAATTTTACTCACCAAAGTCACGAAGAACCTTTGAAGATCAGTAGGTTTGAAGGTTGACTGGTAGAAAATGCCTATGGTATTAAATCCGCCACTGTATATTTTTGTGCGTGAAGTATTAAATAAATAAATAAACCTTCCTTCCCATTTCTCGTAAGAATTTAGAGCTTCAAATAAGCACCACACGACGGGGACTTGTAAAGTAACTCGTCACGGTACCATAAAAAGGAGCGGTGGGATTAACTACAAATTCATAGTTATCTTTGTTTTACGATCATATTCGCAGAATGGTAGTAAAGCTACTGTAACTCCTCAGGTGTAAACTTTTAGCAGGATGGGATTTGTATTATAACTTCTACCTCTTCTGTAGATTTTACAGGATTATAATGTTTCACAGATTTGGTTCAACACATGTTTTTGTAACATGCACGGTCACCAAAAGAGGTAAGTAACCTGTGGGTCTAAAAAGGCCACATTAAGCAATTCCTCTAAAAGTGATTCATTTCCTGAATTGCCCTATGATTCTGCTATTTGACATTTTACTTTAATAAAGCAATTCATAATTTGTTGACCATTTTACGAATTTCCATACAAAACTGTCAAATAGATGAATTGCGTGCTGTCATCGCAGACAATATTATGAATTGTCAGTTTGTGACAATTTCACGATTTTAAATATGATTCATATCATATTCATATTATGATCATATTATGATTCTGCCAAAGTGGCCTTTTTAGACCCCCAGGGCGTCGGATATACTTGAAGTTTAGTAAGAAATCGAGGGATGTTTTCGAATGAAAATTAATTTGATAAACTATCCGTTTGTTTTCCATTATACAAATTAAGTTCTTTTCGAAAACATACATCGGTTCCATACTAACCTTCAACTTTATCCGACAACTCTGATTGCATATCTCTTTTCGTGACTGTACACACATTGTTAATATTATTCTGCTTGGAATGGAGCAAGCTTGGCTTGGCTTGTGATAGTTGCTGGCAAAGTGCTAGCAACGACTAAGATACTTTTAAGGAACTTCTCTCGTTAGGTTAGGTTTGGTTACAGACATTTATCCTTGTATTGATATTTAATAGCATCTAATAAAACGGTAAGTATGTTATGTAATCTATAGCTGAATTAGTATATTACACTTTCTATAACTATGAAATCCCCTGAACCAAATAATAGATAAAGGAAAACAAAATTATGCAAGACTTTAACAAACAATATTTTATTTAAAAAGAAACCAAATCAATCACATAACATTAAAAGAAACAACTACTGGTTGACGCCATACTCTTTACACAGCCTCGCAATATGATGTGCAGCGACTGCAGCTCGACGCTGCAACGTCGCGACGTCATCCCCTGTCGCTGGTCGCACACTGAATGCCTGAAGCCTGCAGGTTCCCGCCATCATCCTACCTATCACCCTACAAAGTATATTTTATTATATAACACTTCAGCTGGTCATAATCTCTATACAACGTGTAACGGAAAGGGTATGTACATACCAAGGGCACAGCTTCTTTGGATGATATCAAACGACACTGGAAGGGTTTTTTAATCCTATCTCTACATGTTCGAAAGTTATAAGAATTTTTAATACATTGATCCAAGAAATCGAACTTTTCAAATTCAAATAAAAACATCACTTGGAAAAGATTTATTGTGATATTGGCAAGTAGCGTGGAAAGTTATTGACCTACATAGTGTGGTGACACGTTTGTTATGAGACATTGAAACCGAAAATTTGGTATCAATTCTTAGAGTATTTTATTTTGAGCTGAAATTATGTATTCTATACCAGCTGTTATTTTTAGTGCTTAAGGATAGCAATAGGGCTTCTGTTACACCCTGTATAGCAGGTTCTGAAAACATTCAAGTCATAACTTTAACGCCAACCGACGATAAACATATTGTATTTTTTTTTTTTGTGATAAATGTAATATAATGAAATTTAATTTTAATGACAATTTAATTTTAATAAATTTAATTTTAATGATTGTGTTGAGTTTTTATGTATTATTTTAATGATCGAATTAATTTTTAATGTATTTTGTTTGAATGTTGTAATGAATTGTATAAATTTTATTTATTTGTGATTTGTTATTGGGACTTAGCCTTAGTAAATAAATAAATACTAATAATAACATAAAATACGTGGGTTAAGGTCCACAGAACCTAACCATCTCCGTCTGTATCAACAGCAATGTTCTTTGTCAAGAGAAAATCGGAATTATAATCAGCCGCTATCAATTTTAATTGGTCAAACCAGCTGAGAAAGTTTCTTCATCGCCATTTTATGTAACCCGAACTAAAATTATGCTGGAACCACAAGATAAACTATCTACATTTATTTGTTTATCATTCTACTAAAAGCCACGACTCGGGATTAAGACCCGGATTACAGCGAGGTCTACAAAGGACGGTAACAATTCAATTATACCCATCCCTAGTTCACACGAGCGAAAGAATGGAAACAATCTAGTTTTGTGTTTACAAACAATTTGTTGCTTTACCTCACGGTGGAAGGGATCTTTAGTTCTGGCAGCAAGAAGTCTACTTCGTAGTAAACGACTTGCATGGCTGGGCCGTTGTCGTCTCTTATTACGAGATTCTTCGCGCAATTTTCTCCAGATCTTACGCTCACGCATTTGGCTGAAAGACATTATGTGCTCAAATAACAATGTTACGTATACTTACATACTTATAAAGCCACAGTTTGGAAATGGAATAAGAAGAATTTGACTAAGAGGTCATGAACGTTTGCTGAATGTGAGGTCATAGTTTCGATTCTCAGGTCAGGCAAAATTTTATTGGATTTTTCCATCAAGAATTTTTCCAACCCGATGCCTGGATTTGTGCCCAGGTGATGACAATAGGTTTGCTTCCTAATATATGGGACTTAAACATAACGGGCGAAATATGGGTGCACCTCTGTCTTACCTTGCAGGCAATAGAAGCGTGATGTTATATGTATCATAAACCTTATTTGAAACTAAAATCCTATAATCAATACCTGGGAGCCATCATCTAAATCACAAACGTACCTTGTCTCCATCCGGATTCCTTCCACATATCTAAAATACCATAAAGCTTATCAAAAGAATAAAAAAACAACATTATCTCATCAATCAAACTCACCGACTATTTCGTAAAATACAAAAACGCCGATGTCCTGCAAAGCCTTGTGCCATTTAAGCACCTTCTCAACTGGACCGGAAAACACCCGCGGACCGCTTTTGTGTAGCGCCTGAATGCGACCGTTTATTATTATAACATCGCTACATTTTGTAGATATGTGCGATCATAAGCTATTTATGAGTGGGAGGGATTCTAGGTATAGTGCCTTTACCTTATGTATTTTATGCGAAGGGTGGTACATACTTAGATTGTTTATTCGCACTTTTGTTTTAGGTAAAAATAGGTCCACTAGATAGAGAAAAGATCGATGGACGATTTAGTGCATAAAAAAATGAAATTACATAGAAGCTACTGTCAAAGATATAGGCAATCAATTCACAAATTCTCAATATAGGATAAACACTATCGATCAATTTATATAATTCCCAAATGCACCTATTTCATTAGGCATTATTAGCTAAATGGATGCTTTCATCGTAATACGATTGGTAGATAGCTTAATGGTAACAATTAATCGAATTATAATTATCAGATAATTGTGCTGTGCCTCTCGAAAACTCTCTCATATGTAATAGATGAACTTTATTTCAGGTTCAGTCTAGAAAATTCTACCTGCAAGAAACAAAATGTAGCAAAGCCGGAGATGCCGACAATAATCTGGTAAAAAAACAAGGCAGGGCAGAGGAAATAGCGGACCCTACTTATCTCTTTGCTCTAAATCGAACGGCCTAAAAGGATGTTCGAGAAATCACTTTTTTCAAAGACAAAGGCACGGATATTGCATCGGCCAGGCGCACGGGCACACTTCCCGCAATGAACTTCACTGTTTACTTAGAACAAATCAACGGGAAGAACAATGGTAAGAATTGAACTTGTGATTGGGTCAGAGATTGATGTCTTGTCAAAAATATTGAAAGGAAATTTCTTAGTTTAGTATGGTTAATCAAACAATATAAATACATACTAATCACGATTGCAGCAAAATTTATTTTTGCAGAAGAGACTAATCTCTTTGTCCAACAGTGGACGTCTTTTGGTTAAGAAACCTAATGCTCATGAATAGTGGTGGCCTAGTGGTTATGACGACCCCGACTTTACGTGTCCGTAGGTCGTAGTTTCGAAATTCCGCAGGCAATTTACTTTTTGTAATATTAATTTTATCGCCACTACTTTCACAATGAAGAAAGCAAACATCGTAAAGAAAGCGGCATGTCCTAGAACCATGTTCAAAGACATGTGACAGCCACCAACCCGCATTGGGCCCGTCGTATTGTATTATGGGCCACTCCCTCTCACAGAAAGGAGGCCTGTGTCCCAGCATTGGGAACGTTATTGGCTGATTATATAATGCTATCTAATGCTCATGATGATAAATCATGATATTTTTTATGTAAAATTTATTTTATGTAAAATGTATGTAGGTACGTTCACAAATTAAAAGAAAAACACAAATCAAAATAAGGAAAGGGTATTATAATTTATGAGTAAGTACAAAAAATTTGCATCGCCCTTCGCTACGACCTCTGTGAAAACGTGTAGAAACTTCGCCATTACTACATCATATCAAATTGCAAGGGCACTGTCCCCACTACGCGACCCTCTAGGCCACTGCCATAGAGATGACAAAGGAGAAAAATGCCCCCGCTCTTACTTTTATCACAAGCAATTTCTTTAAGTTTTCATTTTATGAGTCAACTCTGTATGGTTTTTGATAAAGGCCGCCTGTCAGACCGGCGGCGGTGTTTTGATGTGGGTTTACGTTGAGAACGGTTGCAAATGTAATTAAATTAATTGTGTGGATAATTCTAGTAGTAAATAGTTGAGGAATGTGAAGCTTATTATGTAGAAATATTCTGGTTATTTTCTGTGCAGTCTGTACTGAAGCGTTCAAATGAAACCTAATCGGAATTTTGAATAAGGCAGCTTACGTAATTTTTATAAATTCATTATTAGCCTACAATCTTTTTACTGCTTGGATACAGACCTTCCCTCTGTGAGAGGGATTAGGCCATAATCCACCACATGGGCCCAAATGCGGGCTGACGGGAGTCACATGTCTTCAAATTTTTGGTAAAGTAAAACGAATGCCTGTGTTCGAACTCACGACCTGCTATTTGTAAGACGGGGCCGATACCACTAAGCCACCACTGCTTTATAAAACCATTTCATAAATTAACTATTTATAAGTATTACATACCTAGACAGCTAGTTTGAAAATGTATTATTATTTTATGAAGCACGAATCTACAGCGATAAATAACTACTATACTTATACGCAGTCTATTGTGCCGTAGAGCGAAAACCCGTAAGCAATTTTTTATAGTTTATTGGATATCGTATTGCAATTTGATGTCTTTACCAGGAACCATGTGCGGATGATAAATTAACTTGAATGAGGGAAGCACACATACAATTTCCTATATTTTTTAAATCGCCGTTTTTATTGATCGATAGTTGTTTATGTTACACAACGGTGTGATAGGAAGTCTAACAAAACGGAGGTACTGAAGTTTATGAGATTGATATTTGACTTTTGATGAAATGAGGTGAGATATTTGGGTTACGGCTACCTCAGCTACAGTAAAGTTATGTAATCCAACTGCTATTTGAATTATAAATGCGAGATTAAATACAGGTTTGGGTAGAATAGGATATTATACTCTTGGGAAGGTACGCAGTACTAATATAACAGAGTGGTAGTTAAAAGGGGACGATAATAATTGTACTCAAATATGACGTGTGAGAATTATGAAAATTAGTAGGCAGGATTATTACCCGTTCTTTGAGAAGCAACACTTGTTGTAACAAAGTAAATGTGGAGTTTATAATCAGTTGTTAAAACACGAGAGGTCCTATCGCCCTTGCTGCTATTCATACGTATGTATTAGGTGGCTATGAGTGTAGATACGTATGCTAACCTTGAGTCTGTCCATCCTCGTCATGACTTGGTTCTGTGGCTCTTTTTTCGTCATTTCAATGTCTGTAGATTTCTTGGGTGTCGCTGGAAATAAGATTAATTTTGTTACGGTAAGCGGCCAGTCACCTGGCTCTGTTCTATACGATATTTTACTGGAAAAATAATGGGTACACATCGACATGAAACTGCCATGTAATCCCAAAATCATACTGATATCAACGCTGCAGTAACGTGTGAACGGGGCTTTAGCTTAGAACTTGTCACTAAGATACAACACGATATTACAAAAATGCGCAAGATTGGAACAGGTAAGTACCTAATATGATTTCTTAATATACTAGGCTCTGCTGTCCGTCTGGGTAGACACAGCAAATAGTAAAATTATATTTTTTTTTAATTCAAGGGTAGGTACAAACCAGGTGCCTTGACGAGCTGGAGAAAACACGCGACCAGTGGTCCACTTTAGCCCTAGATCGAAAGAGTCAATAAAAGTACTGGAGAGAAAAGCCTTTGCATGGCAGAGGGATGATACGGGCTCACAGTAACATTAACAAGAAAAGTATTTTTTCGTCGTTTTTAAGGGCAATAACTGTACGTTGGCACCGCATGTTTGACTCGCGCTTGGCCGTTTTTGTGAACGTATTTGTTCTACTAGACAATTTTGTTTAACTTATTACAAATTCAATTCCATAGCGATAAAATCTCAAACAGTCAAACAAAATCTGCCATAACGACCCAAACCCGGACATGTCCCGAACAAAGTGTGTACACGTCTTTAATTAAATCACGCTCATATGGTGATAGGGAGACTTTTTGAACTCACAACCCATTGGGGGCGCAACTTGAAACGCGTATCCTGCCAAGTATCGCGAAGTTTCCCTTTACAACTTTACTTCTCTCGAAAATACAGAGTAATGAGCTTGTTAGACCGAGTTACGAGGGTTTAGCACAGGTCGGCCAAGAATACTTTTATGTTTGACAGCGCACAATTTGCGGGTGCTTACTTTATATGCATGTTTTGTTTGAAGTTGAGTGTTGTTGATCTGAGGACTCGTTCAATACGTCATCGTTTGCAGGCTTTGGAATCCACCTAGCTACTCAACAACATACGTTATGTTGCTAAGCTATATATGGAAGTAGAGATTAGGTATTGAGTAGAAGATTATCCTGGCGTTGTGTGGGTAATGAGAAAAAGGCATGGCCTTATATATGTGAATGTAAAGTGATCCTAGAGTGAAGAAGTTAGAACAAAATTAAGAATCATTTATTTGCAGTAAATACTAACAGGTGTTAACAGTCGTAAGTTGTAAAACTTAAAAAAAAAAAACTTTATGTTACAGTAACTCCATGTAAAAAATCTTTCTATCAACCATATACATACGCAATTTAATTTTAAAATATTTAAATGGGATCTTCCTCATGTTCTTTGATAATTTATTACAAATTGTAATACACATGTCATAAACAATTTTAATTACAGCTGTATTACTAAACGGAACTCAAAAAATGTCACCCCTAAATCTGAAGAATTCATTTTGTGCCTCACAAACCGAAATCTCAAACAAATAGATACATCAAGGTCAATAGTTTCAGTTTTTTGAATAAAGCCCGAAAAGAATCATTTCAAGTAGTAGGTGCCTACTATGAATTTAATTTATATTTAGGTTCCTATTGCAAGTTTCCCCAAAACGTTAATCGTTAGTCATGAAGTATTCAGTCAGTTAGACCAAATCAAAAATAGCTCTTACCATTTATTGTGTTCTGTTGAACTGGTTCAATTTGCGGATATTGCTTGTGCTGGAAACTGGGTTTCGGAGTGCCTTCGAACGAGGTTATATTTTTGGGCGTTTCTTTGGGTTGTGCTGTTCATGAAACAAGAAATAAATAAGCTCCAATACCGTTTTATCAGTCAATGATGAAACAGATAACCAATATAAATACTTAGGTAGGTATGCAAAAATAGAATGTCAGCACCCTAATAACGTAGGGAACATACTATCAATCAGAATCTGAATGATTTGGAAAGGATATTGCTAATCCATTGCTTCATGAAAGAGGTCTCTTTCATAAAGCAATAGGGTATTATACCCATTTTTGAAAAGTATCATAATTAGATTCTAAAATGCTAATAAACCACTGAAAAAACATAACATTTTTATTGAATCGATTAGCGCCATAAAAATGCATTTCAATTTTCATTTGCGCACGTAATTTGGCGAAAAGGCGATATGGCGTGGACGCCACATCGCCTTTTCGCCAAATATAGCACACTCAACAATATAGCGCCACTGGGTGGACCCAGTGGCGCTATATTGTTCTGTGGGGATGACGTCAGTTTTGCTGTGTAAACAAATGCACTGATATTTAGTATATTTGGTTACAATTAAAAAAAAAAAATATTATTCTACTTATTGTTCGTTTGCTATTCCTGAAAGTAAAATATTATTTCAATAAAAATTACTTTGGTTACGAAAATAATAAAAGTACAAAGATAAACAGTTGATTAGTTTAAACAGCGGTATGACGTAATAACATAGCGGCTACTATTTCATGGTGTTCAAAAACAGATAACGAAAACCGAAATCTTTTAATTGAATTTTAAAATTTATTTTGTTATTTCATGAACTAAAACCAACATTTTCCAACTGCTTTTTGCCTAAGCAATCTCAATTTTTTTGTTAGATTAATTACAATAATAATGAAATGACAGGCTCCCTAAACCTTTTAGAAAATTCAACGAATTTGCTAAATTAAAAAGTAAAACTGTATGTGATGTAGTATGGCAACTGAAGTGGCAGGTATTATTTTTAGTCGGTTAACTAGACTTTGATAGTGCTCTCAAGAATCGACATTTACGATTTTGTGAGTTCGTTTCGATTCTGTTAAATTGAGTTATTGTAGCTAGGAAAATAATTGATGATACAACGGAACGATTTATTATTAACTAGCTTTTGCCAGCGGCTTCGCCCGCGTGGAGGTCGGTGTATTATACATATAAACCTTCCTCTTGAATCACTCTATCTATTAAAAAAACCCGCATCAAAATCCGTTGCGTAGTTTTAAAGATTTAAGCATACATAGGGATATAGGGACAGAGAAAGCGACTTTGTTTTATACTATGTAGTGATGTGACAGATAGTTCATCAGATTCAGATTCCGAAAAGAGCCTATGATTATATGACTATAAATAATATGATCTTAGCATTTGAAATAAAAGGTTTCTCATCTATGAGTCACGTGGTTTTTTTTAGTTTACCTTTATTTAACTACCTCAACCTATGAAGTATAGCAATATCCTCAACAACGTTTAATAACGCAATGAATTTTGTTGAACTGTCAAAAATAAAGACATTCCTACCGTTAGTGTGTTTCCCAAATACACCACTACAATTTGTAAAAATTTACAATCGATCTTTATAAATCTTGGGAAACCTATCATATAAAAGCCGATACGAGTTTGCTATTAGCTGAACTCTAGGGTTCTCTATTGTGTTCCCTAACTTTTTTACCCATAATCTAAAGTGCCATAATTTTGTTGTCCTAATCATCATTTGTCCGAATGGTAGCTTGCCCGAACTTAATGTCACATATTATAACATGCCATATAATTCAAATCCCTAAATACAATATGCCCTTTTGTTTGTCATAAATATTACAATCATAATATTACAAATATACAAAAGAAATAAGAACGTTTTCAATAAAAGTTTAAGTCCATAATTCAAATTATTTCATGTTTATTTATCCTAATAATGTTTTTAAAACAAATTTGTATTACAAAGCTTTTGCTATGAAATTCCCTCAGGCGTTATGTACATACGATTTAGGGATATGACAGCGGGCAATATTTTTTCCTATACCGACTTGTTTTGAGATATTTCACTTGTTGTATAGTTCCCCGTAAGAAGCATGCAAATAAGCATACCCCATGCTCGCAGCAAGCATGCAGAATGCAAGCAGGCATGCAGCATGCAAATGAACATGCAAGCAAGCATACACCATGCAAGCAGCATGCAAACAGGCATGCAACATGCAGCAGGCATGGTTTTTGTCACGGCTCCAACGCTGCGGGGTTCCAGCGGTCCCACGCGAGCTTATCGTCACTGATGGTTTAACGCTCACCACCTGCTCCTCAACTCGCGGGCCGCCTCGCCCATCCGCCCCTACGCGATTTTAAATTACACTCTAGAGGTGGGGCAGACCAGACTGCGTGGAGTCGGATTTACAGCAATTCGTTTCTCTCTTCAAAACCAAATTTTTTGCAAATGTTTTAAGACTAACAATTTTGTTATAAATTAACTTTTGGAATAATACACTTTATACAATATGTAAAAAAAACCCTGTTGTTCCGTTTAGGGGCGTATACACTTAACTACAAGCACAACATTTACGAAGTTATAATTTAAATAATAAGCATTGGCTAGTCAAGAGTTCAATATCAAATAACTATTAAAATCGACATATTAAAAAAAAATGTTTACAGTATCTGATTTTACAAGTATCATAATTTCGCACAATAGACTACGAGCTCGGCGGCTTCTTTTGATGTCATCAAAGTCAGTTAAACATTACAAATATTCATAATTAAATATTTATTTTAATTATTTTTGTTGAACAGTTTTTATAAATGACTTACTTTATTACGTATGTATACCGATTCTGAAAACGTGGGTAGAAGGAACAACAGGGTTTTTGTTACATATTGTATAATACAATACTTAGGACATTATGACTTTATTTCATACAAAATTATGAGATTTAATTATTATAGTTCTCGTTATTATGACAGAATAGTTTTATAAGTAAAGATAATTATGTAAAACAATATTTCGAAGTTTTGAACATTAGGGTTACTGAAGTTTATAGCAAACGTATTATGAATAATGATTTTCGGACAAACAATTTTAGGAAAAGAAAGGGAGTAGGTACCGAACTATAGACTAGACTAAATGGTTTGCCAACCACTAGTATAAATTAATTACTCCTTCATTCAATTAATCTTCAACGAAAAGCAAGACAGTGCTGCCCAGTCCGTAGTTATTCTAAGAAATCATTAACTCACCACTATTAATACTCGTTAAGACTTGAGGAGTAAAACTTTTAGCTTTGTTCCTATCAACTCCTCCAAAGTTAGAGTTTTGATAATTAGCACCGAAACTAGTGTTTAAGGGTCCAGTATTAGGTTCTCTTTGCATCTGCTGACCTGTGAAATATAAACATTTTGATTGGAAAAACCCTATTATTTTTAAAGAAGTATGATTTTTAAGTAGGTATAGTCAGCTGTAAGTGTTGTGATACTTTGCTTTACGTTGCAAGACAGTTTTAAAAATGAAACGTACACGGTACCTAAATACGACATGAGTAGAAACTCTTTTAGCACAACACAATTTGAAATTGTTGTACTTTAATGGTACTAAATATCTTAAAATATTAATGCAATCTAAAAGCTAAGTCTTAAAATAATAATAATACAACTAAGTATTCATATAAAAAAACAAAAGAATCATAAGACATCAAAAAATTCCTCCTCATCATTGTCAACAGGAAAAGTGCCCAAAAGGCAGCATTGCCACGTTATATGGCAATGTCTTTGGCCAAAAAATAGGCCAGCCCTTTGGTCACATAAAGAGTCGACCAACCGTTCGGCAATGTCTCGAGAAACGAAGTGGGCACTCGGACTCCATGGCCCTAGAGTTTCAATCCCAAACGGCTCCAACATAATTTCCAATAAGATTAGAATATTTACGCCGTTTGAGGTTTCCGCACCTGCAGCAACCACCCCAGCACAGCCCGCTGTGCTACGAAGATGGGATGACGTATCTAAGCGTGTCGATCATGTGTCGACACATGTCCAAGCCAAAACAAAGGCTGACGGCCACCATTTGAAAAAAAATTGGTTGACCTTAAATGGGCCGAGTTACAATGAAATCTGGCTGGTCTTGATCCCCAGAATACCACGAAAATAGTGTCTTTTTTACTTCTATGAAGGCCAAAGGAAAATAATTTTCTTTAAACGCTATTAGATGTCTGTGATACAACTCATCACGCTTATTATCTGAACTAGGTACAGTAGGTACCCATTTAAGACTTCGTAATGTTTAAGTTGCGTGTCAAGCAACTCTCAAGATACATGCATTATAAATCAGAAAAATATATTACACAATGGATCTAGATAAGTTTTAAGTGCTAAAATAATGTAATGATTATGGTTCCAGCACTTTTGTAATGCGTTGTATAACCAGTAGGTAGCGGATTTAGGCTAAGGCCCGCGAGGCCCGGGCCTAGGGCGGCAAATTTTGAGGGGCGCCAAAATGTTTAATAAAAAATCTACTAAAATTAAAAATCGATTGGTTTTTATGTAAACTGTAAGACCAAATTTTAAAGTTTATTTTCTTATGCTCTTACATTTTAAACATAGTAGGTACCATTTTGGGCACGCCACGATTGCGGCGGTAAGTCCCGTCTTTGAGGAGTGGCTTGAGAGGCGGCATGGCGTCCTCACCTTCCGCCTGACACAGGTTCTCACCGGACACGGTTGTTTCGGGAGGTTCCTGTTTCGGATGAGGCGGGAGGAAACGCCCGGGTGTTTCCACTGCGAAGATCGCCCTGAGGACACGGTGGAGCATACGGTGGAGGTCTGCCCGGCTTGGACGGAGCACCGCCGTGTCCTCGTGGAGGCGATCGGCGGCGGCGATCTCTCGCGTCAGGCCCTGGTCCAGGCCATGGTACGACGTTAGAGTGCATGGTTAGCCGTCACCTCCTCCAGCGAAGCAGTGATGCTCGCAAAGAGGGAGGCGGCGCACGTGAGGGAGACGCAGTACATGCACCCTCACAGCCGTAGCCTTCGCAGGAGAAGCCCTGGGCGTCGGGAATTCCAGGCTGATTCCCGGCCACCGTAGGCGCGGGGTTGCGGACGGCGAGTTATGGGTAGCTCGCTGTCCGGTAAGGACCAAGCCCGGATCGACCGCGCGTTGTGTTCCACGCGCGCCTCAAAGAGATGTCAGCAGCAACTGATGGAGCCCGCAAGGGCCGATGCCTGCCAGGGGTGCGGGTTGTTCGAAAGAGATACCGCGGCCCCTAGCACACAGGCAACTGAGGGAACACGGGTGGTTTTTAGTCAGTAAAAGTCTGACACGCCCTCCCGCTCTACCCAGAGCGGGAGAAGTTATTTGATGATTTCCCACCCAAAAACAAAACATGATACCATTTCAAAAGTAGAAAGAATGAATCAGGAAAGTACTAAAATGCGAAACGTCTAACAAAAAGATTTTAAAAAGTATTTTCATTTTTAGCCTTAAAGTAACGAAAGAAAAAGAGCGCCATATCGTCTTGGGCCTAGAGCGCCATCAAACCTATATTCGCTACTGTGTATAACATGAAAATCTTTCCAATAATCACTCACTACCTAGTAAATTAAGAAAGATAGGTACCTAATACTGCGAGGGTAGTGGGTAACGGCCGCGACTTATGACTTGGACTAGGTCTTAGTTTTGAACCCAGACTGGGCCCGCATGGTGGATTACGGCCCACTCTCTCTCACAGAGAGGGCCTGTGTTACGGTACTGGAAATGGATCAGCAACTGTACGTCGTGGCTAGAATTTTAAAAAATACTCACCAGTCAGTATAAATTGAGCGCTGTTATCGGAGTAGTTGGCCAAATACCTGGGATCGATTCCCGTCATCATTTGTGTTTGTTCCGGTAACATCTGAAAGTCAAAGAATTTTTTTACTCCCAATAATTTTACTCATCTGAATGTATCCGTACAGTAAGCAAGTCAGGTGGGCCACATATTGGGCTTTAAGTAACTATATTTAAAAAAAAAGTGTACGAGTAAGTACCATCGACACGAAAAGAAGAAGAAGCACGTCACGTCAGTGGTTTCAATAGAATGAGAGTTCAACTTATACTGGTTTTGTTACCGCTGACGATCGACCTACCGTATATAAATTACATTACATTATCATCATAAACGTCGATATATATCAGTTTATTGCTGGGAATACGCCTCCCTAATCGCTCGCCACTGAGTACAAGATCCTAACTCAGCCCCTCTCCATCCAGCTGATACCAGCCATACAAATAAACACTTAAGGTACCTAATTAGCAATACATACATTTTGTGCAAAAACGGGCGTATTCATTTGAGCAACTTCCATGTAACTTGAGTTAGGAACATTTTGCATGTTCGAAAATTGTGTATTATAAAGTCCGCTGCTGTAGTAAACGTTCTCAGAAGGCCTGAATATCACAAAAATCTTAATCTTAAAAATATTGGCCGTAATCATCCCGTAGGTAATGGTCTTGTAATTTAGCACTAAAATGTCATGCTATCATCTTTTTTAACCAATTTTACATAAATAAAATTAAAATCCAAAAAAGTAAATGTAGATAACTTCCACATAAAATGCGAAATGGCTCTACTTACATCATATTATTTCTCCCTGCGTTCATCGAGAACGCCATCATTTGATTTCCCTGCGGATAGTCTGAAAATTATATCGTAGAAATTTCTTTGGACAACCTTGTAACATAAGGTATGGAAAAACGATCAAATTTTAATCCTTACCTGTCCCGACTCTAGGTTCTCTGATAACGTATCTATCCATTATAATTTTTTACTAAGTAAAGATGAATAATATTATTTGCTTCAGAAAAAACTGAAAAGTTTGTGTTGGCGCCAATCTTTTCAAAGATCTTTTTTTGTTTTGTTTGGCTGATCATTGTCTCATTCTGCCTTTCACAATTATAATATAATTATTTTATAATCGTAACATAATGATTATAATTAAAATGTAAGTTATCTATTAGGTACTATCTTAACTAAAATAATTCTAGGATGTATCGTTACATAAACATTACTTATAACAACGTATACTACTGGCCACTTTTCATAAAAAACCATGGTAGCCTTTTGTCAGCAAAAAAATAAATTTGTTTTCTTTTTCAATTACTTTATGGCTTAATTTATTTGTTGAACTTTCTGCCAGTGAAGATAGTGGTTAATTTTTTTTTAAATAAAAGTAGATACAGTTGTACTAACATCACATGTTATTTTAAAAAAAATCTTACTGCATTTTATGATAACATTGCCGCATTTTAATTTTATTTAGTTTCATTTGTGCAACAAAGACCATAGCTAACTACGTAAACATTAAAAAGTGTCACTATGACGTTTGCTTATTTTGACACTTTAAATGTGACGTATCTTTTGATACATGCAGTTTTCGAGTTTCTCGTAATTATAATAATTCCATTCAAACTCGAATGAACACTATAGTTTTTGCAGATAACTTAATATTTTACTGAAATAAAATGGAGCTACAGGATACTTATTATAATAAGTCAGAATACGTAGAAACTGTAAGTGGCGTTTGGACACAAAAATATTGTTATGGTTAAGACATGCAATAAAACTGATTCTAATATTGTTACAGGCATCGGGTAATAAAGTAAGCAGACAAACAGTGCTATGTGGATCTCAAAATATTGTGCTACACGGAAAAGTGATAGTCCAAAGCGATGCTATAATCAGAGGAGACTTGGCAAATGTGAAGACTGGAAGATTTTGTATTATAAGCAAAGGCTCTGTTATTCGGCCTCCTTTTAAGAAATTCAGTAAAGGGTAAGTGAAAGCTTTCATTAAAAGTTGTGAATATTGTTTTGGTAATTAGTGGACTCAGTTTATTTCCTTTTTCCACTGACATTTACTTCTTTGATAAACATTATTGAATTAATTTAAGATAAATAGAGTTTTTAAACTAGCTCCTGCTAGAAAAATCAATTTCTAAGAAACTCAGGCTAACCACAATTATTATTATATTTCCAGTGTTGCCTTCTTCCCCTTGCAAATGGGTGACCATGTGTTTGTTGGTGAAAACACTGTAGTGAATGCTGCTGTTGTGGGCTCTTATGTGTACATTGGGAAGAATGTAGTTATTGTAAGCGATTACTTTTATACTTTATTTTTAAGAAACAATAGCACAGTATAGTGCCACAAAATTATCTGACCCAGTGGCTTTGAGTGGTACAGACGCCAGCACATCAAGGTATCCCAAACTGTAAAATTTTCCCAATTGAACTTAAACCATATTCTTTTGTATTATAATTGAAAAACGATCAAAGAAATTTGACACATTGGGGTAGCTTGATGTGCGTGCCTCTGTATCTATTAACAAAACCACCATGATTATTGATTGACAAGGGTCAAGGTGTGTCATAAACTGCATTACTGTGACTGCTCCAAATTACCTTGTGGGACTGTGAAGCTTTAAATAAAATTTAAATTAAATTAAACTTTATTTCAGACTAAGGTCCATATTTTGTTAGGATTTTGGTGTTAGTAACAATAGTGCTTAGAAATATATGTTAATATTGTTAGTTTACACAAAATTAATTATTTATTTGATCCTAAGACCGTCGCCACCCATTGACCCTGAAAGGGACAGTCCGCTCTAGCAGCGATCATTTTTAGAATGCTGTTGTCACTACCATGCAAACACTGTAGCATGGAGGCCGCTTTCTTTCTCATGATGGTATGGAAACCATCTGTGCAGGACTCCGCCAACATTCCCAAGGCGCTATAACTAATTTGTTTATATAGCAAACTGACGTCATACCCACATAGCAATATGGTGTCCACTGCGTTTTCGTCAAATTACGCACGAAATTTCAAAATGTAAAATTGAAATACATTTTTATGGCAATAATCGATTAAATAAAAATGTTGTGTGTTTTTTTAGTGGTTTATTAGCACTCTAGAATCTAATTAAGACACTTTTTAAAACTGAGTGTAATAGCCTATGTCTTATCAATATTTGATTTAGATCTGTAGTAAAATTATTATTTATCATAGAACATCAACACCATAATTATACACGGTGGCAGGGACATTGCCGTTGTCAAATTGTAAACATGAATTCCATACATTTTTCATTGGTTATCAAAAAAATGAATGACTAATTCATAGAAAAGTGCAATAGTTACACAATCAAAACATATGGAACAGATTTTTAACCTTTTAACCGCCCGACTTCATATCAGTTGTCGTGCCTCCAGCGCATGGCACAGTGAATCGAAAAATAAATTCCTACAACAAAGAGGGATGTACAATACTTAACTTTTACAACAGATTAAAAGAGCTGTGGTATTTTGGTCGTAAATATACGACACTGGCGAAATGGAGCCGAAAATATTTGTCGGATTAATTTGACGTAAGCGGTTAAAAGGTTAATATCAATATAATATTATAACAACCAACGAAAAAACTCAATGCAAGCGGGCTTAGAATCATGTACTGAATTTATAGTAACAGGTTGCGCATATTTTCCTGAATACATACGTTCACTACATTGCCCTACATCTTCATCCAAACATATTTTCTAATTTTAAAATTCTTCTTTTAATTTACAGGGTCGGAGATGTGTGCTAAAGGACTGCTGCATGATTGAGGACAATTCCGTTCTTCCTGCGGAGACAGTTGTACCTTCATTCGCTAGATACTCTGGCAGCCCAGCTCGACTCCTCACCACATTACCTGAAGCAATGCCAGATCTAATGACAGAGTTCACCAAGAGTTATTATCAGCATTTCTTACCAACTACTGCACAATAATAAAATAAGTATTATGTTATAGAAAGCAACTAATTTATTATATTTCTGCATTGTTAACATATTATGTAGCAGCAAAGCTTATCAACTAATATATGAATATATTTTTAAGACTTAAAATAAAAGCATTTTCCAAGACTTACTTGCAGTCTTATTTACTAGTATCCCTAGCTTCGTTCGAGTATAATTTACAAATGTGGCGACGAGGGTGTGGCGGATTATCCCTAAAGCCGAAGAGGCCGGGGCCTAGGGCGCTCAGATATTAGGAGTGTCCAACCCTGCGCCTGCGGCGGGCAATATCGCAGTCGCAGCAGACAAAAGTAAACCTATCCCTTTCGAGGCGAGGTGCTAACATTTTCCAGCATACTTCGTGAAGCTGAAGATGTACCCCTGAATTTAATCCTACCAGGGCCCATGTATAACATGTAAACGCTTATTAAAATTATTCCACAGTTTGGCAAAATCCTAGACGTGGAAATGTTAATAGATAAATATCATATGGATATCCTATGTTTTTGTGAAACTTGGTTAAAACCAGATAGAATGTTGTTTAATGTAAATAATTTTTCAGTTGCCAGTGCGTACAACAGGTCTTCAATAGGGGGTGGTACTTTGATATTATGCAATAGTTGTTTTAGATATAAGGAGAGAAAGGATATCACTGCTTGCTCTGTTGATCGCTTATGTGAGGTAGCATGTGCAGAGGTTGAGGGCCATACTTTCTTATCTGTTTATAGACCACCAGCCTCAAACTTGTCATCATTTTTGGTCATAATGGAAGAAATATTAGGTAAACTTTTTAAAGATGATAAATTAGTCTTCGTGTGTGGTGACCTAAATATTGATCTATTAGTTAATTCACCAGAAAAATGTAAGCTTATCTCATTGTTTAAATCATTCAATTTAAAATGTATATTTAATGAAGCGACTAGAATAACAGCAACCACCGCTTCATGCATAGACAATGTATTTACTAATTGTAAAATAAAGGACTCTTCCTTAATTAGTGGCGTCAGGTCAGACCATACTGGTCAGCTTGTATCGTTTCACGTAGATAAAAAGTTACACCTAGATAAAACCATTGAATTGAGACCTCTGACTAAAAATAAATTGGAAACGTTTAAAAATAATGTTCTTAGCAATCTCTCAACAGCAAGTTTTGATTCACAAGACCCCAATATAAACTATAGCACATTTTTTTCTACAGTATGCCAAGAATTCAATAAAGCATGTCCTGTAAAAAAAGTTACAATCACTCCTAAACCAAAATTTTGCGAATGGGCCACAGCTGGCATTAGAAAAAGCAGAGATGTCTTATATAATTTGTACCACGAAAAATCACTGACTTCTGATCAGGCCCTTCATAATTATGTAAGAAACTATTCTAAGATATTCAAAAGAGTCTGCGCTCAAGCTAAATCTAAATTAATAAGTAACAAAATTAATATTTCTAAAAATAAAATAAAAGCTGTGTGGCAGGTAATTAACAAAGAAACTGGAAACACACAACAGCGAGATCAGAATGAGTTAGCTCTAAAAATTGATAATGAAACCATTTCAGATAAGTTAAAAGTTGCTGAGACTCTAGAAAATTTCTTTACCAACATCCCAATAGAGGTTACGAAGTCTCTACCCTCATCATCTGTATTAGCTGAATCTCTTCTTAAAGAAAACATCAGTAAGGACATTCCAAATTTTGAATTCAAACCCATTTCTATTGCCACAATTAAAAAAGCATTCAAAAGTCTTAATTTAAAAAACACTGAAGACTTATGGGGGATTTCCGTTAAGGTTCTTGAAGGTATCATTGACACAATTGCCCCTGTCCTAACAGGTATATTTAATCAATGTTTAGACAGCGGTACGTTTCCTGACTTAATGAAACATAGTAAAGTAGTACCAGTTTTTAAATCGGGTAGTAAGAGTGATCCCTCAAATTATAGACCTATATCTGTGCTTCCAGCAATGAGCAAAATTTATGAAAAAGTCATGCTAGACCAGATGTTGTCACATTTTAACTCAAATGGGATTTTACATAGTCGACAGTTTGGTTTCACGAAAGGTAGGTCGACGACTGACGCGGGAGTAAAACTCGTCAGTCACATTTTGGAATCCTGGGAGAAGTCCCAGGATGCAATTGGCATTTTCTGTGACCTCTCAAAAGCGTTGAACTGCGTTGACCACAACACACTCATCTGTAAATTACACCACTACGGAATTCGTGGACGAGCTGCTGATCTTGTACTTTCCTATTTATCAAACAGGCAGCAAAAAGTAAATGTTAACGGGGCAACGTCCTCGGGGTCTCTAGTTAAGATGGGCGTGCCTCAAGGTTCAATTCTTGGCCCTTTTTTATTTCTAGTTTATATTAATGACCTTCCTTACCTAATGGCAAACTTCTCGGATATAATTTTATTCGCTGATGACACCTCTCTTATTTTTAGAATAGATAGAAAAGATACGGATGTCTTACATGTCAACGATAGTCTAGCTGTTCTCTCGAAATGGTTTGCGGCTAATAATCTTTTACTCAATGCGAACAAAACTAAATGTCTTAAGTTCTCATTACCAAATGTACCCCAAGTAGGGCTAACTTTAAAACTTGATGGCAAGAAACTAGATGCTATTTCGGAAACTGTATTTCTAGGAATTACTTTAGATTCAAAATTGCAATGGGGTGCCCACATTAGAGCTCTCTCAAGTAGATTAAGTTCAGCTGCTTACGCAGTAAGAAAAATAAGGCAGTTGACTGATGTAGCCACAGCTAGGTTAGTATACTTTGCTTATTTTCACAGTATTATGTCTTATGGCGTTCTGCTGTGGGGATCGGCAGCTGACGTAGATTCAGTTTTCATTTTACAAAAGAGGGCAATCCGCGCTATCTATAAAATGGGGCCTCGCGAGTCTCTTAGAAACAAATTCAATGAAATTGATATACTAACTCTGCCTTCTCTTTATATCCTAGAAAATATCTTGTATGTTCGCAAAAACTTAGGTCTTTTCAAAAAAAGATGCGACTTCCATAATCTAAATACACGTAGTAAAGATGAAATCGTGATTCCAAAATTTAGATTAACTAAAACTAGCAAGTCATTTCTAATAAACAGTATCCGCTTCTATAACAAGTTGCCAAAGTCGGTTACAGAACTTAGCGATGGAAAGTTTAAAACTCACATCAAACGTGTCCTTATCAAAAAAGCATATTATAAGATAAAAGACTACGTTGAAGACAGGGAAGTTTGGCATTAATTCCTTCTGCACATGTGGCTTCCCTGGTACCTCATTAACAGCATAACTTTGTGAGAGTCTATTAACTGCTTCCAAATTACAATGTTAATTTTTAATATTTTTATTTTTTACACTTTCTGACATATTCTCGTCATTTTTGACATTATACATCGCTTCAAATAGCACCTATTTATTAGTGATTCTCATGGAAATCATGTCACTTTGTATAAATAGGTTGATCTTACTAATGTAGATTCTTTTACATATTGTGAATGGGAAAACATTGTAGGCCTTACAGATTAGATTTATAGACGATTTTCTATTCTTTATTTTCATTCCTCTAAGTACTTGGTACTTATTGACAGGCCTGCACTGTCCTCCCATACCTATAATTTTTACTGTAATTTGAAAACATTGTAAAACCCAATTATTTTTAAAAGAGTAACCGTGGAGTTTCTTGCCGGCTCTTCTCCATAGGAAGCGACAAATTGGAACCGTGCACCTAGCTTCTGACGTTTCATAAGTGCCCTTGCAGGTTTATGTGAAATAAAATATTTTGATTTTGATTTTGATTTTGAACGAAACGACAATGTTCAAACGCAAGAATATCACCAGATTGAGATATTATAAAATCAATGTTAATAATGTAATAAAAGAAAATAATAATAATAATAGTTTTGGTGACCTTTTCGGGGAAACTGAAGGTTTCGTCTGTGCAATTATGGATGAAGTTATCCTGACGAATAACTACCGGAGACATATTATGAAGGACGGGACGGTTGATGTGTGTCGGGCATGTCACCATCCAGGTGAGTCCATCAGACATATTATCTCTGGTTGTTCTCGGCTGGCTAACGGCGAGTACTTGCACAGACATAACCAAGTAGCCAGGATTATTCACCAGCAACTTGCTTTGCAATATAAACTTGTGGATTCTGAGGTACCGTATTACAAGTATGTGCCCGACCCAGTTCTTGAAAATGACCATGTCACGTTGTACTGGGACCGGTCTATCATTACTGACAGGACTATTGTAGCCAATAAGCCTGATATAGTGGTGATAGATCGGTTAGCGCGCCGCACAATGATAGTCGATGTTACCATTCCGCATGACGGGAACCTCGTGAAAGCTGAGAAAGAGAAACAGATTAAGTATCTCGACTTAGCACACGAGGTTGTTGACATGTGGAATGTGAACTCGGCTGTAATTGTGCCGATTGTCGTATCAGCCAATGGACTGATGGCCGAAAGCCTCGATCAACATCTCTCGAGGCTCTCGTTAGGCGGTTGGATCAAAGGCCTGATCCAGAAGGCAGTACTCCTCGATACGGCTCGCATCGTGAGGAGGTTCCTGTCTCTGGAGCCCTAACCACCGGTAGCTTGGACCCTGCTCCCGTTACCGGCGGACCGCTATTTTTTATATTTTTAAATGTTTTTTTTTTAAAGTTACTTTTATAAAAATATTTAAAATGTAATAAAATAAGATATAAAATTGAATAAACGAATAATAATTTATTTTATAACAAATGTGGGTACAACTTATCTATCATAAACAAAAACACAATGTACCTACATAGATTCGGGTATTAAAAAGATAGAGTAAACGACGATGTCTGTACTAGTATTAACTGTGTGACAGACACCGGCGCCTTCCTCCTACAACCTTAAGGTGAACCTAGTCCACATTTTTCCCATACAAACTTCGGGAGTGTAGTATTCCACTGTTCGACAATATACATCAAAAATTTTACATGGTATGGTTTTGTCTCAATAATAGTATTGTCTGTATACGGAAACAGAATACTAAAATAAAAAGCCATTAAAAAGTTAGGAGCCAACAAAGATTCGTTTTTCTTGCTAATTTAACCTAACTTTGGGCGTGTTTAAGTAATAAAGAAAGTGTAAAATCTGAAAAACCAAGTCGATACCGACAAAGCTCAAATATCGAAAAGTTTAATAAACTTTATTGGTCATTGATTTATGCAGTGATT
The DNA here is from genome assembly GCA_949091785.1 of Polymixis lichenea. Taxonomy (NCBI): domain Eukaryota; kingdom Metazoa; phylum Arthropoda; class Insecta; order Lepidoptera; family Noctuidae; genus Polymixis; species Polymixis lichenea. Next base: position 16,928,176 of record OX420945.1, on the reverse strand, counting down.
TTTTCATAAAACCCGATCTTCCGAAGGACTGTTATAAATTTTTTACGCGCCTGTTATACTATAAATGAACCTGCATCTCACTCAATAATATTGTGCGTGTAGACTAGCTTCTAACTGCTCATTACTGATAAAACCTCTGTCGGACACGATGCCTGGTGAGACAGCGTGCTTTTTAGCCAGGCCCATCAGTGAGTTCGAGCCCGCGACTAGGTTCCCCTTAAGTAACAAGCTTAACCGAGACATGATGTTTTCATATACCTAGTAGGTAATATTGCAATTATACTTATATTTCTGGTAGGTACAAATTAATTAACACTCATTTAAGTTTAGATACCTATTAGAATACAAATTTAATTTAATTGATTATAATTTAGATTGAAAATAATTTATTTATTTTAATGTTATCCTACCGGCTAATCTAAATGAAACACGAACGATTTGCACAAGTTAGACGCCAAGCGGAGTGGAGACCGTTCTACCAAGACACTTTAACCACGATTTAAACTCACGTAAGCATACGGTGGCTTCGGTTTGGTAGGTAGATACTTATTGAAGTTGGTGCCTTCATGAAATCGTGTATAAATTCCGTGCATGCTTCACTATGATGCTTGGATTTCAGCGCACGACGCTCGCCCCGAAAGGACGTGTTGAAGACCTCCTGCTTGCTGCGTGACTCGCCCTTTCGCCAGTCAAGACTCGCTGCGCCACGCAGTGATCATCGGTAGCCGCCCCGGCTACGATTAAATTAATTAGTGAATTTACTTCACTAATTAATTACAATCAAAAACTGTCTTTTTCAAGACATCCTATTTCTTAATTGGAGAAGCTTCGTGTAAATTCATTTGGCCCTCTCCGGGTAAAATCCACAAGTTTTCGTGGTCCTCGGTTGAAACCTCACGGTGTCAACGAATCCGAGGGGGTGTTGACCCGACTCACCTGCCGAACCCCTTCAGGGCCGGCATCAATCGGACGGGTCCCAGACCACCGGCCTTGGGGGTTCTCCTAGTCGGTACTGGTGACAGTTTTGCCTCCACAGCAACACACCTAGTGCCTTTGGGGTGTGTCTACACCCCTCGCACTAGACTGACAAGGCCCTGTTGCACATTAAGACTGGCAACAGGTTTACAAGCTTAGGGCTCACCAATAGGTACACACCTCCCTACCTACACCCGGCAGGGAGGGATACACATCCCCGGGCTTTCCTCCCGGGGAAGTAGAAGTTAGGTTTTGTTAGGAGTTTAGGGACTTAGGCCGCTCCCTATAAGCACAAAGTAGGTTCCCTCTTCAACCATGGTAGTCTCAAAGCCGGCCTCTTTAGCCGACCTGTGATGCCTACTCTCCCACAATTTCGCACAAGAGTTAGGTAGCATTTTGAAAGCTGCCGTGCACTCTTTATTCCCCGCAACCGTTCCCGCAAGTATTCCCGCGTCTATTCCCGCGATACCTCCCGCGACCGTTCCCGCGATCTCTCCCGAGACTGTTACCGCGACCGCCCCCGCGACTGCGCCCAGAGCCATCTTGGTTCAGTTCTGCGATCCTCCGGCTTCCCCGGCTTGCCCGCCCTTCCCGACTTCTTCGGAAGAGCCGTGCGAGGAAATGGACACTAAAGACATTCCTTCTAATACCGACACGCTAACCGGTGCCTCAGCCGCTTCCGACTCTTCTCCCTCTTCCAACGAAGAGAGTGACTTCACTTCCGTCGAAGGGAAGGGGAAGAAGAGGAAGAAGAAGAAGTGCGGAATCACACAAGCCGCCAAGATCGCGCTTACGGACGTCTCAGCGTGCCTTCTCTCGCGCGCCCCCACCCCGCCGCCGTCGACCTCCGCCGCGGCCCTCACCCCGATCGCGTCCGCGTCCGCGCCCGCACCCACCGCCGAGCCCCGCACCGCTGCGGGGAAAAAGGTGCCCCCGCCGCCCCCTGTGTTCATTCAGGACAAGGGGAAGTGGACAGATGTGTCCAAATGGTGTGCCGAGGCTCGCATAGCCTACACCAGCGCCCGAACAACCCTACAAGGGATTAAGGTGTCCGTCCCCACGTCGCGCGATTACCAGGACCTCACCAAAATGCTCCGCTACGCAGGTGTATCGCTCCACACCTACGCGCTACCGGAAGACCGTCAAATAAGAGTAGTCATAAAGCGAATTCTGATGGAGATCGGTCGTACCGAGGAAATCAAGGCCGACCTTGAGGTCCAGGGAGTCCCAGTATTAGAGGTGCACAGCATGCACCGTGCCCATCGCCGAGTACCATTTGACATGGTACTAGTAGTCTGCCCTCCTTCTCTGAAGGTCATAACCCGATATTCCAGATAAAAACGGTTTGCCATTTATCTGGGATCAAAATTGAAAAACCCCGTAAATCTGGCATAATCGGTCAATGCCACCGTTGCCAACTTTACGGCCAGGCGCAATCGCACTGTAACGCGAAACCTAGGTGCGTCAAGTGCCTAGGCGACCACGGCACAGCCGACTGTGCCCGGCCAAACGACCGTGCCCTGTGCACAGAGCCTCCGAGTTGCGTACTATGCGGTGAAACCAGTCACCCAGCCAATTACAGAGGGTGCTCGAAAGCACCCAAATCCACTTCTCCTAGGCTGGCGAAGCGTGCAGACGCCCGCCACCAAAGGGAAGCCCTGACTGCGAAACTCCCGGATCGTCTCAGCCCTCAACGGCCGAGTCTGTGGAACTACTTGAACCACCAGCAGGCATTCCCTGTAGTGGGCTCAAGTAGACCCATCCCCGCTCCCATTCCTCTGCTCGTGGACCCGCGTACCGGCGCACCTGCGCTTTCTAACCCGTCCCCCTACACCCTCGCGCCCATCGCGTCCGCCGTCGCCGCGCCCGCCACCGTCGCACCCCCTGCCGTCGCGCCCCCCGCAGCCCGCGTCGCACCCAGCTGCGCTCTCCGCAGCCGCAGCTCCCATTAAAACTGGTCCCGTAACCATGAACCCAGTTGACGTGTATAATACACTCAATACCTCTTAACGTTCTTCACCCCTCGTGCCTTCCGTATGGCACAGGAGATTGACGCAGCCACTAGGGCTGGCAATTTCCTTCAAGTCTACCAAATCTATAATGCGTACCCGGACATTACGCAGTCCCTGTGTCCTGATCAACAATCAACCCCAAATCGCGAAAACATAATGTATAACACCATAGTCTTGCGTTTCAAACCCAGATCCCTAAAGTTAGGTAGGTACCTTTAACGCCAACCGTTTACTAACCCAACGTGATGAGATCACCGCGTTCCTCCGCGACCATCAACTTGACATATTATTAGTACAAGAGTCATAGTCGCGACCCGAAAATTGCAAACTATCGCATAGTGCGCAATGACAGGTCGCGTTGTCATCGGGGTGGAACACTCATATACTATAAAAAATCATTACATTTATGGATCCCCCCACCCTTGCCCGGATAGAAGTTTCAGTCTGCCGACTGCCGACGGGCCACCAACCCGTCACGCTGGTTTCAACCTATATTCCTCTCAATGCCAACGCAGAGGACTTCCTACCGATCGCCGATGACCTCTCCGCCCTGCTAGGCATGAGTGACTCTGTTATCATAGCAGGCGATTTCAATGCAAAACAGCCCGCATGGAATAGTTTCAGGACAACGACTAGAGGAAGATGTTTGTTCAACCTCTGCTCCTCACTAGTCTTTGACGTCGTCGCTTCGATGACGCCAACTCACTTTCCCCACGATGTAAATCACAGGCCCGATGTACTCGACATTGCCATTCTGAAGCCAATCAGCTTAAGGTTGAATTCCATAGAAGCAATAAACGAGCTCACCTCTCACCATCGTCCGGTTGTCATGCATCTGGCCCCTCGCACGGGTCTCCCAGATACTGACCAACCCTCTCTCACCAAAGTGGTAACGGACTGGAGGCGAGTAAGCGATTCGCTGAAAACCCATCCCCCCACTTAGATTCCATACCCGATCACTTCGACTCTATCGCCGACACAACGGCCGCGATCGACTCATTCACGGGTCACGTACAATCTGTCCTGAACGACTGTTCAAGAGAAATTCCTGAGGTGGAAGACACCGATGGAAGTTGCCCCACGATGTACGCGAACTGCTAAATGAGAAGAACGCGGCTGTTCGTGCCTACAGCAACTTTCCCTCCCCGGGAACAAGGCTCACATGCGCTATTTACAGAGATCTGTAAAGACACGCATGCAAGAGCTTCGTGACACTGGCTGGGATAAGATGTTGAGCGAATTAGAGCCTACCCAACTAGCCATCTGGCAACTTCAGAGGAATCTCAAATCCTGAGAAGTTGCCTCCATGCCTCCCCTGACCCGGCCCGACGGCACAGTCGCGTTCGACGACATCGACAAGGCCGCATGCCTTGCCGAGAGCCTCGAAGCTCAGTGCACGCCCAGTTCCCTACCAGTAGACCAGGCACACCTCGCTGAGGTGGATGCCGAAGTCGAACGTAGGAGCTCCCTCCCACCCGTCGAAAACCCTGATGATCATTGGATCATCAGGGTTTCTTCGTCCAGGGTGACGAGAGGTAATGACCTCTCGTCACCCTGGACGAAGTTCACGAGATTATCAAAGGTCTGAAACCCCGCAAGGCCCCCGGCGCTGACGGTATCACCAATAGGGTGCTCCAGATGCTGCCCGCCCACCTGATCATGCTTGACCACCATCTTCAATGGCGCCTTGAGCAATAACGTCTTCCCGTAGGCATGGAAGCAAGCCACGGTCATCGGTATCCCCAAACTTGGCAAGCCCAAGACCGAGCCCACGAGCTACTGCCTCATTAGTTGACTGAATACTCTAGGTAAGATCTACGAGCGGCTTATTTATAAGCGCCCCAGACACTTTGCCGAGACGAAAGGCCTCATACTCAACGAGCAGTTCGGGTTCAGAACCCAACACTCTTGTGTGCAACAGGTCCACTGCATCGTACAAGATATAAACGCTGGTTTCCAGCGTGGTACTATGACTGGTGCAGTATTCTTCGACATAGCGAAAGCTTTCGACAAAGTCTGGCACAACGGCTTATTATATAAGCTGTACAAAGTCGGTGTGCCGGACCGTCTCGTGCTCATCTTACGAGACTTTTTGTCGAATTGCACCTTTCGCTATCGCATCGAGGAAGCGATCACGTCCCCCCACCCCATTCGCGCCGGCGTCCCTCAGGGCGCCGTGCTGTCCCCTCTCATATTTACGCTATTCACTAGCGATATCCCAAAAAGTAGACTGGTAAAGTTGGCACTGTTCGCAGACGACACAGACATCTATTACTCCGGGAAAAGTCAGGACGCGATAGCCTCCAAGCTCCAGACCGCAGTCAACGTTCTTGGCGCGTGGTTTAGAAAATCCGGATAAAAAAGGAGTTCTAATTTCAAAATCGAGACATAAACCTGACCCCCCCCCCCCCCCCGGCCCATCTCCATGTTTGGCAAGCTTATCCCTTGGGAGAAGATAGCTAGATATCTAGTAGTAATTATGGATCAGCACCTCTCCTTCTCTGAGCACATCAGGAAGGCGCGCTCACGCGCTCCCTTCGCTCTAGGAAGGTTGCATTCTGTTCTAAATGCACGTAGCAAATTCTCACTTATGTGCAAGATGCGTGTATATACATGTCGTGAATTAGGCCAATCATGACTTCTGCAAGTGCAGTCTTTGCACACACAAAGCCCCGATTCATCCATAGGATGCAGACGTTACAAAACCGTTTCCTTCGCCAAGCCACAGGCTCCCCATGGTACGTTAGGAATGAGATCCTCCATCTCGACCTAAAAGTCCCCACTATAGCTCAGTTTCGTAAACGCATTTCAAAGCGTTTCTTCGATTCAACCGCGTAACACCGCAATCCATGATTGTGAAGGCCGCTAGTTATGTCCCCAGTAGAATCAGTAGAAACCGCCGGCCGAGACATGTTCTTTCCGATCCTGACGACCCACAGTGGAACGAATGTATGGGAGCGGTTGGACGTAGACATGTCCGAAAAATAAGAGTAAAATTATGACAAACTAATGATGCCATCTTATTCGATTACTTAATGCCTTCATAAATTGTGGTGATGAATTTCTTCATAACTCCCATATTTCGGGAGTAATTTGAGAAAATGTGAAATTTTACTATGAAAATGAGTGTATCGAGCTCTCTCCCTCCTGATTCCGGGCTTGTTTCAAGTAGCGGTCTCTAATATCGTAATGCTATTACTAAGAGCTATATTTAATACTAAGACACATAGTGCGCCAAATGTGCACTTTCTGGGATAAAAGGAAATGAAAATTTAAAAAAAAAAACGTTTTTTCCCCATTTGTATTTACTTTAAACCGCAGACAGACTTATTAAGAGGTCTATAAATATATTATATATATATACAGAAATATATATTAACAAAAATATTCACAAGAACTGATGAGAGTATGACTTTTAAGTAAGTTGATAATAAATTACCTAGTTTCATTAAAAGTACAATAAATAATTAAGATGTAAGCTCTAATTTACTAAGTTACACATTTTAAAACAATAACATCATTTAATTATCTTCGTCATCATCATCATCATCAATTAATTCAAATTCAGAATCGATGTCCGCTAAATCATTTATGTTAACAAATTCGATATCACTTTTCTCAGAATCCGTAAGCTCATAAAATTCCTTAAAAGAAGATTTTTTTACAAACTTATTTCCTTTTGGACGGATACTTGTAACAAGTGGATCAGAAGACAGTAAAAGATTGTGCATAATATCTTCATTGCATGAGATACTGCTATGCTTTCGAGAATGCCCCTCTCTATATTTTCTAAAATCTTTATTTCTAGCCTCAGATGCCTCTTCGGATAGAAAACCAATGGGCACAATTGACATGTTCTGAACTATGTCTGGCCCATGCATTAAAATTTTATGAAGTGAAGAAGGCATATAATACCATGGGTATAACTCCACGTAAAGCTTAGCAGTATCAAAGCAGAACTCTCGGAATTTAGTTACGTTGATCTTCTCTCCTGATGAAATACACTGCAAGATCACACAGATTTTTCTTAAAAGCATAGCATCTATTCCGGTCAGTTCAGCAGATTTAGTGTAGTTTTCAAAAAATCTCCTTGCCGAGTTGCCATTGTTGGTGGATCCACTGCCTTGTTTCACAACATCGAGAAGTAAGCCCGTTTCTCTTCTTACAGCCTCTTGAACTCTTTTCTTCCTGTCATCAACTTGCCTTTTTGCTATATCACCCCTTACTTGCCATGATTTTATGTCTAATTTGTAGGAAATGTGTAATAAGCATTCCATTGAGCGAATCCAAGCGTGAAGGGTGCTTAAGCTATATTTATACATGTCCTCGTTTGCGTGTTTATCTTTGATTAACTCTAAATTATTCATTTCTTTAGGACAAGCCTTGCATATGTCACACACTGAAGCTGCTGTATTGGATATAATGGAATGAATTTTACCATCAATCATTGTCAACAGCAGTTGGTGTTTGACACTAATTCCATCAGTGATGGTGGATGGAGTTAAGGCTTCAATCTCTGCTTCGATTTCAGCCATCTCTCTCTGCACATTTTCTTTGGTTTCCTTTATAAACTTAAACAATATTGGCCGGCAAAATGAAGTGGAAGATGGTCGCTCGTTTTCCCAAATTGTTACACCTTTTGAGACGAGCCGCAGTGGTACAAGACTAATCATAAAATTACTAGCAAGATCGATTTGCTCATCTTCACTCGTCCTTTGATGATAAATGCTTTGGCTAGATGATCCGTCAAAACCCCATTTGCTGGTCAATACGAGCTGTTGATTGGGATCAACAGGGGTTTCTAACGACCTAATAAGTCTTCTTGAGGTTAAATCCATCAAGGCTTGTAATTTGATTTTTGCAGAGCTCTCTGTAACTGTGAGATCTTCTTTGGCCGGATAGCACTTAATTTTTTCTTTAACCAACATGTAGTAACTCGGGTATTGAAGAGCTCCTTCTTGAGTGTTGAAATCCCGAAGAGTGTTATAGCGCCATTTCGATAAGTTCATCGATACATAAAGAGCCAATGCCTTCAAAGGGGATATTTCCCGTACCTGAATTGATTTACCTTCAATGAAGGCTTTGATTTTTGAGGCCTCTTCTGGATTCTCCGTCAAGTATTTCATAACATAAGCTGTATCGCTTTGTCCTGCCTTTTGAAGCGCCCTTTCGGCCGAAAACATAATTTCAGCGCTGCTACTGCTGCATGAAAGACTATCTTCAGTGCGTCTTCTTTTTTGCCGGTTACTAAGGTCCTCAAAAGATTTACGAGGACTAGGATGTGTACAAGTTGAAGCATCAGATTTAGCAGGAGAAATTATGGGCTCGATGACGTCACTTATATTTTCTGTAGAAGGTTCCATATTTTCATTCTGTAATTCCGGCCATTGAATTGCAGCCTGTAGCCAAATCTCATGTTTCTTCCGAAACTTATCTGTGCTTCTTCCAGACTGTGTCCATTTTGCATAAATGCGGTAGCAAAATCGACGACACCAGTCTTTTAAACTTGTTTCAGCACTTTCACATAACTGAACACAACTGTTATCTTTTAAAACACTGAACAAATAGTTAAAGTCGCGTAAATCTTTATGTGCGCGTGCGCATAAAGCAACGTGAATATCAAGATTTGTATTAAAATTTGGAAAATACATTGCGAGATTAGCTTGGATACAACGAGGTGTAAATCAACACTGATTTTAAAGTTACTAATAGTGACCTATTTATATAAAATCCAGGTATCCCAGGTATCCTTTGTTAAATATTGCAAGGTAATTAGTTATTGTGATAATTAGTAAATGATGCATGCTAAATTAGTGTATTAAGAGCCATTTAGTAATTAAATAATAGCAATGTTCTTATCAGTAATCATTAGTGCATCAGTTTTATATGTAAACCTTAAGTCCCTAATTATATATCCTAATTAGCTTATATCTTCTCTAATTGGCTGCTCAGAAATGTTATTGTAATAAGGTAAACCTTTAGAAAAACGGTTTTAATCAACAAAATAAACAAAAAATAAAAAAATTGTGTTATAAAATAAACATCACTCTTTATCCCAGAAAGTGCACATTTGGCGCACTATGTGTCTTAGTATTAAATATAGCTCTTAGTATTAGCATTATGATATTAGAGACCGCTACTTGAAACAAGCCCGGAATCAGGAGGGAGAGAGCTCGATACACTCATTTTCATAGTAAAATTTCACATTTTCTCAAATTACTCCCGAAATATGGGAGTTATGAAGAAATTCATCACCACAAGTTATGAAGGCATTAAGTAATCGAATAAGATGGCATCATTAGTTTGGCATAATTTTACTCTTTTTTTTCGGACATGTCTACGTCCAACCGCTCCCATACATTCGTTCCACTGTGCGACCCCATTACTCTCCTTCAAGAAAGCAGTAGGGCCACCAGTACAGCACACAAACACAGACCTTCCTTCCGACCTCGCCATCGAGGTCCTCGCGCCCCGCGAAAACCCCGAGTTAACGAAATGCCCCCCAACCGTCCCTTGCCCGCCCGCGCCAAAGCTGAGCAAGTAGAGTTAAAATCCCCTATTGAAAATAATAAAGAAACTGTTTTAATCCAGCCTGTCCCCACTTGCTGCCCTCCCCCCACCAGTGACGCCGTGAGCCGAGGCCCGTACCCCGCAGGGGGTGCCCTCAGCGTGCAGTTGCTTTAGTTTAAGTAGGTTTTGTAAATCCTGGCTGGAGGCCCTTAGTCTAAATACTAAAAGTTTCCATAGGAAAGCCCGGTTGAGCAGTTACGGCCTCTCAAGGTCAACTGCGAGATGTAATTTCTCAAAAAAAAACTATGATGCTTATGAACTGTATATAAGTGTTTTGAAAATTGCTGAGTATAAGGTAGGTAAATAGCACGATCTAGTACTAGGTAAGTTTGGTAGACAAGCTAGGCATGTTGAAGTTAGTAAGACTGGCCCATTTTGTATGGTACCCATATTGTTTTCGATTTTAGAGCCAACAAAAACATTTCTATTCTTATTTTATTTTTGAAACAAAATTTCTCCAAATATAATATAATCCAAATATATTTAGAAATGACAAAATTAACTATTTCTATTTTTCTTAGCCTTCACTACACGTGGAACGGAACGTAGACACAGTTTGATGACAAGATGCGAGTCTATTTTATTTTCCAACAGGTACACTTTGTTTAATCTGTGACCCGTATTTACTTTACTACAAAGCTCAATTTTCTGATATCGAACACAGAGTACCAACACAATTTTTATGTTGAGTAACTTGAAAATATTCCTGATTGCCGTCGTCGAACCCTTGATCCATTTCGTTTTATTTTAAATTAAAATTGTTTTATTAGTGCCTTTTGAGTTAAAATAGTGAATAGATGTTGTGAGTCAAAATTGGTGAAACATTTTCATAATGGAATATCATTATTCCGACCTTTCCGTGCCGACGGATCTGCTACCTGGTGGGTATTACATTTTCAATGGTATTCATTAAAATACAAAAGTATTTGTCGTAATAATGGATTAAATTGATTACTTTTGCCTTCAAGCATCCCTTGAGTGGTACATCGATTATAAGTTTTTCTGTTTTAACTTCTTTTCGGATCAGTAAACAACAGCTTTTTTCCGTAGAGATGGTACTGTTCTTTGCCGAAAGTTAGACTTAAAATTACTGTTTACAAATTCATTGTTTTGTCGGTACTGTTCTCGTGTTGTTTTACAATCAGTTGGCCTAATATTCGTTTTTACAGTAGACTGTTGAATCTGTGTTCTATCTATCATAGATGCTAGATTTTTTTGAGATAAGTTTTTATAGCAAGCAGGTAACAGAAAGCACAAGAGTGATATGGTGATAGCTGTTTATTAAAAAAATAAGTGGCATGCTAAGCTATTCAAGCCAACTTTCAATTCATAATTTCCAATGTATGTGTCTTTGTTTAGTATGTACCTATTGTAGTAGTACATCATATTGTTTTGTATTTGTAACATTTTAGAGGTTTGTGGGACAAAATATATGATAACATGAGATTTGTCCCAGACTTTTGAGTGTTTCCACATAAAGTAGAATTTCTTCTAGATTTTTTTTAAGTTGTAATACTACTTTGAGTATTTTAAATCCTCAAATACAGTAGAAGTAAAAACTTTACTCTTGAAATTTTATTGAAATTATTTATTTCAGACCAAGCACACAGTAATTATATAAATCCATATTATGTCAGTAGGTACCTAGATACTTATATCTATGTTAGTAAAATTTCGATAATTATTATTTTGGGACATGCATGAGTGACCAATGCCTCAGAATATGGCTGTCCACTCTACCCGACACCACACTCAGAAGAGTGTTGGTGCTACCCCTTACCTGAGACTACAGGGAGGGGAGGCCTTTCTTTGGCGAAGCACTGCCTGGAACCTGGAAGAAGAATTATTAGTAATTGAAAATATTGGTTGGACCATTCCAAATACAGCTAAATAAAAATAAATATTATTGTTTTTCTATCGTCAAAGTATCAAACAAATAAATAAATCATCTCAAGTTTTCAGTTTTCTATTATGAAGTTAATCAGCATTAATCAGTTTTATGATAATTTATTGTGTTTCATTATAAGTATGATAGATCTTCAGGAGTCACTGGTAAATCATTAGGAAACAGTAAAAGTTATTTACTCAGAATGAGTCCAGTAGCAATGTGCAATAATTATTTTAATAGGGTTGGCTATGTCAAAATTAATGAGATTTTATTTTTCACTTACATTGCTTTATGACCTTAAATAAACTCGGTGAAAAGCATAAGGTTATAAAAGACTCAAAATAAGCTGGCAGTTGTAAAGGAAAATAAGGAAACAAATATTCAAAGATAAAACTAGGAAATAATAATAATACAGGGTGGTAGGGAAATTGATGCTAATATGATTTTGAACCCTGCTGCGTTGAAATGTTTAATTGGTTATTTTAAAAAGAATAAGCTCTGCCATACATTATTACCATGTAGATATTGCACTTTTCTATGCAACAGCATTTTTTTTTGTGACCAACAAAAGATTTCTACGCTAGGAATCTAGAACCTGGATGCAACAAGCTGATGATGAACTTGATGTATTGTAAGAACTTTAGTCTTCTCTTCTTCAACGAGGTAAAGTTCAAATACTACATTCATCAGATTATAACTCTTAGGTCCGTCCACCACAGAATTTGCTCCGCCATATGTGGTGCCGAAACAATCAGCGGAGTATGAGTTGCGGACCAGTGTGCTGGTGGACGGTGGCGACAGGTTTGGGGTCTCTGCGGTGGTGTTTGACAAGTATGAGGAGCTAATATGGATGGGGAATCAAGGAGTAAGTGGATAAAGTTATTTAAAAATACAATCAGTAGCTTAAATCTATTTGAGACAAAATATAAATTTATAGTAATAGTATTAAATAAATAAATAAATGTCATTGGGTTTTGCGGCTAATGATGAATTATAGATGATGTTCAATAAAAATACAGCTGAATCTACAATCAAGATAGGAAGCCAAGCTTTTATTTCGCATGCAAGATGAGGATTGTGTTTATATCTTTGAATGAAAATTCTAAGAAAAAAAATACGAAACATCCGTATTTTTTTTCTTAGAATAGCTCTACTTTCAGATTTCAGTCTTACAATTTTGTTAGTCAAAACAGGTTGCAAAATATATTTAATTTCGCACAATATTTCTAGGGTCACGTAACATCCTACTATGGTCCAAGCATGCAAAAGTACACATCATTCCAAGTTCATGAATCTGAAGAAGTGAGGGATATCCTAACTGTTGAACAAGGCATTTTTATACTGACCAAAACGACTCTGCGCCATCAAATACGCCGAGGGATTCCGAAACGCACTTTCAAGTAAGTAATAAATTAGTAATGGCTTGGTGGGCATAAGCAGTGCAAGATATAAACATTTTTATGCCTTATTCTAAGCTATCAGGCCCTATCCTTGTTTTTATTTTGTGGTGGAAATCCTCATGGATGTCCTCTGCCTAGGGGTTGGCGGAGGGGTCTGTCAGACTCATACTGACTAAAACCACCCCGGTGTTCCGTCCTATATGTACGGGGGATCACGGAATCTGGTGTAATTTCAGTGTTCCCTGGCCAATAAGCTATCAGTCCCTATCCTTAACCAGCATTCTGTTGTGGGTTGGGACTTTTCATTCTATCGTCTTTTTTTTACACTGAAAGTAGGGCTCCCCTAAAATTATGTATAAGTACTTAACACTATCACCCCTGTAAAGTGCATAATACTGATCTATAACCAAATGTGTTGGTGATTGCAATAGATAGTATTGTATAGTTTCAAAAATTTAAATTAGAATGCTAAGATGGTTTGGTCATGTGGACATAATGAATGAAAGGCGACGAACAACAGGTATTTCCAAGGCAGATGTGAGTGGAAACACTGGAAGGGGATGGCTTAGGAGGACATTCGTGACCTTATTGGTAATGTACTTATTAAAGCTCAGGCGCGTAGTACTCGCAACCGGCGTGAGTGTATAACCAGGGTACTCTCTATGTCCGTCAACGAAGATACGGGCCCGTCCGAGACTAGTTCGAAACTTCGAAGTGAATCCTACACCCGATTACTTAACTTTTTTGGACGGGTGAAAACAGCGGCAGTAGAATAACTCTGAAATCGTAGTATCATTCATTCTTAGGTCGGGCCTCAAAGTTATTTAAAGTCCGTAGGACCTACGGACTTTAAATTTACTACGGCGATTCCTACTTCGTATTACCTATGGAGTAGGAATCGCCCGTAACCTCGGCTGAAACTACGGATTTCGTGTTTAGGGAGGGAGTACACCTCTAGTCCCCTTATTTAAAAACGTTGCATAAACTTAAGTAGTGATTAGCGGCTGTTTAACCATACAAATTTGACGTTTAAACATCTCTTTAACTTTAACCAACGTTTATAAATAAGAGGGTAGATGTTAAACGAAGCAAAGGGATCATGTCAGGATTGTAGCAGGTGGCATTCTGTTGTTTCTGCCTACATGTCTGCGCCCATGGAAGAAGGCATGAGTTTATGTATGTGAGACTTTCATTTTAAAGAACACAAAACTATTCTCAATAATCTTATTCTTTTTAGATCAGCCAATATGACAGACATGCAGTGTATCTTTCAAGTGAGTGCTAACAAGGTTATGATGGGTGGACATCAAAACAAGCTGATTGATCTGGACCTCAATAATATGGCTGAGACAGTTATTGTGAGTAATTTTTTAGCACACTAGCAGTTGTATCTATACTTCTATACAAATAAATAGAACAGCATACAAAACAACGTTCCGTCATCGTCGTATCAGCCGGTTTCGTGTAGTGCCGGACGTAAAATAATAGTACCATCCCATTTCTTCCCGTGGGTGTCGTAGAAGGCGACTAAGGGACTTACTAGATAATGGACAGCAGCGTTCGCTATGCATTTGACCACCATACTGCGATCGCCAACCCACCTGCCGAGCGTGGCGATCATGGCAAATCCCCTCCTTTCGGGGGAGTCTTATTTCCAGCAGTGGACGTTTTTCGGCTGAAATGATGATGAAGATATCAGTAATACCAGTCACTGATATGTACATATCAGTGACTGGTATTACTTATATCTTCGTCCGCGTAGATGTCGGAAAATGTATGTCCACGGGAAGGTACTACCAGGATTAAAAGTGCCGTATGTGTTAATCCAGGTTATAAAGTGCCTGTCTGCCTTTCAGCGAAATCTGTTCAGCCGTTTTTGCGCACATCCGGAACATACATCCAGAGAAACAGGCAAATGGACAAAAATTCTTCGTTACTATTTTATTTTACACAGAATAAAATGTTTAAACAGTATGGAAACTGTAACCATGAATTCAGTACCTACTACCCCCAAGCATGTACATTTTTTGTCGGTTGCAAAAAAGAACGTGTTCCATACATTTTGACCGCGTAGGTATTGCGCTTTTCTATGAAACAGCAGTTTTTTTTTGTATAACAGACGAAAAATTGCTACGTGATTTTTGAAATTTCCCTTAGTATTTTCTGTTTACAAATACCGTGGCTATAAGAGTAGGGGGAGACCACAGAAACGATGGATGGACTGTGAATGATGATATAGTTAGAAAGGGCTATGGTTAAATATGACAACTAATAGAGAAGTGGGGAAGAAAAAGACATGTTGCGCCGACCCCAAATAAATTGGGATATGGGCAGGAGAATGATGAAATACCCTGGTTAACCATACTTTTCTTTAAAAAATAATCTTTCTTTCCCAGCCCATAGAAGAAGAAGGATGCGCAGTTTTCCGCAGCGGCGGCGGTTCTTTAGTCGCATGCGGCAGTGCGAGCGGCATGGTCACGTTGCGGGACCTACGGACACCCAGCACAGCTAACCATACCTTCAGGGCACATTCCGCTTGTCTCTCAGATTTGGACATGCAAGGGGACTTGCTTATCACTTGCGGATTTACGCAATCGTATGTATCTTATCTTAGACTAGCTTTTGCCAGCGGCTACGGCAGCGTTAAACAATTTAGACAAAACCTTAACAAATTATACAGGATAAGTTTTCAACCAGTGCGCAAACTGTAACCATGAATTCAGCATATCGGTTATACAAAAAAAAATCAGCTGTTCCATACATTTTGACCGCGTAGGTTAGATATTGTACTTTTCTATGAAACAGCTGATTTTTTTGTATAACCGATGAAAAATTTCTGCGCTGGGGGCTCTAGAATGATATGCTGGATTCATGGTTACAGTTTGCGCACTGGTTAAAAAGTTATCCTGTACATCTAAACTTTCCTCATGTATCACTCTGTATGTTGCTAAAAACCGCATGAAAATCCGTACAGGAGTTTTCAGTTTATCGCGAACAGATGGACAGACGCGGCGGGGGACCTTCTTTTATAATATTATGGTGATATTGTTTTACAAACGTGATTAAACGCGCAATTTTAAGTTTGGTGCTATGCAATGTCACTTGGGTCACGTCTGGTGGACGCGACTTACGAGTTGTAATAATGCAATAGATGCCAAAAAGCGCATCATAGCATAATCTGTAGTGATCCCACTGTTAGGACACAGGGCTCGTCTCGGTGAGAGGGAGTGGGCCGTAATTAACCACGCGAGCCCAGTGCGTGTGAATTACGTACCAATAGATAAAGAGGTAATAAGTACCAACAGAGCATTGCACTCTGATATCGAAAATTTATCCATATTTTACTGAGGAAACCTGCCCAGAACTAAGTTACATGTTTTAAAAGAGTCCTTTAGAAGAACAATTCTCAATGGAAACCTAATCTGCTCATCAGGGGCTCGCTCTCAGTCTATTCAGCTTAATAATACAGATGGCTGGGATATCGACGCCCAAACTGAAATCTCGAATTCAGCACATGATTCTTATAGACCCCTACCCATAAATTTTTCGTCGTTTAAAAAAAAACCGCTGTAAAAGTGTAAACTTACGCAGTCAAAATTAACAGTAGAGCAATTTTTTTTGATTACCGACGAAAAAAGAACGCAGCAGGGTTCAGTCAGAATCATGTTATGTGGCCCTAGTGTGAGTTTCTTTTAACCATCTCGACTTAACCCATCGACTGCGCGGCGCTTAACGCGGTCGATGCGTCAAGTCGAGATGGTTAAAAGAAACTCACACTAGGGCTTCAGAATCCATCGATGTCGATTTCCCTGCCATATGCCTGCCATATGACCTTGCGTATATAGGATACAGAACTATATCTAAAAGCTATCGCACGTCGTCAGTGCGGGCGTGCCCGTTGCGGAGCCCTACGTGCTGGTGTGGGACGTGCGCTGCGTGCGCGCCACCCGCACGCCGGGCGAGGGCTCGTGGTCGCTGCCCACAGTGTCGCCGCCACTGTTGCTGCACTTCTTGCCTGCCTTCTCTGGAAGAGCGGTGGCGCTGTCTGGAGACGGCCATGTTGCGCTGCTGCATGTCAATGCGGATACTGAGGCTGAGCATTCTACGTTTCAGGTGAGGTTTATCGCTCATTGGCAAGAAGGTTGACATAGCAAAAAAATCTGAAATTTTGAGTTAAGTAGGTATACAGGTGTACGCAGCAAATTTCATTTTGCTACAAAAATGACATTATGCTAAGCCTAAAAATGAGGAAGAATAAGAATGAGAATAATTAAGTTGTAAAATAGGCATTTACTACTTACAAAGATCTTAAAAATAAGGTAGTGCGCTATGTTTTGACAATATCTCATACAAAACCATTAAATGAGAACTATTCAATTAAAATATATTTATAATTATTTGAGTACCTAATTGTGCATGCAAATTAAATCTAGCTAACAAGCTAAGACGCGTGTGTCGCGTTGTCGTTGGCGTCTGCGCTGCGCATACTTTCTAACAACGCTTCGCTGGACAAACGCTAATGTGAAGGGCCTCTAAAGCTAGATAGGTGTTGGACTTTGTTTCGTCACACTCTTACCGCTGGTTTTAAACTTTTTAATCATCGTACCCAATAATAGGGTATTTTACTCTACATGACAAAAAATCTAAAAATATATTATTAAGATAGCTTAGGCAAAATGCAGTCCCCGAGATGGCGGCGCGTAGTGTTCCACGCGCGCCTCTCTATGACGTAAGGGGGGAGTTTAACACCTCACTCCCCCCCTATCGCGAGGTGGCCCGCAGAGGCGGGCCGGCACTAGCCGGGGATCGCGGAAGTCACATCAGTTCCCGTGATCCCCGGTGCAAGTGAGAGACGGAACACCGGGGTGGTTTTAGTCAGTAAGAGTCTGACAAACCCCTCCGCCCTCCCCGGGGCGGAGGACATCCATGAGGATTTCCCCCCGTCATCAAAAAAAAAAAAGGCAAAATGCAGTCGGAAAATGTTAGTTTTCATGAAACAACAAAATAAATTTTTAAAATACAATTTAAAGATTTCAGTTTTTTTTATCTTTTTGAACACCATGAAATAGTAGCCGCCATGTTATTACGTCATACGGCTTGTCAACTGAGCAACTTTGTACTTTTATTATTTTCGTAACCAAAGTAATTTTTATTTAAATAATATTTTGCATTTAGAAACAGCAAACCAACGATAAGTAGAAAAATAACTATTTTTTTTTTCAAATTATAAACAAGTATCTTCTAAAATATCAGCGCATTTGTTTATATAGCAAACTGGCGTCATATCCACAAAGCCATATGGCGTCCACTGCGTCCAGCGTTTTCGTCAAATTACGCGCGAAATTCGAAAATTTAAAATTTTAATGCATTTTTATGGCACTAATCGATTAAATAAAAATGTTATTTTTTTGTGGTTAATTAGCACTCTAGAATCAAAATAACACACTTTACAAAAACGGGTGTAATACCCTATTGCTCTTTTTGAATTGTGTCAAGCTTGTCACAAATGAACTGTATGTTGACTGGATAATATGGTTTTGCCTATACTAAGTTTCGAATCTATAATATCTATCTCTATGTGTAGAATATCTTTTCTTGCAACAGTGTACAAAAAGATTCTAAAGTTGATTTGCGCATAGAACAGGTCGCAGTTTCACTAAGATTTTGTTGGAGTTAAGGTATTTGTAAAACTCTCTCAACTTTAATATACTATGCTAAATGAAAAATCCTATTACAGAACAACGCTGACTGGACAGGAGGTCTACTCAAATCTGTATGGTTCTTTCCTCATAAGGCCATTTCAATCACATAAATCTACATCGTCTTTACATGATGTGACAAAGATATGTCTGGACTTGAAAAGAGACTGACTTCTGAATTTGTTCCGGTCTTTCTTCTCAGAATAGTCAGATAGGAAATGCCGACCTCGTCTAGTTATTAAAACATGATTAACTTCTAAAAGTGTTTGTGCAAACCCACATAAAGAAATAAAATAATGTATTATTTAAAAATCGTAAACAGCAATGTCTTTCAATGTACAGCGTGAATTTTACAAAATTCTAGTCTTTTGTCGTACCTGAAACCATTTTGCACCTGGGTTTACGTAATATTTCACCTTTTACAGCTATCTTTACAATATTTTCAGGTGGAGACGCACAGTTCTTTATGCAGTGTAATGGACGTGGCAGCCACTAGCCAGGCGTTAGCGTTCGGTGATCAAGCGGGACATCTGCACTTGTTCTCACCACAGCACAACCATGAACCGGTCTTCAATAACTTTTCAAGGTATTTATTATCTTTTTTAGGTCAAAAGACAGTTAAGTATAGTCAGGGAACTACCAAAATTGAAATAAGAAAAAGGTTAAAAGAAGACGAATAAGTTTTTATAATGACCATACTTGAAAGAATTCCGATTACATTTTGTAATTAATACTAAATACGAGAATCCTCTAGCTTATTAATTCTTGTTTACACAAGTTAACTTTTAGAGACCCGCGGCTTAACAGCCAGAATCATAATAAATGCGACAAGATACTTTGTGATTATGAGCTGCTAAAATGTTTGGTACTTTGTTTCTAGAGCTACAGAGTTCGCGGACCAAGTAGTGTCCCTGCCGTTCGTCCCGTTCACCGACAAAACGTTCCAGTTCGGCTCAGTTCCGCTGCCGCCGCTGGCGTCTGGCACCAAGTGGTTCAACGAACTACCTGAGTCGTTCTACAAGAGGAAATACAGGTATATATTATACTTATACTACTTATTTTTTTTAATACCAACTTTCGTGGCTAAGAAAAGAAAGAAAAAGTATTTATTTGGACTCCCTCGGGTAGAACACAAGACTAAAACATTAGTTACTAGCTGCGTCCCTCGGTTTATTAAAAAGTATCTTATGTCCTCATTCAGGTCATGATGTACCTATTTGCCAAATTTTATCCAAATCCGTTCAACCGTTTTAGCTTGAAAGCGTAACAAACAAACATACAAAAAATCAAATCTTTTTTATCATTATTGGATTAGAAATATTGGTTTAGTAGATGAATAATAATTCTCGATGGTAAATGTTAAAGTTAATCATCAATATTAGTGAGTCTCACAATGTAGACTCCTATGCAAATTATTGTTTCTTTTAAAATACACTTAGTGATTACTGAATTTTGTTATAGGGAGAAGAATGGTCGTTTGTGACCCAGGCCTGACACCAAAGAGACATGCCCCAGTTTCTTGATTATATTCGGTGTAGCAATAATAATATTATGTATATCCAATTAATTAATTATCAATTTTAAATATTAAATATTAATCATCCCGCTCTGGGATTACGTATTATGCCATTGAGAATTAGTTTTTAAGAATGTCAATAAAAACATTTTATCTAAGTACAATATGTTATTTTTTTTATCATCAAACCCTACCCTCGATACGAAGTGCAATAAATAGCACTATCAGGACGTTTGAGCCCAAATCTAAATGGCGGTATCAGTACAAGTCGGCGAAAATTTACTTTTTCATATTGTGCCGAACAAAAAACAAAGCAAATATTAATATGTTAGCCACTGATCTATCTTGATGATCTATGATCTGAATTAGCTGACTGAAACTACATCATTTAGTTAGACTTAATATAACAAAAAAACTGGCATAATGTCTCTTTCGTGTCGGGCCTGAGTAAATTTTGTATGGGCCGTGACCATTCTTCTTTTTACAATATACTGTTGGAAAAATTGGCTACAGTTCAGCCGTCACGAGGATGCGTCCCTGACACCTGTCAGTGCGGAAATTCTATTCTTCTTTATATATCAATACAGGATAAAACTTTAACCAGGGCGCAAACTGAAACCACGAATTCAGCATATTTATGTTCGCATCACTCGACGTAATGTATGGATCAGCTCACTTTTATTTCACGATTTCAGGGTTGATCCTATAGTAAAAGATGTTCATAGTAATGAGTACAATGACCTTTTTAAAGGATTAAAACGATAAAAAATAGCTATGTATAAGAAAGCGAAAGGTCACACATTCATTCGCTCACTGAATAAACACGAATTCTCAAAAAATACTCGACCTACGAAGATGAAATTTGGCACAGAGGTAGATTATGAGTAGGAGAGGTCAGCTTAGAAAGGATTTTAGGAAACTGCCCCCTTAAAGGGGTGTAATATAGGGTGGTAGTTTGTATGAACATTTTTATTCCTTGGGCCAGAGAAGCGTGTTCCAGATAATTTTCACACTAACGCGGGCAGCAGCTTGTTATACATAACTCTAACTCCTAAACAGCTGGACCGATTTTGATGGGTGGGTCCCTGGATTGTTTAGATTCACAATTGGATCCAGTAGGTGGCGCTGTTCGGGCAGGACATGACACCGTCTGCCAGGTCCGCTAGTAACTAATAAAGATCAAATTCGCAAAACACTTATTCGTTTAGATGAAAGTGACAGGTGTCAAGAACGCATTTTCTCGACGGCCGACTGTAAGTTAACGCCATTCAATGTTAATCAATAGAAACTTTAGTATTGTTACAATATCTCATTACGCAGGAAAGCAAAACCGATCGACCCCGAAGTACTGAAATCTATGAAAATGCAGGGCCCTATTGGATACGCACCGAACCCTAGAACATTTAAGAGAAATCAGGTATACAATAAAAATATCCACCTTGTTATTTTATCTAAGTCATTGCCAACATCCATATATAAACTTGCGCCTTTTGCGCCATGGGTGTAGGCAGAAATCATCATTGCAAACATTTTGAATGAAAATGACACTTCGAAAAGGCGTCATGCGCGTGAAAGTGAAATGGAATTATTAAGTACTTTGAAAAAGATTTTGTTTGAAATTAAACTTAAGATTTTCCCTCCTTGAACACACCTTTGATTATAAAATGCCACAGCAAGCACAAAGAACAAACTCAAACTCAAACCATTTATTTAAATTAAACCATTTCCACTGGCACTTTTGAATTGTCAAAAAGTCGATCAGTTGGATAGTTGAAGCTAGTTACCCATTCCAAAACGTAGATCTCTATGGAGAAGAACAGAAACTCCACGGACACTCTTTTAAAATCAAGTTGGATATTACAAAATCTTGGGAACATTATTCTTGTTGCTTCATTATGTGAGAACAATGTAATTTTTTTTTATAACAATGTAAAAAAATTGAGACATTTAAGTGAGCATGACATACTCTCAACTGCCATGCTTTTTCAAGTCAACGTACATCAAAACAACACAATAAACGGATGCATGGTACTCACATTTACAAAATTTAAATAAAATGCTTCTAAATTATACAAAACTATAGTTTGCAACAAAATTACAATACCTTAGATAATATTAAAATAATAAAACTGGAATGTTCGCAGATGCCGTATTTAGAAGAAAATTTCGATGATTTGCAAGCTTCAAGACAGAACGAAAATAAATGTGTTGCACAGCCAATACCCAAGCATTATCAAAAGGTACAATATAAATTATTTAAGTTTGAGAACGAAACTGAGTGTTGAAGAGTGTCTTCGTTTCTTCCTAAGTAAGTGTTTTGTTCAGTAAGTAGATCATCGCGTTTGAAATTTTTTGTCCTTTGACATCCGTCCACAGGTTTGACAGATTTAAAAAAATCGCCGGCAAAATTGTTTCTTTGTCTTTGCTGTCACGCAGTCGTATACAAAAGACAGGGTGCTAAGTTCTGGGTTCAAACTATTTAGATTGGTAACGCTACAAAGATGCTATTCTGTTACACAAAGCTTTGGCGAAACCTTCTATAACAGGGATTTGGTATGCAGGCCAGGAATAAAAATCTATAACACAGGCGATATTAAAATAGTTATTGTGTGCATTACAACTTCTGAGGCATTAGACACAGAAATTTCAATTATATAACTCCTCACTAAATACATTCAAGAAATGCTACAAAATTGTAGTTATTCAAACTGCATACCTTTCTCTTTTGTTGACATTTTGTACATAGGGTCCCCAAAAGGTTGGGCAGAGGTGTATCTATAAACAGGGTAAAATTAAATTAGCAATACTTTCCACCCACGAGTTGGATATAGATATCGAAAAATAATAGAACAAAAATAAACAAAAAATAAATGTTTTCAATATTCGATGGTCGAAGGTTAAGTAATCGATCAGCAGCATAAATCTATTTTTTACGAATTTCCAAAAACCATGACATAACAGTCGTTTGGTTGCCTCAATATACATCTCACAGTCATTTAAAGTTTTTGAACTAAGTTGGATTTTTTTTATTTAATTTTTTTTAAATATCGATACCCAAGACGTGGGAAAAATATTGCCAGCTAATTAAATTTGATCCTGTATAGTACACCCACATTTCGTTAGTTATGTTTAAGAAATGTTGGCAGCTTGTATTTGTTTTAAATGAAAATGTATTTCATATTACAGATAGATATACGTTACAATAAACATGGTCCGAACGAGGAATTAGATAAATGTAACAAAACAGGGCTTCCGGGAATAGAAACTACGTTACCTAATTCTTATTGCAATTCTATGTTACAGGTAATTTGTAAAAGTATAAATTTCTCATTCTATACATTATATTTTATGCAGCGTGGCAAATATTGGGCAAACCTGTGATATTTTAACTATCTGTGATCCGGGTTTTGGAATTCTTATTGATCAATCTTGCTTGCGCAGACGCAGGACTTCTGCAGAAAAAAAAATCACCGAACATATTCCAACCATATTCGAGGTACTTACTTTTATTCCCTCGTGTGTGTTATTCGCTGCAGTGGTAAGCTATCTATTTTGAGGGGCAGAAAAGTACTCCGAGGCCTATCCGTTGTTTAGAACGGTAAAAGCCTGCCTTTAAGGGAGAAGCGTCAGGGTAGCTAGTGAAATTCAAAACTTATTTGCAGGTCGAGAAACTTACTTAGTTCAACATTCAACCACTAAACTGCATATTACAAAAAAACATAAGCAAATTTGAATTTTGCGAGTTATTCTGGCGCTTCCCCGTAAACTGTACTAAACGCCAAGACTCATAAAACGTGGAAGCAGGACGGTTGTAGAACAGGATTTGTTAAATCCTTATACATAGTCTCATGTCATCTTACTTTCGCAATACATTACCGCGGCTGCCATGAACGTTGGCGCATACCATATTATCTCCGATTTTTAAAGTATCACGTGTTCGCTACAGGGCTTCCAAGAACATACCTAATCACTAGATTATAAGACACAACTTTTTTCAGGTTTTATATTACACATTGCCGGTTAAGGCGACCCTCTTAGCACATACATGTGCCAAAGAATTTTGTCTCAGTTGCGAATTGGGTATGCTCACTTTTTATTTATAATATTTTTGTACTTAGGTTATGGTTACTTACACAAAGGCCTGGTCCCCACGTAAACGTAAGTCCACTTTAGCTCGGAGGTAAAAATAACGCGGTGGGACTCTTTCGCGTACTGAATCTTCAACGCAAAGCTTATAGCGCCGAGAGTTGAAAATCGAACGGTGTGTTTTTTTTATTCGTTCTGTCGGATTCTCAATGCCAAGTTAAACACCGAGAGTGGATGCACTCTGTTGGATTATCAATGCTCGGTTAAACACAGAGAGTTGAAAATACAGTGCGCGATAAAATTTCGTCGCGATATCGTTGCGTCTATGCAAGGAACTGTCAGTATTCCGTTTACATGCATCGCGTGTTGCGTGGGATCTGGGCCTGAGATTAATAATCTGAAGAGGTTTTTAATAGTTGTCTGTGGGATGGAATCACTATTATGAGTTAAAGTGTGCTTGTATGGGAAGCTTATTGTCTGGTGGAGTTTCATTTCGCTGTAGTGAATTTTAAACGAGATCAACGTCGACGTAATAAAGGATGATGCGTAAAGGTAGCCCGCAAAATTCAAATTTCCTTACGTTTTTTGCAATTTGCAGGAACTACCGTGGCACTTCCACCTAAATGTCAAGAAATATTTTAGTTGGCGAAAAAAGAAATCGCCCAATAATCATCGCAAAATTAAATTCGGACGAAAATACTTTTCCGGATGAGACTTAGAAAACATTTCGCCAATTGAATTTCGACCAAACGCACCAAAATATACCAGAGCGGCAATTCTCGTAATTTCAAGAAAGTTCACAATCTGTCAAAAATACGTCTAGTTTCTATACATCTTTGACAAGTTTTTGACACCTGATTGCCGCCGAGATGAGACTGCGACTAGATTTTGAACGTTTTTAATTATAAGAATTGGCCTTCAGATAACAACCATTTCTACTAAATACTTCAATAACAACGCTTTCAACATTTCAGGGTTCCTTTTTAGAATGTTAGATACTTCAGGGGGCGTGCCGTGCCAGGCTAATAACTTCCTGCGAGCGTTCCGTACAGTGCCAGAGGCGGCTGCATTAGGACTTATAATACCGGACCGCGGTGCCGAACCAAGAGTCGATCTAGTTGCTTTGATACAGGTAAAACTTGTGTTGTCTGAAATAGACTTCAATTTTGAACGTTTCTTTTAGTTTGTTTTAAGTATTTCTTGTCTTGTAGCTGTCGAAATAAATTGTGAAATAAGTTTAAGCTAAAGAAGTATAATTATCGCAGTCACGTTTTAATCTTGTTTTGAATGATTGACACCTATCGTTCGTGAATTTCTGCTTCATTCATGAATAGAGATCGGATATTCGGATGCATATTCACCTAAAGTTGAGAGGTTCGCTAAAATGGAATGCGCTTTTGTACCGATTAAAAAAAAATGTATTTACTAACACACACCAACCCTACTCTTACAGACTTACACCCTAGGTATATAGGTATAGGTACACATATTTCCATCGGGGTTAATTTTAAAGAAATATGCGTCTGAATAGTTATGCAATCCTAATAATTTAGAAGTCGCTTCCATACTATACAACTGACTAGTTATGCATTCCCGGTGTTGCTGGCACCCCGGGATTTTAAAACATTTTTTTTTAAGAAACCGCTTCCATACTTTCATAACTAAAAAATTACTTTAGGTAAATATGCATCCGATTATCCGATCCCTATTCATGAACTATAAACTAACTAGTAATACTAACTAGAAAACCAATCAAACTGTAAAATCAATTTAATGAAATTCTAATTAAGATTCTGACCTTAGTAAATCTGCCGTATGTTGTAGTGATTGACCAACCAATTAGGCATAATTAATCGACCTCTAATTACTTGTTCCACTTTTGATAACAATTTACAACTATCGCATAGAGGAATAGACCTTGTCGTTTTATGATTTGCAAATGCGATTCAAACTTATGGTCATAAAGCAGTTCTTAGATTGGCATAAGATTGATTGATAGCATACACTAAGCAAAACTCGTTAAGGTGCTCTTACACGTGCAGTTTTTTGAGCAATTATTGCTCGGCAACACTAATGGATCAATCTGGAGCAATTAAGTGGAGCAATCTGGAGCAACAACTATAAATTGCCGATGTGCTTCTGCAATATTGCTTCTGATTGCTCCATATAATTCATGAATTGCCGAATATCCAATCGGTTTTGAAATTTCTAGTAACTACGTCTCGTTTTTGCGAGAGGAACCAGCCGGTGGCAGAGGCGGCGGGAGAGGCGCATTGCCTAGTTTTTTAAGTTGGTCCATATTGCTCCATATTGCATGGCCGTATCTCTGGCAACAGGTTGCTACATGTTGCCATTGCCGTAAATTGCTGGATGTAGTCGTGACGTCATAGTTGGCGTGAATAGCCCAAGATGGAGCAATTTTAGTTGCTCGTGTAAGCGCGCCTTTAGTACCAAATACAAAATAAAGTAAAAAAATCAATTAAAGAATTTCAGTCCTATCCCACAGAGTTGGAACCGTTTCATCCTACACCAGATTCACTACGAAATCCTCGCGACGCGTAAGAAAGAGAAGGCACTACTTGTGAACAGTCCGCCTAAGGCTGTTCGAATTCCAAGTTTGAACGTTAAAGTACGTCCGGTGCCCCCACAAGTGATGAATGGACAGTATCCGGAAGAGTATCATTATACGGAGTTGGAGTTTCTTGGTCCGGCTACTGAGTTTGAGTGTCAAGAAGAGTTGAGGGAAGATGGGTGGATTGCGAGAGAAGATGGTGAGTTTATTTAATGTTATATTATGGTACGTATGGTCGACACTAGCTCCAGACAACGAGGAGTGGATAGGAGAAAGGGAGGCGTTTGCCTTGGAGTGGGACAAGGTAGACTAAAAATAATAGTTAAATAATAGTAAAAAAGTAGAAAATAATTTAATTACATTAAAAAACGTGGGGTGCTTTTTGAGGTATTTTTATAATCAATTAATATCAAGCACCCCACGCTTTTTAATAGAATTAAATTATTTTCTGCTGTTTAGTTAGGTTTTTAAAGCGTGTTTTTTAGTTTGTTAAACTATTATTTATTTTTTAATTTTTTAGTTCTGCTAACTAAAAAAGCGTGATTCTTCAGTTTTTTTTTAAATGATTGAATTGTCATCGGTCCTTGATAAGTTTACAAAGTTTAAATGGAATCTGACTGTTTGAAGTGGGTCAAAATCAAGTCCTAAGGAGTCGGTTACAAAGAAACAAACATGCTTACAAACATACGGGTGAAGCGTGTTAAAAATTTAAATAATTGGTTAAAAAAATACCTGAGCATTATTTCCGTCTCTGTCGAACAACTGTCTAACTACAAGTGTGAGATAGGGATGGGAATACATCTTAGCCAAAACAAGTGGTAAGTAACGTTAAATAACCTCGGCCTTAGAAGTATTCCGATCAGTAAATAAATAAAAAAATATGTTTTGGTTGGTGTTTGTTTTTGTTTATGAACATAATTTCACTAATGAGTTTATTAAATCCCAGTAGCGATCCTATTTGGACCAGATTATGGAGGTAGGTAAATAATCTTTATTATGTGGTGTATAATATGGAAGTTTGATAAAGTTGTTATTTATAATTAAACATAAGTGAACGTTATTGTTCGTGGCAAGCACGGTTATAAAGCTTAACGAGACGAGATTCGTTGGGACAGGTCAGCTCAAATCTGGAATGGCTTGTTCTTCAAATGACCCTTCCAGACATGGCCCTGCGTTGTTACACTCGCATTATATCCTGCATAGCTGTCTGTTAAGTTAGAATAACTTGTTTCTGTACAATAGTAAATAAGTAACACAAAACATTAAATTAAATTATTTAACATATGTCAGCTAGCACGCGCTAATATAACAACAAAACATTGTAACTAAACTCAAGCAGAAAAGAAAAATAAAAAGAATAAATAAAAATAAACAGAACTTAATAAGTACCTAAATGAAAGCCACCAGGCATAGAGCGTGCCTCGTATTGTGCAATACTGCATTATGTTCATGTACCCAAATAAACAGGTGCAGGCGACGCCGACACAGTACCAGTAGAAAACCACGAGCTAACGAACAACCAAATGGCGGACAGGGAGGAGTCGGAGATATCACAACTGTTCGCCATCGGCAGGCATCAGTTCAACAGATGTCTCAAGTGTAATAAAGAGGTAAATTATCTTCCCCAATACACAACGAGGGAAATTGTTACAAAAGATAGCCTCCAATTACCCTGAACAGGTAGGCAATGTTTTCTCTCATAGAATTTCACATTTAATTTTTCTTACCAACCTGTTTTGATTGCCAAATCCATTGATTTTTTTAAAACCAAAACCAGTACAATAAGAACCTAAAATATTTATGAAGAGTTTTTTCAAAACCCAATGCCATTTTCATAGAGAGAGAGAGACCCGCACTTAAGTCACGCTTTTCTGTGACTTAAGTAGTCCAATTTTACACAGAGAAGCGTGACTTAAGTGCGGGTCTAAGTCACACGTGTTATAAAATAGTATACATAGTGATATACGTGAGAGTTAGTAGTCCATTATAGCACGCGTTTAGCACCAATTCACGTACCAATGTACAATTTTTATTTCTTTATTTTGTCTGTTTAAAAGCTTTTAGCGATATCCGCTATTAACGTATTTCCCGTGTGTCATCAGGAAGGCCGCGAGTCCGTAGTCCTAGCCTGCGCCCTGCAGTACCCGGCCGCAGTGCGCGAAGGCCTGGAGCCGCGCGGTGGGTTCCTAGAACTAGTGCGCGCGTCACTAGCGGCCAGAAGAAGTACACCAGCCTGGTGCGAACACTGTTCTAGGTTCACTCCCACTGTACAGCGGGGTAGGATCGTAAAGTACGTATCATAGCCATTCAGCCGACAGACGTGCACTGCTGTCATTGGTGTCCCCCTAAGCGTCGTGTCATCGACTGCTCTTGTGCTTCTCGCATCCTGCGTTTTCCTGCGACAGCCTGCAACGCTGCGTCTTCCAGAACCTTTTAGTCCCATCGGCCAGAAGCGTTAGCGCCCAGCAGTATCCGGCCGCAATTCGCGAAGGCCCGGAGTCCCGCTGCAGGTTTCTAGAACTGTTGTGCTTGTTAGAATATAGATGAAAACTATACGTATAAGTATTTATATCACACTTACTTTTGTTGTGCACTGCAACAATTTTCTAGGTTCACTCCCACTGTGCGACGAGGGAAGATCATTAGGTAAATCTAAACCATTACAAAGAGATAAAATTATTTTTTTCCTTTGTAATAGGTAATTTTTGGAAGTACGGATCCGATGATAAAAAAATCACTCATATAAAAATAAAGTATTGCTGGGTGCCATTGAATATGTTTTATGGCATAATTGACTTCCACGGCAAACTCGTGTTTCCTTTTAATGTAAAATACTCGTTAACTTGAACGCATAAATCTAAGGCCGGTATAAACAGCTATATTGAGAGGTCAGTAGACGTATGAAGAACTAATAAAATGACATCAGAAAAACGTTATTTTTAATCCCTTGAAGCAAAAAGTGGGCTTGTTATAAGTTTGTTATCAACATCATCTGACCAGAATTATGTCTGGACTTTAAAAGAGACTGACTTCTGAGTTTTTTATGGCCTTTCTTCTCAGAGTAGTCAGATAGGAAATGCCGACCTCATCTAGTTTTAAATATATGATTGACGTGTGAAAAGTGTTCGTACAAACCTACTTACAGAAATAAAATAATTTATCATTGTACGTTTTTATATTGCAGATTACCACCGATATTAGCAATAAATTGTGGCGGTGCGACTGTTCGAGAAAAAGCTTATTGGGCGAAAGGCACGCAGAAAGAAATGGTGAGGACCCCTCTTCTCTAAACAGTTTAGTTTTTACTGGGCCAGTATGGAGAAATCCGACACCAGAAAGATACGGGGAAACTCTTAGCGCCGTTACAACATTTTGTTCAACATACAGCCTGACCCTGAACTGCAAACTGCATAAAACGTAAGAAAATTTGAATTTCGAGAGCTACTTTACCGCCTTACTACCTTTAATAATGTTGTTCTAGCCGGACACAAAGCGGCCTGGCGGCGGAAAACCGTGTCGGTATGGTCTGCACTGCGCGCGACCAGGCTGTCATTTTAAGCACCCTGACAGGTAATTATGATGTTATGAAATTTTAACTTTTTATCGTTTCTTATATAAAAAAGTGTGGAACGTAGTTACTTAGGTACGCTTTTTTCAACTCCTTATAACGTCGAAATAGTAACGTCGTTTACTCTATCTTTATAATCAAACTTTCTTTTGACCTCACTATTGGGTCCAGCACCCTCGAAAACCATGAAAACGACATCCATGATGAAAACTACGAAAATTTTAGCAGCCGCTGTTTTGGATTTTAATGTTGACTAAGTGCTTTAGCTCCCTCGATAATCATGCAAAAAATCGAACTCTTTCTATTACATTTACAGTTGTGGTCATATGATTAAGAACGATTTGAAGTTCCAGGTTTTTTTATCTTAATCATATCATGTGTAGTTATGTGTTCCTTCTTAGAAGTAACTAGTTATGCTATGAACGCATATGTATAGCCACATGAATAGAGCAAACGGGATTAGGAATATATAATAAAATCGCTAACAATTGTTTTACATATTTTCTTTATTCTCTATAGTAACAAATTCAAATAGTAATGAAGCTGGACAAATAATTAAGAACGATTTACGAAACTGCTCGAGAATTGTTTTGTATGAAACTTAGATTAAATAAATCACATTAATGTGAAGTGCGTAAAGAAAAAAAGTAAAAAATATATTTTAAACTAAAATTATTAGTTTGTCCACGGTCTTTAATTACTGCTTTACACCGGCGAGGCATTGATTCTATGAATTCTTGACATCTCGCAAGAGATATTGAGTTCCATTCTTCAAAGAAAACGTACAGCTCTCTTAAATTGCCACACTGTCCATTTGAAACCTTTTTCTTGACTTCGCACCGAAGGTGCTCTATTGGTTTTAGGTCTGGGCTATTAGCTGGCCAATCTAAGACAGAAACTGATTGCGATGTGAGAAATTCCTTAACGGTGCGTGCAGTATGCTTTAGATCATTGTCGTGCTGGAATGTCCAAATACCTGGAAGCATGTCTTCAGCATATGGGAACATTGTTTCTTCTAGTATATTCTTGTATTGGAATTGATCCATGCTTCACAGCGTGGAAAACCATCGTTTTGAGAATTGTAGATGGTCGGCTGTCTTTTTAGACGATAAATTTTTCTCGCAAAGTTTTATTATTACTTCCCTTGTAGATTTATCACAATTTTTATTTTTCCCCATTGTTTACAGCACTAAATGGCGCCAAAATTATACGAATAGTGACCTACAACCACAGAGCCACAGAGTGTTCTAAGTTTAAATTTGAAAAAAAAAAAAACTATTCAGCGTTCTTAATTATGTGTCCAGCCAGTAATGTATAAATTTAATTTATTTATTTTTTGGGCAATCATGGGTATCAACGAATATAACACTATTATGGAAAAGTTTTGCGATACCGAGAGAAAAAAAAATGCAATTAGTTAAACTTTTTTCAACGGTTAGGTTGAAAAAGTCCCATTACGAGGGCGTAACGCTTTTTTGTTACGCTTTTTCGATCGGTTAAGGTATAGTTTTATTGTAATAATAGGATCAATAGAATAGTGTCCCAAAGCAGGGAAAAAAGTTCTTCTCATACATAGAAAGAACGACCATAAATCACTACACTTGTTCAGTGCGAGTTTGTAATTTCAAACCATTATCAACCTAATCTAACATGAAAATGTATTACAGTTGATGTAAGCAAAAATAAAAAATACTTTAGCCTATTAGTAATATTCCTAATATTCTAGCAATATATTTTCAGACCAAATCCACAAGCGAGCTCATCAAAGAGTCCGACGCATGAGTCGAACTGTGTTCTGCCTCTACAGCTTCTTATAAGACTGCAATCAGACGGAGATGTTGTTATTAATGATAAGGTAAGGAATACATCAATAATATTATGCTACGTAGTTAGTTACTGTAGTAAATAAAAGTTCTAAATAGGAGAGACATTTTGGTAGAACAATAATATAAGTATAACATTTGTTTAAGAACGGATTTCACGAATGAAACTGAACGCAATCAGTACTTACATCAAAACCGCGTTCAAGAGCTGTCAGTGTCATCATTGTTGTGGAATATTGACATTGACAGCTATTGAACGCAGTTTAAAGGTGCTAATCGCGGTTAGTTTCATTAGTAAAATTGGCACGAAGTCGTTCACGAGCTTCCACCAAAAAGATCATCGAGACGTAGCTGTATTTTGGGAGATACTGCTACCACGAGAATTCTTTTTTTTTGTTTATTCTTATGAATTGCTTTCGTCTTGTGAGTACGATGTACTTACTTGCACGGCAAAATTCTGGAATAATCGACAAAAAGATATCTGGCAGCGGTAGGTTTAAACCCACGCCTCCGAAAAGACTGGTACCTTAAACCAGCGCCTTAGACCGCTCGGCCACGCTACCCTGTACACGGGTAGCTTAATTTTATAACATGTACCTATTAATACTGGTTTTCCTGTAAGATTAAAACAGTGACTTTTGTAACTAGATTAAAATTATAATTAACAGTTTGTCGTATTTCATTGTCTTACCGTGAGTGAGAATAGGTAATCAAATTGTATGACTACTTTCCGTTAGGATTTTCGAATGTCAGATTAAAGGGCAGTTGTATGATTAACAGATTTTACCTCGTAAACACAATCAACAAAACAGATAAGTAATAGAAAAATCTTTGATATTCTTTACCTAAATGTTTTATGTTTAAAAAGTAATAATAACGCACACAATAATAATAATTTATTCTGCTTATGAAATTTTAATGACTTGTCTGGTAATTTATTGTTGAATTGGTAATTTATTGGATTTTTTTTGTTGACTGTATTTATTGAAACACAAAAATAGAACAAAATCCCAACTTTCTAGGTCGAATCACCGACGGAGCCACTCACACCGACCAGTAAGGCTGACAAGCAAAAGAAAAAGAACGTTACAACGCAATCAGAAGAGGAATACACTTTGTCAGCGGCCGTCGTATGCGTTGAGGACAACCCTAAGAACTTGGTCGCGTACATACAGATGGCCGCGAAAGATGTGGAGCCGGTCTGGTATCTGTTCAATGATTTGAGGTGAGTACGAGGCGATACTTGAATCAATTATGTATACAATGAGTAGTCTATTATACGACCTCAAATAAATTGGGATAAGGGCAGGAATTCGGTAGTGGACTTATAGAGGCACGAGGAACAGGGTGTTTTTTTATTTTTGGGTGGGAAATCATCAGTTAACTTCTCCCGCTCTGGGTGGAGCGGGAGGGCGTGTCAGACTTTTACTGACTAAAACCCACCCGTGTTCCCTCATTTGCCTGTGTGCCAGGAGCGGCGGTATCTCTTTCGAACAACCCGCACCCCTGGCAGGCATTGGCCCTTGCGGGCTCCATCTGTTGCTGCTGACATCTCTTTGAGGCGCGCGTGGAACACAACGCGCTGTCGACCCGGGCTTGGTCCTTACCGGACAGCGAGCTACCCATTACTCGCCGTCCGCAAGCCCGTGCCTACGGTGGCCGGGAATCAGCCTGGGATTCCCGACGCCCAGGGCGTCTCCTGCGAAGGCCACGGCTGTGAGGGCGCATGTACTGCATCTCCCTCACGTGCGCCGCCTCCCTCTTTGCGAGCATAACTGCTTCGCTGAAGGAGGCGACTGCCAGCCATGCCCTCTCGCTCCGTACCATGGCCTGGACCAGGGTCGGACGCGAGAGATCGCTGCCGCCGATCACCTCCACGAGGACACGGCGGTGCTCCGCCCAAGCCGGGCAGACCTCCACCGTATGCTCCATCGTGTCCTCTGGGCGATCTTCGCAATGGAAACACCCGGGCGTTTCCTCCCGCCCTATCCGAAACAGGAACCTCCCGAAACAGCCATGTCCGGTGAGGACCTGTGTCAGGCGGAAGGTGAGGACGCCATGCTGCCTCTCAAGCCACTCCTCAAAGAGGGGACTTACCGCCGCAATCGTGGCGTGCCCAGCACTGGGTTGCGACAATCGCACTTTCCACGTCGCCATGAGATCCTGCCGGAGCTCTGTCGGCCGTGCCGCGATTTCCCGCGGCAAGGAACAGGGTGTCAAGTTCACTCATCCTCCATAGAAAAAAGAGGATCGTCCGACTAGACGGGTATTGTGTCTGGTGGGGTGCTGCCCGACCTGCTTGCGCGATGCAGGATATTGCGTGACGTCGGTGTGATGTGAAGCTCGCTTGTGGCGAGATGGAGACGGATCATACCAGCTGGTGAGCATCGTTATTTGCTGAACGATATGCCATTATGATATGATCCAATGATATGCGATAATCATCATCTTGGGCAGACGAATTAAAAAAAAAACAAAAAACTTTATTTGCTCAATGAATGTAACAACCTTGCGCAATATTTTTTCTATTACAGTTTTATCAAAGAATGTAAATTAAGCTACGTTTAATTTATTGTAATACATAATAATTGGTTGTTAGTTTATACGGAACTGATTCGCTCTATCCCCCGTACTAGTATGAACTGTATTACGGTGCCATAGGTTTCCTCGGGCGCGGTATAGGTAACTAACATTTGATTTGTTGCTAACATTTGACTTGTGGCAGTTAAGTACTTTGATTTAAGAACAAAACAAAGTAAGTTACATTTATGGGGTAGACGCATCATTTTGGACTTGTAGGTAGTTGTTAAAGTTGGCACAGTATATGCAAAGTTTTTAGATGCTTTGTTCGTTTACAAATTAATTAATGGTTGCGCATTTTATGACAGATCTTATTATATATGAATTTTATCAGAGGACACATATACTTATCTTCCTAACATAATGCGCGCTGTTTGTTGACAATTGGCCTATGTAGTAAATTCAACGGTAATGCAGTAGGCAGGAAAAAAACGTATTTTACTTTCTTGGCACAAATGGCGTAGTGCCGATGTAGCTGGGATTTTTTTTTAAGCAATGCACCCATGTTTAAAAAAGCTTTTGTACTTCTTTATCAAGTAACACTAAAGGTTTTTTTACCTCATTCCAATAATAAATAACGATTTATTTTCTAGCATCGTCCCCGTAACCGCAGACGAAGTGGTACAGTTCGGCGCGTGGTGGAAGACTCCTTGCGTTCTCTTCTACACGTCGAGCAGCGCGCGCCTGGCGCCAGTAGAAGACGAACCTAGGTCATAGCCGACGCTTTTGTATGGACCTTATAGCCATGGGTAAGTCATGTTAAATAGAATCAATATCGTCTGGCAATATCCGAGATTTTCTAAAGACCCTACTGACTTCTAGAGTAGAGTAAATTAAAAATGGTGTGTAGAAAGTTATTTTATTTGGATATATTGACATGGTGATTTTGAAGTCTGTTGGTTTTTTTTTTCGTTTTTACTCATAGTGCGCAAACGAGCAACTGACTTTATCGATTGTATTTAGCGTTTACGCAGTATCGTGGTACATTTTCTAACATAATTAAATACACTCAAAAACCACCGACTTTTAAATAGATTGTTCTACATTTCCAATGCACATTAATTTTATATATAAATCCCTATCTCTTCATAAAAAAAACAGTTATAAAACACTGTACTTATACATCCCTTATCTCTATCCAATTCCAGTGCTATAATCGGCCCATACGTAATGAGCGAGATGTACTACCCAGTACCGGCGCCGACGCACTACAACTACGTTCAATAAATTAAAATGATTCCATTACGATAAGCTCAAGAAAACGTTCGGCGGCACAAAATTGTGTGAACAAATGTATGAACTGAAACTTAAAATATGATAGTATGTGTAAATTAAATTATTGTGGTGATTTTAGCTAATTATTGTGCTCTCAGGGTAACAAAGGCGTAGATACAGTACCTGGCCATAGATAAGACACATTCGTTCTTATTACAAAACAAAGTTTTTCTACCTAAAACAATACAGTTTTTGTAATAGGAACGTAACTGTGATTAAAATACAGTCCTTTATACAAAAATTACAATTAAGTCCAGTACCAAGTTTTCAGTTTTGTATTAAGAACTTTACTGTAGTCGAAATACAGTTCGAAATACAATAACGTTTCCAGTCTTAAGATAAATCATGTTATGTAATAAGAGACAGATTGAGTTTTAGAAAAGTTCTCGCTCTACAAAGCCGGTACACAGGTATGACAATACCTGTGTGTCGTCCCTGTCATACCTGTGGGAAGTCTCTATATCCTACAGATTAGTATCAGATTTTGGGGAACTGTTGTTTGTTACCTAATGTGAAAAAGAGATGGAGTTATTAATTCTGTATAGTTGCATCTCTTTCTCGTTCGGACGAAGACGACAGATGTGTATTCACTTCCTGCGAAAAGCTGTTTCAAGCTGATGGAAATCCCAACATGTTTGGGAATTAGCAAGGAATCAATTTGCGATGTTGTCTATTATTTATTTAAATTATGAACCTTTTTTGTTTGATTAGTTCGCTAAACTTTCGCTTGACGACTTACGCCTTTTTTAAACTGAGGGTACGGAATATTGTAAAATTATTTAGTTACGAAATAAAGAATTTTATATTCATGCAGATTTTACTCATATGAAGGGCGGCTGCCCCATTTCAAAACTTAAAGGGGGTTTTACATAATATTATGTATTTCATGTCGCAGTTATTATTAATGTGCGATAATATGTGCCTAAATGCTTATTATTATACGGAAATATGTATTCCTTAATGCCTAATACTGTGTTATCTACCTCAAAACATATTCCGTTCCTATAAATTCATGTCCCTTATAAAGTATTGAAATGGGGAAGGCTGTTGCGTGTATTTTTATATGTGACTGTGAAGTTTAGTAAACGATATCTAAGGAGAAGAGATTTCTATTGACTCAATGATTGTTCTAGGTAATTGATAGGTAAATGAACGAAGTTATGTAACTGTCCTGAATCATTTTTGTTTTTGTTATCTGCTTGTCACATGTTTAATTGGTCCCATAAGGTGGATGCGCTGAAAAAGCCCGCGAAATTAAAATTTTCTTACACACATAACATAGCACGCATAGACGCACGCACGCATAGTACTTGTAACTTGATGTATATATGTGGAAGCTTGTAATTTAGCAAATTTTTCTTGTCTACAAATAATTTTTAGTCTGTTATTAGTCTGTAAGCTTTCTGTAAGAATAAATAAATAAATAAATAAATAATATCACACCTTGTT
Organism: Polymixis lichenea; assembly: GCA_949091785.1. Classification (NCBI taxonomy): domain Eukaryota; kingdom Metazoa; phylum Arthropoda; class Insecta; order Lepidoptera; family Noctuidae; genus Polymixis; species Polymixis lichenea. The sequence continues at coordinate 16,890,763 of OX420945.1, read as the reverse complement.
TCCCCGAACGGTTGAGGAGAGGTGTATCTATAGTAAATCCACATTTCGCCAGTTATGGTTAAGTCCCATGAAATAGGGGTTTTTTTTTTGGGTGGGAAATCATCAAATAACTTCTCCTCTTCAGTTGCCTGTGTGCCAGGGGCCGCGGTATCTCTTTCGACCAACCCGCACCCCTGGCAGGCATCGGCCTTTACGGACCCCACCAGTTGATTCTGACATCTCTATGTAGTAGGGGGTGAATCTATTGCCATATTGCCATAAACCAGGCACAAATCCAGATTTCGGAACCATCATCATCATTTCAGCCGAAAGACGTCCACTGCTGGATATAGGCCTCCCCCAAGCTCTGCCACTTCGACCGGTTATGTGCTTCCCGCATCCAGCGGACTCCTGCGGCCCTCACAAGGTCATGGGTCCACCTTGATTTCGGAATGCTTCTGAGAAATTCCAGATTCTTAAGATATTTTCCAATTTTAGTTGATTGAAATATGATTTGCGACCGTAATACGTATGTATTTACATTAAAACCCATCAGCAGAAACCACTAAGTTCCTGCCAGGGATGCGCGTTGTTCGAAAGAGATACCATGGCCCCTGGCACACAGGCAACTGAAGGAACGCGGGTTTTAGTCAGTAAAAGTCTGACACGCCCTCCTGCTCCACCCAGACGGTAGAAGTTATTTGATGATTTCCTACCCAAAAAAAAACCCTCGTAAGTTCATTTAAACCCATTGAATGACTATTTCATGAAAAAGTCATTATCACACCACATACGTAAGAAATTTTTAATTTCCTGGGCTACTCCGATGCTCCCCCCTTAATGGGTGCATCGTAAATAAGACTTAAATCCCTTTAAAATAATGACTAAATAAAGTTATATCAAGAAAACTATATCGTAATAAGATAAGATATTTTTTTATTTATGAGCTTGTCATAACTTTATTCAGTATTTATTGCTATTTAACTAATTTTTATTCACGATCAGTTGGCCAAAGTTTATTTTGTGTTAACTCACTTATTATAATTTACACAGAAAACATTGTTTTGCGTTTGTTCACCATTGTAATTTTACTCACTTAAAATTGTATAGATGTAAGAATTTATTTATTTTGGTTGTGATATTACGAGTAAATTAGAGAAATACTAAATTCTGTCTCTTCCACCAACTTATACGTACATTGAGCCATGAAATGAACATTGAGGCGAACATTGACAAACGTGCTTTGGCTTAGCTATGTTTCCGTCTCTATCTTTCACTTGTAGTTTGACAGTCATGCGACAGTGACAAGAATAATGCTTACCCAAAGTACGTGCTAAGTTAAGTATATCAATCTCGGCCCTAGTATCTGTCTACCCACTAGCAAGCTTGGGATGCAAATGTTTCACGTCGCATTGTATGTTATCTGAATTTTATTTTTGAGTATTTTTGTCACTGATACGTCATCACTGGCGTTGTATAAGTCATGCACTTTATGGTCTAACGGAGAAGTCTTCCTGTGCAGGTGCGCCTGCGCTGGTCGACCACATGTCATAATGGTGGGTACACTTTCGTTCACTTGGCAATTTTTGGGTATGATGATTTAAAAGTTTAAAATCAGCGGTAAAGGTGCTCTTACACGGGCAACTTTTTGAGCAATTATTGCTCGGCAACACTAATGGATCAATATGGATCAATTAAGTGGAGCAATCTGGTGCAACAACAATAAATTGCGGATATGTTTCGGGAATATTGCTTCTGACTGCTCGATATATTTCACGAGTTGCCGAATATCCAATCGGTTTGGAAGGTTTTAGTCAATTTTCTTTCTATCTCGTTTGTACGTATAATTACGTCTCGTTTTTGCGAGAGGAACCGTCCGGCGGCGGGGGCGGCGAGGGATGGGGCCGTATTACCTAGTTTTTAAGCTGCTCCATATTGCATGATATTGTGTGGCCGTATCTCTGGCAACAGGTTGCTACATGTTGCCATTGCCCTAAATTGCTGGATGTAGTCGTGACGTCATAGTTGCCGAGAATTGACCAGGATGGAGCAATTTTAGTTGCTCGTGTAAGCGTAGCTTTAGAGTGCGGCGAGCATAACCTCGCAATCTCTCTAACTCCCTCGTTTATAAAATAACATGACGCCTTATTTCCCCGAAGGGTGGGCAGAGGCCTCTAGTTCACATTAGTACGTTTAGCAAGTAATAAATTAGCCCCACGTAATAGAGGGAGAGCCTATATAGCCTCACTTATACTCTTAGAATAACATTATTTATGCAGCAAAAAAAAAAATTGCCGCGTTGACCGGTATACTTACTTACTTAAAATTCCAAACTTAATCTTTTAGTTATTTCACCCTTCTTGCCAATGAGGAAGAGCGTTATTTGAAACGTAGCATGAAATATAACTAACGTTGATGCAATGCCAAATGAACTGTAACCCAACAATTCAAGGCGAATTTTCTCTTGTATGTTGCATTGCATATACTTGGATATGTTCGGTGTAACGTACTATGTTACATTTCATGTTACATCTATTCCAATATTTCCTACCTTCACAGGTAGACCTCTACGGTGGACTGTATTGTGTATGGCCGCCTTTACTGTTGGTAGTCAAGACAAAATGTTATATAATTATACCCCAATACCTGCCCTAGATTCCGTAATATTACTCCTACCCAGAAGTGTTGTTCGATGACAGCGACTGACTGAAAAGTTTATTATTCGTTTTAACGGAGTGAAATAAGAGATTAGTCATTATGTTATTAAATGCAGTTGTGCGGATATAATTATTATGTTGCATTAAATAAATGTTATCCTGAAGCATGCTGTGCACTTGCAAGATTTACACAAGTTGACTTTCGAAATTGAGAATTTTTGTAACTGTAAACGTAACACTACTATTGGGTTTTGCCCCAGTCAGGTAAAAAAAGCAACTTGTTTAAGGCTGCTAGTGTACATCGTGTGTTAAACATCTGTATCTATTAAAGGTTGTTCAACTTACAAAATAATAGTTCAGCTTAGAGCACACTGCGATTAATTTCCACCATAATTATAATTTTTAAACTAAAAGGATTTTAAATTGTGAAGGAATATTGTTTACAATTAAATGAATCGAAGTGTGTTCTTCGCCTAATTTCGATTATCGAAGTTATTCCGCTTGTACCTACATGGTGGCTGGTTTCAAATAAAAACAAAAGTTAAATCAAACTTTTTTATTTACTGTCCTTACCTTTACTGAGAAAAACATTAGAACTTAGCATAAAAGCATTATCAGCCAATAATGTTCCCACTATTGGGATACAGGTCTTTCGAAAGTACCTAAGTTTAAAAAAATATTGTCTCCTTAAATGACAGTAATGGAGTACTTATGAAATAAACTGCGTCCTGCAACTAAGCTGACGTCGGTCGTATAGTAAAATAAAATAATTAAGACATGTAGGAAATAAATATTTACACTACTAGGTACATGAATATTTCGGCGCTCTACAGAGGTTGACCGCAGATGGGGGCGCAGTTGGTAACAAACATTTGTGCAATAATTATTGTAAGGCCGGTCAAAGCTATTTGTAGATGGCGTGACCATAGCCAAGTCCCCCTATGGCCTATACTGACATTTCGTGTTCATTCATCAGTTTGGTTTTATTTCACATTTCAATATATATTCGACATTAAAAGTATCAGAAAACCTTAATTATTTTGTAATCACTTTCTTCAAAATGTTTCAGACATAACCTAGAACTCTGTTTATTTACAATTCTTTCTTTACGAATATCTTTCGGTCACAATCTTCTAATTTCAGGGTCGGAAAATGGTGGACTCAGATTTCGGAACACAATAACAATTTTTTTTCGTGAAAATAAAATAGAACCATGCAGCTTGATGTGAACTAGATACGACAGCGCCATTTTGGCCGCTTTTATAATTAGAAAATTATCGCTCACAGACTCACAGCTCAATAATTTGTGTTCCGAGTTAGATATCACGACTATGACAGCTAAGAACCGGCATTTTTGTCAACAATACGGAATGCTCGTGAATGCGATAACATATTCACTCAACGTTAAAACATATTCACCATAAACTTGTACCACCATATACACTGCACATTTCTTCTTCTTAGATAGAAGCACTATTTCAAATAAATCTAAGATACCTAAAGATATGATGCGCGTCAAAACAAAACAGCAAAACTGTCATTTTTGACAGCTCTCACGGTGAAATTCGTATAGCGCATGGTTGGCTTTATCGCAAGATGACGCATGTCATGACGTCATCTATGACGATTCACGGGACATCGTTATCGCGCTCACGCCAATTCGGAACGGGTGTGAGCGCGCTCAAATCGATATTATCGCAACTCGGAACGTAGCCTTTGACAGTTGCCTTCCCCATCGTTTTGTAAAATATATTGAAAATACAAGATGGCGGGGTTATTTCCAATTTTGACTGAGCGCTAGTAGATTCATGTATAGCTTTAACTTAAACTCCTTTAGTTTAAAAAAAATGCCTTCGGTGACAAAAACCTTTTTTGGTTTCTGCTTTAAAATGGTCACAATAACGTTCTTCTCCTTAAATCGTCAACCGTCTATCATGCGTCCTCAGTTCAGCCTTATGATGTGCATCAACCACGCGAGTTCTCTCAAACCTTCTCAATGCCACTTCTTTTATACCATTGTATATTGTCGGATAATGCGCTATGGTTGCCTCAAAATGTTCCCTGTCTAGCCTGAACAACTCACAGTTAGTGACAGCTACCGCAGACGCTGTCCTCAAGAGGTTTCTCATAACTAACTCTACTTCGCCGAAGTAATCCCCATCTTCTAAGTGACACATCTCCTTTGCTGAATCAGAGTAGATGGCTACTGTACCTCTGTCGATGAAGTAGATACAGTCACCTGTGGAACAAGTTTAAATTATAATTATTTACTTTTTGAAGCTAGCTTTTAACTGTGGCTCCCCGGAGGGGAGGTCGGAAATTATCCAAGTGGAAGTGAATTACCTATGAGGTACATAGGTAGTTCATTCCACTAGGATAATTTACTGTGATAAAAGGATCGTATGTCCTAATCCAAATCATGGTCGAATCGGTAAATAATCTGTGATTTGTGATTTTAAAAGAAACGTATAGCTTAGAGTATGTAAACAATCTATGATTTATGTGTATAAGAAATAAACATATTATGTTTTTATATCTAATCTTTTCATTTTAGTTTATTTAGAATCCTTGAGATATAACTTCTAACGCAATAGGTGGCAAGTTTTCTGTAAACAATAAACCATGGTTACCCTAACGAAAAATTCAAAACGTATTTTAAGGGTTTATAAAACGAAATAATTGTTTTTAACTATTATCGGTAGTTCTACATATTAATAGTTGTTGTTTACAAGAAAAATCTCACTATTACTTTCTTCGATAGATAATCACGACTTATTTCAACGCAATGCCGTACTTACAGCTCCTGAAATATAAACCTAGGATTTTTGCTGTATTTTTACTAATTTCGACAAATTCAAATCTAGGTTTTACAAAAAACTCCAGACGTCTGCGATGTTTTTTCAGCGACATATCGGCGATATCGTGTTTTTCACCTTTTCAATGGCGCGGCCTTGGGGTTAGAGTCTTGCAGCTCCTAAAATATAAACCTAGGATTTTTTCTATGTTTTTACAAATCTTGTACAAATTCAATCGATAATTTACCTAAATTTCAGGTCTCTGCAACGCTTAGTTTTAAAGACCTCCGTGACCGCGCGGTTCTCCGCGTTTCAATGGCGCGGCCACGTTCAAACCCTTTTAACTTTTGAACCATAACTTTGACAAATTTATGGTTTTGCGAATCAATTTTTACAAAATCTTGGTAGATTTTTTTTTTTTAATTACTCCGTGGCCGCACCGTTTAAACGGACACACATTCAATTACGTTCAGCAGCCACAAATAATATAACGTTTAGAATCTCATTAGTGAACGATTCTGGTATGCGCGCGGGCAATATTCGACGAATTCGGCCACCGCTAATAACTGAAAACTCCGAATCCCGGATGCCGAAAAGCCAAATGATCGCTGTCCCCAAGGTGTGATTGATCAACAATTCAAATTCAAAAACATTTGGACTTCCAAATTTATAATAATTTTATTTGTAGGAAGTAGCATAATATTGTAGGAAGTAGAATTAAAAGGACTACTCATAATTATGTAACTAACAAAGACCAGCTGTTAAAAGAACTTCTTGAAGACGTAAGTCTCGAGTAGTTCCAGAGCACACCACCTTATTTACAAAATTAAACCCGGTGCTTACCAACGGTATTGATCTTGAATATGATGTCACCAGCAATATAAATGACGAGGCGTAGTTTGACAGCAATTTGTACCAGTAAGGAGCTGGGCAGCTGTTTCAAGAAGTCCAGTTCTCTCACCAATTGACGTCCAGTGTGCATGAGGATATCTTCACGTAGTTGGCCAGAAACACATCCCAGCATGCGGGATTCCTACAGAATCATAACATATTGAGGGAATGTTTTTATACCGTTTCCATTTTTACAACCTATTGCTTTTGTTAAGGGGCTCGTGGCTAAGTAGCTACCACGTAGATCGACAGATCTCCGAGATTAAACTGCGCTTGCTGCGGTCAGTCCATGGATTGGTGACTGTATTATTAGCATATCAAGACCCACCGTGTCTCGACGAGCACGACGTGAAACCGGCGGCCATGAGCCTTGATTCTCCCAGATCTTGGATTCCTGTCCCATCGAACTATGAGAGGGACCAGAGAGCGTACCTTATTTGCGTACACTTGTTCACAATATCTCCTGCGTAGGTTTCCGTTGAGATTGTCTGCGACCTTGTCTATACGACTCTTGTCTAATATAAGGAGTGGCTTCGAACATTGTCTTTGTTTTAACAACATTATATGGTTCGTCACTGACAAATCCTCGTCATGCCGTCCCGACAGTGGGCACTGGACTTTATTGGTTTGCATACTATCATCATGACTTGAAATAGGCGTAATAAGCGACAGCTAACATTTCATACCTCAAAGAATTTCGACTGAAAGCGAATAGCGTAGAACTTCAAGATTTTGCTCTTAAGTCTCGGAGTAAAGTTTCTCTGCACCATGTATGTCTCTATCTGCTTCTTCATCATGTAGTATTGAGCACTTGCAGATTCTTTTCCAAAAACTGCCAATATATATTTTAGTGCGTAATGAAATATGAAAATCTGCAAAATATAGGTTGGTAGTCATGGAATGCTAATGAATTAGGTATCGTTTAGAGCTTTTTCCTTCGGACTTTTCCGAAGACTTCATTTGATTAAGTAGGCAACTGAAAATCTTATGGGAGTCTATTGCAGTATGTGTAACTATCACTTTCTAAAACCATACCTTGGAAAAAAGCCAGCATATAACAAGGAAGTTTTCTAAGCACCCCCTTTGTTCAAGAAGGTTCATGTTTGTATTTGTTGTAAGCATACCAACTGAAACAGGTTATATATAGCATAAGAAAACGTAACATTAAAATGGCCCCGTTACGATTATCTTTACAACATGCCGTTACAATGGCGACATTCATTGAACATACGGGTAGGGCTAGTGGCCAGTACCTAATCATAAAAATTATGATAAAAAATAATTTCTAAATTGAAAACTCCTGCCGCTCACCGACGTGGGCGGTAATTTTCGCTGATGAATTGGTAACCGCAGTTTGTTATCGGCAGCCAGGAGAATGCCGCCGTGAGGTGCCCCTTTTGACTGTCACCTTTAGGTACCTGTCCTGCTCATAATATCAGTTTAATTGTACGTAGTCCAACTTACCAGCTCTGTCAAAAGCATAAACTAGCCGGACTTCTGTAGTCTGGTTCCACAACTTGCCAACGGTTAACCATGAACAGTTTCTAGGATTTTCCGGCTTTAAACTACCCTCAATTATGTAATCCACAGCAAATTGGAAGTAGATGTTCCAACATAGGTAAATTAATAAAAAGAAAAGGATCTCCACTCCCGTTTTCTGGTAAAACTGATCAATTGAAAAATTAGTATTAACAAAAATCGGACAAGTAGTATTAATTATTTTAAAACAGTAGAAAGGATATATAGTACTCACAGAGGCTCTCATAACAGTGAGAATATTGTTTAAGTAAACCAGTATGATAGGGATGCGTATTATCTTTACAGACTCCAAAATCAAACCAAGGGTGAGATGTTGCTCATCAAAGGCTAGTATACCACAACATGCAAACAAGTCCACGATCAGCCAGCTTTTTAAATAATTCAATGCAATTTTCCGCAAGGACAATACAGCAACCCTGCGTGAATACCCCTCAATGTAGCCGGTGAAGAAGTTAGCGATAATATTTAAAAAGATCATGACATCGGAAACCAAAGTTATTTCGGCGTGGTAGTCCTGCGGGGATGAAAACAAAGTTTACTTAAGGAGGGTACGCTAAGTTGTAATTTTTTCGCAATGCAATTGATAAAAAGGAAGGAAATGTAAATTTCACGGGCCATCTTGGCGCTTCAGCCCTAAGCAGTAGTAATTGCTGGTTACAAACATCTGGCAAGAAGCATACCTAAAATTCTTCATAATAATTGTATTAACATAAAAAACGCGGTTATTCGGAATGAGATGAAGACTGCAAAAAGTTGCTCATATCCTGTCTGTGGTGTCACTGCCAAATTTACATTAACTTTGGCCCCACCTCAGCTAAGCAGACGTGGGTACCAATAATATATTCAAAAAGGTGGCTGGGACAGACTATACACGGAAGGCAGGACAGATTGTTGTGACGCAGCCTGGGAGAGCAGTCACCCTTTTTCTAGCAGTGGACTGTGATAGGTCGAGTTCAATAAATAAAGTTACTAACATAGACCATTTCGGGGTCCGCTGAAGAGTAATGGTAAGCGATGATAAGCGAAGCCGCAATCATCAGAATGACGAACATAATTTCTAAATAGAATCTTAGTTTGCTGTACGGGTGGATGGTGAAACGGTAATACTGGTGATGCCGGTACTTCTCCGCGCATAAGGTTGCATATGATCTAGGGCAAAAGCAAAATACGATATTTAAATTACTGTGCGTAATTGTTTTAAGTTAATATACCATAATCAACCAATAATGATCACAGTGCTAGGACAGAGAACTCTTTTCTGTAACCGGGAGTGGGCCATCAGGCCCACAGTCTGGTCCAGTGCCGGTTGGTGGATAAACCTGCGAGTACCTAGTTACTGGCAATATCTTATTGGTGATATTCTTCAGAAATGACAGGTGCGTAACTGGCGCAACTGGCGTACGTGTATGACCAGGTGTATGAACGTGGAAGCAAAAGGAGTATGTGAGATTTTTAGCAGGTGACTTCAGTAGTTTCTGCCTATCCCAAACTGGAATGGCGAGACCGTTACCGCTGGATCATCATAGTTAAATTTTTTTTAAGCGTAGGTCGGTGTTAAAACATGTAGAGGATCGGCAATATTGTGCCTTCTACATTGCGGTCTCTAATTCCTCGGCCCAGTAGTGAGCCAGCCTCCTGATGACCGTTTACAAGATGGCCTGTTGCTACTAGATACCTAGGTGCCTATACATTTTATTGTTTTGTTAAATTACATAAAATAGAAGACAGAGATCCAGTTGGGTTGGGCAGCGTTTGGGAAACTTCGTCAAGTCTTCTCGTCTATCCCGCAATGTTTGAAGACAGGTCTTCCACCACTGCGTCCTGCCCTTTATGACATGCGGCGGTTAGTTGACACTAACAGTTAGGCTAGTCCATAAATTCATGGTCGCTCAGCGCGCTATGCAGCGGGCTACGCTCGGAGTTTCTTTGAAGGATACAATCAGAAATTAAATTATCTAGAAAACATCCGGAGTTACCGACATAGCTTGCAGAGTATTCAAACTGAAGTGGCAGTGGACTGGCCAGGTTTATCGAAGGATCTATGGCTGGTGGAGCAGACGACAGGCGACGCGTGGGGTGTCTCCTAGCTAGACGAATCGATGACCTTAAGAAAGTGGCTGGGGCACACTGGATGCGGTGTTGGGTGTTAAGGCGCAGCGTGGCAGAGGCCTAAGTCCAGCGGTGGACTGGGATAGGCTGAGTTGATTGCTTGATTGACATAAAATTACCTGTACATATTGATAGCTCTAATATCACCAGCCTCAACGGACATAAAGTTGAAAATCCATCTCAGTATTCCCCGGCTCGTTATCTTATATGCTGATATTCTTTCGATCGGTAAGTGGCATCCGTGCCCGTGGAAATAACCATGGGATGTTGCGACTTGTACATGTGGTTCTATGGGTTCTATAACTTTATCTATTTTCGGTGCAGATTTAGTTTTTTCCCCGGAAGTCTTGTCAGTCATGGTGGAAATTAAAGCAGCTTTATCGACAATAAAACCATTGAATGGATGAAGCAGAGATTCATGCAATTATTTATTTAAACAAAATCACTCCCTATCCCTACCTATTTTAAATTTTTTGTACCACCATCACATTTTCATTTCAAATCTTGAAAATCTGTCGAACCAAATAAATGTCACAGCACAGAGTACATTATTATATACTGTGTCACAGAAACGAATCAGGAACATGGAATTAGTATGTACCTACTATACTCAGAAATCAAAACTTGGTAACACCATGATGGCCACAGAGGGCAGGTCTATATATAAGTAGGTAGGTAAATCAAAGACCTCCTGGGCTTTTGAAAGAAACCTGGGAATATTATATCTGAACTGAACTAGACCTGTTCTAGTTCTGTTCAGATATAATATTTCCAGTTATCTAGTTGGTTGTGTTTTTTTTTTTTGGAAATTATGGTTCGACACATGTATTTAAATAATAGTCCCGTTATTAAAAAATAACAATTAATTATTTACTTAAATAAGTTATGACAATGTCCATGGTATTGTGCATTTACTTCGTTTCCAGAAATCTGCGCAATATTTAGAACAAAAAACGGCACTCAGTAGAACGTCTTCATTTTTATCAATAAGGATGATTTCCCTGGAAAAGAAAACATTCACGTTAGTTAGAACTAAGTAGGTAAGTAGGTATTGCTGGTTACTGTCAGCCTCCATCATCCCACGGGTTACCGTCAGCCTGCATCAAGAACCTTATAGATAAAAGTGGAGGCAACACTCAAAATGCCTAAGTGAAGACGACTATGGGCTAACGTTCTCTTTCTAAACACATACATAATAGAGAGAAAACACATATCACTGTCTCGTTCTTCCGTAGTTAAAAAAAGAGCGTTAGCCTACAGGTCGTCTTCACTTTTTATTTGGAGTACGGCCTCCATTTTTATCCATAAGCTTCTTGGCCTGCATCATCCCACTGCTCGGCAGAGGTCTTTCTGACTTCCAGCTGTTTCGGTCCAGGACTAGTGTGTACCATTGTTTATTCATACTAAGTACCTATGACCTGGGTCCACTGACAGGGTTGGTAAATTAAGAGTAGGTACGTCAGACTAATACTATAAATGTGCAAGTTTGTATTTTTAGATGTATAGATGTTTGTTACTTAATCATGCGAAAACTTAATGTAATTTGGCTCACAGGTGGTTTATAACCTGCTTAACACATAGCGATGGTCATACGTTGACAACTCGTAACCTAAATTTTTTCGCAAAATGAGTGACATCAAAAATATTTAAATTAAGCGCTTATTTAATGAAAAACGTACGTCCCGGCATTTTATTCTTTTAGATTAGACATCAGTAAAGAATTCGATTACCTACCAACTACTTTTTATTTGTTTTTTTTTTTTCGAAATTATGCAGGTTTTGCCCTCTCCTGTAAAATTTGACATGATGCAGTAACATGTTGTCAACCTTTGACCATCGATAGGATCTGTGGATAGGATACTTTTATCCCGGTAGTACGTTCCCGTGGGATAATTTTTGACTTCCACGCCAGAGGAGCCGCTGGCAGTGGAGGCGCTGGCCAGTAACTAATAATAATAATAATTTTTAAACTAAAAACTTACCCGACACAAAATTCATAAAATACATGATCAAATACAGGCTTCTTGCAGTTTAAATTCTCACAGGTTGAAACGGGCCCATTACTCAGATCTGATATCAATACGTTGGGCAAGAAATTAAAATATTCTCTTACTATATCAGCTGGCACGTAGTACGGTTTTGACGCTTTCTTGTAAATTCCATCTTTCACAGCTAATGCTTGATAACTATTACCATTCTCATCAGAATATTTTTTCTCTTCAGCATCAATGTTAAATTCATGAAAATTCTCTTGAAGGTCTATTATGTTATTATTATGCTCATTATAAAGATTTTCTCTTACGTGTTCAGAGTAAAAACTATACGTTTGTGGGTTCAGTTTTCTAACTGCAGTGTTTATCATTTGATAGAATTTTCTCCTGCATATTTCATAGAGACTTGGTGGGGAGTAGTATTTAGAATCTAATATAGCATTGTACTGAGGTGGACATTGAATTGTGACTTCTACTTCTTTGGATTCTAGGCTTAATTTTAATTTGCAATTTTGCCTTCTTTTATCGGCATTTTGGCAATTTGCAGCTTCTAAACACCTGGAAATAATAAATTAAAAATGAGAAAATAACACTTCGATGAATAGTCACTTTATACTATAAAAAGTTCCCCCGCAGAGTCTGTCTATCTGAACGCGATAAACTCAAAAACTACCGAACGGATATTCATATCGGTTTCATGAACTATATCATTGATACAGTTTTTTTTTGTAAATTAGCTGATGTGACAATGATTGACAAAGAGGTCGGAAAAATCACAGCGACTTGGAGCTTTACTGGCGTGCGCGACTTTAACCAATAGAGTTATATGAAAACAAAGTATTGCGGAATTATTCCTCTTAAAATGACATCCACGCAGGCGAAGCCACGGGCAAAACCTAATTGAATATAATACAGAAAATAGTTAGTATTATTTATTCTTCTTTAAGTAAATATCTAGGTTTCTTCATGCGCTTGTTTTCATAGAAGCTGACAACGACATAATTTCAAGTTCCAAGAGCATACAAGTTCCAAGAACATGTATTATATAACACAAAAAGATCATAAGCACACATCTGTTCCCTCTCCCAATATGATGTGTGAGAGTTACGATGCCTACGAGGATTTATTGGAAACAGTTGGGAAACACAAGCACCATCGAAACTTACCCAATATTGAGACATCTAGTTTGTTGATCTCTGAACATGTGATACCATAGCGAGTACGGCAAAGTCCTCAACTTCGAGTTGCGCCAGAATCTGAACTCACAGTGGTGATAGTTGTATACAGGACGCTGGGGAAGCCATCGTAGTTTATTATCTGTAAATAGATAGAAAATCTGATAAATAAGTTGACAACAATAAAGCCTACTGCAAACAGGCGCGACGTGACTTACGGGTAACAATTTCTATGCGCAAACTTCATGGAAATTGTTCTATAAGTGTCGCGCCTGTTTGTAGAAGCCTTTATGCTATATAAAGCAATGCTATCATTCTGGAATAGGTACTATAAACATAAAGCAATTGACAGTTGTCGTTAAAACAGCTGATTTGTACATAACATCATTCAAATTCATGAAAGTTCCTACGAATATTTCTTCCAGTGCTTTCAATGATGGTCTGAATCAAATCAACCACCATATGGTTGATTGCTCTCAAACTGTCCCTATGACATAGGTACTTTAAAAACTGTATCTAAAATAATCCCGTAGTGGCTTTTTGCTAAAAACATTAAACAAGAATCTAGATGAATCTGTCTTTAGCCTGAGCTCTAACATTAGCAGCCACCCACACCAAAGCCACGGGCGTAAGTAATTTGTTTTCCAAGTTCACGGTACTTTATTCCCAGTTCCACAGACAGTTTGTTTATTTCTATTGTTCGTTTTCTAAAAATACATTTCAACGTTTATTAAACACAAACAACCACCTGGTTTTAAAAGTTAACACTGGATGATAGGACATTACAATCTTCGATACCTATTTGAAAAATACTAACAGTATAATGTAATGACAGACTTTTTCTTTCCTAAATGACCTGTCAGTTCCAGCTAATGAGATAACAATTAATTTTCTATTGTGTGGGCACGCATGCGTGCCCTCCCGGACGTTACAGGTTTAAACGTCGAGAATTATTACGAAAGATCTTTTCATACCTAGATCAGTAGGTAACTAAAAAATCAAAATCAAAAGTCATTTATTCAAATTAGGCTGAGAATCAGCACTTTTCGAACGTCAAAGTACATGAGACAGTCCCCCAAAACGCCCACCCTTCACAAAATGTGGTTGATTCTATCAATCATCTTGTGCTCCCTATAGGTTCAAAACCCTTATTCTTAAGGAGCTTTCCTGAATAGCATTATGTATTTTTCTCATTTGTACCGTCTATTGTTTATTATATACATTTACTATTATCTTAACACGATAGTTAGTTTAATAAGTTAAAAAAAATAAAAACTTGTGTTACTCGACCCTAGCGATTATTTTCACTGTATTGAATCTTATTGTAACCCGTGAACAGCGTTGTGGGCTGCAATATTGTTTATACGTTTTGTGTATTTCTTGTTTCTATGTTTTATATTGTAGCTGTTTGTTGTTCCTTTTGAATAAAAATAAAATAAAATAAGAAAAATCAACCACAGTTTAGTTACTGATCTTGGTATGTCTTCTATGTAACTTGACTTCATTTGATAGAAATCTACGTTTGCGGATATCTTCACATTATTTTTAAAAACCGGTACAATCATTATCTCGCCTTCAACAATTACACCGACTACTTATCCAGTAGAATGTTCAAAGCATCTACATTTTAAAACAAATGCCAAAACACTTTCCAACTCAAACATTTCGAGTTGGCTTCCGGTGTCAGTCCCAAGACGTAAATGGGTCAACCAAATCAATGAGGAAACGCTAAACTTGATTCATAGCGGATAGTTTGTTATCTGAGGCGCCAAAACTACTGTCTTCGTTAACTTTACGAGGATAGTAAAACGCAATTGGAGCGTATTAGTACTGGCCACTGTTTAGCTAGAGATGGCCAGTAAATAGGTTCCTGTGATGTAACTCAAACGGGCCTTAGGAAAATATTTGGCAATGCGGATATTGGTGTGGTGTTAGTTGGAAGATTATTATGAACTGTATGTAACTTAGATGACTTTTGATCTACGATCTATGTAGTGTGTGTTTCTGGTTCAGAAACCAACGAAATACAAATTAATATTCAACGAGTTTTCATGATTTTGGAACGTAAGACAATGTTTTTGTTGTTTCCCAGAATGAGATTAGCTACTGACAGGATATAAGAGTTCATAGTATTTATAATTGTTTATGTCATTTTATTTTAATTTACTATTGACATAATCTACCCATTATAAATTGAAAAATATGATTAGCTAGCGACCTCGACAATGGATCATTATTATTCATGCCTGCAAGCAACCAGCAGCAAGTTCGTCATGCTCTCTTAGATGTCACTGCTTGCGGTAGCGACGCCGACGGGGACGCGGAGTTCTGGTTGCCTCCTTAGCTCAAATATGGCAATATCATTTGCTACTTCAAGTTACAGATATACATTGTACAAGTAAACAGGTACGTCCTTAATGCCTGGACGCTTTTATTTGTTTTTTTTCTGCTTGAGTATAGTTTTCAATGCAAGTAGCAAATAATTTTATTTAATGTTTTGTGTATCGCAATCACTAATTGCACCTAGCTCCTGACGTTTCATAAGTGCCCTTGCAGGTTTATGTGAAATAAAATATTTTGATTTGATTTGAATTAATAATTACTTAGCATTGTATAGAATTAAGTTCTTCTAATTGAACAGACAGTGTGCTGCTGGGAAGTCATTGCGCCACTTCTTTCCAGCGAGAAACTACATAAGACAGTCCCCTAAACGCCCGCCCTACACCTCTGTGTAGGGCGGGCGTTTAGAGGACTGTCTTATGTAATTTTGACATTTAAAGAGTGCTGATTTTCAGCGTAGTTTGAATAAATGAGTTTGATTTTGATTGATCTCCAGACACAAGTAGGTTCAATATTATTAACTTAGCTATTAGGTAAGTTTCAGAACTGTGCTAGTAGAGAAGACAACTAAAGTTTTCTCAGAATAAATGCTATTCACGAGTTATGTGAGCAAAAGTGGACATAAATACAACAAAAACGTTAAATAGACAGTGGCCTTGACGAGCTCTGCCGCATGTTGCTAATTCTTTAAATACATACGTTCATCAGAGCAGTGTACTGTGAGATCGTTAGCCTTGAAAAGCTCTGTTATGAAACAGTGCACGTGGCTAGCCACTGATTACCACAAGCTTTTACTAAACCACCACAAATTATTCATGCACGTCCACTGACCGCGTTTGATTAATATAATTCGATCAATTGTGATAATTCTGTTCATTATTTCAACAGTTGGTTATTATCATGCAAAAATACAAAAAAAAATTACTCACAACTTAGAATTCACCACACGGCACATACAATTAAAGTAACAAATTAAATTACCACAAACCGATAGGTACCGTAGACGTCTTAGCTCTGAGACCCTTAGCGGCAACTCCGTTAATTCATTCTCATCCAATATCAGGAACTTTAAGCTCCTCGCTTCACCTATCTCTTCAGGAATACGCCTCAATCTATTCCCGCTAACATCAAGGCACTTGAGACATCGCAACTTAGATATCTCTCTCGGCAACTCGGTTATATCATTACCGCTTACGTACAGACTCTCCAAATGCTCCAGAACCCCGATGTTACTTGGTAAGCGAGTCAAGAGATTCTCCTTCAAATATATGTCTGTCACTTCTGCTTCCTCGCCCTTTAGTTGATTTAACGGAAATTCTGTAAATCCTCTGTAATTCCAGTGAAGAACGGTGGTTGGTGATAATTCATCATAGCAACTCATGTTTGTTTTCTTGCACTAGACTATCTACAGTTCTTCTTAGTTCATTATTCACTTCACTTTAAAATAATGCACTCAGGCGTTTCATATGTTTATGTTATAACGTTTGCTCAGTTAAAAGCTTTGTCCATACGTTTGTTTAAAACGTAAAAGTCAGAGCGAGCTGCTCTGATTCCCGTCTGAAGAAGACTGCATCCCATGTCGGTCGGACGCACGTGAATTATTTTTAAAACTATAACAAGGTCTTTCGCGATAGAGAAAATGTTGTTAAAATATTTTTCGCCATAGGTATAATAGATGCTGGGGAGAGCTTGCAGCATTCTAATTAGACAACATTCGTGTTGTCAATAATTAATTTTATACGAGAACGTGTTTTACAAATTTTCCAATAAAAAAAAAGTAAATCTGTCAGCCGACATTAGTAGCTTAAAATTAATCAAAGAACACTGAACATTACTGTAACAATGACAACAACACCTATGGCGATTGACAATGTTTTTGTCCACATTGCATCCAAAGAATAAAAAAATATGCAAAAGCATTCCCCGAACAATGATAATTACAATATCTTCCCGTATTATCATTACGACAGCGATGCATTGTGTAGTGATAAGCTCAGTATTGGTCGGAGAGGTTGGCGCTGATCCAATACAAACTGCGCGCGGTGTTAGGTCGAGGACATTCGACCGTAACACAATAACAAATAATGAGACCACAACGTTGACGAAACATCGGATGTGTAATACGTACTTTACTAACCAAATGGATTAACGCTTCCCAAATTGAAATCCAGTCGATTTTTTTAACAAGATTTGATGGAAAATTCACTACATGTTATACCGTACCGTGTACCACAATGCATGGTTTAACAACACTGAAAAGATACCTACATTGAAGTCATTGATAAAAGTAAACAAAAATGACCACTACGATCCATCACATACGTCATTCATCATATCAGCCGAAAGGCGTCCACTGCTGAACATAAGCCTCCCTCAAAATGGGTGGATTTGCCACAATCTGGCGCTTGGCACGCGGGTTGGCGATCGCAGTATGGTGGTCAAATGCATAAAGAACGCTGCTGCCCATTCTCTGGTAAGACCCTTAGCCGCTTTCTACGACACCCATTGGTTACTCATGTGCCCATGGGAAGAAATGGAATGGTGCTATTCTTTTACGTCCGGCACCACACGGAACAAGAAAATAATACGACCTTTTATTATATCCTATGACACATCTACTTCAAAAAGATGGTGTAAACGAGCAAAATCAGGGATGAAAAAAATACGTTTATTTCGCAAAATGGATGGCTTCTTTACCGTGATTTTGCAATATCTGTTTTGCTTGAAATATATATTTTGCCATAGTGCATGAGGTATCGTCAGAAATGTCTTTTATCATATTGATGTTTGTAGTTATGAAAATCGTTATGGATTAATTAAGGTAATATGTCCTATCGTTGGATTTTCTATTTTAAAATCTTTTGTGTCATACAAAAGATTTAAAATAGAAAATAGAAAATCTCGAAATTTAATTTTGATATTCATCACATCATCATCATCATCATTTCAGCCGAAAGACGTCCACTGCTGGACACAGGCCTCTCCCAGAAGGGGGGTTTTGCCATAATCGCCACGCTTGGAAGGCGGGTTGGCAATCGTAGTATGGCGATCAAATGTATAGAGAACGCTGCTGCCCATTCTCTAGTAAGTCTCTTAGTCGCCTTCTACAACACCCACGGGAAGTAATGGAATGGTGCTATTCTTTTACGTCCGGCGCCACACGGAACTACACGTACATACATACGTCATTATTTCTAACAAAAACCTAAAACGTGGTACATAGACAAAAATAACTACCACATTGTAAAAAACTGTTACCAAGAATGGGAATGATTCCGACAATGATATTATGGGAAGTACATACAAACCAATCACACCAGTCACAATAACATACCAGAAATATTTAAAGACAGCTAAAGTCTATTGACTTTAGCTGTATAAGTGTATTATATCATGTATGCTAAAACCGGAGAATGCATCAAAATATTCGTAATAGTTTTAACTCTGCGTTCATTAGACTGGCTATTTTATCAGTCTTACCACTGTAGTTTTTTTAATTGGTATATAATAACAAGGAAACAACGTTTACTTAGAACAGTGTTGAGTTTAAAAAGTGTGGCGAAGAGATATGAGTTTTTCAAGAAGATAAGAACGTGTCTTGAATTTCAATTCATTCAATTTATAATTTTACGGGAAACTTTGGTTTTGTTCAAGCTGGCACATATTAGCACTCTCAGATGCTTATGTCCTGTGGACTATTTAGAAAGAACTATGTAGAACCGCGACTATTCTATCATCGTCATAATTTTCATCCGAATGATAGAAATCCTTTTCAAATTGCACGTTTCTACTAGATTCTCATCCATTCACAACCATATATTTTTCTATGAAAAACGAAAACTAAACAAAGTCAAAACATTTTGAAAGTTATCTTTTCCACTCAGCACAGTTTACTTTAGCTAACGTTGCTGTTAACATATCGTCTAGAAAAACATCTAGATATTTACTTATCCTCGATTTTAGGAATCTCAGACAAAACATAAAGGTTGATGAGCTCCATATGCGTTTAGTTCTAATTCCACGGAATGGTCGGAACTGACTTACCACGCTTCCATAGTATGAAATGTTACTTTGACTGCCACTGATAATAATATAATCGCTGTGAATCGTAAAGTTAATGAGGACAATAATAATTGCATTGTTGTGTCGTCATCATTAAAGTATTTTTATGAATCTTTAATTACCTATATCAATCGTAAGCTACTTACAAATAAGGGTCAATACATATTCAGTCCAAGATGTGATTGATTTGTGACAAACTTACAGCTGACTTAACTAAAAATAAGAGTCTCAAAAAGTTATAATATGTATGTATTTCAGGAAAAACTACATCAATTATTAGACTATATTTGATATTTTTTATTACGCAAAAGGTGCTATACAAAATGCCAGGTCACATAGTGTCCACTAATATAATAATATGGTAGGTACATAAACAAGTATCACACATAGTAGTAGAAGTAGATCAGACTTTTAGTAATGTGAAGTAATTTTGATCAATCACATCAGTTCAGGTGGATAGTAAGAACATTGTATACAGGGGGAAATTGAAAAAGATTTAATTGTTTAAAAACAACATCTTCACTAGATTCTTCCGCAATTGCATTATTATTGATATCGATCAAATTATCATTTAATATGACTTGTTCTTCATCGTCTCGATGATTTATTTTCACAAGTTACTGTTTATATTTGCTTTGGAAATAACTTGGCCGTGATAGAAAGTCGCATGCTTTCAATTTCTTCCTGTATTCACTTAACTCTTTCGTTATTCACGGTTTCTTTTAACATTTTAAGCTCATCTATGTTCCCAGCTCCTAATTATTTGATCCTTTCTCCTATACCTTTTGTAGGATACGTATAGGTATTAATCCCATTCTTGCTCCCACGTCACATTCCAACTAGATGTTAGGCGAAATATTAAAAAAATTATACATGTCATAGATGTGAGAATTAGTTTGATTATTTTAATATATAATTTAGACCTTCCCAACTCAGAGGTAGTTTTAATTTATTTCGATGAACAATAATACTCATACATATAAATAACAGTATTGTTGTAAAATATTACATGCAGAGATATGAAGTTTTATTTTCTAAATAACTTAACTACGAAAGTAATGAAGGTAATCTTACTTCGTGAAATTTTCACGGCCTAACATTGGAAATGTTTATTTAAAGTACGTTTAAATATTATTATTTATGTAACGTTTAGGTAGGTACGTAGATTGTTCTTCAATGGAATAAGTAAATCATATTCTTAGACATCTCAAAATATAGGACAGTAGTTTATTAGGAGTAGAATTAGCCACGCACTATTTATAGTCTAGTTTTTGGGAATTCTGACTAGATAAAAAAGCAATAGCTTTGCTTTGAATTTGATTTTCTTAGAGTTAAAAATTTCGTAGCCAATTTTCATTGTTTTGCCAAAACCCTTAATTTATATAAAATGTTTGATTATTCACGATATACATTTTGGTGCAAACAGGGAATACAATAACATCTAATAATATGTATCTTTAAAAATGTGAGTCATAATTCGAATATAATTAATACATTGCAGAAAATACTTCTAAATAATTTAACTAAGGCTTTTCTGCTACTACTCATGTCTATTTAAACATCAACAAAATATTTCCATTTACACGTAAAATATTATCAACTTAATATTATTGTCCTTGCGACAACAAATATCAACTACAACATGAAACTAATAATAAACAGATTACAATTTTGATAACATTAATAAGTACATAAAAATACCCTAGGTAAAATGTCACTGAATTAATAAATTAGGCAATTAGCAAAAAGACTAGAAACACGGCAAAATGGTTTTCAATAAATTATCACTCTCATTCATAATAACTTGACAATATACCCGGAACTTTACAAAAATGCCGTTTGCACTTGTCATTTTTATATTAGTGAATTGATCAATAACAACATTTTGGTAAAAGATATTTATGAATAAGAGGGCTAACATCGAACATTCAGAAGACATAATAGACAATTATCTATTGTGCCCGGACTCAAACAACTTAAAATCTACGAATGAGTCTCACGCGGCGTCCCCTGGCATCACCTTCATCATCGCTGTCCATTGACGTCTGTCGGTGTCCTAACATCAGAGCTTGAACCTCAGGGTTTAGAGGAAGAGCGGGGAATGATGAGCGACGAACCATCGGCACTGGTCGACCTCCTAAATAGAAAGGATTTTGTTTAGAACCACAACACTACACTTTAGTTCAAAACTTGCTCGTGAACCAGTAAAGAGATTCTGATGTTTTTCCAGACTATTTAAGGAATTTCTTTGGGTATTAGCTGGATTGGTCACAAACATCGCACAGTGAAGTGCATAGTTCACTGGCGTAAACTTCAACAGTGCTTGGGGTGAATACTCAGGAATCATCAGGATGTAAATGTAAATGTATTGTGGCAATTCGTGGGTTGAGTTCAGGAAAAATTTAGTGCTAACGGACCGTTATGGATGCAATTAATAACAGTCGTTAAAGTTCGACATTGTATTGCTTATGATGTCAATTTGTAGAACATGTGGCTTCATCTGACAAGTGACACTTCCCAGTTTAAATATACCAATCCTTGTCTGGGGTTTCGTCACTGATTTGATAAGGGTACTAAAGCTCCGCTTAACACAGTTAATAAATAACCAGAACATCCTGGAACCCTAATGAACGATGAGGATTACATGGGTTTACTTCCAGAATTACATACCCTAGCTAAAACCTTGTAATACTTACAAATTCCTTGTTAAAATTACCTCTGTAAATGTTCAGATAGTTAATTCGCAAATTGATGACATTGTAATTGAAACTGTTATACAAATAGTCCCTTAATTAGACAATCGATCAAGGGTATTACACTAGCGTATTTAATTAAAAGCAGAGGCAAGCAGATTAACAATATGTAAAGTATGTACTAATTAATATCACCATCAGGGAACACAGGGGGACATATTTGTAAGCTAACAAGTAATTATAAATTGGATGAAAGGGTTTCACTAGTAAACCGATTTGCTACAGCTAAAAGCCAATTAGGCGCCAACTAAATCTGCCGCAAACCTCCTTGATACTATTGATTGTGGATCCAGTGTAGAAGATTATTGTACTGCTACGGATTGTATATGAAACCTTTGATTAACCGTTTGGAACGTAATCATGTGTTCAATGGACTGTGAGTTCAATTGATTACATACAAACTTGCCAACACGGATGTGCATATTGACAGATTTGATTATGTTTGGGAATATAATGTAGATGGCATCTATCTACGTGGTTACATGCAACGCTTTATAGGATTTATTGAACTGTAAAATGCTTTGGCTCTTTACTATTCGGGCATTCAATAGAAAGATTTTTGCAGTCCAGGCAAGGCATGAAACAATTTAAGTTCAATCATTGTAACAGAGATAGAAAAAACTATAGCTAAAAAAATCGAACTACTGAAGATAATTTAAAAATCAAACTAATTAGAAAAATCTAACTAAAAGACGGGTGAGAATATCAATTACCTGAAAGTCTTTTCAGTCGTCAGATAGACCTTGTTATGAAACAGAGAATATAAAACAGTGAAAGAAGAGATAGAACTTTAGAAACCATCAAAATCATAAACATTTACATTCACATTTATCAACATTAAAGTTTCAATCAATAAAGAGCAGACTTGCAATGAACCCATAAATTATTTCATCAGCATTAGTACAAGAATAGAAATGGAAATGAAAATATGTTCATACCAAAGAGCTTCGCAACAGATTGCCTTTTGACGAGTCTCGGATCTCCAGTTGATGTCTCAGCGATTGAAGCCGGTGCCGATCCATCTTGAGATTTCTTATGTGGTTCACTTAGGTACGAATTTGTAGAATCTCCTCTCTTATTTGACGACAGATACGGTCTTGTTTGACGACAGTTATTCTTATTTGCCTCTTCGTAACTCACAACAGATTCAGCAATCTGAAACAGCTGCAATCCAAATTTGCTTGATTCTCTACGTAATGGTTTCTTATTAGCAAATTCTGCTAACGATTGCCTTCTCTCTCCATCTGGGTTGAGCTTTCTCCTGGCCCGTTCTTCTTCTTTCACTTTCAGAACATCTAGTATAGCGTTGAGCAGCAGTACCAGGAGAAACACAGTGATGCCTATGACGGTAACTGGGTTATTATTTGCGCTCCATCCTGGGTGTTTTTGTTTACGTTTCGTAGTATTTGGTTTGTCAGTAAACACTTCTAAAATGCTGCATGCGTCTTTTATAAACAGTGGAATGGCTTTTGATTTTATGACAGGTTTTAATGCTTCCGGAGCATTTTCTGGAGTTGTTTGATTTTCTTCGGGCGTGATCGCAGTATCGGCAGTTTTCTCAGGGAGTACAACATTTGCTTCAACATTTTGTTTATTAAACCACATTTGCACACTGTAGATACTATAAACGATCACGGAAATAATAAAAAGCAGGATCTTACGTTCGTTCATGTTTACATCGCAAAAGTACTGGTTTGTTTTGACATAGAACCACGCGTGCGTGTGTGTCTATTCGCGTACTGCACGATATTGTTAAATAACGTACGGAGATTGTAGTAAATGGTTTATTAATTTTCACTTTTGTGGGTTTCTCGTGAATATTTTTAGCGTGTTTATTACGTCGCGGTGTCCAGCGGCGTCATTTTGTGATTTGTGTTGGGGAGCGCGGAGTGCGCATGTGCGGGCGGCGGCCGGGTCGCCAGGGTCGCTACGCGTGTACTCGCTACCGTACGGCGTGTGTACACGGCACTACTACACATACACGCTAACTTTCGACTATCACCGTATTATCTATAATGCCTACGCCTCCTGTTTCTTTTGTATCTCGAACTAGGTCTGTTTTCGTTTACATTTTACCTTGTGTTTATCGATTCTACGTTACACCTTGAATGAAAAAAAAAACTTTTCTATCAAGTGCTTGCAAGAGATAACAGATGGAATTCAATAACCTTTATCTATTACTTCTTTATTGATTCTGCATTTGATTAATATTGCGATATCGTGCTGTATTAGATTATATATTTTTAGGTCGATTCTATCAACGGCTTTAGCTCTCGACCCCACTTACATGTCATTGTCCAATTGTCCTAAGAAATTGTTTGTCAAGAACAGATTCGCTCATGTCTGTATACTGTATAGTACAGTCTATTATGTATACCAACACAATGCTACAAAAATATGTTTTGTTTATTCATAATATCAAAAGGCTCAGTAAATATTGTAATGGAAATAGGAATGCGTAGGACTACATTATGGTACAATTAAATAATGTGGGTATGCGTAAACAACTCTGTTTACGCAACATATCCAAGCAAATTAATATTTTAAATCAGATCAAATTATGACACATATTCGCTGTTCTAAGCATATCATAAGTACGAAATACGGACGAGACAACGCGACGACAACGCGTGTCTACGGGAATTTTTGAGCACTTTTTAGTTAACCCCCAATCAATAATATATTTTCACTGTGTATGGACGTACAAAGATATAACTGAGCATATAGTATTTGGAGGCTCACGAACTCAATTTGGACGCGAGCGGTGTCTCAATAATTCAACGAGCTCGTAGGCACGGTCTCGCTCCCATTTTCCGTGTTTCTCCACTAATATCTGCACGGAAGTGGAATTAACCATGTCACACACGACGAACGTAGTATTTATTGCATCCTGGGAAGTGGATATATCTATTTGTTTAGATATATTGTGGGTTGTTCTTGTATTTTAATTTTAACATACTTCCTTTGTACGGTTTTTACCGGGGACCGTTTTTGTATTCAAGTAGGTATCTACCTAATTCAGACCATAGAGCATCGCCGCGTTACTATACAGGGTGTAAAAGAAACCCTATTGCTATCCTTAAGCACTAACGATATCAGCTGGTATAGAATCACTATACATAGTTTCAGCTCAAAATTAAATGCTCTAAGAATTGATACCAAATTTTCGGTTTCATATGTTTCTTAAATTCAAATCATAACAAACGTGTCACCGCCCTACGTGGGTCAATAACTGTCCACGTAACTTGCCAATATCACGATAAACCTCTATCGAGTGATGTTTTTATTTCAATTTGAAAAGTTCGGTTTCTGGTATCAATGTATTAAAAATTCTCATATATTCCAAATATGTAGAGATAGGATTAAAAAACCCTTCGAATATCATTTGATATCTTCCAAAGAAGCCGTGCCCTTGGTATGTATATACCCTTTCCGTTAAACGTTGTATACGTTACTTTACATTGGTGGTCAGAAGTTTAAGGAACTACTTACACTTATTCAGCTCTGTTCAGCTTTTGTCCATAGAAAACAAGGATTTTGTATGAGATGCGTACGCATCCGTTCAGCCGCGGAAAGCTGAACGGACTCTATACAAAATCGTTCCCTTCGCCTCTTCAAATTGTTGATTGCGTTTAGGTGCGGGAACTTAAAAAAAACTTAGGTAGGTATTCCTACATGAAACACGGTTGAGGAACACAACGTCAGAGAAACGCTGACCGCAATATCTAGGGCATTTCAGACAGAGGAAGTAAGTGTCAGACAGTAATTAGCTGATAATTATTTCTTTGATTACACACACCAACGAGGATATTATTTCCAGCAACTGTCTGATTATTGCAAAATAGCTGCCAGAAATACACAGGAAGTCAAATATTTCGTGTTGTATGTTTTCAAGTTTGCAGAAAACAGAGTAGTTAATACTTACTGGCGGTAACTACATACATGTAAATGAGTCTCTCTTCTAGTTTGGTACGATTTTACAGCTAAACTAGAGAACTCAATAAGAGAATAAGCTTAGTACCTACCTACATAGTATTTTATCTTATTTTGGACATAGGGTAATTCATACTTAATATTATAAATGCGAACGTAACTGCCTGTGTGTCTAAAAACCTTGCACGGATTTCTATGGCTAATAGATAAATGATGACCTGGTTTAGTATAGGATATGGGATAATTTCCGACTTTCGGGCGAAACCACTAGCAAAAGCTTATATGATACACGTGATTGGAGCTCGAACGCAACTGTTTTCCCCACCATTTTTGTCATGCTTAATAACAACCGAATGACAGATTGATGAAATCTTTCATTAACTAACATCGTAAATAGATAAGTGTAATTATAGAAGCACTTCTCTAACGTTACCAAACTAAGTATTTGAAATGCTCCGATGATTGATAAAAGATAATAAATGAATGCAACGTTGTTTGAAATAAAAACTGGGATAGATGAGTAGTTGTGAGTTATGCAGTGTGGTTCCGCTTACATTCGTCTTGTTCTAAATAGAATTTGGAACAAAACTGTGCACTTCATATATTGTGGGTTTATTTTTCTTGTTAACTGAAAGATTGGAAATATGGCCTGAAATGTACATATAATAACTTCAGATTTTATTAATAGAAGTAGGCCAAGCTCGTAGCCAAATTCTGGGCTGACTGTAAATAGACTGCTATTGACACTCTAACAGCCAGTTGCAGAAACTAACTTTAACTTTTAAAGCTGTCATTAAATACTAGTCTTCTATTAACGTATTGCAGAAAGCAACAGTAAACTCGATTTTAATTTTTCTTTCATTTTAAATAATGAAGTATCAAACAAGGCAATTTGTCAGAGTTTTTGTTGCACAAAGCACCATTAGCGCCTTAACCTTTTGACCGCCACAGCGAGAACGCATCGGCGTCCCTCGCACGCCAAGCCACAAATTCGGCGCTATTTTTTTATAGGTATTTCCTACAAAAAAGAATAGGGATTTCAAAATGTTATCGATAACCAATTAATCATTGCTTATCGTCCCCTATTTTTTAAATAAAATATTACTCGTAACATCATTCTTTTATTTCATTTCCCTCTAAAATGTTGTTTTCTTGTCGGTATTAGCCGACAGTGGCGTGTTAGGCACGTTTTAATTTGTCGGCTATACCTGACAGTGGCGGTCAAAAGGTTAATCTTGTTTTGTCCAACATTTTTAAATTAATGAAATCATTAGTGTTAATTATCCATTATGTAATGTCGCATTAGAGTTCGTCTTTGTGAAACTGTGTGTAAGAAAAATACTTTTAAATTAATGTTTTTAATAAAAAAAATATTCTACGTGAACAATACGATTTTTTCTTTTATTTTTTCGAAACCTGAACAACTCGTTTTCAGAGGAAAACTGAGAATATTACATTTTCTATTAAAGATCGTACCTGTTATTTATTTTTCATTAGCGTTCATATTGGTTTATCTGGCCATCTGCGATTGGTTTGTTGTTTCATTGTTCTCTGTGCCCTGGGCACTAATCGTACCTACGTGCAACGCTTCTGTAATTCCAGGAATAATCTAATTGATTCCTGTGTTAGTTGCACTGCAGTAAATAGCGCTCCCAATAGAACTGTTAATTAGGACACAACTATTACGTGCACCATGTTGGTATTACTTGATACCTATTGATCCTATATCCTACTATATTATACATGTGAAAGATTGTATGTTTGGATGTTTGTTACTCAATTACGCGAAAACGGCTATACGGATTTGGATGAAATTTGGCATACAGATAGTTTAGAACCTGAATGCACACATAAGATACTTTTCATCCCACTAGTACGATCTTGTGCAATAATTCCCTACCTCCAAGCGGGAAAAGTGGCTGGCAAAAGCTAGTTTCAAATAAAACTATACTACGATCAGCAGGGTTTTGCTGGTTATAGTAAAGTTTTTTGCAATTTTGCAGTGATAGGCACGGATGCAGCTACATATTTTTTAGATAGCTGTACGTACTTTGGGGTCCAAAACATGTAAGTAATAACAGCTTGGCAGATAGCTCCCATGATGTTCCGCGGCAGCTAGGTCCAGCCTAAAACAACTGTTCTGTTTACTGAGGAATTGTACAACAACAATAAAGACAACACGACTTTATCCACCCTTGTGGTCTAGTGGTGAGACCACCTGTCTCAGATCTAGAGGCCCCCGGTTCGATTCCCTGCGGGAGTAAAAGTTTCTATTAGGTTTGGTCGGTGGTACGGCTTGTTTTAAGTCCACCTTGCTAGCTACCACCATTTTATCTAACTATGTTGCCATAGCAACAATGTTAACAGCATTGTTGTGTTTTGGCACTAAGAAGTAAGATAGCCAGTTCCTATGCTTTTGAGGATTCTAGGTGAACTACGTTTGCACTTTCGGCCTGATCATCTCTTACCACGAGGTGAGATGAATGCCAAGAGCTTTCCCGCTGTAGAAAAAAACACAGCTTTTTTCCGATTTGATGGACCATGGGGGCATCAGGTCTGTCAATTTAGAGAAGCATGATGAGTCTAAGTTCACAGCTGGATAAAGGTTAAAGGAAAAAGGCGTTAGTTTGATCCAACCTCAATAGATTTTAGGGATTACGGCTACAAATTGTTGAGCAGTCAACACCTTACTTGTTGGGTAATTTCTGGCTCTTGGAACTTAAACCTTAAACTTAACTCTTAAAACTTTCTAAGTCTTTACCTGAATGATTGTGAAGTGAGCAATTTTTCCATCAACTATAGTATAATCGTTTAATTTTCACAATCAATTTCCATTAGATCTTGGACCTACAAAATTCAGCATACCATATTCACAGCTGAAATCTAATATAAATTTTAAAATCCCTTATACAGAATATTGTAAAAGTGCTTGGCAATATCCTTGATAGCATATTTTTTGCAAAACAGTATTCCAATATTGCGCGGCAGTTAAGGCAGGCAGTTACGATCCCGAAAGATTTCCATTTCGCGCTTCGTCGCATTCGGCTGCGCATTAAAATATGCAACGGGAGCCCTATTCTGTGTAGTGTGAAGTACTCGGCTGCGGTAACGGAGCTATATAGCTCCAAAACAGAAAAAGACAAAAAAAGAAAAGTGACGCTTGATCCAAATCAAAGATGAACTTTGACTAAAGCAGCATTCCGGGCAGAGATAATTGTCCGAGCAATCAACGTGATGTCAAATTATTTACGTTGGTATTCTCAGTTCTTCTTCAGATACCTCTTTGGCCACCTCCCATGTTATATTGGCCAAACTGTCAGTTCATATTATCACAGGTAGATAGGAAGGTAGATGTTAAACAACGTATGTGAACCTAAAATGATTTACACAGACATTTACGTTGCGTCGACGAGAGACCAGTGAAAAGAGACTAGATCAATCCGTAAACACAGGGAAGACAAACGACGCATACACATGTTGCCAAGCTACAAAGGGCCAAGTTTACCGGTAATACATTAGTAGACATCGAACAAAGGTCCAGATTCACACAATCACACTACAAGAGGCATAGTATTGTCTGTTCTACATGCATCTCGGATTCTATGGAATGTATGTACATCCCATTTCGATTACAAAACTGTGTCTACGTATAAAAGTAACAAGTTAAGTTCAAGCACAACATAAACGATGAAATACACGCGTTGGCAAGCTACTAAGCATCAAGTATCTTTGATCCTATTGGATATACACCTAATTTCGAAATTTTTAAAAATTGACTACATAAAAAAGGAACACGTTCAATCCAAGCAGAAGACAAACGAAAAATATAAGTATTGCCAAGCTACTAAGCGGCAAGTATATCGGTAATACATATCGAACAAATATCATGCTTCACACAATCACACAACAATTTTCTACATGAAACTTCAGCAAGGACTCCATTGGATTTATAATCATGTCGGTAATCTTCGGCTAACAGAACTTTGACAGCATATACAAGAGACTAGATCAATCCGTACACATTGGGTAGACAAACGACGCATACAATATACAACGTGTTGCTAAGTTACTAAGCGTCAAGTTTGCCGGTAGCACATAAGTCGACATCGAACAAAGATCAATCTTCACACAATTACACTGCAATAGGCACATTAGGGTCTTTTTTTAAATATGAAGCTTGAATTATATTGGATATAGGTACACCTAATTTCGATTAAAAAAGTGTGTCTTGTTTCATAGCTATACACAGTGCCTGAAGACATATATACAAAAGGAACACGTTCGACCGAGCAGAGCATAAACGACAGATACACGTGTTGCCAATCTACATAAAACCAGGATAGTTGCTCGAGGGTATAGTTGCCCCGATTATAATTACTCTAGTTTCACGGATGTATTTCATGCTATATTATTAAACTATCGAAAGACTCCAAATACCACTTAGTTGACCGTGTCGCATGTCTCTGTGCGATTGCATGGGAAGGCCGGTTTTTTGCGGGATAGATGTCCTGTTTCTCGGCGGGGCATCTATCCTAAATGTAATTTATATGGATAAGGCAAGTATCCCCTATGTGGGATAGATGTCTCAAAATATAGAGGTCCACAAAAATCGGTAATACTCAGGAAATAAACTCTCGGCCAGTTTTATAAATAAAGTATTTTGCTTTTTGTACTGAGAGATAAAGAGTGATTTCAAAAAGTGTGGCAACTATCCGGCTTTTACCGTAAGCGTCAAGTGTACCGCTAATACGCATCGAACAAAGATCTAGCTTCACACGATCACACTACAATAGACACATTAAGGCATTTTCTACATGAAGCTTGGATTCTATAGAATTTATGCTCATGTCGTTAATCTTCGGCTAACAGCGCCTAATACTGATAGCGTGAACATCACTTGACATTAGCGTGTTAGGTTTGCAAGCACCACATGTACACAGTGGCAAGTTGCCAGTGGTTCCCTAACAACCTGCCATTGACATTGGGGACTTGTTTTGTTTCTATTAGCAACCACTCTAATATTGGCGACGAAACAGC
This sequence comes from Polymixis lichenea, assembly GCA_949091785.1. Taxonomy (NCBI): domain Eukaryota; kingdom Metazoa; phylum Arthropoda; class Insecta; order Lepidoptera; family Noctuidae; genus Polymixis; species Polymixis lichenea. The sequence continues at coordinate 16,859,502 of OX420945.1, read as the reverse complement.
TAGTTAATGGACAGATTAATCAAAACAAATCACGGAAATAAATTATTTAAATCTTCATCGTAGCTTGGGTCGTAAATAACGATTGTGTCGTTGTATCATTACGTAGTGTCAGGAAGTATTTGATAACAGTTTTTAGATAATGCAGTCATCTGTTCTGATAGACTTTCTACATTATCAGTTATTAATACGGTCTATAAATCATACAAATAAGCTGCAGCTGCAAACAGTTCTATCTAAATTATGAATTTTGCCTTTTTATATATATCCATATTATTATGCTTCGTGGTCTCAAGCACTGGTGTTGAGCATGTGGTCCTGGTTCCGATTCCTGGCCGGATCAGGCGCAGTGTTATTGGGTTTTTCTTAGTAGCAGTCCGGAGTCTCGATTTGTGCCTTGTTGCTGGCAATAAGCTCGCCCTATTACATGGGACTTAAACATAATTGGCGAAATGAGGGTGTAGGTACTGTAGGTTTACCTCTGCGCAACCCTGTCGGAAAATAATTATTGCGTGATGTTATTTTATGTTATAACTAGCAGCGCTCCGCAGTTTCACCCGCGTAGTTCCCGTTCCCGTAGGAATACGGGGATAAAATAAAGCTTATGTTACTCGGTAATAATGAACCTTTCTAAAGGCCATAGCATTTTTGAAATCGGCCCAGAAGTTTTTAAGTTTATTCGTTACATACAAAAATACAAATCTTTCCTTTTTATAATATTATGTTATTATAATTATTATATTATATATTATAATTATATTATATTATATTAATATAATAATAATAATAATTATTATTATTATTTTTGACATTTATTTTATATTCTCGGCTAGCCGGAAAACGCTGATAACACGGGCCTAGGCCAAGTGATATTATTAAAGTGTAGATGTAGATAGTGTAGATAATAATATATACAGTGTAGATAATCGTTTTAGCTAGCTCATAATAAAGCTGTTAATTATACATGGACATGTTACTAAATCAACTCGTAGGGCAAAGGTCGCGAAGTCAATCTTTAATCAATTCAGTCTCATCTCTTCACTTGCCGACTGCAGTAGTCACCACTTTGAACAAGCCGATTTATGCTGAATGCAAAAGTTAATAATTACTATATCCACCAAAACCTTGACAAATGCGTGAGTCGTCTACTCAAATGTGTGGTTCTTTCCACAAAGTACCATTTCATACACCAATCTACAATATCTTCGGGTCGATGGTGCGTTGTGTTCCACGCGCGCCTCAAAGAGATGTCAGCACCAAGCTGATGGGGCCCGCAAGGGCCGATGCCTGCCAGGGGTGCGGGTTTTGCGAAAGAGATACCGTGGCCCCTGGCACATCGGCAATTGAGGGAACACGAGTGAATTTTAGTCAGTAAAAGTCTGACACGCCCTCCTGCTCCACCCAGAGCGGGAGAAGTTATTTGATGATTTTCCACCCAAAAAAAAATCTACATTATCTTCACATGATCTAAACGAGATTCATTAATCATAAATTGTTTATTCATCATAAAAAGGGTTGACAAATTAAGTGTACTAAAAGTACATCTAAAATGGTGGTGAACTGCTGCATTCCCAGCTAGGTTATAGAATAACCTGTTTATGGGAATACAGTGCCAGTACCCATTGGGTATTATAATTAGATTGTACACAGTTTGTGAATTGACACTAGTCTTCTACTACAGTTTTATTACTATTGGTGACAAAGACAAAAACAAACTCAGAGGTCACAATCTCTTTTATAGTCCGGACATAATCTTTAGTTAAAAGATTATGTCCGGACTATAAAAGAGATTGTGACCTCTGAGTTTGTTTCGGACTTCTCAGAGTAATCAGATAGGAAACGTCAACCTCATCTAATGTGATTTACGTGTAAAAGTGCTTGTACCTACTACTTACAATAATAAAACAATTTATCATTTACCAGAGAGGCCTGTATTTTTCCTGTATTTTTTAAGAACGCTGTCTTATCTGTCTCAATCTGTGAAAAATACCTCTAATTTACCCACATTTTGGACAATTTTTAGACATTAATTGTGGCTGAGATAAGATTGCCACTAGATTTTTAAGGTTATTAATTGGCTTTCTGGTTCCTTTCCAACCTGAGTTATTTTCATACTAGCTTTTGAAAGTGGCTTCGCCCACGAGGAGGTCGAAAATTATCCCACGGGAACTTACTATCAGGATAAATAGTATCATAAATGTTAATCTAGGTTATAAACTACCTGTGTGTCCATTAAAATCCGTCCGGCCTTTTTTTTCGTGATTGAGAATTGTAACATCCAAACATACAAACTTTCTCATTTATAATATTATGATACTTACGTAGGATAGTATGATAGGAAGTAGGATAATATGATAGGAAGTAGGATAGTATGGTAGGAAGTAGGATAGCCTGATTGGAAATTATTATCCAATTATTCCATCCATCCATTATTCCATTATTCCATTCCATTATTTTCCAATTATTTAAATATATATATTCACTATTTTCCATAGGAATACTCCTATGGTGTGAGTTAAGACGAATGAGCAAGCGCGCCTAAGGGAAAAGAAAAAGAATAGTTGCTGTCACTAATATAGTTTTGAAACTTTTCTTATTTCTAGAATGATTATGGAAGCCCGTGATTAGCGGTGGATATTTACTAGCAACAATAATATGACGCACCATGCCCTAAGCAAGTCTAGTACTACAGCTGCCCACATTCATTCTATAATGTTCCCACTTCTGGGAACAAAGTGGTGGTTGGTAGATGTCATATGTCATCGAATTTTTGTATCTGTGACATGTCGGCTTCCTCACGATGTTTTCCTTCACCGTTTTGAAAACTGTGGTGATGAAAATGAAATAGACAAAGTAAAGTGACCTCAATGGGTTCGAACTCACGACCTCTGGGCCACCACTGCTCTCCACATTACAGCTGTACATGTAGACACAAATAGTTCTATTGAATTATTATCAGACATCACATCAATAGTGATCCCGCCATTGATGGCTAAGTGGATGATTGCTTGGATGATTGCTTACCAAACATGGTGACTGACCTTTCCCGACCAATAACTGTGCTTTGTAATACATGTGAGGTTTGTGACATACTTGACTATAATAATGAAAATGGGAAGTTCATAAAGTCAATTAAATCAATATTGCTTAACAAAATTGACGCATCATCTGCCAAGCCTTTTTCCAACTATGTTCGGGTCAGCTTCCAGTCTAACTGGATGCAGCTGAATACCAGTATTTTACACTACCTACCCTCCACGACCTAGTTAGTGGGTAATACGATACTCCTTGGTAAGACTGCTTGTCAGACTCTCGGGATTCTGACGACCCGTAACGACTGTCAAAGATCCAAGAATGACCGCTGGGACCAACGGCTTATAGTGAGGACCCACGGAGAGGTCTTGGTATGTAAAGATGGTTGGAACCAACCGCGGCAAGTGTAGCTTAGCTGATGGATCGACCCGTGCGGAAATTATTTCATTGCCACAAGCCTCGATTTGCCTCTTAGCAAATTGAGTGAAGTGATCTTTATGTTGTCCGTAGATTTAAGAAATAGCTATAACACGGAAAATTTACGTACGCTGTCGATAGGCTTAAACATTAATCTTCTTGACTGTTCATTGTTACAGGTGCTTTTTTTAAAATCAACAATCAAGGCTGAGTCAGCATTTTTTGAACGTCAAAATTATATAAGACAATCCCACAAAACGCCCGTCTTGCAACACTTCCTAGAGCTTTAGCTGGGAAAAAAGAAGTAGCGCAACAAACTCCCCAGCAGCACAGCTGTCTGTTAAGTTAGAAGAACTTGATTCCATATAGTGGTAGGAACGTAATTAACGTTACGAAACACAAAACATAAAATTAAAATATTTGCCATTATATTAGCTGCACACACCAATATATCAAAAAAATATAATTAAAAAATTTTACTTAATCAGAAATAAATAACGAAAACGTAAACAGAACTTACAACCTAAATAAAAGCCTAGGGCGGTTTAAAAAGGGTCATCATCATCATCATATCAGCCGAAAGACGTCCACTGCTGGACAAAAGCCTCCCCCAAAAGGGGGGATTTGCTAAAATCGCCACGCTTGGCAGGCGGTTTGGCGATCGCAGTATGGTGGTCAAATGCATAGAGAACGCTGCTGCCCATTCTCTAGTAAGTCTCTTAGTCGCTTTCTACGACACCCACGGGAAGAAATGGGATGGTGCTATTCTTTTACGTCCGGCACCACACGGAACGGGTGTTTAAAAAGGGTGATAATAACATTTTGGAATGTTAACAAGTGTTGCTGCAGCTGTGAGAATCGGTGTTTTATTGCTAGCTATTCGGGCGATGAGCCAGAGATTTGCACACGTTATGACTTATTATCTAAATATTTTCTGTAATACATTACGTACTACATTTAATTATATAAATTGCCAAATGGCTTTCCATTGTTGTAATGCAAGCGGGGTAACTGCGTAACACTGACAATAGGCATGGCTTTTATTTTGAGAGTTCAATATCATTCACTGCGTTATTAACGCTGTTAAGCTGACAATTTTTTCAAACATACAAAGCAATGGACTAGCAATAACAATCAAAATGATTCAGATTCTGATTAAACTGTGTAACCCAAGAGGGCTAATTATGATTATCTTTCCTTTCTATAGCCAATATCTGCCTTGATTACGTCTTCTTAAACTGATATATTTAATTTTAAAGATCTTCTAGAGCCGAGGCTGTTACTTAACACCTTCCAGAATCTTCTCCCGAAACGGCACCGTACGCACCTGCCACACTAATATACGTATTGCGATACATGAAATTACACGGCCATTTTATTATGCACCTCCTGCCTCCTGAGAACTTATTAGGAAAATAGTGAGCAAATCTAATAGCTGGTGATGGGAAAATGAATGTTGTGCATCATCATATCAGCTGGAAGACGTCCACTGCTGGACGTAAGCCTCCCCCAAAAGGGGGGGATTTGCCATAATCGCCACGCTTGGCAGGCGGTTGGCGGTCGCAGTATGGTGGTCAAATGGATAGAGAACGCTGCTGCCCATTCTCTAGTGAATCTCTTAGTCGCCTTCTACGACACCCACGGGAAGAAATGGGATTGTGCTATTTTTTTAGGTCCGGCACGACACGGAACCGAATGTTGTGAATGTTGGGATGTTATTTGTGATTGAAATACCTATATTGAAAAATATCGAAGAAGGTTTTGGAAAATGGTTTTGGAAAATTTATGAAACCCACACTTAAGCAAATACGCGAAACGGTCAAAGCCTCGCATTATACTGCCAGATAAAAGCTGAGAATTCATGTAATCCGTTGAACAAAGGTAAATCATACACATTCCCATCATCAGCATCAATTTTATTTTATTTTATTTTACTGTATCTAATTGCAACCGCACATCGCGTTCATTTTCTATCTACCATAATCGAATAATCTGATTTCCTACTTCTAAAATATTAATTTCACTTTATAATTAGCGCAGCAGGTATCTTGATACTTGTCAGCGATAAGAAGGGTGAAGCTTACTAATTAGCGTGTTTTTTGAATGGCTAATTAAGGTAGGTACACACAATTACATGGCCGACGCGGAAGCTCTGGGGCAAATGTTTGTTTTGTAAATTACATTTTGTATTATTATGAGAAAAATAAAACAATTAGGTAATGTTTTCTTAATACTGTTAATGAAAATGCCAGTGGTCAGCGGAAGATTTATACAGAATTTTGTAACTGGTAAAATTAAGAGTGCAGTGCAGGCAGTTTGTTGCCAGTTACTTTTTCATCAACTTAGCCTATTGTTCAGACTATACCTATCACTTACAGTTAATGATGGCTTCTAGATACCAAAGGAAAGCTACTTTATATATGTCCAAGATAGTCCAAATAATAAGACTCTATGACGTAATTACACTTCTGTCAATTCAGCTTCTCCTGTTCACGGTGGAGCATACGGTGGAGGTCTGCCCGGCTTGGGCGGAGCACTGCCGTGTCCTCGTGGAGGTGATCGGCGGCGGCGATCTCTCGCGTCCGACCCTGGTCCAGGCCATGGTACGGAGCGAGAGTGCATGGCTAGCAGTCGCCTCCTACAGCGAAACAGTTATGCTGATGCAGATGCAGATGTCAGCACCAACTGATGGGGCCTGCAAGGGCCGACGCCTGCCAGGGGTGCGGGTTGTTCGAAAGAGATACCGCGGCCCCTGGCACACAGGCAACTGAAGGAACACGGGTGAGTTTTAGTCAGTAAAAGTCTGACACGCCCTCCCGCTCCACCCAGAGCGGGAGAAGTTATTTGATGATTTCCCACCCAAAAAAGCTTCTCCTGTTACAAAGTGAGAAATCTAAATTTATCTTTATGTAAGGACCATGCCACCAAAAATAAAACTCAGTTTGTATTAATCATGATCTGGCAGTTTGAATAATTTATGCGGCCTACCCAAATGTCCTTTGGTATTGTTCGACAAGTTGCTGAGCTCCTGAAGTTTAGTTGCACGATTACTGACGAATAGATGCTCTGATTGGACCGCTCAATCTGTGTGGTTCTTTCCGCAAAAAACCATTTCACACATCAATATATGTACATGGTCTTCACATGATATAACCAAGATGATCTGTTTGGATTTTGTGAGTTTGTTTCAGCCTTTTTTCTCAGAATAGTCAGGTAGAAAACGCCGACCTCATCAAGTTTTAAAAATATGATTGACGTGTAAAAGTGTTTGGACAAACCGACTTACAGAAATGAAATCATTTAAGTATCATTTATATAAAATAAAAAGCAACAGTTGACAAAGCTCTTTCATTGCTAGACATTTACCGAATTAGGATTTCATAACTCGTTTTAAAATTTTCACATTGGTACGGGTTGTATTTGAAAATTTTCCTTTTTTCCTTCCATCGAAACCTAATTCGAATTATTACGAACATTTTAATATAATAAGCCGTTTGGAAGTTATGGTAGAATAAAGAAACTCACAAACATACATGGACCCTGAAAAATAACATTCCTTTTTTGAGCAGTCGTGTTAAAGTAACCAAATCGGTCAAACCTCCTCAAGTGATGCTCTGATGAACAACATTTCATTTATTATTTAATTAGATAGATAGAAAATACGTGACACGCATTCTGTTTTAGTACCTTATGGCATTGCGAAAGCTTCATCTTGATCGAACGATTGTTCTACCAAACTTGAATGTCAGAGAAGTATCATATGCAGAAATCTGTCCGTGGGTGGTAGATGAACTCTGATAGTGAAGCAACACTTACTTAGTCATCATAATTGATGCGTGTACGCATATTTAGGTCGCGGTTATTATAGCAATAAAATGAAGTAGACGATTTTGAATAAACAGCAAATGTAGGTGTTTGTTGAATTCTTACAAAACTTGACATTTGGAGCAGTGTTATTTATTGGGCTAGATAGGTGCGTGTGAATATTATGGGATATGTGCAAGAATATTTAAAAAATCAAAAGTCATTTATTCAAACTAGGCTGGTGTCAGCACTTTTTCAACGTCAAAATGACACAAGACAGTCCCCCAAAACGCCCGCCCTTCACCACTTCCTAGTGCTTTAACTGGGAAGAAGAAGTGGCGGAACAAACTCCCCAAGCTAACCTGCACATAACCTGTTTATGCTAAAAAGCTAACATTGAAACAGACCGAAAGCCTAAAAGTTAGGTTTATTAGTCCGTTTGCACGAATTTACTCGCCCGAGACGGGCGAATCGATACTTTTAAATAATTTATTATTTTTTGCAGGTCGAATCACCTGAAAAATCACGAAGCTTATTTATTTTTGGGCAAATCGACAAGTATTTCATGCCTTATAGATAAGAACAAAATTGTAATTTCCACACTAGATAATAGGAGAAAATCGAACTAAAAAAAACTATAGAGGTATGAGGAACAGGGTGTAAAGTTCACTCATACTCTATGGTAAAGGAGGATCCTCCGACCAGACAGGTGTTGTTGTCTGGTGGGCAACTGCCCGACGATTGATGTAGGGATTTTGTATATGTGTAGATTGCGCGGTAAACTCTGCTTACGTGATGTAGCTGTGGTGTGTCGTCAAGTCTTGAGTAGTTCGCATATGGCATTGTAGATGGCCCAACTTTACTTTTTGTGTTTTTCCACATTTGTTGATTTTGAAGTTTCGTATGTGGGGTATTCATTGTAAATGTCCGCCACATGGCTTCCCTCAGGAGACCGGAGGTCGATAGTGGGCGAAGTCAGTGCATATTATAATTGCTTGCCAGTGCAAGTTGTGGTTCCAGTGAGTCGCATAGTTCGCGGTCGGTTCGGTACTGTCTGCGGTGGTGCGAACCCCAGTGAGTCGGGGCCGGCGCTGCTCCTAGTCTACCGGGAGATTGATCTCTCGACCGGCCGAAGAGCATTAGTGTCGTGGTCGCTTGTTGAGGCTGATGAGGCTGTGGGTGATGACCAGGTATGCGGTTCGCTGCATGCAGGTGGTCAGGATACCCGTTGAAGCCGTGGTTGCTGGCTGGCTGTGTGACTCGCTGCTCGAAAGCTTGAGGTGATGGTGTGACGTGACGCTGAGGTGGTTGTACGAAGGCTGCGCTGACGTTCGTTCTCGGGGTCACCAGTATAGAGGTATGAGTAACAGGGTGTAAAGTTCCCTAATACTCTATTGGTAAAGCAGGATCCTTCGACCAGACAGGTGTTGTGTCTGGTGGGCAACTGCCCGACGGTTGATGTCGGGATTTTGTGTATATATGTAGATTGCGTGGTAAACTCTGCTTGCGTGATGTAGCTGCGGTGTGACATTAAGTCTTGAGTAGTTCGCATATGGCATTGTAGATGGCACCACTTTACTTTTTGTGTTTTTGCACATTTGTTGATTTTAAAGTTTCGTATGTGGGGCATTGTAGATGGCCGCCACAAAGCTAATTTAAAATTTTCGATTCGCCCGCTTCGGTCAAGTAAATTCGTGCGAATCGACTTTAAAGCCAAAAATTACTGTTCTCGATTAAACCAACTGCAGTGCAATACCAATGACGTAGTAAACCCTCCACCAATTTCTCCACCGTTTTTTACTGCAGAATCAAAATCCGCTACACCGTTGTTAAATCAGTGAAGTAAATGATCCTTCTGTAAAAAGTTGTACCACAAATTGTACCGTTATTTAATTTTCTTTTAAAACCATATTCTACCCTCTAGACGTGCATCCTCCAGTGCATACAATCTTGTTACCAATTACACAGACGTCTAAGTTTTCATAATAAGAGCCAATCAGCGAGCTCAAATGTATCAACATTTATCGCATTAATGGTTCGCTTTCAATAGGCAATTTTGATTCCCCTTCAAAAGATGGAAAGCGGATTTTTTTCAAAGCTTTTCGTACTTCTGTCTAATGAAGCGGAAAGCCTTTGTCATGAGATACAACATAGTCAACATACAGCTCTTTGAAAAACGCAAAAATGAATATTTACGACTTCATGATTTTCGTTTGGAGCAGCTAATTTTGAGGTTTTCGGGCTTCCTTTGTTATTTAACGAAGCGGGAAGCTGTACGTCAAAAGGACGTATCAATCAATTGTTGCTATTGTTCTGTGTGTATGTAGGTTTGATAATTATGTGTGGGTAATTAATCTATGCTGGTATTGTGTTTGATTTGTGTCTGCCAGATAATGAGTGATAATTTAAATACATAAGTTAAGGAAAATGTATTGTAGTAAGTCCCTCAAAGTTCTCAAACCTCAATTTTTATAAAAATATTTTATTATTGATATCTCGAAACGAACGAGTGGCTTGTGGCTAAGTAATACCAACTACACGAGTCGATCGATCAGGTTAAGCTACGCTTGCCGCAGTTAGTCCGTGGATGGGTTACCATCTTTATACAACGTGTAATGGAAAGGGTATATACATACCAAGGGCACGGCTTCTTTGGATGATATCAAACGATATTAGAAGGGTTTTTTAATCCTATCTCTAAATTGATACCTGAAACCAAATCGAATTAAACACATCACTCGGAAGAGATTTATCGTGATATTGGGAAGTAACGTGGAAAGTTATTAACCTACGTAGTGCGGTGACACGTTTGTTATGATTTGAATTTAAGAAACATATGAAACCAAAAATTTGGTATCAATTCTTAGAGTATATCTTTAGTGCTTACAGATAGCAATAGGGTTTCTGTTAAACCTTGTATACCACGACCCGTGCCTCGAGAAGCACGCTAAGCAGTAGGTCCCGTCTGTCATTCGTGGATCTTTGGCAGTCTTTACAGGTCGTCACAAGCACAAAAGTCTGACAACCAGTCTTACCAAGGGTTATCGTATTTTTTTTTTTTTTTTAAACGTTGCCGCACACTAGGAATTACTCCTGTATTGTGGGTGCGTTTACAAACATTTAAATACACATACACAAACAGCCAGACCCGGAATAACTACTTGTAGGTCATACAAATATTTGTTCCGTGCGGGAATCGAACCCGCTACACGCAGCACAGCAGTCAATCGCTTAACCACTGCGCCAGCCGTGCTGTCCACCCATACCCAGTTACCCAGTTACTGGATTGTGAAAGTCAGATGGGCAGTCGCTCCATATAAAATACTGGTATTCAGCTGCATCTAGTTAGACTGGAAGCCGACCCCAACACAACACCGATGATCTAAAAACCAATTAGCCAATAATAGTATCATCATTTCAGCCGATATACGTCCACTGCTGGACATAGGCCTCCCCAAAAAAATGGGGGTTTTGCCATAATCGCCACGCTTTGCAGACGGGTTGGCGATCGCAGTATGGTGGTAAAATGCATAGAGAACGCTGCTGCCCATTCTCTAGTAAGTCCCTTAGTCGCCTTTTACGAAACCCACGGGAAGAAATGGAATGGTGCTATTCTTTACGTTCGGCACCATACGGAATAATAATCAGTATAAGATGCTCTAATTGAAAGACATAAGTAGCCTTGCTCAGGTCAGCGACTTTTACAAAAAAAAAAACAGTAGAACCCAATATTGTCAAGGCCTTATCATTCCGTAATCCAATCAGTTCGTTCCAATAAAATTTCGATATAAACTCATCGATATCTCGGTTGGCTAATCGGACTCGAAAATTGTTTTGAATAGCCAATCGCCAGCCGGGTAGCCGGAAAAGGAGACGGGTTTTTTCAACCCCATTTGAATTTGAACGCGTTTCTAATGAGGGGAATTGGGTTTTCACGATATTACTTCACCGGCTCTCAATTTCAGTCTTATTGAATTTTCTACGAATCGTTTTGCTAATGTTATTGAATTCTGTAGTGATTCTGTAGACCATTAAGACTTTGAATCGGCTTTTCTGTATTTGTTCGGGAATTGAAGATAGCATTTTTTATTTAATTGGACGTTCATATATTTCTTTTAATTCTCTAGGTTTTGGTACTTACATTAACAAAGTTCGCCTTATATCTTCCTTCCTTCCGCTAATAGCCGCTGGATATTCTGATATGGATTCGTATTGATAAAAGAAGATAAATATTGAAATTAAAAATTATGAATAGAATAGAAAAATCTACTCTAGTTAACTGAAATCTTTCTATCAAACAAACGCAAAGTCAATGGTTATATTTTACTCAACATTGATGGGATGTGAATTTGCACAGACCATTTCAGATCACCAAAAATTTCACAATGCCTAAAGTCTCGCGTCTATAACCACTGGGTTCTGCCAACCATGACGTACGGTGCTGAGACGTGGACGGTTACGCAAGAGGCTGTGTACAGGTTGAGAGTTGAACAGAGAGCCATGGAGCGTTCCATTCGTGGCATCGGGGGACCAGACCGAGTTCCAAACGTCGAGATACGAAGACGTACGAAGTCTTCGAGATCGGAAAGCATATTATGGAACTCAAATGGAGTTGGGCAGGGCACCTGGCAAGGTGCAGTAGTGACAGGTGCAGTAAGCCTGTGACAGAGTAGCGTCCAAGGACTGGAAGACGAGATGTCAGTCGTCCGGCATCGAGATAGGCAGACGACATTGTTGCCATCGTGGGTGGGCTGGATAAGGCTGGCACAAGAGCGTGGGGGTTCAGCACAAAATAAGATAGGACCAGATATGCCCAGCGGTGGGTGAAATTGGACTGTGGATGATGATGATGATGATGATGATGATATTTGCACAGAATAAACATAAACCTAACATGTATAAAAAATTATAAACACGCCACTCAAACAGGACAATTTAAATAATATCTACCAACACACAAGCGGCATTGATATTACAAAACTGGAGGGCTTCTTTTATCTCAATGAAAAGTCTTCCCATTGCCTACACATTACAATGTACAACGTTACCTACCCACTCCTAAAATGTGACCATCGGCCAAATTATACCGTTGACATCAAAGAAGTATGAGACAAGTATACCCTTACATCGTTTGATCCTTATTTATTCACGGTACGGTGCTCATATGCACGAAATTACAAATGTCGGGAAAGCTCGTTTAACACATAATATGGGAACAAATTGATAAACGTATGGAGACAATCCTATTGTTTGAACCAATCTCAGTAACCTATAAAATGTGGTATTTTGTTGATGATAATGATAAATGATTTTATTTTTGTAAGAAGGCCTCTTCACTTTTACACTTCAATCATATTTTTAAAACTAGATGAGGGCGACGATTCCTATCTGACTACTCTGAGAAGAAAGGACGAAACAAACTCAGAGGTCACAGTCTTTTTTAAAGTCCAGTCATAATTTTGGTCAGATGATGTGAATACCATGTAGATTGGTGTCTGAAATGGTCTTTTGTGGAAAGAACCACATAGAAGAGAAAATATACTGAGAAGTCATAGTCATGATATTAAAAAAAAAAAAAAAATCTCTTTAGCCTTTAAGGGAGTGTCCGGGACTTTATTTATAAATTAAATTAATTGCCCTTTTTTGTAAAACAAAAATTGTCCAAAACATACTGAGAAGTCATAGTCATGATTTAAAAAAAAATAAATCTCTTTAGCCTTTAAGGGAGTGTCCGGGACTTTATTTATAAATTAAATTAATTGCCCTTTTTTGTAAAACAAAAATTGTCTGACAATTTCGCAGCATTTCCCCACGACAGAATACCGTACAACATCACACCATGAAAATAATTAAAGTATACTAAACGCGATGCCTCTGAATCAGTTAAAATCTCAATTTTTTCTAACGGCGTATGCTGCAGAGCTAAGCTTTTCAGACAATTTATCTACATTCTATAGTTCTTTATTAAATCACATTTTGGGTACTAGGAGTTGAAACCTACGTCTTTCAGGGGAATGGGCGCTGACGTAGACAAATCGAATCGTCCCTTTTGGGATTTATAAACGGGTATTGTGCCTACCTAGTACACATGATACCGATAATACTAATCATGTTAGAGCTCCGCGGAATTTTTACTTTATAGTACAAAGTCTCCGGAATGGGTTTTCTGCACAAAACTAAGCAAGCAAATGAGCACTACTATCAGTCAACTCTAGAAAACACCATCACTTCAGAGTTTGGGAGGTATCCCAGTTACGGATCTTCTATGAAACCTAGAGCATCGTGGAAGATCGTTTGTTTTTGAGAGATTGACAGACTTCAATAATTTTTTGACGATTCCTTTAAAAGTTGGCGCAATATAAAAATAAAGCCACCTTGAGACACCAAATAATTTAAACAAGAATTCACACGTTCTACATGTCACTTTGATTCAATGCCTTTACGCAACCAAGAAGCTTTTAAGCACAGAATATCTAAGTCCATATCATAAGTTAGGAACTACACTTGACAGCTTATTTACATTACGAAACCTATCTCTGCGAGATGAGGTGGATTTCGGATGTAATTTGACAAGATCCTCGCGAAATCTTTTGGCTATAACAAACTCGTATGTTGGTCACGTGCGAAGTAGGTCCTTCTTACTTTGCCTAGACAGATTTTCATTACATTATTTGTGGCATGTTTTGGAGATGGAACACTTTCATTGTGATCGATTCGTCTGGGCTTTTTGGGACCTAGAGTTTTTTACATGGACAATATCTATTTTATTAAATGTAAATGGAATAAATAATGAGAATGTAGATATTTGATCAAGACGCGTAAAAACCAAGGTGGACCCTTGTTCATTGTTAGAGTGTAATTAATTACTGTCCGGAACTTAGTAGAACTCGACAGTGAGGGCATGATATTTTAAAGGTCATTTTTGAATGGACGTACTTTAATAAAATTATAAATACTGTGATAAACTTTGGATTTATTCTAATTGTGTTAGATGTGGTGTGGCAAGGAAGGAAGGGGTTAAACGGAGAAGCTGGCTGATAGAAATTAGAAAGATTTTACACATTTAACCTAATCATAAAGTCTATCTTCAAATTAAGAGTGAACATGCATCTTCAGGGCAGGCTCGTTCCATCATAGACCTCATTCTTTGCTTTCCATCAGGCGTAATCCAGGTCAAGAGCAGGCCCATTCAGCAATAAAAGAACTTAAAGAAGAAAAAAAAGCCGGATAAATAAATGAAAATAGAGACAGAAGAATTTTTGGATTTTCAGGGTTACAACACTCTAAATTAGGATTAATTTAATTCACAAAACAGCATCCATACAGCAACAATCAGTGTCTAATGCCTTAATCTGAACAGAAGTCTGTCACGTAGGCGGCGTCAGGCTGAATTTACAATATAAGAGCTTTGCAAGAGTTAATTGTAGGATTCCGACTAATCTGCCTCTCTGACGCCGCCGGATCCTGACACGAACACCACGGTTAATTTAATTTTGTTGAGGCGATAAAGAAGCCTTTCGGTGTATTCAAGAAGTGGAAGAAAGGTTTTGCAAAGAACGAAATTTGAATGAACATTAAATACCTAACGTAGGTCATTTATGAATGATAGCTTCGATGACAGGGAAGCATGGAAGAAAAAGAAGTGTTGCACTGACCCCAAGTAACATGGCACAAAGAATATGATGAAGTTTCATAAGTGCCAAAAATGTAGGCTCATGAACGAATGCTGTGATCGAGTAGATGTAAATAAGGACTTGTGACCGGTTCCGATCTCAACTTCTTGATCACCTGTGTTACATTAATTTTATTGCACTCAATATATTTTGTTACTCTCTATTTTTTTCAAATAATGTATTATTATATAAGACGGGAGTACTTAATTTGTTTTATCCAAATAATTTAACTGCTCTATTACAAGATTGTTTACCTAGTAGGTTACATACAAGAAAATGCTATATTTACCTATAACTGTTTGTTACATTTACTGCTTTACCAGCTTTTGCCAACGGCTTCGCCCGCGTGGAGTTCGAAAATTATCCCACGGGAACGTACTACCGAGATAAAAAGTATCCTATGTGTTAATTCAGTATATAAACTATCTGTGTGCCAAACAATCCAAACCCGTTCAGAGGAGTAGGGTCTGTGTTGCTTCCTGTAATTGCTTTAGTTTGTATGAATGTTGGTAAATAAAAGTGTATCATAGCGCGTAAGTTTATAATTTAAAACACCATCTTTGGAACCATTATCCCCACAACTAAGGCCCTGACATATGACCCCTTAGTCACCTAAAGATGTGACCAAACTGAACAAACACAGTGTAAAAAAACTGGCTCTTTGATAGGGAAAAACCAGGATAGTTGCCCCAAGGGAATAGTTGCCGCGATTGTAATTACTCTAGTTTCGCGGATGAAAGACTCCAATTACCAGACTACCTAAGTTGACCATGTCGCATGTCTCTGTTCAATTGCATGGGAAGGCAAAATGTGATCAAAGTTTTTGCGGGATAGATGTCCTGTTTCTCGACGGGGCATCTATCGTAAACGTAATTTATATAGATTAGGAAACTATGCCCTATGTGAGATAGAGGTCCGCAAAAATCGCTAATACTCTGGAAATATTAAAGATACCTAATGTGTTTTTTACTTTAGTATATAAAAAACCAAAGCATCGGCCAGTTTTACAAATAAAGTATTTTGATTTTTGTACTGGGAGCTAAAGAGTGATTTCAAAAAGTGTGGTAACTATCCAGCTTTTACCCTAATAACCTATAGTGATTATTTAAGGAAAAAGCTCCCTAATTCAATCAGAATAACATTAACATTCAGTAATCTAAGAACATAGTTCTAAAAGATCTTTAATGTAGTTTCAAAGATTGCCAAGACATTTTAATCTTTATGATGGAAGCAAAAAACTAGAATGAAAAAGAAAATTGCAAGTACAAACGAAAGGATTCCTTTGTGGGATAGTTTAATTTACTTAAAGCTTTTAAAGAAAAGAGTAGTTTAGCGGCCTCAATACCTACATTTATTCGGTATTCTTACCTACAATACGTTGAAAGAAAATGGGTAGATGATTATCCTAGCGAAATACGGTACTATTTCTTGTCAGGGCTCCGGATACAAAGAAATATTGTCCTTTTAACCTGATTTAGGAACAACGATGAGACGGTAGCAACATTCAGGTCACGGGGAAACTATCTTCGGTATTTTTTTGGTTTTTAATCGGAGTCGAAACTCCTCCAAATCTGGAGTTTCAGAAAGGAAGATTATCTATCTATACCTTTTAATATATACTATGTATAATAAGTACAATTAAATAAAAAGTGTCTGTTTGTAATGCCAAACTAACTGCTGTTTACTAGATACATAAGACAGTACTTATAACAATTTTAAATATTTTGACTGTCTGTCTGTTTGTCCCGGCTAATCTCCGGCTGTACCGATTTTAACTGGCCGATAGCTGATGTTATAAGGAGTAGGATTGTGTTGTTCTGAATAAACTGATACGCTGGTCACTATTTATTTTCAAGTCCCGTAACAAATAATTATATCTTACGGCGCAGGATAGCCTTTACCAGAAGTGGTCTTCGTGTTAATGGTTCAGCAGATTCAATATTATTAGGATTGTGCTGGAATATAGCAGTTCGTCGTGAACGTGGTAAGACAGCAGAGTGAAAATTCTCGTAATTTTAAAAACGTTCACAGTCTGATCTCTGTCTCAATCTGTCGAAAATACCTCGAGTTTCCATATATTTTTGACTAGTTTTTGATATTTGCTTGTCACCGACATGACTCTGCAACTAGATTTTGTACGTTTTTAATTACGAGAATTGGTCTTCTGCTCTCCCGATAACATCATATGTCATCAGAAGACAGCCGCCGCGTAACCATTGATGCAACGCACTGCTAGAGTGACTGTCACCAGTCAGTGTCACTTTTATCCCACTTTTTTTGGTGATTCCAGTAACTTTAGTAATTGTAGGGTACGTTTATAAGTGTTTCATGTCGGTATTTAAAAATAAACCTGTTGTCACACGGAATCGCAGTTTCATTCATCGCTTCCCGCTATTCAATTTCATAAATACAACTGGCGACGAGGAAAACAGTTAAATTCGTGTGGTGTACATACTTCAAGATGCCAATCGGGAAAATTGAAGAATTTGACCTATCAAGCAAAACGTGATGGGTGTAGACGCGTGGAACAATTCATAAACTTGAATGAAATTAAACCAGAGTTAAAAGTTGCAACGTCGGTGACGTTGGTCGGGGCGGCTACATTATGATTTAATGTGTGATTTATGTGCATCTAATCATCCAGAAAAAAAAGCCTTGAACGTGAATTAGTAAAAATAGTGGGTGATCGTAGTGGGTGTTAAAACTACAAGACGCCATTTGCTGCGCCGTCATATCAATAAAACTGCCATGTTTGAAATTACCTTTTGTTTATCATGATCATCATCATTTAGGCCCGGAATCACCCAGGGCTGAGTATAGACTTCCCTTTTTTCCGCCATACTTCCCGGTTTTGTGCGTCCCTAATCCAGGTGTGTCCCCCGACTTTGACGATATCATCAACCAACGCGCTTTTCGACGGCCCTGGTTTCTTTGGCCTACTTTTGTTTATATATACGATACGATACGATATATATTATATACGATTTTAATTTGACTAGTAAATTCACGCTACATTTTATCGATAATGCATTGAGTAAGTAGTTTTTAATTACTTCGCACGGTATCACTCATGTTAAATTTAAAAACTTACAAACTATGTATACTTAATTGAATATTATGAAAGAAAGTGATTGTTTCCACAGTCTCATAACAAACGCATTTTTGTTTAGCTACAAAAGCTTACGATGTTTTAAGATACATCGTAAGCTTTTGTAGCTACACAGTACTTTAAGTACAGAATAAGTTCTGTACTTAAAGTACTGGAACTCCTTAAACTAAATTCTCAAAGAATTCTTTTCATTTTTATCATGATACATTGGTTCCGGTCTCGCGAGACAAAACGTTTCCTTCGATTTATCACACAGAATGCAAGTTTGCAAAATATTTATTATTTTAATACAAAGTGTGATAAATTTGTTTAATACCTGGCACTTACACGGTGTCTTTGTGAATTATTATTTTAATATTAGACACCCTTGCAATGATTGCACATAACTTTACACGATGGAGCTTCTAAGGGATATTTTTTGCATAAAGTTGTTTGTATCTGGAGAGAGCTGGTCTTGTTTCCATCTTTATAATATATACTTTAGCCAGCAACGAAGCAGGCATTTAATAAGATTGAAAGCTGACCCAAAAATGAGAGGGTACCTATTAGGGAAAAGACTAGGCAGGTGTCTATGCAGCTGCCGATAACTTATGAAGACGTCGTGTATCTTGAGGAAGAATACCACGGTAATATTTTAAATGTAAATAAATAACAACTACATTATTTTACTACTGTTTTCTGCTTCTTCTTATCACTTGCCAAAAGCAATATTAGCCTGTCAACAATTGCAAGCGAGGCTCACCCCTCAGTCTAGAGAATGTTGGATGTACACTTGTACAGTCAGCCTGCCAAATAAAATAATTCATTGTCGATATTAACATCTTTTATACCTAAGCATCTCAACTGTATATCTACTTGTAACACATCGAAAAATAAAGCCAATTAAATATAGATAACATTTTCCATCCTGATTTTAGTATGCCACGGTATGTCGTGGTTGTGTTTAATTTTGTTTTATTTAAACTAAGTACATTTTTATTTTTTTTATTTTATGGGGAAACCTAAACGAAACAACCTTACAAACACAAAATGAAATTAAACATTTATACCTTTTCAGCCTCCCCCAAAAATATGTAAATTATAAATCTCGGTCACGAATTGCAGATCCCTTGAAGAGCCCATAAAACGGCCAATAACGAAAGAAAAGTAGCAGCGGTGCGCTTAAAGCGGAAACTTTATAAATCATGGCGTACAATGGTTCCGCACTGGCGTACAGGCGTACCCCATTGTTTTCTAAAGGATGTCATCGCCGTTTCCTCGTACAATACGGCGTTTTAAATCAAAATGTTTTTTTTTTTCATCTTAAGGCATACTTTATTTTTGTGAGTGTAAAGAAAGGTCTACCATTGTTTTGCGTCTTCTGTTGTGTATGGGGCCGAAATATTAATTTGGCATTATCACGCGAAAGCTTGTTTTTTTTTGGTAAAATCTGTATCTTAGGATTATCTACAAATTAATGTGAACGTTTGTACGTTTGAATTTTTGTTACTCAATCACGTAAAACCAGCTAAACGGATTTGTATTAAATTTGACACTAACACAACACGACTCACTCACGATCACGATTCACTCTTGTTTTTGGATTAACAAAGGATTCTCTGTATCTCGGTAATACATTCCCGTGGTATAATTTCTGAGCTACACGCGGGCCTGGTTACTGGCAAAAGCTAGTCTTAAATAATTTTGTGTGGATCCAGGGTATTTTTTAATCTACTTGCCATCATCGGATATTGATTTAGTCCCAAAGAATAACTGGCTTAAATTGACCTTCGTAAAGGACTAATTAAAATGGTGGTTCTGGCCCAGATCTACAAGTGCAAACTGAAACTATTTTGAAAGATACGTTTTCATTATGAGTGAACCAGACAATGCTATTGTCAACGAAACAGAAACGTGATAATTTCTCGACGCGATATGGCGGTATTACCTACGATTTAAATCATCGAGTCTGACATTTAAAACATCAGGATATACTCTATGAAAATGATCTATAGTAGAAGTATAAATCTATTTCTACTCGATCATCATCATTATCTAAATTAGATAACCTACATAGCACGAACGTGTGAAGTAAACGTAACGTTACTTATATCGTTTTTGTAACAACAAAGTCATTTTAATTTTAATTTATGTGACATGTACAATAACTAACACCCATAGATATGAATACCTACCAACATTAAAAAAAAATGTCGATACGAGTATTTCCAATAAAAACATTCGAATTAACATTCGGCGCGCGTTCATGCAAGGCTTATAACTATTCCTATTCTGTAAAACTCTCAACGTGAAAACGAAGGGAAATTGAGTTTTAAGTCAGCTGTCATTCCAATTGACGCTAGGAATACTATTGATTGACAGCTCACTTCACGTAAGTTTCCAAGGAGAGATTTTTACACAATATATCGATTAACACAGAATGGATCGAATAAGCACAGTATTAACACAGGATGGATGAAATGGCGACAGGTCACAGTGACAATCTGCGACTACCACATTCCCCTGAAACTTAAGGGGAAGATATATAAAACCATGGTTAGACCTGCTGTCTTGTATGGTTCAGAATGTTGGGCCACAAAACGGATGAATGAAAGGCAATTGCATGCAGCTGAGAATGCTAAGATGTGTGCTGTTACACGAATGAATAGAATAAGAAATGAGTATATAAAAGGAAGTCTAAAACAGGCACCGGTAACTGAAGAATTGTGAGGAAATCAATCGTCATGGTATGGGTACGTAATATGGAGGAATGAGGAACACGTCGTGAGGAAAGTTTTGAGTATGAATGTCGATGGCTATAAGAGTAGGGGAGACCAAAGAAATTATGGATGGACTGTGTGAATGATGATATGGTTAGAAAGGGTGTGATGTCGATTAAGTTTGGAAGAAAAGACATGTTGCGCCGACCACAAATAAGTTGTGATATCGGCAGGAAAATTATGAGATCAGCAAAAGCGAACAGAGTGTAGTGATTTATCCACACTATACTTACAAATGGTCTACAAAGCATCAACTCAACGCTTTTATAGAAGTCACTATGGTAATTTAATATTATATAAAGTAACACAAAATTAATCAACATTTTTTTTTATCCTATTGAAAGAAACAAAGAAAAATGGAATCAGGATTTATTTTTGCATTTATTATAAAACATGTTTCGCTAGACACGTGAAAAAAAAAGTTTTTATCACTATGCTATAATGCAGGACTACAACAATAATTTGTAGATTAATATGCATCTAAGAAATGTCGCCACGCAAATAAAAAAAATTATAGCGTGCTAAGCCGTTGGATGTGGTAATGAGTTACGGAATGATTTGATTATTAAATCCTCTTACATAATTAATAATCTAAGGCCCGTTTTGAAGACCTATTCTAAGTATTTTTTAATTAATAGTAATGAAAAGTCGAGATACCTGTCATATCTGTCAGTTTTAAACAGAAAGTCTCAGCGCAACATCAAGAACGCGGGTTGTAATTTCGGGGAGTTTGTTGCGCCACTTCTTCTTCCCAGCTAAAGCACTGGGAAGTGGTGAAGGGCGAGCGTTTTGGGGGATTGTCTTATGTAATTTTGACATTTGAAAAGTGCCGATTCTCAGCCTAATTTGAATAAACGACTTTTGATTTTGAATACTCAGAAAGCTTAATTTTAAAAGCACAAGATGAAAACCAGACGGGTAATTGCGTACCTAATGGGGCATATTTTGGGCTTGGTACCTTTAACTTTTTATAACAAGCTTCCCTTTTCTTTGCAAGATTTATATTTTAATGCGTTTAAAGCGAAAATAAAATAAAATCTTTGTTCTAAGGCATACTATTCTATCAACGACTACTTGAACGATAAGAATTATTGGTCGCTGTGATTAACTCAAGACAATGCGAACGTTTGTGTTCTTTCACCAGAATTAGCTTAACTACTGACAGATCATATGAGTTACTTCATATCATTGTATATTTTATTTGACTGTATATATAAACCATTTTTTATTATTTTTTATTAATTGTTGAATGTTAATTATATACTATTAATGTATAGAATCAAGTTCTTCCAACTTAACAGACAGCTGTGCTGCTGGGGAGTTTGTTGCGCCACTTCTTCTTCCCAGCTAAAGCACAAGGAAGTGGTGATGGGCGGGCGTTTCGGGGGACTGTCTTACGTAATTTTGACTCAGTCTAGTTTGAATAAATGACTTTTGATTTTTATTTTGAATACACTATCAGTAGCAATCGTTTTGACAGTTACACAACATCCACGGCGTTGTTTACGTTGCTTACCAGACAATTTTTGGAACATATGAAAGGAGTAGCAATAGCCTTTAAAATGATTCAGATTCTGTATAGTGTATCGCAATTATGGTGCAAATTTATGTACGACACCATCTTTTGTTTATTTTTATTTGGTAACTTTCTTTTACTTGGATTACAAAAGTACGAATGCAGATTTTCGCTTGAACCTTGTGTTTTCCAAAACTAGAAAATACCTTTACATGTCTTACGTCTAAAATGGAAGTTTCCTACGATTATTACTTATCTCACAACAAAAAACTTACTTCCGCACCAAAAATAGACGACCCTAACTAACCTTTTCACGAACCTCTTCCGTGGTAATTCATTTACCTACCCATAAAAAAAGAAGGTTAAACCAATTTTTCTATCAAAATCAAATTAATTAATTGAATAATATTTATTTATCTGGCTGTTTTCCTCTAGCATAGTGCGGTTCGGATGAAAGTGTTCGGTCCAAGGTGACCGAGTGTGTTCTTCGCCAGACTATGTCGGGTCGTGGGTCAAGTAAATTAGTCAAGGAATGTTGGAGTCTTATGAGATATTAGTGTAATGGGATGTTGCGTGCAAGATCTAGACTTTATCACTGTCTTTTAACTCAGTTTTGCAATAAACGCTCATTTCTGGCATCTTTACAATTAATTAGACTCCAATCGAGACTTTGTAATAAGTGGTTTAAGCCTATACAGGCTGATTGGTAATTTGGTAATTTTTTTTAAAATGGGTGATATTAGAGTTAATTTGTAGCATTTTGACGCCAATAACTTACGGTCCAAAATGTATTGTTTTGGAGATATCGAATTTTTATGTTCGACCTTATACCTACTGCTGATTGTAAGAAATCTTCTTCAATTTGGACGATGAACGGGTAGTTCATAGAGTATGGTACTCATTTAATAAAATCTGGTCTGTTTACGGGGATTTAACAACGCTGACAGCAATTTTTATGGCTTTTGATATATATTAAAATTGGATGTCCATGGATAACCATGAATTCAGCATATTATGCTGAATGATTATATTTTGTACATTAGTTCCCAAATAATCATAACAATAAGAAAAAATGTGAAGAATATAGAAATGTAAACCTAGAGCTACAACAATTAAATGACTGTTTAGTACCTAATTTCAACGTCATGTCATAGTTGTCAAAGTAAATATGAACTTGACAGATGGTTGTCTATGCCCTTCTAACTTCACCACGAACAGAGCGCACACGCCTCTTACAAATATTAATAAAGTAAAATCGTTAAAATGTTATTATAACCTTGTGTGTAGTATCAGTGTAGGTACAACAGTGTAAAACAGTGTTCTGAATAAATAATAATAAAAATAAGTGGTTTTCATCAAGATCCCAAACAGTGACAAAGTTACATAAACTCTCGATGTCCTATTGACTGATCAGACTAGTTTAAAGGTTAAATAGTGTCGCCTAATAACGATGCCGCAGGTCTTTCCCCAATATGTTGACGTCGGCTTCCAGTCGAACCAAATGGAGCTGAATACCATGCATTTTAAATGGAGCGACTGCCTATCTGACCTCCATGACTCAGATACTGGATAACACACGGTTATGATCACCACAAAAATTGTGAACTTGTCATGTACTTATTTGTAAAATTGTAACTTGTAACGGTGAGAAATAAACTAATATCATTTATTTTATTTTATATTTTATAACACGTAACCCACGTAAGTCTGGTTGGTAGAGTTTTTGGCTATTGGCTACCCGCAAATGGCTGTCACTCGTTGATCTTTGACAGTCGTTACGGGTAGTAGGTAGGTTATACATTATAATGGATATACATTATTGTATAATCATCACGAAAATAGAATCAAACATGTTATTAAAAGATTATAGGCTTCATTTATTAGAAAAAAAAAACCGCTTAACAACCTGTCATATTTGAATAGGGAGCTGTCGAATTTTAATACTGGTACTAGCAAAACAGGAGATCTCTAAAAATAAAGCCTTTCAGACCATTACGGCTCTTGTCCCGTAAAAGCGCGTTAATGTACTAAAATGTTTTTATTTTTAGCACTTTTTATTCCATGAATATTTTACACCAAAAATGTTTTGCCTTAAAGCTAGAGTAGTAGGTTTATGTCTAATTGTATGTACAGTCACAAATTGAATAAATGACCTGTTAATAATATTAAATTTTATTCGAAAACATCCATCAGATTCTTACTAAACTTCAACTACATATCCGGCTAATATGGTAGCCCATCTCTTTTGGTGACCGTACATTCCAATTGTACCATAATAAAGATTTTTTAAATCAATGGCACCTTTTATTTTGTCGGATCGGATTGATGTTCACTGATTACTTCTAAATATTGACGAGTAAACACTACGTGAAAATAAAAGCAGTGTCCAAATCCATTCAGCAAAGTTCAAAATAGACAAGGTCATTGATAGACCAAAGTTCATCATAGAACAGACTACGTTATGATATTAATCAGACAGGATCCTCGGTAACCCATTGTTTCATAATGATCAGTAATCAAGAGGGCTTTAGTAACGTTGTCAACAATGACGATAATATCCAGGTCATACGAAGCTTTGTTTCATCAAAATGACGATACAAGCTTCGGGATTGAGCCGTAATGACACATAATAGATAGTTACAGAAGGTAAACTACGTGTAACTGGCGAAAATATCATCAATATCGCAAATTATTAATAGATTAGTGCATCATACCTTCTTCCATACTTCTCTATTAGTGGTCGTTTCGGTAGTCACCCCTTTTAGTCATATCAACTTTCACACAGCTCATCCATCGTTTCTTTTATCTTCCCCTACTCTTATAGCCATCCTATCATGACGACCGTTCCAATATCGCAAGCTTTGTTCTTTAACCAAATTTCGCTCCTTATGAAGACGAATAGCAACACTATAACCCTTTTCAAGTTTTCCATGAATTACCGGACAACCTGTATTTGGTGGGACCCATGCCGAACACACTTTTCTTAACCCTTTTCAAGGTTATCAATTATAGGGTATTTTACAATTTATTAAAACTATTATAATTTGAAGATTGGGACGAAATATGTAACAGAAAAATAAAAGTGAATTGATTCATATCCATTTTCTCAATTAAAAACGATTAAAATCAAATTTATTTCATCGTGACGTCAGCTGACGTGCAAACGGCACCGGTACAGATACTTAATTTGGCGCAATTTTAGAAATATTTGTGCACAGAGGCACCGCACACCAGAAATATCACTTCCTATCCATTAAAAATCTTAATACTTATAAAGTCGACATTCACTTGTTTACTTACTAACAACTACTTTCGTTTACACAAAGTTGACGTTACGTGTGGTATCGTGGTGAAAAAGTCATCGTAAGGAGCGTTTTGGTGGTAAATTCAAAACAACGAAAAATAAATTTCATTTAAACCGTTTTTAATTGAGACAATGGATATAAATCAATTCACTTTTATTTTTCTGTTACATATTTCGTCCCAATCTTCAAATTAGAATAGTTTTTAATAAATTGGAAAATACCCTATTACCGGACAACCTGTATAAGGTGGGACCCATGCCGTACACACTTTTCTTTAGTAAAGCTGTATGGTGGGTATCATTTTGTAATAAGTACGCATATTTGCTTCTGACAGGCTCCTTTCTTGTTTCTGACACTGTTCGAAAGTAATTTAATTTTTTCTTACAAAAACGGCCATTTATAAAATATATGATGCGGGAAACGTGAGACATTTTGAGATCTCTACATTCTCCGCTACGTCTGTGTGCGCCTGTCTTCACTCGCTAAAGCGAGTTTACCTTCTGCACTTATCTATTCTGTGGTAATGATTACCACACTAGGTGATTAACGAAACTCTTGGCTCAACTATGACATTATTAATAGGCTGCATAGGCTGATACATATTTTGTAATGTTTGAGAGGACTTTGCGGTCGTGCGCAAATAACAAATACCTAAGTGCGCAATGATAAGCAAATATAATTAATATTCTATTGAGCCCATACTTTTGGACTTTAATTCTCCGTTTCTACATATTAGCCTTGACCGACTCATCAGCTGTTTCTGACATCGTTATCTTCTTTAATGATGCTGAAAGGACTTCTAAAGCCCTAAACAAGTCAGCGATACTTTTGATAGTCATTAACCGACTTCAAAAAGGAGGAAGTTCTCAATAATTCTATTTTTTGTTTGTGTATGTATGTTCCATCTCCGGCAATTGTTTTTCGATTTCGACATTTCTTTTATTGATGAATAAGGTATGCTTCAAGGGTGGTCCTTGCTGGGCCCGCCACGATTGCGGCGATAAGTCACCTCTTTTTTTTTCGGTGTGATTCAAATCAAATAAAGGTTATTGGGAATAACTTAAGTTTACAATCATTTACAAAAACCAGGCTACCTTGAGGACTGGCTTTAGAGGCGGCACGGTGTCCTCACCTTCCGCCTGACGCAGTTCCTCACCGAACACGTTGTTTCGGATAAGGCGGGAGGAAACGCCCGGGTGTTTCCACTGCGAAGATCACCCTGAGGACACGGTGGAGCATACGGTGGAGGTCTGCTCGGCTTGGGCTGAGCACCGCCGTGTCCTCGTGGAGGCGATCGCCGGCAGCGATCTCTCGCGTCCGGCCCTGGTCCAGGCCATGGTACGGAGCGAGAGTGCATGGGTAGCCGAGGCGGCGCACGTAAGGGAGAGGCAGTACATGCACCCTCACGGCCGTAGCCTTTGCAGGAGACGCCCTGGGCGTCGGGAATTCCAGGCTGATTCCCGGCCACCGTAGGCGCGGGCTTGCGGATGGCGAGTAATGGGTAGCTCGCTGTCCGGTTAGGACCAAGCCCGGGTCGACGGCGCGTTGTGTTCCACGTGCGGCCCAAAGAGATGACAGCACCAACCTGTGGGGTCTGCAAGGGCCGATGCCTGCCAGGGGTGCGGGTTGTTTGAAAAAATAAAAATAAAGTGTTTCTAATGTCAAAACAACAGCTTTTTACAAAATGCATATTATGGAAGTACATGCTACACTTAAAAAAATATGCTGTCAGTGTGCCTGTTTATCCGGGCTAGTCTTCGAAACAGATACCATGGCCCCCCCTGGCACACAGGCAACTGAGGGAACAAGGGTGGGTTTTAGTCAGTAAAATTCTGTCACGCCCTCCTGCTCCACCCAGAGCGTGAAAACTTATTTGACGATTTCTCATCCTCAAAAAAAAGGGTGGTCCTAAAATAAATTTTGGGTTTTTGAAGTGAAAACTTCTTTAGCCGCGTTGGGCATTTTTTGAGATGGGAAAAAGCAATTAAACTTGCGACACTGTTCAAAAAGTACACACGTAATCGTTCAAGGTTTCACTTCTGTCGGCACTCCCGGAGTGCCACTGTTTTTTTTTGTGAGACGTACCTACTTATTGTTTTTTTTTTTTGTAATAGCTGTACCTGAGAGGAGGCCTGTGTCCCAGCAGTGGGAACATTTTAGGCTTATTATGCTATGCTAGTACTATATATACTATATACTATACTAGCTGTACCTACCAATGCAATGTGGATGCGGCTTTATTCTGTACACACCCTCTTCCTTAAGTAACACTATTTTGTTCCCACAGGACTTGCCACGTCATAGACATTCTAATATCAGAAAACATTTATGAGGTGAAGGCGTGTTTGCTGTGTGTGGATGAGGTGATATTCCTGTATTAGTATGAATACTATTCTGTTCTAAGGGGCTAGCTGGCTAAGTAATAACCGTCGCACGGTTCAATTGATTAGGTTAAGCTACGCTTGCCGCGGTTGGTCCGTGGATGGGTGGCCATCTTTACATACAAAGACCCATCCGTACCTCGAAAAGCACGTTAAGTCGTTGGTCCCAGCTGTTATTCGTGGATCTTTGACAGTCGTTACGGGTCGTCAGAAGCTCGAAAGTCCGACAACCAATCTTACCAAGAGGTATCCTATTACCCAAAAACTGGTAATAGAGGTCAGATAGGCAGTCACTCCATGGAAAATACTAGTATTCAGCTGCATCCGGTTAGACTGGAAGCCGACCCCAACATAGTTGGGATAGGCTAGGCAGATGATGATGAATTCTATTGCAACTAAAGTAACTATCTCGAACGAGGTTTGAATAATATCTGCTCCAATTATGATATTAGAACTATAAAAAACTGTGAGATTACCACACTAGAAATTACTGTTTATTTCTGTATTGAACGACCTGAGGCAAGTCAACAATGTAGCATTTCGAAAGTATTTTGAAATGTAGGATCCAAGTGGATAACTAGATGTTTCAAGTGCCAATCATTCATCGATGATTGACATTGAACATCTGTATTGAAATTTATAATTCCTTCATTAAACATCATTTTGATTTTGACATTAAAATGATGTTTATGAATGAATTATGAATTTCTTCATCATTGCACTTAATAAATACGTAAGTAGTAAAATTTTATTTTTAATTAATTAAAAGCATTTATCGTGCATTGTCGCGAGATCCAAACGTGTGTGTAAAATTTCAGCCCGATAACTTCAGTGGAAGTGGGTGAAATTTTTATTGCAAAGTTATAGGACATACAAGTGAAGCTAAATAAAAGCTTTAAACAATCCATTTATAAATTTAACGAAAGAATTATGTCCACTTACTTACATTCAGAAAAAGAAGAAAACTTACTTACTTTTTGAATAATTTAGGTAAGTACCTAAATAGATTTTTCCAAAACACTTATTCATACTTAAATCATAATTTTCCATGACGACCACAAACTTGCTTATCAGACTATATAACTACCACTACTATAACTACTTATCTATCGATGATCACTTTAATTAATGTATTCGGACGAAAATAGGATTCCATTTTTTTTTCACTCATTGCCTAAACACGTTTTTCGTTTGTTCAAAGCGAAAATGTCAAACGCACTGGCGATAAGTCGTTAAAAAAAAAAACAAAAGTTGACCTTTACTACCGGTGTAGGTATTGGTAGGTAAGATTTCATATCGATATTCCTGGGATTGTGTATATAAGAAACTAAGATTCTACTCCAGCATTAGATTGAACTTGTAGTTCGAATAAGCAGCATCAAAATGGTAAGTGTACAGCAATAAAATAATTTAAAAGAATTGTTTCGTGGTATAAATATAGTGAATAAGTGATTTCAAACTGGTTGATAAAAAGTGTTCGGTTGTAATTAAAATTGAATATTTTTATAAATCAATTTGTGAAGTTTTCGTAAAAGTAATGATTTCGTTACATTAAAAGTTTTTCGAAATTAAATGTGAAGATTATTATGATTTGTAAGAGGCGTTACTTCATTTACAAGTGAATTTGATATAGTACGTGTGTTCGTTAATGGTTTTCTAAATATTGGCGCAATACTGAAATGCCAGATTGTTCATTTGTCATATTATATACTGCCTGACTTCTTCATTATATTGTTAACTTTGTATTTCTGATATATTCATTTGTGCAGTTAAAGTTAATAACGATATTTTCTTGTTGTTGATAAAAACTTGCTTATCATGTACTGGGAATATTTGTAACTTTTATTGTGTATAGACTTTTCAACACCCGACTAGAATAACATGAATTTTTTTCTAAATAAACTTTAAAATGCTAATCAAAAGAAACATACCATTGTTAGATGTTTTTTTCCCATTGAAGAATTCTAGACGAAATCGATCTACTTCTAGAAGAATTTGAACAGTCTAAATAATTTTCCGAGAAACGAAAACCGATAATTTTTACCAATCAATCTAAATTATACAGATAAGACCTGATAGTAGTGTGTTCCTAACTGGCTCTTTTTTGTTAATACGGTTATTTAAAAAAAAAATATTTTGACAAAGCCAAAGAAAATTCAATAATTTTTCTTAATATTTCAGTTAGCTTAAAAAATATATAAGTTTTAGTTATTGTATTATGCTTTTAACTCAATACTCGAATTGGGGTGTATGAAGTCTTGCGTTAATTACGTTATACGTTGCAAAAATCCAGTTTATTCATGATGCATTTTCAGCCCATAAAGTTTTAAAATTAATTACCTTTACAGAAATCCTTCATCGTAGCCCTTTGCATCTTCGCGTGCGCATACGCAAACGACCAGACCGCGTCTGTCCTGCGCAGTGACTCCTCTCAGTCTCCCGATGGTGCCTTCCAGTACAATTTTGAGACCGATAATGGCATCAGTGCACAGGCTGAAGGCAAGGTCACCGTAATCGGAAAGGTGAGTTTCATCCATTCCATCTGTTTGTACGATTGGCCCACAAACATAACCAGTATAAGCTGGCCTCTTATTTTATTGAAACTAATTTCTAAGCTAGGCTTGGCAAATGCTTCATCCTACTGTACCTATGTTAGATATTTTCTGGAGAAAAATACAGGTCATGTTCACATGTGATAAAATTAATTAAGTAGTTAAGAAAGACTTTATTAAGAAATGAAAGCCATTTTCTGTTAAATAAGAGCATTGTTATGCCTTTTTTACTCTCTCTGAGTGCTTGGTTAACTTGTCTAGCAAATAATTTTATAAAAAATACTTTTAATTCTCCTTTGGAACTATTTGGTGATATATGTTTATACCGTCATTCAGGAACGGCCTTTTTAGTATATCCATTAAATTAAATACTCAGTTCTATTTTTAACATAGTTCTCATATTTATCTTTTCTAACCATGATTTTAAAACCATGTTTATTCTATTCCAGGACGAGGCCATTCTTCAGGTTTCTGGCTCCAACACCTTCAAATCTCCTGAAGGAGAAACATACTCCGTGTCTTACATTGCTGATCAGAACGGATACCAGCCCCAGGTCAGTATACAACACAAAATCAACCAAAGAACATACAAGGGACAGCGCCAACTTTGTATGGCGATTTACGCTAAACTAAAATATCTGTGTACAGGATCGACATATATTTTGTTCAAAAGGTGGTAAAAATATAAGCATTATTTAGGATAGTGACCAAGCCTTTTGCCACTTGTCTCCATAACTGCTTAGATGATCGATTTGAATAGATTTCCATAGTCTAGGAAAAAAATGTATTGGATATGGTTTGGATCTTAAAATAACCTCTTAAACTTGATTTAAGTGGTTAAGGCTGGCTTTTATTGTAGACTATTAAAAGTCTCATATTTTTTTGGTGAGATGTTGTGATTCGATAGATCTATAGCAGATAATATAGGTTAAAAGGTCACCTAGAAAAATAAATGTATATGTAAAGATAGCTATCAGGTTTGACTACATTTGATAGATTACCAAAACATGCTTTTTTATTAAAAGTTTCTAACGTGTAATTATTATAGATCTAAATTGAGCCATCGCAGAACTTAGCTCAACTAAGAACAACTTAGGAATTTTACAAGCTTTCAGAATTCGTGATTAGATACTATTTCGTCAGTCCTCATTTAAGAAATGCTAAGAAACTGGTTGGGCATAAACCTATTGCCATATCACCTGGAATTATCTTATTTTTTGGTGCTAATTTTGTTTATTTTGTCAACAGGGTGCCCACCTTCCCACTCCTCCTCCCGCGGAGCCTATCCCAGAGTACATCGCGAGGGCGATCGCTTACATCGCGGCCAACCCCTACACAGAGCCAAAACAATAAAACAATTATTTTAGCAAACCAAATCTGAACCAAACCAAGCCAGCGTATAATGTTACTCGATGAACCTACAATAAAGCGTAAAATGGCTTTAACAACTTTATTTTCTTGTTAATTTTTTGTTTTCTAGACAATAAATAATGTAAAAACGTTTATCAAATGTGTTGTTTTGCTGTCTTGTTAGTTGCTATGTGGCGCTCACAGAGCAGTGGTGACCGTATCGATCCCAACTTACGATTTGTAGATCGTAGGTTCGTACCCAGGTAGGCGCTTTAGTTTGTGTTTATAATTTTACCACCACTGCTCTCAAAACTGTTAAGGAAAACGTCGTGAGGAAAGCAAAATTTCCTGGAACCTAAATTTTAAGACAGGTGACATACCTACCCGCTCGGTAGATTAAAGCCTACTTCCTCTCGTAAAGCGGAAGACCTGTAACCCAGCAGTGTGAATATTATACGCTGATTATGCTGTGCTTATGCTCCTCACAGAAGTGAAGGTAGTTTTGGGGTTGCATTTTTACATAGGTACAGACGCTAGCACATCAAACTACCGCAATCTGTCAAATTTCTTTGATAGATTTTCAACTTTATAACTTAAGCGTAAGGTTCATGTTCAGTTTGGAAATTTGACAGTTTGGGGTAGCTTAATGTGCTGTCTGTACTATAAGTAGGTACTTTTCTTCGATATTCTCTCGCGTAGCGAAAAAGATTTGCTTGTCCTTAGAACCACTTATCATCAATTTATTCTGTAACTAGCGACGGACCCTGCTTCGTACGGTATTTACGACTTGACAAAACATCGAGTTTATTTATTATGTATAAGTTTAATATTAATATTTTATACCTACATATAAATATAAACCTTTCGGATGAAATTCTCTAAATGATAGTGAAAGCCGTATCAAAATCCATTGCGTGGTTTAGAAGAAGGAAGCGGAGAAACAGACAGACGAAAACAGTAACTTTATACTACTACATAATATTATAAATGTAAAAGTTTGTGAGTATGGATGTTTATTACTCAATCACGCTAAAGCGGCTGAACGGATTTAAGTGAAATTTGGCATACAGATAGTTACAACAGTTAGTTAGTAACCTGGATTAACACATAGGATACTTTTTATAATTTTCGACCTCCACGCGGACAAAGCCGCTAGCAAAAGCTAGTACACTATACAGGTTCAGTTTTTATCCAGTGCGCAAACTGTAACCATGAATTCAGCATATCATTCTAGACCCCCCAGCGCAGAAATTTTTCGTTGGTAATACAAACAAAAATCAGCTGTTCCATATATTTTGACCGTGTAGGTATTGCACTTTTTTTATGAAACAGCTGATTTTTTTTTGTAAAACTGACGTAAAATTTCTGCGTTATTTTCTAGAATGATTTGCTGTATTCATGGTTACAGTTTGCGCACTGGATAAAAACTTATCTTGTATAAAGATTTTGACTAACCCATATCTCTTCTTTAATCGGTCCCTCATTACTGAGGATCGTGGTCACTGGACGCCTTTAAGCGGACAATCTGCCTCCATCGACGCCGGTCTGAAGTTGCCATCACCACCTGTTGAAATTTGCTGGAGGAGGTAGCTTCCTTTATTTGGTCAGACCATCGTGTTGGTGACCGGCCCGTGCTCTCTTTCCTTCGGGATTGCCAACAATGACCAACTTTTCAAGGCTGCTATCTCCCCTTCGCAGTATGTGGCTGATGTAGCTCAAAATACGCTGTAGACAAATTGTAGACAATCGGGTCTTGATATCGAGCTGAGATAGGACCGACGCATTTGTGCATTTGGCTGTCCATGGTATTCGGAGCATTCGTCTCCAGCACCACATCTCGAATGCGTCTATCCGCTGTCTTTCTCTTGCTCGGATTGTCCAGGTCTCAACTTAATAGAAGAAAATCGGGAAAACTAGTGCCCTGACCAATCGGGATTTGGTTTTGTAGCTTATATCACGGTGTTTCCAGATGTTCTGCAGGCGTGTTATAGCATCTTTAGCCATGGCTATACGTCTTTTTACTTCTGGGACGCAGCTGCCATCATTATTAATAATAGAGCCCAGATAAGTGAAACTGTCCACAGTATCTATCTATACATTAATACTTACGTGAAGCAATAAGCTTTATAGCTTTTTTTACGAAATTACGCTGACGGAGATTATAAGGAGAAGAAGTACAGAAACCTAGTATTTTTTAATTATGGTCCAATTTCAATATTTTTTACCGACCACTAGTAGGTAATATTATAAGTCAAGTTGAATGAGATCTTACAAACTTTTTTCAATACTGTAATTATACGGTCTGAATCCAGTTTAGGGACCGGGTTGGATGCAATGATAATTTATTAAGTAAAAAAAGTTTCACTAAAACAAAATAATGTAGTAAGTACATTAAACATTTTATTATGCAAACTGTTAATCGATTATGCAGATGTTAGGCTCATTAAAATAAATTATAAACAACCAAAATCGATTATTTAAATGTATTCCGAAGTTAGTCAACGATACGGTACAAAGATTTTAATTTCAAACTATGAATATTTCTCAAAAAGTTTTATATTTAATTAATAATAATTATCATTAAAGATTTCTGAGTTCTCATCAATTTCTAAAATTATCATTTTTATAGACCTTATTATCTTTAATGCTTTATTTATTCTGATATTTTGATTAAGTGTGAATGAATAGATTTTTTTAAAATACGTCTTTCTATATAATTATTAATTATTATTAATAACGCATAACATACTATACAGTTAATGGGTAGGGATGATAACACAAACATTAACAAATTTTGTGAAACGATTCGAATGCATCTGAAAATAACATCCGATATTTTATGAGCTGGTTTACTCGGTAAATATTTCAGGTATAACAAATCAAATTTCTAAAAATTGTTGGCCTTAACTTCATACATAGTTTTGTCAGAGATTTATATTTTACAATGATTATTTTATGTCTGTGTGACCTATCAGTTTTAAGACCCAGCGTCTTACAGGACGAATTTCACCGATCAACCTGAACGCAATGCGCACACGTAAACCACTTTAATTATGAACAGAGTGTTTAATTTCATTGGTGAAATTCGCCTGTAGGACACACTGAGGCATAGTACATCCACTACAGAACGTAGGCCTCCCACATTAATAGCCACAACACGTGGCATTCTGCCATTACCACATCACTAGTCGGTCACATAGTTGACCGCAGAGTCGCCAGTGACGTCATTAGGTCACAGGTGGTTGTGGAGTCCGTCTCCTCATGTTACAGATATATGTAGGTATTTTGTAAACAGACTGTAGCTGGTATAGTCGACCTGATATTATTTTTACCACCGTCAGGTTGTAGGTGTCACTTGCTCGTCATAAATAGTTTCAACCTTATTGAAGTTTCAACTAAGGAGAAAGCGCTAAGGAGCGGAAAAATTTAGTTATCTTGCGTTTATTTTTTCAATTCGCAAATCAATGTCAAGTTAGGCGTTAGTAAAAATATGGTTAGCGACTACAACAAATATGCATTTTAAAAAGTGTAATCAAAAAAAAAAAAGGGTAATTTGGGTGGGTAATAAAGGGGTTGAAGGATCAACATGAGGTAGGTGGATTTGGCAGTAATTGAGCTGACAGGCCCAAGAATGGACCAAGTAGCCGGCAACTAAGAAAATGATAGCCCAGGAGCGTTCATTGGATGGTTTATGCATCTCGGTTCATCATCGGTTGTAGCTTGACCTTTTCCCGAAGAGGCCGGGTAACATTTTTATTTCATGTGTCTATCATCATCATCATCATTTCAGCCGAAAGACGTCCACTGCTAGACATAGGCCTGGACCAAGCTCCGCCACTACAACCGTTTCTGTGCTTCCCGCATCCAGCAGACTCCTGCGGCCCTCACAAGATCATCGGTCCACCGTGTGGTAGGCCTTCTAACTTTACGTCTTCCGGTGCGTAGTTGCCACTGTAACTCTGCCGTCATTTTAATAATGTTATAGATAAATTTGCTTAGTGGGACACATTATTATAACAAAACATATCTACGAGACGCAAAAACTTTGTACCCCTTTTGACAAAAAAATACCTGAAATTTGGCATAATTAAATTTTATATGGAGAAGGAGTGCAGGAACCGAATATTTTATACATTAAGTTTTAAATGAAATATGGTTGAATTTCGATCACTGGGAGACCACTAAACATGGGTAGCTCGTGAGCGAGTGATAGAAAAGCTCTTTTCGATCCACGTCCCTCTCGCTCGCTAAATAGCTCACTAGCTGAGTTAGCTCACTCGGACTCACTAGCTCGATACTTCAGCGAGACACCGATGACCGGCCGAACGGCTCATTCGGCTCCCTTCGGAATATTTCAGATCGCATCATTCGTTCTTCCAACAATAGTTCTCCGGTACAATACGTCATTGTAAACTTATCATATGATTATTGAATTGAAGTAGAAAATACTTTGGCACATTCTAAAAAGGAACCGCAATGTTTAAAAAACAAAAATGAGGTAACAGTCGGCGTCTGAGTTACTGAGCTATAGAAGAGCTAGTGAGTAAAAAAGAGTCAAATTAAACTTCCAAAGAGCTATTGATTATTGAGCAAGCCGAGCCGTCTTCGTCGACGCGCGTGCGGCGTGAGTCAAATGAGCTACAGTCGCCGTGAGTCACATAAGCTAGTGAGCTAGTGAGCTAGCGGAGTGATATAGCTCTTCAGAGTGGAAGAGCTAATCGTTCTTTTTCTTTACAGTGTTCTATTTCGCCCATGTCTAGAGACCACTAGTAATTTTAAATTTATTTAAAACATCTTCCACACCTTTGAAAACATCTTAAAGTTGCTGAGATGCAGCTGTCAAAGATCAGTAATTTTCATATTAATACTATGTTATTTATAAACACAAAAACTGGCTTGGAAACCTTCGAATCTTCCGATGTTACAACCTGTTATTATGTGAAACAACTTAAACTGCAGAGTGATTTGAGCCAACAATTAGGCTCTGTACAGACTCGACGTCTTTATGTTGCTTTTTGTCTGTGCGATTTTAATTGTGAATAGTCAGTCTGCCTAGACCTTTCCTAACTATGGGGTTGGCTTCCAGTCTAACCGGATGCAGCTGAATACCAGTATTTCACATAGAGCAACTGCCTATCTGACCTCTACAACGCGGTTACTGGTCATACGACACCATTTTTGGTAAGGTTGGTTTGTCAAACTTTCAACGACAAAGATCCACGAATGACATCTGGGACCAACAGATTAATGTGCTTTCCGTGACACGTAAAGTATATCTTGGTATATAAAGATGCTCACCCATCCACGGGCCAACCGCAGCAAGCGTAGCTTGACCTGATCGATCGACCCGTGCAGCTATATTTACTTAGCCACAAGCCCACATAATTATTTTACTACTAGCTTTTTCCCACGGCTTCGCCTGCGTTGAGGTCGGAAATTATCCCACGGGAATGGGTTACCTGGATAAAAAGTATCTTATGTGTTAGTCCAGGTTACAAACTATATGTTTGCCAAATTTCATTCAATTCCGTTCATCCGTTTTTGCGTGATAGAGTAACAAACATCCAAAATATCACATTTTTAATATTACTAGCTGACCCAGCAAACGTTGTTTTGCCTTATAAATTATTTAGGGTGAACAACCCTTATCACTTAGGGGTATGAAAAATAAATAGTAGCCGATTCTCAAACCTACTGAATACGCATATAAAATTTGGTAAAAATCGGTAAAGCCGTTTCGGAGGAGTACGGTAACTAACATTGTGACAGGGAAATTTTATATATAACATTAGTAGTAGGAAGTAGGATAGTAGGATCTACAACGGGCGTTATAAAGGGCGCTAGTCTATTCATACCTTAAGTCTCAGACAATTGTTAACAACCATCTCGTTAGTGCCTCTAGGCTCATCATTAAGTAATTAATTGAATTAAAGTTTATTAGTGACACATAAATGCCAAGGATACCAAGCAACGAAACTGATGATATATCGCCATGGTATCTAGACATCTACTTATTAAATAGCCTAGATTATTATGTAAATCTATACTTTTGTAATATACAACGTGTCGTTTTGCATCCTCGTCAAATTCAAGGAGGTAACTATGCTAATGATTCTCGACACGAATCAATAATAAAATAAGTAGGTATTTTTTTGTTTTTTTTTTTTTTTTAATTTTAAAACGCGGCCCGTGTGATACCGCACTGTAACTGGGTAACCTGGGTTCAAATAGTCTTCGTCGCACAAACCAGTCCTCGAATTACTTGTTGCGATTTTTTATTTTACGGCTATGAAAATCTACTTATTTTATTATTGATTCGTGTCGAGAATGAGTAGCATAGTTACCTCCTTGAATTTGACGAGGATGCAAAACGACACGTTGTATATTATATATATATTTTATTTAAAATATTATATATTATTATCTATACTAATAATTAAGCTGAAGAGTTTGTTTGTTTGCTTGAACGCGCTAATCTCAGGAACTACTGGTCCGTTTTGAAAAATATTTTAGTGTTGGATAGCCCATTTATCGAGGAAGGCTATAGGCTATATAACATCACGCTAATACCTTTAGGAGCCGAACAAAGAGAAAAAGTCACGAATACGAAGTACTCGCACGGGCAGGCGATTCGAAGCGACGGGGTGGGTCAGAGAAGCAAGAAATTTGACGCGAACGAAGTCGCGGGCAGAAGCTAGTATATTTATAATAGCCTTTTCCCAAATAAGTTGGGGTCGGCCCCAAGTCTCACCAGATGCAACTGAATAGGAACCAGTATTATACATGGAGCGACTGCCTATCTGACCTATACAACTCAGTAACTGGGTAATATGATACCCTTTTGTAACACTGGTTGTCAGACTTTCGGACTTCTGACGACCCGTATCGATTGTATAAGATCTACAAATGACAGCCGAGACCAACAGTTTAACGTGTTACTCGCGATGTGCTTTTCCCTGTTCGGAAAATTAAATTTGTTATTAGTTTTGTCTGATCAACTACTTTTGAACCGGCCCGTATCTTGGTTGACGGATTTAAAGAGTAGACTCCCTGCAGGCTTAGCATAACGGTTTCTATTTCTACGAAGAATAGACAGTGGTTTTTCAATACAAAGTGCTCGTGAAGTGCTGTTCTCCATTTTTGACGTCGCACCGTAAATATCCTTCTACAATCTGTCATTTTTTCTTTCGTTTCTAACGATCTTTGTCTAGGTCCATATAAAGGTAGACTATTTTGGAAGAATATTTCTTGCCAAACTGTCAAAACTACACTGACAACAAACTTTCTACTCGACGGCCACAACGTATATATATATATATATACAAAGTATATACGCTTGAAAGGCAAGAATTACTAAGCGACGTATTGGGCGATATTGAGTTTCATACTGAGAAAATTCATAATCATTAAATGCCAGTTTATTTAGCCTTTAAACTGCATTTAAAATTCGTTGGAATTAAGTAGTTATGACAAATAGGTGATTTTTAACGTATTTTTTTCCAAAAATAACTGTAACATAAACTCTAAAATGCTCTACTGTAAAGTTGCCAAAATGTCGCTTGGTAAATATTGCCTTTCAAGCGTCGATATGATTATACGATTATCTACAAAACCATGATCCGTTTAGAACGCATAACTGTGATTATAAATAGGAAAACATAGCTATCTTCTCCTATTGTACATCATTTAGTTAATAGTCATGTCTATTCTTCCGTCGACGAATCGGTGCTCGTGCTTAAGCCTGCTGGAGTAGGTTGTAACACTCTTAAAAAAGTAAGTAAGACGTTTAAGCAGAGTATGCAGTAGGTATACCTAGTGCTTTACAATGAGCAAAATGCTTGTACTACTCTGCCTATACAGTGGCAACCATGGATTCAGTACAACTCATCATTCTGAAGACCCGTTCATATTTTTCGTCAGATATTTTAAAAAGTGAGTCCGATACCTTTTGACCGCGTTGATGTTGGACTTTTTTTAAGAAACAGCAAATTCGATGATAACCGACGAAAAATTTCTACACTAAAGTGGGGTCTAGAATCATATAAATTTATGGTTTCAGTTTGCGCGTCGATGTCCCTGCCACCCTGTATGTACTACTGTTGCATTTCCCCAGAATTTAAAAAGCTGACGTTAGATGGCAAACTTTAAAAAACGATAACGATGACGACTACCTAGCCTTATAAAACGATACAAAGTATCGTTTTTTAAGGCTAGGTAAACGGGGTATTTAGCATTGCCTAGACTTAATTGAAAATTAAGTAGATTCACATAATTAACTAATCATATTTGCATGATGCCTAGACATAATTTAAGTAGTTTGTATATGTTTTACGTTGCGTTTTAATTAATGTTTATGCAACATTTTAACCAATAAATCAATAAATTATGTATTCATAGCAGTATTTAAATATTATGAAGATCATATTCTAAATCTAGTTTTGCCCAAAAAGGTAATTTTATTGATACCTCATTGGCATGCATTATTAATGTCATCTGAATTTTTAAAGATTTTTTTTACGTCTTTTTTAAATGTCATACATGGAAAGGTATATTCATACACACTTCATTGGGACCTACCAATATCATAATCATATACATCTTTAATCAGGCTTTTTCAATCTTCTCTGATCATTTACGTGTCTTTTGATTTTTCGTAAAAAATAATCGAAATTCATCCATAAAGTAATTACTTAACTGTAAAAAATATACAACCTACTGAAAAATTAAAAGACAGAAAAAATGCTAATTTAATCTGCACTTTAGCTTTAATTGGCCCGGAAATAGATCAAGTAGGCATACATTTCTAAAATATTAGAATTACAAAATCCATCCCTAAAGTAACTTGCCATAAAAAATTAAACTACTGAAAAAATAATTACAATAAAATTACAGAAAAGTCAGAGAATCTTGAAATTAATCAAACTTGTATAATCTTCAATCTGGCTTTAAAAAGGCGATCATGTTTCCAGATTAAGAAGGCAAGCTGCATTCTTAGAATATTTGAATTGCAAAATTTGGTAATATTATAATGCAGGTACGTACCTACATACCTCCTGCAAGAAGTACATAATATAATTTACTGACTGTAATTCAAAATCAAAATATGAAATGAAAATAAAAGCATTAAACAACTTGATTACTTTGCTCGCAAATAAATTAAATATGCATATTTGAATGTTGCCATTATTTTATTACTATAGATTGAATCTGGGATTTTATTATCCAATCAGATATTTTGAAACAATCGAAAGATTAACAGCTTAGAGGATAATGAAATGTTTTGCATTAGGTATGTTTATATATATTTTTGCCTTTTATTTGTAACTCAAACGGCAATATTATAATGTTAGAGACAAGGAAACATTCGATAAATGACCTTTTATGATTTATAATTGTGCGAATCTTAAAGTCGTAGGGTTGTCACTCAAATTTTTTTTTTTTGGAATAAATTTATTCTTCTCGAATATTTTTTTTTTTTAATATGCAAATGTTTTAATTGGCGAGACTTTTCTGTTGACTACACTTTTAAATCAACTGCTAATAAATCAAATCAAAATCAAAAAGTCATTTATTCAAATTAGATTGAGAATCAGCACTTTTCGAATGTCAAAATTACACAAGACAGTCCCCAAAACGCCCGCCCTTCAACACTTCGTAGTGCTTTAGCTGGGAAGAAGAAGTGGCGCAACAAACTCCCCAGCAGCACAGTTGTCTGTTTAGTTAGATAGACTTGCTTCTATACATAGGTAGGCAAAGTAATCAACATTACGAGACACAGAACTTGAATAATTTGTCATATGTCAGCTAGCCATGGCAACATACCAACAAATGAAAAATGTTTTATTGTTTTAACAAGTAAAATTTTATAACTAGTGATTGAAGCCTCCTTTTAGGCAGATAAGCCTGTGTTAGGAGACTCCGCTCTTCCATAACTTAAATAAATATTTATACTTGTTTTATGTAAATATATGTAAGTAAAGGGAAAAGTGGTAAGAAAAATAAAAAGAGAAACAATAAAGCTAAACATGCAGGAGGTACAGCACGCATGCAGGCATGCGAGTAGGTGAGTGAGTGGTGAGTGACACACTCACTGTGTGTGAATGTTAGGGTGTGATAATGTGAGTACATATGAATCAGAGCGCATGAGGTAAACAATAGTACAGGCATTAGAGGTAGGGTATATTTATTCCAGCAGCGCCTCCGTGTCATCATAAGTAAGTGGTTTTATCCAATTAGTTAATTTTCTTTACATTCAGTTTGTTTCTTATTGTGTAAATAATAATAAATAAAAATGTAAATCTCTTTGTTAATTCTGTTGTATAGTTGAGCTGAGCGTCTTTGTATTGTATACGGGCGAATTTGGTTTTAGTTTGGGGAACTTCTGCTACTATATCTTTTCTTCTTTTTGAGGTTAAGCTGGGGTCAAAAGAAAGAGTTTTCTGTTTCTTTAGAACAGTTTTAATTACATAAAGTTTTCGCACCGAGAGTAGATCGCTTATTTGATAAATAAAATGAAAACTAAACTCAAGCACAAAAACAAAAAAGTAAACAAAGCATATACCAAAATAAAAGCCTCCTGGTATAAATGGCGTGATAGCTTACATATGCAATGCTGGATTATGTTCACAAATTATAACTTAGGACCATCGACGTAAAATAAATAAACAGGTAGGTAATTATTAGCAAAAATAACAAAATCATGGTCAGCAAGATGACCAGTCACCACAAGCAGCACCCGTTCACAAGCATAACGCAAAGATCAGCCATTACCCCCCGCGCCATTGGGCACGCCGCGATTGCGGCGGTAAGTCCCCTCTTTGAGGAGTGGCTTGAGGGGCGGCATGGCGTCCTCACCTTCCGCCTGACACAGGTCCTCACCGGACATGGCTGTTTCGGGAGGTTCCTGTTTCGGATAGGGCGGGAGGAAACGCCCGGGTGTTTCCATTGCGAAGATCGCCCAGAGGACACGGTGGAGCATACGGTGGAGGTCTGCCCAGCTTGGGCGGAGCAACGCCGTGTCCTCGTGGAGGTGATTGGCGGCGGCGATCTCTCGCGTCCGACCCTGGTCCAGGCCATGGTACGGAGCGAGAGGGCATGGCTGGCAGTCGCCTCCTTCAGCGAAGCAGTTATGCTCGTAAAGAGGGAGGCGGCGCACGTGAGGGAGATGCAGTACATGCGCCCTCACAGCCGTGGCCTTCGCAGGAGACGCCCTGGGCGTCGGGAATCCCAGGCTGATTCCCGGCCACCGTAGGCACGGGCTTGCGGACGGCGAGTAATGGGTACCTCGCTGTTCGGTAAGGACCAAGCCCGGGTCGACGGCGCGTTGTGTTCCACGCGCGCCTCAAAGAGATGTCAGCAGCAACAGATGGGGCCCGCAAGAGCCGATGCCTGCCGGGGGTGCGGGTTGTTCGAAAGAGATACCGCCGCCCCTGGCACACAGGCAACTGAGGGAACACGGGTGGGTTTTAGTCAGTAAAAGTCTGACACGCCCTCCCGCTCCACCCAGAGCGGGAGAAGTTATTTGATGATTTCCCGCCCAGAAAAAAAAAAAAAAAAAACCCCCCGCGCCATATTTGAGGGAAGGAGGTAACCCGATCTCCAACGCTACCGCAATAGTGACATCTACGGGAGCATTACGAATTTGCTGCCGGTTGCTCAGGCAAGAATAGAATGATCAATTGTCGAGGTCGCTAGCTAACCATAATGTCATACAACTTAATAAAACTGATCTTGGACACACTCAAAAGATTTTTAATTACTATGATAAAAGTACAAATTGGAAGAAAATCTTAAAGAAACAGATAAATTGTGGAAAATAACCCTTGATAAAATACCTACCTACTTATTATTAGGGTTATTTTAAATTAGCTAGTTAACTACTACTACTAGACGCGATGGATATATAAACATTATAAATCAAAAATACATAAAGTTGCTTTTTTTTTCTAAAATTGAAGAATCTGTTTTTTTGTGATGGGTCGTCATCT
Organism: Polymixis lichenea; assembly: GCA_949091785.1. Classification (NCBI taxonomy): domain Eukaryota; kingdom Metazoa; phylum Arthropoda; class Insecta; order Lepidoptera; family Noctuidae; genus Polymixis; species Polymixis lichenea. The sequence goes on along the minus strand of OX420945.1, from coordinate 16,815,619 downwards.
CAAGACAATGAAACATTAAAACAGTTATTCTCAACTCATACTTCAAGTAACAACAGTACAAACGGTGGAAGAGTTCCCAGAAAAAAAAACATTAAATCTTTTATTTCATCGCGTTTGATAGCGGTACCCATACCGTGTGTGGAGTTTAGCTAGCCAATTAAAAATAACCCTGTATTACCTAGGTATCCCTATCCAGGTAAAACAGGGTTATTTTTAATTGGCCGTGTTGTCCATTTTGTGGTTTTGGTATTGGGAAATACCAAAATGAACAACGGAACGACATGCAAGTTCGGATTAGATAACAAAAAAGTTTTGATCTGTCGTAAATATGACATTGTCAGCATTTTTGACACGTAGGGTACGAGTAGATAGGTACGTCCACATGAGGTAGGTCCACATGAGGTACGATGCACAGATTAAAGCCGGTGTGTTGTCGTATTCATTTCCCTTGTGAATCCAGCGGTATCTAGACGGTGTCATTTGAATGTACAAGTAAGTTAATTCTGTAGACATATTCATTGCTACATACAACATAAGTAAAATTCATCATATCAGCCGAAAGACGTCCACTGCTGGACATAAGCCTCCCCCAAAAGGGGGGATTTGCTATAATCGCCACACTTGGCAGGCGGGTTGGCGATCGCAGTATGGTGGTCAAATGCACAGAGAACGCTGCTGCCCATTCTCTAGTAAGTCCCTAAGTCGCCTTCTACGACACCCACGGGAAGAAATGGGATGGTACTATTCTTTTACGTCCGGCACCACACGGAATTAAGGAAACTTACATCCTACTAATATTATAAATGTGAAAGGTGTATGTTTATTTGTATGGATGTTTGTTACTCAATCACGCAAAAACAGCTGAACGGCTTTGGATGAAATTTGGCACACAGATAGTTTATAACCCAGATTAACACATATTACAATAATTTTATATCCAGTAAACCGACATCCTGAGCATGAAGATACTATGGCACATTGATGAAATTTGGCACATTGGTCATGTTGAGGGTATGCCATAATCCATCCAATCCAATATCATATTTCTGTGTGCTTACAATTCGAGAATCATTCATAGCTAGCATAGCACTTTTTTTTAGCAGGTTAATTTTCTGTGACGCATTGGAAACTCCAAGTTCAAATAAAACGCAACCAGATTCTTTCACAAAACAAAAAAACAACTTTGTGAGTAGAAATATTATTTTATTCCTCAATTGAACAGTCGTTCAACCCTAGAGTGATTAACGACATTATGTCGGCATTATAAATTCATCATTCGTCGTGTGCACGCTATGTGTCGTGCCTCCATCGCCATGTCGAGACGAAACGCACAACATATTGATTGCCGACTGCTTTAATACTAGTTGTTCTGGGATATCCTGGAAAAATCACAAGATTTTGGAAAAAGAAAAAGTACTGGGTAGCCTATTCGATTGTAGTATTTCCTTTTTTGGAGCAGTGGTGGCCCTGTGGTAACGGCCGCGACTTACGAGTTGTAGGTCGTAGGTTCGAACCCCGACAGGCGCTTTACTTTGTATAAATTATTGCTTCACCACTGCTCTCAAATCGGTGAACGAAAACATCGTGTTACATCACGATAGCATGTCTTAGAACTAAAAAAAATGAAGACATGTGACATCTACTAAACCGCACTGGGCCCGCGTGGTGGATTAAGGCCTACTCCGTCTCATCGAGAGGGCCTCATATTATGTCCCAGCAGTGGGAACATTATCGGCTGAATATGTGTGTTTTGAAAAAAAATTTGCCCACTATTTTGATTTGGCGTCTAACTTTACAGTTGTTTGAAATTCACTATTTAGTTATAATGTGACACATTCGTTATGCGCCATTCATAACTACCATAATTACTTAAACCGACTTCTTTTTTGCAAGAAATCAGTACGGTTATCTAATCTCATTTTGATCACAGAGATTTTGTAAATAAACCACATTTTCCATTGTCATGGAGAAAAGCAACCTTTCATGACCACGTAGAACGCATAAATGCTCATGATTTGGACTAATAAAAGTACCTTCTCTTATCTTAGTCTGAATGGTTTTTTTTTGCGGGTGGGAAATCATATAATAACTTCTCCCGCTCTGGTTGGAGCAGGAGGGCGTGTCAGACTTTTACTGACTAAAACCCACCCGTGTTCCCTCAATTGCCTGTTTGCTAGGGGCCGCGGTATCTCTTTCGAACAACCCGCACCCCTGGCAGGCATAGGCCCATGCAGGCCTCTTCAGTTGGTGCTGACATCTCTTTGAGGCGTGCGTGAAAGACAGCGTGCCGTCGACCTGGGCTTGGTCCTTACCGGACAGCGTGCTACCCATTACTCGCAGTCCGTAAGCCCGCGCCTACGGTGGTCGGGAATCAGCCTGGGATTCCCGACGTTCAGGGCGTCTATTGCGGAGGCTAGGGCCGTGAGGGTGCATATACTACCTCTCTCTCACGTGCGCAGCCTGCCTCTTCGTGAGCATCAATGCTTCGCAGAAAGAAGCGACGGCTATCCATGCACTCTCACTCCGTGCCATGGCCTGGACCGAGGCCGAACGGGAGAGATCGCCGCCGCCGATCGCCTCCACAAGGACACGGCGGTGCTCCACCCACGCCGGGCAGACCTCCACCGTATGCTCCACCGTATCCTCACGGTGATCTTCGCAACGAAAACACCCGGACGTTTTCTCCCGCCATATCCGAAACTAGTCTGAATGTTTAAGTCGAGTAATTATACCACTCTTCCTTGAAGAGGCTATACCCTATACAAATAAGGAAGTGTTGTTAAAAATTGATTTTTACGAAATCGATCGGTTATTTCGTAAAAATCACTTCCTGACAACTTAGGTTAAGTGTGCTGTCTATTATAGGATCAGGTGGAATAACAGGTCACTTCACTTAAGTTTTCCCACTTTTAATAGACCGGGAGAGGTTAGCGACTTATCAAACTTACTATTTTTTAAATACAGGCGAAAAGCCAGGTTTTGTGGTGAAACTTAATTATCCTACTCATCTATGTCTAGCAGTAGTCTACAATTTGCTTAGTTAACTTATTGCCCTATTCATTACATTCTTGCCATTTAAATACAATGCTGTGATAGACATCAAGACAGTGGACATGGTGACAATTCTAGCGACCTTTCGGTGCCTAACATTATCGCAACACATTATCTACTTACCTGAAATCGTAACGCCATTAAAACTTGAAATAAAATACCCCCGACCTAAACAAAAACTCTAAAAAGTAACAACAAATATATTTTTTGGCCTTTTAGGTTGTAGGTAATATTTTGATCAAGGCATTGTCGAGTCGGGGGACGACTAATGAAAATGCTAGGCCTCCTCTGTTTGGCGTTTCCATTGACCGTACCCCGACTTGACAATGTCTTGATCAAAATATTACCTACAACTTAAAAGGCCAATAAATATTATTTTTGTTACTTTTTAGAGTTTTTGTTTAGGTTGGGGGGTTTTTTAATTTTTATTTCCTGCTTTTAAAACTTACTGTCTCGCATAAATCTGCGTAGCGTTACGTGGGTTTCCCACCGTGAAGTTTGTTACTAATTTATCCTCATTCCTCGTCCTGATCACCATTTATCTATAACCTATTCATTGAGACCTTCTCAATGAGCGCAAACACGATACTTCTGCTGTTTGTTGGTGAGTAACTTGGGTGTGCTGGAAATTCCAGTGGTGATGCTCCAGCATCAGTTCAAGGTTACTTTGTTCGTCTAATATCATTTAAATAAAAGAATACCAAATTTCGACTTGATCAGACCCGTAGAAGATTCTCAAATCCCTTCGTCAACCAGAAAAGAGCTGATAATCTTTAAACGGCTGAACCGATTTTGATGAAACATATCTAAGAACACTCCGGACTAATTTACCTTTCAAACGAAAAGAAACAAAATCAAAATCGGTTCATTCGTTCGGGACCTACGATGCCACAGACAGACAGACACACACATACACACACACACAGACACGTCAAACTTTAACACCCCGTCGTTTTTGCGTCGCGGGTTAAAAAGTAAAGTAACGTTTCTGATGTTGTAAGTTTATATATAAACTAGCTTTTGCCAGCGGCTTCGCCCGCGTGGAGGTCGGTGTATTATACATATAAACCTTCCTCTTGAATCATTATATCTATTAAAAAAACCCGCATCAAAATCCGTTGCGTAGTTTTAAAGATTTAAGCATACATACAGCCATACTCAGAGACGCCTAACGGTTACTTAAGGGGCTACTTAGTAAAAATTAAAAAAAGTTCACTCCCAGAGTCAGTTAACGGTTCATTAGTGGCCCTTAGTGAAAATTAAAGTTAAGTACAGCAAGACCTTTACTTAACTTGTTAATGATTGATTTTGACATTTACGTTTGAGGTTGTATTTTTATTTTTACCAGTGAATTCGATTTTGCATTTATTTAAAAGCAATGTCTGATTTAGCAGACTTTATTGAGTTTGTGGACTATGCCAGAAGATTTAGAGATGTAGGACTGAGGCGGTATTTACGAGATTATTCTGATCCCTTTACTAAATACTCTATTCAAGAATTCCATGCACGTTATAGATTTACTCTTGAATCTGTAAAAAGTGTAATATTGCCGTTGCTGGCATCCGACCTCAGGAAACCAACGAAAAGAGGATTACCATTTGCACCAGACATAATGTTGCTAATAACATTACGCTACTTCGCTACAGGGAGTTTTCAGGTTAGTAGTTTAGGTACTGAACTGTGTTGTATATAAATAAATTATTGTACTTGGGTTTTATTGGAGTTTGGTAGGTATTATTAGAAGTATGTACCTACCTACCTAATATGTGGCTGTACATTTTTTTTGCAGAAATTGCACGGAAATATAATGAATATCTGTCAGCAGTTTCACGAATTATTGCCCAAGTCTCTACATTGATAGAATGCAAAATGAAAGACTTTGTATTAATAAAGAACTAAAGGGGAACACAAATATTTTTATCAATAGGCGCCGACAAAGATCTTCGTTCACACTAATAACAAAACATTACGAAAATTATTAAACAATTAATTCTATTACAACGCTCGGCAATAAACAAATAGGTACCAAAAATTCCCGAGTCGACGTGGCCGTGAGGTCCCTAACATCTGGCTACTTTCTAAAATGCTTACTATCCTATTTTTTTCCCAAGATCTTAAATAACACAAGCCTAAAACTATCTTCACCCTAAAGCATAAACCATGGGATCGGCGGTCCTGCACAATCAGATGAAATTTAAAATTCACAACAAATCTTTCTCACCCGGCGAATGAAACACAAACAAAAACATTAATTATTGTTCCCTGATTTGACATTGAAAATGGTAGTGATGCCATAGCAAAAAAGTCGCAACCGCTTTAACTTATTTAAATGAAACTAATTGTTTCGCTTTGTATTTCAGTAAAAAATTACAGTTAATGAACTGGTTATCATTTAAATTACTATGAATAATAGTTTTCAACGTGTTTATTTATACTTTTTTGTTGTTTAATATCAACCGTTTTTAAATGTGGCTACACCAAGTCATTATCGATATGATATCGATAAGACGATTTGGTGATGCTTCGCCCTACGAATACTTAAATCTGTCATTTGCTAATGAACGCTTAAATTATGTCTCTGGGATGTACCGTTGATTAACGGATTTAACTCTACTTAGTTAAGTAATCATTAGGACTAATTTAATGAACCTTTCTGAGTGTGGCTGATAGGGATATAGGGACAGAGAAAGCGGCTTTGTTTTATTCACAACGCGCGCGCGGCTTTTGTTTACTACATATAGTGATTAAAGATTTTTTGTTTTTATGTTTTTTATTTTGCCTCCTACTCTTACCCCGTTGTCCAGATCTATTTTTATCTTCTCTCCAAACGCAGGTATGCTGGAAGAGAATATGTATATTAATACGTGAAGCAAAAACTTTGTAAAACTTTTTACGATAATTACGTGGACGAAGGTGTATGAAATTTGGCAAGTATATATGGAGAGAAGGAGTGCAGAAGCTAATATTTATGACTAAAACTTAAATGAATTATGGTTTAACTGCAACCACTCGGCGACCACTAGTTCTTTAGAAATAAGCATCCATTCTTCTTGTCTGTTTAGTGTGAAGATAGCTAAATGGTAACTAAATATACAGGGTGTAACAGAAACCCTATTGCTATCCTTAAGCACTAAAGATAACAGCTGGCATAGAATCACTATACATAGTTTCAGCTCAAAATAAAATACTCTAAGAATTGATACCAAATTTTCAGTTTCATATGTTTCAAATCATAACAAACGTATCACCGCACTACGTAGGTCAATAACTTTCCACGTTACTTGCCAATATTATGATAAATTTCTTCCAAGTGATGTGTTTAGTTCAATTTGAAAAGTTCGGTTTCTGGTATCAATGTATTAAAAATTCTCATAACTTCCGAACATGTAGAAATAGTATTAAAAAACCTTTCCAATATCGTTTGATATCATCCAAAGAATCCGTGACCTTGGTATGTATATACCCTTTCCGTTACACGTTGTATAAACCTTTTACTTAATCACTTAAGGTAGGTACTTACTTACCTAATACCGTGAGAATTATTCGCCAAAACTATAAAAGTGGGAAATACCCTATATAAAAATCCACCATGACGAATTAGGAGTTAGCAAAAGCCTCAAATGAAATACGTTTAAACACCACATAAATGTGTATACTATCACTTAGGTATTCTGCTCGCGTTCTGCACATCTGGTATTCACACGGATGAGATCATCCTCAAAATAAAATAGCTCTGAGGTGACATTCCGTAGACAGCCGTGAACTTGACTCTACAGCTTTAGTTTCAAAGTAAAGCTTGTTGGAAGATCAGGTTGACATTAAACTAATGGATAAACATGAAACGCAGTTATCCAAAGATGTTAGTTAACGCTATGACGTTCATTCTTTGAGAAAAAGTGGTTGAAAATGTTAGACAATATGAAAAAACAGAACCTTTACAAAATATAAACTTAAACCTTCTTCATGAATCACTCTGTCTTTTAGTGAAAACCGTTCAGTACTTTCTGAGTACCACGATTGACTTAAAGTTGATATCGTGGCGCGACTCCAACCTTTCGACTGCACGACTTCCTCAATCTTCGTGGAATGATGCAGACGCGAAATGTACAGCTGCGTCGTAGGTACAACAGGGCGTAACAGCATGCTGGGTCCACTCGGTGCGGTACCGTACAATGTTTTTAAATTACTGTGTTAATAGGTATGGGAGGACAGTGTAGAACTGTCAACACGAATAACAGATTAATAACAATAATTGTAGAATAGAAGATTGTCAGAAGCCACAAAAATATTTCCTTCAACTTGAGGAAAATCAAACCGTAGATGGTTTCCATTCTAACCATCCAAACAATATTCGTAGTTTACATAAACCAGCTGATATGACCTCTACAACCCAATTACAGGAGATATCAGATATCCAAAGGTAAATTTCGGGCTTCTGTCGACCCGTCCGTCGTAAAATAACTATGTACTGTAACGCTATAAGGAAGAAGGATGCCCCAAGGCGAAACATTAATCGTCTTTATTACGACAAACTGATAACCACTATGTTAATATCGTTAACACATTACTAAATGTCAACAAGACTCTTAAACAAAAAGTACTTCTAAAAAAAAGGACATCTCAATGAAATTAATTGGTTGTAACGAAGAAGCCGGTAGCATCCTAATAGCCGTAACACACATTAATCAGAATCTGAATCATTTTGAAGCATATTGCTCATTCATTGCTTCATATGTATGTTCGAAAAAACTTTTTTCAAAAAAAAAAAAAGCAACCGACTTCCAAAAAAACACTACAAAGTGAAAAATAACTTTAATTTCGGAAGGCGGTGAAAAATATTCAAATACGTGTCCAAAGGCACCGACTTCCGAAATTAAAGTTATTTTTCACTTTGTAGTGTTTTTTTGGAAGTCGGTTGTTTTTTTTTTGAAACAAGTTTTTATTTTTCACTTTTTAATGGTTCACATGTGCTTATCCCTTCACAGCGTACCGGCGTGATGTTATGTTATGAACTGGTGTAAACAATAGACAGACATGAGATTTCAGTAATTTCAGTCCATTTGCTATGATTTATTGCGGAGTTCCGTTGCCTATCTCCGAAGTTCTTCATCAGATCTTCACCAAAAACTGTTACCGTTTTCCTGTGCACTGGAGAAGTTATCTGTATACATATTTGCTTTGCAAGTTCTACTAGAAAAATATTTTTAAATCTGTTTTATTGGTCGATAGGTAGTGAGTTAAGGAATTCAATGGTAAGCATGAGTCAAAACTCCCAATTTTTGACGTAGCTCCCTTTAGATCTAGGTGTGCGATTTATAAAAAATCCTTTTTGAAGTCGGTTAAAAATTGTCTGCTCAACAATAAACGCAATGAATATTGTTGATTTGTCAAACTGGAAGCCTTTTCTACTATGAGTGCGATGTAACGATGTTTGGGATAGCCCAGCTATGATCTAGCAAAGCACGTCTTTCGGCTGAATTTATGATGATGATCTTGAACAAGGAAGCTGAACTGGGCTATAAAACATCGACTTAATAAAAAGTTGAAGGTCACGATGACTTCTATTAAAAGCTAAGTTGCGTGGGAGTTAGATAAAGAATGAAAGCTGTCTTAAAGTTGCCTCATCTGCATATATCACTTAAGAAAAAAAAAAAGTTGCTCACTATAATTTTAATGTCCATTATGGTCACGTGGAATGGAAAACGGTAAATAACGTGGCCTTGAGAGTTTGTAGAGATCAAGAGTAAATGATTGACAAAGTTTTAAGGCCCAGGTACTTACAGCCGTTAGGTAAATGAAATTGGCGAAGTAATTGGAAACCTTTATCATGTAAAATAGATTATAGCGCTCAACCCGTTGACATGGATACAGTAGATGGTCTAAAGTCATGTGCTGACTTTAACATCGACTTAAACATCGACGCTCAACCTGTTGACATGGATACAGTAGATGGTCTAAAGTCATGTGCTGACTTTAACATCGACTTAAACATCGACGCTCAACCTGTTGACATGGATACAGTAGATGGTCTATAGTCATGTGCTGACTTTAACATCGACTTAAACATCGACGCTCAACCTGTTGACATGGATACAGTAGATGGTCTAAAGTCATGTGCTGACTTTATAGTTACAGTTTGCGTCAGGTGGTGCATACTATGTTGCCATCTGATATTCTGTTGAGCTGAGGCCCTTTTGGCATTAATCATCATCTGCCTAGCCTTTTCCCACCCTCTGTTGGGGTCGGCTTCCAGTCTAACCAGATGCAGCTGAATACCAGTATTTTACATGGAGCAACTGCCTGTCTGACTTCCACAACCCAGTTACTGGGTAATACGATACCCCTTGGTAAGACTGGTGGTTAGACTTTCGGGCTTCTGACGACCCGTAACGACTGTCAAAGTTCTACAAATGACAGTTGGGACCAAAGGATTAACATTTTGGCATTAATAACGTTGTTTTATTTATAGTTTTAAGGTTTTATAAGCTGTGATGCCAATAAATGCATTTTTCTTTCTTTACATGAAAACTTTTTCCAATTTCTTCGCCAATTTCAGAGGTCACATTTTCGTCCCTGCTACCATATATGTAGGTACACCTCTGTCTAATCCTTCGAGAGTACAAGCGTCATGTTATATCAGGTGTCACCGTCGGTCGTATGTAGTATTAAAAATTGAGATCAAGAGAGTTAATTTTTCACCCGAAAGTTGAATTCCATATAAAAACACTATGGTTGTATTTTAATTACGAAGACAAATAAAACATGACTATTCTATAAAACTTCTGAATAATAAAACGATTCAAAATACAAGTAAACGAAACAAAAGCTTCTATTCGCTTGATTTGACTTCGAGTTTCCTTTCCTTGGGGGTAAGCAGTAACTGCAAAACGCCACCTGCTACGATCATTATTACTAACTTCTTTTGCTTCGCTTAAGTTCATATATTTTGGTCATACACGCACACGGGTTGCGAAAACGACGCAACTGTACTTTTTGAAGAACACCACCAATAAGATTCCTTTTTATTAATCTTCCAAAAGAATTTATTATTTAAAATAGACATCCGTTATGTCATCACAAAATTTTGTCTTTAAATATTGCATAAGTGTGCTAATACTATGTCATAAATTTTTTATGGGTGCAATTCTGTCTCAGAGACTGCACCTGACTACTACATGTGTGTGTGTGAGAAGAAAAATAACACTAAATAGAAGACGGGTAGGTATAACCTTGAATGACAAGCAGACCAGCCAACGTTCACCTAGTCGTATAGCATTTTAAGTAAATATCACACGGTTTAATAATATCAACTATCAGTATCGTATTTAATATACAAGTAACAATTGACTCAGTTATGTTAGTACCAATATTTCTTAACAACTATGTTAATATACTTAACTTCAACACTTAACCTATAGTGCTATAAAGGATAAGTTTTTATCCAGTGCGCAAACTGTAACTATGAATTCAGCATATCATTCTAGACCTAGCGCAGAAATTTTTCGTCGGTTATACAAAAAATAATCAGCTGTTTCATAGAAAAGTGCAATACCTACGCGGTAAAAATTTATGGAACGGCTGATTTGTTTTTTAATTACCGACGAAAAATTTATGTGCTGGGGGTCTAGAATGATGTGCTGAATTTATGGTTACAGTTTGCACACTGGATAAAAACTTATCCTGTGCAGTTAATGCGAATCCCTGCTACAAGCTCAACACAGATGTAGAAAGATTGCAGCAGCGATTCACATATTATGCAAATTGATAATTGAAGATGGGGCAGTCCTTATTTCTAACGAATAGTTTATGACTAAGATAATAATTGCATTCTAAATAAGAAATGAAAATATTTTTAATTCATCGTCGGCTTTCAGCAGTTCACTGCTGGATAAAGGCCTCTCCAATTGCACGCCACTCAGAACGATTCTCGGTAACTCTAATCCAGCTGCTACCAGCCATCCTGCTTAGATCGTCGCTCCACCTAGTCTGAGGGCGTTGTACTTTACGTTTACATTAGCGGTCTCCACTCAAGAACATGACTACCCCAACGGTCATCGGATCTAGAGCTAATATGGCCTACCCATTGCCATTTTCAGCTTCATCATCATCATCTTTTCATCCGAAAGACGTCCACTGAACATAGGCCTCCTCGAAGTTCCGCCACTTCAACCGGTTCTATGCTTGCCGCATCGGCGGATGCCATCACCGTTACTCGACTTCATTTCAGCTTGCACCTATTTAATTAGTGATTAAAATCTCTAAGTCTTCTGTGTCTTCTGTTCTTGAGTCTTTTGTGGATAGAAAGAAAGAAAGAAAGAAAAGTGCGTTTATTGGCATTACAGCTTATAAAATCTTAAAACTATAAATAAAACACAACAATGTTATTAATGCCAAAATGGCTTCAGCTCAGCATAATGTCAGTAAGCGGCGGCGGCGGCGGTGTGTAAGTGGCTACACAGTATGCACCACCTGACGCTGATTTTCAGCTGCAACCCACGAGTACCTTACGCTCGGATAATAAGTACATAGTGAAGCGTGTGTCCGTGAAATAATAAATAGAAAGTACCTACCTTTAAGACAAAATCGTTTGACTGCGTTGTCCTTCTTAACTACGAAACAGATTTTCATGAATTTTTCGATATCAATTTTATTCGGATCATGATACCAATTTTATTATAGATATAGGTAAGTATCTGAACATTTGTTTCAGATGGGTACAATCAAGCTTAACTTAGATATTATTCGTAAGCCGGGGATCGCGGAAGTCACACTATTTCCCGTGATCCCCGGTGCAAGTGAGAGACGGAACACCGGGGTGGTTTTAGTCAGTAAGTCTGACAGACCGCTCCGCCCTCCCCGGTGCGGAGCACATCCATGAGGATTTTCCCCCGTAATCAAAAAAAAAAGAAAGATTAATCGTAGAAAAAAGATTAGATTATTCGTAAAGGTTGTCTGCAATAGATGAACTTGGTTGTACAGGCTGGCGATAAAATAAATTTAGTCACATTCGAACAGTTAAGCTAATTTAGAAATGGAATGGCAGTAAAAACAGGCGTGAAATTTGATTGACTAGCGAAAAGGGAAAATTAAAATAGACTCGTAAAATTATTTTCAAGGAATAATAAGTTACCAAAGTAGTACAACGAATGTGTTTTATTACTTGATCTGGTACATTGGGCCCATAAGGCTCCTACAGTACCTCTACATGTTTTTCAACCGTTTTTTAATTGATTAGAAGTTGTTTACCAACTTATATGTTGTAGTAGGTTTAACTGTGACTCTTCTTTTTATGAAACGTTACTTTGGTATGAGGATATGATGGCTGATAAAAATGTATGGAAAACAAAATACAGATCAGCTACACTAAGTCTAAATAAACTATGCTATAGGAAGAAAGACGTTGATATTATTTCTCTCATGAAGTAAAGACTTGTACATCTACATTCTACCTACTAAAAACACAAAACACAGAGGCGAGAACATTTAACATATTTTTCATCCAAATGCATATAATTAATTCGTTTTTAATCCTTTTTTTTCCTTACAGAAGCTACTAGGATTCAAGCCAGTTCTATGCATAATTTTCGTATTAATTTTACTATTGTTTCTTGCTAATTAATTAATACTTTACTAACGATTCATTTTCAGAAAAAGAATTGAACTATGAAGACGTTTTGCTGGATAATATCTAGTAACATTTTAGCAACTTGTGCAAATTCATCTCCGGCTTGCCCATTGACTCTCTTGCCGTGTTAGAGCAATGGTATATATGAAGGAATATTGCATCGCTAAAATGAATCACTCACAAACAAATGATGGTAGTCCAACCAACTTATATCCAGTGACTTAGTCGTTATCATCTTCCTGGTTATGTCCTATATTACTTGGGGCCGACCCCACACCTCTTCTTGTTCTATTCTCCTCTGTAAACCTTCGTGCTATCAGTCACTCCATTTTCTTTTATATTACAAAACGTCCTTCTTTTCAGTGAATCAATGCACTTGATTAATTACCCAGCACCGATTTCATCTAATTTTCAAAATCTTAAAGGTTTTGGCGTCTTCTTCTAAGATTACGTTTTTCTTCAAGCATGCTCTTAATAAGATAATATAGATCACCGGTTGTTTAAAATTCGGCATCTACGCAGCCTTGATCGAATTCAACATATGCATCTTTAAATTGCATCTCCGTATAATCTGCATCACATTAATAATCTTTAGCCAATGGCAGTTCTAAAAAAAGAATAATACCTCATTTCTATTCTAGACGTTTGGTATATAAAGAGCGTTTTGGAATACCTCAATCAGATTGAAACAAGAAGTTGACATCCCAATAACAAAATGGTAAGAATTGTTTTTTTGTAAACTATTATTAGGTGGCAATAAAATGCAGGTATTAAAAAGATACTTGTTTGTGTTTTATTTTATTTTATATCAATTAGTTTTGTTTTCTTTTCGTTTAGAATTATTAACCTTTGTGATCTTTTATGTCTGTTACGTATACATCCGGGTAGCAGTTTTAATTCAATCATCTTAATTTTTTTTAAATTTATTAAGTTGTACAAAATAAAAGTAAAGTTTTGCAATGGCAAAAAGCTGAACAAAACTCAGCTTTTTGCCATTGCAAATAAATTGCCAAAATAATGAGACTGCTAAGTACTCAGTGATTACCACATCTTTAGGAACTGCATATGATGTTATAATAGATATAATCTCCTTGTCAATTAAACTTACTATTCACACATTAACTCCTTCAAACATCTAATCTTTATAAACCCTCTTCCAGAAATTCCTAGTAGTTCTTGCAGTGACAGTCGCGTGCGCAAGCGCCGCCGCCGTTGATGAGTACAGCGCGCCCGTACTCAAGTCTGAGTACGATAGTAGTCCCGATGGTGCCTTCCAGTTTGCGTATGAGACCGGCAATGGAATCTACGCACAAGCCCAGGGTCTCGTGAAGAACCAGAACTCGGTAAGATATTTTTGTTGATCTTTGAACTCTTACTTAGAGAATTCATGATTAGTATTCCACATCTTGATGTGTAGCTGCCATATTGAATTTTCTATGCTGACTTGTGATAAAAACCTCGTCAATCTGAAATACAAACTACTAAACTACCTATATGCTGTCAAATTCCGTTATCCACAGTTCGGTAAACAGTAATTGCGACGAATACCTAAATTGAGATGCATTTATTTCCAATTGATTTTTTTTTTGCAAAAGTTAAGGACACCTCTGCATTATTTATGTATACCCGGATTCTGACCACTAAAATATCTAAAATTTTTTTGTTCCAAAATACTTTTCGTACATAATGGTTAAAACAATCTAGATACAAAAAAAAAATACCTCCAAATCCTTTGTTGTGTCAGTGATGGTACATATAAAAAAAAGTTAAGCTCTGGCAAAATACAAATTAGTCCAATGTTTGGAAGTCTAAACCTAACAGCAATGATACTGTGCTAGTAAATATAGATAAAGTTTAATTAAATGGATGCAAAACAAGAGCAACATAAAATGGTGCTAATACCAATCGTTTAAGAAATAAAATAAAATGAATGATTTATTTAGTTATTTATTCTTCAGAAAGCTTACAGTCTAATCTACTTAACTAATATACATTTAGCACTTACAGTTGTCATTTACAAGCCCCCAATTAATTCAGATTTAACCCGTACTTTGTTGCTCTCTTCCAGCGACTCCCTTAACCGCGGTCCGGATCCCACAGGGGTGCCCTTAGTGTGTAGTCGCTTAGTTTTCGGTTTTTAAGCCATGGCTGGAGGCCTTAGTTTATTGAAGCAGCCACGGGCAAGTCCGGTTAAGCACCCGACAACCCTCTAGGTTGAGCTGCGAGATATAATTGAAAAAAAAAAGACAGCCCTCAGTTCCCTTAGTTCCATTTGTAAAGAAACCACAGAAAAAGACAATAAATCTGTTAGAAATTTCTTCATAATGTTGAACTTCTACCGATTTTACACAAAAACAGTCTTAAAGTGCAAGATGTTAAAGTTCACGTCGCATTGCAAAAACTTTCGCAGTTATAATTAATTCAACTGTTGATGAGTTCGTGAGCGTAGGCGCAACTTTACTGACGTTTCAAATAGGTGCTAAACACACTATTAATGCTCCACAGAACTTACTTAATGTAACTTACAATCTTATTAAACAAGCAGCCGTACCGGTCGATAGATCAGGTTAAGCTACGCTTGTCGCGGTTGGTGCGTGGATGGGTGACCATCTTTACATACCAAGACCACTCCATGCCTTAGAAAGCACGTTAAGCCGTTGGTCCCGGTTGTCATTTGTGGATCTTTGACAGTCGTGATGGGTCTTCAGAAGTCCGAAAGTCTGACAACCAGTCTTACCAAGGCGTATCGTGTTACCCAGTAACTGGGTTTTGGAGGTCAAATAGGCAGTCGCTCCACGTAAAATACTGGTATACAGTTGCATCCGGTTAGACTGGAAGCCGACCCCAACATGGGAAAGCAAGCGGAATATAATGTACTGTGAACAACTAAAAATATTTGTGAAGAGACATAAATCAAAATTAAATTAACTACGACTTTACTTACATTTTAATTGGTTGTTAATTAACTTTGTTATGTTCAGTGTAGATAAAGTTTAAAAGATTCCCAAAACCTTGTTTGGTTTAAATAATTTTTGTTATTTGTTACATGATATGTATCACTTTTTGATGGGTCATCTTTTTTTTTTTTTTTTTAAAAAACGTTGCCCCACACTAGGAATTACTCCTGTATTGTGGGTGCGTTTACAAACATTTAAATTCACATACACAAACAGCCAGACCCGGAACAACTACTTGTAGGTCATACAAATATTTGTTCCGTGCGGGAATCGAACCCGCTACACGCAGCACAGCAGTCAATCGCTTAACCACTGCGCCAACCGTGCTGTCAAGCTTTAGTATCTACAAACATTGAAAAGTTCCTAATAAATTGTTACAGTTTCGTCGATAATTAAAAAGTCTTAAACATTCTACAGTTTAGCTATAAATAACGTGTTGAGTATCGGGTTAAAAGCAAAGTAGAATGACCAAAACTTTTTTTTAAAGCCAACTATTCTAATTTTTGAGAAAATTGTGTTGGCCGTAGCAACACTTTATCCATTTAAAATTAAGTCTTATTGCTTAATCATAAGATTTAATTTTCTTTGGATCCATCATCGGTCAGTATGGCATAATACATAACTATTGAAAAAAAAAACTGTATTTAAAGAAATATATTCAGTAGTCGACTATGAACCGGCTACTTTCAGGAATTGCATTTATTTTGTTGCATCTTGTTCAACCGAAGCAACAAATAATACCTGCCACAACGCGTTAGTCGTTACAGCCATAACGAATCAAAATATATATTGTAACAAAATCATTAACACTAATGTTAATGACGGGAGCAAAGCAAATTAGAAACAATCATTCATAAATATTTCAGAAGTTCATTGCCTCAACCTTGCAAGTGAAGGGTTTCTGATTACCACTGAACCACTGATGTCCCACGGTCTAGACAAAATCACCATTTGATGAGATGTCAAGGCCCAAATATATGTTAACTATATGTTAAATCAATGCAAGGAATACTGTGAATATATTAAAATTATATTGATCGTTAAATAAAAGCTTTGGAGACCTTGTCGCCAGCAAATAAATTGATGGAAACTAGTTTTGTATCACGTTTGGACCACGTGTGATCGTAAATGACAGTAGCTGGGATTAAATATTAACTTATTGTCCATACAAAGTCTCAATTTGACAAGGAAGGGTGTGATAAATTATCTTTTTAAATTCGCTTCCGCATATTTCATTGATTAGATTATATGTCAATAGGTCAACTGGAAGCTTTAAGAACCAATAGAATTTACTTTATCCACAAAAATTCCACAAGAAAAAAAGAATACCGTTTACCGCGGATTACCGTACGTACCGCATCGTTACGGCTGATTACCGTTTGCCGATTTACATAGCATATAATTATGATAAACAAAGAAAATATATTAGATTCCTTGCCCTCTATTATTTCCACTCTTGGCCCAATAGGCTACGCCAAAATGTATGGGAATGACATTACCTGCGGAAAGGACACGATGTAATCTTTCCGCAGGTGTAGCGTTTGGCTTGAACGCTAACAGAAATGTGTTTTGTCTAGGCCTGCTGATGAGTCCTGTGGCCTGCATCTCTAAACGTGCCTGTAGATAAATAATAATAATATATTACTTAATTCACTGTTTTTTTTTGCTTTTTCCAGGAATACCCAGCCCTGGAAGTCAAGGGTGCTTACAGGTACACCGCCCCCAACGGTGAGCCCGTCGAACTGTCCTACACTGCTGACGAGTTCGGATACCAGCCCGTGGTAAGAAAGAAATAGAGCAAGAAAAATTATTTGATTGTCACAAGTACAGATTCTACAAAGCTAGCGGAAACTATAGCTGCATCAAGCCACAGAGCGAATCTCTTTTAGGATATAAAAATTCTCTCGTCGTTTGCTGTTAGACCTGACAAGCCTACACTACTATAATACATATTTATATGCATACTTTATTTTTGTCCCTTCTAAATATTTCATTCTTCATTTTACAGGGTAGCCACCTCCCCGTGCCACCCCCCACCCCTGAAGCGATCCTCCGCAGTCTTGCCTACATTGCTGCTAACCCCTCAGCTGCTGAGGGCGCCAGGGTTGTACCTAAACCTGCCTACGGTTAAGAAGAACCAGTCAACCGACCAAGCCGACCTTAAGAAGCTTGAAGCTAGTACAAACTCTACTGCCATTTTATAGTCAATAAAGTATTTTTGTTTGAGTATTTGTGTTGTATTTGTATCTATGTATCATCAACATAACCCCGCGAAGATCGTCGCTCTTAAGTACACTCCTAATACGTCCTCAATGAGAGGATAAAGATTCTATGAATTTTCCTTCTTATTTATAAACGTTGCATAAAGTTAAGAGATGTGAGATGTGTGTGTGTGATGTGTGTGTTGTGTGTGTGTGATGTGTGTGTATGTGATGTGTGTGTTGTGTGATTTTAAGCAACTATAGTAAATAAGGGGGTTTATGTTCAACTTAGAAATAGCCCGAATAGGAATAAAAGTGAAACTGAACAAGGATCACAAACACAGGTTTGAACCTCACATCAAAATCAGCTTATAATGTTCAACTGGGACACAGGCCTTCTCTGTGCGAGGGAGTAGGCCACAATACACCACGCAGGCCATGTGCGGGTTGGTAGATGTCACATGTCTTCTAATTTTTGGTTTTAGTACAAGCCGGTTTTCTCACGATTGCTTGTTTTCACCGTTTTTAGAAAACACAAAGTAAAGTGTCCGCCTGGGTTAAAAATCACGATCTGGTAATTCGGGGCCGATGTCACTGGGCCATCACTGATCTGCGGTTAAACCTACCTATATAAAAATACGGAAGCAAAACTAAAATAACTTTATAGTTAAACAACACTTGACAAATAAAAATGTACTCCTCGAAAAACAAGCAAGATACATCGGTAGTTATGAAACATTCTTGATAAGCCAAAGTTGATTATTCATGACCGAAAACTCGCTTTTGTGGACGTGAAACTATCTCAACTTTGCACTTTAGATTTTACGAAACGATCCGATAGGTAGTGCATTTTTATCTTCTTTTGTGAAACGAGTTTTGTGTTGACAGAAGAATTTATTATATTAAGGCCGAATTGTCCACGACGTTGCTCAAAAGTAATATGTTACAAACTCAAATGAGCAGACAAAATATAACAGCACTTATTTTAATACACTACTTTTTATCATCTTATCTTTCTTCATCTACTTTTAAACACTAGCTGTGCCTGCAGCTTCGCCCGCGAGGATGTCGGATACCGGGACGGAACATTAGAAAATGTTGCTCCGTATAATATGAGCTATCTGGCGGTCCAAAGTCCCAAAATCGGTCCAGCCGTTTCGAAGATTAGCCGGAACAAACACGCCGACAAACAAAAATCTTAAACAAAGTGTTTTTGTTACATGTATAAGCTGTTACTTTGATATTACAAACACACACTTCAAACATCAGTCAATACGTGTATATTTCGCAGCTATCTGGTCAAATTAACCAGCTAATTGGACGCCTAGGCCGTTCATTAAACGCCGGCATCCAATTAAATAGCTGAAAGACAACTAGCCAAGTCATTGAGCGCAACCAGATGGCTGAACGGTGTGAAGTCATTTAATTAAATTGGACATTGATGAATTTGTGACGTTTGGTTAAGGTGCCTATGAGTTCACAAATGATGAACTACTACTTTTTACTAATTTCTACCACTAAATAACTAGTAATAGTGAAATGTTTTAAAATAAAGAATGTAATAATTTCACTTAAAATTGCACACAAGAACGAAAAATACCATTCACGGTTTGCGCTATTGACGCCATATTTGTTTTCGTGACTACTAGCGCCGCAGTACTCACGCAAGGGCTGACTTTCAATACGCCAAGTTGTTAAACGTTAAATGATTCTAGTTCAATTGAGTATTGGCCTAGGCATTCCAATCGGATGCCTAGGCGTTTAATGAACGGCCTAGGCGTTCAATAAGCTGGCTAATTTAACCAGATGGCTGCGACTTATAAAAAATAGTAAAAAAATAACCTATTATGTTCCCACTGCTGGAACACAGGCCTCCTCACGGTTAGAGGGAGTTGGTTGTATAGCTGTAATCCACAACGTGGTCCATTGCGGGTAGGTAGATGTTGTCTTCGAATTTTTGGTTCTATAACATTTTGGTTTGCGGGTCGCGCGGTAAACTCTGCTTGCGCGATGTAGTTACGGTGTGACGTCAAGTCTTGTGTAGTTCGCATATGGCATTGTAGATGGCGCTACTTCACTTTTTGTGTTTCTCAAGTTTGTTGATATGAAGTTCGTATGTGGCATTGTAGATGGCCGCCAGATCCTCACGATGTTTTCCTTCACCGTTTTGAGAGGGTGGTGAAATAATACACAATATACAATATACACAATGCTAAGATATGAACTAGTGCTGGCCGTCAATCAAGGGAGCTGGAAGGTGCACCTACAAGAAGGTTTACATTCATAATTGTACATATCGAGGGGCTCGTGGCTTAGTAATAACAAAAAAAAAAAAACAGTAACATGGGTCGACCGGTCTGGGTAAGCTACGATACGTTACGGGTCGTCAGAAGCCCGAAGTCTGCTATTCAGTTTTACAAAGGGGTATCGTGTTACCCAGTAACTGGGTTGTGGAGGTCAGATAGGCAGTCACTCCGTGTAAAATACTGGTAATGAGCATCCGGTTAGACTAGAAGCTTACCTGAGATAGTTGGGAAAAGGCAAGGCAGATAATGACCTATCGAATGCGGTAACTGACCACAACATTCGGTTTCTACAAACAGTACTAGTAGAAGTACAGGAAACGCAAATTTTCCTCATATTTAAAAGTATTCGATATTTGTTTAATGAAGTAAGAGCAATTTATATTTATTTTGTTTGCACTTGCTCGTGGAATGCATATGAATTACGTGCACGCAATATAAATTAAGATTATGTACACAAAGTCTGCGTATTTGTAATTTGGACCCGATATTCGTAAAGTTCATCATACGATTCGTAATGCCAGCATTTAGCACTTAGTTAAATAATTCGATGAACCTAGGGTTAATGTGTGGTACAGAAGGTTGATTATGTTAGGTAAAACCAGATAGAGGAATTTGGAGGAAAATATCTACTGTTAAATGAATGCAAACTACAACTCAATACGGCACAATTTACAGCTTAGTCTATAGGGTGGCAGGGCGATATTGACGCGCAAACTGGTACCAGGGATTCAGCACATGATTTTAAACAACATAGCATAGAACAACATAGCATTTTTTGTTTTGTTTTTTTTAAAAAAAAACAACATTTTCAAACAAAAAGTGCAATCAAAACCGTGGTCAGAATGTACGGAAAAGTTTTGTATTTTTTTAAGAACCGACGAATAATAATTAAAAAAAGGTGTCCAAAATCATGTAGGTACTGTACTGAATCTATAGTAGCATGGTCTTTGGAACCCTGCGTAATATAACATCACCCCTGTATTCCCGGAAGGGCTAAGGAGAGGTGTACCTTTACACCTCCAGCTCCAGCACCTTCAACATTTCGCCAGTTATTTTTTAGTTCCAAGCAATAGGAGGTGAGTCTATTGCCAATAATAGTTAATTTAATACCTAGGGTTAATTGTAAGTTCCGTTCAACAGCCTCTCTAATCATCCTATTTGTTTTCATTTGTCCAATTGAATTCACGATTCCATACATATCCTTTGATCTATAGGGGAAATTATTGCAACACTGCTTCTTCCCAGCTAAAGCACTAGGAAGTGGTGAAGGGCGGGCGTTTTTGTGGTACTGTTTGATGTAATTTAGATGTTCCTAAGTGCTGATTCTCAGCATAGTTTAAATAAATGTCTTTTGATTTGATATAGCAATGTTGATAGGCCACAAAAAAATGCTGGCAGTATTTTCTACGACCGAGTCCCTTCCCAATAATTTCTACGTCTATTAACACTAGAGACAAGGACGTAACTTTATAGCAAGTTGATACAGAAAGTTCTTAAGACCCTAAGTAGGCTAAATTAGGTTGAAACTGTAGCAGAGTTGAGGTAACGTACACTGTGCCACAGCTAGTCGCATTGTTACGGAAGAATTCGCACGTATCGCCTCTGTATACTTCATACCAACTGGGGCAGACTATTCTGTGCGGAAGTCCGCTTACACAGCCTACTTTACCGCCAGTTTGCTGCGGATGCCTACAATTCAACGCGCTATCAAAAGATCATGTTTATGTAGCATATCTTAACACCTACGTATAGCTATGTATCTCTCTGTAGGCAAAATTATGAATGAATAATACTTTGCCAGTTTTGTTTAAGTTCCAAATATGCAGCGAGCGTTTTTCTATTGCTATACTTTCATTCATTTACCAGTGAAAGAATACATCGTGAGGTAATCGGAATAGCCTAGAACCAAAAGTTCGAAGACATGTGACATTCACAAAACCAAATTGGGCCCGCATGTTGGATTTCGGCCGGCTCTCTCTCACAGAGATGAGGCCTGTGTCCCACCAGTGGGAAGGTTTTTGGCCAATAATGCTTATGGTATTGCAATCAAACGAACACAAACCCAGAGTCTCAGGCTGCTACTGAGCAACTTCTATTGACGAAACCCGATAACACTGCCCGCCCTGGGAATCAAATCCAGCACCCTAAATGCGTAACTCACTAACAATCAGCATCTCAAGGAATTGCTAATCCGATTTTGAGAGTGTCATTTAAAAAAGGTCTTAGGAATTAAATATTAGACAAATAAGTTTAGTTTATTTTTATTTTTTTGTACAGACACATAAGCTTGAACCGTTTTGAATTTTATTTAGACTTAAGTACATATTTGCTTTATTTTTTAATGAAACAGTTTCAGTTTCTTGAATGGCTTGAACGTCGTAATGTAAACTACAACCTATTGGTAATTTAGTAAAGTTTCTCTTTAAGTGAACTGTTATTTCGCATGCCTAGATCTCAACAGAGTTAACTCAAAAAAACACTTTTTTTAGAAAAGGTCAAAAACTGTTTACCGTGTTCCTGCGCACTGGAGAAGTTATCTGTATACATATTTGCTTTGCAAGTTCTATTATAAAAATATTTTAAAATCTGTTTTATTGGTCGATAGGTAGTGAGTTAATGAGTTCCTTCAATGGTAAATATAAGTCAAAACTCCCAATTTTTGACTTAGCTCCCTTTAGATCTAGGTGTGCGATCTGTTCTTTGAAAAATAAATGTCCTTAAACCGGAATTCTTCATAAGTTCGAAAAAAAAAACTGCTCAAATTAAGTAAATAATGTTACCTGTCAAAATGAAAGGCATATCTACAGGCCTACCCAGTGTGTTACGCAATTACAGGACCACACGCTTAGCAAAAGTGTAAAAGGTTTGGCGATCGTAGTGTTCCTAGCTATTTATCTAAGCGTGGCAATCTATGTCGAGTCGACCCAGAATTCGGCTTGCTATTAATAGACAGGAAGACGCTGTTGAACTAACTATTAAGTCGAAGAGATGGTCCCTTCGGCTAAATAGTACCAACATAACAACATCAACATTAAGGCGGATCACACGCTACTACGCGCCACGCGATGGGGTGCGCGAAACGAGCCAAATTCTCAGTGCAATTTCCAGCGTTTATTAAATTTGTATGTAAAAAAATCACGCGAGAGCGTTATCTGCTCCCCGTCTAGTGGTGCGTCTTAGTGTATGATACGCCTAAGCCCTACTGTATCATCGAAGATTATATTCGTTTTTCTCTGTTTTTAAATAACGCACACATGCTTTTCCAATTCACTTTTGAAATTGGCAGAATAGTTGACATCGGCTTTGCTTACAGTAATAAAAAAATAGAATACAATAGACTTAATGGTAAAAAGCAACACAGAATAAAACATAACATCACGCCGAAGGGTCAGGCAGAGGTGATAGAACACATTTCGCTAGTTTTTAAGGCCCATGTTATAGGGGATTAGTCTATTGCCAGTAATCGGGAACCGGAAAGTAGGTTACCTGCGGTCATAAAGTGTATAAAAACATTCGTATAAAAATCCCATATAATATAAATGGCATTACATAAAAAATGTTGTTTGAACTTGAAATACATAATAACTTTTGTTATAAGTCAGGGCCAAACTTCCGATACGATGGCCATTACAAAAAGTGTTAATGATCTGTCTATTATTGTTCAAGTTGTTCATCTTAATGTATTTGTGTCTAAGGTTAATTATCAGTTGTGTTGTTTTTTTTAAAGATTTTTATAAGAAGAAACAGTTGAACGTATAGTATAGGGTAGATGAAGCCTCTGAAATTAAGGGAGTAGCGCAAGGTTATTCGCAAATTTCAATTTAGCAAGAAAATTTGGTCAGTGGTCAAATCATTTTCATATGTGTTTTGCAATATTTTCTGGTCAGTTGACTGTATTAAAAAACATCCTGTGCATCCACCTTAAAGTCTCCTGATTTTAATTAAATTTATTTATTTATTGAGACTGCATGATCAATTGTGTTAGTAAAAAAATTGTGCTTAAAACTATGTTATACATAAACCCATTCAATTTTTAAAGTACGGACAGTCATACCTGTCTGCAATCACACTCAGGATGCCGTTGCTACTCTTACGCACTCTGTGCAGCAGAAACGCTTACTTGCATAGATTTGCCGCGATACCATCTTTGCGTGCCTCCATGAACATGGCGGACGCACTACAAGACGAGGGAGGGAGTCCAGCAGCATCCTGAATGCGTTACTGTATTGCGCCCGCAGAGCATTGACAGCACTTTGAATTTATACCGGCATTTAAAATACAACTGTTTCAAAATAGAGTTATCCACTTGAAACCTACAAACATCAGACAAAACAGTAAAAATAAAAAGAATGAAATAGTATGATGACTTCGTACAAATCTCCATGCTATAAACACTGTGAATGAAAAAGCAAAGTATTCCATGTTAGGTTTTATTTTGTTTTCATCTTAAAATGTCAGAATTATAACCTGCTCTTTACGGTAATGTCAAGTACGTTTGTATTTACCGATACTGTCGGTCACGTGAAGATTCCTCTTTTTTTGTGCATAGCTAACATTTAATTATATTGGCTCACTGACATGGGTCTACCCTTTATAACATAACTTTTTATGTAATAATATTATTTTGCATAACAGCGAATAGCGTAAACTTCATTTCGCAGAAAATCGTTTTGCACATAGCTTACATTCAAAACTAAGAATTTAGTAAGTCAGAATCATCGTTAGGCATAAATGTAATATCCATAATATTTAAAAAGTTGAAGCATCATATCGCAGAAAGTTCACAGTCAGAATCGTCTTTTGGCATAAGTAAAATAGGTAGAATTCAGTTCTGGCACTCGCCGGCTGCTGCCGCGGCACCGCTCGCTTCGCTCGCTCGGCTCGTGCGGGGGTCGCAGTTCTAACCTTTTTTTTTTTTTTATTACGGGGGGAAATCCTCATGGATGTCCTCCGCCCCGGGGAGGGCGGAGGGGTCTGTCAGACTCTTACTGACTAAAACCACCCCGGTGTTCCGTCTCTCACTTGCACCGGGGATCACGGGAACTGATGTGACTTCCGCGATCCCCGGCTAGTGCCGGCCCGCCTCTGCGGGCCACCTCGCGACAGGGGGGGAGTGAGGTGTAAAACTCCCCCCTTACGTCATAGAGAGGCGCGCGTGGAACACTACGCGCCGCCATCTCGGGTCCTAACAAGTAGAGGGCGACAGATTTCCCCGGATCTGTCGCCCCTGGACCCATTTAGGGGGGCTGGAAGAGGGCGTTGTCCGCCCTCCGCCGACGCCCGGTGCGTCTGCTGCGCATCGGGTTAGCGGAAGTAATCTCCCGCTCCCTCTCCGCAGCCTCCTTCTGCGACATGACTGTTTCGCAGAAGGATACCACCGCGTCCCAGGACTCCTCGCTGCCGACCATCGAGTCGACAACGGCCGGTAGCGACAGGTCACTGCCTACTCCTGAGATGAGGGCACGGCGCGGCTCCTCCCAAGCGGCACACTCTGCCAGCGTGTGCCACGCCGTGTCCTCCCGACAGTCGACGCAGTGGTGACACCGAGCGTCCGGCTCCCTGTTTATGCGACACAGGTACTTCCCGAAGCAACCATGCCCCGAGAGCACCTGTGTCACCCGAAACGACAGGGAGCCGTGCCTCCTCCCGAGCCAGCGCTCGAGTACCGGCCGGACCGCCCCGATGGTAGCGGGGCCGGCGGTAGGGCGTGAAAGCCTGTCCCGCCATTCCGCCACCAGGGCTGCGCGAAGCTGTGACCGACGCAACTCCAAATGTCGCTGCGTCAGCCACTCGCCCCGCGCCCTCGAGTCCTCGCGCCACCGGTACAGTGACGCGAGTACCTTCGCCTCGAGGTCCCAGGGCGGGGATCCGGCCAGTACACAAGCCGCCTCGTAGGAGATCGTGCGATACCCCCTAATGACTCTGACGGCCATCGCTCGCTGTGGCCTTCGCAGGACAGCGATGCTGCCGGCCGTCAGGTCAGCCGCCCAGATCGGGGCCCCATACAGGGCCATCGATCGCACGATCCCCACGTGTCGCAGTTCTAACCTAACCTAACCTAATCTTTTGTTGCGAGTATTTAACATAACATTTAACCTAATCTAGGTAGATTCGGTTGGCCGATTAGGAGGCCCGAAACCTAACTATGTAGGTAAATAGTTGGGTTTCGGGTAGTCTAGTAAAATATATTCGCTCTAAATAAAAGTTACGCTAAACGAAATTATGCGGAATGTTGACAATGCCACAGGTAATTATGCCAAATAAAATTCTGCCATCTTAAAAGTATGCCATTGCAAATTCGGACATATGAACATTCGGCCAAACTATAATTATGTTAAATAATTTTTATGCCTTATAAATATTCGTTTAAAGAAGATTATGCCAAGTGTGTTATGCCAAATCAATTTCGGAGCATCAAGTTTCTGCCAGATATATCCCCACTGACATACAACAACAACGTAAATAACGCGGCTTTTGAAAATTTCTTTACAGATATTCCCGTTTCAACTACAAAATTTCTAAACTCATCACCTTCTGTTGCTGAGTCTTTGCTTAAGGAAAATGTTAATGTTTGTGATTCAGAATTTCATTTTGAACATGTTAGCAGTAGAGATATAATTAAAACCTTTCATACTCTGAACGTAAAAAAGACTGCAGATCTGTGGGGCAATTCTGTAGAAGTCGCCAAGTCCATTATTGACATTGTAGCACCTACTTTAGCTCTTATATTTAATAATTGTATCGACTGTGGGGAGTTTCCTGACCTGATGAAGAATAGTAAAATAGTACCTTTGTTTAAATCAGGTAGTACATCAGACCCCTCTAATTATAGACCTATTTCAGTACTACCTACCTTTAGTAAAATTTTTGAGAAATTAATTTTAGACCAATTGCAAAGATTTTTTAATAAACATAATTTATTACATAGCAAACAGTTCGGTTTTACAAGGGGTCGTTCAACTACCGATGCCGGTGTTGAACTCTTAGGGCATATTTACAATGCATGGGAAGATAAATACGATGCCTTAGGGATTTTTTGTGATTTATCTAAAGCTTTCGATTGCGTGCTTCATGAAACTTTAATCAGGAAACTCCGCCATTATGGGATCCGGAACACCGCTCTGGATCTTCTTATTTCATACTTGTGTAATAGGATTCAGTGTGTTGATGTGAATGGGAAAAGATCTCCCGGATCAATAGTATCAATGGGAGTCCCACAGGGCTCAATTCTTGGTCCTTTCTTGTTTCTTATTTATATTAATGACTTGCCTTACCTCATAAAGGATAATCATGAAATAGTGTTGTTTGCGGATGACACTTCACTTTTGTTTAAACTTAAACGTCAGCAGCTGGTTAGTGACGATGTAAATAGTGCAATCTCAAAAGTAGTTCATTGGTTCAATGTTAATAATTTACTTCTCAATGAAAAAAAAACCAAATGCATTAAGTTTACGCTACCTCACGTTAGGCAGGTGAAAACTAGTGTGTTGATGAAGGGCGAAGAATTGAATCCTGAAGATAGCACTGTATTCTTGGGCTTAACTCTGGATGCCAAACTTCAGTGGGGTCCACATATAGATAAATTGTCGAAAAAGCTAAGCTCTGCAGCATACGCTGTTAGAAAAATTCGTAATTTAACTGATATAGAGACAGCCCGTTTAGTGTACTTCAGCTATTTTCATAGTGTAATGTCGTATGGTATTCTGTTGTGGGGAAATGCCGCCGACATTCAGACTATCTTTGTCTTGCAGAAAAGAGCTGTTAGATCAATTTATAAATTAAGTCCGAGACATTCCCTCAGAGAGAAATTTAAGGAAATTAATGTAATGACTGTGCCTTCACAGTATATTTTTGAAAATCTTTTGTATGCCCATAAAAATATTAAATTGTTTAAAAAATACAGTGATATCCATAGTATAAATACTAGGAACAAACACAAATTTGTTGTACCATCAACAAGGCTCAAGAAAATAGGTGGGTCATTCAGATGTCAATGTATACGCTTTTATAATAAACTTCCAAGCCATGTTCAAGATCTAAGTATCAATAAATTTAAATCATTCATTAAACGTAAGTTGTGCCTGAAAGCCTTTTATACCGTTAAAAATTATATTGAAGACACAAAGGCTTGGGATTGACCTGCTCCAATTTTTGCATACTAAATGTTGTTTTTGTTTTTGCAAACTTATACTCTTTGACATTTGATAATTATTATATACACATTGACATGAATATTTACTTTGAGAAGTATAATATTATTATTATTTTAATTATTGTGAATGTGAGGACTATGTGGGTCATATTTTTTTTTTTTTTAATAATTGTTTTTTTGTGTTTTTTTCATCTCTTTCTCAGTTAGTTTTTAGTATTAATCTGGCAGTTTGAGTACTTTATGCGGCCTACCCAAATGTCCTATCTTTGGTATTGTTCATCAAATCGTTGAGCTCCTCAAGTTCTGAGTTGAGCTGCATGATTACTGATAAATGCGTGCACTGAATGGACAGGTCCACTCAATCTGTGTGGTTCTTTCCTCAAAAGACCATTTCAGACACCGATCCACATGGTCTTCACATAATTTGACCAAGATTATGTCTGGACTTTAAAAGAGACTGTGACCTCTGAGTTTGTTTCGGCTTTTCTTCTCAGAGTAGTCAGATAGGAAACGCCGACTTCATCTAGTTTAAAAAAAATATGATTGACGTGTAAAAGTGTTTGTACAAACCTACTTACAGAAATAAAATCATTTATCATTTATCATTTATCATTATCATTAACGCAAAAAGAAAAATATCTCTACTATTAGTGGTTTACGCAATTACCTCTTAGGATTATACTCTGACAACACACTTCCAAAAAAACACTTAAAAGTGAAAAATAACTTTAATTTCGAAAGTCGGTGACTTTGGATATGTATTTTAATTTTTTGTCACCGCCTTCCGACATTAAAGTTATTTTTCACTTTTTAGTGTTTTTTTGGAAGTCGGTTGTTTATTTTTTTGAAAAAAGTTTTTTATTTTTCACTTTTTAGTGGTTCACATGTGCTTACCCCTTCACAGCGTACCGGCGTGATGTTATGTTATTAACTGGTGTAAACAATTGACAGACATGAGATTTCAGCAATCCCTGTCCATTTGCTATCATTTATTGAGGAGTTCTGTTGCCTATCTCCGAAGTTCTTCATCAGATCTTCACTAAATTGAAATAGAACCACTCCGAGAAAGTACTCTTCCAAAAACTACACAAATTGCTTCAAGTGTGCCTATAAAATTTGAAGAGTTCTCTCTATTTCTCCAGGATCCCATCATCAGATCCTGACTTGATGATCATGGGACCATCTGGGAAGTATACCCTTTCGAACAAAAAAAAAATTATCCAAATCGGTCCAGTCATCTTCGAGTAATCGGGGAACATACATAAAAAAAAAAAAAAAAAAAAAAAGGTTCCGACGAATTGAGAACCTCCTCCTTTTGGAAGTCGGTTAAAAAGGTTTGGCGATCGTAGTTTTTCTAACTATTTGAATTGTATAATTGATTATATTTTTGACATTGATTTGCACTCAGTGATTATTTTGTCTCACACACTGACTTATTACTTGTTATTATTCTAGGAAAATCGTATACTTACTTTTACAATGTTTGTAAATATGTGAGCACCGTGTCTTTAATATAAAATTAATTAATTTGTCATTGCTTCACTTTAATTCTTTTTGTCTATTTTGGTATGGTAATTTTATTCTGGGTGCATCGTTTTCACACATAATTATTTAATGAATGTATGTTAAATATTTTATTTAAAACATTTTAAAAGAGTAACGGTGGAGTTTATTACCCATTCTTATTCATACGAAACTTATATTTTAGTGTAAATGTTGACGTTCAAAAGTGCCCTTTAAGCGCTTATTTG
The DNA here is from genome assembly GCA_949091785.1 of Polymixis lichenea. Classification (NCBI taxonomy): domain Eukaryota; kingdom Metazoa; phylum Arthropoda; class Insecta; order Lepidoptera; family Noctuidae; genus Polymixis; species Polymixis lichenea. The sequence continues at coordinate 16,785,576 of OX420945.1, read as the reverse complement.
AAATAAATGCTTTGACTTTGACTTTACTCATCTAAGCACGTCGATGACAATCTAAGACGAGCTGACCCAGAATTCGGCTTACTATTAATAAACAGGGCTGCTATAGGAGGCTATTAATAGACTTCCAAATTACAATGTTAATTTTTATTTTTTTATTTTCACAATTTCTGACATATTCTCGTCTTTATTTGACATTCTACATCACTTCTTATATCGACTATTTATTAGTGATTCTCATGGAAATTATGCCACTTGGTTTAAATAGGTTGATTTTACTTATGTAGATTCTTTTACATATTGTGAATGAAAGAACGTTGTAGGCCTTACAGACGTCTATAAATTTACAGATTTATAGACGACTTTCTATTTTTTATTTTCATTCCTTTAAATACCTGGTACTTATTGACAGGCTTGCACTGTCCTCCCATACCTACCTGTTATCACTGTAATTTGAAAACATTGTAAAAGCCAATTATTTTTAAAAGAGTAACCGTGGAGTTTCTTGTCGGCTCTTCTCCATAGGAAGTGTATGTGTATGAGTTGAAGGTCGTGAGTTCGAACCCAGGTAGGCACTTATTTTCAGTACTTGATTTCATCACCACTGCTCTCAAAACGGTAAAGGAAACCGGCATGTCGATTGGAAGACATGTGACTTCTACCACCATGCACTGGGATCGCGTGGTGGTTAACCCACCTACCCACTCCTTCTTACAAATAGTAGGCCTGTGTACAAGCAGTCTCGAAATCAAAATCAAAATATTTTATTTCACATAATCAAAAAATCAAATCAAAATCAAAAGTCATTTATTCAAATTAGGCTGAGAATCAGCACTTTTCGAACGTCAAAGTACATGAGACAGTCCCCCAAAACGCCCACCCTTCACCACTTCCTAGTGCTTTAGCTGGGAAGAAGAAGTAGTGGAACAAACTCCCCAGCAGCACAGCTGTCTGTTTAGTCGGATAGACTTGATTCTATACATACTTAGGCAAAGTAATAAACATTACGAGACACAAAATATTAATTAAATAATTAGTCAAAATGTCAGCTAGCCATACCAATATACCGACAAATAAAATGAAAACTGTCGAGGCCAAATAAAGCCTAAAACAACTCATCATAGAAAATATTGTTATGAGTAGATCATGTCAATAACTAATGACATAATAGATAGTTATAAAAAAAAAAAAAAAATTGTTAGACAGGCAATAAAAAATAAAATAATAATTATGTGAACGCATATAACCTGTCACTAGATACGCCGATTCTGGAGAAAGAACATAAACATTGTCTTGAGTTAATCACAGCGACCAACTATTCTTGTCATTTAAATAGTCGTTGATGGAATAGTAAGCCTTTAAACAAAGGACGGATTTTACTTGAGCTTTAAACGCATTAAAAGGCAAATCTAGCAAAGAAGAGGGAAGCTTGTTATAAAAAGTTATACCGAGCCCAACAAATGAGTTATGAACCTTATGAAGCCGGTGAAAGGGAGCACGTAGTTTGTCCTTATTTCTTGTGTTAACGGTGTGAATATCACTGTTTTTAGTGTACAAGTGTATATTTTGCCTAATATATAAGATGTTAGCGAATATGAATTGTGATGCCACCGTGAGTATACCAACATCTTTAAAAAAGTCCCTCAAGGAAACTCTGGCACCTAGCTGGTAAATTGCACGAACAGCACGTTTTTGAAGGACAAAAATATTTTGAATATCAGCAGCTTTGCCCCACAGCAGAATACCGTAGGACATAACGCTGTGAAAATAACTAAAGTAGACTAACCGAGCTGTATCGACGTCAGTGTATTGTCTTATTTTTCTGACGGCGTAGGCGGCTGAACTGAGCCTCCCCGCTAGGCTTGATATATGTGATCCCCACTGAAGTTTGGCATCTACTGTTATGCCCAGAAAAACTGCCGAGTCTACGGTTTCAAGCACCTCTTTATCTAAGACGATGTTGGGACCTAGACTTCTAACATACGGTAAGGCAAATTTTACACATTTTGTTTTCTTGGCATTGAGAACTAGGTTATTTGCCGTAAACCAATCCGTAACCATTGAGAGAGCACTGTTTACGTCGTCAAAATCTTGTCTATTCCGGTCTACTTTAAAAATAAGAGAAGTATCATCTGCAAACAGTACAACATCACAAATACCCTTTAAATAGAATGGTAAGTCATTGATATACACTAAAAACAAGAATGGGCCGAGTATTGAGCCTTGAGGCACACCTAACTGAACTGGTAGCCTGGAAGATTTTTCACCATTAATTTCTACACATTGGAACCTATTTTGTAAATAAGAATTTATTACTTTTAAAGCTTCGTTATGGACACCGTAATAACTCAGTTTTCGCAAAAGCGTTTCATGGTGCACGCAATCAAAGGCTTTGGAGAGATCACAGAAAACTCCAATAGCATTTTGCGAGTTCTAGCAATAAGAATCTAGGTTCTAGCGAGAATAGCACAACTTAGCCCTTGCAGGTTCAAGGCAAGCATTTATGAAACGTCAGAAGCTAGGTGCACGGTTCCAATTTGTCGCTTCCTATGGAGAAGAGCCGGCAAGAAACTCCACGGTTACTCTTTTAAAAATAATTGGCTTTTACAATGTTTTCAAATTACAGTGATAATAGGTATGGGAGGACAGTGCAGGCCTGTCAATAAGTACCAGGTACTTAGAGGAATGAAAATAAAGAATAGAAAATCGTCTATAAATTTAGTCTGTAAGGCCTACAACGTTCTCCCATTCACAATATGTAAAAGAATCTACGTTAGTAATATCAACCTATTTAAACCAAACGACATGATTTTCATGAGAATCACTAATAAATAGTTGATACTAGAAGTGATGTATAATGTCAAAAAATTACGAGAATATATCAGAAAGTGTAAAAAATAAAAAAAGTAAAAATTAACATTGTAATTTGGGAGCAGTTAATAGACTCTCACAGATTTATGCTGTTAATGAGGTACCAGGGAAGCCACATGTGCAGAAGGAATTACTGCCAAACTTTCCTGTCTTCAACGTAGTCTTTTATCTTATAATATGCTTTTTTGATAAGGACAAGTTTGATGTGAGTTTTAATCTTTCCATCGCTAAGTTCTGTAACTAACTTTGGCAACTTGTTATAGAAGCGGATACTGTTTATTAGAAATGACTTGCTAGTTTTAGTTTATCTAAATTTTGGAATCACAATTTCATCTTTACTACGGGTGTTTAGATTATGGAAGTCGCATATTTTTTTGAAAAGACCTAAGTTTTTGCGAACATGCAAGATATTTTCTAGGATATAAAGAGAAGGCAGAGTAAGTATATCAATTTCATTGAATTTGTTTCTAAGAGACTCGCGAGATCCCATTTTATAGATTGCGCGCATTGCTCTCTTTTGTATAATGAAAACTGAATCTATGTCAGCAGCCGATCCCCACAGCAGAACGCCATAAGACATTATACTGTGAAAATAAGCAAAGTATACTAACCTAGCTGTAGCTACATCAGTCAGCTGCCTTATTTTTCTTACTGCGTAAGCAGCTGAGCTTAATATACTTGAGAGAGCTCTAATGTGGGCACCCCATTGCAATTTTGAATCTAAAGTAATTCCTAGAAATACAGTTTCAGAAATAGCATCTAGTTTCTTACCATCAAGTTTTAAATTTAGACCTACTTGGGGTAAATTTGGTAATGAGAACTTAAGACATTTAGTTTTGTTCGTATTGAGTAAAAGATTATTAGCCGCAAACCATTTCGAGAGAACAGGTAGACTATCGTTGACATGTAAGACATCCGTATCTTTTATATCTATTCTAAAAATAAGAGAAGTGTCATCAGCGAATAAAATGATATCCGAGAAGTTTGCCATCAGGTAAGGAAGGTCATTAATATAAACTAAAAATAAAAAAAGGGCCAAGAATTGAACTTTGAGGCACGCCCATCTTAACTAGAGACCCCGAGGACGTTGCCCCATTAACATTTACGTGTTGCTGCCTGTTTGATAAATAGGAAAGTACAAGATCAGCAGCTCGTCCACGAATTCCGTAGTGGTGTAATTTACAGATTAGTGTATTGTGGTCAACGCAGTCAAACGCTTTTGAGAGGTCACAGAAAATGCCAATTGCATCCTGGGACTTTTCCCAGGATTCCAAAATGTGACTGATGAGTTTTACTCCCGCGTCAGTCGTCGACTATGTAAAATCCCATTTGAGTTAAAATGTGACAACATCTGGTCTAGCATGATTTTTTCATAAATTTTGCTCAATGCTGGAAGCACAGATATAGGTATATAATTAGAGGGATCACTCTTACTACCCGATTTAAAAATTGGTACTACTTTACTATGTTTCATTAAGTCAGGAAACGTACCGCTGTCTAAACACTGATTAAATATGCCTGTTAGGACAGGGGCAATTGTGTCAATGATATCTTCAAGAACCTTAACGGAAGTTCCCCATAAGTCTTCAGTGTTTTTTGTGTTAAGACTTTTAAATGCTGTTTTAATTGTGGCAATAGAAATGGGTTTGAATTCAAAATGTGGAATGTTCTTACTGAAGTTTTCTTTAAGAAGAGATTCAGCTAATACAGATGATGAGGGTAGAGATTTCGTAACCTCTATTGGGTAATATCTACCGGGTAATACGATACCTTGGTAAGACTGGTTTTCAGACTTTCGGGCTTCTGACGACCCGTAACGTCTGTCAAAGATCCACGAATGACAGTTGGGACCAACACGTGCTTTCCAAGGCACGGAGAGGTCTTGGTACGAAAAGAAGGTCACCCATCCACGGATTACGTAGCCGTGGGACAATTTTCGACCTCCGTGCGGGCGAAACTGTGAGCAAACGCTAGTTAACTAATAAATAACAATTTATAAATGTGTGACCTATTAAACCGGTAAATTAATTAAATTATTTATAAATAACAAATGTTACACGTGTAACGTGTTTCGAGTTATGAGGACAAGATTATTTTTGTCTTAGCCTTTGAGAAAACGTGACTTTTGCTGCTGTTTACACAATTTTAGTTTCGGGGATCCTCATTATTTTGCTGTGGAAGGCGTCTGTGCCTACTGGCTAAAATATTTTTACAGTTGTAAGCAGTATTAGAGCCATATTTTTTTATAGGCTGGATAGTTGAAACAAAATAAAAGCTGGACTGCTTTTACTAAGATTAGTCTTTCACGGCTGTGAAAGAAGTGAATGGAGTGTAGAGAGGCCTTCCCTCCTGCCTGCACTGCGCCTGAAACCAGAAGCCTGACTCTAATTCCCCCACAGTAAGCAGACGAGCACGCTCTTCAGTAAACAGTAATACTGCAGAGCAGCACGTTCCACCCTCGGTCTCTAGGTGGACGGATTGTCAGGCAATTCCGTCTTGGGGTAAGCCATTTTCCAAGCGCTCAAAATCAGTTAAAACGGTGCCTAAAATTCGACTAGAGAGGAAGATAAAATGTACCTGGTTAATTAATCGGTATTGTAGACTGAGGAGGGGAAGGCCAGTAAACTTATGCTCCAGATTTTGTGGACGCTGAGACCACCTAGGTGAATGGGCAGTGTGGCTTGCTGCCACGTTTGGTCGTTCGGGGCCACATTGTTTTCGTAATAACAGAATGTCCGCTGTCCATCAGACAGTCATCAGTTATTGAAATCGTTTGGATACGAAACCCTACAAATGTATTGCTACTCCTGATGGCCTTCACGTGGTGCAACGGGTTACCTTGGCATAATAATATCATTATTTTCTATAGAAGAAACAGTGAACAAAAAGGTTTCCTCATATTTTTCTTTCTTTTCTTTTTCATCCTCAAAAGTATATAAACAATCATAACGTCGAATAATTCACAGAGTAGTAACGACAGTAGTCAGCAAGTTGTTCTTGGTATAATGACTCAGAAAAGCACCAAAAATTAAAATGAAATTCAATCTGATCATCTTCAATTTCGTTGTTGCGGCTATCTTCATACCAGATCAAGTTTTGGCCTGCATCAACAATGGTGACGGCTGTCAACCGCCGGTCAAGGAAACTGCTGTTCCGATTATTGTCACAAGGAACCCGGTTGGGTCGCTGGATATTGTAGATAAATGATCTATAATGACAGTTTCAAAATGTATAAGTAAATAATACATTCTCATGTAAATAAGTACTATTTTTAGGGTTCCGTACCTCAAAAGGTAAAAAAGGAATCCTTATAAGATCACCCTCTTGACCGTCTGTCTGTCTGTCCGTGTGTCACCACCAATTTTCTCAAGAACGAGTGGACTTAGCAAATTGAAATTTATACCAGATACTGAAATTTATAGTCCCCGTTAGGTGAATAAAAATCAAGGTCTTGCGTTAACACGATAAAAAGATATGGGCAAATTTAGATTTTCGCAAAAACTTGTAAGTACCAAAATTTACCTTAATTTTCAACTTTTTTCCGGTTGACCTAGAATTGTCAATTTTGTTTAAAGCAAGGTCTAATAGCGAAAGTAAAGGGAAAATTCCGGAAAATAAAAAAAGTTGAAAATTAAGGTAAATGTTAGTCCGTTCAAGTTTTCGCGAAAATCGAAATTTTCCCCTATTTTTTTATTATGTTGGTATAATGGGTAGGTACGGAACCCTCGGCGCACGAGTTCAATTCGCACTTGGCCGGTTTTTTTTAATTTTACTTTAATACACTCACACAGCACAACACAAAATGTCATACACTGTGTGTTAAAATAAATGTTAAAACATTCAAAACATTTTTGGTACAATACAAAATAGGGTCATCTCGCATAGATATAGGTTAGCGTAGGATATATTGAACTATGCAAGTGCACCCCACGACAACCTCCGCTTGGGCACGCCACGATTGCGGCGGTAAGTCCCCTCTTTGAGGAGTGGCTTGAGAGGCGGCATGGCGTCCTCACCTTACACCTGACGCAGGTCCTCATCGAACATAATAATAATATTTATTTATTCAAAAATTACAAGGCTTAAGAATATGTACAGTTTTGCTTAAATGTAAATTAATATTATTATAATATTAATATTATATTAATAATATTCCTAAGACTTACGTGCCTGAACTAGGTAATCCTGTGTTTCAGGCAAGAAGAGCTAAAATAGTCTATAAAAGTTAATAAATAATCAGAAATTGACAATAGACAAATAATTAAATAAATGTTGAGTAGCTTAACTCTTAGTGTCTAAGTTTGATAAATACTTAACATAGGTGAATATTTATTTTAACACAGTTAGTAAATTCTCTGTTTCTTCGTAAGATATACTTTGGAGAGTATCATTGAGAGTTCTCTTACAATTCGTCTAGTTCAGGGAATAAATATTTGCTTTCGAGTTTAGTCTATTATAGAGGAGAGGACCGAGGTACAGGTAAAATTTGGATATAAAAGCATGTTTAGTTATAATTTGTGGACAAACTATATCTTTACGTCTTTTATTAGTATATTCTGTACTGTAAGGTAAAGCAGTGTGTTGTTTTAATACAATGCCCATTATAAATAACTGTCGAACTGTTAATAATAAAAACTACATGGTTGTTTCGGGAGGTTCCTGTTTCATATAAGGCGGGAGGAAACGCCCGGGTGTTTTTATTGCGTACATCGCCATGAGGACACGGTGGAGCATTCGGTGGAGGTCTGCCCGGCTTGGGCCTAGCACCGCGTGTCCACGTGGAGGCGATCGGCGGCGGCAATCTCTCGCGTCCGGCCCTGGTCCAGGCCATAGTACGGAGCGAGAGTGCATGTGTAGCCGTCACCTCCTTCCGCGTAGTAGTAATGCTTGCAAAGAGGGAGGCGGCGCACGTGAGGGAGAGGCAGTATATGCACCTTCACGGCCCTAGTCACCTCAGGAGACGCCCTGGGCATCGGAAATCCCAGGCTGATTCCCAGGCACCGTAGGCGTGGGCTTGTGGACGGCGAGTAATAGATAGCTCGCTATCCGGTAAGGACCGAGCCCAGGTCGACGGCGCGTTGTGTTCCCTGCGCACCTCTAAGAGATGTCAGCGCCAACTGGTGAGGTCCGCAAGGGCCGATGCCTGCCAGGGGTTCGGGTTGTTTGAAAGAGATACCGCGGCCCCTGGCACACAGGCAACTGAGGGAACACGGGTGGGTTTTAGTCAGTAAAAGTCTGACACGCCCTCCTGCTCCACCCAGAGCGGGAGAAGTTATTTGATGATGTCCCACCCAAAAAAAAATACGACAACCTCCGCTTGGTGTACGACTATTGGAGGGTCTGGAAACAAAAATATTTTTGGACTTAGGTTTAGGTGGCTAGGTACTTTAACTACAAAAGGACTACAGCACTGTTTTAAATATACAAGCACATGGCTAAAATGGCAGGAGGTGACTTGCACACTCAATAATGCCCCCCCCCCTCCCCCCTAAAAACGTCGCTATTACTTATTGGCCTCAATCACCTCAGGACATGTTGCCCCTTTGTAGCGACAAGGGGGCAACATGTCCTGAAGTGACTGAGGTGAGAAGTATTCCATAGCTATCAGGACAATCCCGGAAGAACGGTCAAGATCCAGCATCTAACTGCACGTAAACCGGCTAAAAAAGGCAAGTTCCGTTTCTCGTTAGTGTTAACTCCGGCCGCTCAATGAAGGCAAGCCAGAGATGAAGATCAATGCTTCCCCGGGGCGATAGGGTCCGTCGGGTCGCTGCTACTCAACAGCTCGCCATATGCTACCCTGTGGGTGTATGTATCTGTCTAACTGGCTCCATACCCTAGACCGGTTTTGGCATAATAAACTCTTCCGGCACAAAATCGTGTTGCGAAACTCAGTACTTATATCTAGAGCTCAATACTAGTATGCATATGTTTATAGATGCACCATGTCAGAAACAACAGCTTTTATTACTATTTGATTTTCACTTGTGTTCTTCTGACATAAGAGACAGTGGCAACTCAGCATCTATCACTAAAACAGCCGACCCCGACATAGTTTCCGACGTTTGGCTCCCAGACTGGAGCGGGCCGGGGCTGCCTTGAAGCGGCTCCTGCCCAATATAGGGGGTCCAAACGCCTCCTGTCAGAGGCTCGACGCGGGGGTCGTGCGGTCCATGGCCCTATATGGCGCACGGGTGTGGGCGCGTTCATTGCGGCGCCGACCAGCGCGTCGGTTGTACGCGTCCCATAGGGTCTTGGCCATCCGGATGGTCCGGGGATATCGCACGATCTCCGGTGAGGCGACGGGCCTCTTTGCCGGATTGCCGCTATGGAATCGGGAGGCAAAGGTCCTCGCGCACACTTGAGAGTGGTGCGAGGAGGTTAAACGCTGGGGCGTAACTGCGCTGCCGGAAAAATCGCGGCACAGTGGACAGAGCTCCGGCGTGGATCTCATGCCGACATGGAGACTGCGATTTTCGTAACCCAGTGCTGGGCACGCCACGATTGCGGCGGTAAGTCCCCTCTTTGAGGAGTAGATTGAGAAGTGCCACGGCGTTCTCACCTTCCGCCCGACGTAGGTTCTCACCGGAAAATATGGTTGTTTCGGGAGGTCACTGTTTCGGATAAGGCGGGAGGAAACGCCCGGGTGTTTCCATTGCATAAATCGCCCTGAGGACACGGTGGAGCATACGGTGAACGTCTGGAAGGGCCGATGCTTGCCAGGAATGCGTTATTTGAAAGAGATACCTTGGCCCCTGGCACACAGGCAACTGAAGGAACACGGGTAGGTTTTAGTCAGTAAAATTCTGACACATCCTCCTACTCCACCCAGAGCGGGAGTAGTTATTTGTGATTTCCCACCCTCAAAAAAAAACCCCGACAAGGTTGGCAAAAGGCTAAGCATATGATGAAGATTTTATTATTTATAAATGTGATAAAAACAGGCGCGATGCGATTTTTGTAGAACAATTTCAATGAAGTTTTCATAGAAATTATTCTACGAGTCTGAAGATGCGTTTGGAGTATCTGAAGTTTTGATTTATTCAAAAACAGTTTGTATAATAAACCAGTGTAACACGTTAATCTTGATATTTTATTGGTCAAAGAGCCGACTGCATGACTTATCAGTAATGGAATCTTGTAACATCCGCTGCCATCATCAATGTACACCTGCTAAGAATTCATAACAAACAGTACAGACAGCTTCATAGATATCATAAATTAAAGTCGCCATTCCATTGGAGAATTTATTCCGAAAAGCTTATGCTGTTTTGTCAAGCCTTAAAAACCGTGGGAAGCGGGTGTTTTATTATATAATAAAGAACTAGCTGTGCCCACGACTTCGCCGGCAACGCGATACCGGGATAAAAATTACAAACAAACGGCTGGACTGATTTGACGGGACTTTTACTGGCAGATAGATGATGTTATAAGGAGTAGCTCTAGCTATGTTACTAAAATCAAAATCGTCGTCAAAGTCTTTCACCGACCCGCCGTTTTGGAGGTTAGCCGGAACAAACAATATTTTTTTTTAAAGTAATTAGTAGTTCTATATTTTTTTTTCACATCATGGAACTGTTTTAACGGAAATGTTGAGTTTGTTATGATGAGTTTGTTTCCATAAATATTATTATTTTAAGCACTTGTAAAATTTTTCAAGGGTGTAAAAATACTAGAGGTAAAAACACTTAGATTTTATAATAATTTTATTTTATAAAATCAACAAATATTAATTTTTTATATCTTTACTTTGTTTTATAATAGGTATGGAGTGATAGTGATCGAATAGAATCAGCAAACATAAATTTTTTGAAGAAAGAATTACTTTATATGTTTTTAATAAATTAAAAAAAATATTTCTTTTCGTTTTATTCTACACCCTTAAAAAATTTCACAGGTGTCTAATTATGTGGAACTAGTGATTACAAAATCAACATTTCCGTTATTTTAAAATTCTTTTAAAATGGAACTAGTGATTTAAAAAAAAACATCAGTAGTTCCATCATGGAACTGTTAATGGTTCTAGTGGCAACGAATGCTTTTGTATAAAGAGACAAGTGCCTTTTGGAGCAGTGGTGGCCCAGTGGTAACCGCCGCGACTTACGAGTGAACCCCGACAGGTGCTTTATTTTGTGTAAATTATTTCATCACCTCTGCTCTCAAAACGGTGAAAGAAAACATCTTGAGGAAACCGGCATGTCCTAGAACTAAAAATTCAAAAAATGACCGTACCAATCCGCACTGGGCCCGCGTGGTGGATTACGGCCCACTCCCTCACATTGGAGAGGCCTGTGTCCCAGCAGTGGTAACGTTTATAGGCTGATTATGCTTTAATTTCACATGCATTTTTGCCATTACAAACAATAATTTCAACTTTATTTATTTGTATGTACATGTTAAAATGTATTCTTTTTTCGATTCGACGTTGTGTAGTCAACGTCATTGCTTTAGTATTCCAAGGTTTTTTTTTTTTGGGTGGGAAATCATCAAATAACTTCTCCCGCTCTGGGTGGAGCGGGCGTGTCAGACTTTTACTGACTAAAACCCACCCATGTTCCCTCAGTTGCCTGTGTGCCAGGGGCGGCGGTATCTCTTTCGAACAACCTGCACCCCTGGCAGAGTATTCCAAGGTTGAATGCCATTTGCAGTGCTCGTCATAGAACGACTATGTCCTTTTTTCCGTAGATTGAAAATAAGTAATAACTTACTTAATAAAAATGGGAATCGAACCCATCACGATTTGATGTAAACGAAAAGCTCTGTCACTGCGTCAAGCCAGCTATCAGTATTCGTAGGCAATACGTTGACATTGTGTAGACCATTCTTTTGAAACCGGTCGATCAAGAAATGAAGATACCTGTACGTTTCTTGGTTTTCTTGGTCTCTTACAAACGAACAACTAAATGATAAATTATTTTATTTCGTACAGAAAATTTAAACGTCAATCATATTTTAAAACTAGATGAGGTCAGTGTTACATATGTGACTACTCTGAAAAGAAAAGCCGAAACAAACTCAGAGGCCACAGTCTCTTTTAAAGTCCAGACATAATCTTGGTCAGATCGTGTGAAGCCTATGGAAATTGGTGTCTGAAATGGTCTTTTGAGGAAAGAGGTTATGTGATTGTAACCACAATACTGTCCTACTTCTTACTATCCTACTAATATTATTATTGTGAAAGTTTGTGAGTATGGATGTTTGTTACTCTTTTGGATTTTTGATTTGGATGAAAATTGGCACACAGGTAGTTTGTAACCTGAAATAACACATAGAGTACTTTTTATCCCGGTACTACGTTCCCGTCGGATAGTTTTCAACCACCACGCGGGTGAAGCCGCTGGCAAAAGCTAGTATATTTTTAATGTATTTGCATTAACCTTGCTATTGATACTTCTAAAAATAACTGCTTTATGTGTGTGTTCCCATTTACTTAAATAGTTGGAATACATATAAAGTTAACATGTGTCTTCACAGAATAATTACTCATTTGAATAAACTTTATGTATTTACTGAGATTTTATATTGATTGAGGCTTGTTGGGGAACGTTTTATCTGTTACGTAGATTTATCATAAGCCGACCATTTCATAATACTCTTAATTTAATAAACTAGCAACAATATAAACAATTCGAATGTTATGTACAATTTCAAGTTCAATAGTCTTTAATTAAGTTCACGCATAATATTTAAACTTGTTAAGTTGTTATTTTTATGAAACTGGATAAAATACGTCGTAAAATTTGGTATTGTCTTCGAAAAATACCGGCAATCAAACCCAAATTTCGTTAGGTTTATCTAAACATAAAGTGATATCTGGTTTCGTAAAATACCTACAAATGTGACCACTGTCCCAATACGGACAGTAGGTCTACGCGAAATTGACAATGAATGATCATAAATCATTTATTTGCAAGGTTTCTAATTACGATCTTAAATTAAACTTAAAATATCTGCATTATACATATGAAAACACAAAATATTATAATAAAAACTGAAAACATTTATTTTGAATGACCGCTATGAAATATTAAATTACCTGCATGGTATGCATCAATTGACTTATTACATTATATATTGTCAAAATAAAAAGGTTTTTCTGCAAGATGAACTTTTTGCCCAAAAATAAGACATTATTTTTAAATAATATTAATCGTACTTACATCGATCTAGTTGTTAAGTAGTTCCTAAAAAAATATTCGTGAGTAAACTAAAACTATTTTTAAAAGATCCAATGTGGAAAATAAGCTACAGCAACTACAGGTGTGAGTCTATTTATTTTAATGCGCCGAACATAGAATCGTTACTATGCAAGTCCATCGACGAATTTTTCTTTCCCCTAAGACCTGTCAAATCAGCGAAGATCACACTTAACCACTACAAATGACACGTTCGAATCGAACCGAAGATCGAGAATTAAATGAAAAAAAAATCAAATGCGGATATATGGTCTGACCACAGAAAAATCACTAAATCGCGTTCACCTTGTAGGCTAACAAATCATATTGAAGACCAGAGCTTCTTAGTTGCAAAATAATGCAAATGCCGCTACTTAGAACCATATACGGAGGAAGAGGGTCGAGTATAAAACCGCAGCTCGTTTATTCTATAATCACAGTTACACATCGTCTCTTAACTTTGACACACAAGATGGTGAGTGAAGATAAAATTACATCATTGGCTATTATTTGAGAACGACACCCATGTGGCCAATAACGTGGTATTTTTGTTCATCTTAAGTACGTGGTTGAGAACAATCGTTCAGTATAAGTGGTTGTGAATAATAACTAATTCGGGATACCACCTGCATTAGAGGGGTTGAAAAATAAAATTTTGGGAATGCGAAAAAGTGACCAGAATTGTTTATATTCCACTTTTTGATTCAATGCTGTTCAGTGAAAATTTATCTAATCTTTAACCTAAATCTTATTAATACCAGCCGGCAAGATAAGAAAAAATCACAACTAACAAAAAAAAAATGAATATAGGCCCATACTTATCCTCTATTGTTTTTCAGAAATCCTTTGTAGCACTTCTCGCCGTCGTGGCCGTGGTCGCCGCCGATGTCTCGCACTTGGTGCGCAGCCCTGAGGCTGACGCCCAGATCCTCAAGCAGGAGGCTGATGTCTTCCCTGACCAGTACAACTACGTTTTCGAAACCAGCAACGGCATCGCCGCTCAGGAATCCGGTGTCCTCACGAACCCTGGCACTGTAAGTACAGTTTTTTGGTTTGGAGTTTAGAGTTTGAAAGTAAAAAAAATACTGAAAGAGTCTCGTCCAAAGATAATTAATCGTCTGGAACATTTACATGTCATATGGGCACTGTAGTTCAAACTATTCTTTTTTCTGACATCATTTTTGAATGGCGATAGCTTATGTCTATAATAATGAAAAGTCATAACGTCAAATCATCAAGAAAAATAAAAAATAAAACCATAGAAGAGCGAGTTGAACTCGTGTGGAGAGGGTTCTTTACTATGCATATTATTATGTCGCCCATCAAAAACATTTCATGTAAAGTAGGTTGCCGAGACTGACATAACGCGTTCACTGTTAAAAAGTTTTCAGATATTATGTAGATCCAAGCCCTTAACTCTAGAAGGTTTCATTCAACAAACTTAAATCTTGGTCAATATCATAATCATACCAACCGTTTCATTTGATATGTCACACGGTACAGCTTGTAAAACTTTTGTTTTTAATGTTCTAGTTAGACTCCATAAGTGACCACGATACTCAATTTACATTACACACCCGTGTTGGATCACAGAAATCCAAAAATGCACCAAATTCCCACTTAATCAGTATTATATTTAGAGCAAATTGACTGTGACAGACGGACAGACACACGGGTGATCCTATAAGGGTTCCGTTTTTTCATTAGAACGTATGGATCCCTAAAAAGAACTAGTTTCACATATAAAGAATCAAGGCCAAGCAAACGACATTTAAGTCACAACGGATGATCTTGCGTACAAAATATGTTAATAGATTACATACTCGTGATCCTTGATATTTCGTCTAAGGTCAGAATTGTACGCAATAGTGGATACGTACTAAATTATGATCATCAGCGCATTGGCATGTGATTTTTTTTTATAAGTACGCTTCAGAGCATCTTCATCTTTGGTCTTTATTTGTAAGGATCTCGTCCACTCTTATTTTTTCCTTTTTTAGCTGTTTTATTATATTACAGCTTATTAGTTTATTAGTTACATAAATAACGTGTGTGTCTTTGTATCTGTATCTCTCTGTCTGTGCCGTCGTAGCTCCCGAACGGCTGAACCGATTTTGTTTTCTTTTTTTGGTTCTGGATCTCTCCGTATACTAAATACTTTCTTTTTTAAACAGGACAACGAAGCTATCTCCGTCCAGGGTTCCAACCAGTACACCGCTCCCGGTGGTGAAGTTATCGCTCTAACGTACACCGCTGACCAGAATGGCTACGTAGCCCAGGTAAATATCAAAGAGTAAAAAAAATTGAGTTCATATTTTTCAGAGAGCAGTCAATTATTTATTTCCTCATCTACGTTTGCAACATTTATCTATTCGAGATTAAAAACCAAATTAATTGATGATTTTTTCAAATAGCGAAATACAATCACTGAATCAAATTGGTCCGAAAATCACGCACATCTAACTTGTTGGTGTAGGTCTTGTAGTGCAACAGTAACTGATATAATTATAATCTTAACGTAGTATAAACCGTCGCTTTTTGTGTCTGTATGATCTTTTAAACTACGCAGCGGTTTTCATTAATAGACAGAATCATTCAACAGGAAGGTTTTATGTAGAATACAGCGACCTCTACGCGGGCGAAGTCGCTGGCAAAAGCTAGTGTAGTAATTATAATCAAGTTATAAGCTCTATAAATAAATTCCACAAGCTAAAGTAACTCATTCACAATCTTAACATATAAAAATTTATTAATGTTTTTTTATGATTAGCATCTCTATCCATGTTTTTATGATAGACGCTGATCTAATGGAGCTGCTCCGAATTTCCGATCGATCACCGTAATTCACAGATAAATTAGCTTTTGAATTGTGTTTAGCGTATGTATTAGTGCTATGTACTATTTACATTTATTGTTTATGACTTCTTTTTTGATATTTTATACTGGATATATATAGGGGCCTGTGATGTTCTTTCCTAGCAATTTCTGTTTTTGGTTCTGTTGTCAAATTGTGCTAATATGATCTTGTTTTTTTTCAGGGTGCTCATCTCCCCACTCCCCCCCCTACTCAGCCCATCCCCGACTACATTCTGAGGTCCCTCGAGTACATCAGGACTCACCCCCCCAAGCCCGAACCCGGCCAGAAGTACTAGAGTGGGTCTTAAGTTAACTTTTTAAATCATAGAAATAACTAAGAAACCGTTTCTAACACTGCCAATCTTTTTACTTCTAGTCGCAATATGTTTGTAAATTTTGTAAAATAAAAGGATTTCTTGTTGTACAGTCAATAATGTTTTTTTTTGTTTTTCCTTCTAATAGAATAAGTTAATATTGTGATACCTATTTAGGAGGTTTATGTGCTGCTCCTTTTATGTATATAATTCAGAACGATACTTTTAATATCAAGGTGTCCGTTTCTTCGTATGAACGAGACCTCTTACTTGAGTAAGAGCTCTCGTTCACACGAAGAGAATTAATTTTCTATTACTTTTATCTTACATTCAATAGTTAGCTATAGTTCCTTAGACAGGTTAATCAATCTAAACAAACAGATTAAATTGAAGTGCCTGTTTGCTATGCCAAAATAAGAGCTTTTTACTAAATGCGTACGATAGTATCTACGGTACTTTTATACATATATATATTTTTGACAATATAAAAGAACAAACCTTACATAAAAATCCCAACAATCCTGTTATTTGTGACTACTAATACAAAAATAATTATTTGTGTGATTGTAAATACGTATGTACGTTGTGCGGTTGTTTGAGTTAAATTAACACTGACTTCTGTACTAGTAGTGAAAACTGTATCATGGCAGGTCAGTCTTCCTCGTGCAGAAACTTTCACAAACTTCCACACAATTCCCGCTAATTTGCATTTGACTGTTACATAAAACATTGATTTATGAGTATGGCTATAAGAATACAGATACTTAGAAGGTATTATTTGATAATTTGATGATTTGATGACAATAATAACGATGGGAATTATAAAATATTAAAATTATATGCAAAAATTTCAGTCAAAAAGTTTGGATCGTATGAGATACTGTTATGTACTTATAACAACAAAATATCAAGATATAAATAAAAGTTGTGTCAATAATGAGAAATACTACAAAAACCAAAATTATAAACATAAGGAAAAAAAATGGTCTATGTATGTGAAATGTAGGTTAGTGAATGAGTGTGTAGATGTGTTTGCATGGTGGTAATTATAGTTCATTTCGATGAGATGTTTATTTAAAGATTTTTTGCAAACAGAGATATTCGAATCGCGTTTTATGGTCTTAGACAATTGAAGTCAATCTGAAGATACCGTGTTACGTTGAGGTATAGAGTACACCCGATCTTTTTCTTTTTTGGCGTTGTAGTGAAATATAAATATCTATATTGGTATTTTGGAGTGCTGAAGTAATATAGCATGATTTATAAATATTTTTCTTACTGTGAGCAAAGATAAATTGTTAAATAATAGATGCTTAGGATATTTAAGCAAATGAAATAAATTTCCTGAAGCTCACTACTTTTAACATTGCTCGCTGAGCTCTTTCGAGACTTACCATGGTGGCTTTTGATGCACCTCCCCAAACAGTGATACAATATGATAATACAGATTGGTATATAGAAAAATAAATTGTTCTTAGTAGTTTGAGGTTACACATAACTATTACGAAGATTTTACACGCTTTATGTAAGCTTAACTTCGCTTTATGTAACATACAAGTGAATCGCGCCCTAAGGAGTCCCTTCGGGCGCGATTTTGACCCATTTCAAACAATCAGATTTCATTTAAACTTTGTAAACTTATCGAGGACCGATGACAATAAAAAAAAAGTAAGAAAAAAACACAAAAAATTAAAAATCACGCTTTTGTAGTTAGCAGAACTAAAAAATCAAATAAATTATAGTTAAAAAAGTAAAAAAAACACGCTTACGCACATATTAATTGATTATAAAAATACCTCAAAAAGCACCCCACGCTTTTTAATAGAATTAAATAATTTTCCACTTTTTAGTTTGGTTTTTAATGCGTGTTTTTTTAGTTTTTAAACTATTATTTATTTTATATTTTTTAGTATTGCTAACTACAAAAGCGTGTTTTTTTATATTTTTTTTCTAAATTATTGAATTGTCATAGGTCCTCGATAAGTCTACAAAGTTTAAATGAAATTTGACCGTTTAAAGTGGGTCAAAATAGCGTCCAAAGGAGTCGGTTACATACAAACATACAAACAAACAAACATACAAGTGAAGCTTATATAAAGCGTGTAAAAAGGATGTCTAGGGACCTAGACGACATTCATATCACGCAATTGAAAGCTACACTTGCTGAATTGTTCCCTATTTTTGGGGCAAAGGACCTTCATGCTGTTCTTAGCGTGGGCTTTGACCATATTGACTGTACGTGATTATTGAAGGACATAGCTAGGCTGCAAAGTTAAGTATGCACGCTGCAAGAAAAGTGTGTGTGAGTGGCAGGTTGTTAAATCTAAATCTGCTAAAAGATACAAACTGTTAGGACAAAAAGGTCGTGCATTATCACCGAACGGTAAATTTAAAGCGGCGGACGTTAAAGTCCTGCTATTTATTTCTAATCTGAGTAAAGATACCAGTGAACTGGACATTATAAGCTATATTGAGAATGAAGCGAAAGTTGTAGTGTCGCTAAAGAAAAACAAAATGAAGACCGATACGAAATACAACGCGTGTTTGTCTCTAAAACTAAACTAGACATTTTCTTAAATAACGAGTTTTGGCCTGACGGCATTGTCGGCATTACGTTTAGGCGTTTCCTGCATTTCATGTACACTCCTAGTTAAGGGCGTTGTTTCGGTAAGAGTTCGTTTTTTTAAATAATTATGGATTCTTGAAAAATATCTGCAGATTTACTAGTTTTAACTGTCATTCACTTAAGAACTCAATTGACGATGTTAGAAGTTTATGTAAAACATCTGTGACTTGACATCAGACTTGGCTTCTTAATCATGACATTCCATTACTGGCAACGGTTAGTAGCGATTTTGAATATACAGGTAATACTGCTGTGGACACATCCACCGGTATACTGAGAGGGAAGACCATACGGTGGGGTGGCTATTCTCTGGAGGAAGGGTGTATTTGAGATGGTTTCTATTGTAGAGTGTAGTAGTGCCCGACTGCAATTAAGGCGACAATCAGGGGACGTAAGATCTTAGTCTTTTCCGTGTTCTTGTCTGTGAACTCCATCAATAATTTGCCTATTTTCTCGAATGTGTTGTGTGAAATTAGTGCCATTGAAAAGATTGCGACGTCTGTCTATGTTAACTGTTTTATGTTGAGCTTGAGAGTTATTGTTTGGATAGGTCATGGGTATCTGCAGATGTGAAGAGACTAAGCATACATTCGGGTAGTTATACATTTGTGGACCATTACCACGGCAGCAGTAGGTAGCTAGATCACTGTGTGGTCTCCCCGTCAGCTTGGAAAACTATTGTGAATGTAAGTATATTAGTAGACGTATATGTGTCTGACCATCTTTCTATATATATTAAATGTGAGCTAGATGCGATTAGACCGGAGCTATGTAACGCTGATATGCCTAGGAATGCAGTTCTCTGAGGGTAGAGAGATGAATCGCAAATCAGTGAATATCATGACTTATGTCAGGAAGGTTTGCGAACCATTAATTTTCCTTTCGAGTTCACTAACTGTAGCTACGGGATATGTAACCTAAGTTTCTACAAAATAAAACGTGGGACACTCAGAAAGTTTTGCGAAAATAAAAATAAATGTTCTATAGGTAAATATTTTTTATTAAATCTTTGCAAAGTACTCTCCACTAGCCTTTACACAAAGTTTCGTGTGTCTGAACCAGTTTTCGAAACACTTTTGCCAGTCTGCCGCAGACACCTCGTTTACAGCCTGCTCGAACGCTGACAGCGCATCTTCCGGCGAAGAAAATTGTATCCCTTTGATCTGATTTCGGGAATAAATAGAAGTTACACGGTGCTAGGTCAGGGCTATAAGGAGGGTGACCCAGGAATTTGACCGGCGTGCTATCCAGGAAAACCCTCGTTTTGAGCGCGGTGTCCAAAGGCGCATTGTCGTGGTGGAGCAGGAGCCCGCGGAGCCCTGTATTTAATCGCTCGTTGCTCATATCAGAGAAAACTTTTACCAAACATTTAGTAGTGCACCATTCAGCGTTGATGCTTCTTTGGTTCCGTAAAGGAATGAACACCAGGTAGCCAGTAAAATTGACAAAGTTAGCGATCAAAATCTTCCCCTCGCTTCTAGATCGATTCACTTTGGTAGGCGTCGATTCGTTTTGTAACACCCAAACCGTCGACTGGCGCTTCGTTTCTGGATCGTATTGATAAATCCAAGACTCATCACTTGTAGTGATGTCGTAAACACGCTAGACGAGCCTGCTTCAAATTTCTTTATCATATCACGGCACCATTCCACCCGGGCCTGTTTCTGGGCATCGGTGAGGTTGTGCGGCGCCCAGCGTGAAACTATCCTCCTCACGCGAAGATGCACGTGTAGAATTTCGTGAAGGCTTCCCGATCTAACCTGCAGTATGTGCTAAATCTCTATTGTCATGGATTAAATTTTTCACTGCTAGCACGTTTTCTTCCGTAACAGCCGTCAAAGAGCGACCACTTCTTTCTTCATCCCCCAAAGTTAGTTGACCACGCTTGAATCCGTTATACCAACGATACACGGTTGCTTTAGAAGGGCCTTCATCCGTGAATGCCATTTGAAGTCTATCGTACAATTCGCCCGGTTTCAGGCGACACTTGGAATCATAAAAAAATCATAGCGCGAAAATATTTCCGACAGATATCCATTTTTTAATGAGCCACGATAATTTAAATTAGCTCGCAAACAAAGCGGGGTTAAATTTTGAAATTGGAACGTACCTATTTTTGCTTACAAATAATAATACATGAAACTTTTTTTCGCAATACTTTCTGAGTGGCCTGGCAATAGACTCTTTGTATGACCAAATTGTAATTTATCCTAACCAGCAGTGGCGGTACTTTCATAGAAGCCAAAAAGCCCAGCTTGCCCTATTAAAATTGTAATTCATAACAATGAAAATAACCCCAGCAACAAGAAAATACAAAAACACATCACTCAATTACCTCTAACTAAAACATTAATGTCATAGGTATAATAGGAATTCGAAAGCCCCGCTTTTCCCGCGTTGTCAGATATAGGCACTCATTGAACTCAATTAGTATCAGTACGTAATTATTATATTTGGTGATCATCGTATTTATAGGTTTTCCAACCAAAATTATGATAATGGTGTTAGTGTATGATAATACTAAAACTATGATAATACTAACAAACATGAGAAAATGAGCCAATCCCTCAATTAGCTGTTTTTTAATAGTAAAAAATCTGTCAGCTTGCCTTGATTTTGACCCCTAGGCACGCCACTGCTAACCAGGGGTCGAAATAATAAGAAATGTCGGATAAAGGTTCTGTGTGGCTGGAACGAACATGTCCCTGGAAGCTCATTGGGATGCCAGGCTTAAGTTTAAGTCGTGAGTTTTTCATAATCGACCACCGGTGGGCATATTGTACCAGCAAATGCGCGAGTCTCGTAATTTTTTTTAAAGCAGGCTAAAGTGGTGTTGAAAGAATCAAGAATAACTGAAAACGGACATGATAGCGAATTGTCGAGCCACTAAAAACTTTTCCCAGTTTTGGAAAGCTACCAGAAAATTGGATGTTAGGCTTGGCCTCCCGGCGAGTGTGAGCGGCTTAAGCGATCCGAGCGAGATCGCTATCATGTTTAGCAACCTAAAATGATTGTTAAACATAATAGCGATGCCGCGGGAAATCGCGGCACGGCGGACAGAGCTCCGGCACGATCTCATGGCGACGTGGAAAGTGCGATTGTCGCAACCCAGTGCTGGGCACGCCACGATTGCGGCGGTAAGTCCCCTCTTTGAGGAGTGGCTTGAGAGGCGGCATGGCGTCCTCACCTTCCGCCTGACACAGGTCCTCACCGGACATGGCTGTTTCGGGAGGTTCCTGTTTCGGATAGGGCGGGAGGAAACGCCCGGGTGTTTCCATTGCGAAGATCGCCCAGAGGACACGGTGGAGCATACGGTGAGGTCTGCCCGACTTGAGCGGAGCACCGCCGTGTCCTCGTGGAGGTGATCGGCGGCGGCGATCTCTCGCGTCCGACCCTGGTCCAGGCCATGGTACGGAGCGAGAGGGCATGGCTAGCAGTCGCCTCCTTCAGCGAAGCAGTTATGCTCGCAAAGAGGGAGTCGGCGCACGTGAGGGAGATGCAATACATGCGCCCTCACAGCCGTGGCCTTCGCAGGAGACGCCCTGGGCGTCGGGAATCCCAGGCTGATTCCCGGCCACCGTAGGCACGGGCTTGCGGACGGCGAGTAATGGGTAGCTCGCTGTCCGGTAAGGACCAAGCTCGGGTGGACGGTGCGTTGTGTTCCACGCGCGCCTCAAATAGATGTCAGCAGCAACTGATGGGGCCCGCAAGGGCCAATGCCTGCCAGGGGTGCGGGTTGTTCGAAAGAGATGCCGCTGCCCCTGGCACACAGGCAACTGAGGGAACACGGGTGTGTTTTAGTCAGTAAAGGTCTGAAACGCCCTCCCGCTCCACCCAGAGCGGGAGAAGTTATTTGATGATGTCCCACCCAAAAAAAAAAAACATAATAGCGATCGAGAGTTGCGTTACCCAGCAAGTCAAATTAGTGCTCTTATTAAAGGAATAACCAAGGGCAAATCTCCTAGACATGACAGGCTCAGCGTCGAACACCTGAAATATGCTAGAATGCACCTTTTGAGGGTCCTGTCTCTGTTGTCTACTATGTGCATCAGTCATGCGTACCTTGTATTCCTGTTTCCTGGATCTCTCCAAAGCCTTCGACCTCGTGTCATACAAGGTGCTTTGGAAGAAGCTAGGGCATAGTGGTATACCGGTGGAGATGTTGAACATCTTTAAATATTTGTACAATAACCTGATGAACTGTGTCAATGGGCGTTTGATACAGTTTATACTCCTCAATATGCTTGAACAGCTTGGTACCCGCGCGATTGCATTGGACCTTATAAAATACTACATGTTGAACAGAACTCAATGAGTTAGAATTGATGGCTACAACAGTCAACAGGAAAATGTCCAATTCGGCATGCTACAGGGTAGTGTTAGGGCCCTACATTATTCCTCGGTTATATTAATGACTTGAGTAGACTCAGTCTGAAACAAGGACAAATAATCTCCTTTGCTGACGACCCGGTACTTTTGTTTCGTGAACGCACGTGGACTGAAGTATTCAGCTTACCTAATGAAGGATTTGCTTTAGTTACGTCTTGGCTCGATCACAACCTTCTCACATTGAATGCACAGAAAACAAAATGTCTACCTATATATTCAAATTTATTTATTTCTCTAATTAGCTGACTCTTTTACCCGCGTTTTTTATGATAATGATTGGTCAAATCGATTTTTAAATCCTTATCAAAATTGTATAAAAATAGGAACATGTTTGTCAATCGACACATTCAGCGGTAAGCTACCTAGAAGAAAGTATTCAAAATATAGAAGCAAGAAGTCTCCAGTGGTTTTATTCCCCGCCAACCCAGCACATAAATGCGGCTATAGACCACACATGGCTCCATGGCCCTTTGTGCTACTCGTATGCGATGGACAGTCTCCTTTGTGAGCGTCCATGTCTCGGCATCATAGATGATTGTTGGCAGGACACACTGATTGAAAAGGCAGGTTATTAGGCCGAATCTATTTGGGCCAAAAAACATGTTCCGGCTTACCAAATGCCGCCCACTCAAGCTGTATTCATCTGGAAATCTCTTTGTTGAAATGGTCCTTGTCAATAGATAGAACATGTCTCAAGTAAACGTAATAGTCCACCATCTCCAGACGCTTGTTTCCAACCATAACAGCTGAAACTGAGTCATCCGAAGCGCCTAACATGACCTTGTTTTTGGACGTGTTCATTCTCAAGCCAGCTTGTAAGGAAGCATCATTTAGTTCTTTTAACATGTATTGGAGATCTTCCGGAGGATTCAGCGAATAAAATTAGGTCATCCGCAAACCGAAGGCGCGACAAGTATACACCATTGATGTTTATACCACTTTAGTCCCATTCCAGTGTTTTCATCACGTCTTCTAGAGAAGCAGTGAACATTTTAGGCGAAACGGTTGCTTCCTTGTTGCACTCCCCTTTTAATCGGTATTGGGCTGTAAGTTCATGCAATCTAACCTGCATTGTTGCCGTATTGTTCAGCTTCCTGAAAACATTTAAATACTGAGCGTCGATCTGGCAGCGATAGAGAGAGTTGAATACGGCGTTTTGTATTTTATGTAATATAGTTAGTGTACTTGTTTCCATAATCGCGCTTTCCGTGCCCAATTCGGGCACGGCCGGCCTTGAGCGGGTTTCATTTAAAACGAGCCAGTTGCCTTATAGAACAATCTCATTACTGTCATTCCCTTCTAAAGTAACTGATTATGAATACTAGATTTAAAAAAACCTTTGAATCCAATCAGCTTCTCTCAGAAAACCAGTTTGAATTCAGAGAGAAAAAAATCAACTCATGCCATAAGTATACAAGCTTATATCATTTAATGTCGATGGTTTTGATAGGGACATAAGACTCTAAGATTTTTCCTGGACTTGGAGTCTTCGACGTCGGGGACAGGGCGATGGCCTCAAGTGGAGTTGGGCAGGATATCTTGTTAGTCGAGGAGATGGCCGATGGAGTAAAGCTGTGACTGAATCGTGGCCAAGGTCAGGCCAAAGAAACCAGGGCCATCCAAAAGCGCGTTGAGTTGATGATATCGTCAAAGTCGCGGATACAGATGGATGAGAGATGCACGAAATCGAGAAGTATGGTGTAAAAAGGGGGAGGAGTATAATACCCAGCAGTGGGTGATTCCGGGCTGAGATTATGATGGTGAAGGTGTAAGTTTATTTATTATCACTGTCAAGTGGTGCCAGATGTGAAAGTGAAAGTTCTTCTATGAGTTCCATTGTAAGAGCCCCTTCACACTAACGTCTGTCCAGCGTAGGCGTTCGAAGAACGTATGCGCAGCGCAGACGCCGCGACAGCGCCACGCGTGCGTCGCGTTGTCGCGGCGTTTCTTCTGCAACTAATTGAACGCTGCGCTAGCGTGGCGCAGACGCAACACAATTTCGTTGTCGGATCGGTAGGTATTATCATTAACAAAAATGTTCTCCAAAAAAAATAACAACCGACTTCCGAAAAAACACTACAAAGTGAAAAATAACTTTAATTTCGGAAGTCGGTGACTTTGGATAGGTATGTTTTTAAATTTTTTGTTACCGCCTTCCGAATTCAAAGTTATTTCGGAAGTCAGTTGTTATTTTTTTTAGAAAAAGTTTTTATTTTTCACTTTTTAGTTATAGTACCTACCCCACTAATTCGAAATTTCATCATCCTTGGGGTCAAAACAATGCATATTTATGCGGTAGCAGCAATTGCGGTTGATTTACTGTTATTTTTTGAAGAGTCCGTTGTCTGTCTCCGAAACGCATCATCAGATCTATATGACATTCAAATGGGACCACACGGGAAGCACCAGCTTTCAAATATAAAAAAAAATCATCAAATTCGTTTCGCCCAGTCGAAAGTTCGCAGGTAACAAACATTAAAAAAAAAACATACAGTCGAATTGAAAACCTCCTCCTTTTTTTGAGGTTGGTTAAGAATGGATTCTGAGGAGGAAACTCGATTGGACGTGACACCGCAGTAACGCGGCACACGCGTCGCGCACCCGCGACAATAGCGCTGCGTACTCATGTGCCCCAGCAGAGACGCCGCGCATACGTTCATCGAACGCCTACGCTGGACAAACGCTAGTGTGAAGGGGCTGTAACACTGCTTTGTAAATTTGAACATCTGTAGGTACTGTTTTTATTGAAATACACTATTACAATGAATCTGTGATAATAAAAATATTAGAAGATTTACTTGTACATATTATTATTTTAAGACTTAGCTATTAAATTATGGAATTATTGGAAAAGCAAAAGATAAGTAAGTAATTCTATTTAATCTGAAATATATCTAAATGAATATGCAGTGTATTGGTTCATGAGGAAAATGTGTACATAAACTTGACGCGGTCGCATAAAATGAATATTATAATGTTTAGTAAAAGTTTATGTGCATAATAATGCATGCTACTTGCGATTATGTAATCTTTTACGCCTATGCGTTAATCACGCACGATAAGTTCATCGTCTGATAAACTTGAACTTTCACTGGGCGATCTTGATGCCATTTCAATATAAATACAGTCTAGGTTACTCATTATACAGATAAGTGCACAGTGATTTATGTGAGCTAATAGCTCAAACAGACCCTGAATAAATCGAACCTACAACAATAACAACAAAGTTGTACACTTTGATGAAATGCCACTTTAGCTTTCACACCAGCTTAGAGAACAATAAAAGTTAGAGGCAAAAGTAACAGTTAAAGCAACAGCTAAACTTGTGAAAAAACAAATTTAACCGTTACTTTGACTTTGTGACGTTACTTTGGCTGTTACTTTTGATGAAGAAACTGACCGCTAATCACTACAAATGACACGTTCGAATCCAACGGAAGATCGAGAATTAAAAGAAAAAAAACCATCAAACGTGGCTATGATCTGACCACAGAAAAATCACCGAATCGTGTTCACCTTGTAAGCTAACAAATCATATTTAAGAGACAGAGCTTCTTTGTTGCAAAATAATGCAAATGCCGGCTGCTCGGCTGTGCAATTTTAAGAACTAGAAACTGACATTTCTCAAAAAAAAAAAGTTGTGTTTATGCATATTTGACTTGCTAGATATTTTGCGATATATTGTGCTTGTCAAACCATTTAAAAATCATTCGCAAACTAAGTTATAAATAATTAAAACCCTAGCAAATTCACTACAATTCTGAAACAAGTATAAACAAATCTAATGTAAAACCTAGCATACACCGACCAATTGGTAACCTAGCAAGTGAGCAAGTGACAAGTTAATAATGAGTGCTTTGAAGGATCAAGGCATTTAATTATAAGTATACTAACGACCAACCCAGGCTTCGCACGGGTAGCACCTAGAGCATATTTTGCCTTCATGTTTGTCATGTGACCTGTATGTGACCCGCGCTTGAATTTATATTCGCGCGCGTTCTTTTTTATTTTGCGATAACTCCTAAGATATTCATTTAAATAATGTGGTATATAGGATTATCTTAGTGTTCATGAAATGCTTAAGGTAACTGACGTATTTAAATTGATAAAGTTTAATATCGTATACGTCTAAATAGCTTTCCAATTACCACATTGTACAGACGCCAGCACATCAAGCTACCCCAATCTGTCAAATCACTTTAATAGATTTTCAACTTTATCACTTAAGCATGTGGTTCATATTCAATTGGAAAATTTTTACAGTTTGGGGTAGTTTGATGTGCTGGCGTCTGTACGTGACCTTCTTTTTAGAAGTCATAATGTGTACAGTGAGCTATTCTTAAAACATATATATTTGCCATCGCTGACTTTTCTGCAGATCTATAAAAGAGGTATATCTCACCATACATCGTTTCGTTATATCTCAAAAGGATTTCGCAGCGTTTTCGATGAAAGCTCCTAGGTGGCTTTATTTTTATCGCCTTTTTAAACAATTATCTTCATATTTCAATCAATTTACACAAAACCTTGACAAATTATACATTTTAACCATCCTCATGAATAATTCTGTCTAAAAAATCTGTTCAGTACTTTTTGAGGTTTTCGCGAACAAATAGACCGACAGACGCGGTGGGGGACTTTGTTTTATAATATGTAGTGATTTCAGTGAATATTTAACCAATATAATGGAAATTACTTTCCAAATACTATAACCAGAAAATAATCAATGTTGAGGTGATTGTATAAGATGCTGTTGATGACGTCAAGGACTTCAGGAATGTTATGGGTATCATCAAGTTGTAGATCAAATGTTGAAGTTCTCGAATTCAAAAAGTCTTATCAGCGGGTATAAAGAAACGTGGCCACGACATAATGATGAGTCAAAAGTCATTGATTCCAACTAGGCTGAAAGTCAACTCTTTTTGAACGTCAAAATTAAATAAGACAGTCCCCCAAAAACGCCCGTCCTTCACGAGTGTGATCCCCTCCATAACTTCCTACTCAATTCCTTAGTTGAAGTGACATTTATAAATGGGTGACGCAATATGTTTTACAAAAATTATATTGACCGGCCTTACATAGAGTTTGACTTTCTGTTGAAAAAAATTTACACCCTCGTTCATTGCCTTTAACTAATAACTCTGGGAGAGGTAGACAAGAAAGAAAAAACAAGTTATTA
Source organism: Polymixis lichenea (assembly GCA_949091785.1). Taxonomy (NCBI): domain Eukaryota; kingdom Metazoa; phylum Arthropoda; class Insecta; order Lepidoptera; family Noctuidae; genus Polymixis; species Polymixis lichenea. Next base: position 16,757,169 of record OX420945.1, on the reverse strand, counting down.
TTCCAAAATTGCTCCCACTTATGTGAATAGAAAATAATTTTGGCATCTTCTACCGACGGATAATAGTTCTCTGAATCTAATTACTGGTGGTAGTTACAACAAAGTTAGTTGTGGTTGATTGAAATTTTGTTACAAATAAACATTATTATTCTGAAGTTTTGTTTTATTTCAAACTGGCTTTTGCCAGCTGCTTCGCCCGCGTGGACGTCGGAAATTATCTCACAGAAACGTACTACCGGGATAAAAAGTATCCCATATGTTAATCCAGGTTATAAACTATCTGTGTGCCAGATTTCATCCTAATCCGTTCGGCCGTTTTTATGTGATTGAGTAACAAACATCCAAACATCTAAACATCTAAACAAACAAACTTTCATATTAATAATGTTGACACACGTTTTTGAAATTTTAGTAGTATTTATTTCAAAATTCGTTGTGAGCACATAAAAACTTAGTAAATTACGTTGCTAGGATTTTAAATTGCTTCAATAAAAATCACGTACTTTTACTTCATAAAAACCATTTATTCTTAAGTCATTGCACTCTTACAGACAATAAAATAGTATAGACACAATATTAATAGTGTTACTCATGGCCAAACATTTACTGCAAATTTTAAAATTACTCCCAATGATCTAGGATAAGTAGTTTTGAAATGGCATGCCCTTAAAGTAGACAAGTAAGTTTTTTGCTCTACTGTAAAATTTGCCTTGAACCACTTGCTCGGTTTTAATTTTTCACAGCCGCGTTGCTTAGAAATTTATACAGAGGAAGAGGGTCGAGTATAAAAACGCAGCTCGTTTGTTCTATCATCACAGTTACACATCGACTCTTAACTTTGACACACAAGATGGTGAGTGAAGATAAAATTACATCATTGGCTAGTATTTGAGAACGGCACCCATGTGGCCAATAACGTGGTATTCTTGTTCATCTTAAATTCGCGGTTGAGAACAATCGTTGAGTAAAAGTGGTGGTGATTATAATAATTAATTCGGGATACCACCTGCATTAGGGGGGTTGAAAAATAAAATTTTGGGAATGCGAATAAGTGACCAGAATTGTTTACATTCCAACTTTTTGATTCAAGGTTATAGATAAGATTAATTTTCAATGAAGGGTCTGTGAAAATGTATCTAATCTTTAACCTAAATCTTATTAATACCAGCCACCAAGTAAGAAAAAATCACAACTAACAAAAAAAAATGAATATAGGCCCATACTTATCCTCTTTTGTTTTTCAGAAATCCTTTGTAGCACTTCTCGCCGTCGTGGCCGTGGTCGCCGCCGATGTCTCGCACTTGGTGCGCAGCCCTGAGGCTGACGCCCAGATCCTCAAGCAGGAGGCTGATGTCTTCCCTGACCAGTACAACTACGTTTTCGAAACCAGCAACGGCATCGCCGCTCAGGAATCCGGTGTCCTCACGAACGTTGGCAGTGTAAGTACTTACAATTTTTTTGTTTTGGAGTTAGAATTTTGACCTTAACTAGATCATTGATTTTAAAGTAAAAAAATACTAAAAGAGCCTCGTCCAAAGATGATTAATCGTCTGGAACATTACATTCATAGCCTGAAGCACAGGTTCAACCTAGTTCAGGCAATAAGCAACTGTGCTCTATTTTATTTGCTAAGATACATTGTAAATATGGCCCCCAACGATATTATTATTATTATTTAAACTTTCGTTTATAATATTCTAGTTAGCCCCCAAAAGTGACCACGATACTCAAAATTCACTTATTTACGTAACACACCCATGTTTGGGTCATAGAAATCCAAATGTTTACCAAATTTCCACTTAATCAGTCCAGTAGATTCGAGGAAAATTGTCTGTGACGAACGGACAGACACACGAGTGATCCTGTAAGGGTTCCATTTTTTTATTAGAACGTACGGAACCCCAAAAATAATTAGTTTCAAAATATATAAATACACTGTCCCAAAGAATCAAGGCCAAGCAAACGACATTTAAGTCACAGCGGATGATCTTGCCTACAAAATATGTTAAATTATTATATTACATAGTCTTGATTCTTGATATTCCGTCTAAGGTCAAAATTGTACGCAATACTTAGTGGAAACATACTAAATTATGATCATCAGCGCATTGGCACGTGATTTAAAAAAAAATAAGTACACACCTCAGAGGATCTTCATCTTTGATCTTTATTTTTAAGGACCTCTTTCACTCTTATTTCTTACTTTGTTTTTGCTGTATATTAGACCTAGTTTATTACTTATATAAGTAACGTGTGTGTCTCTATCTGTGCCGTCGTAGCTCCCAAACGGCTGAACCGATTTGTTTTTTTTTGGTTGTTGATATTTCCATATACTAATTAACTTTCGTTTTTTCCAGGAAAACGAAGGTATCTCCGTCCAGGGTTCCAACAGTCACACTGCTCCCGGTGGTGAAAGGATCTCTTTGACTTACACCGCTGACGAGAACGGCTACGTGCCCCAGGTAAATATTGAAAAGTAAAAATAAGAACTTAGTTCGTATTTTTCAGAGAACAATTAATTATTTCTTTCCTCATCTTCTTTTGCAACATTTACATATTTGGGATTGAAAACCAAATTAACTACTGACGATTTTTTCAAATAGCGAAATACAATCACCTTGTTGGTGCAGGTTCTGTAGTGGGACAGTTACTGGTATTTTTACAATGTAGCATATAAATATAATCAAGTTATTAGCTCTATAAATAAATTCCACAAGTTTAAGTAACTCATTCATAATCTTAACGCATTAAGATTTATTAATTTTATTATGATTAATATCTCTATTCATGTTTTTATGATAGACGCTGATCTAATGGAGTTGCTCCAAATTTCCGATCGATCACCGTTTAAAACTTAATTGTTATGTTTATGACTTCTTTTTTGATATTTTATACTGGATATATATAGGGGCCTGTGATGTTCTTTCCTAGCAATTTCTGTTTTTGGTTCTATTGTCAAATTGTGCTAACATGATCTTGTTTTTTTTCAGGGTGCTCATCTCCCCACTCCCCCCCCTACTCAGCCCATCCCCGACTACATTCTGAGGTCCCTCGAGTACATCAGGACTCACCCCCCCAAGCCCGAACCCGGCCAGAAGTACTAGAGTGGGTCTTAAGTTAACTTTTTAAATCATAGAAATAACTAAGAAACCAATTCCAACACTGCCATTTTTTTTACTTCTAGTCGCAATATGTTTGTAAGTTTTGTAAAATAAAAAGGATTTCTTGTTGTACAGTCAGTAACGTTTTTCTGTTTTCCCTTATAATAGAATAAGTTAATATTGTGATAACTTTTTAGGAGGTTGATGTGCCATTTATTTATACAGGGTGTAACAGAAATCGTGTTGCTATCCTTAAGCACTAAAGATAACAGCTGGTATAGAATCACTATACACAAATAGTTTTTCAGCTCAAAATAAAATACTCTAAGAATCGATACCAAATTTTCGGTTTCATGTGCTTCTTAAATTCAAAGCATAACAAACGTGTCACCGCACTACGTAGGTAAATAACTTTCCGCGTTACTTGCCAATATCACGATAAATGTCTTCTAAGTGATGTATTTATTTAAATTTGAAAAGTTCGGTTTCTGGAATCATCAATGTATTAACAATTCTCATAACTTCCGAACATGTAGAGATAGGATTAAAAACCCTTCCAATATTGTTTGATATCATCCAAAGAGGTCGTGCCTTTAGTAAGTATATACACTTTCCGTTACACGTTGTATAATTCAGTACGATCCTTTTGATCTCAAGCTGTCCGTCTCTTTGTATGAACGCTCTTACTGAATTATTTTTAATTGTATGCATCTTACCTTAAATAGTGCTGTGCTAGTGGCCTAATACAAATTCTGGAATTGCCGATTTACCTCCCAACTTCATCCGAGTCGGAAAGACGTCCACTGCTGGCCATAAGGCTCCCGCAAAAGAGGGGGAGTTTTGCCATAATCGCCACGCCTGGCAGGCGGGTTGGCGATTGCAGAATGGTGGTCAAATGCACAGAGAACGCTGCTGCCCATTCTCTAGTAAGTCCCTTAGTCGCCTTCTACGACACCCATTGGTTACTATGTGCCCATGGGAAGAAATGGGATTGTGCTATTCTTTTACGTCCGGCAGCACACGGAACAAGAAAATAATAGAAAGAGAAAATAATATATTACTCTAAAGCGACAATTTGCCCGATTCGAGCGAGGAGCGAGTTAATTCGTGCGAGTCGACTAATAAGCCGAATTGACTGACTGCAAACAAGCTGACATCAACCTATCCTATAACTTACTAACGAGCCTGTCTCTCTGCAGGGCCAAGGCCACACAATTTTGTCTTTTACCGGTACTGGCTAGTCTCTTCTGAAGAAGTCAAGGTCGTCCCGACATCTTCGTCTCGCCTGCCGCAATGGCGTCGTGCGTTTAGTGGGGCCCAATCGGTGGATCTTTTCGGCCATTTGTCGTCCGACATGCGGCAGACATGTCCGGCCCAGTGCCACTTAAGCTGAGCAGCCTGCTGGATATCCTATAACTACATTATTTGATACATGATACTGTAAAAAACACTTCGTACATTAAATTTTGTCAGACCAGATCCCGATACAAGCGATTAACTATTCAATACAAAATTATTACTTTTAGTTGGGAGAATTAATACCGCATTTAGACACCATAAAATTTCGTCCTCGACCTCAAAATGTATAAATGCGGCGTCACATGCCTCATATATGTCGGTTCAATTTATTTCACTTAGCTTACTTAAATGTTATGCATGTTACATGTGGCGATAACTGAACTAAGTCACGCCATATGGTCATCAAGTAAAAGCGAATTGTATAAAATGTCGTTATTGTTTTATTACTTATTATTAGTTTTAATCTTCTGCGACAGTTTGGTATATTGTTTTTCGTGGAAGCTTTTACGGTGGATGGTCACAAATAAATCTGGGCTTGTGGCTAGGTAATTACAGCCACACCAGTCAATCAAGCAGGTTAAGCTAAGCATGCCGCGGTTGGTCCGTGGATGGGAGACCACCTTTACATACCAAGACTCCTCTGTGCTCTCCACCTCGGAAAGCACGTTAAGCCGTTGATCTTGGCTGTCATTTGCGGATCTTTGACAGTCGTTACGGGTCGTCAGAAACCCGAAAGTCTGAAAACCAGTCTTGGCAAGTGGTCTCATAATACCCAATAACTGAGTTGTGGAGATGCAGGGAATTCGGGATGTAGGCAGATGATGATGGTCATAAATAAATCGCTTAAATCTGCTTATATTGAGGTCGGCTTCCAGTGTAACCGGATGCAGCTGATTATTAGTATTAACCCGACTGCGCGCCCGGGTGTTTCCACTGCGACGATTGCCCTGAGGACATGGTGGAGCATACGGTGGAGGTCTGCCCGGCTTGGGCGGAGCACTGCCGTGTTCTCGAGGAGGCGAGCGGCGGCGGCGATCTCTCGCGTCCGGCCCTGGTCCAGGCCATGGTATGGAGCGAGAGTGCATGGTTAGCCGTCACCTCCTTCAGCGAAGCAGTGATGCTCGCAAAGAGGGAGGCGGCGCACGTGAGGGAGAGGCAGTAAATGCGCCCTCACGGCCGTAGCCTTCGCAGGAGACGCCCTGGGCCTCGGGAATCCCAGGCTGATTCCCAGCCACCGTAGGCGAGGGGTTGCGGACGGCGAGTTATGGGTAGCTCGTTGTCCGGTAAGGACCAAGCCCGGTTCGACGGCGCGTTGGGTTCCACGCTCGCCTCAAAGAGATGTACCAACCGATGAGGCCCGCAAGGGCCGATGCCTGCCACGGGTGCGGGTTGTCCGAAAGAGATACCGCGGTCCCTGGCATACAGGCAACTGAGGGAACACGGGTGGGTTTTAGTCAGTAAAAGTCTGACACGCCCTCCCCCGCTCTACCCAGAGCGGGAGAAGTTATTTGATGATTTTCCACCCAAAAAAAAAACCCGACTGCGCGCAAAAGAGGGTACTTAATGTGTTTATCAGCTTTTGTTCCTTTGTAGCATTCTAGATTTTGATAATTCTTACATTAATCGATTTTTCTTAATCTTGAGAGTGTCACAAAAAAAATGACAGTGGGTAATCAAAATTCAATATGGCGACTACAAGATGCCATGTTGTGAAAACGAAAAAACAAAATTGACGAACCATTTAGGATCTAAAACGATTTAAAATTGGTTAGCAACCATTCTCACTTAAATTTTCAAAAACTTTTGTCAAAACAGCGATAAAAGCCTGTAATTGTATAATTTTTAATGGTGATCTTTCATAAAGATGGATCAAAATAAGGTCCTGGAAAACGATTAGTATTATATTTATGTACCAACTAGCTTTTGCCAGCGGCTTCGTACGCGTGGAGGTCGAAAATTATACTACGGGAACGTATTACTGGGATAAATAGTATCCTATGCGTTATTCCAGGTTATAATCCTTCTGTGTGCCAAATTTTCAAAATCGGTCCAGTAGATCCAGAGATTACCCCCTACAACCTCACACCTCACAAACTTAACTCACAAACTTTTACCTCTTTAAAATGTTGGTATATATTATATTATAGATAAATTAAGTATATTAAGTATAGATTACTTATTAAAATATGACTTCCTCGTAGGTCCAGCGGTTGTAAGCGCTACGGCTGTGCATGAGGTTCTGGGGTCGATTCCCAGGTTGGGCAAAGTGTTATTTACCCAATATTCTAGCTGGAACGTCTCAGTAGCCGCACGGAGTCTGGATTTGTGCCCACTTGATGGCAATAGGCTCACCCCTATTACATGGGACTTAAACATAATTGACAACAAAATGATGCTCGGTTGCTTAACAAAATGTGAGTGTAAGATCGGCTACACCTCTGCCCAAGCAAGCTGAAAACAAAGCGTGATATTACATTATGTATTCATTTATCTAGTATGGATTTTGTTTGCGGTTTTCCTTACGTATAACAAGTTTTTGCGGTTTGAGTCGAGATGGTTGGGGAACTACCTACACGATTAATTGGAGGTCAAGGTTACCAACATTGGTATCCAAAAAACCCGTTACCAATGTTGATTATTCGAGATTCATAATGATTTGTGTTATTTTCGAGTATTCTCAATGGCGGTTTTTTTAAAGGGCACAAGTCAAAAATTAAATTTTTATTTAATTTCAAGGTATATAGATTTGGCAATAGGCATCAAAAGACTGAATACTATGTTATTCAAATTCATTTATTAAGATTACACAAAGTTCTTGAATATAAGTAGCACGGTATGACATTCTAACTAACAGAAGATTTAGACAAACATTGTACCTACCTATTATTTTTATTTATTATTGTATGATAAAGATACGTTCCGTGTGGTGCCGGCGTTCCGTGTGGTGCCGGCGTTCCGTGTGGTAGGTACCGGCGTTCCGTGTGGTACCGGCGTTCCGTGTGGTGCCGGCGTTCCGTGTGGTGCCGGACGTAAAATAATAACACCATCCCATTTCTTCCCGTGGGTGTCGTAGAAGGCGACTAAGGGACTTACTAGAGAATGGGCAGCAGCGTTCTCTATGCATTTGACCACCATACTGCGATCACCAACCCGCCTGCCAAGCGTGGCGATTATGGCAAATTCCCCTTTTGGGGATGTCCAGCAGTGGACGTCTTTCCGCTGATATGATGATGATGATGATGATATAGCTGATGATTTTTAGTTTATAACCTGGATACTTAAAATACTTTTCATCACGGTGGTAAGTTCCAGTGGGATAATTTCCGACCTCCACGCGGTGTAAGCCGCTGCCGAAAGCTAGTTATAAATAAGCCAGGTCATTTAAAACAAAAGAAAGAAGCTACTAAAATATAAGTATTGACAAGTGTACACATGGCTACACATCAAGCTATACATTTCCAGTTTACGCTGACCTCGCACTGGTAGGAAATCATATACAATGCGAGACCAGCTTATACTGGAAATTTACTTATTATTGTATACTTGCTTTAGCTGGCGGTTTCGCCCGCGTGGAGGTCGAAAATTATCTCGGATGTTTGTTACTCAATCACGCAAAAACGGCTGACGGGATTTGTATGAAATTTGGCGCACAGATAGTTTGTAATCTGGAATAATATATAGGATACTTTTCATTCCGATAGTACATTCCCATGGGATAACTTTCAACCTCCATGAACCGCTGGCAAAAACTAGTATAACTTAACGCCTTGTTTCCCCGAAGGGTTGGGCAGATGCGTATCTATAGTATACATATATCACCAGTTATATTTGAGACCCATGTAATAGGGGGCGAGTCTATTTCCATCAACCGGGCTCCAACCCAAACTCCAAGCTGCTACTGAGAATTTGGAGGTAGAAAAACCCAATAACATTGCCCGACCTGGGAATCGAACTCATGACCTCATGCATTAAGATAAGATAAGATACGACGATGCCACAAGCAATGGAGAGGGCTATGCTCGGAGTTTCCCTACGCGATCCAATCAGGAGTGAAGAGATCCGCAGGAGAACCAAGGTAACCGATATAGCCCGAAGAATTTCCAAACTTAAGTGGCAGTGGCCAGGGCACATTGCTCGCAGAACAGATGGCCGATGGGGCCGAAAGGTTCTGGAGTCGCGACCGTGTACTGGAAGACGTAGAGTGGGAAGGCCTCCCACAAGGTGGACCGATGACCTTATGAAGGCCGCGGGATTCCGCTGGATGTGGGAAGCACAAGACCGATCGAAGTGGAGGAGCCTGGGGGAGGCCTATGTCCAGCAGTGGACGTCTTTCGGCTGAAATGATGACGATGATGATGAAGATACGATAAGACATACAGCACAAATTGCCAGCATGCAAGAGATGTACTACGTCACATAACTGCCCAATACCTAAGACTGACACCATACTAAGTACAATCTACTCTTATGTAACCAATATTAATAATATTGGTAAATATTGTAATATTATTAGCAATTTCATACAAAGTGTTTAAACATATAGGTAGGACATTCTCCACATGTTGGGTGAACTAATCAAATGTCATTGGGTCATCCGTGAGAATTCACTTGTTGGTTTTGACGAGGGGTCAAAGATCTTAGGTTGTAAGGTAACGTAAAGGCATCTTTATTGTTTAAGTCTACGATGGGTACTTTCTCCTATCGGCATCAACTACATATGCGCCGGTCGTAAAGTCAGGAAAATAATTTCCCTTTGTCTTGAAAAGCAAATTGACTACTAATTTCAACTGTCCATATATTCAAAAGACATGATTATTACACGGCAAATTGGAATAGGGTGTCAGTTTGCTTAACCGTTCATTTCCCTGACTGTACTTTACAATTCAGTAACGATTTTTATGCACATCACGACGTGATCAGGGGATTTTTTAGCAAGAACCTGAACAATGCCATCTAAGATAAAACAATAAATAAGTACTTTGAGAGACATTGAGTATCAAGCTACGCCCGTGGGCTGTAGTGATGTCCTGAGTCATCACTACAGCCCAGTGGATGAACAGAGGATCTCAATGAATTATACATGGCTAATCTACTCAAAATTATTATCCCATAAACGGAGAGCTAAATGATATGAGGGCTAGAAAAAACATGAATGTCTGGCATTAAAAAAAAAATCCACATTACTAGTAGTCTTTTTAACACCTCCAACTAAGCTAAATATGCTTGTGTCTAGAGTGGGTTCACGTCAATAGTGCAATGGGTGGGAATCGAGCTCACGACCTCTCGTTCACCAGGCCGACATTTAGCTACTAGGCTTTTGCCGCTTTCGCATTGTCCTAGATGAGCTATAAACGCAACGCGTTCCAACGCAACGCAGCAGTGCTAAATGACATAATGAAATTATATGACACAATCGAAGTCAAGTGGCATAAGAAATAAATTTGCACCATGTAGCGTCCAGATGGTAAATGATATACGTAATAATGAAGATCACGTGTCTGGTGCAATGTTATGGAATGTCATATTTCATATCTTCCTTGATATTTTCCTGTCTACAGACAGACTAAAAATACAAAAAAACAACCTAAGATTCTTACAATCCACTGCCCGAATTGAAACTCCCTAATCACACCAAGACCTCCACACATCCTTACCAAGATACAAGAGCCCAAAGACCCAATCCATCACATAAAACAATCCTCTACACTTCCATGTACGAAAATCTGTCAAGCACACGCATAATCATAATAAATATCGATACACAAATATAATAAGCGAACAAACACTCCAGATTCATAATAGCTTCACTGAAACCAGAACAAAGGCTGATCCTGACATGCGCAGGCGACAGCGGGGAGGCCGGGACGGGGGAGGGCGTGTGAGTAAATATTGTCTCGCAACCAACAGGCTTCATTAGCAATGAGTGATGTAATTAATTTCACTGTTCGATGGATAAAGGAAGGTACTGTTTTGCGGTGTTGGTGTTTCGTTGAATCTGTGGGGTTGGGGGTTATGAATATTTTTGTACAATATGATTAGAAAAAAAAAATCTAATCATATTCGTGAAAGAGAGGTTGGTTTTATAACCAACGAACCATCTTGCACAAACACGACATTCTTAAGAATACCAACAACATTATTCTAGTAGTAACGTGCTTCTTCTTCTTCGTCGTATCGATGATTCCGTTTGTGTGTTTTAAATAAGCTTCGACTAAAATTCAGCTATTTCGATAGCATTATTGTTGGCCTCGCAAAGGTCTTCCATAGATCAGGTATTAGTGCACAGAGACTACGACAAGAGGTGGGGCATAGGTTGCGATGTGGTGTCCACCCAATCTTGGTCCTTACCGGACAGCGAGCTACCCATTACTCGCCATCCGCAAGCTCGCGCCTACGGTGACCGGGAATCAGCCTGGGTCGTAACACACTGTCAATTAGAATTAGCAATTATAATTATAACAATTAGCTTATCCATTTCATTATAATGTTCGAAAAAATTGTCACACTGCGGCTGATCGGAGTACCCCCACCTGACCAATTTGTTCTGGCAGCGGTCCACTTGGCTTCTTAGTCGATTAAGGGATTTCCAGGTGTGGCATAGCAGTTGGTGCCCCGCTGGAAGACTTTACCAACATAGTCAGGGGGATTTTTTATAAGCGACAGTTTCAATCCTGCCGTACTAGAGCTATCGTCAGATTGAAACATGGTTTGAAGTGCAGTAATCCAAAAAGCGCAATGTGAAATTATTTTTCTAAAGCCAGATGAAGCTTGGAACAGAACGAAGTGGCGGACAATGGTATATTAAATTGAATCAATGACCATTTCATTCGAAAATTTTAAGTATTTACGTCTCATTATCACAAGTGACCTACGCGATGACAGCAATATAAGAGAGGGAGCTCAGGGCGTTGGCGGTGAGGAGCAATATGCTCACCCGCAGGTTTGCTCGCTGCACGGCAGACGTTAAGGTGTTCTTATTTAAAGCGTTCTGCCAGTACTTTTATTTGAGCGGCCTGCGGGTGTCATATACAAGCCGAGCCTACAATTTCCTGCGCGTGCAGTATAACAAAGCCTTCAGGATGCTGTTGCGGCTGCCGCAGCGTTGTAGTGCTTCGAGCATGTTTGCCGAAGCTCACACAGCTATCATGCGTAAAAAGCGGCTCCCTTGTTACAGCGCTTGCGTAACACTCGGAACGGCATCCTGCAGATAATTGACAGGCCAGACTTTCCCATACAACCGAACTGGGTGGAAATAGCTAAAGGTACACGTAAATAAATAATAATTTTATAACATAACGTCATACCTGTGATTCCCCAAGAGTTAGGCGGAGGCGTAAATGTACCTATGGTGCTTCCACACTGAGTCTCGAGGGCGGGCTTAGGCAATTCAACTGTGTTTGTGTCCTTACTAACAATACTAATATAGACTATAAATATTTTCTGTTACTAACCCATCACTCACCAACTTATGGACTGTTCACGTATGTGTTCATGTCTGATATAAAGATTTTTATTTATTTATTTTATTGAATGCCCATGTAACAAACAGTCCATTAAAACACGGTTAAATAGAAAACTCATAAAACGCCAATTAGCAATAGAAAGCGTTTGAACATTAATCAGCTGTTTTATGGTGGGCGTCGAAGTTAATGATGCGGTCCCTCGGCTCACTTTTTCACAGGCCAAATCGCGCCAGGCCAGGCCGAAAGGCTTAGGCAACCATTGCATCCGATGAGGCCTGGGTCTATCGTCTCCCGGCCGATCCGTCGGAGGTGGTAAATGCAAAGACGCGGGGGCGCCTATCGCAGCTGTGTTTATCAAATGTTGACAACTGAATAAAACCACAGCGGCTGCACACGCAGCTATGCGTTCCGTATCATTTGACACGTTGGAACGCCGTTCTCAACAGGCGCAGCAATCCCTGGCGGGGCCTCCCAGTTAACGGGCCGTGGGACCGCGGCTCTACACATAGCTAACCCATAATTAAGTACTAAAACGAGTGGGCAAATACTTTAGGTAATCTTAGCAAAATGGTAAAATAACAATTCTCAATGTTCGTTCCTTCTGTGTATGAGAAGAGCCGATTAGCCAGCAGTGGGATGAATATAGACTGCTCGGGTCATCATTTACTGTCCGACAGTTGGGCTTCATCACCATTGCATAAATGGTAGGTAGCCTGTTTTCTGATACTCACATTTCCGCTGTCTATAGTGTGCTATACACAGCGGAAATTGACCCTGCTATGGCAACATCAAACTTGCGCTACCAGTTTCCTAGTTCTAACAAAAATCAATAAACACTAATGTATGCACCCCTATAAAACTGTTGACAATACATGAAAACTCATTTAGCCGTCGCAGAACCGCCGAGCGGCACCGTAATTCGATTAACTGCATTTCGAGTGGCACTCGAAAGCGTTCGACTTATCAAATTTGGCGTTAGTGCCAAATACGTATGAAATGGGAATACACGGGTGTACGGGTGGTGAAATATGAACTGGTCTGTGGGTATTACGTAGTGGATGAATGGTTTTTTGTTAATGTTACACTCACGCCTGTTGTTGGATTGGTAATGTTTCGTAATAGCCCATTGTTGTCTACAACATGTGCCTCCCCATAGACAGCTTTAATAAACGATCTGTCAAAATAAATGCACCTGGCAGACGAATTTGTGGTTCATTGTGATGTGGTTTTACTGCAACGGACGGGCTATTCTGATGGATGTTTTTTTGTAAATAGAGCTAATGTTCTTTAATAGGTACTAGCTTTTAGCAGCGGCTTCGCCCGCGTGGAGGTCGGAAATTACCCCACGAGAACGTACTAACTATATAAACGTGTTACACTTGTTAGTTCTTTAGGAGTCCTGAAGATACATTTTAGCATGTACAGTAAACATCTTATATATTCAAGGTCCACTTCTTTGAGCGGAAACGAAAATCCTTTCTGAGTCTGGCATTTATTTTTCGACATGCTCCCCTCGAAACCGCCTCCATTCAATTATAACCATTTGGTTAGCCAAATTGCTTCGCGAAGGAAATTAAACTTGATTGCAATGCATGAAAATGTTAGCAATTTATTACCAAAATAATGACTTTTATCGTGTACATTTGAGAGAAGTGTTCGCGATCCCGAGTGACGTTGAGTACGGATGAGGTGAACGAAAGTGAAGGATAAGTGAAGGAAACACAGTCTTATCAGTTGTGTAATGTTTGTTTGAGGAGGATCAAGCTAGGCGAGACCGTGCAGTTCTCTCAATTTATGGTAGTTCGGAAGGCTCATGTAGGTTCCCCTTTAAATGCCGAATTGTTTGATATTGAAGTTGCACGACTTCCGTTATACTCGCATTTACATCTACGTCGAAAAAGATATCAGATTTCTCACAAGCTTTCTTTTTTAAGTTTCACCTGTCCCGGTGTCTGTAATGAAATCTTCCAAGTTAAATTTGACCCACTTCCCAGTTTCCGTGTGAGCTGAAATTTTGCATGCATATGTATATTGCGTGACAATGCAATATTATGAGAACATGGAGCTGATCTGATTCTGGAGCTGCAAGGTGGCCATAGGCACTCCGCAATAAAATGACACAACCCCATCGAGTTTGGGCTCGTTTCATTCGTATTAACGAGTACTTTGATCCTTATGGTTTTATATGGTATCTTTGGCATAGGGGGTACGGGTCGTCAGAGACCCGAACAACCAGTCTTACTAAGGAATATCGTGTTACCCAATTATTGGGTTGTGGCGGTCAGTTAAGCAGTCTCTTCACGTAAAATACTGGTATTCTGGTGCATCCGGTTAGACTGGAAGGCGACACCAAAAATAGTTGGGAAAAGACTATGCAGATGATGAGTGCTTCTATACAATTACTGTATTTAGACGTAGGCAATGATATACAAAAACTCAATTTAAGTTTGATGACATAATTAAAGTCGAGAATCAATCACTATCAGATGCCCATGACCAGCAGGGGTTTTTTTTGAGGGCGGGAAATCATCCAATAAATTCTCCCGCTCTGGGTGGAGCAGGAGGGCGTGTCAAACTTTTACTGAAAACCCACCCGTGTTCCCTCAATTGCCTGTGTGCCAGGGGCCGCGGTATCTCTTTTGAGCAACCCGCACCCCAGGCAGGCATAGGCCCATGCAGGCTCCTTCAGTTGGTGCTGACATCTCTTTGAGGCGCGCGTGGAACACAACGGGCGAATCAGCTTGGGATTCCCGACACCCAGGGTGTCTCCTGCGGAGGCCGGGGCCGTCAGGGTGCATATACTGCCTCTCCCTCACGTGCGCCGCCTCCCTCTTCGCGAGTATCATTGCTTCGTAGAAGAAAGCGACGGCTACCCATGCACTCTTGCTCCGTACCATGGCCTGGACCAGGGCCGGACGCGAGAATTCGCCGCCGTCGATCGCATCCACAAGGACATGGCGGTGCACTGCCCAAGCCGGGTAGACCTTCACCGTATGCTCCACCATGTCCTCAGGGCGATCTTCGCAATGGAAACACCCGGGTGTTTCCTCTCGCCTTCTCCGAAACAGGAACTTCCCGAAATAACCGTGTCCGGTGAGGACCTGTGTCAGGCGGAAGGTGAAGACGCCGTGCCGCCTCTCAAGCCACTCCTCAAAGAGGGGACTTACCGCCGCAATCGTGGCGTGCCCAGCACTGGGAGTCCCAGCGGAGTTACACCCCGGCGTTTGGCCTACTCGCGCCACTCCCGAGTGTGCGCAAGGATCTTTGCCTCCAGATCCCATGGCGGCAATCTGGCAAGGAGGCCCGCCGCCTTCCCGGAGATCGTGCGGTATCCTCGGACCATCCGGATGGCTATGACCCTAAGGGACGCCTTCAACCGGCGGTTCATCTTTCAGTCAGTGTTTTAAGGCATTGCTTTGTAAAAACCACTTTAATTCATGCGTGTAAGGTTGAATTTGCAAATAAATGTGTTTTTATCGTAATTATAACCACTGACTGACGTATAATTGGGGATAGTTTTGAGTGTTACTTTTGTTCGAGACTGTGCATCTTGGGTTTTTTGTATGTCAACGGACGTAGGTCACCTTCTTACATAAAATGCCAGCCGTAACTTATCATTCAGCTTGTTCCAATATACCTGTTTGTAACCATAACCTGGCTCACAAACCTCACATACACAAAACCAAGCCTCAACAAACAAAAGGAAGAAACGTTGAAGAAAAACAATTTTTATAACAGGATATTAATTTCCTTTCGCGCCGCAGACGGGATGTATGTAAACGAAAATTTATTTCCATCCCATCAATATGTTTCCTCCTTTTCTGAAGGAAATGTGAACGATAAAAGGATTAAGGATCGTATTTTCTAATATTAGGGATGAATCTGACGTGATATGAACAAAATCTGTGGTATTTATTCTGATTGAAGCGTGGATGCTTATGATTGCCATAAGACAATCTAGAGTCTAGACAAAATCAAACAGGTTGTTAATGGAATATTGCATATTTCAATATATTTATGACATTAATTTATACTCAGTGATTACTTTAACTCACACACTGACTTATTACTTGTTAATATTCTGAGCATAAGTTTAAAAGAAAACTATCTCTATTGTTATGGTGGTGGTTTATGCAATTACCCCGCAGGATTACACTCTGAGCAAAAGTATAAAAGGTTTGGCGATCGTAGTTTTTCTAACTATTTGAATTGTATAATTAATTATATTTATGACATTGATTTACACTCAGTGATTATTTTATCTCACACACTGACTTATTACTTGTTAATATTCTAGGAAAATCGTATACTTACTTTTACAATGTTTGTAAATATGTGAGCACCGTGTATTTATCATAAAATTAATGTATCTGCTATTGCTTAACTTTTATTATTTAAACCTTTTTACTTTGGTATGGTAACTTTATTCTGGGTGCATCGTTTTCACACATAACTATAAAATGAATGTATGTTAAATATTGTGCTTAAAACATTTTAAAAGAGTAACGGTGGAGTTTAACAGACAGCTGTGCTGCTGGTTTGTTGCGCCACTTCTTCTTCCCAGCTAAAGCACTAGGAAGTGGTGAAGGGCGGGCGTTTTGGGGGACTGTCTTATGTAATTTTGACGTTCAGAAAGTGCTGAATCTCAGCCTAGTTTGAATAAATGACTTTTGATTTTGATTTTGGTTTCTTGCCCATTCTTCTCCATATGAAACTACATTTTGGGGGCGCACTATGTACTTATTATTCGAGCGTATTGTACTCGTGGGCTTCAGCTGAAAATCAGCGTCAGGTGGTGCATACTATGTAGCCACTTGACATTATGCTGAAATGCGGCTCTTTTGACATTAATAACATTGTTGTGTTTTATTTATAGTTTTAAGGTTTTATATGCTGTAATGCCAATAAACGCATTTTTCTTTCTATCTTTATGTTGACGTTCAAAAGTGCCTTTTATGTGCCTATTTGAAATAAATGCTTTGACTTTGACTCTGGTGATCTTTTTTTTGAACTTTCTGCAAATTGCAATAAATTAAGTATAGTAGAGAATGTCAAGCATAATCGGCCTATAATGTTCCCAGTGTTGGGACACTAGCCTCCTCTCTGTGAGAGGGAGTGGGTCATAATCCACCACGCGGGCCCAGTGCGGGTTGTTTGATCTCACATGCGAATGTTTGGTTCTAGAACATGCCGGTTTCCTCACGATGTTTTCCTTCACTGTTTTGAGAGCAGTGGTGAAGAAATATTTAACATAAAGCAAAGGGCCTGGCAGGGTTCGAACCGAAGACCTGCAACAGCCTGCTACTACACTGAGCCACCACTGCTCAGCTGCTGTCGTCAGGACTTGTGCCTCCAAGCCGACGACGTAGCGGCCAAAAAGTAGGTTGCGGTGAGGTGCATCGCAACTGAGGCGGGCCGCGATGTCGAATGGGAGGCATCGCGGCTGAGGGATACAGGCTGCGGCGGAGGAGGAGTGCCGGTACTTCTGAGTAGCGCTCTTCCCTTCCGTAGCCTGGACGGGGCCGCCACCGTTTGATGGCGGACGCGGTGGGGCCGCAGGGGAAGAGGAGTGTCGGTATAGCGTTGGCCGCTCTCCCTATCCCCTGCGGCCGAAAAGTGGTTGGCGGCGGGGCCACTGTATTGACCCGTCGCAGGAGGACGTCAGCAGCAGCTGGTGGGGCCCGCAAGGGCCGATGCCTGCTAGGGGTGCGGGTTGTTCGAAAGAGATACCGCGGCCCCTGGCATACGGGCAGCTGAAGGAACATGGGTGGGTTTTAGTCAGTAAAAGTCTGATACGCCCTCCTGCTCCAACCAGAGCGGGAGAAGTCATTTGATGATTTCCCACCCACAAAAAAAAAAAAAAACCACTGCTCTTAAGAGAATGTTAATAATCTTACATATCCTACTATACACCGTGACTTTTTAGTCGTCTTAGAAAGTTGATCCACTCAATATATCCGTCATAAAATACCTCTAGGCGCGATTAAAACATTGTTACCATTAATTAAGATAATAGGTACAGAGAAAAATTAATAATGCTTTAGAATTATGAAACACCCTCCCTGTTAATAATGTTTACACATCGAACGGTAGAAGATATCTACCTAGGTAGGTAGATATCTTCTTTCCATTACATTCTATCACTAATTCCATCTCCATAACAAGGTTTTTCAAACTACGGCATGCGTCTGTCTGAATTATTTTGTAATTTTTTTAATTATGCAAATGTTTAAGTTGTTTTTTTTTTTACATAAATGATTAGTAGTCATTGGATACATGAAGTGGGCTGCCGTTGTAAGACGACTAAAATGTCACGGTGTATAATAATATTATAAACTAGCTGTGCCTGCGATTTCGTCCGCGCGGAATAGCTATTTTTTATAAAATTGCTAAAATAAAAGTAGCTTAAGTTACTCCTTATTACATCAGCTACCTGCCAGTGAAAGTCCCGTCAAAAACGGTCCAGCCATTTCAGAGATTAGCGGGAACAAACAGATAGACAGACAAATAGATAAAAATTGTAAAAATGTTATTTTGGTATATGTACCGTATATATATTCATATGCATGTAGCAAAATGCGGTTATTTTAATATTACAAACAGACACTCCAATTTTATTTATATGTATAGAAGATGTATAGATGTACAGATGTGAAACTTTGTGAAAATGTTTGGATGTTTGTTATTCAATCACGCGAAAATGGCTAAACGGATTTGAATGAAATTTGGCACACAGATAGTTTATGACCTGGATTAAAATATAGGATACTGTTTATCCCGGTGGTACGTTCCCGAGGGATACATTCCGACCTCCATGCGGGCGAAGCCGCTGACAAAAGCTATAAACATATAAAGTAACACATGTAGACGATAGCAGGACGAGCTGGACAAAACAAACAAATGGTCAATACCAGCTATGGACCGAAATAAATATTGATGCCATGCCACTGCTGGGAAGCCTTCTCTACTTTGCCCAGCAGTGGGATATTAAGGCTAGCAGTATCCAGTAAAGATGTACTAAATAAAAATTGAAAGTTTTCGTTGAATTGAAACACCCAAACTTGTCATTCACAATTTCAACATAATGGTCACTTAGCTATGAAACTACCGCCAATACCATTCAAATAACCCCCAACATTCAAAACTTCTTTTACACTGCAACCGTGTTTGGATACACTCGTCCTGCGCCAAATGTCGCAGCATACATCACGATCAAGCAATTTCACAGTTGTCGTGTCGTGTATCTGCATCCTTATTACTGGATACACCTGGGAGCGCAGCTCGCGATACAGATCTCTGACGTGGGGCACCTACTACTGGTAGTGGTGCAATTGTGAGTGAGTTCTGAATGAGTTTGGAAAGAAACAGTGTTGTCTTAAATCTAGGTCATAATTGCAACATCATTCCAAGTTTCACAAAAGAACAATATTTAGCTCTTAGATTTTTATCTAATTTAATTTGTGTCACTGTCACGTTAGATGTCCTCCTAATTAAAGTAAATCGCTGATTTAAATTCATATTCCGTAACCTTGTCAAACTTTTTGTATCTAAATGATCGAAAATATGATAATAATTCTATATTTTATTTTATATTAATTCAGTTTATTAATTGCCTTATTAATATCAACACGAATCCCTTTAATATTGGCAAAGAGTACTTCGGTTACGTGTTGTTTTTGTCAATTTAAGGCTCTATTAAGACTTGGCATACCAAGTTTTAAAAAAAATATTCTACTCTAATCAGAAAACCTTTTCTGATTTGTTTAGATGGCAATTAAAATTATTTATTAATCAGTCTTCAACAAAACTGGCGAAATGTGGATGTACTAAACAGGGTGGTTCGGACCATTTTGGACACAAATGACCTGATCAAAATTATCTTTGAGTTTATTTCGGCCTATATTCTCAGAGTACACAGATAGGAAACGTCGATCTCATATTTTTTTTAATATAATAGACGTTTGCAAGTGTTTGCAGGCACGGCTATACATCAAGCTATACATTTCCAGTATAAGGTGATCTCACATTGTATAGGATTTCCGTACAGTGCGAGATCAGCGTGAACTGGAAATGTACAGCTTGATGTGTAGCCGTGTGTACAAACCTACTTACAGGAATAAAATCATTTATCAATGAGTCGCAAATTGAAACCATTAATTCAGCACATGATTCTATCCAGTAGATAAATTCGTCGGTTACTTGTGAAAAAAAAAATTGCGCTGCATGTCTGTCATTTTGACGAATACCTATTGCACTAGACTTTTCTATGAAACAGCAGTATTTTTTTTATAACCGACGAAGAATTTCCCCTTAGGTATAGGTCCAGAGACATGTAGTGGACCCATAGGAACTGGCTGTGCGTCGATGTCTCTGACACCCTGAAGGTGCGCCTATGTATTTGACGGCATGGTTGGCGCGATCCCCGCACGGAACAAATATTTGTATGACCTATAAGTAGTTGTTCCGGGTCTGGGTGTTTGTGTATGTGAGTTTTAATGTTTGTGACCCACAATACAGGAGAAATTCCTAGTGTGGGGCAACGTTTAAAAAAAAATCCTTTGTGTAACCCTTCGGGAAAAACAGGCGTGAGGTTACGTGTGTGGTGTGTGTCTTCATCAAGACTGTAGTTGCTTTTAGGGACTATGGTGTTTGCGAGTTAAAAATGCACAGCACTCCAATCGAGCCACAATCTTCACTTGAAGACCTTGGTAGGACCGCCTAATGCAATGCATACGAAGCAATGTAACACGTGAAATATCTACAAACTAGAATATATTTACGTATATTAAGTTATTCGTTGGCGCCGATGAGCTGACGGAGATAGCTGCACTTAGCGCTAAAATGCTCACTTACCTTGACAGTAATCGTTAGTGTTTATGCCATGGAAACGGAATAATGTGCAGAGGCCTTGCTGCACATTCCTACAGTTCCGACAAGAATATTTTTACGAAAAAGCAATTGACAGTTTGAACCGGTAACTCTTTTTAGTTTTTCTTCTGAGTCCACTTGCCTCTACAACGTGCAACGGAAAGGGTATATATAATACATACCAAGGGCACGGCTGCTTTGAATGATATCAAACAATATTGGAAGGGTTTTTTAATCTTATCTCTACGTGTTCGGAAGTTATGAGAATTTTTAATACATTGATACCAGAAACCGAACTTTTCAAATTGAAGTAACAACATCACTCGGAAGAGATTTATCGTGATATTGGCACGTTTGTTAAGATTTGAATTTAAGAAACATATGAAAGCGATTTGGTATCAATTCTTAGAGTATTTTATTTTGAGCTGAAACTATGTGTAGTGATTCTAAACCGGCTGGTATCTTGAGGATAGCAATAGGGTTTCTGTTAGACCCTGTATAATTAGACTAGCTGTTGCCCTTGACTTCATCGGCGTGTATTTTGTATCTATTCATTTTTCACGTAAATAACACAACATCACGTCTTGTTTTCCCAAAGATTAGGGCAAAGGTACCTAATAGTAAACCGACATTTTGCCAGTTATGTTTTTTTTTTAAGTCCTATATAAGTTGTGGAGTTTAGTTTAGCAGTCGCTCCATGTAAAATACTGGTATTCAGCTTCATTCTGATAGACTGGTAGCTGATCCTAACTTAATTAAGAAAAGACTAGGCAGATTGTTTGATAATTATTATCAGTAAGCAGATAAGAGCATGAAAACAGGCATAAACAGAGGCCTATGACAGTGGAAGTCGGGCTGTGGAAGACAATGATACTGTCTATCCAAATGCTAATAATAATATTAAAAAATACAGAGATAAGCTCATTATACACTTGACCTTTGCTTGCGTAGGTGTGTGTAGACTAGGTAGGTATGCATCATTGATTCGCATAGATACGACCTTCAGCTTTAAGATGTTTGTTGAGAAATCAGTAACGATGCTAAGTATAACATCCAAGCTTTTGTCCCTCCAAGGCTCCCTTAGATAGGCGCGACGCGAAGGTACGACGACGCGATAAAGTTTTCACCGTCGCGCCTGTATACCTTAAAAGTCCTGAATGATTTTTCTTCCATTTTATGATTCTGCCATACTGCCATTGATAGGAAAAGAACTAGTTTTGTAACTACTTCGGATATTCCAACGAAAATTGTCGTGGATTGTTCAACCATTGTACTGCTAATGTAAATGTGTCCTAAGTTCTTAGAAGGTGAGAGTCCTAAGTCAGCAAGACGCCACGAATAAAATGGTTTTTTCGTTCATATACTATAGATTCCATTAAAAATGGAAGGTCAAGGAGTGGCGGAAGGCTTTTGCTTAAGGTGAAAGCTCCAGGGTAACTCGCTAAATTAAAATTTCTCACATTTATTGCCATGTGCAGGTCAGGGTCAAACTTTAAGTTAATAAACAAAATATGATTTGCCCTCGTGCTTCGGAATGCTGGTCGTGTGTCTGATCTCTCTCCAGTCGTGTCGAATTGGACTGGACTATGAAAGTGAGGGAAGAGTGAGTTCACCTGTGTTTGCGCACATACTTGTGCAGTATAATATCTCCCACACCGAAGGCTGGTGTCCGCTGAAATTGGTCGCCATGTCCGAAATTCGGTCTAGAGGACTATTATTATTTTCCGAAAGATTAGGCAGGGGTGTACCTATTAATGCACTCACATTGTATTAATACACTCTCATTTCACCAATAATTAAAACTACTGTGATATCGGTAAGAAATGAAAGTCCTTACGAAATCTTAACAACGGTCTAGTCATGAAGTGGGAAGTGTTAAGCAATCATAATAACACGCTCTTCTTAGTAATCTTACAAAATGTTGCTAGCCGTTGAAAGGCATATAAAATGATTCATTAATATTTATTCTTGTTACTGTTACTGTAGGCGTTTTAGATAAAAGGTTAGAGTTGAACTCACCAGCAAAGCTATAGAAAGGTCTTAAATCAAGGTGTGTTCAACATAAAGTTGGTAAATTAATTTACTTTACTAGAAGTAATTTTCTGCGTATCTACTTGGCTTACGTATATTGTAGGCTTTGTTTTGAGTTATAAGGTCTATTTTAGCAGTAATTCTTGCTATAAAGATGGTCTACCTCTCTACTGCAAAAGTTTGGATCACGATTTATAACA
The DNA here is from genome assembly GCA_949091785.1 of Polymixis lichenea. NCBI lineage: Eukaryota > Metazoa > Arthropoda > Insecta > Lepidoptera > Noctuidae > Polymixis > Polymixis lichenea. The sequence goes on along the minus strand of OX420945.1, from coordinate 16,734,207 downwards.
ATAGGTGCGTCACTTAATATTTAAGTTTTCTTACGTGACTTTAACTCGATAAAAACTTCTAGAAAAGGAGCCCGTAGAGTAGGTGCACCTCAATTGTGGAAATCGTCTTCATCGCATCTGGATGTCCGATGAAATCTACAATGGAATGCATCAGAATCAATTAGGTAGGTATACAAAGGCTGAAAAGCTTCAACACCTATTTAAAGTGTGTCCTTCCCACTCACTGGCGAACAGTCTACGGAAAAGCTCAGCCTGTGGCAAAATGCTGCTTCCCTACTAAACCCATTCGTTCCACCTGCTGATAATCTCATACCTGCCTTGGCTTTCCTGTCTTTAAATAGATTTCGGACGCAGGTAGATCAAAACAAAGAAAACCTGCTCAGATGGAGATTCACTGATGACTGAGGGCGTTTTGGGGGACTGTCTTATGTAATTTTGACGTTCAGAAAGTGCTGACTCTCAGCCTAGTTTGAATAAATGACTTTTGATTTGATTTGATTTGACTCCGCCCTGGTATGAAAATGTGGTGCTGTTCCACAAACAATGAGACACTTAATATTTTGTCCAGCGTGTCCTGTTGTCTGCACGCTACAGGAGCTGATGGACACTGCTGAAAGTGCCAAGGCCGTAGCCCAATTCTGGGCTGATTGTACTTGGATTGCTATAGGTAAATTCAAATTTATTCATTTGGTTAAAATATTCGTCCTTCAGACACCATGTGAAAGGATTTCACAACACGTGAAGGTATTACAAAAATCTTCAATCTTGTAACAAAATTAACAAAACTAATTTTAATACGAAAATATCGATAGAAATATCAAAAGTGAATACTAAAGTGAAGTTACGAAGTCGATTGTAATTACAGATGTTTCAAGCAGATTGCTGCGTTCATGCGAATTAATAATTAATTGTGTGAAGATATTGCAGGTACCCTTTGTGACTGAAAAGGTGATTTTTGATGAAATTCATTTTGACCTAGCTCGGTTCTTACCTAACCTTATAAAAGCTAGGTAAGATTGAATGACCTCATACCATTTAATTTAATTGTATCACCTACCTACGTTTAGAGGAGCTTGTGGGTAAGTAATAACAGCTGCACGGGTTGATTGATCAGGTTAAGCTACGACTACCGCGGTTGGTCTGAGGATGGGGACATCTATACACACCAAACCCAGTACCACGATAAACCGTTGGTCTCGTCTGTCATTCGTTGATCTTTAACAGTAGTTACGGGTCGTAGGAAGGCCGAAAGTCTGATATAGTTGTCAGACTTTCTGGCTTCTGACGACGATCTAGTTTTGAAGACATAATTTATTTTTTAGACTTGTGTTTTCCCTACGTGATCGGATCAGGAATGAAGAGATCTGCAGGAAAACCAAGGTAACCGACATAGCCCGAAGAATTTCCAAACTTAAGTGGCAGTGGCCAGGGCACATTGCTCGCAGAACAGATGGCCGATGGGACCGAAAGGTTCTGGAGTGGTGACCTCGTACCGGAAGACGTAGAGTTGGAAGGCCACCCTCAAGGTGGACCGATGACCTTGTGAAGGCCGCAGGAATCCGCTGGATGCGGGAAGCACAGAACCGGTCGAAGTGGCGGAGCTTGAGAAAGGCCTATGTCCAGCAGTGGACGTCTTTCGGCTGAAATTATGATGATGATGACGAATTTAGTTTTGACGAACCTACTTATAAAAATAAAATAATTTATTTCTCCACCGTTAATGTCTTTATCATAATAGTCCTATTTATCACAATTACATTAAAATTATTGTATTTTTTTTACTGACAGGTGATCTATCTAACTGCTTCCGAGACTGTCAATGATCACATACTTTGTTTACCAAACCTCTCAACTCAAAGTATTTCACACAAAAACTCGACACATTAAATACGTCCTTTCAAATTACCGGCGCCAACCATTGCATGGATAAAACACATCGAGTCTACATCGAAAAGGTTAATCTATTGTAGTTACATCACTTCACATTTATGCTGCTATTCCGATGTATAAAGGAGAACATGACCTAACCTAACTCGGCCTTAAAGTACCTAGTTGATGTTTACCGCACTGTTACGAGTGGCTATTCTGAAGATTTGATTTTTATCGAACAATGTGTGTTTTTCGATTCATATGTACGGTCACCAAAAGTGATAAGGAACCAGGGTCATCGGATTCAGTTGAAGTTTAGTAAGAAACCGATATATGTTCATTATTTAATTTTTTTCGATAACATCATCAGCATCAGTTTCTTACGAAACTTCAACTTCATGCGACTACCGTAGTTGGGTACTCATCTCCTTTAGTGACTGTTAATTTTATGAAACAATTTATGTAGAAAAAATTCTATGAAATTTAATTAAATATTTACATGCATCTCAATTAAAGCTTATCACATAAAATATAATTTTATTTAATATAAAATAAAATAAATATTTTACTTAAAAAAAACATCGAACTCATATTATTGCACTTACATATTTTTTATACCTTTTTGTGATTATCTTGGTCATTACTGCGATCGGTGCAGGCAAAACATTCTCAGGAAACCTGGACTCGCCAAACCTTCTTGAGCAAGCGTAACACTCAATGCTCCACTCAGAGCGGGAGAAGTTATTTGATAATTTCCCACCCAAAAAAAAAAAACAAAAACAATGCATGTACCTTATCTGTATCAGAGATGGTTTTAGCCCTGCAGTGGGGCGATAATAGGCTGGTATTATTAATGTGTGACTCAAACATCTTAATAGAATGGTGCTATTTGATCTAATGATAGCTAGTTATGAGCAAACTTCAGAATGTCTCTCTATCTTGAATGGAAGGACATACAATATGTAACAAAAACCCTGTTGTTCCTTTTAGGGACGTATACACTTACCCACAAGCACAACATTTACGAAGTTATAATTTAAAAAATAAGCATTGGCTAGTCGAGAGTTCAACATCAAATAACTATTAAAATCGACATATTCAAAAAAAATGTTAACAGTATTTGATTTTACAAGTATCCTTATTTCGCACAATAGACTACGAGCTTGGCGGCTTTCTTTGATCTAATCAAAATCAGTTAAATATTACAAATATTCATAATTAAATATTTATTTTAATTATTTTTGTTAAACAGTTTTTATAAATGACATGCTTTATTACGTATGTATACCGATTCTGAAAACGTGGGTAGAAGGAACAACAGGGTTTTTGTTACATATTGTATATTAACATAGGAGTCGTAAAATAACGGTCGAAACAAAACTTTTTCCAAGAGTGGGTAAGATAAGGCAATCGCTCTTTATGTACTTATTCTTAATTTGTTAATTGGTCTTGTAACACCAAATTATAATTTTTTGACAGCTCTGATATTTGGATTTTCAAACTGCAAAAGTCTGAAAGAAAGTCATTCCTTTTGATCCAATAAGTCAAATAACATGATACGTACCTACCCGAGAGAAAAGTTGTAATTTTTTTTGCACGTTAATCCATAACTGTAATAAAAGTAAAACAAACAATTACACAAATAACCAGAGCACTTACAAAACCAAAAAACCAACAGTCGAATACCATTAGTTAAAGAGAAAACCCAAAATGCCGGCAATGACAACAGAGTGGGACAATTGATCAAATAAAGTGTCCCTTGATTAAACAAATGAACGCTATACACTTTAACCCGACCGGGGGTGAGGGTAAAAAAGCGCTTAAAGCGAATAAAACCAAGGTCATTTAGGAGGATGAACGAGAAAAGAAAAAGGATCTGACAGCTGCTTATAGTCAATGAATGTTGGCGTTGATTGAAGGGAACGAGATGGGAAGACATGATTGGCTGGTGACCTTTAAGAGTGCGTATTAAAGAGGTCGAGAGCATAAAAAGCCATGACTTCGTAATGTAATTTTGTTTTAATACTTTTTAAGCCAGGAAAAGAGTAGTCCAATGTCTATAGCAAATTTAGAAATAGGTTCAATTATTTGTTATATAATTCAAGTCCCAAAATTAATACATTAGACTTAGAATTCACTTTCTCAAATGCATTCAAACTGCAAAACTGGTTCCTAGCTAATTTGCAGTCACAGTCACAGGAGATAACCGTTTTCCAGCGCTTTTGTTTATAGATTTTCGCTCGATATTTTTAGTCACGCGATGCAGTAATAAGTGGGGCACTAGCTATGTTGGTTAGTGACTATTTTCACGTGTGTTGATAATAAGGCCTCTGGGAATCAAAATGAATGGTGTAATTTTATTATTGTTGTAGTGATGTAGGTAACATGCAAGTTGGTATAAGTTATAAAAGAGACAAAATACTCCTATTGGTGTTTCTGGAGATAAAAGACATGACCCTATGTCTTACCGGCGACGGTTGCTCGTGTTATAGGCGTAGAGTACGAGAATACGAAGAAAAACATTTCATATTAATCAAAGAAGAGAATTCCCATCCATTAAATTAATGGACCATAAAAATACTTAACGCAATTAAGTACCAAAGCGAATTGAAATTCCATGAATTCGCTCAGTTAAATAGGCCCATTTAGCATTTCGAATCAAACTAATTTAATGCATTCCCGCCTTATATTACAACATTTGCATGTAAGCATGTGGCATATAAAAACCCTAGAAAGTCACGCTACCGACCTGATAGCGTATGTTTAGTACACACTATTCTTTCTAAAAAAAAGACTACAAAAAAAGAAACCTGCCAGTAAACCAGCCACTTCTGCTTGACCTCCCGCACCCATCCCTTTCCACGATTCGTGAAAGATCTCTTTATATTGGTCCACATAGTTGGTCGTATTGTAGTTTAGCCAGTGTCACCATCTATGACAGAAGCCGTTTGGCCCACGATATGCCTTCGTTTCACGTTTATGATATTTTTAGGGTCCCAATATAAGCGCTTGGTATTCAATTGCTAGTTGTAGTCACGGAAATTCTATAAATATTTTGAGGGTTGGTTCATTCAATCATTTGATATGATATTGGGAACGTATATAGACTGACGCTATATTAAGTACGTGTTTCATTCTTTCTTTTGCCTTTTTTTAACCAACTTCAAAAAGAAGGAGGTTATCAATTATGTAATGTAAATGTATGTTCGGGCATAACTCAATTCTTTTTTTGTTCGAAAGGGGTTTATTCCGAAATGGTAACATAAAAATGTCATATAGTTCTGATGATGCGTTTTGGAGACAGACAACGGAACTCTTCAAAAAAATACAGCAAAACAAACCGCGATTGCTGCTATTGCATAAATATGCATTGTTTTGACCCCAAGGATGATGAAATTTCGAATTGTGTGGGGTAGGTACTGTAACTAAAAAGTGAAAAATAAAAAACGTTTTCCAAAAAAAAAAAAAAACAACTGACTTCTAAGAAACACTACAAAGTAAAAAATAAGTTTAATTTCGGAAGGCGGTGACAAAAAATTGAATAAAATACATATCCAAAGTCACTGACTTCCGAAATTAAAGTTATTTTTCACTTTGTAGTGTTTTTTGGAAGTCAGTTGTTTTTTTTTTGAAAAAAGTATTTTATCTACTGTCAAGTATGCTGTAAGTCATCATCATTCTCTTGCTTCTAACCAAGTTTTCATTTGGGGTCTTGCAAAAGTCATTATCTTCCCTTACTTCGCTCCCATTTTGGCCTTATCATCTTTCACACATGCCATCCATCGTTTCTTTGGTCTTTGTCTACCATTATAGCCATTGAAATTTTCCTCATTCTTCAAGCATGCTGCAACTGCACTTTTATCATACCTGACGTAATGATTTTATCATGGACGTCCACGTCTCGGCATCACTATTTATGGCCGTGTACTTCAACGATAATATCGGGACGTTGGACATCACGATAATATCGGAACGTTGGACATCATAAATGCAAACTTAAAGTTACTAATTCTAAACTAAGTATGCATTACGCGTAACTCTATCACTTCCAACTAGTATCATTGCCTCCAACTTAGTGTGATCCATTCGTGTATACCTAATGGTTTGTTTATATCTATGGTTTATTACAACAGTACAAAGAGCATCTATGAGAGTTATGATAACTCCGTTTCAGGCTTTATCGTTTTATTTAGTAGGAATAAATTTAATAGGATATTAACATTATTCCTATTTCATTTCAGAAAACTATGGGAACTGTCTGATCTGACTGTTTATAGCAGTATGAAAAGGTTTTTGGCAAATCCATTAGGTATCCTAACTTATATAATATCATAAATGCAAAACTACGTTTGTTTGTACCTTTTAACGACTAAATCATTGAATCAATCATCCTGAAATGCATATACGTTGTCAGGTGTACAGAAACGGTACCTTTCATCTCGAAAAAAAAATACTATTTCTGAGGAAAACAACAATGACGTTCTTATTATAATAGATGGCGCCACTTGTCGTTCGAATCACGATTTAATTATATTCTTACAAGCAGAGAACAACCCAATTGATTGTCAAATTCTATATCAACGGGCGAAAGCTAGATAATAATATATAGGTAGTAGATAGTAGTAGATAATTCACCCATGAGCAGACATAATACAATAAAAATTACGACAAGAACCTAAAGCCAGCTACAGTTAGGAAAAAAAGCAATAAGTACATCATAATCGGTCTTTATTATACCCGCTGCTCCTGGTCTCCCCTTTGTGAGAGAAAATGGGCTGTATCTAATTCACAATGTAATAAGTCACAAACATGTGACATCTACCAACTCTCAGCAAAACATGATTCTGGCAAAATACTTTAGTCAGCCTCATTTTCATGGTCTTAAACATAAAAGTCCTAGTTTAATTAGTATTAATCCAAGATAATGTAATCTTGATAGTCTATCGGCATTAAAGGGGAGGTTTTTTCGCGAATTTAATTAAACTTTAGACAGTTAAGCACGGTCGAACATGAACATTTTGTTAAACTCTTCACGAAAGTTTTGTCATAAGTCACCCACATAATACGCCTCTTCGTGGATGGAACAGCTTCCAGTTTTATATAATTATAAAGTCTATTCTTAATAACCTTTTAAATATCATAGCAACTTCATAATCTCGTTCGTCAGTATCTACACAATATCCACGAAAGACTCATCATCTGCATATCCTTTTTCTAACTATTTTGTGGGTGGCTTCCAGGCTTACTGCTACAGTACAGCATACAGCTGCATCCGGCAGCTGAATACTGGGATTTACATTGAGTGACTGCGTTTATGACCTCCACAATCCAGTAACTGGGTAATACGGTACCCCTTGGTATGACTGGTTGTTAGACTTTCGGGGTTTTGACGAGTCTTAACGACTGTAAAAGGTCCATGCACGAATGACAGCCGAGACCAACGGCTTAATGTGCTTTCCGAGGCACGGAGAGGTCCAAGGTATGTACATTACAGTCAATAACGATGCGGAGGAGATCTTCGAAGCCATATTTTAATAGTTTTAGATAGGTAAGGATATTATATTGTTATTTTTATATTATTTATTTAGTTAATTTAGTATAAGAAGCTTATCCAGTGTATATCTATATTTTTATCGTATTAAAAAAAACGTGTCATTATTTGAATCTTAGATTTATTATGTCGAAAGAAATGGTTAGGACCATTACCTGCAAATAGTCTGCTGAGGTCTACCTGGAGGGGTCTCGACAGACCCGAACTTAATAAGTTGTCAAAGTAAAGAGAGATAATGGCCGATCCCGTCCCACGTGTGTCCTGTTGGGTATCTGTAATCAGAAACGACAATAGGTAAGACTTCGATATTCTCATTTGATAGGTTTAATGCTACAAAAACTCTAGGTACTAAGTAATCCATATATAGGTAACAATAAATCACCTGTTTGTACTTATTCCTTTCGCTCGAGGGCCGCTCAATGTCAATTGTTCTGTCCACGCATTTCTATTAAACCATTATCTTCGGGTGGTGTCCTTTACAGCCATGAAAGAAACGTAAGTTCACGCTTTCTTTACATGAGGGCAGGCAGAAACTATAGAACGCCACCTGTTACGATCCTTACAGCCATGAAACCTTCACAAAATCCTATCTTTGCTAAATTAAAAGTTTTCTTGTAAGGTGACGCGGTCCACACAAACACACGCAACCTTTTGCATCACATGTCCTCAGTGACTTTTCTGTCACCAACTGTACTTTTCTACGCTCTCTAACGCTCCAAATATAATTAAAAATGTTGGTCCTGATAAATAAACATTAATTATATAGTGCAATCAAAAACGAAATCGAAAAAATATAAATGAGATCTCGAAAATAGTTCAAATACTCTTGAAACCATCAAAAAGTTTTTAATCTTCTGAATAAAAGCCATCTAGATAGCGTCATGCGCAAAACAAAACTCCCCTACTACGCATGCGTCATATCCATGGCGTCGAACAAATGACAGTTTTGACAACAATCCTGCAGGAGAGACTCTGTTTTCAATTATTTTCATCAAAAATAATAAATATTTGACGATATTCTTCTCAAAAAATAGTATTCGAAGTTATTATTTTCGTTACGTTTGTTGCTTGTGAAGTGATATGTTAATTTTAAGTGTGTTTTGTTAGGTTAGTTTGAGTAACGTGTTTATGTTGGAGGCTTGCATTGTAAATAATGCAAAACTTTAGTGTGGTGATAGTGAGCTAATCTTGGACAATCTTAAAAGTTTATCGAAGTGATTGAAAGACTTTGAGGCTGTACGTTCGAGTAGTTCAAAGAATTCGAAGGTAAGTGAGAATTTATTGCTTTTTGAAAACTATGTTGCATCTTTCTCGATGTAAACATGGTTAAGAATTAAGTAAACAACATCCTAAACAATACTTCTCTTCTACATTAATGAAATCAAACTTTTTCATCCACGAAATCTGAAATCTTTTTGAATTGTTGACCATAATGTTTTACCTTTACCATAAATAATCAAGTTGCCTATAAAATCTTCGTAATTCTTTGTAGCTGTACTAATGTAATTTAAATTTGAAATGGAGCTTATGCCTAAAAAAAATATTGTTGAAGAGGTAAACCAATATCATAGGGAAAATACCTCATTTCCAAGTAAAGAAAGTATGAATTGCATATCGTTTTCACATCAGTTGTAATCACTTAAGGAATTGGGTCACTACCCGGTTATGCGAGGGTCACTCCATCATTCTCTGTAGAATACACTATTGTAATATTTGAAAGTGTACTTAGTGTTAACAAGGAAGTTGAGGCACCAATGGAAATCTTCACCCTACTGCCTTGGTGATAAGACATCTGAAGTATGAATAGAGCGTTACGTAAAATATACGAATTGAAATAAGTAAACCTATTTCATCATCAGACCTCGTTTATCGCTTTCCATTAGGCGTGAACGAAGTCAAGAACAGGCCCATTCAGCAATAAAACATATGCAAAGAATCGATCGAAGTGGCGATGCTCTAGGAAGGTTAATGTCCAGCAGTGAACGTCTTTCGGCTGTAATGATAACGATGATTTGACCAACACTTTTTTTTCGATTCGGAGGAACACTGTGCTTTCTGATTTACGTATATATTTTCAACCGAAAAATTATGTAACTTGTGATCATTTCAGTTCAAGTATATTTTTGAGTTTACTTTCTATTGCCTACGTTGTGTGTAGTGCAGTCATCTGCTAAAGAACGGCAGGTTACAGAAGACCTGGTTTAGTATCTTCGGAACAAGATTTCAGACAGCAACGACCCGAATACAAAAGGGCTGGCTGATGTGCGGTCTATGAGCAAGCCAGACCGGTAGTACATTAAGGTTATACCAATATCGATCATATGTAGATTGAGATTTTTATCATTGGTGATTTTGATGTTCTCTACTAGCTCAAGGTCGGATTAGACTTTTTTAATCTGTATGGGCGATCAAGATAACAAGAACATGGGTCACTACTTATGGTATAAGTAATCTATTTTTTGGTGATTTGATAAGCTCTTGTTTGTCTACTATCTACATACCTCATGGGAAGCGATGATGCGGTCAACAATGTTGACGCTTGCCTAGAAGTAAAGCGTGTAACACACATTTTCGGGTTGGCATGATTTGGCACAGCTTCGCGGTAAAATAAACATTCGGTTTTGTCACCCGGCATGTGCTGCATCATGTGCCAACCTGAACATATGAGTGATACCCTTAACTTATGGCTTGAAGACTATCTAAGTCTATCAGGAAAAGCCAATCCCGGCAAGGATGTCTACTCTTAACTCTTACTTACACATATTTTTCGCTAGTCGGTAGAATGTGGTACCTACTAAATTCAATACATTTCCGGTCACACATAAGATTCTCTTATTCGATATGCCGCAAACGAGCGCCGGCTTATATGTGCCCTAATTAGGCCGGTTCATTACATGGCGTATTGACGTTTGCGTGGTTAAACCCTCCACTAATTCTGTGGTTGTTCATGCTGAGCTAATAACAGTATGATAACGGTTTTGCTATTGGTTAGTGTTTATAGATAGGTATTTCCACAGTCGACCATGTGAAAGGAATAGGGTGAAAAAGACAGGGGCCTTTGTTGATGTTCTAATTTAAATTCTGGCTGATTTGAATAAGATCCCACTTTTTAGTAGAATCGTGAATTTTTGTGTATTATTTGTAGTTTGAAAAGATATTTTCAATTTAATTAATTTTAATAATAATAGCTTTTTTTTCCATTGGTGCAGTTAGTATTGGGGAAAACGTTGTGGCGGGTATCACATCTAGGCCGCGAAACTATAGCAGCAAAACCGCAGTAGTTCCACCATGACTTGCCGTTGTACGACAAGCGAAACTGCCTGTTCTAACGCTTAGATTTCATTATGATCTCTTTCCCGCGTGATTTCGCCGATCTGCTGGGAAGCCAGTTACCATTGAATTAAAATGAATGTTGATTTTACGGAAAAGTAATGTGTGAGGTCCGAAGTAGATCTACACTGTATAGGTACCATCATTATTTTCGCGGCGACAAGGAACCGAATTAAAATATAATAAGTACCCACAAAAAGAAGACGTTATAACTAGGTAAACAACTACCGAATAGTCACTCTAAAAGTCTAAAAGTTAAGTACCAGACATGTCTTTACCATTTTGTTGAAAATAAAAACGTCAGACATTTTTCCTTTATGAAATTATTAACAATACAGATTTTCGTCGAAGCTTATAATTTATATTCGGTTTTTCTTGTTACATTCAAATTGGTAGTCCTTTTCGGTGGCTTTATTTTACAAAAGGTAATCTTTTTGCTTTCTAAAAATAGTATTTAATTTGATAATTACTTCTAATTACGAACAATTGATTTTCCATTAAAAGGAACACAGATTTATAACTTGAACGTGGTTGCTCATTGTAACGCCTACAGCTTTTCGAACGCATCAATAGGTAAGATGATATTGCTATAAGGAAAATAAAAGGCGTTCATTTGAATAATGGGATCCCTTTCTATATTTTTGAATAGGATCTTAATAAGAGTTATTTCAGCATTTTTCTATGTTATAGGGGTTCTCGAGGGGATGGATAAATATTTTTATTCAAGTAGGTAGGTACCTAATATTGGCGAAATAATACAATGAGGCTTGAAATACCTTCCGTCTAACTTTAAGAAACTTGAAAGCCTAATGTATATTTATGATGATGGAGGAAACTGACTAACTTTATACTTGCTGTTTATTTTGTTTATGCATCGCTTACTTTACTGGAGATTGGTTCTTTCGTTTATATTTAGTTGATTAGGTATTCGGGAAGAAGCAACAAAGAAATAAGTGACTTTATAATAATAAATAAAACCGGCCAAGTGCAAGTTGGAAGTTAGTTGGGATGAATTTATCCAAAGAAATTAATACTTTAGGTGAAAATCATGTTGGAGCATACATCAATATATGTCACAATCAATTTTCCAGCTGTAAATGTAAGTATGTATCGCAAAATAATATTTTTTATGTGATAAACTACATTTAAACAATTTTCTGACTTTTTCCTTTATTTGTACTGTAAGACCTCGCTTCTTGCTAAATTTCATGTTTCTTGGTCAACCGGAAGTAGTTTTGATACACTTGCAATTGAGTAAAATGAACGACATAAATTACTCACCAATATTTTTATTGCGTTGTCTTAGTAGCATGATTTTTTACAGCTTCAGGGAACCGTAGACGTATGTACGTCTTTGGCATTAAAGTCAACGTGATACCTCCATACGTTCCTGAAAACAAGGGCCTTCACAGATAGACAGCAAAGTGATCCTATATGATTTCCGTTTCTTCCTTTTCAGGTACGGAACTCAAAAAACAACTTACACATTATTAATAGCACAAGACTAGCGTCCAATTATTTCTTACATAATCAAAATATTCTATCTCATTAAAATCACAACATCGACATCATAATGCGGGGTTTTTAATTAACAATTTACACCTTAAAAGTACCCCGATGGACCTACCAACAAGCCGTTGCCGACCCACCGAAAATTTCACCGCAGCCGATATGCCGTAGTCTTGTTTACGCCTAAAATTTCGTTTCTTGCCACTGGTAATAAATAATACGTCGCTCGGCCTCCTCTGAAGGGTTTTTGCATGCAGGTCGGACGTGTTCGGGCCAATGTTTTGGCCGTCATTAATTACGTTATTATGAATTCTGCTCACAACTCTGTGGGCATAATGCGTTCCACCGTAAAATCGTACGTACTTAAGCTTTGCTCGAAGGCTGTGCCCATAAAAAGTTGGCAAAACATCCCTCTAGTTTGGCTCCAGTGTTAGTATAATGGATCTCAAATTATTGTTATTTTCGCTTTTCGTGCCCATCTCAGCAGGGTTTCGGCACATGGAAGCCTCTCGAGCCGCCTTAGGGCTTTTCTGTTTTTGTACTTATAGTCACATTTTCGAGCTTAGGTCCATACTATATTTAGTGTGTATCTTTTTGGCATTGTCTTATCTCAATCGATCGTTAAGCTTGTTTACTGAACTTATAGTCAAGCGAAGCATTTATGTATTTTATTTGAAAGCAGAAATTGCGCATTCGATTGTAGTTATTTTCGTTTTGTGCTTTAATTAATAATTCAACACCTTTGTCTTCCGCTCATGAATGTGCATGTAATTCTGGAAGTTGAATGTATGCAATACGTTATTTATATCTTTCATGTGCTCAATAATACGTATGTAGGTACTTTAAATGCGTTTAAATTTTAATTAAATGTCGTCGGATCACGTCGCGCTTCTCACTTAGTTTTTCGATACGTTTTTTTCAGTCCTGTTGATTGACTGTCGCTTTTAAACACCAAGTCCATAGATATTTCCCTACGATATATAAAGGTAAAAAAAAACTACAATCCGACTACTGAAAAATGCCACTCTAAAAAATTGAAACAAAAAATATTCTCATGTCAAAGAAGTGGTCGTATGCCACCTAAATAATACATTGTATTAAGCGTTCATAAGCTTAAGGCCAAAGTGGTATAAACCCACCATGATCTTCAGATTATAATACTTTCTTGTTTCGTACTATTTAGAGCGTTGTTTTTCAGTAGTAGGGTTTTAGTTTTTAAACTAACTTTTTCTTTTCTGTCATTTTGTAATATGAACATATTTTACTTCAAATTCTAAAAAACAATCCAGCGACCAGAGCTGTACCATAAATGTGTTTAAAGTTCACCGAATAATATACCTAATCTCCAATATTAAAATAAATAAAAAAACGTGTCATCATACAAACGGACCGCATCCAGCAATTTCAGTAAAAAATAACGTTTCCATCCAAATAAAGGGGATCCCCCTTTATTTGGATGGAAGGTAAAACGGCATTATTTATAGCGCATATGGAAATACGTCGTGTGAAATGGGATCGTAATGTTTGATCGTTTTCTAGATAAAACCAGCGCGTACGTTACCGGAATGGCCATTTCTCTCTTTATTTGCTTTTCATTTGCATACCTGATGAATAAGTAAAGCGGTGTAATAAACTGGACTGTACTTTTGGGCGATTTGTCTAGCTTGGTAACGAATTGAGTTGATGGAATGCATTTTGTATGTTTTGTTTATCAAAGGCTTGCGTTTGAGTGGTTGGAAGTGGAGATTAGATATTTTAGCTGTTTTGCTTTTGGTGTTTTGCTGTAGACACTTTTCGGCTGTAGTTTAGACTGCATGTGACTGTGTGAGGGTGTGTGTGTGTTGTGCGGGTGTGTGGGTGTGTGTGTGTGTTGTGTGTGTGTGTGGGTGTGTGTGTGTGTGTTGTGACTGTTGGGTTTTACTACTAAGTACGGTCATGAGTGGTCATGCGGATGAGTAAGCAGAGGGGTAATTGCGTTATACACTATAAGTAGGAATCGCTTTCATTTTCACAGTTCCACAACATTCATGACGTTATTTACGTGGCTAAGCAGACTTTTTTTCGAACATATGAAAGAATGGATTAGCAATAATCTTCAAAATGATTCAGATTCTGATTAGAAGTATGTTACGCAATTAGGACGCAGGGTCGTCGGATTAGTAAGAAACCAATGGATGTTTTCGAATTAAATTTTATTCAATTAATAGAAATAAAACAGTTTATTTATGAAATTAAATGTCATTTGAAAACATCCCTCGGTTTCTTACAACTTCAACAGTATCCGACGACCATGGTTACTAATCTGTTTTCCTTTCTGTACCTCAAGTTCCGTGGTTTTTGAATGAGCACATGTGTAGCTTCTCTGAGGTCTGATGACATTATCGATTGGACTTGGACATACGTTTACCACAGAGGAAGCTGAGTCAAGCTGGTAAGTAACCACAATGTCAAACCATTCGTTACCAATTGGCAAAGGCAGCGGTAGAAGTAACAGTGGGCACAATGTGTTGATTTATACCAATTGATATTTGTTGCTCAGTCATCATAGACGAGCTTTTAAGGCGCTATTTGTCTAGCGTTGTCGGGTTCAAACGTTAAACACTTTAATAAAATTCGTCTAGATATAATAACATTATCTATTAGCATAACATAACCTTAAAGACGCTACGCGATCGGAAAAGCATTATAACAATGTTTCCATAAGACTGATCTGAATATTTTTTCGAAGGCCGCCTTTTGAAAGCCTACATAATACGAAAATGGATGGAAATGTTATGTGCAAACATTACTTTTGCAAATATTTGGTGAACTAAAAACAGCCTTGTCAAAGCACTTGAACATTTAATGCTACTCCGTTCTTCAATAGATCCTTGCCTTGGTAATGTTTATTTTGATCTAAATTTGAATTGTAATGAATCGGTTCCTTTGTAAGATAGCTCTTTGACATGGTAACAGGTGCTGATATTCTTTTTGTTATACAGTGTACAAGTACAACTATTTTCTTAATGTCCGTCTGCAAACATCGTGTTTCGTCATTCGTCAGATTTCTATCAGTTGCCCGCAGACCAGACGCTCTCAATCGACTTGCATTTAAATAAAGTTGTCAATACTCTTTAAACTTAATTTAATTTATTTTTAAAATGGGAGAGAAGCTCGCTTCTATTCGGAAATGTGATGATTTCCGAGATACATTAAGAAAATAGTTGAACTGTATTTACCTATAATTTAGATCTTTACATAATAAAGCTTTCCATCAATCAACTCAGCCTATCGCAGTCCACTGCTGGAGATAGGCCTCTCCCAGGCAGCGCCACAACACTCTATCCTCCGCCTTCCGCATCCAGTCTGTTCCGGCCACCTTTTTAAGGTCGTCGGTCCATCTAGCCGGGGGGCGTCCCACACTACGTTTGCCGATGCGCGGTCTCCACTCCAGGACTCGTCTGCTCCACCGTCCATCGGTCCTTCGACAAACATGGCCAGCCCACTGCCACTTCAGCTTGCTCACTCTACAAGCTATGTCGGTAACTCCGGTTCTTTTCCGGATAATCTCATTCCTGATTTTATCCTTCAAAGAAACTCCGAGCATAGCCCGCTCCATAGCGCGCTGAGCGACCTTAAATTTGTGGATCAGCCCAACCGTCAGTGTCCACGTTTCGGCACCGTATGTCATCACGGGCAGGACGCACTGGTTGAAGACCTTAGTCTTCAAGCACTGCGGAATAGGCGACGAAAAGACTTGACGTAGTTTCCCAAACGCTGCCCAACCCAACCGGATCCTTCTGTCGGCTTCTTTCTCAAAGTTGTGTCTACCGAGCTGGATGACTTGCCCTGGGTAGACGTACTCCTTCACAACTTCGAGAAGCGACCCTTCGATGTGGATTGGACTCGGCAAGACGTGAGAATTGCACATGACTTTCGTCTTGTCCAAATTCATGCCGAGGCCAACCCGCCGAGAGGCTCCGTTTAGGCTGTGCAGCATCTGGTCTAACTGTTCCAGTGTCTCTGCCATTATGACGATGTCATCGGCAAACCGAAGGTGTGAGATGCATTCGCCGTTGATATTGATACCCTGTCCAGTCCAGTCCAACGTCTTAAAGATGTCCTCCAGCGCGTTGGTGAACAGTTTCGGGGATATAACATCCCCCTGTCGCACCCCTCTGAGCAGTTGGATGGGACTTGTTTCCCTATCCTGGATCTGGACAGTCATCGTAGCAGCATCATACAAACATCTCAACACCTCGATATAGCGCCAGTCAATTCGACATCGTTGCAGAGAGGCCAGAACTGCCCATATTTCGATGGAGTCGAAGGCTTTCTCGTAGTCCACAAATGCCATACACAGCGGTTGGTTGTACTCTTCTGTCTTCTGTACAATTTGCCGAACAGTATGGATGTGGTCTACGGTACTGAAGCCTTTTCGAAAACCGGCTTGTTCTGGCGGCTGGAACTCGTCAAGTCTTCTGGCGAGACGATTCGTGACGACCCTCGAGGACAGCTTGTAGACGTGGCTCAGAAGTGAAATGGGTCTATAGTTCTTCAACAAGGTTTTGTCACCCTTTTTGAAGAACAGAATCACCGCACCTCTGCTCCACGCCTCGGGCGTTGTACCCTCTTGGATGACGGAGTTGAAGAGACTCGCTAGCTCTCTTAGGACTGGGGTGTAAGGGGGAGCACACAACAACCGGACTCCCCAAATGTCAACCTCACCTGCACGGTACACCCTGCCTTTGACAGACGAGGCGCTGGCGACCGACCGATGGCGGTATAACGATCCAACAAGCCAACCTAAATTCTCCAGAGTGATGACGGGCAGCAGCGTCATCGCTGCGAAAGGACTGGCTCTGCGGTCACCAACCCGCATGCCCAGCGTGGTGACTATGGGCATCAAACCTCCAATGGATAGAGTGCCAAAACTACGGCCCCCAGTTCCCGGTGGTCCCGCTATTCCTGGCCAAGGTAGCGGTCACGGTAACGGCGGGACGGGGGGTGCGAAGAATCCCCGGGTTACGACAGGCTACCAACGACGACTACATCTGGCTACGTACAATGGACGTTCGATGAGGCTAGACCATCACCTCGCTGAACTTGAGGTAGAGTTAGGTCGCATTAACTGGCATATACTGGGGCTATCTGAAGTCCGAAGACAGGGGGAGGATACGATAACCCTGGAGTCAGGCGACCTATTCTACTTCCGCGAAGGTGATCAGCTCTCCCAGGGCGGTGTCGGCTTTCTGGTCAACAAAGAACTCACTAGCAGCGTTGTGGAAATCAGTAGCGTGTCGTCACGGGTAGCGTACCTTGTACTAAAGCTCACTGACAGGTACTACTTAAAAGTGATACAGGTATATGCGCCAACTTCGACATGCTCTGACGAAACAGTCGAAGCCTTGTACGAGGACATTGCCAAAGCAATGCACAGTACGACCAAGGCTCACTACAGCGTTGTTATGGGGGACTTCAATGCCAAAGTGGGAGTACAAGAACGCGGCGAATCAAAAGTCGGACCGTTCGGTTTGGGGCGCAGGAATCACAGGGGGCAAATGCTGGTCAACTTCTTAGAGTCGCAGGGGCTCTTTTTGATGAATTCGTTCTTCGAAAAGAAGCCCCAAAGGAAGTGGACCTGGCAGAGCCCCGATAACGTGACAAGGAACGAGATCGACTTCATCATGACGGATAAGAAGCACATATTTAGAGATGTCTCCGTGATCAGCAGGTTCAATACCGGAAGCGATCACAGGCTTGTCCGAGGCACTCTAAATATCAATTTTCGAGCTGAGAGAGTCCGCATGATGAGGCCTATCCTCCGACCTACGCAGCTCCAGATTGCTCTAGGATCCGAAAAGTTCCAACTGGAACTTCAAAATCGATTCGCCCTGTTGGAAACCACAGGCACTGTTGACGAGAAAGCCGACGAGGTGGTCAAAGCACTACGTGACGTGTCCCGCAGACTTTTCCCGTCGCAGCGGAAAAGTAAGGTGTCCAAACTTTCCTTGGAGACTCTCGGACTTATGAGGAAAAGACGAGAATTGCCAGCCACGCAGCCGTCTTCGTCAGAGAAGAGGGCCTTAAACCTAAAAATACGAAAGCTTACGCGACGGGACCTTCGGTGCTCCAACACCCGCGACATTAAGGTCGCGATTGAGCAAAACCGAGGGTCGAAAGTGTTCGCTGAGCAATTAGGAAGGTCCCATCTGACGAAACTAAGAACTGCGGATGGCAGAATCGTGACTTCAAAGTCCGAGATACTCGAGGAAGTCGAGGATTTCTACGGGCACCTTTACTCAACGTGGACCTCAAAACCAGCGGAACATAGTGCAGATGACCACCGAGCCGAATTAACGCGCCACTACACGGAGGACATCCCAGATGTCGACCAGTGCGAGATTAGAGCGGCTCTCGAGCAGCTTAAGAACAACAAGGCACCGGGCGATGACGGAATAACGACAGAGCTCCTTAAAGCGGGTGGGACTCCAGTCCTAAGAGAGCTTTCCATCACATGAACATAATTCATATCTCTATGTTACTATAAAGGAAAAGCTCATGACTAAATAACAACAGCAACAAGGGTCGATCAAAGGTTAAGCTACATTTGTCGTGGTCGGTTTGTGGATGGGTCACCATCCATAACATATCGAGACTCCTCCGTGCCTCACAAGGCACTTTAAGCCGATGGTCTCGGCTGTTATTTGTACATCTTTGACAGTAGTTATGGGGTATTCAGGATTCCGAAAGTCTCACAACCAGTCTTACTAAAGGGTATCGTAATACCCAGTAACTGGGTTGTGGAGGTCAGATAGGTAGTCGCTCCATGTAAAATACTGATATTCAGCTGCATTCCAAAATAGCTGGGAAAAGGCTATTCAGATATAGCTGCAGCTCTCTTAATTAAGCACAACCGCAGTCTAAGCTCATTACTAAGTTAAAACTAGATTCATTCTGCTCTATTGCTCAATCGTAGGAGAGTCAAATTAAATCATCATTCCGGCGAACTATACCGGAATACATCACATGTTTCTCCTCAAAAGCACCACAATTCAAAACAAAATACTATCGTGCCCACCCATCGCTCAATTCCGCAGCTAAATTATGAAAGCTAACGTTCATACCGCAACGCACCCGCCGCAATGATACTCGTCCGTCCTTCAGTTGAATAAATAATATTGCCAATCGTATTATTCGCGGATCCAAATAGCATTTGGGCCAGTTTCACGATGTTCAACTAAAATATCGATGCGATGAAAATGTGGGTACATTTGCAACCCTATTTATGAATGGTTGGCTGAACCGCATTGGTTCTATTAGTTCGTCTGATTGAATGTTTGTTTCATTTAATTTTGCGAATTAGAGTTGTAATTTTGGTGTGAGAATGAAATTAAATTAGGTACTTTAATTATTGGTGGGTCTTTTAATTATTGGTTTCTGTCAGTGAATTAAAAATCCCTTGGGAAGTCGATTAACATTGCTACTTTTAAACATTATCTAAATTCACATAGTGATTTGATAAGTTATAATGACGTACCATATAATTTTGTATCTGTCAAATGAGTGATGAGTTTATTTTAATTAAATATTTAACTCAATAATTAGGATTTAAAAAAACTGTGTCAGTTAAATATTTAACTCAGTTAGTTAAAGATTTTAAATAAATATTTAACTCAATAGATTAAAAAAGGCGTTGGTAAAAAAAAAAAATATCGACTTTGCTGTCTATACGGTACTTACATACCAACGGAACTGTGCATATGAAAACGAATCCCTTTTACCGTACTTTTTAATCCGTTCATAGAGGTACCTATGAACACTGAAACTCTTTAAAACACACCTAATTTCTAACTTAATCTTACTTTTTGTGTTTGGAAAACGTGCTGCCAAGTTAGTAAAAGTCGTTCGGTTCGCGAAAGAGATAGTTTCCACCTCGTGATACTTTTCTTTACCGTAACGCAATGAAAACTTCTACACACCAACCACATTGCGGGCCTGATCTAATTGCTGGAAAAGTTGGCTTTTCTTCGGCTTCTGAGAAGATGCAGGAAGTGCCAGTTTTAAGTAGTTTAACGAATGAAGGAACGAATTTAAAATGTATATAATTGATTCGTTTACAAGTAAGTATGTGGTTCTGTCCCGTCCTTTGCTCGAGCCAGCCCGCGCTACAGAGCCTGTAGTATTAAGTACGTTCCCTAATAATAATCAATCGATTCAGTTTGTCCTTTGCTGCCCTCTACTAGCGATGCCCTAAACCAGGGCCGTACCCACAGGGGGTGCCCTTAGCGAGCAGTCGCTCTAATGTTACGTTATTTTTTAAGCCCTGGATGGTAATCTTAATTTATTAAGATTATCACAGGCAAGGCAGGTCAAGCAGACGATAACCTCATAGGTTGAACTGCGACATGTCACTCACAAAAAAAAAGGATGTGGGAAGCAAAAACTTTGTATCCCTTTTACGAAAATTTACGCGGACAGAGAACTAACCTTAATTACGTTCAAACTTCAAACGTGATATTTGAACAAATTATGGTTGAACTGAACGACATAGGTAAGTACTTAATATGCCTCTTTCATGGCCTGAATTAAACACAAAGCGCGCTTTCAAGAATCCAATAAAATGGAAATCCTACATCATCATCATAGATCATGACCAGTCCGCCGAAAGACGTCCACTGCTGGCCATAGGACACCCACCGTTTCGACCACTTCTGTGCTTCCCGCATCCAGCGGATTCCTGCGGCTTTCATAAAGTCATCGGAGGCCTTCCAACGCTACGTCTTCTAGTAGGTTCGCGGTTGCCACTTCAGAACCTTTCGGGCCCCTCGGCCTCTGTTCTACGAGCAATATGCCCCACGCAATGCCACTTAAGTTTGGCAATTCTTTGGGCTATGTCGGTACCAATTCCATAACATCGAAATACCTAAATGGCAATGAATTTATGTTATCAAAACCCAAAATAATAATCCCGACTTCAATATTGTTTGAAACAATTTTAACTAACCAACACCGTATCCGTCAAAGCCACCGAAAAACTTGTCAAAACAAGGAACGCGAACATTCTGCTGTGAATTAATTTAAAATAACTCACCAAACACGAACTACGTTAGGACAATGGCATAATAAAACGGAAATTAGAAAATTAAATTTCAGCGAAATCTAAAGCGCTGTGGTAGTGTCAACAGACGAAATGGATGAAGTTCGTAAGTGCTTTAATGCAATCGTACCGAGTTGCATGCTTATGGGGAATTTAAGTGGTCGACTGTACCGGTACAGCATAGTATAATATCACGCCTGTAATCCCTGAAGGATTAGGCCGAGGTGTACTTATAGTACAACCACATTTCCCAGTTATGATTCTTTAGATAAGTGAACAGCGTTAAGAGGACTCTTTCGTTAACATTGAGTAATGTTCGATTGGGTATGGAACTTCTCGAATGGTTAAGTCCCATGTTGTTTTTATTAATATTTATTTAAGTAGGAAACGCGAATTTCACGGACTAGAGTTACACGTAGTCCGCAAAATTCTCACTTAATCATGAAATGGTCATTCAATGGGATTAACTAAAATGTAAGGTTTTTTTTTGTTTTTGTGGGTGGGAAATCATCAACTAACTTCATTCGCTCTGGGTGGAGCAGGGTGCGTGTCAGACTTTCACTGACTAAAACCCACCCGTGTTCCCTTAGTTGCCTGTGTGCCAGGGGCCACGGTATCTCTTTCGATCAACCCGCACCCCTGGCAGGCATCGGCCCTTGTGGACCACCAGTTGGTGCTGACATCTCTTTGAAACGCGCGTGGACAACAACGCGGCGTCGACCCAGGCTTGGTCCTTACCGGACAGCGAGCTACCCATTACTCGCCGTCCGCAAGCCCGCGCCTACGATGGCCGGGAAGAAATGTAAGGGTTGTATTGATGATTTTAACTATTATAATCTAATATATAAAATTCTCGTGTCACAGTTTTCGTTGCCATACTCCTCCAAAACGGCTTGACCGATTTTGATGAAATTTTTTGTGCTTATCCGGTATCTATGAGAATCGGCCAACATCTATTTTTCATCCCCCTAAATGTTAGGGGTAGTCCACCCCTAAATAATTTATAAGGCAAAACAACGTTTGCTGGGTCAGCTAGTTATGTATAAACATACGTGTTTTGGTTGCGAATCATTAATTATTTTAATAATTGTATGTTGATTAAAATATGACCTCTTTACCGCATCCACCTTAATCCATACTATAACAAAGTTTTACTTAAATGAAACATCTGTTCCGTGTCGTAGAAGGCGTCTAAGAGACTCACTAGAGAATGGGCAGCAGCGTTCTCTGTGCATTTTACCACCATACTGCGATCGCCAAACCGCTTGCTAAGCGTGGCGATTATGGCAAATCCACCCATTTTTTCTTTGGGGTAGGCCTATGTCCAGCAGTGGACGTCTATCGGTTGAAATGATGATGATGATGATGATGAAGATGTATCAAACTGCAAAGCAATTTGTTGGCAGTAATAGGGGACGAGCCTGTTAACATCGACCGAGCACAAATTCAGACACCGTTTGTTATTGGAAAATTCTAGATGAAAAAAACCCAAGAAACCTGGGATTCGAACCTAGGACCTCATGCGCAGCGGTAGCGCTTGCGAAAACTAGGCTGAAAAAAAAAAAACTAAAATCCACAGGAAGGTACTGGACATGGAAACTGGAATAAAAAATATTTTATGTGTTAATTCAGGTTATAAACTATCTGTGTGCCAAATTTCATCCAAATCCGTTCAGCTATTTTTGAGTGATTGAGTAACCAACCATTCAAATATACAAACTTTCACATCCGTACTGATGTTATTATAAACGCGAAAGTTTGTATGTATGGATGTTTGTATGTATGGATGTTTGTTACTCTTTCACGCAAAAACTACTGAATGGATTTACATGAAATTTGGCACACATTTAGTTTATAACCTAAATTAACATACAGAATACTTTTTATACCGGTGGTACGTTCCCGTGGGATCATTTCCGAACTGCACGCGGGCGAAGCCGCTGGCAATAGCTAGTTTATATTTTTTGTAGGATAAACACACATGGGCATTATAAACGTCAGAATCTAGATGCACGGTCTCAAATGGTCGTTTCCTATGGAGAAGAGCCACCAAGAAACTCCACCACTCCACTGGCCTTAGTTATGTTGAGTTTGGTTATTCATTCTATACATTTGCCTGCTTGAAGTTTGCGGCTGCACGATAGGAACCTGCACCGCTGCCCATATTAAACCGCATGTTCTCTGCGGAAGGTATACGACTATTCGGTGGAGATTGTATTCAGGTGCAACGTATTAATTCAGCGTTTTAATTACAAGTTTCTAATTGTAGCTGCTCTCATGCATACTGCAACGTTTGTTACGGTACGTGTTTTTCATGACAACGAATAAAGTTCCATTATACAATTTCCTTTGTTTTCGGTTCAAAAAGTTACTAAAACAAAAAAAATATAATTGTTCAATTTTGTAAGTTTATTTATTTACTAGCTTTTTCTGGCGGCTTCGCCCGCGTGGAGTTCGGAAATCATCCCACGGGAACGTACTAATGAGATAAAATGTATCTTATGTTACTACTATCTGTGTGCCAAATTTTATACAAATCCGTTCAGCCGTTTTTGTATGATCGAGTAACAAACATCCAAACATCTAAATATCCAAACATACAAACTTTCACGTTTATAATATTTGTAGGATAGTAGAATTAAAACTTTATTCATAAGTAAAAATACTGTAGGCACAGTCAGCGTCAATAATATCGGGACGAACAGACGGTTCATTATCTAAACAACTATGAAAATTAAATATTAACTCAATGATACAAGGAAATAAGGAATGTTTCAGAATGAAGACAGTACACGACAACTGTCATTCTGACAAGAATTTTATCCAACTGGGATAAAGTTTAATTCTCTTAGTTGTTGAGATCTTTTTGAAGAATCATATTATATATATTTTTGACGCTGATTGTCCAAAGGCGGACATAATGACTGAGGCATTTTCTACCAGTCAACCTTAGGGTAATGCAGAGACAAAAAAAATATGGCAGGTGCAACTTACGGGATAGTTAACTCGGAAACTACAAAAAAAATACAACTAATACATAGTTAATTACATATATACATAGTTGTCCGCTTGTTAATTAAATATTTAAGTCACCTGATTTATCCATAATTTATAACCAATTGCCCCGTTGGTGTAGTGGTCGCAAGCTCTACTTCTAATTTCTAAATATGACGTCGTGGGTCCGAGTCCCAGGTCGGGTAAAGTGTAATTGGGTTTTACTATCTGGAATTATTCAATAGCGGTCCAAAGTATGGATTCGTGTCCGGCTGATGACAATAGGCTCGCCCCCTATGGGGATGGGACTAAACGTAACTGGCGAAATGTGGAAGTACTTTCTATTGGTACACCTCTGCCCCACCTTTCGGGGAAACAAGGCGTGATTTTATGTTTATGTTTATAATCAACTGATAACTGCGAGTAAATAACGGAATTCGATACATTTATTGATTCGGCAATAATACTGTTTAGTGTTGGATGGCAACGCCCATCACCATCATCATCATCATTTCAGCCGAAAGAGGTCCACTGCTGGACATAGGCCTCCCCCAAAAGGGGTGTTCTGCCATAATCGCCACGCTTGGCAGGCGGGTTGGCGATCGCAGTATGGTGGTAAAATGCATAGAGAACGCTGCTGCCCATTCTCTGGTAAATCCCTCACGGCGAGTGACGATTATGGCAAAACCCTAGTTTTTTTTTTTTGAGGGAGGCCTATGTCCAGCAGTGGACGTCTATCGGCTACGACACCCATGGGAAGAAATGGGATGGTGCTATTCTTTCACGTCCGGCACGACACAAAACGCCCAATAAGAAGAGCTAATATGAATTTAAATTGAAATTATTTTCGACGAATTCGCGATTTAAAATAAAAATTTGTTCTGTGCCCGCCGGCTATGCCTACGTGTCCAGCCAGTGTCCACTGTGCATTGATAATGACAGTATGAGCCAATCCAAGTCTCAGTTTCAGTTAATAATTGAAATTTAAAGCACTTTTTTACTGTTTATTTTTAACGGCAAGCTTTTGTCGTATATGGAATTATAGCTGCCATAAAAGAATTAAATCATTCAATATTTATATTTCTTGAAATATATTTTCATGGAAAAGGACTCTTGTTCATTTTCAGTGACATTTAATTTGTTAATCAAGTGCGTAATACACTAAGAGTGGGAATGGCTTTCATTTCGACAGTTTAACAACATTCATTGCGTTTTTTACATTGGCAGAGAGTCGTGAGCAGAGCAGACGATTTTTTCAGACTAATCAAGCAATCGATTAGCAATATACTTCAGTATGATTTAGATTATGATTAATACTCGTTGTAACACAATTAGGGTGCAAGTTTATATTTTTTTCGCCAAGCTGACTATCCACACAATTAGCTATAATGATGAAACGCATGTAAAATAAGGGTTATTATTAAGAAAATTGAGTAGGTAATAACTTAAATTGTCCGGATTTGCAAGTTACAACATTCTTTGAAAATTATAACGCTATAACCCGGAAAATTTATGGAGGAGATAAATTTTCTTAAAAAAGAATATCCCTAACTGTGCTTTGAGAAAGCTGTTTTGTTTAGTACATTTTGGTAGCTTTTTTATAAACGTTTCATATCTGAAATAGAGTTCCACTCCATTGGCATCTTATTTCATTGTCTCGAATATTAATACGTCGGATCAGGCCGAAACGGTCTGATCCATACGTCATGTTCGTGAACAGGCGCTGTCAGTAGGGACTGGTCATCTCTAAGCTGCCACGGCTTATTTTAATTTGTGAAGTGTTTTTCATTACGGACGTTTTTATTGTGCACGTCTTTAACATCGTTCTCACATGTATAAATTTCAACGTTCATGAACTTAACCAAATTTTTGTAAAAATATTTTAATTTTATAGAATGTTCGTGAAGTTTCCTGTCCGTTCTTCTCCTTATGTACTTCGCTTTGGAATGGGCAACTAGCTTTATTTTTCTGTATTCTTCTTCTATAGCAGTTAATTCAAATTAACTCTTGAAAAGCAGTCACTGACGCACGGCAGTAAAAACAAAGCAATTATTGTTATAAATTCAGACGTCACTTCTGCATTAATTCGTAATATTATGCATGATGTTTTGACGGCAGATCCCAGTCATAAAAACGGACAGGAGAATACGCTTAGCTTTATTTTAAATTCAGTTATGCAGTGACATTGCCGGGTGACTGTCGCGATGAGAATATTTTGTCTCCACCAATTTAACCATTTCAACTGGAATTTATTAAGTGGTTCTTTTAAATAGAGTTTACATTAAAAGTTATACCTGAACAAAAAATTTTTCGGAAAGATTAAAAATATTGACAGTTGCAATTGGCACGTTTTGTGTTTTATGTAGGTACTTAATAAAGTTAGTGTACCTTTTCCTTAACTTTGCGTTGTTTCCTTAACGTTTTATTTAAAACGTTCTCATTGGCTAATACGTATTTCTGGAATTGCTATTCGCTTGTGGCGGTATCTACAACGCCACTTGCGAACTACGCATCAAATACCTGACGTCACACAAATCCTGCATCGCGCAATCAAAGGCTACCGCGCGACTAGTATATCTATATATTATATATGTCACCGTATGATTGTGAACGCCGTGAGTTTATAATCTATCTCGCGAGATTATAAACTGTCGATAAATTGTGAACTGCACCATACTGCTTACCGACCGAATAGGTTAGGTAGGGTTATAATTGCGACCAAACGCGCGCGAGCCGAGCGAGCAAAGCAAGCCGTGTCGTGGCAGCGGCCGGCGAGCGCTACTTCCAAGTTAGTGGCAGAGTTACTTGACTATTTAGTAATAGCGCAAGGTACTATCCGTCCTAATACCAGTTCACAATTTGACAGTTCCACTTCGATAGATTATATATATAATAAGCAGTATGTTACGGTTCACCATCTTTCAGCAGTTCACAATCTCGCGGGATAGATTATAATCTAACGGTATTTACAATTTTAAGGTGACATATACAACTTCCCGACATCAATCGTCAGGAAGTGGCCCACCAGACACAACATTCGTCTAGTCGGAGAATCTTCCCTTTTCCATAGAGTATGAGTAAACTTTACACTTTGATCCTGATACCTATACGCCCACAAATAAATGAACTTCGTCCGAGTCGCCTATATAAAATGTTATATTAATTAAAAGCGACGATTCGCTTGATTTGGTCGAGTAAATTATGGCGAATCGACTAATAAGCCCAAAAACAAACAGAACAACAACGTCAAAGATGTAGGTAAACTAGAGATTTTTTGTCAGATTGAGACAAATTATAACGCAAACGATCCTGAAAATACGGGTCCTCGGAGGTAACACTTCTAGCACATTGATTAATCAAAGCATAATTGCTAATTGTACTATCAATAGCATATAACAATTATTAGTGATTGCTATTCCGCCTTACTCGTGAATATTGATTCAGTATACTATTAGTCCGCTGTAGTTATTGCTCCGTGTGGTGCCGGACGTAAAAGAATAGCACCATCCCATTTCTTCCCGTGGGTGTCGTAGAAAGTGACTAAGGGACTTACTAGAGAATGGGCAGCAGCGTTCTCTATGCATTTGACCACCATACTGCGATCGTCAACCCGCCTGCCAAGCGTGGCGATTATGGCAAACCCCCTCCTTTTGGGGGAGGCTTATATCCAGCAGTGGACGTCTTTCGGCTGATATGATGATGATGATGATGATGATATTATTAGTCGTGTGCTCTAGACAGTCAATGATCTGGAATAGCTCGCGCCGAATACTACATAAGTATTTTATCATCTCGGGATTATGAATCCCGTAGGTACCGTTTATTTTAAGAAGTGTAGATTAGATTTTTTTACGAGTTCAAGTCGGTTAGATAGTATAGATTATGTAAATAGGGTGAAACAGGAATTAGAATGACAAAATTAATGGATTTTCTTCGAGTCCACTCGTAATTTCTACGATTTTCATGTTTAACGATTTTTTGTACCTTCCTGATTTGTTGTAAACGTTGGTTAAAGTTGAGTAAGGATTAATAACTACTTAACTTTAAACAACGTTTATAAATAAGGTGGGTATTGGGTTTCTGTAGAAATAAGCATTACCTATGTACATCGTACTCGTACTTAAATGAACACAATGTACTAAAAATGGCTGCACGACGGAAACTACATCTAGCCGTTCTAATGTTCGGTATCATAAAAACACACAAACCGGAATACTTTTATAAAAAAATTAGCTGGAGGCACGATCACTACAGCTACTCTGCTCGTTCAACGTCCAATCCGATCTCGATGCCTCGGCATAAGACCACAGCTTTCAGAGGATCTTTCAAGTATGCCGCCTCTCGCTGCTGGAATGATTTACCACCTCCCATAAGATCCCTGCAAACAAAACAAAATTTTAAATTACATCTAAAAAGACCTACTAGAAAAACAAAAGTATGGGCAGCAAATATTTTATAAATAAATATACTCACATACGGTTTATCATCTATGGGCAAGGTACATCAATATCCAAGCGGCTCGAGGCGGCATCGTGTTTGGCTTGGTGATGCTCGATGGCGTGATGGGCAATGCGTCGTTTGTGTAGGGACCTATTGTGTTTTTGGGTAGCAACGCATTTCAATACTATATAGCATTTTTTTTTGATATAATTGGTTGTAGGGTGCTATTAAATTGTAGGTATGTACTGTCTATTATAATTATTTTGTTTTTTGTTTTTGTTACTTGTTCTGTCTAATTGTGGAAATCCTGGCTTGATATTCGTACGTTGTTTTCGGGTGACCACTGAAAATCAGCGCTGTGCTGTGGGTCCCATCCCATAGCATAGCATCATGCTGAGTGGTAGCCTTCTTGTCACAGTCACGGCGTGCAGCTGCCGATTATTTATATTTTTTATGCCTATGTATAAATATCTGTGTGTGTATCATGTTTTTTTTTAATGTTAAGTATGTCATCTTTTATATGCACGTGTTTCTGTGACAAATAAATCTATTTTTTCTTTCTTTCTTTCTTTCTTCACATCCGTATTTTCTGTTCCTTTCTTCGTGTCTGTTTAGATGTGTGTGCATAAATGGTTAAATAAATGAATAAGGTGGGTGTTGTTCATTGATCCGCCATTTATTTTGAAATATTTTATTTATTAGTCAAGTAAACATTTTATGCTGTACAAAAAGGTTACACACAAGGTGACTTTTACTTTTAGATCACTATCACTGTAGTTAAATTGGGTTAAAAATATAAAACTTCTCAGTAAACATTTTAACAATGCATTCTTTTTGTTGAATAATATTGAGAACACGTAAAAGAATATACTGTCCTACAAAATACTTCACAAGGCAGTCTCAACGAAAACTAGTAATAAGATAAGAACAGGTTTATTAAATTAGCTAGAACTAACAAAATCCGACACAACACTAATTACGTCATTAATCAGTATAGCATCCTATCCAACTATTTCCGTCTCCTCCTGTAGCGAGCTCAGCTAAAATAACAATTGGATTAAAAATTTAAACACTGCCATTCACGAGTCTCATTTGAATCACAAATTCCAGTGAAATGTAGAATATTATCCGAGAGTGATATTTTTAATTAAAGATTCCCATTTTGGATTTCATTTGGTTATTGCATTTACGTTTCATTATTATAAAAGCTTTACTCTTAAGGCATAACTTCCATATGTTAATTACCGATATTAATGTCATTATCTATTTAGCCTTTTCCTAACTATGTTAGGGTCGGTTTCCAGTCTAACCGGATACAGCTGAACACCAGAATTTTACATGGAGCGAATGCATATCTGACCACCACGATCCAATTACTGGCTTATATGTTAGGGCTTCGTATTTACCGTAACGACTGTCAAAGATCCACGAATGACAGCCGGGACCAAAAGCTTAACGTGCTGCCGAGGCATGGAGGGATGTATTGGTACCTATGTAAAGATGTACAGCCATCCACCAACATCCATCAACTAGGATAGTATCGGCAGGTAAATTTGATGTAGGTACCTAGAATAAGGAATTATTTCGGCGACCGAACGCTTGATAAAAGAGTACCATATCTACTGAACCAATCGTCTACTGATACAAGAAAGTCAGGAAATAAAAGGTAAATTTGCCAGATTACTTAAACAGTTCTTTTTCAGGAATTTGTAAACGATAATCTTAGGAAAGTGGTTTGCAGATTGTTGGGGGAGACGGATGGGTGATTGAGTAGGTTTATATTTTTATTATTTCCATAAATTTATTAAATTTTTTTTTTTTTTTTTTTATTATTTTATTAATATATTTATTATTTTTATTTATTTAATTTTATGTATTATAAGTGAAAGTTAAGTGACCGCACTAATAAACCTAATGTGTAATAGGTATTATTTGTTCTGTTCCCACAGACAAACCGTGCAAACGGTTTTGCGGGGCATAGTTCTTCAGTTAAGATTTTTTTTTTTAATTTGTTTCGATAAATAAATAATAATAATAATAATCCACTACCACGGCAAGCATACCTTAACCTGATCAATCGACCCCTGCGGCTATTATTAGATAAGCCTGTGGTCCTGGCTGTCATACGTGGATCTTTGACAGTCGTTAAATAGTTGAGAAAAAGCTTAACAGATGACAGTAGGTACACGTGATTTGAATTTTTTCGACGCTGAAGTAAGGCAGGTCTGTTTTTTTTTAACTTTTTCCCACGCTAGGAATTTCTCCTGTATTGTGGTTGCGTTACAAATATTTAAACTCACATACACAAACAGCCAAATTTGAACAAATACAACTTACTTTTACGTCTCTATCGAATATTGGTCAGGACAAAGATTGATAAGATAACATAAATATTATCTACAGGTGAAATGTTTCACACGATACACGATGTTTGCATGAGATTCGATTCATCATTCGTTTTTGATATTTGGATGTGAAACGGATGCGGGAAATTTGGAACTAAAATTCATCTTCTAGTGACCAGGCTCTGAAGCCAGATAACAGAGTAGGTAGCCAATCGTTCATGTTTTGAGCCTTCAGTTTAAGGAGCAAAGTTCCGTTGTACAGCGACGAAGCTTAGTAGAAATTTTTGATTTGCTTTACTAACGAATAAAGCGCCACAGACATGATTACAACTATCAAGGTGAATACGTTACCTTTAGTAGGTACCTATTGGTTAAAAATATTTAGACCACTTTTACTATGCGAAAGCAAAAAACGAAGATTAAGAATTAGGTGTTTGGGTTTTTGAGTTTATCTCTTTCTCTTTCAGCCTGTTAGGTAATGCATTTTTTTAGTTTAGTTAGTAGATTACGTAACTAAACCAGCTTTTTAAAAATGGCTCTAAATACCTAATAAGTTCAGTTCAGTTTTGCGAGACATTGTGAACCATCAAGTAGATCAAAATCAAAATCAAAATATTTTATTTCACATAAACCTGCAAGGGCACTTATGAAACGTCAGAAGCTAGGTGCACGGTTCCAATTTGTCGCTTCCTATGGAGAAGAGCCGGCAAGAAACTCCACGGTTACTCTTTTAAAAATAATTAGAGAATATGTCAGAAAGTGTAAAAAATAAAAATATTAAAAATTAACTTTGTAATTTGGAAGCAGTTAATAGACTCTCACAAAGTTATGCTGTTAATGAGGTACCAGGGAAGCCACATGTGCAGAAGGAATTAATGCCAAACTTCCTTGTCTTCAACGTAGTCTTTTATCTTATAATATGCTTTTTTGATAAGGACACGTTTGATGTGAGTTTTAAACTTTCCATCGCTAAGTTCTGTAACCGACTTTGGCAACTTGTTATAGAAGCGGATACTGTTTATTAGAAATGACTTGCTAGTTTTAGTTAATCTAAATTTTGGAATTACCATTTCATCTTTACTACGTGTATTTAGATTATGGAAGTCGCATCTTTTTTTGAAAAGACCTAAGTTTTTGCGAACATACAAGATATTTTCTAGGATATAAAGAGAAGGCAGAGTTAGTATATCAATTTCATTGAATTTATTTCTAAGAGACTCGCGAGGCCCCATTTTGTAGATAGCGCGGATTGCCCTCTTTTGTAAAATAAAAACTGAATCTACGTCAGCTGCCGATCCCCACAGCAGAACGCCATAAGACATAATACTGTGAAAATAAGCAAAGTATACTAACCTAGCTGTGGCTACATCAGTCAACTGCCTTATTTTTCTTACTGCGTAAGCAGCTGAACTTAATCTACTTGAGAGAGCTCTAATGTGGGCACTCCATTGCAATTTTGAATCTAAAGTAATTCCTAGAAATACAGTTTCCGAAATAGCATCTAGTTTCTTGCCATCAAGTTTTAAATTTAGCCCTACTTGGGGTACATTTGGTAATGAGAACTTAAGACATTTAGTTTTGTTCGCATTGAGTAAAAGATTATTAGCCGCAAACCATTTCGAGAGAACAGCTAGACTATCGTTGACATGTAAGACATCCGTATCTTTTCTATCTATTCTAAAAATAAGAGAGGTGTCATCAGCGAATAAAATTATATCCGAGAAGTTTGCCATTAGGTAAGGAAGGTCATTAATATAAACTAGAAATAAAAAAGGACCAAGAATTGAACCTTGAGGCACGCCCATCTTAACTAGAGACCCCGAGGACGTTGCCCCGTTAACATTTACTTTTTGCTGCCTGTTTGATAAATAGGAAAGTACAAGATCAGCAGCTCGTCCACGAATTCCGTAGTGGTGTAATTTACAGATGAGTGTGTTGTGGTCAACGCAGTGAAACGCTTTTGAGAGGTCACAGAAAATGCTAATTGCATCCTGGGACTTCTCCCAGGATTCCAAAATGTGACTGACGAGTTTTACTCCCGCGTCAGTCGTCGACCTACCTTTCGTGAAACCAAACTGTCGACTATGTAAAATCCCATTTGAGTTAAAATGTGACAACATCTGGTCTAGCATGACATTTTCATAAATTTTGCTCATTGCTGGAAGCACAGATATAGGTCTATAATTTGAGGGATCACTCTTACTACCCGATTTAAAAACTGGTACTACTTTACTATGTTTCATTAAGTCAGGAAACGTACCGCTGTCTAAACATTGATTAAATATGCCTGTTAGGACAGGGGTAATTGTGTCAATGATACCTTCAAGAACCTTAACGGAAATCCCCCATAAGTCTTCAGTGTTTTTTAAATTAAGACTTTTGAATGCTGTTTTAATTGTGGCAATAGAAATGCGTTTGAATTCAAAATTTGGAATGTCCTTACTGATGTTTTCTTTAAGAAGAGATTCAGCTAATACAGATGATGAGGGTAGAGACTTCGTAACCTCTATTGGGATGTTGGTAAAGAAATTTTCTGGAGTCTCAGCAACTTTTAACTTATCTGAAATGGTTTCATTATCAATTTTTAGAGCTAACTCATTCTGATCTCGCTGTTGTGTGTTTCCAGTTTCTTTGTTAATTACCTGCCACACAGCTTTTATTTTATTTTTAGAAATATTAATTTTGTTACTTATTAATTTAGATTTAGCTTGAGTGCAGACTCTTTTGAATATCTTAGAATAGTTTCTTACATAATTATGAAGGGCCTGATCAGAAGTCAGTGATTTTTCGTGGTACAAATTATATAAGACATCTCTGCTTTTTGTAATGCCAGCTGTGGCCCATTCGCTAAATTTTGGTTTAGGAGTGTTTGTAACTTTTTTTACAGGACATGCTTTATTGAATTCTTGGCATACTGTAGAAAAAAATGTGCTATAGTTTATATTGGGGTCTTGTGAATCAAAACTTGCTGTTGAGAGATTGCTAAGAACATTATTTTTAAACGTTTCCAATTTATTTTTAGTCAGAGGTCTCAATTCAATGGTTTTATCTAGGTGTAACTTTTTATCTACGTGAAACGATACAAGCTGACCAGTATGGTCTGACCTGACGCCATTAATTAAGGAAGAGTCCTTTATTTTACAATTAGTAAATACATTGTCTATGCATGAAGCGGTGGTTGCTGTTATTCTAGTCGCTTCATTAAATATACATTTTAAATTGAATGATTTAAACAATGAGATAAGCTTACATTTTTCTGGTGAATTAACTAATAGATCAATATTTAGGTCACCACACACGAAGACTAATTTATCATCTTTAAAAAGTTTACCTAATATTTCTTCCATTATGATCAAAAATGATGACAAGTTTGAGGCTGGTGGTCTATAAACAGATAAGAAAGTATGGCCCTCAACCTCTGCACATGCTACCTCACATAAGCGATCAACAGAGCAAGCAGTGACATCCTTTCTCTCCTTATATCTAAAACAACTATTGCATAATATCAAAGTACCACCCCCTATTGAAGACCTGTTGTACGCACTGGCAACTGAAAAATTATTTACATTAAACAACATTCTATCTGGTTTTAACCAAGTCTCACAAAAACATAGGATATCCATATGATATTTATCTATTAACATTTCCACGTCTAGGATTTTGCCAGGGAAGCGATTTATATTTTGGTGATACAATAAAATATCCTTATTATGCTTCTCTGTTGTCGTGTCTAAAAGTTTAAAGAATTAATTACAGTATTATTAGAAGAACTAGATAATACTGTTTTGTCACTAAACCTAGTCTCAGTTAAATTATCAATAACTGCGTGTATATTGTAAGCTAACAAAGTAGCTAATACATGTCGACTTTTCTTGGGAAGAAACATATGTTCCTGAACTAGCACAAAATCTCTAACAAAATTGTTAGTATCAAAATACAATAAACGGTCACTATGACGACATGTCAAAATATGCATTAAATTATTTAGGCTAAAAATATAATCATTTTCTTCATAATTCAAATTTTTTGAATATGGCAAAGCACATAATATTATTTTACCTAATTTTAATTTTAGTAGGGTGTCAATACCGTTAACTATGTCCCTTTTAGTTAAACTCAGACTGTTTCCAATTAAAAGAACTACCGTTGTCTGCTCATCCAATTTTGTTTGTTTTATTTTATGAACAAGCTCATTAAAGTGCAGGTTATGGTAGCAACAATTAGTTATAGTGTGTTTTGAGCGGTTATTTAACAATGATCCAAAACCTGCTCCTAATCTATCAGAATATACCAAAACATTACTTTGAGTGGGATAGTTAAAAGTTTCTTGTACTTTTTAATATTCTTACTAATTTTAATATATTTCTTAATTTTATTATGACTAGTTAGAGTTGGACATCTAGTTACGGTATCGTCCCCAGTCAGGTCTATGGTAACGGTGGGCTTCACATACTCCAGTCCGGATACACTACCAACCAGCTTTTCGTAAAGGTTATTGGTGTTGGCAACTTGTTCGCTGGCTTTCAGAGAGTTGATGGTGGAAATAGTGTTGTTGGCTTTGCATAATTCTGCTTCAAGGCCTGATATCCGTTTCAGTGCATGGTCATGAGTGTCACTGCAATGTTGGAAATCTGACACTAGTTGACGGAGAAGGCTATGCTGGTCAAGTATGTCCATGTGCTGAGTGTGAAGTTCAACAAGCTGGCTCTTGAGTTGGGTGTTTTTGTCGATAATCTTCTTCACTTCAACCTCACTGTCCTCTCTTTCCTGTAGCAGCTGGTCGCATTCTTTTCTTGATGCCTCCAGCTCCTTCAGTGCCGCTTTCAGCTTGTCACTCAGATAAGTACAAATCAGATAATGCATGCGCTTCGGCAATCATCGTCAAAAATAAAGTGACACAGCCTATTATTTACTATCAGCCAGTACAAGATAAACTTAATAGAACATACAGCTATCCCACAAAATATTTGCACTCCGGGTATCATCAACTATCTTTGGAAATAGGAACGTACAATAATAAGATCTAAAACAGAGCAGTTGTAAGCATAGAAGTCCTTGCGTATTTTGTTAAGAGCCAATACGCACTGTCGACTGGTCGCCGGCGACTCGGTCGATGGTGACTGTGAGTACCATAGTTGAGCTATTACGCACTGTCGACTGGTCGCCGGCGACTCGGTCGATGGCGACTGTGAGTTACTATAGTTTAAATAGGTGTTTACGCACTTGGTCGTCGGTCGCCCGGGCGACTTGACAACTCGCCGCGTAGTGGCGACGCACAAACGACTGCCAGTCGCCGGCGACCAGTTGACAGTGCGTAATAGCTCTTAACCATGGTTAGAAAATTATACATTAACTCTATGCAATTCCAAAAAACTTTTCTTAATTTTTAGTGACAGAGGACGAGTACTTCCGGAGTTTTCTCTTTGTTTTCTTTTGTTGGGTCACTAACGACAGAATGAAAACTTCAAACAAACGCGCAATGACAGCTGCACCGCTACAAAGCGCGGCAGTAAAATACTTCACTGAATTATCTTTTCCATTACAACCTCGCCAATATACTATTTGTCTACAAGCATTTTCACCCACTGAAACCATATCGGTTCAGGAAAATACCGTTACCTGATTTCCGAACGGTACCCTTAAAGTTGTTCATACAAATACTCGACCATCGCAAATAGCAGTCGTGAAATGAACTCTCTTGTTGTGTGAACAAATTTAATGTCAAGATGTCAACTCAAACAGATCTTTATTGACATGTCGGCTTATTATGGTTTGTCTGTGTGTTGCTAGCGACCGTCCAGTTCCTCCATATGGTCTTTGTCAAACATGGGTTTTATGTTATGATCAATAATGATCGTGACTTCTAGTTACAACTATATGAAGATAATATAGCATTGCATGTGTAAGCGGACACGTCGTTTATGCCTGGAGGTTTTTATTAAGGTATGCGTTTTGGTTCATATTAGTTATTTTTGCTTGTGTTTAGTTTTCAATATTTTGTTGGTATAGTAGCGTGTAGTAGCAGATATATGGCAAATAATTTAATTTAATGTTTTGGTGTTTCGTAATGTTTAATTACCTACTATTGTATAGAATCTGTTATTGTATTATTATTATTATTATAATTTTTTTAAATTGTTATTTGTTGTTTTTATGTTGTTGAATTCTAACATCTGTTAGAATAGAAAAACTTGATTCTATACAATAGTTTGTAATTAAACAGCACCACATCAGCACATCTATCAAGATGTGCTGATGTGCTGCTGGGGAGTTTGTTGCACCACTTCTTCTTCCCAGCTAAAGCAATAGGAAGTGGTGAAGGCGGACATTTTGGTGGACTGCCTAATGTAATTTTGACGTTCAAAAAGTGCTGACTCTCAGCCTAGTTTGCATAAATTACTTTTGATTTTTATTCTGAATACAATGTATGGCTCATGGGCTGGCAGTTGTCATAATTAGCGAGGTTAGTAGGTTGACTGGTGGTCAAAGTTCCGTCAGGGAAATTAAATGGTTTATCAAATTGATACACTACACCAATTTGCCACGTTATAGCCAATTCATAAAACTGTCAAAGAATGACAGTTATTTTTGTAGTTAGTTTGGTAAACAATAAATTTCCCTGACTTTACATATTTATGATTGTATGATCTATGTATTAGCATATACTTTAATATAGATTTATTTTAATATTGGCAAGTAACGTGGAAAGTTATTGACCTACGTAGTGCGGTGACACGTTTGTTATGATTTGAATTTAAGAAACATATGAAACCGAAAATTTGGTATCAATTCTTAGAGTATTTTATTTTGAGCTGAAACTGTGTATAGTGATTCTATACCAGCTGTTATCTTTAGGGCTTAAGGATAGCAATAGGGTTTCTGTTACACCCTGTATACAAATTACTGCCCTTTTCTTGCCACAATCCTTGGCCCGGTGCAATTTGTTTGACTCATACATCACGTAGAAGGAAAGGAAGGATGCTGTTTTAAGCGATGTAAAAAGATTATTCAGCTAAATGTAATCCCAATAAAACACGGCTGTAAAATGACAACGTCATGAAAAAAGTGAATAGATAACAAACAGAGTGAAAACACATTTGACGTATACGAACCCCCAATGTTGGTTTACAAAACAAATTAGCATACTACGCCATTCAGCTATTTTGAATTGTACAGCGTCAGCAATATTAAAGTCCAATAAATAAATTACGGTGAAATATAATCATACCATCATCGCGCCTTGTTTCCCCGAAGGGTTGAGCAGTAGTGTACCTATTCCATACCCACATTTCGCTAGTTATATTTAAGTCCCATTTAATAGGGGGTTAGCCAATTGCCATCAACTGGATACAAATCGGGACTCCGGGCTGCTACTAAGAAATTTCAGAAAGAAAAACCTAATAGGTAACACTTTTCACCTGGGAACCGAACCCAGGACCTCGTGCTCAGCAGTAGTGCTTGCAACCACAAGACCTACGAGGTAGCCAAAAATTAAATATAATCAGTACTTCAGTAGTTAAGTATGTTCCAATTTAATTGCTTCTGAGAAAATCCAATAGAATATTATGACTTTCAACTTGTAAAATATACCCAAGTCTTTTGATCTTTAAGGCCATGGTAACTTTACGCGGGGGTCGTGCGGGCCATGGCCCAATACGGGGCACCGGTGTGGGCGCCTACATTAAGGCGCCAACCAGCACGCTGGTTGAAGGCGGCCCATAGGGTCATGGCCATCCGGATGATCCGGGGATACCGCACGATCTCCGGTGATGCGGCGGGCCTCCTTGCTGGATTGCTGCCATGGGATCTGGAGGCAAAGGTCCTCGCACACACTTGGGAGTGGCACGAGGAGGCCAAACGCCGGGGTGCAATTCCGCTGCCGCGGGAAATCGCGGCACGGCAGACAGAGCTCCGGCGGGATCTCATGGCGACGTGGAGAGTGCGATTGTCGCAACCCAGTGCTGGGCATGGCACGATTGCGGCGGTAAGTCCCCTCTTTGAGGAGTGACTTGAGAGGCGCCACGGCGTCCTCACCTTCCGCCTGACATAGGTCCTCACCGGTCACGGTTGTTTCGGGAGGTTCCTGTTTCGGATAGGGCGGGAGGAAACGCCCGGGTGTTTCCATTGTGAAGACTGCCCTGAGGACACGGTGGAGCATACGGTGGAGGTCTGCTCGGCTTGGGCAGAGCACCACCGTGTCCTCGTGGAGGTGATCGGCGGCGGCGATCTCTCGCGTCCGACCCTGGTCCAGCCATGGTACAGAGCGAGAGTGCATGGCTAGCAGTCGCCTCCTTCAGCGAAGCAGTTATGCTCGCAAAGAGGGAGGCGGCGCATGTGAGGGAGATGCAGTACATGCGCCCTCACAGCCGTGGCCTTTGCAGGAGACGCCCTGGGTGTCGGGAATCCCAGGCTGATTCCCGGCCACCGTAGGCACGGGCTTGCGGACGGCGAGTAATGGGTAGCTCGCTGTCCGATAAGGACCAAGCCCGGGACGACGGCGCGTTGTGTTCCATGCGCGCCTCAAAGAGATATCAGCAGCAACTGATGGGGCCCGCAAGGGCCGATGCCTGCCAGGGGTGCGGGCTGTTCGAAAGAGATACTGCGGCCCCTGGCACACAGGCAACTGAGGGAACACGGGTGGGTTTTAGTCAGTAAAAGTCTGCCATGCCCTAGCTCCACCCAGAGCAGGAGAAGTTATTTGATGATTTCCCACCCAAAAAAAAAGGCCATGGTAACTTTAAATATTGTCGTTATGAGCGATAATAGTTAGTATTGCAATCCGATACGGGTTAAAATCTGTTGTAACAAATTCGAATAGCAAATGAGCAAGCGTATGTCGTAAAAATGCAAATAAAATCATGTAAAATTAAATATTAACTATTTAATAATAAATAATCCATCACTGAATGAAGTTTTGCATTTGCAATTTTATGGTTTATTTTTAATTATAATTGTTATTGAAGGTATAAACTGATTTTAAAGATAATTAAGAGGTGACTTTGATGATTTTTTGATGCATTAAAATATGTTTAATTATATTTTGAGCTCGATCACTGTGTGCAAAAAAGACTTTAAAATATCATATAAGATAAGATATATATATATATATTTATATATTAAATAAGTTATATATCTTTTGCTTTCAAAATTATATACGGTTAAAGAGATACACTGCTTTAAAAAAACACCTTTTTGAGCGTTCCCAGAAATCTCCGCCTTAATTGCAATAAGTTAACTTCATTTAAAATTTAAGAAGCTTCTTCTTTAATTCCTTTGACTGTTTGGTTTCATATCGAATGGCATTTGTTAAAGGTAAAAGGTGACTAACCTTGAATAACTGGAATAACACCGAAGATTTATGAATTCTGTTCTCTCCTGACATTCGCAGATTTATCATTTTGTTTGTCATTGACATTTAG
This sequence comes from Polymixis lichenea, assembly GCA_949091785.1. Taxonomy (NCBI): domain Eukaryota; kingdom Metazoa; phylum Arthropoda; class Insecta; order Lepidoptera; family Noctuidae; genus Polymixis; species Polymixis lichenea. Next base: position 16,693,671 of record OX420945.1, on the reverse strand, counting down.
TTTGGTTTTTAAATACTCAGTTTTTTTATTATTTTTGCGTTCAAATTATTTATGACTGCTTCGTTGGTCGAGTGGTCGCAAGCGTTAATGCAGAGTACGAGGTTTCATTTCCCGGTCGAAGTAAAGTGTTAATAAGTTGTTTCATCTGGAATTTCGCAGTAGTAGCCCGAAGTCTGGATTTTTTTCTGGTTGCTGGGAATAGGCTCGTCTCCTATTATTACATGGGACTGACACATAACTGACGAAACGCGGGTGCACCTACTAAAGATACACCGCTGCCTAACTCTTTGTGGTATACAGGCGTGATGTAATGTTTTGTAAAATTATTATCTAAAAACAAACATCACAAAGGCGGTAAAAATATAAATATCCACCCTTTCAGAATTGGTTTTGAACTGTGAAAACAATCAAGAAAGACATTTATTTGATCCTTTGTATCCAAAGCGAGAAAGGCTTAGGAACTAATTTAATACAAAAGTACAATTTCTGCTAGCCTGGACCTATTTGCGACCTAAGTTTCGAGGGTCACAGTGAAACTGTTTTCTTATTCCAACCAAAACTAATTTGACCATAAACAGAGTGCTTATAGAAGATCGAGACTTACTATTGAAGATTATTGAAGACGTTATTTATAAAGCCACCATAGTCAAAATAGTTAGTTTCACAGTAAAGTATAAAAATCTTCTTCAGATTATTTTACTTTTTATATTATACTCACTATGTATTGATTTGCACTATATTAGCTATCATTTTGCATATTTCGGACATTTTAAAATATTTAAAATCCTTTAAAAATCTTGGGCTAAACTTGAGAAGGAAGTGACAAAGGGATAAGAATTTTTTTAAATGTATTTATTGCTGATTCATATGAATAAAAAATCACTGCCACTTATTTCTCACCACTACTTTTATCAGAGTTATTGACATCAGCACTTCTATAATCATCATTATCACAATCTTTTTTTTCATAATCAACCAATGTCATCCAATGCCATCATGCGCAAGCGATGCGCCTCCATCATGCGCAGGGTACGCGCCAGCCCCAACAGCATCCTGAATGCTATAGCGGATAGATGGGACAGCCCCATACTGGGACATTGGATCCGCCTACATGCAACTGTGGCGTAGTAATTAATAAATATAGTTTTTTTTTGTTAATTCTCCAGTAGATGTAAGTACTAACACTAGTTTCTAAGTCGTTTGTATACTAACCAAATGGATTTTGTGGGTCTGAAATAAAAGATTTTTATTTATTTATTTATTTAATGACACTGACATAACTGCTTTTTGCCGAAACCACGTGGACAAAGGTTGTTTAAGAAGTATCGGTACAACGAATAAAAGCAAATTTCTCGTGACCAAACTTGTTTTTGAAGAAATATAAAATACCATCAGAAAGCTTACAAATTCATCTACAAGATGGCGCAACTAACTCATAACATGGAATTTTTGACAATGGTGGTTTTTGAAACAAAGTCTTCTATTAGTTTAATTAAAATATGTTTTATATTAGTTTTGTGAGAGCAGTGTGGTGGACCAGCGGTATCGGTACACCACTACGCTCAAAACGATGAAGGAAATCATGGTCAGGAAACTGGCATGTCCTAGAACCAAAAAATCGAAGACATGCGACATAGCCACCAACTTGCACTGGACTCGCGTGGTGGATTATGACCTCTCACAGGGGGATGCCTGTGTTCAAGCGGTGAGAACATTACAGGCCGATGATTCTACGTTTTTTTGAAAAGGAGCGTACGAATAATTGAGAGAATTTATGTACAATTTTAAGAAATTGCGTTGTGACTTTGACTGTGTATAAGAGATCTGATGTCTTCAACTTCGTAGAAGCCTTTCCTTTTAAGAGTGTCTCTTTAGTTTTGATATGTATTTACATATTTTACTCCAAATTCTGAGGCACTTATAGATAAAGGTCACGTTTTGTGTTATGTTTCTTTACTTTGATGTTGGTCTTATTTAAAAGACTTTGTTTTCATTTATACGCTGGTACTATTATTAATTCCTCCATCGTCTCTATCGTTATCTTTAATAATTAATTAATTCACGTTTAACCTAAACATACTTTTGAATTGTCATGGGGTCGGTCTGTAAGAACGATGAAGACAGTTGTTCGTTCCAAAGCGTAATGTGTAGGTAAGCGTAGTAGGTAGGAGAAGAACGGGCAAGAAATTCCAAGGACACTCCTTTAAATCAAAATATTGTTAAAAAAATGTCATCATCATTAATGTTGAAATTATATTTGAGAACAATGTTAAAAGATTTGCACATTAAGAGCGTCCGTAATAAAAACAACAAAAAAATCAGAAGTTAATCACTATTGCAAGGTCCGTTTGTTGTTTGCCAAGCTTTATAATTAATATTATACACCGTGACATTTTAGTCGTCTTACAACGGCAGCCCACTTCATTTATCCAATGACTACTATACCTTTAAATAATTTTTATTTTTTGAACATATGAATGATTTAAAAAATGAAAATATCATTCAAGACGCATGACATAGTTTGAAACACCCTGTTTTAGAGATGGACTGAATGATGGAATGTAATGGTATGGCATTATTAACAGGATGTTTCATAATTGTTTAGCATTATTTATTTTTCTTTGTACCTATTATCTTATTTAACGGTAACAATAACTATATTTAATCGCACCTAAAGGTATTTTATGTCGGATACATTGAGTGGACCGCCTTTATTAGATGACTAAAATGTCACGGTGTAGAGCCATCGTAATGTTCCTATTAATTTGATATTATGTTTTAGTTTCCGTCTCCAAGGTCTGCATAATAACAGAATATAACGCCTTATTTCCCCGAATGGTTGGCCAGAGGTGCACCAAGAATAAACCCATATTTCGCCAGTTATATTTAAGTTCCATGTAATAGGGGGCGAGCCTATTGCCAGCAATAGGGCACAAGGTCTCTTTAAAAATAATCTGTTTCAATATTGACTGATATCGTTCTCGAAATCTCCACCATTTTGAAAACGACCTATAGTAATCAAACAATCTTCATCACTATTATCGTTAAGCTCAGCTTTGCCATTAATAAAGCTAACATTAAAAAATCGATAACTCCTCGTAGATCTAATTACCCGCGTATACTTCACCGAAGGCACGCCATTGCTCTAGTTACTAGGAGCGTCAAAATGAATTATGGCTCTTCATTAAGCTAAAGTGCTGTCTTAAAGTGTCTAAAAAGATTCCATTATGTTAGCGGAATAGCACCGCCTCGTTTATTAAGCTCGCCAACAATTTTTTATCTGATTACAGCGCGAACAGATTTGTGTTTTGCAAGATTGTAAAATTTGTGAGACGAAAAAGTTTGGACGTTTCTATTAAGGCTCTAGAGATAGGTGAGATTGAAAAACTAACTAAGGTTATTAGATTTTTAGATGAATTGAGTTTTTTTATTGTCTGTCTGCCTTGAGTGCTTTCGTTTTGTTATTGGAGCTAAAAAAAATTTAAGAGCTACTACAGTTTCAAGTTATGAATTGGTTATGTTTTTTTGTTTACTCTAATATCAATCAACTCAGTGTAACTCAGTCCACTGCTGGGCATACATAGGCCAATTAGACATGCCATGTAGTTTGCCACAACACCTGGTTTGGTCTGAAATGAAATGTGTATTTATGTACTCGTCAATATTTTAAATCTAGACTGCGCCGCCATTTCCTAGCTGACTGATCCCTCATAAGAAATGCCGATACAAACCCACAGGTCTTCGTCTGACATTTTCTCTGTAAATCACAGGCAAATTAAATTAGGTGGCAATACTTTATTCACGTGTTGCGTATCGATATCGTAAACTAATGGAACAATAAAAAACCATCATTCGATGGCCGAAGGTAATCGATAATAATCGTAACCGATCAGCAGATTTTGTAATTTTTCGTGGAACGTTACATAACAGTCGTTTGGTAGTACTTAAATAATTAAGTACTTACTCATACAGGGTCAAATTCCTCATTACATCATAGGTATCAATCAAACAGTTTAATTACATCGAACCCCATCTCTAATGCCTATTTACCTAATTAGTGACCATCTGCCGCATTACCAGTGAAAATCAACCTACTACTAGTACCAATAGTCCCGTCCGTCCGTCTGCACCGACCGCATCACTTCCGCTGTGGTGAGCCTATGATTTACTGATACTACTGTCTGTTAGCCGAGAGTTGATAAAGTCAGAGTTTCTTAACTCATTACAAATTGTGGCCCGCTAATTATTTAAAAACTTATGGTTTTCGTGTTGACAGTGTAATAACATTCATTGCGTTATTTAAGTCATAGAGCAGACAATTTTTTCGAACATTTGAAGGAATGAATTGGCTTCTTCGGCTGGATTTGTCGGAGGACGGACCTTCAAAATGATTCAGACTCTTATCAGTAGTGTGTTACTTACGCAATTAGCGTGCTTCACTGGCTACACGTTTATTGAAATAGATGATGAAAATTAATTTCCTCAAGCACCATCAGAAAAAAATATATTGAAAGGGAACATTATCAATTTTCGGTTCCGTTAAGATTTTCTACCACGTTTGCAGACTTATAAATGTCTGTACTTGTTTTAATTTTCTATTAAACGAAACTAACTTAATTTCCATTGCAAATAACATTTTCTATTTCAGATAGCTTTTGTAAAGCTTCAATAACTTTCAAAATCTCTACAACGAAATCCCATTTGTTGGAAATAAAGTTATAAAAGAGAATTTTCAAATGGGAATAACGGAACGTTTTAAAATCTTAGGTAGGTAGATCCGTCCGTTAGGACAAAAGTCAATTAATACTTCAGTTTTTTATCTTAATTATTGAGCATAACATTTTTTTTTTTAATCGTTGGCTGGGTAACGCTATTTTTTGTGCCATTGTAAAATTATTCTGCTTTGAAACCGTCAATTGTGAATAATAAGTGTCGGGCGATGTCAGATAGGCAGTCGGTCCATGTAAAATACTGGTATTCAGCTGCATTCGGTTAGGTTAGGTTAGGTTACTGGCCGCCGCTGGGATCACACATAGTGGTCGGGGGGTCTCAAATCGCTGTCGAGTCCACCATGAAATACCTAGGATTGGTGCTCGACAGCCGGTGGGATTTTGGCCCCCACTTCCAGCGGCTGGTGCCCAAGTTGATGGGCGCGGCTGGGGCGCTATCAACGCTGCTTCCCAATCTGGGGGGCCCGAGCGCCGCCTGTAGGCGGCTCTACGTGGGGATCGTGCGATCGATGGCCCTGTATGGGGCCCCGATCTGGGCGGCTGACCTGACGGCCGGCAGCATCGCTGTCCTGCGAAGGCCGCAGCGAGCGATGGCCGTCAGAGTCATTAGGGGGTATCGCACGATCTCCTACGAGGCGGCTTGTGTACTGGCCGGATCCCCGCCCTGGGACCTCGAGGCGAAGGTACTCGCGTCACTGTATCGGTGGCGCGAGGACTCGAGGGCGCGGGGCGAATGGCTGACGCAGTGACATTTGGAGTTGCGTCGGTCACAGCTTCGCGCAGCCCTGGTGGCGGAATGGCGGGACAGGTTTTCACGCCCTACCGCCGGCCCCGCTACCATTGGGGCGGTCCGGCCAGTGCTCGAGCGCTGGCTCGGGAGGAGGCACGGCTCCCTGTCGTTTCGGGTGACACAGGTGCTCTCGGGGCATGGTTGCTTCGGGAAGTACCTGTGTCGCATAAACAGGGAGCCGGACGCTCGGTGTCACCACTGCGTCGACTGTCGGGAGGACACGGCGTGGCACACGCTGGCAGAGTGTGCCGCTTGGGAGGAGCCGCGCCGTGCCCTCATCTCAGGAGTCGGCAGTGACCTGTCGCTGCCGGCCGTTGTCGACTCGATGGTCGGCAGCGAGGAGTCCTGGGACGCGGTGGTATCCTTCTGCGAAATAGTCATGTCGCAGAAGGAGGCTGCGGAGAGGGAGCGGGAGATTGCTTCCGCTAACCCGATCCGCAGCAGACGCACCGGGCGTCGGCGGAGGGCGGATAACGCCCTCTTCCAGCCCCCCTAAATGGGTCCAGGGGCAACGGATCTGGGGAAATTCGTTGTCCCCTACTTCTTAGGACCCGAGATGGCGGCGCGTAGTGTTCCACGCGCGCCTCTCTATGACGTAAGGGGGGAGTTTAACACCTCACTCCCCCCCTATCGCGAGGTGGCCCGCAGAGGCGGGCCTGCACTAGCCGGGGATCGCGGAAGTCACACTAGTTCCCGTGATCCCCGGTGCAAGTGAGAGACGGAACACCGGGGTGGTTTTAGTCAGTAAGAGTCTGACAGACCCCTCCGCCCTCCCCGGGGCGGAGGACATCCATGAGGATTTCGCCCCGTAATAAAAAAAAAAAAAAAAAGGTTAGGTTACTGGAAGCCGACCCCAACATAGTTGGGAAAAGGCTACGCAGATTGAAGTCTCTTCATCCTATCTCACTGACATGAGAAGATGTCTGCCTCTATGTCACCATTGACCCCTGTATTTTTCCACGTTTCCCTGTTTGAACAAAATTTCATCTCCTTTAAACCATTTCCCAGTACTCGTGTCGGTTTTCGTAACATCTGGCTCGGAATTTCCAACGTAACGTGGAGTACGTGACAATTCCATGCAATGTGTTAAATGCGAGTAAGGGACAATCTGGACACCGGACCGAAGCGTTTACCTGTGATTCTAGGAACACAAAGCGTTCGGAGAGGACATAGAATATAGAGATGTCGTCCTATTAACTTAATTTTGTTTCGAAACTAAGTAGGTAATAGCAGCATTTATGCATTCATACAAGCACAATTTATTAAGTCAGGTCAGGTTAGGTTCTTACTACTCGCAACGCGTACATGACCAGAGGCCCTAGTGTGAGTTTGTTTTAACTATCTCGATCTAACGCATCGATCACATTCGGCGCTTCGAGTGGTCCTTTGCCAATCCAGGGTCAATCGGAGCGTTGAACGCGCTCGATGCGTTCGATCGAGATGGTTTAAAGATAATCACCCTAGGGCCTCTGATGAATGAACGTAAACGAAGAGAAAGGAATATGTCAGGATCGTAGTAGGTGACGTTCTAAAGGTTCTGCCTGCCCGGGGAAACAGGCGTGAGTTTAAACATATGTGTATGACATGTGACATTAACACTTTGAGTGGAGCAACGTTATAATGTACTAGCTGAGGGTTTTATCATTTCTGATGTGTATGAACGCAATATTTTGATACTTAAAAAAGACTAAGCTAAGAAACGTAAAGTGACGATGATATACCCGGATCGCTTTGGCGTGGCCATGGCGGTCTTTGACCCACCTACATTTTCTAGCATTCTTTATATTATTAACAGAAATAAAGTCGGTTATCGTGATTTTCAACATGTTCTACTATCGAAAACCCTGACATAGTTTATTTTTTGAGTTCCTATGAAGAGATATTAGGGAAAAGGCATTGACAACTATTGCCACGATAAAGCGATTTGGGTAGGTACGGTAGGTTTATCTATAGATGTTGAGTTAATAATACCTAAGTACCTACTCATTTTTGTTTTACAAAATCAGATTAACAATATCTACGATAGAAACCACTTATCGCTGAGTTTAATTTTGTTTTCAGACTACATAGGTATAATTTGTTCAGGTTTCCATTCATTAACGTTTAATACGCACTCACTGCCTTATTTAACCCATTAGCAAATAACGCGCCGAAATTTTATTGCTCGCAATAAAATAGCAGGCGCTTACATAATTTCTGTTTCTATAAAAAATATTTCCCCCTTTTTGTGTGATAACCGTCGTAACTTACAATTTTACGAGGCAAGCAAGTAAAATGTAAAAACGCAGTCCTATGTCCTTGTTTAAGGGGCTCGTAAAATACTTACCTTAACGAGCTTCGAGATAAGAAAGCAATGATAAGGACCCCTCTCTAGAATAAAAACGCGTATTTAAATTTTCTCTAACGTTGAAATTTGTTGTTTAATGTTTAAGCGTTTTCCAAGGTGAAAATTGCTTCAGCCGATTTATGATGTTCGCATCGGATTTATTGTTGCCGAGTTCTTTATGCCCCTTTTGATAAAGCGAACGCTTGGCTTATTAAAGGCGTCGTTGCTATGGTTTCATAGACGGCTCCTCTTCATCCTTATTAGATTATAGACATCTTTTTCATTCCTTTCATGCCCTTAATCCTGCCTTTGGCAAAGAATCAAGTATACCGAACGTCAATAGGTACGGCAAGCAATTAGTGGTGTGATTGAAGACCACGCGTGGCCCAACGGATTACAGCGACGGATTGGTAATGAACCAATTAGTCGGTCGTTGAATGTCCTCTAGCTTTACCTTACCTTTTGAGGGGTCGCCACTGAATTATGACAATTGTCTGCTTTGCTTCGTGATTCACGGTTTGATTGCATTTGCAAGTGGGGGGAGGTTTTTCAACCGGAGGGAAAGAAAATATTGTTATTATTGAAAGGACTTATTTGTGAATTGTTGTTCTATTTTGTTTTATAATTTGTTTAAATATCCTTTAAGTTGATAGTTGGTTGCACTAGCTATATTGAAATAACAATAAAATTGCCAAACCTTGTGAAGGCCGCAGGAATCCGCTGGATGTGGGAAGCACAGAACCAGTCGAAGTGGTGGAGCTTTTGGTTGAAGCATATGTCCAGAAGTGGAAGTCTTTCGGCTGAAATGATGATGAAAATTGCCAGACTATATAATTACTCCATGAATTGTCTTATACAGAAAAAAGAACTAGCAATGATTAGATCACTACGCTAACACGCTACGCTACACTGAAGTTGCCAAGGTCGTAAAAAAATTCTGGGCTGACTCTATATACTTAGATTGCCATCGACAAGCTAGATGAAGACCACTCTACCTAAATGCGGGATGGCAATTATGCGACAGTGACTAATTCAGGGTTCTTCACAATGATGCATGCGTCGTTACTCATCACTCAGATTAATAGAAAGCATATCGTTTATCAGTCAGTACGTGAAAGACAAAACACAATAACAAAGTAAAAAAAGGAAAGTAGAAATTAATAAAGAAAGTACATAAAATAAATTATAATAATTATATTCAGCCTATAATGCTCCCACTGCTGGGACACAGGCCTCTGTGAGAGGGAGTGGGACACAATCCACCACGCGGATCAAGTGCGGGTTGGTAGATGTCACATACCTTCGAATTGTTGGTTCTAAGACATGCCGGTTTCCTCACGATGTTTTCCTTCACCGTTTTGAGAGCATGGTAAGGAGCGAGAGTGTATGGCTAGCAGTCGCCTCCTTCAGCGAAGCAGTTATGCTCGCAAAGAGGGAGGCGGCGCACGTGAGGGAGTTGCAGTACATGCGCCCTCACAGCCGTGGCCTTCGCAGGAGACGCCCTGGGCGTCGGGAATCCCAGGCTGATTCCCGGCCACCGTAAGCACAGGCTTGCGGACGGCGAGTAATGGGTAGCTCGCTGTCCGGTAAGGACCAAGCCCGGGTCGACGGCGCGTTGTGTTCCACGCGCGCCTCAAAGAGATGTCAGCACCAACTGATGGGGCCCGCAAGGGCCGATGCCTGCCAGGGGTGCGGGTTGTTCGAAAGAGATACCGCGGCCCCTGGCACACAGGCAGGAGGGAACACGGGTGGGTTATAGTCAGTAAAAGTCTGACACGCCCTCCCGCTCCGCCCAGAGCGGCAGAAGTTATTTGATGATTTCCCAACCAAAAAAAAAAACCGTTTTGAGAGCAGTGACGAAATGAAATACACAAAGTAAAGTGCGGGTGACGAAATGAAATACACAAAGTAAAGTGCGAGCCTGGTTTCGAGCCCACGACCATAAGTCGGGGCCTGTACCACAAGGCCTCCACTGCTCAAATTAAATCATATTAAGTTGAAAAAGCCACATTGATACATCCTTGCTTAAAGTTTACTTTGAACATCGAACTCGTACAAAGTTTATTAATTAAACATATTCAAATTGTAAACCTAGAAATGTTCATTGTTACTCATAGAGGGTAAACTTCACCTTTCCTTACGACACCTTTGTGTAACCAAAGGTACTAATAAAAGTACGTACACGTGTTTGTATAATATCAACTCATTAAATTTAGGTATATGTATTATTTATATTTAAATACCTTTATCATACAATGCTGTGTTCCATCTGTCATATGTATAAAATGTTCTCACAACTCAATCATTCATTTCATTGTTTCAATTCCAAGCTGTGGGTTATATAATTCTACTTATATTTTAGCCGACTAATATTATAAATGTGAAAGTATGTATGTTTGGATGTTTGGATGTTTGTTACTCAATCACGCAAAAACAACTGAACGGATTTGGATGAAATATACCAAACAGATGATTTGTAACCTGGATTAATACATAGGATACTTTTTATCCCGATAGTACGTTTCCGTGGGATAATTTTCGACCTCAACGCGGGCGGAGCCGCTGGCTAGCTAAAGCTAGTAATTTAATATTTGTAATAATGAATACGTAAGCATCACCGACGTCCCTGCAATAGTTAATTGCAAAATAAAGCCTTGTTGGTCAAAATATACAATCGATTTTCATTGGAACATTTTCAATGGTAAACCATCTAGTCCGCTAGAATAGTTTCTATCACTGACGTCTCAATCGAAACTCCAGGAGAAATTTCAGTCTATCGGGTCCAAACTTTCTCATAGATATTTTGAATGGTGCATTTCCAGCAAATTTTCGATTCGCATTTCACTTCGATGAATATTGACATAGCTGTTGGTAACATCTATTGATATTTCCGTATTTATTTTTGACTGTGGTACGTATAATTTATTTTACAAGGTTGGAACGTCTTTCAATTATATCGATAGTCTTTTTTACCTACTGCTGAAATACCCCCTCCTTTTTACAACTAACACTGTTTAATAACAATCTTTAAATGACTTAGAACCGTGTAACAAAAGCCTTGTATTTATACAGGGTGACTTGTAATTTGTCGTATTATGTACGTGATACTCCGAACCATTTGCAAGAGTTAAGCAGCTCCATAAAGCGTAGGCGAAAATTCATGCAAACCAAGAAAATCCAATTTCAATGTATTCTTGAAAATTTCCCAGAATTTGTCACTAAATATCTACCAGTATTATCTAAATTCTGTAGTTGAATGGCCTTCATTGTTTTTCCATTAGGAACCTAATACTTTAACACAGTTTTCGGTGTTACCTTAATTTTCTAAAACAGTTAAAAGTTAAAGGAAAAGAGGTGTCTAACCATTTTCAAAAATCATCTACGTACATGAACTTTGAGACCAGTTATCTCATTATTTTTGACCGGCAACATACGTACAAATTACGGGAGTAATATCTTCATTTAATCAGCTATCTAACGAAGGATAAAAATTTAAATAAAAGAGATTGCCGGCTGCATCCAAACTTACAAACTTTACCTCTATATAATATTAGTGGAGGAAAACAAGAAATATCTACTGATTTCAATAAACTACAAGGTACTTCGCTCCAGGAGGATTAATACACATGACGTTATAGAGATTGAAACTGAGGATTCAATCAAAGGATAATTCTCTGAATGCACCAGAGCATAATTATGTAGTTATGAATGCAAATATTGAAATCAAAGTGTATGTAGCCAGAACTGATTATTATTATGATGCGGAACTGTGGTTTTAACATGTTTGTGTATTGAAATATCATCTACCTTTATTAAATTATCGTTTTGCTATCATGAATGTAATATGTATGGTAGCGTATAGGACGACAGAAATATGTTCTTCATCATTTCATTCTTTCTTCTCTCGTGTCATCGAGTTTTTGACAACTCAAATGGTTTACCCAAAATCATCATCATTTCAGCCGTAAGACGTCCACTGCTGGACATAGGCCTCCCTCAAAAGGGGGGTTTTGCCATAATCGCCACGCTTGGCAGGCGGGTTGGCGATCGCAGTATGGTGGTAAAATGCATAAAGAACGCTGCTGCCCATTCTCTGGTAAATCCCTTAGTCACCTTCTACGACACCCACGGGAAGAAATAGGATAGTGCTATTCTTTTACGTCCGGCACCACACGGAACAAGTACCCAAATACTCAAAACGAAGTACCTACCCAAAATAGCATAAGATAACCTTTAAAAAATTGTCGCCTTGCAATCATAAAAGTAATAGGTATGTATGGTACCATACAGGAAGACTGAAATATTTTCTGCATTATTTTCTTTTTTCGTGACGTCGATTGTTTGACAAACTCTAATGGTTGACTCAAAATAGCATTAAGTAGTAAATTGAATCTGGAATTCTAGAGCATTAAAAACAGGTTCAAAAACTAAAACCCGACTACTGAAAAATCACGCTCTAAAAAGTAAAAAATAAGAAAATATTCTCATCTGAAAGCCATGGTCGTGGAGAAATATCGTTTCTGACTTTGTCCTCTATAGGGCGATATATTCATTTTTGTGAATCATTCTAATCATCATTTAATGTGACGTTACATTAAATGATGATCTCATAGCCTTAAATCAGCGGAAGTTCAAGACGATTCCAACGATACCTCATTTGTCAAATTATGATACGAATTTTAGAAGTTATGAGGGAACAGATGAACATACTTTACATACACGCATATCGGTCAAAATAATAACCTTCCATTTTACTTCACCGTAGTCGGGTAAAATTGCAAAGTGAGATTGTCTATAAAACCTATACTCATGTCTAGTAGTAGGTTCCGATGACATTTGAGCATGATGAAAGCACTTTAGATAGTAAGTGGTCGGTACTATATTTCTTCGCATGAGTTGTCTGATTGACCTGTGAATGACGTAAAAGCCACTCACTGTGGCTTTTACGTCATTCACAGGTTCCTTATTTCAGTGTAGGGAGTTGGAAGCATTCACCTTTGTCATTACCAACTGTTATTTGGAAATATGTCCAATTTACTCTTATGGTATTCTTCACATGATCTGACCAAGATTATGTTTGGACTTTAAAAGAGACTGTGACCTCTGAGTTTGTTTCGGCCTATCTTCTCAAAGTCGTCAGATAAGAAACGCCGACCTCATCTTGTTTTAATAATATGATTGACGCGTAAAAGTGTTTGGGTACGCCACGATTGCGGCGGCATGTCCCCTCTTTGAGGAGTGGATTGAGAGGCACCACGGCATCCGCACATTCCGCCTGACGCAGGTGCTCACCGGACACGGTTGTTTCGGGGGTTCCTGTTTCGTATAAGGTGGGAGGAAAAGCCCCGGTGTTTCCACTGCGTAGATCGCCCTGAGGACACGGTGGAGCATACGGTGGAGGTCTGTCTGGCTTGAGCGGAGCACCGCCGTGTCCTTGTGGAGGTGATTGGTGGCGGCAATCTCTCGCGTCTGGCTCTGGTCTAAGCCATGGTACGAGCGAGTGTGCATGGGTAGCCGTCACCTCCTTATGCGAAGCAATAATGCTCGCGAAGAGGGAGGCGGCGCACGTGAGGGAGAGGCAGTATATGCGCCCTCACGGCCCTAGTCACCGAAGGAAACGCCCTGGGCGTTGGGAATCCCAGGCTGATTCCCGGCCACCGTAGGCGCGGGTTTGCGGATAACGAGTACATAATGGGTAGCTCGCTGTCCGGTAAGGACCAAGCCCGTTCCCCAAGCGTGTTCCACGAGCGCCTCAAAGAGATGTCAGCATCAACTGGTGGAGTCCGCAAGGGCCGATGCCTGCCAGGGGTGCGGGTTGTTCGAAAGAGAAACCGTGGCCCCTAGCACACTGGCAACTAAAGGAACACGGGTGAGTTTTAGTCAGTACTATTCTGACACTCCCTCCCACTCCACCCAGAGCGGGAGAATTATTTGATGATTTCCCACCCTCAAAAAAAAAAAAACGCGTAAAAGTGTTTGTACAAACCTACTTAAAGAAATAAAATCATGTATCATTTATCATTGTTTTTATTTCTTGTAGATCATCTTGTTAGTTTTTGGAGTCATGATAATATCCAAGGTGCTGTAAGAAACAAATTTTGAGGTTTTGGACAATAGCGCACCGCGTCAACAAATAAGTTTCAATACAGCGATGCGTTCGACGTAAATTGAATCGAATGATCACTTAAATAATGGTAACAATGCAGTTTGAATTAAATTAAAAAGTAAATACACAGCTCAGCGGCATAATTTTGATACATGTTTTAATTTAGTATTCCTTGTACTTATTATAATTTATATACCAAGGTTTTTGCAAAAAATTTGGAGAATTATGAGACATTTTCTTTTTACGCCCTGTTTTACGATGTTTTTTTTATCATGATAAGATGTTATTTTATAAAATATTATTGAATAAGTCTTTTCTTTAAACTTTTAACGATAAACTTTTTTTTTTTCCTACTTCTCTTAATATAGTATCAATACGCCTAACTGTGCGACAAAAAAACGAGCGTTTTACGGTGTCTTATTATTGGGCAGCGCTTCGAGTTCTTCTAAAACGTTGCAGTAAAGAGGCATACATCCAACCTTGTTGACTGTCCAATATTTCCATGTTATTTTCATATAGTTCCTGAAATGCACAGATATGATTCGACTTCACCAACTCTAACAGCATACGCACTTCAATAGTCAACTAGTTCCATTGAAACCATCCCACCAAACTCTCTGTTACTTAGCCAAAACAACATCCACTGAAGATTCCCAATCTACATCTATTCAAGAGTCCCTATACATACGGAGCAGGGAACAGTTCGATAGATACGTACGTGTTAGTGCGAGCTCAGACGAAGTTGGTCGGTATTGTACCATTGAATGGCCGGTTGTGGCTAACTTTCGCACTGGCTGGCATCGAAATGTAAAGCCGGGTTGCTTCGGATGTCGGATTTAAAAGTGAGGGAAGCGCTTTGATTTTTGTGGGGTTTTCTTTATTTGGGTAGCAACTTTTGCCATTTTTCGTGGCGATTAAAACTATGATTGGGTCTAGCATCGACGAAAAATATTAAAAAAAAATCTGTGATTATTCTTTTGAAGGTTCTATTGTACAGAAGGGTCGAAATTATTTTTCTTTATTAGACGTAGCGAAACAATAGCAGCCGCAAGGTAAGGTCCGCGGTTGTTCG
The DNA here is from genome assembly GCA_949091785.1 of Polymixis lichenea. Classification (NCBI taxonomy): domain Eukaryota; kingdom Metazoa; phylum Arthropoda; class Insecta; order Lepidoptera; family Noctuidae; genus Polymixis; species Polymixis lichenea. The sequence continues at coordinate 16,678,647 of OX420945.1, read as the reverse complement.
GTGGACGGGTGACCATTTTTAACGGACTTTGAAAAAAGGAGGAGGTTCTCAATTCGACTGTATTTTTTTTTTAATGTTTGTTACCTCTCGACTGGGAGAACCGATTTTGATGATTCTTTTTTATTTTGAAAGCCGGTGCTTCCCGCGTGGTCTCATTTCAATTTCATATAGATCTGATGATGCGTTTCGGAGACAGACAACGGAACTCTTCAAAAAATAACAATGAATAAACCGCGATTGTTGCTATCGCATAAATATGCATTGTTTTTACCCCCAGGATGATGAAATTTCGAATTAGTGCGGTGAAAGTAAAAAATAAAAACTTTTTCCAAAAAAAAAATAACCGACTTCCGAAAAAAACACTACAAAGTGAAAAATAACTATAATTTCGGAAGGCGAGGAGCCGGTGACGAAAAATTTAAATACACATTAAAAGACACCGCCTTCCGAAATTAAAGTTATTTTTTCACTTTGTAGTGTTTTTTCCGAAGTCGGTTGTTTTTTTTTTTTTAAGTTTTTATTACATACGAAGATGAGGTTACTCGGTGGGGGTAAACCCGTTAAACCGTCAGCCTCAGCTGTAATTCATTGATTTTTCACAGTCGTTATGGGTCGTTAGAAGCCCGGAAGTCTGACGACCAGTCTTACCAAGAGGTTTGGTATTACCCAGTAACTTGGTTGTGGTGGTCAGATAGGTGGTCGCTCCATGTGAAATAAGGATACTTTTTATAGGCATAATAGAAAGTTGTGTTTGTTGTGTTTCTAGTGTAATCAAAAATGCATCCTATTAGATAACCAATAAAATCAAACTTACGTGCCTAGATTCACTACGGTGCACTATAACTAGATCTGTACGCAGTAAAAACATACTTGCTATGTCCTCATCAAGAACCAACCTTGGTCGCAGTGCCCCTATGAACCGATTTATGGCTAATTATACTGCTGGCACTTTTTACCAATTCCGTAAAAATATTATGTCCCCCAACCATCCATAACATTTTGATCACGTTTATTGCAGTCGTTTTACGTATAATAATCACACATTCATAAAATTAAATTATAGTATTTATTATTAATTATTTAATTAAGTAAATCTGATGTATTTTCTTTAATATTGTCTTTCTATAGTAAAGTAGGTCTTATTTATTTTATGATTGTAATCTTTTTTTTAAATTATTTTAACGCACTTTGAAATAAGTCTCATAATTTGTAATCACTTTTTGATTTATGTTTAAGCTGTGTACTTCTTTAAGTGACAAATTCACCATACTAATAGATATATAAGTTCTGTTATGTGATATGTTATTAGTGAATAAGTCGTTGGAGTACCTTATATAAATAAATAAATAAATTCCAGTGAATCACATGACAAATACCTTAATCACAATTACATGTAGGATATTGATACGAAGGTGATCTGATACGTAATCATCCAATCATTATCATTAATTATACCTACCTCGTGTGTATCATTACCCGGTTTATATATCCGTGTCTTAATCAATACAATCGAATTGTATTATTAGAAATTACACACGCGTCTTAGGTATGGCAAGAAATGTTAATAAATTTCTTTCACATTTTGTCATGCTCACAGTACAGTAGTACAGTAACTAAGCATCTACGTCAGTAATAAAAAAAAAGCAAATAAGGAACTCATTAAGTGTTGACATTAATTTTTTCAATGGAAGACATAAGAACTAGTTTCACCTCAAAAGTTACCAGGACTCCGAAACCTTTAAGTTAACGACAGCAATTAGGTATTTAAGTATTTAAACAATCGCCTCTTCAATTAAATCTTTTTCTGTATTATCGACAATGGACCTGAAGTCCGAGTTGAGCCCTCTTTGCAAACGGTCGCCTTTGCTCGTGCGTTCCAGATGTTGACTTAAGCGTCTGGCTTCGAAATCAAACCGTGTTGTGTGAAATTGTGTAACTATACAACGTGTAATATAATTAACGCAAGACCTCAAACACCCCAATTAGAGTATTGAGCTAAATGCATAATACAATGACTAAAAATGTCTCTTAAAGCTAACGCAGTTATAGAAACTCGTGTTGGAAGTTTTAGTTCTAGGACAAAGCACCTACCTGGGTTCCAACTATTACTGCTCGACAGCAAAAGTCAGCTACTGTTGTCATACTTGACCATCGAAGTGTTGCTTACACTTTTACCAAGACCGTAACAAAAATCTATTTCGATCAGGCGAGCGACATCTAATATCTGGTTATTTCATTAAAACTTATTGCCTCGTTAGTCCTTTAGGACGGTCCGAACAGGCTTAAATATTGCTATCTTCAATATGGTCCCGATATTGGGCGAAGTCTGTTTTGCCTACTAGGTATTATGTTCCAAGTTGGGATTTAATGAAGTTATGGAATATCTCGCCTAGTGGTGTATGAAGTAATACGTAGTCTTCACTTTGGTGTGACTGTAAGCGGGCAGCGATAAGCGGAAGCGATCTGATTAAGCGTTAAATAGGTACTTTTTCGTCTTAGCGTATCAATGACAAAAATTTCGAACATCTCAGCTCAAAATTCTGCTGTGAGCACTCCTCTCACTGATGCAGCCATAAGATCATCAAACGCAGGATAGAAAGGTAGGCCATTGTTTAAGGGGAGGTGCCGCATACACACTTGAGATCTGAGTCGTCCGTAGCCCCCATCCGTGGAAATTGTCTTTGCTCTGGTCGTCTTGGGTTCGAAGTCTATCAAAAACGGTTAGCCGCATTACAGTACAAATAGCTCAGACTTTTACTGACTAAAACCCACCCATGTTCCTTCAGTTGCCTGTGTACCAGGGGCCGCAGTATCTCTTTCGAACAAACCGCACCCCTGGCAGGCATCGGCCCTTGCGGGCCCCATCAGTTGCTGCTGACATCTCTTACTTTCTTAGTAAGATACGCCATGAAACGGACGTTTAACTTTGAAGTATTATTACTACTTTAGTTAAAAAGTTAGGAACTCAGAGATAATATTGTATAAATATTCATAAACCATATTTTGTGAAAATTGTATTTATTGTAAGAAATATTATGTTTTTTGATAACTCACTTAATGTCCGTTTCATAACACAGGTAGCATTGAATAGGACAATGGGTGTCTTGAAACGGACTAAGAACCAATGCCATACTTTGAGCCATATAAATACTCAATGTTTCACATTTTTTTTTTGATTTTACACAATTTCTTTAATTTAAATACCTAAGTCAAACATTTTGATACAACATCATAAAATAAACAATTACAAAAAAAACAACATAAATTATTAGACTCTAAACTTCTTAGTCTTTGTTCCAAATTGGCAACAATATAAGTAGGTATCAATTTTTTTTACACAATAACACTTATTTAAATAAGTCAAACACTTTGGTACATCTCAAACTGAGATCATAGAATTGACAATAAAAAATATAAAAAAAAGAATAATAATTAGACTTTCAATTTCTTAGTCTTGGTTTCAATTTGGCAACAATATAATAAGTAGGTATCAAAAACATTCTTTAATTAATATTAAGATTAAAAATATTATATTTCCAATATTGGGATTATGAGTGAACTTAGTAGAAGACCCTTTAGCTTTCTTAACAATATCCGCCAAACATGCTTTCGATATTTTATATGCTGATGCAACTGAGCGAGTAGACTGTCCTTTTTTTAGTACTTCTTCCATAGCAGATTCTATTGTAGCTTTTTCTGGACGAATCCTCTTCTTTGGCGGCATCTGATGGTGATGAATAAATAAAAACAGGTTTTAAGAAACTGCAGTATGCAGGAGTAATGAATCGGACAGGCACTAACGCATTGAATCGGACGTCCGTTTCAACGCGACGGTACCCGTCCGATTCATTGCAAATCTAACCTAAAAACATTTTAACCAAATTCCAAATAATTAAGTATTGATAAGATTATAACTCACCATTCCGTATCTTCTTGAGAATATGTCACAATAAATACAACCATCACACTTGTAGCTTAAGTAACTATAGAATTTTAAATCAGTTTGCAAATTTACGATATTTTTTACAAAACTCATGCGCTTCAACAACGTGCGAAAAAGTAAACAAAATAATGGCTGCTGGAATCTGTCGTTATTGTGGGTTTATCTATGGTCATCAGTGCTGCCAACAACCAATAGACATTCATATATTCTTTCAGAATTTTTTAAGATATCTATAGTGTCCGTTTCATAACGCGTCCGTTTCATTGCGTATTCCCCCTACTCTTTCCAAAATAGCATCTAGTTTCTTGCCATCAAGTTTTAAATTTAGACCTACTTGGGGTACATTTGGTAATGAGAACTTAAGACATTTCGTTTTGTTTTCGACTTAAAATTGTAGGCTTCTAGAGGCGGTCATCTGCCTAGCCTTTTTCCCAACTTTGTTACTGAATACTGAAAACCTACCCCGGTTTTCAGTATTACCGGATGCAGCAAAGTACCAGTACTTAATATGGACTGCCTATCTGACCTCCGCAATCCAGTTACTGGGTAATACGATACCCCTTGGTAAGACTGATTGTCAGATTTTCGGGCTTCTGACGACCCGTAACGACTGCCAAAGATCCATGAATGACAGCCGGGACCAACGGCTTGTGCTTTCCGAGACACGGAGGTCTTGGTATGTAAAGATGGTCACCCATCCACGGACCCCCTGGCAAGCGTAGCTTAACCTGATTGATCGACCCGTGCGGTTGCCCATCTCCATTTGTAGAGGCGGTGAATTTGGAATATTTGTCTGCCAAACACCGAAGTTATCATGATATAATTCTATCAATGTCAAATTACCAATCAAAGCCCATACTCATCAATAGACATTTACCACGTGCTATTAAATAATAGATGGAATAGGCTTTTGACTGAATCATTCATTCACACACGTTATAGAACAATTGGCCTATTCACGCAGCACCTGATTGGTTCCAACTATTAACTAGCTCCCATTCACTCGCTCACAAACGGACCGGTCTTGGAAGACCGTAGCGTAACTTTTAATGAATGGACTCGTAAACATAGGGTGTTTCCGTTTACCAAGTTCCAAACTAGGTATACGTTTTGCTTCAAATTAATTACAACAGTCCTGTTGTAAACCTAAGTATTAAACTAGACTGAAGTGTTGAAACAACATTTTAAAGTGCCCGATGTAGCCGTCTCTAACAAAAAAATCCAGTGGCAATTTAATCATTCATAATGGTATTTGCATGACGCTGAAAAAAGTTTTTTTTTATGTTTTCAATTCCATCTCGTATTTTCAGACTGAATAGTTAAAGGGATTTAAAAATATGACACTCGAATAAGTCAGAATGTTCTTGTTTAAAATGTAAATATGTTAAAGTGGATTGAAATATGTTGTGCTTATAATTTTTAAAGATAGTTAGTTTTAAATTTACAGTGCATTCATTCGAGTTGTGCTCTTATAATGTTATTTAAAACGAAGTAATCGATATTTATTGTTAAATAAATGAAATTAAAACGGAATAATAATGTGAAGGTAAGGTTGTTCTATTTATTCGAATTATTAGTTCAGGTGAAACTTAAGAAAGACGTCTACAGTGAGCAAACATACTTTTTTAAAAGACCGAAGGAACCACAGACGACTACTTCAAACATATGATAATGCCAGCCTTTTCCCGCGGCTTCGCCCGCGTGGATGTCGGATATCATCCCGCGGAAATACACTAACGGTGTTAAAGTATCTTTTGTCCCAACCCAAATTATGGCCTATCCATATATGTATATGCTTTGTGTAATGTATGAGTTACATAATAATAATTTTGCAGTGGGTAGGAGTTATGATATAATAGTGTATTATTATTATATAAAATGATAATATTTATATATTAATATTGTATTGCCAGTCTGCGATTATACGCTGTGGTGCTATCAAGTCTTTGCCATTTAATTCCACTCCGGCTACCCAAGTAGGTACCTCCATATTCTTCACTTTGCATTCAAATCTGTTCAGCCGTTAAGGAGTGAAAAGGTAACAGATAGATAGATAATGACTTAATTCCTTATTTTTTACCAAAACCATAAATTTCATCATGTGCTACTGCGTAACTTTGCTACTTTCATCTCTATTATAACCCCTTAAAGGATTATTTTAGAAACAAAAGTAGCCTATATCCTTTCCCTAAGATGCCATCTAACTCCTTGGATTTTTTTTTCGAAATCAATTCAGGCTGCTTATATGATACACGAGGTAGCCAGACAGGCAGAACAATTTTACAGTTAGGTTTGTTACTGTTAAATGTATAATTAACTACATTGTTTTCATCGTGTATATTAAATGTGCCAATCGTTTAATGAAATGGACTTTTTGTTTGAAAACACTTAATGGCGTTCATTCCACGTGGGCTGGCAACAACGCATTTATAGTAGTTTTTCGTGATAATTTAATTAAATACAATCAAAAGTACTTTTTTTTTTCAGCCAAGCACTAGTTCGTTGGTATTTATAATTATTTTTAACATTTACTCTTTAATAAAAACATTTAAACGTACTTAGTAATGCAAAAAGAAAATAATTTACGGTACATCGATTTTTGTAAATCAATACCAAAATAACTTTAAAAACATAGGTACAAACTTGAAAATACCAACGATGTAGTGCATAGCTGAAAGAAATGATTACTTTTGTTTGTATTTAACGAAAAACTGCCATAAATGCGCCGTTGCCAGCCCGTGTGGGAAGAACGCTTTTAACTCGTGCCGTAGTCTCTGGTGTAAACAGCAAAAGCAATTTGTTGACCACCTTTTCCTAACAAATTATTATTATCATAAGGCCTTTACAAATCTGTGCCTTTTCTAGATTAATTTAAAATATCACAACTAAGTTATGAGTGACAATATATCACCTGCCACCATGCCGTGTTCGTATATAACATTTTGTACCGCGACGCCCAACTTAATGTGACAGTTTGAGTTGATACCTGTAACCTTTAACAGGTATTATGTAGTATGTTACGATTCCTCATGAATTTTTGATACAGCGACCACGAAATAGAAACAGAAGGCTTGTTTTAATGGGTTATCAGTCGATTCACACGAATTAACTCGCCCGAATCGGGCGAATTGTCACTTTTAAATACTATAATATTGTAGGTGAATCGATAGTTTCAAAAATATGTATTAGGCAATTGGCAAGTTTTAAGTAAAACGTTAAATAAACTACGATAAGTTAAGGAAAAGTAAGTAACTATACTAAATTTATTACATTAAATAAAAAACGTGCCAATTGCCTAATAGGTACGTATCTCTGGACTTGTCATTTCGCCTATAAATAAATTATTACCTATCTTTGAAATCCTTAAATTTCTGAGTTAAGGCGGAGGTTTCTGGAAAACGCTCAAAAAGGTGGTTTTCAAAAGCAGTGTATCTTTAACCGTGAATAATTTTGAAAGAAAGAAAACATATGATATATTCAAGTCTTTTTTGCATACAGTGATGTAACTCAAAACATAATTAAACATACATTAATGCATCAAAAAAGTCATCAACGTCACCTCTTAATTATCTTTATAAGCAGTTTATCCAGTGATGGATTATTTATGATTAAATAGTTAATATGTCATTTTATACGATTTTATTTGCATTTTTATGACATACGCTTGCTCATTTGTTATTCTAATTTATCACAACAGATTTTAAAGAACTATTTTCGCTCAAAACGACAATATTTAAAGTTACCAGGGCCTTAAGCTGCAGGATTACTGACAAATGCGTGCACTGACTGGACAGGTCCACTCGTTTTGGGTGGTTTTTTCCTCAAAGGACCATTTCAGACACCAATCTACATGGTCTTTACATGATCTGACTAAGATTATGTCTGAAGTTTAAAAGACTGATCTTTTTTTTTTTGGGTAGGAAATCATCAAATAACTTCTCCCGCTCTGGGTGGAGCTGAAGGCGTCTCAGACTTTTACTGACTAAAACCCACCCGTGTTCCCTCAGTTGCCTGTGTGCCAGGGGCCGCGGTATCTCTTTCGAACAACCCGCACCCCTGGCAGGCATCGGCCCTTGCGGGCCCCACCCGTTGGTGCTGACATCTCTTTGAGGCGCGCGTGGAACACAACGCGCCGTCGACCCGGGCTTGGTCCTTACCGGACAGCGAGCTACCATTTACTTACTTGCCGTCCGCAAGCCCGCGCCTACGGTGGCCGGGAATCAGCCTGGGATTCCCGACGCCCAGGGTGTCTCCTGCGAAAGCTACGGCCGTGAGGGCGGGCGCATGTACTGCCTCTTCCTCACGTGCGCCGCCTCCTTCTTTGCGAGCATCACTGCTTCGCTGAAGGAGGTCACGGTTAGCCATGCACTCTCGACCTCACGGTCATTTCGGTCTTTCTTCTCGGAGTAGTAGATGGGAAACATCGACCTTTTCTAGTTTTTTTTTAAATTCATTTTTTATGATTGACGTGTAAAGCTGTTTGTACAAACCTTACAGAAATGAAATCATTCAAGTATCAATATTTATCATTATCATTTTCTACACATACAACCGCAAAGTATTTTTATGTAGAGTGGGTATAGTCAATTTCATAAATGCATCACCACTTTTGTTGTTTATATTTAAATTTTCAACAACATTTGAATTGAAAGAATTCGGAAAAAGCCTCTGTTACTCGCCGCTGTCATATTAACGCATGAATTAATAGCATATTAAAGATGATTACTGAAATAAAGAAAGAAAGAATAACATTTATACGTACATACATTTTTGTACTGTAACAAAACGTAGGTAATTCGCTTGCGTTCTGAAGCCCCGTAGCCAAAGAAAGAAAAAAAAAATGAACATCCCCTTCGTCGCTTGGATGATTAAGAGCTTATTACAAGAGGATGTGATAATAATAGTATAATGACTCGTGTGCTGTTATCACTAATCCGATCACTTATCGTGGCGATGATGTCAATAACCCGACGCTTTGCTTACATCTACAGAAGTTCTATACGGTGGACAAAACATGCTTTTATGACTATAAAACAAGCGATAGTGACTTCTGGGCTCAGATGTAGAAAAGAGAGACTTGTCGGTGTGGGAAAATACCTACATACCTGTTTTTTTTTTTTTGGTTGGTAAATCATCAAATAACTTCTCCCGCTCTGGGTGGAGCGGGAGGGCGTGGCAGACTTTTACTGACTAAAGGCTTCTTCAAACAGCCGCGACGCGACACTTGTAGAACAATTTCCATTAAGTTTTCATATAAATTGTTCTACGAGTGTCGCGACGCGACCATCGCGTCGCGCTAGTTTGCACGAGGCTTAAAACCCACCCGTGTTCCCTCAGTTGCCTGTATGCCAGTGGCCGCGGTATCTCTTTCGAACAACCCGCACTCCTGGCAGGCCTACATACCTGTTGACGGTGCAGAGCATAATCTATTTTTATATACTTAATCCTGTATAAATGTGAAAGTTTTTGAGTATGGATGTTTGTTACTCAGTCACGCTAAAACGGCTAAACGGATTTGGATGAAATTTGCCACACAAATAGTTTGAAACCTGGAGTAAAACATAGGACAGGTACTTTTTATTCCGGTAATATTTCTCGTGGGATAATAATCGTCGACTTCTAGGCGGGCGAAGCTGCTGGCTAAAGCTATAGTATATTAAAAATCAATGTCCCCCGCCGCGTCTGTCTGTCTGTTCGCTATAAACTGAAAAGTACCGAACTGATTTTCATGCGGTTTGGGCGGAGCCGTTGGCAAAAGCTAGTATGTACTATGTACTATATATATGATCTATAATATAATGTATAAAATTAATAAAAAAAAAAAAACAATTTATTTATGTAATAATATAATATATAATATTGTAAATAATATAATAGTATTAATAAAGAACGCGCTAATCTCAGGAATTACTGGTTCGAATTGAAAAAATATGCTAGCGTTGAATAGCCCATTTATCGAGAAAAGCTATATATAGGACACGCACATCATGCTAGAACCCTAAGGAGCCGAGCAAAAAGAAAAAAGTTGGGTGGTGCAAGAAATTTTCCATGGACATAGTCGCGGGCAGAAGCTAGTGTGCTTTCCGGCACTCATCTGTTACCAGGAAGAATACTGTTTAGTTTTAATTGGTAGCTGTCCAATATAACCCTGAATTCTTCCCAAAAGACGGGTTGCAATGAAGATTTACCCACGAGCACAGCGAAAATAAAAAAAATTAAAGGTATTTATTGTTACTCGCACAGGAAGATCACATACTAAACTAAACACATAAACGTACTAAAACTACAAAAAACTAATTTCTTGGAAGTAAAATATTAAAAATACAAAGTCCTGCACGAGGCCAAAAGGCTCCTACTTCAGCATGATGCTTCGTTACTTAAAACAGTGTCGCAGCGTTGGTATTCTGATAGCCCGAGCGATGTGAAGTCTTGAGCTTGTAATATCTCAAGATCGTTACGAAAATTGTGTCCAACCTCTTTCGGTCTTCCGACTACTACTTCTGGATTTTCTTATTCCATGTCAAAAGTATATGACAAAGCAGGGCTAGCCGCCATTTTGAGAGGTCATTCGGCTAAAGGTTACATTTGTAAGCTATTGGTCCCCCGCGGGGCAGGGTTTTTGTAACAGTGGCTAAATGACATACCTTTGCCCTACATATTTGTTGGACAATGTTTTTCGGGATGGAATTGTGTGACTTTAATATTATATGACAAGGAAGAAAGGGTTTGAGTATCGTTTGGGATATATTTGCTTGTGAACATATTGCATTACGGCTTTGAAAGTCTATGGCCCATTGATTTTTGCATATACATAGGCATTGTACCTATCTGACTACAAATAGGTACCGTTTGTTGCTATATAGGGTGACAGGGTCAAACTGAGACTACGAATTCAGCACAACATGATTGTAGACACCGTAGCGTAAAAAAAATCATCGGTTGTCAAAAAAAAATCTGTTGTTTCATAGAAAATTGCCTACGCGAATATATGTCAGAGCAAAATTTTTATTAAAATAACTGACTACACATTTTTGCCGCAGGGGACTTTAAGGCCTATTCAAACCTAAGCGGTATCCGCTACCGTCTGTGGCAGAGAAAACCGAATGGGTATGCGGTAATATTATTGTTCACACCAAAGCGGTTTTCGCTATCCTTATGGGTAGAATACCGAGTCCGAGTTTCGCTCAGGAAGGTAAAGAATCTGTTTCGCCCAACAAGCTAAACAATATTTACCTATGCGGTACTATGGCACCAACCATTCCGCTCTAGCCGCGGAACTATCCTGAGCGGAACCCGCCCGGTATGCACTTCTACCCACAGCGGCAGCAAATACCGCTTAGGTTTGAATAGGCCTTTAGAATCATGTGTCCATGGTGACAAGTTGTGCATCAATATCCCTGTTACCCTGTAGTATTGAGGCGCCAACCAGCACGCCGGTTGAAGGCGGCCCATAGGGTCATGGCCATCCGGATGATCCGGGGATACCGCACGATCTCCGGTGAGGCGGCGGGCCTCCTTGCCGGATTACCGCCATGGGATCTGGAGGCAAACGTCCTCGCGCTCACTTGGGAGTGGCGCGAGGAGGCCAAACGCCGGGGCGTAACTCCGCTGCCGCGGGAAATCGCGGCACGGCGGACAGAGCTCCGGCAGGATCTCATGGCGACGTGGAAAGTACGATTGTCGCAACCCAGTGCTGGGCACGCCGCGATTGCGGCGGTAAGTCCCCTCTTTGAGGAGTGGCTTGAGAGGCGGCATGGCGTCCTCACCTTCCGCCTGACACAGGTCCTCACCGGACATGGCTGTTTCGGGAGGTTCCTGTTTCGGATAGGGCGGGAGGAAACGCCCGGGTGTTTCCATTGCGAAGATCGCCCAGAGGACACGGTGGAGCATACGGTGGAGGTCTGCCCAGCTTGGGTGGAGCAACGCCGTGTCCTCGTGCAGGTGATCGGCGGCGGCGATCTCTCGCGTCCGACCCTGGTCCAGGCCATGGTACGGAGCGAGAGGGCATGGCTGGCAGTCGCCTCCTTCAGCGAAGCAGTTATGCTCGCAAAGAGGGAGGCGGCGCACGTGAGGGAGATGCAGTACATGCGCCCTCACAGCCGTGGCCTTCGCAGGAGACGCCCTGGGCGTCGGGAATCCCAGGCTGATTCCCGGCCACCGTAGGCACGGGCTTGCGGACGGCGAGTAATGGGTACCTCGCTGTCCGGTAAGGACCAAGCCCGGGTCGACGGCGCGTTGTGTTCCACGCGCGCCTCAAAGAGATGTCAGCAGCAACAGAGGGGCCCGCAAGGGCCGATGCCTGCCGGGGGTGCGGGTTGTTCGAAAGAGATACCGCCGCCCCTGGCACACAGGCAACTGAGGGAACACGGGTGGGTTTTAGTCAGTAAAAGTCTGACACGCCCTCCCGCTCCACCCAGAGCGGGAGAAGTTATTTGATGATTTCCCACCCAGAAAAAAAAAAAAAAAAAAAAAAACCCTGTAGTATTGTTATTTGAACGATGTAGTTTTTCCTTCATTTTCTTCTTTGAGAGTGTTTTTCCTTTTTTTTTGCAGATGTTCGTTTGTTTAATATTGTAAGATTCCATTTATTTTTTCAATCAGTATCTATGTGCAACAAAAAGATATTCTTCCCAAATTACTATGCAGATTTTCCAATCAAGATACAAACCTGACAATGTTCCCTAACACCTAAGTACCTTGTTTCCTTTGCTATACAAACAGATACCCAGACTAAGCTAGATACACCCAGGTCTTCTGTTAATTAAATCATTTCGCTTTGCGTGTCTCACCGGTGCTTTGGCTTTACGTAGTTATGTCAGAAATTGCCTGCTACCTCTGGGCAATTACCACTGCCCACGGTTGGGCTAGTCTGTTGCTCGGCTCGGCGGGCTATCACTTGCAGACGTCTCTGAATATTTAATGCTCTTTGGTCTGTCCGTAGCGAGTTATTGTTATCGTAGAAATAGGTGGAAATAGTGTCTAAAGTTGGAAGTGGAGTATTTTCTTGTTTTATAGAACAGTGTGGATAGTTATATTATAAGTATAAGGGAAGACCGAACAAACCATGGTAGAATTGTGTGAAAGGTTATATGGCCAGAAAGGGTGTGATTACCAAGATGACGACTAATGGACTAATTTTGGTTTAGGAGTGATTGTAACTTTTTTTACAGGACATGCTTTATTGAATTCTTGGCATACTGTAGAAAAAAATGTGCTATAGTTTATATTGGGGTCTTGTGAATCAAAACTTGCTGTTGAGAGTTTGCTAAGAACATTATTTTTAAACGTTTCCAGTTTATTTTTAGTCAGAGGTCTCAATTCAATGGTTTTATCTAGATGTAACTTTTTATCTAAGTCAAACGATACAAGCTGACCAGTATGGTCTGACCTGACGCCACTAATTAAGGAAGAGAAATGTAGAAAAAAAGACATGTTGCGCCGACCACAAATAAATTGGGTTTCTTTCCAGCCAGTCTGGTTCGGCTGTCGTATGTGTTACCTATCAACCGATCATGTATGTTGATATAAAATTTGCTAGTAGATTAAATTGAATGTAAGCTGACACGGTAGCAGCCATTTAGGTACTAGACTATATGTCATCTTATTATTTAGTTAGTGTACTAACAAGTTTTATATTTCTTTTGCTTGTGGATCACTATTTTTAAATTAATATGACGAAATTTATATGGGCCCACTCGATAAGTACTCATATACCCTACTATATAAAAAAATCAATTCAGTAAATGACGAAGTTCAAACAAAAATAAAATACAATTGTATTGAGAACCTCCTCCTTTTTGAAGTCCATAAAAAATAACAACGTTTTCCAAAAAGAAGGCCAATTCTACTAATTAAAAACGTTCAAATTATAGTCGCAGTCTCATTTCGGTGACAATCAAATGTCAAAAACTTGTTAAAAATATGTAGTAACTCTAAGTATTTTTGACAGACTGAGACTAAGATCAAACTTTGAACATTTTTATAATTAAGAGAATTGCCTCTCAGATCAGTGATGTCAGGATCCTGTTACTTGTTAGCTTGGGTCAGTTAAAAAGTTGATGGAAACCTACCTTGGGTTTTATATTTACTTTTTAACTGACCCAAGCTCATCCTGTCTCACCCACATCAGACAGTACGAATTAAGAGTTCTGAAATCCCCTAGAAAACTAACATAGTTGCCAAGAAGGATATCTTAATTGAAATATTCAAAGAAACAAGTTGATTTAAAACAGTTTTGTTGCAATTTACCCTTCAATTTGCAGCACTAATTAATCTATTGCGTAAATCTTAAACAAAAACCTGTGTATTGCACGCCGGTACGCAATCTCGTGAGACCTATAGACATGAATTAACTCATTGTGCTATTTTATCCACCAATCAAAGAGTTTAGCAAAAATGTGATCAGGAACTGGTTCGTGAGATTAAGGCCTTATTGGTGTACTAAAGTCAATATGGCGCTTGGCAACCGTGTCTGAAAACGAGCCATATGATGAAGATTTAAGATTTTATAACAGACTTTAGAGACTGACTGCCTCATCGGTCTAGTAGTCGGAAGCCTTACGGCTGAGCATGAGGTTCGGCGTTCAATTCACAGGTCGGGCAAAATGTTATTGGGTCATGAATTTCTCAGAAGCGGTCTGGAGTTGTGATTTGTGCCTGGTTGCTGGCAACCCGATAGGTACCACATGGGATTTAAATATAACTGGTAAAATGAGGGTGACATACTTTAGAAACAAATCAAATCAAAATGTTTTATTTCACATGGGCACTTATCAAACATCAGAACCTACGTATCGGTGACTTTGGATATGTATTTTATTTTTTTGTCACCGCTTTCAAAGTGTTTTTTCGGAAGACGGTTGTTTTTTTTTTTTTGGAAATGTGTTATTTTTCACTTTTTAGTTATAGTAGATACGTAGGTATCTACTCTACCCACACCAATTCGAAATTTTATCATCCTTGGGGTCAAAACAATGCATATTTATTCGATAACAGCAATCGCGGTTGGTTTGCTGTCATTTTTTGAAGAGTTCCGTTGTCTGTCGCCGAAACGCATCATTAGATCTACATGAAATTCAAATGGGACCATTTCGGAAAAAAACCCCTTCCGAACAAAAAAATAATTTTGCAAATCCGTTTTTAAATGACGGAGTTATGCCCGAACAACATAAAAAAAAATACTTTCATATCTTTTATTCGCGTAACATTGTGTTTTAAAGAACCCGATCACTATCGAATAATGGCAGCCATAATTCGGTACTAATCTTAATTCTATTCAATAACGATGAAAGTTTAACATTCTTAATGAAAGGTAATCGTGAGTCATGGACGGGATTTGTTTGTTGAAGTTGGATATTGATGAGGGGGAGAGTTTAATGTTTTATATGAATTTTATGAACAGTAAGTCAATTTAAGAATTAAGTAATCTTAACTAATATTATATTAATTAGTAGATAGGTTTCTTTGTTTCAAATTTCACGCTAAAATGGCTGAACGCATTTGGAGGAAATTTAGCACACACAAAGAACATGACCTGGGTAAGAACATAGGCTACTTTTCATCCTGGATCGCAGACAACGTCGCAAGCAACAGTTGATGGATTAATAATTCAGTTGGATAAAACTGTAATGGCACCAGAACTTAAATTATTCGAAGTTCTTGTATGAAAATTGACAAGTAAAAGTTGTCTTCCAACAAACATCTAAGGACGTAATGGAAGCACGTGCAGTATCTATAAAGTTATCGTTATTATAGAGTTGACAGCACGGTTGGCGCAGTGGTTAAGCGATTGACTGCTGTGCTGCGTGTAGCGGGTTCGATTCCCGCACGGAACAAATATTTTTATGACCTACAAGTAGTTGTTCCGGGTCTGGCTGTTTGTGTATGTGAATTTAAATGTTTGTAAACGCACCCACAATACAGGAGTAATTCCTAGTGTGGGGCAACGTTTTATGTCAAAGTCCTTTCAAATCCTGTTGGTACATAAAATGTTAGTTCTATGTTTCATCACATGCTAAGAATAAAATTGTAGAACTCGATTGGCGTTCCGTAAATTGAGCGACTGATGTTTGTACTTAATATTGTGAGAAATAAGTAACAACTCAAGCAAAATTAGAAATAAGTTCCCACAAATGTTCGAAATAGCCAAATAGGAAGAAAGAAAGCCATAACGTAAACTGTCCCCGACCAGATTAACCTATAAAAATTGACAACTGCACCATCCCAAATTGGCGAAGTAAAAAACAGCCTCAAATATCCTCGCTCTAATCGTATATTGGAGCCCCTAATATTCCTTTGTTCAAAGGTTAAACGTAAACTGTTCTAAGCTACGACCGCCAACGACCTCCTAGAGACGCACCTAAATGACTTTTGGTGCCAATGAGACAATTGGAGCTTGATTTAGAGGGTTACTTTCGATAAGCGGTAGGAAACAATAATGAAAAGTACCCGAACACAGACTAGTGTCAGATGAGAGAGACTACATTTGGCCATTTATGTTGAAAATTAAGGTGTTTTTGTTGCTAAAGAAAAGTTTTGTGAAAGACGATAACCTGTTAAATAAACAATTTTCGTTTACTTTCAATTTGCGCATTTCTGGTTCGACGCACTTTTGGTTTCAAGATAAAATAATTTTAAAATTATTGTATTATTTAATTAAATATAAAATTTCGCGTAAAGTTAAATTAAACAATAACAAAATGAAGCAAAACAATTGAATTACGAGCAATCCCAGCCATAACTTTGCTAACCGTGAAATTTTTAATTACTCCTTAACAGAAACAAAAGTCCATAAATTGGTGGAGGGCCACTCGGAAAGTTTTCTTTGCGGACACCCTGTAATAAAATTTCACAAGCGACTCGAATTTAATACGATTGTGTTTTGAATAATTTATCTGTATTATTCATTACTCTGGAACCCTTTCCCGCGCCGAAAACGCGCGAACTTCTTCGAAAAGTTTTATTGTTTACACCGTTCTTTGGAAACTCGGCACAATCACTTGTTTGTCTCACTCGCTCTGTTAGTGTATCGTGCTCTGTCTCTATCTGACATGTGATTGCTTAGTCGGGAGGCTGCTTCCTTCCTGCCCTTTATTGGATTGATATCGGATTGTTATTTTTTTGTTCTGTTTAGAAAATTGGCGTCGGGCGTTATTTTTTCAGGCGGTTTTTCCGGCTGCCGGGATCGGAGGGGATTGCTATAGTTTTTGTTACTTTACTTTTGGTGTTATGATTGAGTATTGTTACGCCTTGTTTCCAAAATAATATTTTTAGTTCATGAAAATGTGATCAAAAAGCGAGTAGAATAAATTATGCTCTTAAATTGTTCAATTATTCACCTGTACTACATTGTAGGTAAACTACAAAATGAATTTTGCGAAATACGTATTGAATTTCAAGCAATTATCCAAACAGAGTTTGTTGACACACACAGTTTACATAGTATTACAACTGCTCTTCCTTTGAATACATTATGTGACTTCAGAGTTTTGTATAACGGAATTTAGAAAAAAAATATAATTTAACAAAAACATTATCAGGTATATATTATTAGGTAGATCAGTCTGAAGAGTTCCTTAAAAAAATTATATGATATTTTGTCTTCATTACTGAAGCATTTCATACTATAAAAATGGGCTTAAATAGTTACTTTAAGTTTTTTTTATTAAAAGCTACGGTGATAAGCAGAGGTCGGAGTAGGTAGATTGATTTTATATACTTGCGTCAAGATATTATAATATGGACATGCCATTTTATCCATAATGTGCGGGAAGTACCGGAAAAAGTTCCGGAATTGGAATTATGGAATAAAATAAAATAAAAAAACATACAGATAGGCTAACAAAATCGTTTATTATTATTTCACAAATTAGGAGCGCACTCTACGAACCGAGGTAAGCGAGTGAGATACCTGGAGCACAGCGCGCGCGCATTGTTCTAACAAACACCCAATAAGTCATACAGGATACTTCCTTCTGATTGGTCGTTGCGTGCAGTCAATGCGTTGTGAACATAGATGAACATGAGATAAAGAAACAAAAGGCCCTGTCTAAGTTTTGTCTCATACTGTCAAGCGTCATTTCTAATTCAACAGTAAGGGTCAAAATACGGTGTAACAATTCCAAAGTATTTTTGTATAAAATAAAATACTGATTTCTTTCACCATTAGCTAACACTGGTAGCGTAGATTGATATTATTAATACGTTTTTCACCTTAAACACAAATTCGTGCTAATTTCAAAATTCCGGAAAAAATATCACAATAAATATGTAGTTCCGGTATTTTGGAGGCATATCCATATTATCCTCTACGTTTGACGTCAACTACCTTATACTCCGACCTCTGGTGATAAGGCATAATATCTATGTTAAAAATATATCTTTTATCTTTGTAACATGCATAATACTAGAAAAATATATTTTCACTAGTTTATCTACAACCTATCAATCACAGTATTTTATCAGTCTTGAAATGTCTCTGGCAGGGTTCTAAAGAACTAAAAAAAAGAGAAAAAGAAAAGAATTCTTTAGAAACCTGAAAGCAGTTTTCCAGCAAGTATTCACAAATAAAATAATATAATAATAATAAAATAACTTAGTAAAGCTAGAGTGTCAAGTTTCTTAGTAGATGTATTTGCTACATACATTTCCGTGGAGCCTATATGGCAATGGCGATGGCTGACAGACAATATCCGTCAGCTTCCAGGTGACATTCGATTTGATTAAATTCTACCTATTTACCTGCAAAACATTATCATCTTCCCGCCCTCCTCCCTCCTGTACCTAAAACAATTCAGCAAAAATATCTGGTTACAACGAACCCATTAAAATATTATAATTACAATTTATTATTTAATGAGGAGACTTAATGGCCGGGTTAAAGGATTATTAAGTAGCATCATAGATTTTGGCATAAAACAAATAATTTATAATTACGCGCACTTCTCTCACTATTGAAAGCAATAAAGATTAAAACGGTATTCATTCGGGCGTACGAATTATGGCTATTACCGAAGTCCTAGATTTCACTGTCCGGTAAGGACAAAGACGACAAGGTCGACGGCGCGTTGCGTTCCACGCGCGCCTCAAAGAGATGTCAGCAACAAATGATGGGGCCCGCAAGGGCCAATACCTGCCAGGTGTGTGGGTTGTTCGAAAGAGATACCGCGGCCCCTGACACACAGGCAACTGAGGGAACACGAGTGGGTTTTAGTCAGTAAAAGTCTGACACGCCCTCCTGCTCCTGCTGCTGCTGGGGAGTTTTTTCCGCCACTTCTTCTTCCCAGCTAAAGTACTAGGAAATGGTGAAGGGTGGGCGTTTTGGGGACTGTCTTATGTATTTTGACGTTCGAAAAGTGCTGATTCTCAGCCTAATTTGAATAAATGACTTTTGATTTTGATTTTTATTTTGCTCCTCCCAGAGCGGGAGAAGTTATTTGATGATTTCCCGCCCAACAAAAAAAGAACCGAAGTCATAAATTGGTTACTAGAAACCCGCCCCATGCTTGAAATAGCTTTTACAACTTGAAAAAACGGAGAGATATTTAAACGGTTTTGTTTAGCTTGCCCTGTTTGTTGTTGTTGTTTTTTGTTTAGGTAAAAGGAGATCATTCACTTTCGGCCCAAAAGTCAAAGTGCCAACGAAAAAAAGGTGTCACCGTTATTGAGGAAGTCAGTCCGAGTATCTTTACTACGGCATTAAGTCTCTACAACCATTCCTACAACTGATTTTTTGGTTTGAAAAATCTGGTTTTCCGTACGTTTTATCAGTCAAAAATCTTTTCATCTGCTGGCAAAAAAGTATTATGAGCTTGTTGGAATGATCTTGAACAAATAATATTATAACATCGGCCGCAGTGAATATTATTTAACCTTTAATTAAATACTAAGTTGAAAAAAAAGAACAAGACTTGTGTTGTGTGTGTAGTGTTAATCCATAGGTCTACAAAAATCTATTCAGCGAGCGGCACCGGCGAAGTCATTCGCAGGTAAAAAGTTTCTTATTTATAAAAAAAATAAGAAAAGTCCTTCGGAAGATCGAGTTTCATGAAAAAATCACTGCATAAATCAATGACTAATAAAGTTTATTGAACTTTTCGATATTTGAGCTTTGTCGGTACTCAAACTCAAACTCAAACTCAAAGCATTTATTTCAATTAAACCATTTACAGGCACTTTTGAATTGTCAAAAAGTCGATCAGTTGGAAAGTTGAAGCTAGTTGCCCATTCCAAAACATAGATCTCTATGGAGAAGAACGGGCAAGAAACTCCACGGACACTCTTTTAAAATCAAGTTGAAATATTACAAAATCTTGGGAACATTGTTCTTGTTGCTTCTGTATGTGAGAACAATGTAAAAAAATGTAATTATAAACAATTCTAAATACAAGAGCCCGTTCACGAACTTGACGCGTGGATCAGCACCATCCAGCTCAACCATTTTGTAGGGAACCGAATGATCCAACACACGCGCCACCATCAGTGAGACATTTATGTGACCATGACATACTCTCAACTGCCATGCTTTTTCAAGTCAACGTACATCATAACAACACAATAAACGGATGCATGGTACTCACATTTACAAAATTCAAACAAAATGCTTCTAAATTATACAAAACTATAGTTTGCAATCTATTTGAAATATTAATAAAATTTGATTTCCTAAAAGAAAGAAAAAACAGTTAATAAATGTCGACGTATATAAAGTAACTAACACTTGGTTCAGCAAAAATAAAACATTCGTAATGTCACAAAAATTATAATATTATGAACAAAAATGTTCGTAATGTCAGAAAAAATTTAAAATGGAAGCTTCTCTTTCAAATATTAAAATTTTAACTAGTATGCCCAGGTGGCTGTGGAGCAGGACCAGCATTAAGCCAAGCATTTTTATCGACGATGTAATCATCTAACTTATAATATGCTTGTCTACATAGTGTGCGTTTAATGCATGATTTAAATTTCTTTTCATTTAGTTCAAGAATATCGACTGGTATTTTATTATAACATTTTACACAGTACCCCATAAAAGAAGTGTGTACTTTAGACAATCTGAAACGTGGTTGATCTAATTTGTTCCTATTTCTATTGTTAAAATTGTGCCTATCACTTATCTTTCTAAAAAGATGTACATTTTTCCGAACATACATAATGTTTTCATAGATATATTGACAAGGTACCGTCATGATGTTAATTGTTTTGAACAGTTCCCTTAGAGATTCGCGTCTGCGGAGGTTATAGATGACTCTGACGGCCCTTTTTTGCAGAATAAAGATCGACTCGATATCCGCAGCCCGTCCCCATAGCAAGATACCGTAAGACATGATGCTATGAAAGTAACTAAAATAGACCAGTCTCGCGGTATCCACGTCTGTTAATTGGCGGATCTTCCAAACAGCGTAAGCGGCAGAACTTAGCCGCCCTGCAAGTGATGTTAAATGAGGACTCCACTGTAGCTTTGAGTCAAGCGTGATCCCCAGGAAAACCATCTGTTCGACGAATTCTAGTATCTCCTTATTCAATACAACATGACATTCACTACTTCTAACATTCGGTAACGCAAATCTTATGCATTTCGTTTTCTTTCCATTTAATACCAAATTATTTACAGTAAACCAATTATGGACCTTAACTATAGCATTATTTACGTCGTCAAGCTCCTGTGCACGTCTTTTAACTTTAAAAATCAGTGATGTATCATCAGCAAATAACACCATTTGAGGTCGGTTTTTTAGTAAAAAAGGTAAATCATTTATATATACTAAAAAGAGGAACGGACCCAATATTGAGCCCTGCGGTACACCCATTTTGACTTTTAAGCCCAAGGAATTCACACCGTTTATTTGAACTTGCTGCAGTCTATCATTCAAGTACGATTTTACTAAGTTAAGCGCAAGTTCACCCGGTCCGTAATGCCGAAGTTTCAAGAGAAGTGTTTCATGATTCACGCAATCAAACGCCTTGGATAGGTCGCAAAACATACCTATTGCATCTTGCGCCTCTTCCCATGCGGTAAAGATGTGTTTCAATAAGGTGACACCAGCGTCGGTTGTGCAACGTCCTTTGGTGAAACCATACTGTTGATCGTGTAGGATGTTATTACGATTAAAATGATTGAGCATTTGGTTTAACATAACTTTTTCAAACACCTTGCTGAAAACCGGCAAAATCGATACGGGTCTATAATTATTAGTATCTTTGCTGTCTCCAGATTTGAAGAGTGGAATAACTTTACTGTACTTCATTAAATCCGGGAAAACCCCTTGATCAACACACAAATTAAATATTAATGCCAAATAGGGTGCAACTGTCTCAATAATGGATTGACAAACTTTAGTAGACATGCCCCACAAATCTTCGGTAATTTTGATCTTAAGTTGCTTAAATGCCTTTAAAACGACCACAGGGCTTATATGATTAAATTTGAATTCCACGGGACAGGCTGAGACATTCGCTCTTAATAAATCAATAGCAAGACCGACTTGGTTTTAGAGATTTTACAAATCTTTTATTGTACATTTTGTTGGCTCATAAGTTTTCATTGGCTTTTATTTTAGTCTTCTGTTTCCGCACAGACAATATTAGTAATGAGATAAAACCATACCAAGTTTTTTTATGTACATTGTCGAACATTTTTTCCATACCAACTTCACGAGTGTATTGCTATACAGTCCCGAAGTTTGTATGGAAAAAATGTCGACTAGATTCACCTTAAGTATAAATTCTCTAAATGATGGTGAAAACTGCATCAAAATTCGTTGTGTAGTTTAGAAGAACTACCCCATTACGCAGACTGACACGAAAAACGAATTTTAAGTTGTATACTAAGTATCCGTAGATAGGTAGATAGTGAGGTCGTGACTTGAACTGCTAATTTTATTTTAATTCACCTTTCGGATGAAGTAATTTATTTATTGCTTAATTGCTTCTGCCCACGACTACTTCTGAGTTTCTGGTTCTAACATAAAATAGAGAGATTTTCTGGAATTGGATCAGTAGTTCCGAAGATAATATTATTCATACAAACTCATTTATGTTACCTCTTGATTAGCAGTAACTGCCCCGTTGGTCTTGCGGTCGCAAGCGCTGACTGCTGAGCGTGGGGTCCTGGGTTCTGGGTGATATTGGGTTATTCCATTGGGAATTTCTTAGTAACAGCCCGGCGTTTGGAAGTTGGCGCTGTAAGCACGATAAGCTGTTGGTCCTGCGCCTGATATCTCTCCGGTCGTGTCGGATTGCCATCCCATCGGATTATGAGAGTGAGGGAAGAGGGAGTGCACCTGTGTCTACGCGCACACTTGTGCACTATAATATCTCCCGCGCCGGAGGCTAGTCTCCGTTGAGATTGGCTGCCATGGCCGAAATACGGTCCGGAGGACTATATATCATCAGAATAGATTTGTTTGGGAGCGTGGTCTTGTTTTCTTTAGATATTTATAATGTGGACAGTTAGATTATTAGCATTGTGAGTAACTGGCAAAATTTTGGTATACCTACCGTTATACACCTCTGCCCTCCTTGCTGGGAATATAGGCATGATGTTGTGATCTGTGTTAATATATTGATCGTCATGTCTTGGTATTGGACTTGGTATTTAACCAATATTAATACCAAGTGTCATGTTACAATGTTTTATTTAACTAAGTTTTATTGTTGTTTTACGAGAAAAAATAGTAATTTATTCGTTTATTCTGCATTGATATGAATTTAGTTAGGTACCTGGTAATCTCGTGTACTGGATAATATGCAACAGACTTCCAAGTAAGTGTTAAAATCTTGAGCAATGTCCACAAAATACCAAAATTATGTAAACACCACGATAGTTTCTCAGCTCATATAATTTCAGTGATTTCTAAATACATCAATGGGAATAAAGTCTGTAGGCAAATATTTTGTGAATAAACTGCAACAGATAACGAGGCATTACTAGGTACTGCATTGGTAATTATGTAGGTACAGAAGTACTACTTCAGACGTTAACAATTTTTGTCACGTAGGTAGTTCTCGAATTATAAAAGGTAATCAGCCTACGATTTTCCCACAGCTGGGACACAGGTCTCCTCTCGGTGAGAAGAGGTGGGCCGTAATCCAACACGCGGACCCACCGCGGGTTGGTAGATGTCACCTGTCTTCGAATTTTTCGTTCTAGGACATAATAGGAAACATCGTGCGTAAACAGTATATTATACTGACATTTTATTGGCATATTATGCACGATGTTTTTCTTCACCGTTTTGAGAGCAGGGGTGATGAAGTATTGGAACGAAGTTCCTTAAAGCGCGTTGCGAAAGGGGGCTAGACGGAAAAAAATTAAGACCAAAAGTTGTAACGACACTTTTTATTAAGACCAGAAGCTGTAACGACACTTTTTGCTACATTGTTGTAAGCCGTGTGGCGTGTGCGTGTTTCACGGACAGACGGACGGACGGACGTATGGACGGACGGACGGACGGACGGACGGACGGACGGACGGACGGACGGACGGACGGACGGACGGACGGACGGATGGATGGACGGACGGACGGACGGACGGACGGACGGACGGACGGACGGACGGATCGGACGGATCGGACGGATCGGACGAATCGGACGGATCGGACGGACGGATGGACGGATCGGACGGATGGAAGGACGGATCGGACGGACGGATGGACGGACGGATCGTACGGACGGACGGGCGGACAGACGGACGGACGGACGGATGGACGGGTCGGACGGATGGACGGGCGGATCGGACGGATCGGACGGACGGATCGGACGGACGGATCGGACGGATCGGACGGACGAAGTTTTGGAACAAAGTTCCTTATAGCGCGTTGCGAAAGGGGGCTCGACGGAAAAAATTAAGACCAAAAGTTGTAACGACACTTTTTGCTACATTGTTGTAAGCCGTGCGGCGTGCGCGTGTTTCTCTGCAGACAGCGACATAGACAATATATATATATTGTGTTGGTGTGTGTGTGTGTACGTATATGTACAATTTTTAAAATGTTATTACAATTCCTTCACTAATTAATCGAAAGGAACTTCGTTCCATCCGGGTGTCCCTTGACACCTCTCAAGTGTTTTTTATTTTACACAAAATAAAGCCCGTGTCGGGGTTCGAAGCTTCTATCTACAACTTGTAAGTCGTGGCCACTGAGCCACCACTGTTCTCAGTTCTCGAATGACTTGATAATAATATTGAGATGGATGTCCGGAATTTTGATAATGGATAAGGTTAAAAGTGGCGCCAGGGACCCAAAAGTTGAAAGGAAATCGTTTGGCTTGGCATGTGATCAGGAGGGAAAATATTCATGAAAATAATGGAGTAATGATAAAGGAGGATGGAGAGGGAGAGGAAGGCCGAAGAAAAGGTGGATGTATTGTGTGAACAATTGAATTATAAATATTTTTCATAGCACATTACTTAGCTAGAAAGAAAGCTAAGCGGTTGAATTGATGAGCCATCCAAAGCTGGCCTACTGCTCTTTCTACTCTGTGGCATTATTCAGTACTGTTTGTGTTGGCAATCATAATTGAGTTATATTTTGCATAGCTGATGCACACTAGGTGGCCTTGCGCCTTTTACAGTTCTTTGACACTTCGCTTCAAAGGGTGCTTATTATCCAGTGCCGGGCTGGTATCGCATTAAAGTTTATTTCTTGTATATTTTACTGATCTTGGCCTCGGATAGAAATTGTTATTGGAATCGGGGATGAATAAACTGGTTTGGCGACTAGTCTTTACGCTAGCTTGAAATGGGTATTTGGAGAATAAACAACGGTTGGAAAAATGTATAAATGAACAGGTTACGGGAAAAAAATCTTTTTAGGGTTGCGTACCCGAAGTCTTTACGTAAATAGACTGTTCTGGTAAAGCTTGAAATGGGTATTTGGAGAATAAACAACGGTTGGAAAAATGTATAAATGAACAGGTTACGGGAAAAAAATCTTTTTAGGGTTGCGTACCCGAAGGGAGTAGTAGGAGTACTAACGAGAAACTATTACTAAGCGGGCGCCCATTAATTACGTCAAGCAATTTCGGGGATTTTTCAAACCCCACCCCCGCTATGGTGAGGTGTCATGAGATTTGGTTCGACTCTCCTGCCCTCACCATAATCTCACGTGAGATATTTCAAAATACGTGTTTTTAGTGTAAAAACGTTAATCAGTGCTTATTTGCGTTGGATTTATGCGTTGCATTCTGGCTTGGCTGGCCAGTGGCAGTTTAACTATCAAGGAGCTACTGTGCTACTTTTTGGCGTTCGCATAACCGCGATAAATATTATTTTGTAGGATTTAGCCATATTGGCGGAAAAACATGTTTTATATAATTTAACCCGGTTTTCTCGCAATGTTACATTGTGTCTTTGCGGAAAAAAATATAAATTACGTGATATTGCTGAGACCCCGTCTCCCCCACGTGAGATTCGAGTCAACCATAAACGCCTCACGTAATTAATGGATACCTCCACTGTCCGTCCGTCTATTTGTCAGCGGTTTGTATCTCATGATCCATATAACGTCAACAAATAATAGAAATAAAAACAAATTTAAATGTTGAAGGGGTCTCCATAAAATCAACGTGTATTTTTTGGAGTTTTTTGCCTTGTGGCATGGAACCCTTCTTGGGAAAGTCTGACTAGCACTTGGCCGGTTTTTGCCCTTTTTTAAATCTGTAGCTGGTTTAATAAGCATAGGCACATACATAGCACAACGTAGAGCAAACCTTGAAGCTGGTTGTTGGATTAAGTTTCATAGTGACTTCACTGTATTAGCTCGTCAGCTCAGACTAACATATTCTACCAAGAATCGACTTCTACGACGTCTTTCTCACCGTTCTGGCTGCATTCATTCTTCTCTCTTTGTCAAGGCGGTATTTCTTTGGATTGCGTTTCCTCTGAACATTAGGATGGGAAACAGTCGCTTATTGTTAAAAAAACTTTTTTCAAAAAAATAAACAACCGACTTCCAAAAAAACACTAAAAAGTGAAAAATAACTTTAATTTAGGAAGGCGGTGACAAAAAATTAAAATACATATCCAAAGTCACCGACTTCCGAAATTAAAGTTATTTTTCACTTTTTAGTGTTTTTTTGGAAGTCGGTTGTTTATTTTTTTGAAAAAAGTTTTTTATTTTTCACTTTTTAGTGGTTCACATGTGCTTACCCCTTCACAGCGTACCGGCGTGATGTTATGTTATTAACTGGTGTAAACAATTGACAGACATGAGATTTCAGCAATCCCTGTCCATTTGCTATCATTTATTGAGGAGTTCTTTTGCCTATCTCCGAGGTTCTTCATCAGATCTTCACCAAATTGAAATGGAACCACTCCTAGAAAGTACTCTTCCAAAAACTACACAAATTGCTTCAAGTGTGCCTATAAAATTTGAAGAGTTCTCTCCATTTCTCCAGCATCCCATCATCAGATCCTGACTTGATGATCATGGGACCACCTGGGAAGTATACTCTTTCAAACAAAAAAAAAAATATCCAAATCGGTCCAGCCATCTTCGAGTAATCGGGGAACATACATAAAAAAAAAAAAAAGGTTCCGACGAATTGAGAACCTCCTCCTTCGGTTAAAAAGTAAAGGCACGGATATGCTCAGCCATCAGAAGTTGACCGAAATATCCCAGCGCTGATTTGCTGGTTTCGTTTTGTCCTGTACCATTCGTTATTTCTCCTGACTATTCTTTATACAGGATAAGTTTTTATCCAGTGCGCAAACTGTAACCATGAATTCAGAATATCATTCTGGACCCCCTAGTGCAGAAATTTTACGTCAGTTTTACAAAAAAAAATCAGCTGTTTCATAGAAAAGTGCAATACCTACGCAGTCAAAATGTATGGAACAGCTGATTTTTTTTGTATTACCGACGAACAATTTCTGCGTTGGGGGTCTAGAATGATATGCTGAATTCATGGTTACAGTTTGCAAACTGGATAAAAACTTATCCTGTATAGATATATACATATGTATTTTTCCGATCTTCACCGGGTGGCTGGTAGCAGGTGGATGGGAGTTACCGAGAATCGAGCTGAATGGTGGGCAATTGGAGAGGCCTATGTCCAGCAGTGGACTGCTGTTGGCTGATGATGATGGTTCCGAGTTAACTATACCGTATCTTGCACCTGTAATTTTTTGTCTCTGCATCACTCTAATATTGACTGGTAGAAAATACCTCAGGCATTAAGTCCGCTTTTGTACAGTATTTTTTTAAAGTGCATAAAGTTTATAAAAGGAAATCCAAACAGATTCAAAATTTCTTTCTTCAAACTGTTGGCTAACATGAATCATTCATTATATTACGATTAACTAAAATGCACCAAATCCCCTAAATGAACTGCAAAGCGTTAAAATCTGAACTATTTCAGTTTGATTTCAGTGCATTGTTGAAATAACAGCGAGAATGGATAGCGAATACTCTCAATAGTTATCAAGAGATTATTACATTCACAGGCAAGCATATTATTAGTATTCCTAACACGGTTTTCATTGTTCTGCTTTCAAACTAGAATTCCCTTTAGATATTATGCGGGTAAGCGACACGACTGCAAATATTGACATCATATGACCAGCAAAATATTTTAAACTGTACGTTTAAACATAACCATTTAAAGCATAATCAGTCTACAACGTTCCCACTGCTGGGACTCAGACCTCCTCTCTGTGAAAAGGAATGGGCCGTAATCTACCACACGGGCCCAATGCTGGTGGCATATGTCGTAAGAGAGAACCTTTAAAGATTTACTTATTATTGGTTCTCTTCCCGTTACGCAGGGTCTACTATAATCTTTCAGCGCTATTCTCTTCACTGGTAAGCATCGTCATCTGAAAGGCCAAGCTTTTGTATGTCCTTCTGGACATTTGTCATACAGGTAGTTTGCGGTCGTTCTTTTTTGCAGCCATGGAAAGGCAGTCCTAATTATTATTGGTTGCTTCTTGATAATGCAATCCAGTAGATAGGTACAATCAAAAACCTACAATTTCGATAATATAGAGCATGCCTATTTTGATCCGAAGAAAGACAAAGACAACTATAATGCCAAATGATAATCAAAAAAACTGTAAATCAAAAAAATATTATTTATTGTTCCTCGCACAATAACAACCACGTCACGGGAATTCCAACCTCAGAAAAATAGTTAAATTCCGTAATGAGTCAACTCTCTTATCATAAAAGAAGTAAAATACACCTTAAAGTTAGCAGACACATCATTGATTGGCTCACATTAGCACCACACATCACTCTAATAACACTCAAATGATTGAAATATCTATGTAACTGTTATACCTATCACGACCATTGTTAGATCGGAAGCAACAACTGGAAAAACTGAAAACAATTGAATAATAATATGTAACATACATTTTTTTATTATTAACTCCACTCAGTAAAGTACCTATTACAGGTAAAATTGAATGAGTTATTGTAACTCATGACAAACTCATCAGATATGGTCGTCGCCGTCCTACATAAACATAAATATTGAGAAACATCAATTGACCTAGTAATCACAAAGGATACAATCATGTCAATTACGCATTAAATCAAAATAACGAAAGTATTAAAACAGATAAGAGTGAGCAAATCTCAATTCGTGACTCTAAAAAGGAAACTCCAAACAGACATAACGTAATAAAAACGGCCTAAACAAGCGAACGATGACAAAAAGGAGAAAAAAAAGGTAGGTCTGCCGACCTAAGTCAATAGAAGAGTAAGTGAGGATAAAAATAATAATGGAAGAGACGGTAATGACCCTACGGACGACTGATAAGTTATCTCGACTACGGTCGGTGCAATCGGAAGTGTGTTGTACAGCTTTAGTACTTCTAGTAGCATTGAGTTCGTGTTCTACAAAAGATACGCGTTTCTGTATATGTATTTGTGTTGCGTGACGTATGCTTGTGGTAGATAAGTTTAAAGAAGTATACGTAATAATTATCGTGCTACGGGTCATTAACAACGGAGTAAAAGGTGTTAATGTATTTTGAGATATAAATACGTACGGAACGTATGGTAATTTCTTTAGTAGTTCGAAACTTTTAAGTCTGTCTAAACAAAATCAACGGGCACAGTAAAATAATAAAAAAAACTAACAATGTTTCTATTTACTGTGGAAGTCAGTTTTTTTTATAAACAACGATTTTATTTTCACATTTCGGGTTGGTACTTACCCCACCCAAAATCGTATGTATTTGTACCACTACTTGCAATATTAATAAACAGTGACAGAAAGTTATTAAATGTATCGTCATCAACATACACTAAGTTGGAAAAAAACGTATTATTAAAGCTAATTAAAAAACCACTCATCAAAACTTGACCAATTTTACGTGAGATCTGGAAGTATATCCTCTCAAATAAAATCCAAATCAGGACGTTCTTAGGTAACAAACATTAATAAAAATTACAACCGAATTGAACTTCATCATTCCTTTGAAGTTGAAAATAAGAAAATCGACTCTTTCAGGACATTGAATTAATTAAATTTCAGAATAGGCTACATTAACTTGACAAAGTTAACAATAAATGAGAGTGCTTTAGAAATTCACAATCATAGCGTAAAAATTAGGGAGCTATGTGAGTAAAGAAAGTTGGAATTATCAAAATTACGAATATAGAAAAGATATAATTTTTAAATGCCCTTACAATACAGGGAATCCCTTACAATTCAGAAAGCTGGCGAGGTTAATGTAAAGAATCCCAGGCACTAACGTGCTTAACAAAAGAATATATTTATAGAAGGGTCTCGATGCAATTAGAAGAGAGTGTGCAGCAGTTTGCGTGCTATCAAGCCTCGTTCCCCATACTTGGAAGTTTCAATTAGTGCAAGAACCTTACGTCTTTATTTCTGAAAATTTTATTCTATGGATTAAATTGTTGAACGTAAGGGTTTGAACACAACGGCGAACGCGGACACGCATAGATTTTACAAGCACGCGAAGATTTCGCAAGCCATGCTTTTTGTGTCAAATAAAATGAGTGATGTTTCCGTTTATAAGCTTATGTGCACCAACCTTAACATGAGTGGATTTAAATATTTATTTGTAATTAATTAGCGTTGCGATAGGAAAGTGAAGGGAACGAATTGAAAAGAAATAACTATCGTTCAATACGAAATTGAAAGTTATTAATTAACTGTGCAGTAATAGCTAGATGCTTCATTGTGAGTGCGTTCAATCAGTCACTTTTCTAATCCGTGATTTTGCTTGTGAGTTAATCTTTGCTTGCATAATTTTTGACAAAATGTCACGTACATAAGCGGGAAGCGCCATGGTTTTGTTTTTTTGAGGGTAGCAAATCATCAAATAACTTCTCCCGCTCTTCGTGTAAGACTTTTACTTACTAAAACCCACCCGTGTTCCTTCAGTTGCCTGTGTGCCAGGGGTCACGGTATCTCTTTCGAACAACCCGCACCCCAGACAAGCATCGGTCCTTGCGGACCTCACCAGTTGGTGCTGACATGTTCTTGAGGCGCGCGTGGAAGACAACGCGCCGTCGACCCGGGCTTGGTCCTTACCAGACGGCGAGCTTCCCGTTATTCGCCGTCCGCAAGCCCACGCCTACGGTGACCGGGAATCGGCCTGGGATTCCCGCCGCCCAGGGCGTCTCCTGCGGTGCCTAGGGCGGTGAGGGCGCATATAATCTTAACACTATTCTAATCTTTTACATTATTTATTTACGTATTTTTAAAAATTTTTTGTTACTATCTTCAAGTATGTATCTTTTTTATTTGCCTACGTCCGTGTGTCACTGCAGGGTGCCAACTGAAAACTAGCGCTGGGTGTCTGACGCCCAGCAAATGCTGAGATGGCAACCCTTTCGGTATGGGCACGCTCAGCACTTTTTACTGCAATTTTATTGTCATGTTTATTGTTCTTTTTTTATGTGTTTGTTGCTGTTGTGTTGTGTTTGTGTCGAATAAATGCTTTCTATTCTATTCTATTCTATTCTTATATACTACCTCTCCCTCATGAGCGCTGCCTCACTCTTTGCGAGCGATACTGTTTCGCAGAAGGAGGTGATGGCTTAGCGCCAGGATATCCCGCGAAATTTCAATGTTTTCTCTTACGTTTTTGCAATTTGCAGGTCAAGCTATAGAATAAAATATGATTCGCGGCCATAACACGTATGAATTTACAGAAATATAATCACATATGTTATCAATACAACTCTTTTAGTTTATTTAAGCCCATTAAATGACTCTTACATGAAATAGTCAAGTTGACATTCACCTGCAAATTGCAAAAAAACCTAAGAAAATTTTGACTTCGCGAGCAACCTCTGCGCATCGTCCTTTACATGGCAGGGAATTGAATTGGACTTTTAATATAATTTTAAGTATCTTACACTTAATCTGTCATCATCATCATCATTTCAGCCCAAAGGCGTCCACTGCTGGACATAAGCCCGCTTGGCAGGCGGGTTGGCGATCGCAGTATGGTGGTCAAATGCATAGAGAACGCTGCTGTCCATTCTCTAGTAAGTCCCTTAGTCGCCTTCTACGACACCCACGGTAAGAAATAGGATGGTGCTATTCTTTTACGTCCGGTACCACACGAAAGCTGATAGAAAGATTCATATTTTGTGTTATATAAACTTCACGAATGAATTTGAAAGTACACAAATTGTGGAAATATTTTCTGATTGGCGTGACCCACTTTTGATCGAAATAGTACCATTTAGCCGGACTGTTTAGTAGTGTTGAATGACTATTGAGTGCAATCCAATCAGGTAAACTTTGCTGAAGGGGATTTCAGAAATAACAATTTATATCGATTTTAAAGGGATTTCTGACGACCCGTAACGACTAATACGACTATCAAAGATCTCCGAATGTCAGCCAGGACCAACGGCTAAGGTTGGTATGTAAAGATGGTCACCCATCCATGGACTGATTGCGGCAAGCGTAAGGCAAAGGCAACTTATCCTGTTCGATCATCCCGTTCAACTATTATAACTTAATTAATTGTTATTATTCCCAAGAAATACTATACCAAGAAATTTCAGTTCAATTCTGTATACAATATCGTTGCAGATTCTCAGATATAATAAATGATAAATCATTATTTCTACGAATGAAATTGCAAGCTCATTTATTTATGGAATGATAGTGAAATCGAATTTAAATAAATAAGACAAACCACAGGCTGATACTAACTTTTCCTTGTACTATTGTAAATGGATTTTCTTTTCTCTTTGTAATATTTGTCTTTCCTGACGGAGCTTTTACTTTACAGAGACTGTAGGGATCAGAACGTCAGAACTGTTGAATCCTCATAAGTCGAGCTAGTAAAATTCTATATGCTATAGCCAAGAACCTATGCCCAAGTACATGCATTATTAAAATTACATGACGTGCGCAAAACATTTTACAAGGAAAACGTAAGAAATGCCCAACATTAGGAACGTACCTCATAAAGCCACATTTTATGACGTCATTTCGCCCACTGAGGGCACATAATTATGACATGTCATATGCATAAATGGTGTTTCTTATGGCGCCAGCGAAATTGCTTAATTTTGTTGATCAATGATTTCTTCATATACGTAATGTTGATGTTATGTAATCGATTACGAGTATTAGAGGGTGCATCGTAATTCGTAAGGTCCTCCATGACTAAAGATGTGCGAAGATAGCCTTGATTATTTCGTCTTGGTAATCGGCATACGAATACCACAGAGGTAATTGCTTAGCACATTAACAGTAGTAATGGCTTTCATTTTGACAGGTCAACGATATTCATTCCGCTATTTACGTTGTTCCGTGTGGCGCCGGACGTAAAAGAATAGCACCATCCCATTTCTTCCCGTGGGTGTCGTAGAAGGCGACTAAGGGACTTACTAGAGAATGGACAGCAGCGTTCTGTATGCATTTTAATACCATACTGCGATCGCCAACCCGCCTGCCAAGCGTGGCGATTATGGCAAATCGCCCCCTTTTGGGGGAGGCTTATGTCCAGCAGTGGACGTTTTTCAGCTGATATGATGATGATGATTTACGTTGCTGAGTAGACAAAGTTTTGCGGACATTATCAAGCAATAGATGATTCAAAATTATTCAGATTCTGATTGATGGTGTGTTACGTAATTAAGGTGTAGAACTTTGATGAACAGCATAGTCAAGAGGATTTAAATTAACCTTTATTATCAAGCTTTCAAATTGTCTTTCATAACATCACTGCCTGTCCACTACGAACTTGGTCAAACAAGAGAAAGCTGGTCAGTAACAATAGAATGAACTTCTTGGTATAACAATCTCATTCATGGCCTAGCCAACACGTCTGCCTGTCATCCACGCGCCTGACGTTTGATGCAGGTCCATATTGTTCCGTTAGTTCACGAAATAGTGAGCCGTTGTTACTTTCATCTTTACGCCACGGCACGGCGCGGCTGTGGCGTGAGCTTTGATGGACAGGTGCCCTTATGTGTAATGATATGATGAAAAGGGTTTGCAAGTTTTGTTTTGGTAACTTTTATGTTGTATTAGTCAGCAGTGGCGGTACCTTCGTAGAAGCCGAAAAGCCCAGCTTGCCCTAATAAAATTGTAATTATTATATTTAGTTATCTTCGGTTTTCTAACCAAAATTATGATAATGGTGTTAGTAATACTAACAAACATGAGACCATGAGCCAATCCCTTAGCTGTTTTTTAATAGTAAAAAATCTGTCGGCTTGCCTTGATTTTGACGCCTAGGCACGCCACTGTTAGTCAGTGATAGGTGGTTTTTTTAGGGTCGTGGCTAAGTAATTCACGAGTCTAAAAATTAACTACCTTATTTACCTTATATAGGCCTACTATATTTTCGTAAAACTGTCCGTAGAACAATAGTCTCAAAGATATACTTGCTATCTAAGTACATACACGCAAGTAAGTACCTTTACTTGGAAAGTATTAAGTTTGCAATATGCATGAGCAAAGTTTACCTTTCAACCATTAAGGAACTAATAGTAGGTACCTTATAGTTGAAGTTAAGTTCTATTGTCAATTACATGTTATCGTAAGAGGAGCTAGTGGGAAGTAATAACGTCGATCGAACGGGTTAATCGATGCTTGTCGCGGTCGGTCCGTGGATGGATGACCATCTTTACATACCGAACTCCTTCGGTGCCTCGGAAAGTACGTTAAGCTGTTGATCCCGGCTGATATTCGTGGATCTTTGAGAGCCGTTACGTGTGGCTAGAACCAATCTTATCAACATATCTTATTTGACTTGCCTAGTTTGAATAAATGACTTTTGATTTTGATTTTTATCGGGTGTACCGTGTTACCCAGATACTGTGTTTTGGCAGTCGCTCCACGTAAAATAATGGTATTCTGCTGCAACTGGTTATACTGGAAGCTGACCCCAAAAATAGTTAAAGAAAGGGCTAGTTAGTAGGTAGGTTTTTTTGCGGTGGTAGGGCTAACGCCCGCCTGGTTCGCGACCACCCCCCCACCGGAGCCCGGCGTCAAGCAGCTTGCTGTGTTCCGTCGATGCGTGGGAGTACCAGTGCCTTGAACAAGAGTGAACAGGTATTTTTTGGGCACGCTCGATCTATCACAAACCTCATCAATCGCTTTCCATCAGGCGTGATCGAGGTCAAGAGCAGGCCCATTTAGTAATATTTTTTTTATAAAAAATAGGTGGTTTGCATTGTATAGCGCTGTTTTACATTATATTTCTGAAATTAACATCAAATATTACTAAATTCAAAATTCTCAGAACTCTGCAAACTCTTTAATTATTATTGCTATTAATTTAGCAGTGCATTATCAGTTTAAAAGATAGATAAATTTTAAATTGCAATTCATGTTTCGCCTACAGATTATGCTAATGGACTGCCGTCATTATGGACTTTCGTGTTCATTGTTTTACATTAACTAACAACTTCTGAGAAATCCAACGAATAACCATTTAGTAGAGTTATGTCAGCTAAAGAAGAATGTAATAGATACCAATGCTCGATACAAATAAAACGCAATAGCCAGATGGTACAAGCCGGTCCCCGATAAGGGAAGTGTTCATTTGATAACGGGCCCGATGCACACGCGAGCCGATTCACATTGGATAAGATAGCTGCAGAAGGCTTACTTCATAATGATGATGAATTATGTATAAACTCACGCACATAAACATAAAGCAAATCATATAATATGAAAATAATAGCTATCGGGAAATTCGAACTGCAGTATTCTCTAGACATCACAAGTCCAAGAGGATTCTTAAGACCCGTTCTAACGGGCGTAAAAATATCGAGACGGAAATGAAACGTGCACTGGAATTTAAATCCTTGGTGTTGACCCCGAGCGTAGAGAAACCACAGTGCATACTGGGGCGTTGAAAATCAACCCTGTTGGAATTTTAACTCTCGGCGCTTTGCAGTCCGTTGAAAATCCGGTGCCCGAAAATTAATCGCGGCGGGAAAATATCGTCTGTGTGAACGTGGGTTAAAACTTCTTAACTGCAGTAACCGCTAAATACGTATTTTCCGTGTGTTTCTGTATCTTATTAACCTTATACTGTAGTGACTGTTTTTAAAGACTGTAAAAAAAATGAAGATGTAGTTACATCTTCAAGTGTTTTTTTAACAAGTAGTTACTGGTTTTGCGTATTATATACAACTGTATAACCGTATTAACCAACATTTATAAATAAACACTTAAGGGTCTTGCTTTTTAGCTCGTCTGAATATTATAGCCACATATTCAAATAATATTTTCTTTTATTTCGCTCTATATTTGATGCCATAAGATAGGGCGCACTTAATAACGTTCGTTGACACTTTTAAACTTAAGTTATTATTAGTGCTTATCCATACATTTTCTCGTTTAAACGTCTCTTAATTTTAAACAACGTTCATAAATAAATGCGATAATGTCTGACTTGCTAGTGGCTGCAATACCAACAGTTACCAAGAAGTTTAAGTTCGTAAGTGGGTAGCAGTTGTATTTCTGTACTTTCTATATAGTTGACAGTAATTGCACGCTAGCCCACGGTACGAGTCCAATGAGATTTTTATTTAGTAGGAGCCTAATGAATCCGCGCACCGAAACATTTTAATGTTATGTGGTACTTGTTGGCAGCTTAGCTTGAAGTATTTACTGAGTTCGGAAGGTACAGTGTTAATTATGTTAAAAATTCTTTGCGATTTTCTTCTATGTTTTGCTTATAATGAGTAAATACGTTAGTAGTAATGACGACTATTATCAATAAATTGATAATTAAATTGTGTGATTATCACGTCACTTTATTGCATTTGAGGTCAATATAATATTAGTAATTACTTTGACGTTGGTAACGACTATCGTTGAAAGAGTAATGGACTTGGTGAGTAATGAATTACACTTGCATTGTTGAATAGGAGGTAATAAGCAATACATTATTTCATAAAGACGTAAGTTCTAATGTGGCTATTTGTCCAATTGTTCTAAAATCAACCGAAGCGTGAAAACAGCCCAACTCCAATCACAGGGTAAAAGACCGTGAAGATGAGGTTAACACACCTACAGCAAAAAACACCTTTTAAATTTCTTAGTTATCGCATTATATTTATCATATTTCTGTGCACGAAATATTACCTACATAAATAATCAATGCATATCTATCGATATCTTCCATACTTCACGTGGAGATAAGTTAGTGCGGTCACAACATTTAACCATCGCGGAGTTGTCCTCAAGTTTTCCACTGTGAATTTATCTAACGTGTTGAACGGAAGCCGGCCGATGCGCACATCTCGTTGCCGCATCCCGTTTCACTCGGCCCTCCGCCAATCGCCTCCGACCTCCGACCAAACGGACCTCTACACCTCAATTCTCCCTCAGTCTTACTGTGGGCGGCGCGACGCACGCACGTACGCCACGGTCGCTCGGCATCCGCTCGCGAGCTTTCGAATTTTACCTGTGGATTGTCAGTGACATGTGTCTGTAAAAAAATACATTCATTATAAACATTGTGGATTTTTTTCTGGATTAACACTGCCCTGTTCGACCTCCGGGAAAATCACAACATATCATATTCAAGGTCGGTGTGTTATGTATGCTTTGCGAATAGTAATGCGATTGGATGCATTTGGAATGTCACCCGTCCAGTCTTTATAAGTTGGCATTAAGGATTGTCGAGGTGAAGGAAATCTTTATAAAGTTCGTGTATCGGAGTTCGTTGACGTCTCGTAGTAGACTTGTTTTTTCTTTAATTATTTTTTGTTGTTTGACCGGTGCGTGAGACGAGGTTCGCTCAATCGATCATTCTTCCATCACTTGATAAATAAAGAACAATCGGATATTGGAGATTTCAATAGTAATGTTTCCGGCTTTGCACAAAGTGAGTAACGTGCAAGTTGCCTGTTTATCTTTGAAACAATAGGGTATTTTAGTCTGGATGCCAATCTGAACATCATCGCTGAACGAACCATTAACATCCTAGTTATGTGTATATTTTTATCTTCCGTATAAACTTCAGTAGTTGTAAATTCTCATAAATAAACTCGCATATATTTACATTAAGAGCTCATATGGAAGTAGTTTTGCAAAAAATATTACAATCATATGAATCACAGGCAGTTGAACTATAGTGAGTTCGATTTTGTTGTCAAGACGATGATCTCACCAATACCTGTGAATATTTTCGATTCAAAGAAGTCTTTGCTTTAACACAAGTGTTTATCTTTAGCAAATATGTGTCTAGGTACATTAAAATACTTGAGTGGTTCATTCATATTTGCAGCTGAAGCAAATATTGATAAACCTGATTATGATAATTTCATAGTTTTGCAGAACTATTTCTCCTATTTTGAAAGTGCCGATTTCATTCATGCTAACACAACCAATTTTATTGCTGTTGTCAATAAAAGTCAAGAACACAACATTACGTATAATAGAGATCTCGCAATGATATGCAATTACATTACCCATCGTGAAACTTAACTGTTCGCGCCTCACATTCTCTCTTAATCGATCCCTACTCAATACAATTGAATCATAGTGATTACGGATAATGGTATAGCAAAAACACTCATGAATGAACCAGTATCCTTCACACGGGAAGTACCTGACTTGATTGCTGCCATGGTGATTACACCTGACAATACCTAGCTTTGGAGGTTCCTACCGTGTCAAGGATAGCTGATAATGTAACCACACAATTATTAAATAATTACATCCTTGAATTCTGAAGCTACTAAAGAAGGAGGAAACGGTAATAGATGCGCAGTTTGTAACCCTGAAAGAGACGAAACCTATACCAGAGATAAATTTACTGATTTCACGGAACAAAAGATTTTTATCTCCCTAGATTTGGCCAGGCTAAAACAGCATTTGATTGATTTAGCCAAGATTTTCGTTTTTGAAAATAATATAGATAATGGTTAATATTTCGGCTTACGTTAAACTGATAACTTATATATTTTTGCTGCTAATTGTGATTTTGCATTACGATATTATGAAGCACTTTAAATGACATCAAATTAAAAGTTGCTGCTTATGTAGGCACCCATCTGATCAAATTATGGAGTGGCCTTTTACGATATATGAAGGCAAGAATTGGGTGGCCTCTTGACTTGGATCTTCCCGCAATATGCATAAGAAATACATTATGTCACATAACAACTAACAAAGTTCCACAGATTGTACTCAACATTCATCAACTAGATTAGGATTTGTGCTAACGTTTCTATTAACATAAAGCTACGTCTACTAATTAGTCGCATAATAACTGTTTATAATTCATTCTGAAGTAATAAATGGCGTTTAATTTAACTCACGGAAAGGCAACAGTCAAATTTAACTCAAGTAAAAAATTTACGGGTGTTCGCCGTCGAAAAAATGTTATGGTTTTTTGGTTTCTTTAGAAATGATTTAGTACTTTTTAACTATTAAACGTTTTTGAAGTTGCTTCGATCCAAACCGACTGTGACTTGTTAGCTAGTCCTTTTTTATCCGGTCAACGTGCTATTAAGTTCCCGAATAGGTATTTAAAGCGGATCTAAAATGTAAATGTTTTAATAGATTCTCATTTGTATTTAAAGACTACGTTCTGTGTAATTGCTTATTTAACTCAACCACAGAGCACTCTAAATGTAATTAAAATTGACCCTTCTAAAGTTAAAGAACGCAAATAACCCCTGCCAACTAAAATGCCGAGCGCAGAACCTCTAAAATATATTACATTATGTGCCAGTCATCAGTTAAAGTCAGCAGAAAATTTCGAACTGTCTACGGAAGATTGAAAGTGGAATAGTTTCTGGGACTTGGTAAGACCCCGGCGTTTTGCTCCGAAAGCTAATTAGTGAGGTGAGTCCGTCCATCGACAAACTGATTTGTGTCGATCGCTTCCCGACTAACAACGGAAGTTTTAACAAGAAGTACTTGCCGAACGACGGTGCTGACTCTGAGAAACAAAACGTCTTTAAA
Organism: Polymixis lichenea; assembly: GCA_949091785.1. Classification (NCBI taxonomy): domain Eukaryota; kingdom Metazoa; phylum Arthropoda; class Insecta; order Lepidoptera; family Noctuidae; genus Polymixis; species Polymixis lichenea. The sequence goes on along the minus strand of OX420945.1, from coordinate 16,638,320 downwards.
TAGAATGAGTGATGGGCTGTGGTAAGGTGACTGGCTGAACTGGTTACGCAAAACATGTGTGGTTTACTTCAACATTGTTTATCCTACTAATATTATAAATGTGAAAGTTTGTGAGTATGGATATATGGATGTATGTATGGATGTTTGTTACGCTTTCACGCAAAAACGGCTAAACGGATTTGAATGAAATTTGGTACACAGGTAGTTTGGAACCTGGAATAACACATAGGATACTATTTATCCCGGTACTACATTCTCGTGGGATAGTTTTCGAAGTCCACGCGGGCGAAGCCGCTGGCAAAAGCTAGTTTATAATATTGTTAAAATACGTACACTAGCTATATAAGCATTCGTAGACTCGACTATCATTAGTCCATTTGCGAACAGATTTTAATTCAACATAGAAAGCATTATTCGAAATGAATTAAATCTGACCATTGCAAGGCTTAAGAAATCCAATTCTCCAGAGGGTGTGAATTCATGTACATGTCTACCAAATGTTCATTATATACATAAATCTTTTGGTCACATACGGAAATAAATAAACCCACGAACCACGAAAGGGATTACAAAACAAAACCTCCGGAAAATATTTTGACCCAAAGCCTAAATAAATTTTCAAATGAACGGCTATCGAAAGTTTGAAAGCAAAAATCGCCCTATGAATATTCAGTACTAGACCTATGATAATAAAGTTGATATTTCTATCACGTGTTTTCACAGGCACTGCGGCCGGCTGTTGTTTTAAAACTTTTCTTCCACTAAAATAGATGCGGTTATTGCTTAAATTTTACCTAAGCTTTCATAACATCACTGCGAAACTGTGTTAAGTCCGGAGTAGTAAGCACGAAGCAATACTAGAGAGCAATGTGCGGCTTAATTTCAAACCGCTTTGTTTAAGAGCCAATCAAAATTATGCACGGCGGCTTCCATATTTCTGGAACGTCAGCTCAGTAGGTACCCGGTAACGAGTTTTGTTCCCCCACACCGTTTAGGACCAACTGCTGAGGCAATTTTAGCTGTTTCAAGACTCAACTGTGAGATTCTGCTTAAAACAATAGTCGTAAATTCAGCTGGGCCCGTCAAGGTGTTTAATTTATACAACTCTTTGAACACCCATACGGTATGGACAAAAGAGTCGTTTGTCTGGCTCGGAGCGGCCCATTGAAATTATAATCGTACAAGATGGTGTTGCTTAGTGTATTAAAATGTCTGAAACTAACGTGCGTCGAACCTATTAAACTGTCTACAGGGAACAGACGAGTTTTAAATAACTGAACACGAGAGAGCTCGTTCCTCTTTATGAATAATGTGAAACGGAACTTCATTCATCCTACAATCAATTAAGAAACCTTTGGTTCTCAACATGAGATTTTGAAAGATTCTACTTTATCATTGACACAATAGAATTGATCAAAATACAGTTTTACTTTTCCTACAGCAGTACAATCATCAACAGACCCGTCTCATGTTCGTTCAGTATATTTCGGTATTTCCTTCTCTCGCATCCTTCCTTTCCTTTGAAGACAGTACCAAGCTAATCTACGTATGCAGTTATTGTTACACTTACGTTCTAGTTTATTCGTTATTCGTATTAGAGTTGTACAGAACACGTTCTAATTGTCAATGTGACGCAACATGAGTTTTCTCGCGGGCGACAAAACCAAGCTATGAGTAATTATACGGAGACTGACTTCCTTACCGCCGCACGGTGCAGAATGGGTGCCGGTCGTGGGAACATCACTAAATTGACTGACGGATTTACTTTTGCTTTTGATTTACTTTGCAAGAAGTGTTAGGGGACGACTGCTGGTTGGATACATATCTTTATTGATATCGATGACAAGGCTCTGAAGAAACATAATATTATCGAGGAAGGTTATTATGTTGGGTTGATAATAGTTGTACCAATGATTTACAACTGCTCTCAAGTTTAAAATTAATTTGGAAACGTTTTGGATGGCTTCAGTGTATGTGACCCTACTATGAATTTAGTAAACTATACCAGATGTACCAAAGTCTGTTCTAATATTTCAGGAACTAATTACGCTTTTGCATCATTATTGTCTTTCATGCCATCTTATTTTTTCCTTTTATAATTTGAGAATATTATTTTTTACCATCAGTCTGTCATCTTTTACTTCTGCTGTTATTATGGATCTAACTGTATTGAACCTACGCCTTACTGGAAGGTGTTAAATACGAATTTAAAAACAAACCACGCAACTTACTGTACCGCGACACCTTAGCATAGATACAACCTCTACTCGAGTGAACAAAATTCAATACCTTTATAGTATTTTATTTCTTAGAACTATTTTCTTAACATGAACAATTAAGTGCCGTATTGCCAATTCAATCTGGGTATTACGTGAAGCGAAACGTTTTTCAAAGAACTTGAATTATTGTAATACAGCTTCGTGCAAACGTGTACCTATTACGTTTTGCGGTCATAACAGATAAGTTCTCTAATACTTGGACTCCACTCGCCTGCGGTTTAATATAACATCTGTTTACGTCTGCCACATTTGCTCTCATTGTGACGTCATTGGGATCCCGATTTCTGCCGAAATTCGCGAAGTCAATGAACGATACCTATTCATGATTTATTTATAGGGTATACGAGTAATCGTAATTAGCAGCCAGTCAACACTATTAACATAGAACGGCTGCGAAGCGTGTTCATTTAAGTTTAGTTTGAGCGACTTCTACTTTACGAAGTTGTTTCTATGTGAATACATATGTAAGTAAGTGACAAATTACTGTTACATAAAACAATGACGTTGTTGAATTTGAAATCAAAATAGAGCACTTTATAACACTTATGTTTCAATGCCGTTTCTTGAAAACAAAGTAGGTATCTTACCTTTAATTTCCTACAGCTGCAGTGACCTAATTGGTGATGTGCTTCAGAAAGGTCACGTGCGGAGTACTCGCGTATGACCAGATGTATGATCGTCAACGAGGCAAAAGGAGTATGAGATCATCATTTCAACCGAAAGATGTCCACTGCTGGATATAAGCCTCCCACAAAAGGGGGGGATTTGCCATAATCGCCACGCTTGGCAGGCGGGTTGGCGATCGCAGTGTGGTGGTAAAATGCATAGGGAACGCTGCTGCCCATTCTCTAGTAAGTCCCTTAGTCGCCTTCTACGAAACCCACGGGAAGAAATGGGATGGTATTATTCTTTTACGTCCGGCACCACACGGAACGAACAAAGTATGAGATACTTGCATTGTAAGGATCGTAGCAGGCTTTCTGTAGTTTCTGCGTACCCCCATGAGAAATAGGCGTGAGTTTATGAATGTACTAGCTTCCGCCCGCGGCTTCGCCCGCGTTGAAGTCGAAAATTATCCCGCGGGAACATACTATACAGCTATCACCATTTTTTTTTTTGAGGGTGGGAAATCATCAAATAACTTCTCCCGCTCTGAGTGGAGTGGGAAGGCATGTCAGAATTTTACTGACTAAAACCCACCCGTGTTCCTTCAGTTCTCTGAGTGCTAGGGGCCACGGTATCTTTTTCGAGCAACCCGCACCCCTGGCAGGATCACCTTTACTTGTCAATTTAAATAATTTTGAAATAGAATACCCAAAAAAGAATAGTTTTCAGAATCACAAAGTTGAAAAAGTGCCAGTATGTAGGAAAGCTATCCATTTTTCTTTCAATATATTTTATAAAATCAGAAATCCGTACGTGCTTTTATTTTATACCGAAGCTCGTCTCGAAGGAGTAGCAGATGATGATGAAATATGTCACGAACTCCAATATAAATTACATTTCACCCCGATCGGTGTGGCACAACCCTGGAGATTTCAAGTTTATCAACACGTTACTCAGACTACGTAACTTCACGAAATTAATAGTTGTTGTATGTAAATGACTAATAGGCTTAAAAGGTTCAAAATTCAAATCTTGCTATTCCTACTTCTACATGTACCAAACTTTTGGCCTATAAAAGCATATTGCGTAGTGCCTGCTTTAGGTGACTATGGAATTAATACTTGTTGTATCCATTAAGATTCTAATAGGATTCAAGGTAGTGAGGCCCAACTAAGTTTCGAGTTTTCTGTAATAATAATTCCAGCATCTTAATGAGTATTTAATTTGTAATGAATGCGGATTTCTGTGTCTCATATTAATACAGTGGTCAACACAAATGCAGTGTAAGTCATGGAATTGTTAAAACTGAAGCAATTCTCAATATGAGTGTATTACGCAATCAGACTTCATATATCTGCGCCCTTGAAGATCAGATTGTCATCAATAATAATCTAACTTATTTACCAATTGAAACCAAATAAGTGTCGCTGATACTGCTAGTATCTGATAACAATTCTCTAGACCTATTTAAACGTCTATATATGCATGATTTCATACTTATCGCTGTAATATTATTGTCTGCATTCACTGAACTAGGGCTCCTTGCACTAAATCCGATATCAAAAGGCTATCAGTGACTTACGATCTAGGCGACAGTATAGCGAGGCCAAACACATGACGACTCAAATGTTGTAACTTGTGAGATAGCACGTGTCTTGGCGTGGAAAGAGCAAACAAACATTCATTGTCAACTTTGTATGAAATGAAAATATTCGAATTGAAGCAATGTGTTGGTTACGATTTACAGATATTATTTTTGAAGCAGAGGCGGATGATTTAATAATGGCGAGTCGAATTACATAATATTTCAAATGTTGTACCTTGTGAGATAGCACGTGTCTTGACATGGAAATTGCCTCCAAACATACATGGTCAACTTTGAAAATTAAATTAAAATATTTGTATTGAAGCAATGTATTGAATAATATATACAGATATTATTTATGAGGGAAATAAATGATTTACACACAAAGATATGATTTTTGAAGGAAAGGCGGATGATTTAATAATTGCGAGGCAGATCAAATGATGATTTAAATGTTGTCACTTTGTGAGATTACACGTGTCTTGGTGTGGAAAGTGCAAACAAATATTAATTGTTAACTTTGTCTATGAAATGAAAATATTTGAATTGAAGCAATATGTTGTCTGAGATATACAGATATTGTTTATGAAGGAAAAAAAGATGGTATAATAAAATACACCTACATATTTTGGAAACTGAATATATAGGATGTAATTTAGGTCTTTCCTCTCTGAGTTTAAAGAGAGCATGTTTTTAAGAGAGTTTGAAAATAATAATTCTGTATGAAGTACGAATAATACGCAAAGAAAGGATTATTCGCGTAATTGTTTGCAGGTGCGTTTTATTATTCATTAAATAATTTTCTACTATTTTTAATGTGCGATATCTGCGATCATTATTCAGGTCGTGAAGATAATAATTATACGTAATTTATGTAAGTATCACCTGCGTATTTTTAATGAAATGTGGGAAATTTACGCTCACGGGCTTTCAAAATTGTGTTTTTTTACAAACATCGTATATTATTTTATATGCATAAGTATAGTAAAGTAAATGTGTAAAGTAAAAAGTAAAAGTGCATATGTATAGTAAATATTTGTTATATTGACATTATATATATATAGATGAACAAAATGTAATGTATAGGTAGATAGTATGCAATTGCTTTAGTTAGTCTAATACATAATGAAACGGTCCTTAATTATTTTAAACGCTGTTCACAGTATCAAAGCATTTAAAATGATAAAGGAGTTATAGTAAAATAGCTATCGTAGATATTAATTAAAAATACAGTTCCAAACACAAAATCCTCGTAATTAAATACGTATTAATAATACAATTTGAAGAGACCTAGGTAGGTACTAAAAACTATCAAATAGTTGCGACAAATTTTGTGTAGTCGGTGCCCGGATAGTGGATAAGCATACTTTTTATTTAAATGTCCTAGCGATAAAGTGTTTCCTGTTACTAACGATAAATGCAGCGTTTTATTATAGTTTGAATTGCTATTTATGTAGTTTGCTTGCTGTAGTTGCTACTCGCTGAATATGTAGTTATAATTAAAAGGATAAACTTAGTCCAGCCGATTTATTCTGTCAAAATCTCACTGTGAATCTTTGGTGCAGAAAGTATGAAGTGTATTGTGCGAATAATTGATTAATAACAAGAAATTGAACTATTTGCTTTAAGATAATGGAAATTGCTTATTTTGAGGCTAAAAACGTTTTCGTGAAATGATAATGAATAATGATAGAGATCGATTTTGGAAAGATTGTCTCTACGAGAGATTACAAAAAGCAATATCTTGCGACGTGTATGACCAATTGTGTGAACATAAACGACGCAAAAGGAGTATGGCGTTCTGGAGTTTCTACGTACCGCCATGGGAAGGCCTCAGTTATACCTTCATCGTCATCAGCCTACAGCAGTCCACTGCTGGACATAGGCCTCTGCAATTGCACGCCATCCAGCTCGATTCTCGGCAACTCTCATCCAGCTGCTACCAACCACCCGGCGAAGATCGTCATTCCACCTAGCCTGAGGGCGTCCTACCTTACGTTTGCCGATTCGCGGTCTCCACTCAAGAACACGTCTACCGCAACGGTCATCGGTTCTACGGCTAATGTGGCCTGCCCATTGCCACTTCAGCTTGCTTGTTCTGTGAGCCATGTCGACAACTTTGGTTCTCTGCCGGTGGTTATACCTTACCCATTCATATCACAGTACCTAATTAATCCCTGATGAGTGCCCAAACGCGTGTCGAAATAAAACAACAATTAGAAGCGTGTAATAATTGCACAATGCGTATAAACGCGGAAAATTGATTGAATTCATACGTAACGAGATAAAAGAAAATTATCGTAAAACTTGATTTATTTTCTGTGGCGTACTTGTGTTCTCGTATACTTGACTACTTGTTAACGAGTAATACTACGAATTATACATCCATGATTTACATAACCTTTATAGGCAAAATATTTATATATCTTTAGATTTTGTGGTCACTGATCAACAGTTTCATTTGAATCAAATAATTTACGGCCTCCAATTAATTTCTACCCCCAACAGTTGTCATTTAAAATTCCTCAAAACCGTTCATGAAATATTATAAATTATCAGTTTTATATTGATAATGTATCATCATTTCAGACGATGAACGTCCACTGGTGGACATAGGCCTCCCCCCAAAAAATGGGGGGGTTTTCCATAATCGCCATGCTTGGCAGGCGGGTTGGCGATCGCAGTATGGTGGTAAAATGCATAGAGGACGCTGCTGCCCATTCTCTAGTAAATCCCTTAGTCACCTTCTACGACACCCACAGGAAGAAATAGGATGGTGTTATTCTTTACGTCCGGCAACACACGGTGATAATGTATTTGTATATGGAAAGCGCATTATCCAAATTATTGTATCATTTATTTGATTTTATAGCCAACTCGTCCTATGCAGTCGTTTGTTTGACAAGTTTCCAGGATTCAATCTGTCTAGCCTTTTCTCAACTATGATGGGGTCGGCTTCCAGTCTAACCGGAGGCAGCTGAATACCAATATTTTACACGGGGCGACTGCCTTTCTGACCTCCACAACCGAGTTACTTTACTGGATAATATGACACCCTTTGGTAAGACTGGTTTGTCAGACTTTCGGCCTTCTCACGACCCGTAACGACAGTCAAAGATTCACGAACGGCAGCCGGGACCAACGGCTTAACGTGCTTTCCGAGGCACGAAGGGGTCTTGGTACCTATGTAAAGATGGTACCCATCCAAGGGCCAACCGCGGCAAGTGCAGCTTAACTTGATCGATCGATCTTGCTGTTATTACGTAGGCACAAACCCTTCCAGGTTTCCAGTTAGCCACAAGTTTCCAGGGTTGTTGATCAGAATTATAGGACATTGTGTAACTTTACAAGTTAATTTCATGGCACAGCGCAGTATTGGGTGTAGAGAAAGGTAAATGCCACTTTTACAGCTCCTTTGTTCGTTGAAACGTAATCGCAATGCACACATCCGATTTATATTATTATAACTGCGTTAGGAAATGGCCCCCATACATTCACTCGCTATGGTTTCACTTATTTTCAGTTTAAAATAACTTTGATGGTATAGTGAAAGTTACTATGTTGAACTGCAACAATACAAACGACCAATTTAAACCCACATATGAATAAAACATGAACTCTTTTCTATTTAAGCGTAAAAGTATTTTATTGTAAGTAATTTTGTGGCAAATTTCGTTAGTTACAGACCGGTCTAACCAGTACACTATTTTATTTATATACGTAATTAAATTTATTGTACCTAAATTTTTTTCTTTAATACCTATACTTGCTCAGCAATAAAATCTTTAATTGCTGTATCCGATTCCATTTACTATGCATTTATTTTTGTAATTACTATTATTACGTAAGCGTATTACGTAACCCGTGCCACACATCATAATCATTTGAAGACGAATTCTAATAAATAACGGATAAGGATACAAATATAGCTGCGGTGAGAATTACTTTAGATAAAGTCAATTCTTTATCTAATCTCATTCTCACCGCAGTTGTGTTATAAAATCCAGTGATTTAATCAATTACGTTCACAGTGCTAGAAATGTCTAGCTAGACTTGTTATTTGTTCACTGTTTGTCTACATGAGTAGTTTTTTCTCAATCATATTTATCTTCCTAACCGAATGATGACTACTGCAGGCCTCCGCCAAACACCACTACTTCTTACGGTTTTAACTTCTAACGCTTCTCGTATCCAGCCAATTCCTGCGATGTTCACGAGGTCATCGGTCCACCTTGTGGGATGCTTTCCAACGCTACGTCTTCCGGTGCACGATCGCCACTCCAGAATCTTTTGGCCCTATTGGCTACCCGTTCGGCATCGGCCATCGGCCAGCATTTTATTCGTTCCTACTAAATAGCCTAATTTTCTAACCCTCCCTATTCCGATTACCATGGTCACTAAGCCTTACAAGGAAATTGAACATAGCAACCAGTTATAAGCCTATAATTCCTGTTACAAGGGACTTATTTCTTAACCGTTAACACAATAACATTAAGCACTAAGAAAATTAAAGCTCCATGCTCAGGAGAAAGAAAACTTTAATACACAGCACAACAGTTCCTCTCAAAGCAACTTTGAACGTTCAACTTGTCATATAACTAGAAAGATGACTATTAAGTTTGTGAAAGAATTCTTTAAAAGTAGTCTTAGTAAGTTTACGTAGTTGTAAAGTTGCATACAGTCTTATTGGGTGCATAAATAACAAAAGTACTTAAAACAGCGACACAATTTCTTATCGTGACTTGATATGACTTGGCTCTTTTATTGAAGTGAAAACTGCTCGCGCGCGTTGGGCATTTTTTGTGATGGGAAAAAATAATTGAACTCGCGACACCGTTACCGACACCTCCGTATATACGTTAGACATTTGACGATTCAAAAAATATTTCCTGACGATTCAAAAAACACACACGTAATTGTTCAAATTTTCGCTTCTGTCGGCACTCCCACAGTGCCACTGTTTTTGTTGCTTTATTTTCTTCTTTATTTGTTTTTCTTGTAACTATAACTATGAAGCTTTGGGAGGGTTGCTGCTGCATTAACAGCCTTTAACGTTCCCATTGCTGGGACGCAGGTCTCTCTGTGAGAGGGAGTGGACTGTAATCTACCACGCGGGGCATGTCTTCGAATTTTTGGTTCTAGGAGATGCGGGTCTGTACACGATGTTTTCCTTCACCGTTTTGAGAGCGGTGGTGATAAAATAATTTACACAAGTAAAAGACCTGTCTGGGTGTGAAGTAACGACCTTCAACTCGTAAGTCACAGCCGTTTCTGCTGGGCAAACACTGCTCTAATCTTTGCTGCTGTGTTACTGACTGTTTCTAAACTGCCCATGCCATTCTTAGCAAATACGTCGGTTGTGCAGTGGCTTCAAATCTTCCCATTTCGGTCTAGTAGATAAACGTTGTCGTGTGTCAATTACGGTCCAGGTAGATGATAATCATCCATTGGCATTTGGTCTACCAGGAAGATGAAGTAATAAAGGTTATCAGAACTTTAGAAGATTCTGAAAGCATTAAATTCCTGAAGCAAGACGTTTCTTTACAAATTTCTGTAAAGGCGAGTGAAGCCAAAAAAGTTTATGGGGAGCGTAAATACTTCTTTGAAGTGTATTGAACAATTTTACGATAGCAAGACATATTTTTTATGCTGATACAACACAAAAACCTTTGCCGGCTTACTTGAAATGGCTAATACAAGATAAGCAGGGGTCCCTATTAGTAAAGAATGCTAGTTAGCGTTACGAGGGGGTCGAATGTTGCTGTAAAAGGCCTCGTAAAATGTTGAAGGAAACTTGTAATCATCGGCCGTAATTTTGTTAGTGGTTTTTGTAACAAGACGTTGGTATTTTTTATGGTGTTCAACTTATTGCATGGTAGTGTTTTGTTGTTAAAAATACTTAGGGGTATTTAATTGAATGACGTGTCAATTAAGGTATTCTTGGGGTCATTGAAATTTGGATTAATTGAGTTTCACGAAATTGGTCTTAATTTAATTGAATGGTTGTTGCAGGATATTTGAAGAAATATTGAATAGTTGTAACTTTGAAAGAAACAGTAACTTTAAAGACAAGACAATAATTTACGGGCTATTTAAAGGAACAAAGACAACTGTGTTAAAGGTACTTCCGATACTTAAAATAAATAAACACCGTTATGCATACATAATTAGCCTATAATTTATCCTCTGCTAGGACACAAGCATCCTCTCTCCGAGAGAGAATGGGCTATAATCTACCACGAGGGGTCAGTTTGCGGTTGGCGGAGGTCACATGTCTTCGAATTTTTGGTTGAAGGACATGCCGGTTTCCCCACGATGTTTTTCCTTTACCGATTCAATCTTCGAGCCGTGGTGATGAAATTATTTGCACAAATTAAAAGGTCTGTCTGGATCCGAACCCACAATCTACGACTCAGTAAGTTGCGGCCACCACTGCTTTCAAAACTCATGAAACCGTTACTACTGATTATTAATTTATAGCCGAAGACAAGAGTTTATGCGTGTTTCGATAGCCCATATATTTTTTGTAGAGGGTTGTGGTTATTACCACACTATACGATAGTTAGGTGTTCTTTAAGAACTAGTTTGCTTACTTCAATAAACACATGAAAAAAATACAAATTAATTAATCATGAAGCATGTGCATGTGCAAAGAAAAAGCGTGAGAAAAATGTACGTATGCGAGTGGAATGTGGGGAGTTGTATGTCTTGTTTAATTGAAGGCTTTATCACTCAACTCACTCACTATACTGTAGGTAATAATAGCCTCCATTATATAGCTGGAACACGATGAAAGTATTTCAATATTATCACTTGGAATCTAGACTGCTTCAATTAATTGAATTGCCATACAAAGCGTTGTGTCACGTAATATCTGCACAGCAATTCTAATAAACACAGCTCTTCCAACACCTAGAATGTCCAAGCGTTAATGGCTAGACCAAGATTATAATCGAAACATTAGCTGTCTGAAGAAATGAGTACTTTGCCAAGAGCTGATCGTCAAACAGGTTTCAGCGACTGCGTACTAAGCTTAACCAGTTCCGTCGTCTATGCAGTCGCAATTGGTGTTTTCACCTCGGATCGATCATTCGCGTTAAATCGATCGTCGTCGCGTGGTACCGGCCGCGTGTAGTAGTGACGCGCTGCGGTGTCACTGGAGGCCATTCGTCGGTCAAGAGTACCTGTTTAACCACATAAGGTTGTTTGCAATGTTAACGATTTTTGCCGCCAGCTAGCTGATAAAACGTTACTATCTCGAAGACCATTGGTGGTTTTGAAAACTTTGTGAAAGTTCCCTACGGTACCCTTCTCCCTTTTGATTAGAAATTACAACTCTGCACCGGCAATGTTGAATATCTCGGCCTATACTATACAGCCGGTCTGCGGTCACTGAATTGAATGACATCATTATTGCAAAGCAGACAATTGACACAATCATAACACTCGTTCTTTATTAATGTTAAAAGATAAGATGAATGTGTATTACATTGCAGTAATTTTTCGCTCGGTAGCTTAGCGCGATGTTTCTATTACACTGTCTATTGCTCGTTTGAGGTTGCGCAATTGTGTGTGTGGTGTTATTACAGAATTCGATTATCTCAATTTATCCGAGCGTGTATAAACAATGGAGATTATAAACGTGTTTATTTTTTAAAGAATAGTGTATTTATTACATTGTATGGGATTGATATGAAGTCTTATTTCAGCAGCATTCATTCGTATCCTATTGCGGTTAGTACAATTACTAAATCACACTTGTTCAGAATGTTGATTTTAGAGGAAAAAAGAAGATTAGTAATCACCATTTTGTTTAAGAAGTATCACAATAACCGATTCCCGAAATACAGAGCCTCTACTTATTCTCAGCGACGACGGTTGAAAGCTGTGAATAAGAATGGCTACCATAGTAACTACATTTTCTGACAATACAAAATGTCTTTCATAAATAAAACAAAATACAACTCGAAACATAATATAAAACGTAAAATGCAATTTCCTAAAGAAAACTAGATTTGCAATAATTTCGCGTATTTCAAAACATGTTGTAAAATCGTCCGGGTGGAGTTATCGTCCACCCAATGCGTTTGAACAACAATAATGTTCTTATCAAATGTATTGCTAGGTGAATTTTCTATTACATCGTTTTTGTGTAGGCCGTTTAAAACAATCACCAATTGTTTTTCCTTGCACATACCACCAAGATTTTCTGTATTTTGGATACAATTTCCTCGTTGCCAACAATTAGTTGTTTAAATTCATCGTCTTATCTCCGATCTTTTAGTTTTACTATCGCTGCAATTTCTTCAGCGATGTCGGTATCCAATTAAAATGTTTAAGCTTGTAATGCAATTTGTTAGAAAATTTGTGTAAGTAGGTACTCTTCCATTGTTTTTTCCGTTACTGTCTGTTGTATATCTTTGAGATCATAATTTTTTGCAAATACCTCATTTTCTGTTGGGTTTGGTTTTGCGGTATTTTGATTAATGTTGCTGTGGATAGGTTTTTTTTTTTTTTTTTTTTTCTGGGTGGGAAATCATCAAATAACTTCTCCCGCTCTGGGTGGAGCGGGAGGGCGTGTCAGACTTTTACTGACTAAAACCCACCCGTGTTCCCTCAGTTGCCTGTGTGCCAGGGGCGGCGGTATCTCTTTCGAACAACCCGCACCCCCGGCAGGCATCGGCCCTTGTGGGCCCCATCTGTTGCTGCTGACATCTCTTTGAGGCGCGCGTGGAACACAACGCGCCGTCGACCCGGGCTTGGTCCTTACCGGACAGCGAGCTACCCATTACTCGCCGTCCGCAAGCCCGTGCCTACGGTGGCCGGGAATCAGCCTGGGATTCCCGACGCCCAGGGCGTCTCCTGCGAAGGCCACGGCTGTGAGGGCGCATGTACTGCATCTCCCTCACGTGCACCGCCTCCCTCTTTGCGAGCATAACTGCTTCGCTGAAGGAGGCGACTGCCAGCCATGCCCTCTCGCTCCGTACCATGGCCTGGACCAGGGTCGGACGCGAGAGATCGCCGCCGCCGATCACCTCTACGAGGACACGGCGTTGCTCCGCCCAAGCTGGGCAGACCTCCACCGTATGCTCCACCGTGTCCTCTGGGCGATCTTCGCAATGGAAACACCCGGGCGTTTCCTCCCGCCCTATCTGAAACAGGAACCTCCCGAAACAGCCATGTCCGGTGAGGACCTGTGTCAGGCGGAAGGTGAGGACGCCATGCCGCCTCTCAAGCTACGCCTCAAAGAGGGGACTTACCGCCGCAATCGTGGCGTGCCCAGCACTGGGTTGCGACAATCGTACTTCCCACGTCGCCATGAGATCCTGCCGGAGCTCTGTCCGCCGTGCCGCGATTTCCCGCGGCAGCGGAGTTACGCCCCGGCGTTTGGCCTCCTCGCGCCACTCCCAAGTGAGCGCGAGGACGTTTGCCTCCAGATCCCATGGCAGTAATCCGGCAAGGAGGCCCGCCGCCTCACCGGAGATCGTGCGGTATCCCCGGATCATCCGGATGGCCATGACCCTATGGGCCGCCTTCAACCGGCGTGCTGGTTGGCGCCTCAATGCAGGCGCCCACACCGGCGCCCCGTGCTGTGGATAGGTTGAGTTACTTTAGTTAGTTCTAGAATATTTGTGGCAATATAGGCAAAAAAATTGTCATGTATTAGTTTATATCTACAAATATTGAAATAAATTAAGTTAAGATAGCGTCATACATTTGGAAGTTAACCATCAATATTTTCATTGATTGATAGATATCACCGTAGAAATCTACTTTTTCTGGAGTCGTGGTTTTCAGTTTCCTCATGACAACTTTAGCAAGATGCCTGAAGGGGGATCTCTAAAGATCTTTTGATTCAGTTTAAAAGTGGTTACATCATCAAATGTTCCCATCGCATGCATCTGTACATCAAACATTTGATTATTTTAATAACAAAGATTCAAATCGTTTTTATCACATGCACCATTAGGTATAAACAAAGAGCCATGTATGTGTGTATCTCTAAGCAGTTATTATTACGTCTCTAATGTCCCAAAATTTCATAGTTGCTAGAACAATGGCTGCAGATTGGGAATGTTTGTGGGAAGCGAATTTATTGTCACGTCATATGACGGTATGGTGTTTTGCAAACATTTGGCCAACTATAAACATTTTAGTACCTAAGAGGAGTAGGTTATGAGAAATTTAATATCCATTGGTGTTTTGTTTCATGAAAATGTTTTGGAATTAGTATCTATTTCTAGATTGCAAGTGGCTGCCTCGTTGGTCTTGTAGCTGCAAACGTAGTGACTGAGCATTGAGTCCTTGATTTGTTCCCAGTTTGGACAAATGGTATTGGGGTTCTGTATCAGAAATTTCTCAGTATTGTCCTGAAGTTTTTATTTGTGCCCAGTTAATGGCAATAGGCTCGTTCTTATTACATGGGACATGCAATTTCGCCTGTTCGGGGAATACAGCGTGATTTTATGTTAGTACTATTAAGTAGATTTATAGTTCACAAGTGTATAGAAATTAGTCACAGTAACGCTTCCCATGGGTGTCGTAGATACTCTGATTTGGGTTAGATTTGTATCCGATGAATTGGCAGTAGCAACCAATTGGTTACCTACTAATTTACTGGCTAAGCCAATTAGGACCTTAATTACTATAATGATAGGTATATCACATTCTTTGACAACAATTTAAGGGGAAAGCCAATTTGAATAGTTAGACTGCTAGCTATGGCTGTTGGTAGTTAACTATAATTATGTAGTTCAGATTCAAACTAAGTTTCGATTAAAGTAGCTACAAAGAATCCTTCCTTGTCAGTATCTTAGCTTCCAATTTATAACTGACTCGCTCTGAAGCAAAATCTATATCCAAATCCAAATAGCCTGCTAAGATCGACACATCAGGTAATATGTACGGTGATTGTTACTAGAAAACAAAGCGATATCCAACGTAAAGGCAATCGGATCTATACGTTCTCAGCTCCTTTGTGTGACTATATTGTGAAGGTGACAACAGACCTATGGACTAGGCTGGCATGAAACGAGCTACGTGAATTACAAGAGTACGATATTCATAGTGGATCTGCGGCCAAATCTATTGGGTTGTAGGTTCGGTTCGTAGCTGTATTGTAGGGCTTAACGTCATTCAAGGAGCACATTTTCAGTCTGAACAAAGGAATATCATTTGTTAACACCTATTTGTCTCCTGAATAGAAATCATAATTTTACTTGTTTTATCAAATCAAAATCTGTTTTGATGTTCATCAAAGTCAAATGAAGGAAAAGTGTATTATTATGATAATGATGTTCTCGTACTGTATGCCACATCATTAATTTTTAGTAAATAATGATCTTTTTTAATTACAGGTAACCGGCTAGAAGTTCCTCTGTGAGTAAAATTTTAAGTACATAATGTTCTTATTGATTGTTTTTTACGATAATCGAGTAAGTATTTAAATATAGCCGCGTTTATTCCAGTATAATCGGCCTAAGCTGTAATGTTCCCATTGCTAGGACACGCCTCCTCATTCTGTCGACTCAGCGTGTGATTTACCAACCAATTCCTACCATATGTCGAAAATTGTAGCAAAATTCGAAAATCGTTAATAATTAATTTGTTCTTTTCTAATCCACTAAAGTGTTCCTTCTGGTTTGAAACATTTTAGGCACGAACATAAACATAATTAGCATTTGTTAAACTTTCCACAAAATTAGTCAAATTACAGGTCGTTGGTTCAGTAGTTTCCAGACTAAAAACCTAATTCCCTGAGTTGAGACTTAGTTTAACTATAATTTGCTCACGAGAACAACACCTATTACAGAGGGGCCCTTTTGAGGTCCCTTTTGTAGTTAATGCCATTTCATTAGTTATTTTAACAACTAAAAACGTTTTATATGATAAAGATGTGTGTATGTTAAGCATTATTTTTTAACTCCTTATTTAGAGAATTACTCCTTTGGACGATCCGGTACCTAACTTATATTGTTTTTTCGCTACTAGTAGGTACCATCTTCTAACTTCTTTTCTTATCAATCTGCAACAGCTTATTTCCACAAAATAACAGGTATTTTCTGTAAAAAAAATAATTAGAATATTATTATCTTCAAAACTGTCTTATTAAATTCTGTACATTCCGGTTTTCCCCCGATATTATAATTGGGGGATCAACGTAATTATGCCTACCATGTGTTTGTCTTCACGCATGAGTAGGCAAGTTGACTGAACGGAAAGGGTTACTATCTTGTTTATACTTTATAGACAAAGGGATTGGATTCTCATCAGCAAATACTTAATTTATAAACTACTCGAAACAAAATAGGGCCCACCATCATTTATTTTAAATTTTTGTCTTAGAATTACTCAAGAGGCAATGATTAGCAAAATGAAGCATTTACTTATTTAGTTGACATATTTATGAGTCATGAATAATGTTTCGAGTGACAACTTACGCGTTTTAGTCAAGTGGGTAGACAGAAAAAGTGAAGTGAAAAAATGCAATATTGCACTAATTTTATCACTTGTGCTCTCAGTGTGACTCTAAGTTTTGTGCTAAGACGTTGCTTTCCAAAACTAATTTTGTTTAATTTCTATATTAATCGTGATTACTATGGCTAGTTCTCGACGTCATATGGAGCTGGAAACTGCAGCAAGAGCAGTTGCCCTGCATCAGGAGGGAGAGTCCCAGAGATCTGTAGCAATACATGTCGGTGTGTGGCAAAGGGCTATCAGAAACGTTTGAACGTGCTACCAGGAAACTGGGAGAGTAGCTAGGAGACCTGGAACAGGAAGAACCAGAGCCACAACTGCTCATGAAGACCAGTATATCGCTTTAACTGCACGTCGGGAGCGTACCGTAACCGCACGGGCCTTACAAACCCGATTACTGCAATTTACTGGGACACAAGTCAGTGATCAAACCGTTCGCTATCGACTCCATGAAGATGGCCAACGTTGCAGAGTACGCGCTGTTCGAAGGGCTCATCGAGCAGCGCGTTTAAGGTACGCTCGGGAACATTTGGACTGGACCATGGATAACTGGAGGACGGTACTCTTTACAGACGAGTGTAAGGTCAAGTTTTTCAGTGATGACAAATGAATACGGGTGTGGAGAAGACAAGGTGAACGTTTTACAGAACCATGGGGTTTCAACCAGGGGTTTCAAGTGCTAGTTCCGCACCATAAGGTGTGGGGTGGAATTAGCTTGGTAGAGCTGGTAATTTTGGAAGATGGTTCTGTAGCTGCTACCAGTTACGTTGAACGAGTAATCCAACCTCATGTTATTCCATTTTCACATTGAGTGGGTGCTGGTTTTGTTTTTATGCAAGATAATGCTCGTCCGCACACCGGCCGTATCACTCAAAGAGCAGTTTCTGATGCCAATATTACAGTTTTGCCATGACCTGCAATGAGCCCCGAACTCAATACCATTGAACATTTATGGGATCAACTGAAAAGAAGCCTCAAAGAGAATTACAGTTTTTTTTTTCGAGAGTGGGAAATCATCAAATAACTTCTCCCGCTCTGGGTGGAGCAGGAGGGCGTGTCAGCCTTTTACAGTTGCCTGTGTGCTAGGGGCGATGGTATCTCTTTCGAACAACCCGCAGTCGCGCATCCCTGGCAGGAAGAGAACTACAGTCAGGGGAATAGTCGACAAGAGCTTATAAACGCACTAAAACTCTGTTGGGAACGAATACCAGAGCAAAATATTACCCATCTGATTAAAAGTGTACCAGATGGGCTCAGAGAGTGCATATGAAGTAGAGGAGGCCCACTCGCTACTGAGAAAAACATTACTCAGTCAATAGTCACAGAAAAACAGTGTTAGGTTAAGTTTTTTTTCTCATTATTTTGCTGCAATTTCTCTAAAAAGTGTTTATTTGTGTTTGTTGGGGGGAAGATTGTCGCAACTCAACATTTTTGATATACCTACGGTTTCTTATAAAGCCTTTCCGCTTTATTTTCCTCTATAACATAGCAGGTGTGAGAATTGCTACAGCGACTGTTTATGGTTTATAATTAGCATTGTCAATAAGCTCAAAATTATTAACAACGGCATCGTAACCTGAAACACTAAACTATGTGGAAGAGTACTTAAATTTAACAGCCAAACTGTAACAAACGTTTTAGCTTCAAATGTTTCCCTGGAGTTTGGCCCGCCGAGACTTGGGACCAATTATTGAGGACGTTACTACCCAACCACCGACCGGGCCCTGAAATATTGACCTTAAAAGCCCATTAGTGTCCAGTTTGGACCCTCGATAAGCCGAATTTGACCGATTAAGGATATAGAGTTGTGATTTGGGAGCAAATTTTGGTGGACCATGATTTCGTACGGTTGGATAGGCAGCTAATTATTGTTGAGTTTAAATAATTGTACAATAAATTAGTTTGGGATGATACATTAGGTACTTGTTACTAGAATATAATTCAAGGCTCCGTCATAATGAACATAAGTCATCTAGTTGATACAATAAATAAAGTTATATTAGTGAGTTTTAAGGAAATTACTTTATGATCTGCTTAACATTTAAATAATTGAGAGATACTATCTCGTGTACTTGCTTAAGATTGAGCTGTATGTGGGTATTAAACAAGATAACAAACAGCGAGCAGGAAATATTGACAGAAGCAATGCGTTTATTATCTGTTTGAAAAAAGAAAGTGATAATATGCTAAGGTAACACAAGACAGGATTGTTAAGGACGAAGAAGGTGCGTACGAATAAGATTACAAAGAATAAGAAAAAGGAAAGGATTTCCGCAGATTTGAGGATTATTTTAAAACAATAGAAGAAGGAAACATGAATAATTATAATATTTACAAACGCCATTGTTATATAATGCTCTTTAACATTTTCCTCAATTCAATTTCGTCTGATTTCTTTGAAACCGATATTGTTACCTACACGATTGATTTCGATAACATTTTGTTATCTATTAGTAGCCTGATAAGTATAACAGACTTCAGTACAGTTTGCGATATGTACTTACTAGTATCTAATATTTCAAACACAACTTAGTACCTACTTATTATCAGTAAAATCTATCAGTGTTACTGATAAATGGGTAGCGCTAATGTGTTTCGATAAAAATAAAAATAAATCTTTATCGAGATTCATTTTTATCTTCAAAGAATGTATTAATTACTTTACTTAGTGTTTTTAATCACCACCATCATATATTGCATTAATTTCCAGCATATCTATTAGTTCATGGTTCGTATTGTTGAATGAGTTTTTTAGTTATTCGCTAGACAAGTTTTTAAAGAAGCACCACAATGCGGCACACTCATCCAAAGAGAAATTGACCTTGGTTGTTGATTTTTCTTTTCGAGGTCACATGATATGACTATCAAAAAATTTGTATTAAACCAATCAACTAAACTTTCGTTTGTCATCGAACCACTTTCAAATGCTTCGTCCACGACTGATTCAAGTCTTAGTTCAAAGGTCACATAATACCTTGCAATCATCTCCGCTTCTGGATGGGGCTCTGCTATTATAATTCATTGTTTTGAGTTGTCTTGACGCGCCATCTCCATTGTTCCCACACATGTTGTCGAAGATCGTGTTTGGAAATAATGAGTCACCTCCATTCAATTCACTTTGGAACCTAACTCATTCATTGTAGATAGCCAACCTCATTTTTTTTATAATTTTCTCTCTCTGTTATAAATGAACGTTTCAATTCCTGCTACAGCAATTACGTTCTGTGAAATAATAACTTGTTCTTTGCCCAGTAATTTGGCATATGTAATAGGTGTTAATTGAATTTTTTTTTTTTTTTTTAAGTAACTGTGAGATTGGTTATTGATTATAGTCTCGTAATGAACGCTGTTGATACCCCGTGCTGGTAGAGTTGAATTTCAAATTAATTAATTCATGTGCTCTAGATATAAAGTGCCGTCCTTTGACATTATTTTGTCGTCGAGTGCCTTCTATAGCTATGTCATTGTTGCCTTTATTCGTATTCCTTTATGCGTGTCGACTGTTCAACAGTAAGACCCGAGTCTTGACTCATTCTTCAAGACACAATGTCCGTAAGCACATCTTATTGTACCCGTCTGATGTCTACAATTGATAAATGGACACTCTCGCTTCCTCCTTCGTTGAGATTGTGAGTCGATGAGATTTACTCTCTTTGTTAGCATCGAGTGTCGATTCAATGATAATGGTGTTTACTGCCCTCACTTTACTTTTTTCAGAGAAAATAAATTCTCATTTATTATGGAAATTAAAGCTTTTGTTGTATTTCATAAAGCGTTTGAATAATAATTTATTCATTTTAGTATTTTCCTGTTTTCTTTGTTATTTCATGAGGATTTGGGATTAAATTAACTCTAGTAACTAGTGCCTTTCTTTCATTTCCATTGATTGTACAATTATTCCATTCATATTTTAAAACTATCAATGTCTGTTACATTGAAAGTTTTTTGACAGTTTGTGAATTACACCGTCAATTTGCTGCCGTGTCGCTGAAACCAATCAAGCAATTTGCAAGGCCGAAAGTCCATTGAATGTCACCCATACACCATTGTTTAATTTAATTGTCTCTCGCAACTGACGGTGGCAACGCGGTGAGTTGATATAGGCACAAATGTTATAACACACTGACACATCACGTTTTAAACGACCATTAAAATGTTTATCATGACAAAAAATAAAAACTTTATCAAATAAACGAGATAACTTCAATCAGTGTTGCTATCATAATCCTTATTTCCGTGAAATTAATTATTTAATGAAACAAATGCATGATATTAATGTAACGAGTGTTTGCTTGAAATGGGACCGTGAAATAAAGCAATTTACCATAAGAGCGTGTGTAGAAATAACAAAAAGAAACGTTGGAACCGTTACGTCGGCTGAATATGTAGAATCTTTGACCGCGGCTTGGTTGGTCGTACCGTTAGCCTGCGCCTGACCATTCGTATTGTATTGTTCTTGTGACGTATGGCCCAGTGGTAAAAGGTAAGCGACCGATGATTTTTGATTTATCAGTAACAGTTTTGAATGCTTAACTCTATTCTATTTCTAACACGTTCACGAATGGAGTGTCACAATAACATTTGGATATAGTACTTAAGTCTGTAACATTATTGTAAGTAATTGCTCAGGTGCAGACGTTTTCCATTTTCGATTTGATTTAATACAGAAATATTAACAATAACCTACAATAATACCAGCAACGTGGACGGACCTTAAATTATTATATAGTGAAATACTGTTGCATTTTGCAATAAAGTAGCATGTTTTGCAAATAAAGCTCCGTCAATAATAGGCTATGCGAGTACTCTGTATCTGCTATAGTTTTAAAATGAGTAGGTACTGTACGAGTAATAATGTTAAGGTGCGCGGTTACTATGCCGAACACGAAACGAGCATTGAATGCAGTCATTTGGATACCGCAAACGTGTTTGCGAGCACGTTACGAACATGTCAATACTATAGTTTTCCGTCACAGAAGGATTATTAACTTATCAAATTGTCCATCTATTTGTGTTTCCGTGAATCGATCTGGTAATTCCCAAGTATTGTTTAAATGTAAAAAGGAAACCAGTTTGAAAACCTGTCTATTTACATTACAAGTATTGAACGGAAAGTATAAGTATGGAAAGTAGTACTACTTGTGAATTCCAAACAAAATTGGGTAGTGATTTGTATAATATAACGTTAGGATCTTTAGTCGGTTCAAAAAAGGTCTCCGAGTAAACATACGCATACCTAAACTCTTGAGTGGAATATTGGTCAACACGGCCTTTTTGGAAAACATTAGATATCATGATAAGTATCTGATTATTTTTTGAACTAAAATATCCTGTTTCTCGATAGGTATGTGATGGCGACCTACAAACAGATGGATGGTGACTAATACAGGAATAGATTTTATGGGTTTATCTTCGTTCCTTAGTAAGTCGTCGACTATTTCGTTTTCTTCTGGCTCGCGCAATGAAATCACGTCTTAATGCGAGCAAACGCTTCCGTGTCTGCTGAAATATGTTTACCTTATTTATAGTTTTATTAGGTCAAGAGCCATAGGAGTGAATAAACTGTGCTATTTTTGAATTATGTGAGGTTTGTTTTACGATAATCGTTACGGGTAGAGAGAACCCCGAAAGTCTGACAAAAATTCTAAGGATTAAAGATATAGGATGTATTACCCAGTTACTGGGCTAATGGAGGTCAGATAGGAAATCGCTTCATGTAAAATATTGGTATTCATCCGCATCCGGTTAGACTGGTAACCGACCCTAACCTACTTTTTACAAAAAGAACAATCGATTTCCAAAACAAAAACAACCAAGTGAAAAATTACTTTAATTTCGGAAGTCGCTGTCTTTAGACCTGCATTTTTTAGTTTTTTGCCACTGACTTCCGAAATCAAAGTTATTTTGCACTTCATAGTATATTTTTTGGTAACCAGTTGTTTTTTTAAATTTTCACTTTTAAGTTATGGTTTTATGTACCCCACACCGATTCTTATACCATTACTTGATATGTAAATAATCATGACAGGAATTATTTGAGCATCATCAAGTTACACAAAATAGATTAAATACGTTTTATCGAAGCAACCGCAAAAACTACCCAAACAAGTTAATAAAATTTAAATGCCTGATTCATACCCTATCCATTAAATGGAAAATTTAATAGGTAACCTATAATTGCCGGAGATATCGCAGAACATAAATACAAAAAAAAGGCTTTAAAGTATGTTAAAACTGACTATAAAAAAATGCCTATAAGTAGAAATTAAAACTTCAGGTAAAAAGAGAAGTTAAGCTACTTAAGGCATGTATTTTAATCAGCTTATAAGTGCAAGAATTATTTACAATATTAGCCGTTCACTGGCTCTTACTACTTTTGAACACCGTAATGAGCCATTTCCTTTAGCAAACTTAGAAACTAAAGCGGTACCATTACTCGTGGTTTTCTTAAAAGAACTCGCCATTGTAAAGACTGTTAAGCCTTCTTGAAAAGTGGACTGGTTAGTTTTAAAGTAACCAAAATACCGGTGATTATATTGTACGTTTTCTTCTACTATTACAAACTAGAATTCTATACTACTGCGATGCACTGAAGAGTATTTAGTACGCGAGTTGCTTTCACAAATATCCGAACTCCAGACCTGAAATAGTCATAATTATGTAGTCGCAGAAATATTTACCTGGATCTGGCTACTGTTACTACAGTAAACAATTGCTTTTATATTGATAAGTCCTGAACAGACAAGGCTACTACACCTTAAAATAAATCCTCATCTCTGCTCTAGAATTCTCTACTACTAATTTTGTATCAAAAAAATGCTTGTAGCATTGTTTTGGTACAAAATTTTAATAAAGAAACCAGTTGAGTAAACACAGAAAGATATGTACATGAATTAATTTGTGCGCCATTTTCAATGCTCTGTTACTTGTGGTGGTTAATTAGTATATTGTAGTCATAGTTAACAAAATGTAGACTACCATTAAAGGCAATTTATATAATGTTGCCAACGACATTGATTGATAAACAATACTGGATTTTATCGTTTAGGGACTGATGTTTTTTATGTACTACATGAAGTGTTAACCCATGTTTGTGTTAGTAATTTATGAGAACGTTGAGTTTATGAACTAGACTTTAATACTATGTGCTAAATAATAATGAATGACAGTTATTTTTATAGTTATATTTCAACTTAATTAATGAGTTTTTAAACGTTATCAACATATTTCATAACTCATAACTTATTGAAATGAAAATTCATCTCTAGTAGATCAACTTCTACTAGAGATGCGTTTTCATTTCAAAAAGTTATCTATAACCTAAAAAAGAAAGAAAGAAGGTCCTCACAAGAGATCCTAAATTTATAAAAAGAATTTCCCCAATTCACAATGTTATTTTGGTACAGATAGATTCTCCAAAAACCATACGCTAGGCTAGTAAGAATCCGAGTCAACCCTCCGAGGTTTAAAAAATGATCCCCAATATTCAGGTATAAAAAGTGTAGAAATGGATACGTTTTATATATTTATCGAGATCCATATGGCTTGTGTGCGATCAACTAAAACTTGTAATGTAACTGCTGTGCCAGCTAGTATATCTTCAAAGCCTACTCCTAATAATAATTGGCACGACACTGCAACATCACTCTCCGTAATTTATGTTCATCGGGGTAGTGTTACCTCATCTGTATGCGATAATTATCTTCAACATACACCACAATACACCACAAGATCATGTGTTAACAAACACGTACATCTAAGCCATCGATTGATTGCCGATAGAGACAACACGATTACGTCCGTGGAATAGGCTTATTCGCGACATCGCTAACGTATCATACGTTAGCGATGTTGCGAATAATATAATTACAAAGCTTATAATAAACAATGCAAACAATATGTCAGGTGTACAATTCCTCGCATACGATCGTATTAAAATAGCTGCCATAACTACTAGTGGTAACAAAAGACTAGCAGTAGCAAATGACAATGAAGATATTATTATATGTGGTTTTGTTACATTTCTTTGCAATTCAATTTGGGTTATAAAAACCTGAACTCAAGTTAAAGCCGGTACAAAATTATGTCAAACTCAAACTCAAAGCATTTATTTCAATTAAACCATTTACAGGCACTTTTGAACTGTCAAAAAGTCGATCAGTTGGAAAGTTGAAGCTAGTTGCCCATTCCAAAATGTAGATCTCTATGGAGAAGAACGGCCAAGAAACTCCACGGACACTCTTTTAAAATCAAGTTGAAATATTACAAAATCTTGGGAACATTATTCTTGTTGCTTCTGTATGTGAGAACAATGTAAAAAATGTAATTATAAACAATTCTAAATACAAGATAAAAATAAGCCCTGGAAGTTAGGAGATGACCAGTCTCAACCGACAGCGCCCGTTCACGAACTTGACGCGTGGATCAGCACCATCCAGCTCAACCATTTTGTAGGGAACCGAATGATCCAACACACGCGCCACCATCAGTGAGACATTTAAGTGAACATGACATACTCTCAACTGCCATGCTTTATCTAACAGTGTAACTGTATATGTAATACCAAATCGTGTGCCTGCAGCGTTTGCCAAGGCCACTGCCATTGACCGTCGACGCCTAGTCTTGTTACTCTCATTAATAAATATTTTCCATTCATCGTAATATTTTATTATCTGAAACCGGTTCACAAAAGTATGATTGAAGTATGATTTCCAAGATTCCAGCTTCAAGCTTTTGTACTAACAAAACCATTTTTAAACTAAGTTTTCGTGAATGTAGGACATCTAATTAATTCCGACGATTAGAGATTTATGGAACATGTATAAATATGGTAATTGTTGGCGATTTCGTGTGGGCTGTTTCGGAATGTTGCTTAAACCTTCTCGTTATAAACGGTGCCATATTAACCTTCGGGCTGCTTATAGGTAGAATGGAAGAGGAGGAAAAATATGCAGCAGCATTAATAAGAAATCACGATAGTATGGTAGTTATTAAAGTAAACGTTTACACAAAGCAACATGCATTACAAAAGAAAGCAATATTAAAAGATAATCACATTCTTAACACATGACAGGTAATATTTAATGTTATTAACAGTCCTATAAACACGTCGTAAATCCCAGCGGTTCTGATCCTTATCAAAACCCTTTAAGGTTTATTGTCCGTTGAACAATCTCAGACCGGGTTATCGCTTTGAGGCTCCGGAACCGTTCCAGATGGCATTCTCGGCTTTATAAATGTCACATTAGTGTTTTATTTTTTCTCCTCCGGTAGACTACATCATTTGTACACCTAATGGAATTAAATTTCGTTTAGGACAGTGATAATGGTTCATTTTAAAGGACTTATAACAATTGACGATAAGTGATATTATTTGTTTCCACATACATTCACAAAATATTCATAATTCACAATGAAAATGAAAAATGGGCCGCCGATTATAATAATAACATTTGATGCGAAAAGCAATAGATTTAAGTGTCTTAATTATTATTGAAAATAGTCATATAGGTACGCCAAGATTAAACGCAGTTTAGCAGAAACAACAGTAGAAGAAACATTGTGTTAGAAACATAAAGCTACTTCAAACAACTTGTGCCTAACCTTAATAGAACGAACGAACCACAATTTGATGACGTACGACTTCTTTATCAAACATAATCTAACAAATCTACTGAATAAGCCGACTATCTAGTTACTATAGCGGCTAATCAATTAATGAGTTTCTTTTCAAGCTTGCTTCACACACCTTATTGGGAAACCTGTTAAATATACGTTACCGACTTACCGTTACGTGTATCGTCAACGGAGGCATCTCGCATAATGAACGCTTTATTGGATTAGGCTGCGCGGCCATTGACATAGGCTGTGCTAGGTTCCGTTCCATTAGCATAGTCACTTTTCATGTCTATCGCTTAGATCTTATGAATTTTGTTGTGGTTTTCACCATTTTTCAGAGTATTATTCCGAACAGTTTATGTGTACCTTTAATACTTTACAATTTATTTTGACATGACGCCATAGCACCCGTGCGAAGCAGGGGCTTTAGTCTTTTAGCACACTATCCGTAGTTTCGGCTAAAGTTACGGGACTTTTCTAGTCCGTATCACCTTTAAGTTCCGTAGTGGACTATGATTTGCATGCCCATGCGACGGTAGAACATGACGAATTATGACCCTTTTTTTAATATAACACATCTATGTACCAATTGCCCATGTTTGCAAAGAAAAAAAAAATCATTTGATTTGCTTGGATTACTGTTTTCTTTAACCTCGTTACTTTTATTTTCTTAATCAAATTTGTGTGTTACTTGGTGGAAAATAGCCATTTTCTATTTTTTAGCTACATGAATATTCATAGCGGTTCTTACCTCCAATTATTCTGTTTCTTTAACTATTGATAGTGTTTCGTAATGGTTGAGAACACGAGTTATTTGAAAATGTTTTCTTTTGGTAAAGTTGTTGGTACTTATTTTTACCGTTATTTCGTGTTTTGTGTAGATCATTAATACCTGCTTCGTATTTCTGTATCATATTAAATATACATCAAATCTATAATTATTCAGTTTTATCGATACCAGTTTGTAATCTTAAATCATTATTGGATACTATCGACATCAACGGTATTTCTATAGAGTGGTCTTTCAAGTTTATATGCATCACATTATTTGACCTTCAGTACCCCTTATTTGTAACCTCATATTTACATTCCATAAGACGTGATCGACGGATGACTTCATCACGTCTATATTTCTTTTTAATTTGTGATTACACTTGTAGATTTAGTTTAGCAATCATATCCAATTGAGAATTCGCAACTACAGCTGTGAATGTTTACACTGAAGTTGAATTATGATGAATGCATTCATTGTGTGCCGTGTGCACTTATTATTACGCTGAACCTTTTGTTCGGGGGAAATTATCGCGTTGCGTAATATCCATTGTAGTGTTTGCGAGCGCTGATTACCCATAACTGTTTCCGATTCTTCGTATTTGCAGGCGAATTTCGATTGCGCTATTACAGAAA
The DNA here is from genome assembly GCA_949091785.1 of Polymixis lichenea. Lineage (NCBI taxonomy): Eukaryota > Metazoa > Arthropoda > Insecta > Lepidoptera > Noctuidae > Polymixis > Polymixis lichenea. The sequence goes on along the minus strand of OX420945.1, from coordinate 16,610,348 downwards.
TGATGCCACCATTGATCATTATGATTATCTTTTTGGATAAATTTTTGCCATTTCATTGACAGGTTGGTCGATTAATATTATTTGGAGAAGTTCTTTTACCTCATATATTATTTATCTACTATTAAAATAGTTTTCGTATCAACATCGTTATTTAAAATTCTGCTTCCAAATACCTGTTTTATTCCATTTATGTAGCGGGTATATGCACTACATTCGTCTTATGCCAACTTCATAATATAGTATGTCGTGTGCATAAGATATTTACCATTACTCTTGAAAGTAAACACAAACAAAGCTTTCAGCGTCTGTCATATTGATAAGAGAGGAATCAGGTAAGAGCCAGTGACGTCTTACACATTAGTCACAAGCCTACATAAATCAACATCTAACGACATTTGCATGTAAATGTCACTTGTTAGGACAGTTTGTTATGGTGCCTTATAAATTATAGGTATGTGATGTAAATTGGTATTCTTGCTTTGCTTTCTGTCTTTTTGTTAATTACCTATACATACCAGTAAACTTTTATAAAAACAAGACTTTTTCTTGTAGATTGTTACCACTTAGTAATATGTTATACTGTCCCACTACTGAGCAAAAAAACCTCCCCCAACTCCTTCGAGGAACTCTTTTCCCGGAACCAGCCCTCACGGTACGCGTGCAGGTCATCTCGCCATCGCTCTCTGGGCCGACCGTGGCGGGACCGTCCATCTTCAGGCACCCACCCGCATGCAGGATGACCGCTGGGAAAACGTCTCCACACTTTTGCCATCCGTCATCCTGCATGCGGGTGATGTGCTCCGCCTAATCCCATTTTAGCGGCAGTATAGGCTAAACAAAATAAAATAATCTTATAATTATTTAAAATTGTTGTGTTCTTTCTTTTGAGTGCTTCCTCAAACCTAATTTACCGTTTTCCTACTGCATATAAAGTAGGTAGGTCCAGTACTTAGGTACACAGGAAACAAGAGCGATACGCAAAGCAATAATTATAACGACATAACACTGTTATTAGTGCTCTATTGTTTTTTTATTTGTATCTAAATTATGTTATTGGATAGGCCTGAATAGTGGTGATGCAATTAGGGTATTCTGAAATGACGTTCACTAGATGGCAGCACTGAGACGTCAGGTCTGAGCGAAACGAATGACACCATGTACTATAAGTTCATTGTCGAACTGGAAGACCTCTTGTCAAAGTGGCGCCAACTGGTGGCTTGAATTTTCATGAACACCCTCATTAGTGCCATGTCGATTCAAACAGATTAAGTAAAAAAAAGTATTATTAAGTGATAAATTATTTTATTTCTTTATGTAGGTTTGTACAAATACTTTAACACGTCAATCATATTTTTAAAACTAGGGCAGCCTTTCCTATCGACTACTCTGAGAAGAAAGGCCGAAACAAACTCTGAGGTCACGGCTCTGTTGAAGTCCAGACATAATCTTGTTCGGGTCATAGGAAGACCATTTGGATTGGTGTCTAAATTGGTCTACTAGTGTAGTGGTCGAAAAGTTTACTACGTAATGGCGGCTGTTACTTAACCCCTCTAATCAACTTTAAAGGTCTAACCTATAACAATAACCTGCCCAAGTTTAGTAAAAATTAGACCAATGATTCTTAAAATCCAAGTTTTCTCATTTTATACAAATTTTATTACACGCTGTATAAAATTAATACACCTTGTATATGAAAACAGGTTCATGTTCTCATAATTTTCGGGTTTATAAGGCACATTAATTTCTTGGCTCGTATAAAACACTTGGACCTACCTATTTAATGTTTTACGTGACTAAATGAGAAACTACAATAAGGTATTTCGCGCGGAGTTATGGAGAAACTTGACTAAGTAATGTTTTAGAGAGGTGCCTCGTCGGTTTAGTGCTAATAATAAGCATGTGGTCCTGGGTTTGTTTCCCAGGTCGCGCTATGCGTTATTGGGTTTCCTATCCGGAATTTTCTAGTATCACCGGAGTCTGGATTAGTGCCCGGTTGATGGTAAAAGGCTAGCGCTCCCTATTACCTACATGAGACTTAAAAATAACTGACGAAATGTGGCTGCACCTCGGCGTAACCCTTCCGGGAATGCGAATACGATCTTAAGAAAATGGCGGGTTCTCGAGCATCTAATTAAAATCAAAATGAAAGTCATTTATTCAAATTAGGCTGAGAATCAGCACTTTTAGAACGTCAAAATACATAAGACAGTCCCCCAAAACGCCCACCCTTCATCACTTCCTAGTGCTTTAGCTAGGAAGAAGAAGTGGCGCAACGAACTCCCCAGCATCTATTTTTAGATCCGTTCAAGTCGAAGAGTGAGGGCTTTGTTGATTGACAATGATTTACTAAATGGTTGGACGATAAAAGAGATTCTTGCTATTGGATTGGGATCTAAACTTATATAGGTTTTTCGCATACATTAGCTAAACCGAAATGTGTAGGTAGAGGTTTGCTATTTTATACCTAATCAATAAAAGCAAATCGCTGAATGCTGATTTACTGTGGTACGTATACTATACAGGTTGTAAGGGACATCGACGTCAAAACTGTTGAATTCAGCGCATGGCCTTACACACCTCACCATAGAAATTGTTCGTCGGTTAATAGGAAAAAAAACCGTTGTTTCTGAATTTAAGGATTTTGACCGAGTAGGTAAAACTTGACTAAAAATTATATGCTCGGGGGTCTAAACCGATGTAGGTACCGGCTAGACTATTTTTTTTAAAATAAGTTTTAGCCGTTTAGATAAATACTATGGCTGTTATACTACAATTATTAATTAATTCTTAAAAATCGACGCAAACAATGCATATTTACGTATTAACGTGCACGCTTGCACAACGTGCACCGCCCGAGGACACAAGATCATGTTTTCATGCAAATCTATGCCTAAAATAATGATTTAAGAGGAACCTAGTCGCGGGCTCGAACTCATTGATGGGCTTGGCTAAAAAGCACGCTGTCTCACCAGGCATCGTGTCCGACAGAGGTAGTATCAGTAATGAGCAGTCTACACGCACAACATTAATGAGTGAGATGCAGGTTCATTTATAGTACAACAGGCGCGTAAAAAGTTAAGAACAGTCCTTCGGATGATCAGGTTTTATGAAAAAACCACTGCAGAGATCAATCACCAATAAAGTTTATTAAACTTTTCGATATTTGAGCTTAGTCGGTATCAACTTAGTTTTTCAGATTTTACTCTTCTTTTATTACTTAAACACCCCCAAAGTTCGGTTAAATTAGCAAGAAAAACTTTAAAAAAAAGCAACCGACTCCCGAAAAAACACTACAAAGTGAAAAATAACTTTAATTTCGGAAGGCGGTGACTTTGGATATGTATTTAAAATTTTTGTCACCGCCTTCCGAAATTAAAGTTATTTTTCACTTTGTAGTGTTTTTTCGGAAGTCAGTTGTTTTTTTTTATTTTTTATTTTTTTTCACTTTTTACTTATAGTACCTACCCCACTAATTCGAAATTTCATCATCCTTGGGGTCAAAACAATGCATATTTATGCGATAGCAGCAATCGCGGTTTATTTACTGTTATTTTTTAAGAGTTCCGTTGTCTGTCTCCGAAACGCATCATCAGATCTATATGAAATTGAAATTGGACCACACGGGAAGTACGAACTTTCAAATAAGAATCATCAAAATCGGTTCACCCAGTCGAAAGTTATGAGGTAACAAACATAAAAAAAAAAAACATACAGTCGAATTGAGAACCTCCTCCTTTTCTTGAAGTCGGTTAAAACGAATCTTTGTTGGTTCCTAAGTTTTTAATGGGTTTTTATTTTAGTATTCTGTTTCCGTACAGACAATATTAATAATGAGACAAAACCATACCATGTTTAATTTTTGATGTGTATTGTCGAACAGTGGAGTAATACACTCCCGAAGTTTATATGGACAAAATGTCGACTAGATTCACCTTAAACATATTTTATGTCGATCCTACTAACAATAGACTTGATTATATTTTAGTTATTGAAATATTGTACAATTTCATTACTGCACCTAATAAGCTATTTTATTAAGACAATTTTTTTTGCTTGGAACAATATGATAAAAGACTTTATAAAATTAGGGCTGTTTCAAACTTAAGTAGAAAATTAGTTAGGTACATAGATAAATATATAAATTAAGTAATTTATCCAAATTTTAAATAATTGCTTCAATAGTTTATGAGAAAAAGACATCTTTCTTATTTATTTTTATTTAATGACATTCTATACTTCACATAGGAAGGTAATTCTTTATGTCAATACCCCGTAGCCATTTTTATATCCACAGACGCCAGCACATCAAGCTACCCCAATCTGTCAAACTTCTTTGACAGATTTTCAACTTTATCACATAAGCATAAGGTTCATGATCAATTGGGAAAATTTGATAGTTTGGGGTAGCTTGATATGGTCGCCCAGTGGTCGAAACTCGACCATAATTAATTTCAAACTTAATACATTATTATTATATAAAAATATTAGATTTCTGCACTTCTTCTCCATATAAATTTTAACTGTGCAAAATTTCATACTACCCCGTCCGCGCAATTTTCTTAAAAGCGGTAGATACAAAGTTTTTGCTTCACGTATTAATATACACCGATAAATTTTTTATGGTTGTTTTCCTGCGGCAGAACAACTTGCCATAAGGAGTACTTTCGAAGCATAGAAGAAAATTAAAAAAAAATAAGATATTCTTGTTTAAAAAAACAAAAAAATATTAATCAACTCGATAAAATACTACTCAATAGTAACACTAGAGGTAACTGGTAGGTACTACTCGAATCGCAGGCAGCACCGATAAAGGGAATAGTGATGCATAAATTTTAAAGCAAAATAAAATCTCGCACGTGGTGATTTTTCAAAATGATTAATCTGCCATTTTTTGTTCCTAATATTTTATTTGTTTATAAAACGATTGTATTACCAAGACAAAACCATTTCGCTGCGGGAAAACAACTATTAAAATTTCACGGTGTATAAGTAGATAGATTCGTAAAAAGGGGTACAAAGTTTTTGCTTCATATCTATAGGACAGTCTACTTTGTTTCACATAGAAAGAATTCAATATCCCCATATCCACATATAAAAGTATATGTTTGCAATTTCCAAGCAGTAAATACAGAGAACTTCAAATTGGGCTTCCAGAGCTTTCTCCTTCTTTCATTTCCCTTCCTTATGTCTTCAATGTTGTCATAAAAATCTTCATAGGGTCATGTAGAAAACAAGAGATAAATTAATTAATAAACCCTTCCGTTCAGCTGGGTCGTACTTGGACCAAATTAACCTCTGTTGGTTGAGACAATTGTGTCTGAAATAGCCCGGAGGCTACGGCTTGGGCTAAATTATTTTGTTCCTGTAATTCAGCTGTGCAGTATTTTCTTTCCTAGGAAGAGTAATGAGCTGGACTTTATAAATTGTAGCAAATTAAGTGTTTATTATCATGTTGAAGTTGCATTTTATGCTCTTAATTAACTTTATTTACCGGTATACATTATTGTTTTAGTATATTTTATTGCCTAGCAGGATAGTTTCAAATTCTGTATTGGGTTTTATTTATTGTGTACGACGAATGGGTAGAAAATATTAGTTAGTGTTCTTAAAAGCAATTTTTGACCGACTTTAAAAAGGAGGAGGTTCTCAATTCCTTTGTATTTTTTTTGTACGTATGTTCAGCGAATCTCGCGGGTCAATTCCAATCATTCTTGGATTGCTTGGATAGTTTTTGCGTTAACTTCGATAATACATATTTAATCCATTCTATGTAATAGTACATAGGAATAATAACAGCAGCAGCAATAATAGCAGTTCTAGGAAGTATTAAAACATCATCATAGGATGATGTTTTAATACTTCCTAGAACTGCTATTTACCTGGCCAGTAATGGTATACGAATACCCTTAAACATATGCGAAAAAATCTAAAAGTAAATTATTGAGATAGATTAGGGAAAAACTAGACGGAGAATGTTGATTTTAATTAATGAAATAACAAAATCAATTTTAAAATTCAATTCAATTATTTCAGTTTTTTTAAATCTGTTTTTGAACACCATGAAATAGTAGCCGCCATGTTATAACTAATCACCGGAACAACTTTGTACTTTTATCATTTTCGTAACCAAAGTAATTTTTATTAAAATAATATCTAACATTCAGGAACAGCAAACTAAAGATAAGTAGAATAATAGCTCATTTTTTAAATTATAATCAATTATCATATAAAATTTCAACGCATTTGTACATAGACAACTGACCATACCTACAGAGCAATATGGCGTCCACTGCGACCAGCGTTTTCGTCAAATTACGCGCAAAATATGAAAATGTAAAATTATAATGCATTTTTATGGCCCTAATAGATTCAATAAAACTTATTTTTTTTAAGTTTTTTATTAGCATTTTAGAATCTAATTACGACATTTTTCAAAAATTGGTGTAATACTCTATTAATGTGACCATAACTAAAAAGTGAAAAATAAAAACTTTTTTGCTAAAAAAAACAACTATAAAGTGAAAAAGTTGAAGATGTGATTATTGATAATGTTAATTTCGATGAAAAACGCTAAAATACAGATACCGACTTCCGCAATTAAAGTAATTTTTCAGTTTGTAGTGTTTTTTTTTTGGTTCCTAATACCCTAATACTATATTCCTCTTTCCTCTTTTTTTCGATAAGCAACGTGTACCTCGCATTTTTGCTCACATCCATCGTATCCAAGTATAGTAATGGCATAATAATGTATAGAAAGTTCCCAAAGTGACCGAGTACACATAAATCTCATTCTAATCGAATGGACCTTTCCCCGCCCGTTCGGAAAGTGAATCCCCCCATATCGGCTGCTATCTGTTAACCTTCGGCTCTTTTCGTGTCCGCTCGTTTATGTTGTCGTGGGATCATCCGAGTTAATTTAATCGTGCCGTCTCTTTCTCTATATGGCGCTGTGGGTACAGGTGAAATCATCAATTATTTATTTTGCTCTATTAATACATTTTTGTTGTGTTATGTGACAGGACCTTTATTTTGCCATTAACTTGATACTTGGTAACCGGATAAGAAGTTTGAAAATTCAGTCCTAGAGAAATATTTGACAGCACAAAGTAAAATTAATTAATAAGTTTGATCCGAATGGCTTATATACGTAATTAAAACAAGCTATAAATGGTTATAATGGCGGGAAAGTTTTAGGTTTTGCTAGTTTATTACCTTCACTCCCTGCGGAGGATTCAAGTTTCCGTGATACAAGTATAGGTATAGCAGCCGGACAAACCCATAATTTTAATATAAAATAGGTATTGAACTTAAAAGAACTAACAAGTTGTTCAAATATTTAGGCCAAGACCCATGTTTTATATAGTCTCGTAAATTAGAGGTCGGGGTTGATAAAAGATAAAATTTCGTCCAGTTTTACTACAAGTATTTTAGTTATCTGTGGTAATTTTAAGCCTTTGACGTTTGGGCTTTCCGAGCTGCCTCCTATAGTGCGTCGATTCATATTTACTTTTAAGTTGTTCCAATTTAAATATTTGTCTCGCTTCTATAAATACTCTTCCACAGTTAAATGACAACAATAATAGAATTACAGTAAAATATCGGTGTGAAAAATTATTAGCATATTTCAATTAAAACCACTATAATTTCTGCAGCTCTAGAATTTCATCTAACACTTTCGGTCATCGCTCGTACTTTCCATGACATTAAGCCAGGGACACAATCACGCGGCGGACCGCCTAGCGAAAGCATCGCACACTTTCACCGCTACCTGCGACCTTTGACAGCTAAAGGGGTTCGTCTGGTTCCGACGATCGATCGACCTCGGAGGCCAACGTGTGAACTATGTGATCTATGCATTAGCACGTTAATCGAAGAAAATGTAATTTCTTAAAGTGGTGAATGGGACAAGTTTATATGCGTAAGCGAAAGTCTTTCAAGTGCCGAGTTCTGTCTATAATGCAAGACGTGAGGTCAAAGGTTAGATATTATTAACAGATATCTTAGTAACACTAGAAAAAGTGAAATTATCGTTAAGTATTCCAAGTTTATTTATAGCGGTGAGCATTTTGAGGTCGTCTCGGTAGATAAATTTATTTATAAGATGAAATGCATGCCTTGGTTAAATTACATACCTACCTACTTATGTTTAAAAAGTATATGTAGTCTGAAATATGCTGCCATATTCATATTGTTCCTATGGAAAATATACAATACAAAACAATAACCAAGGCCACATTCGATTGTAGACACGTTAAAGTGAAAAAAAAATCAATTAACATTATTTAATGAACCAGTGATTAATAATACCAGACTTTAAAATTACTGACCCAAATTTTACACCCTATGAGTTACAAAAACTTGGCCCTATTTCATAAAAAGTTTTTAACGAAAATCGATATTGAGAAAAAGTTTTTTTATCTGTTGACCTAATCTTGATTATGTCAGTGGGGCCACGAAATTGAAATGACATGTTACGTCACAAAATATTTGTTCAAGTTGAAATGTCAACACATCTTCCATTAGTTCTACTAAAGCGTTTAAGAAATATTTGGAAACATTATTGATGGTAGTTTGTACTATCTCACCTATCGTGATTTAGACAATAAGTTAACTTGTGTTATGTAAAAGAATTCTGTCGTTGCGTGTTTGGTTTAAAGATTAGAGTCGCTTTTATTGAAATAAAACTATTAATAACACGCATCGATTTGTCAAGGGAGAATCTTTAATGTATTGACTATGTTTATGAATGAAGAAACTGGTTATAATAAGTTTAAAGAACGCTATTTTTGCTGGAAATGTAAGCTCTTAAATGAATTAAAATAATTAGGAAGATAAAGACATGAATAACGTTACTATTTTGGCGTTGGCTTCTAGCCTAATCAGATGTAGCTGAATACAAGTATTTGACCCCTACATCAATACATATTATAAAACATGGGCCCCCGGCGCTGCCGCGTCTGTCTGTCTGAAAGTGATAAACTTATAAAATTACTGAACTGATTTGATAGATACAGTTTTCACCAATGGACTAAGAGATCCATGAGGAAGGTTGAGGTATAAAACTCATCACGGTTTTGTGTTAATTTTCTGAAAATATAACAATGATTGTTGAAGATGTCATGCTGACCGACCGGAAGATTTTCTCGCGTACGCCGCGTAGACCAATGGAGTTATCTGAAAAAAATTATAACAAAATTCATACATTTCATACCTTGACGAACACATAGGTTTAAAAAAAGAAACGTAAGTGTTAATCAAGGTAAACCAAGTATTACGTTCCTGTGGGATATTTTCTCGACTTCCACGCCAGCGAAGCCGCGATAAAAGCTAGTTGCAGTATAATGTGTCTTACGAATTCCACGCGAACAAGCCGCGGTACGAAGCTAGTAGAATAGTTTAAAATATTCATACGAACAGAAATTCAGTTATACAGTTCTGATATTTTAGTGCATGAATAATTTTAACACTACGTATGTGTATCGTGCGTGATCTAAACCCTTTATAGATTTAATCGTGAGCCGCCGGAAACGAATATTGCTAGTACAACAGTACTGACTGTAGCTTTCAATTTATTTACCGTGTATTTCGAAGAATGTCGTGCAAGAAATTGGTTTTACGAGAATAGCAACACCTTGGATTCAATAATGTTTAATTCAGTGTTGCTATAAAACTATAACTTCAACACCAGTTTAATTGACGCCATTATTTTATAAATTAACACGGTTGTATGTTTTGAGGTGGCGTGCCGTCACGTCTGCACGAGAATCGATAATCACTGAATAGTTCATATACATAAAAACTAGGAAAGCTGACAATAACAAAATCAAAGCTTAGACAGCTGATGAAGGTAATCCTATTCTTACCAATAAACTCAAAACTACAGAAAATAAAGACATAAAATAACAGAGGCAAAACTCATGATAAAAAGAGTCGAATAAATAGAATAAATTGCTAGGATTGAGTTTCAAGATGTTATCTGAGCTGTAATGTTCCAGTGTTGCACAAAGGCCTCCCTTTGTGCCACGCTTCCCGGTTCAGCGCTTCTTACGGTCATTCCTTATGTGTCAAGTTTTAGTAAAATAACTAGTTGCGTCTTTATTGCAGTCTTGTAACTAGAACTTCGCTACAGGGACAAGTGGATCGATTTCATTCGCCTTTGTGCTTTTTAAACTTTTAAAATAAATTATTTGGAACTACTTTCTTCGTGATTAGTTGAGGATTATCTGTTATGCTGGAAATTATTGAGCTATGTAATCATTTTAAATCCTTCTCAGTATTTTTGTCATTAGAGGATTCTTATTTGTCTTTGAAGCCATCGAAATCGTTTTAATCAACCTTACTTACAATATCTTTATTGTTTCATTCACTTGCTTCCAAATCTTTGCAGTTTTGACCTAAATATTTGGGTACACCTTTTCATCCTCCTCTATCTGCACGTATACTCACGATGTGTCTTTGTTTCAGGTGAGCACTCGCGTAATTACGCACACGACGCGCACGTTACGCGCCCGTCGAGACATCTCGCACAGGTAACGTGACACTTTCACTGGGAACTTCCTCTAACATTATTAAACACGCTAAAAGGAAGGGTTACGCTTTTGAGACCATCTATGCCTGTGTACGCGTAGATTTGACAACTGAAATTAATTTGGGTAATTGAAGTGCATAAAGAAGGACTCAGATAGGCAGTCGCTCCATGTAAAATACTGGTATTCAGCAGCAATCGGTTAGACTGGAGGCGGACCCCAACATTTTATGTAGTTGGGAAAAGGCTAGGCAGATGATGGTGATAGAAGGACTGACGTGTATTTATTTAGTATTATTTCTCGGAAGGATTGTGAATGTGTCTTGCACTGTGTATGGGGTGTAAATAAATTAAAAATTACACTGTCTGGTGTCAAAATCTGAAATATTGATTCATAATTCAATTGGTAATTTATGTGACAGTTAATTTATACCAAAGCTTTATTTAACAATCAGCTTTATCGTCAAAAAACATTCATGTAAATCATCAGATTTAATTGCCGCCACGCCATTAAAATCAACTGAGCAAATAAGCGTTGTTACAGTTTCGAAATTCGCACTAGCGTTTAATAATACCTTTAATTATTACTCAAAAACACACAACTGGTTACGTGACGTCACTATCATAGTAGATTTATTTTGTAGCAACAAATTAAACGCGTCTGTTGTTTGGTTGCCAAACAAATTAATAAATTAAAATCGAGTGTAAAGCCATGAACGGTAGTCGTCGAACGTATAAATTCTACGAAAAGCTGTAGAAGTATAGACCGTGCCATAAAACACAACACAGGCTTTTAATAATGAAATATTATTTCAATTTCGATGATATTTTACTAAACATTTTGTGCTCACAATAATTTTCTGAAGCGTAAGTAATTTTAAACGTGTTGAATTGAGTTCAGAAATGATTCTGAAGAGAAGGTTACAGTTTTGTTTGAACGACGTGAAGTGTTAGGTATCGTAGGCAACGTTCGGTCCTGACTTGCTAAATTTGATAACAGATTTATTGAAGTTATACAAAAGTTGATTTCCAGAGTACAGATATATATTTTAAAATCAATCATGGTTGTATAATGCAAAAAAAATACAACGAAATTTTTGGAGCATTAAATAATTCTAACGTGAACGGTACCTAAAATATGCATCTGACTACGAAAAAATTTAAACCAAATCGCTAGTCCAAATATGGGCTCAATGCTCTTGGCTTCTTCTTGATTGCCCGAAAGAACGAAAGGATCTTCTGTCATGGGTGCCATATTGATTTGACTTTTGGAAATATTAGGGAGCATATGATATCTCATAATCACACCAGAATCCTTGATAACTGCCTTTTGATCACTTCATTGGAAAATGAATTCATCAGAGAGGTAGGTTAGAGAAATAGTATTTTATAATGTATGTCTGCCATTTGGTTGCCAGTACTGCCTTACTACGAACGACGAAACGAATTTTTGGATGACAGCGATGTCGATGAGTTCTTCGATATGGCATTTTGTTTAGTTGTTAAATATTGTGAAAATAAATACTGATGGAATTATAGCGAAGGAAAACAACCAGCTCGCTAATAATAATTTTCACATCTATAATATTTATAATCTCTAATTCCGCATGACAATCTCATTAAAGTTTTGCTACATAATACATCGCTCATCATCGAATCATCCGCAGATTTGGCCACAATGTCAAAATTATTGCCATTAAAATTGTGGTAACATTAATCGTTATTAATAATTCCATATATTACTACTATGTACCTGATTGCGATATCAACATGTGCAAAATCAATTTATAATTTGTAATCAATGATGTATTAACACTCGTTACCTGCGGCTGTTCGAACATTTTACATTTATATTTTTCCATTATTTGGTGGAATATTTTATGATTGTGCGAATTTATTTTTCATGATCTCAATGAATGGTTGTGACAATTTTACAATCCAATATTCATTCTTAATATGGTAATAATTTTAAAACAAACCAAAAGGTTTATTTTTAAAGTTTATGCTCTCGAGTAAGTTGTTAAAATAAAAGATGGGTTTTTCATGCTTTACTGGATTGGTTTCAACATTGTCTATATTGCCGTGGCTGTCAAAATATAATTCATTAGCTTCACTCTAATCCATGTGACACCTTCACCACTAGGTGGAAGTGGTGAAGGGCGGGCGTTTTGAGGGGACTGTCTTGTGTAATTTTGACGTTCAAAAAGAGCTGGCTCTCAGCCTAGTTTGAATAAATGACTTTTGATTTTACCTTTTGTAAATATCAAGTTCATATTATCAATCCGGCTTCAAATGATTTGCTGAAATTTTTCTTTTTTAGCAGCCATTACGATCTGTTTGGAAAGTCCTAAGTTTTACGTAAACGTCTCTCTTTCTGTAAAGTAGTAGGCTTTTATCTCATCTGTTCAATGATTTGATCTCTAATCCCACCGCTACTTCTTAATTTGCTTCTGTGTTGATACTATTCAGTTCTGCTTAAATGCTATGCCCAGGTCATACTCCGGTTTAGTTGCCTGTCACCACGAAAGCCGTTAATTAAATCCAATGGCATACGTTCGACTAATTGTGGAGCAGCTATAGGCCTCTGGGCATGCCGTGTCGATGTGTACACCCGTTTGGGGAAAACCGCGCCGAATATTTGGTAAATGTAGCTAAAAATTCGATGTTATGCTGTGACTAAAAATGTTACGGGCAGTTTTTAATTTAGATTATCTTAATCAAAAAATGTCGAAAATATTTTCACACGTTTGCGGTTCGAAATATTTTTTGTTCGTATTTAGCTTGTTTTGTCATTAGAACTACATCACATACTTGAACTTGGGCACGCAATCGTGGCGTGCCCAAGCACCAAGTCCCCTCTTTGAGGAGTGGCTTGAGAGGCGGCATGGCGTCCTCACCTTCCGCCTGACGCAGGTCCTCACCGGACACGATTGTTTCGGGAGGTTTCTGTTTCGGATAAGGCGGGAGGAAACGCCCGGGTGTTTCCACTGCAAAAATCGCCCTGAAGACATGGTGGTGCATACGGTGTAGGTCTGCCCGGCTCACAGTGGAACGAATGTATGGGAGCGGTTGGACGTAGACATGTCCGAAAAATAAGAGTAAAATTATGACAAACTAATGATGCCATCTTATTCGATTACTTAATGCCTTCATAAATTGTGGTGATGAATTTCTTCATAACTCCCATATTTCGGGAGTAATTTGAGAAAATGTGAAATTTTACTATGAAAATGAGTGTATCGAGCTCTCTCCCTCCTGATTCCGGGCTTGTTTCAAGTAGCGGTCTCTAATATCGTAATGCTATTACTAAGAGCTATATTTAATACTAAGACACATAGTGCGCCAAATGTGCACTTTCTGGGATAAAAGGAAATGAAAATTTAAAAAAAAAAACGTTTTTTCCCCATTTGTATTTACTTTAAACCGCAGACAGACTTATTAAGAGGTCTATAAATATATTATATATATATACAGAAATATATATTAACAAAAATATTCACAAGAACTGATGAGAGTATGACTTTTAAGTAAGTTGATAATAAATTACCTAGTTTCATTAAAAGTACAATAAATAATTAAGATGTAAGCTCTAATTTACTAAGTTACACATTTTAAAACAATAACATCATTTAATTATCTTCGTCATCATCATCATCATCAATTAATTCAAATTCAGAATCGATGTCCGCTAAATCATTTATGTTAACAAATTCGATATCACTTTTCTCAGAATCCGTAAGCTCATAAAATTCCTTAAAAGAAGATTTTTTTACAAACTTATTTCCTTTTGGACGGATACTTGTAACAAGTGGATCAGAAGACAGTAAAAGATTGTGCATAATATCTTCATTGCATGAGATACTGCTATGCTTTCGAGAATGCCCCTCTCTATATTTTCTAAAATCTTTATTTCTAGCCTCAGATGCCTCTTCGGATAGAAAACCAATGGGCACAATTGACATGTTCTGAACTATGTCTGGCCCATGCATTAAAATTTTATGAAGTGAAGAAGGCATATAATACCATGGGTATAACTCCACGTAAAGCTTAGCAGTATCAAAGCAGAACTCTCGGAATTTAGTTACGTTGATCTTCTCTCCTGATGAAATACACTGCAAGATCACACAGATTTTTCTTAAAAGCATAGCATCTATTCCGGTCAGTTCAGCAGATTTAGTGTAGTTTTCAAAAAATCTCCTTGCCGAGTTGCCATTGTTGGTGGATCCACTGCCTTGTTTCACAACATCGAGAAGTAAGCCCGTTTCTCTTCTTACAGCCTCTTGAACTCTTTTCTTCCTGTCATCAACTTGCCTTTTTGCTATATCACCCCTTACTTGCCATGATTTTATGTCTAATTTGTAGGAAATGTGTAATAAGCATTCCATTGAGCGAATCCAAGCGTGAAGGGTGCTTAAGCTATATTTATACATGTCCTCGTTTGCGTGTTTATCTTTGATTAACTCTAAATTATTCATTTCTTTAGGACAAGCCTTGCATATGTCACACACTGAAGCTGCTGTATTGGATATAATGGAATGAATTTTACCATCAATCATTGTCAACAGCAGTTGGTGTTTGACACTAATTCCATCAGTGATGGTGGATGGAGTTAAGGCTTCAATCTCTGCTTCGATTTCAGCCATCTCTCTCTGCACATTTTCTTTGGTTTCCTTTATAAACTTAAACAATATTGGCCGGCAAAATGAAGTGGAAGATGGTCGCTCGTTTTCCCAAATTGTTACACCTTTTGAGACGAGCCGCAGTGGTACAAGACTAATCATAAAATTACTAGCAAGATCGATTTGCTCATCTTCACTCGTCCTTTGATGATAAATGCTTTGGCTAGATGATCCGTCAAAACCCCATTTGCTGGTCAATACGAGCTGTTGATTGGGATCAACAGGGGTTTCTAACGACCTAATAAGTCTTCTTGAGGTTAAATCCATCAAGGCTTGTAATTTGATTTTTGCAGAGCTCTCTGTAACTGTGAGATCTTCTTTGGCCGGATAGCACTTAATTTTTTCTTTAACCAACATGTAGTAACTCGGGTATTGAAGAGCTCCTTCTTGAGTGTTGAAATCCCGAAGAGTGTTATAGCGCCATTTCGATAAGTTCATCGATACATAAAGAGCCAATGCCTTCAAAGGGGATATTTCCCGTACCTGAATTGATTTACCTTCAATGAAGGCTTTGATTTTTGAGGCCTCTTCTGGATTCTCCGTCAAGTATTTCATAACATAAGCTGTATCGCTTTGTCCTGCCTTTTGAAGCGCCCTTTCGGCCGAAAACATAATTTCAGCGCTGCTACTGCTGCATGAAAGACTATCTTCAGTGCGTCTTCTTTTTTGCCGGTTACTAAGGTCCTCAAAAGATTTACGAGGACTAGGATGTGTACAAGTTGAAGCATCAGATTTAGCAGGAGAAATTATGGGCTCGATGACGTCACTTATATTTTCTGTAGAAGGTTCCATATTTTCATTCTGTAATTCCGGCCATTGAATTGCAGCCTGTAGCCAAATCTCATGTTTCTTCCGAAACTTATCTGTGCTTCTTCCAGACTGTGTCCATTTTGCATAAATGCGGTAGCAAAATCGACGACACCAGTCTTTTAAACTTGTTTCAGCACTTTCACATAACTGAACACAACTGTTATCTTTTAAAACACTGAACAAATAGTTAAAGTCGCGTAAATCTTTATGTGCGCGTGCGCATAAAGCAACGTGAATATCAAGATTTGTATTAAAATTTGGAAAATACATTGCGAGATTAGCTTGGATACAACGAGGTGTAAATCAACACTGATTTTAAAGTTACTAATAGTGACCTATTTATATAAAATCCAGGTATCCCAGGTATCCTTTGTTAAATATTGCAAGGTAATTAGTTATTGTGATAATTAGTAAATGATGCATGCTAAATTAGTGTATTAAGAGCCATTTAGTAATTAAATAATAGCAATGTTCTTATCAGTAATCATTAGTGCATCAGTTTTATATGTAAACCTTAAGTCCCTAATTATATATCCTAATTAGCTTATATCTTCTCTAATTGGCTGCTCAGAAATGTTATTGTAATAAGGTAAACCTTTAGAAAAACGGTTTTAATCAACAAAATAAACAAAAAATAAAAAAATTGTGTTATAAAATAAACATCACTCTTTATCCCAGAAAGTGCACATTTGGCGCACTATGTGTCTTAGTATTAAATATAGCTCTTAGTATTAGCATTATGATATTAGAGACCGCTACTTGAAACAAGCCCGGAATCAGGAGGGAGAGAGCTCGATACACTCATTTTCATAGTAAAATTTCACATTTTCTCAAATTACTCCCGAAATATGGGAGTTATGAAGAAATTCATCACCACAAGTTATGAAGGCATTAAGTAATCGAATAAGATGGCATCATTAGTTTGGCATAATTTTACTCTTTTTTTTCGGACATGTCTACGTCCAACCGCTCCCATACATTCGTTCCACTGTGCGGCTCGGGCGGAGCACCGCCGTGTCCTCGTGGAGGCGATCGGTGGCGGCGATCTCTCGCTTTCGGCCCTGGTCCAGGCCATGGTATGGAGCGAGAGTGCATGGGTAGCCGTCACCACCTTCTGCGAAGCAGTAAAGCTCGCGAAGAGGGAGGCGGCGCACGTGAGAGAGAGGCAGTACATGCGCCCTCACGGCCTTAGTCGTCGCAGGAGATGCCCTGGGCGTCGGTAATCCCAGACTGATTCCCGGCCACCGTGAGCTTGCGGACGACGAGTAATGGGTAGCTCGCTATCCGGTAAGGACCAAGCCCGGGTTGACGGCGCGTTGTGTTCCACGTGCGCCTCGAAGAGATGACAGCACCAACTGATGGGGCCCGAAAGGGCTGATGCCTACCAGGGGTGCGAGTTGTTTGAAAGAGATACCACAGCCCCTGGCACAAGGGCAACTGAGAAAACACGGGTGGGTTTTAGCTAGTGAAAGTCTGACACGCCCTCCTGCTCCACCCAGAGCGGGAGAAGTTATTTGATGATTTCCCACCGAAAAAAAAATACTTGAACTTGTTTGTGCATGTTAAAGAAAGTTACAACTATAATAACATTGGATATTGTCATATCACCCTTAAATCCACTTATCGTAGGATGGCTGAAGTAGTTGTTAGCCATCATTACTTGACACTCCCACGCACTCGTTGGGTCTGCAAGTATATTCCGCAGATAGTTAATGTTCACTAAGAGGTGCGGCTACCTATAAGCGCTTCAAGGGGTTATGTGGTTCATAAGGCGTGTTTGGAAAACTTCCATATTCCTGTCGTCAAAAACTTACAACCACCAACCAACATTTATTTACCAAATATTAAACTTACGTAGTAAAATAAAAGTTCCGACTAAATCCTTGAGTCAAGTTTCTAATGAATCTCGAAAATTAATGACTTACTTCTCACTAACACCTAAGTAGGTAGTTTCGGCAAAACTTTCGGGATAGTAATTTCACGCGTGTGAGTTTCATATAACACGATCGTTTTTCCTTATGAGTTGCAAACTTGTGATATCAACACCAAGTTTGCCAACCTGACGCGAAACGTAACTGCAGTAACGTTGTGTTGAATTTCATAATACTTTAGCGTGAAGATTTTACCGAAAGTGTTTCAGGTTTGACCTCAATTTCTCAGACACTAAGCTCATTAGCGGCTACTTTTGATGCACGTAACGCTTTTAAATGAAGAGAAACTGTTCCAATATTATAAAGGCTTTGTTCTAAACACAGGATAATATTATGATGAAATATTTTGTATACGAACTTTGAAGAAGAGATGCAACGAGGTTTTATAATGAAAAACATGGTTGTGTTTTGAATAATAAGCGCAATCATAAACTCTCTTGGTAGGTAGGTTTATTTTTCACAAATGTAATTTTAACAAATCTGGCTGTAAGAGTAGGGGGATACCAAATAAACGATAGATGGACTGTGTGAATGATAATATTGTTAGAAAGGGTGTGACTACGGATATGACAACTAAAAGAGAAGTGTGGAAGTAAAAGACATGTTGTGCCGATCCCAAATAAATTGGGATTAAGGGCTAGAGAACGCCGCAGAAGACGCCCTGGACATCGGGAATCCCAGGCTGATTCCCGGCCACCGTAGGCGCGGGCCTGCCGACGGCGAGTAATGGGTAGCTCGCTGTTCGGTAGGTACCAAGTCCGGGTCGACGGCGCGTTGTGTTCCACGCGCGCCGCAAAGAGATGTCAGCACCAACTGATGGGGTTCGCAAGGGCCGATGCCTGCCAGGGGTGCGGGTTGTTCGAAAGAGATACCGTGGCCCCTGGCACACAGGCAATTGAGGGAACACAGGTGGGTTTTAGTCAGTAAAAGTCTGATACGCCCTCTTGCTACACTCAGAGTGAGAGAAGTTATTTGATGATTTCCCACCCACAAAAACAAAAAGAAAGTGCTGGAGAATGATGATGTTAATTTTAACAAAGTTAAGTATGATTTTATTATTATATAGGTAAATTGATTAGCTCCTTAATTGGTCTAGTGGTCTCAATCACTACACCGCTGAGCATGAGGTCTTGGGTTTGATTCCCGGGTCGGGCAACGTGTTATTGGGTTTTTCAATCTGGGTTTTCTCAGTGGCAGCCTGGTGTCTGGATTTGTGCCTAGGCTCCTATAGGCTCGCCCCCTATTACACGGGACTTAAACATAACTCTTGAAATGTGGGTGTACGATAAGTGCACCTCTGCTTAACCCTTTTAGGGAATAGAGGCGGAATATTGATGATGTTAAGTTAAATAAACTTACAGAAATAACTTAAAAACCGTTGACTCACCAAAGCTGCTGATAAAGAAACTCTGCTATTTTACAATATTGAGTCCCGAAAGAATAGGACTCAAGTTGACACCCCTAACAATAATGACAGGCCGATATTCAATAAGGCAGGCCAAATCACTTAACTCTTTTTTATTGATGGAGAAAACTTCCACATTGCAGTACGAGAAGCTATCACAAAAGAAGACTGATTCTCTTAAGCCAGTAAGGCAGCTATAAACTGAAACGCTGAAAGATATACTTACTCATGAAAGAAATAGGCTTTATTACATATAAACTGCGAGTCACCATGTAACAAGATCTTGTCGTTTTTATGATCCTTGAGACGGCAAAAGAAGAGAGCGAAAGCTTTTTATTGAAGATTAACATGACCTAAAAGAGTTATGTTTTATAGTTAGCTAATATTTTTTTATTTTATGGATATGTAATAAAGTTTCTATGGAAATTCTTAACCTTCATAAAAAAGAGGCAAGTTATGCGGGTCCCGCTATTAGTATAATTTTGTTGGGTAAGGTCGTACCAAGACCTGGCTGATAGTTCATTCATATTTTTAGGCATATTTAGATGTAAGTTGGTTTACTCGTAGCCACAGGGTGTATATTTTATCCCAAGTAGGCTTGACTATGGTGATTGCATATTTTAATTTGAATACAAAATGTTTTTAAAGTTTCTTTTCATACTTAAGTACAGTATTTATATAGACACCGCTCACAAATACTGTACCTGATGGAACTGTAAAAGTGTTCGACTTTTTACATAGAACACAAAAGTCATATTTTTCAGTTTCTTTGAAAAGGTCAAATTAAAAGCGTCATTTTCGCTTTGACTAGATAATTGTAACAGCATCCAACCAGACTATAGGTAAGTCCGTACGTCATATCCTATATATAAACTGATTAATGTTCGAAGCCTACTCGACGATATCCCTTCCAACAACACAATAACATGCAAAACTAATCACGTACCAACATAAAATGCTAAGTCAGTAATGTAATCACGGTACCTAATACTTTAATATCTCATTCAAGTATCAAGATCGTGTACGATGATCACGGTAGCCGATTGAACGCCACTTGATACTTCCCTTGTTTGTTATAGCGCTTATTGTGTTCTGGCTACCTTTAGAACTGCCGTTTAGTGAGGGTGCCCGCTGTGCGAGCAAATGAATTTGTGAGTTTTAATTAGAGCATACAAAAAGTTGCTATTAGGTCTTTTGTTTTGTTGCTTAAATTAAAGAGAGTCCCTCTTTAATTCAATCGGGTTGAGCTATGTTTGCCGCGGATGGTTCGTAGATGGGTGACCATCTTTATATACCAAGACCCCTCCGTGCCTCGATAAGCTCGTTAAGCCGTTGGTCCCGGCTGTCATTCATGGATCTTTGACAGTCGTTACGGTTAGTCAGAAACCCAAAATTCTGATAGACAATTACTTCATATGAAATATTGGTATTCAGCTGATGCAGTTGGTTTGAATTAGAAGCTGACCCCGACATAGTTCTGCCAGGGGTGTGGGTTGTTCGAAAGAGATACCGTGGCCCCTGGCACACACGCAACTGAAGAAACACGGGTGGGTTTTAGTCAGTAAAAGTCTGACACGCCGTCCTACTGTACCCAGAGCGGGAGAAGTTATTTGATGATTTCCCAAACTAAAAAAAAACCCTGACATAGTTGGGAAAAGGGTAGGCAGATGATGATGTTGCTTAAATTAAATGATAACTTTATGATATCCATTTCAAATAGGTAAAAAAAGTCAGCCGCTATATTTAAAAACATAGATGGGCACAAATTAAAACAACCTACAAAAAGCTTCTAAAATTAGATTAAAATGTACCTTCACTTACTGAAATGTTTACGGTACGCTAAATAAAAAAGACAAAATAGAAAAGAAAATGGGTGGCACCCATGGTTTTAATTTTGTGCTTACTGCGTGTGAAGCAATATCATATGCATAACATAATCATGATTATGTTAATACGATACTGTACCGTATGTGTATGCAAATTAGTTGCTCATTACGTGTTAATTTATATGTGTGTGTAATTTATACGAGTGTTTTCTGCTAGTTATTGTCAAGAAAGGTCAAACTAGTTTTTGTTAAAATTCTTGGACATACCTATTAACCTCTTCACTTTGCAGTAGCTCCTTTCTTTCTCGATAGCTGAATATTTAATAGATGACAATAACGAACATACAACGAATATTCAGCCCATACCTATATGGGCTTAATATTCGTTGTATGTTCGGTATTTGGCATATTCGGCAGGTTTACCGAACATTTATTCGGCAAGAATGCCGCGCATTTTACCGAATTATAATATCGATTACAAACAGTGTGCTCCGCATATGAAGTTCTATAATTATAAGTGCAAGTGGGCCCTTTTAATGTAACCAACAATTTTTGAGATGCACACACAACGAGAGTTGATAATTCAGTGCACGATAAAATCCTGACGCGATATTTTTACGTCCATATGTGAATGTCGACTTAGATATTCCGCTCTGTCAAACATAAAAGTTTTGGATCCATTTTCAATAACCAAATCGCTCCAAATTGTTCATTACGCTTTTATAGACATGAAAATTAAAAATCAATTAGCCTAACATCTATTTCAATGATAACTTCATAGTTGATATAGTTTATTATTCTAAAATTTAATAATACCTCTGATGGTTTGGTGGAAATTAACCTTTACGAGCTTGATGACGGCAACGTGACGGTGGCTCCACAATGTTATCGCTTGTCATCTTCGATTAATGACACTTGCGTGCAAGTTGTTGATTTTTTGTTATTTTCTATACCATTAGCTTTTAGATTTGTTACAAGTTTTCATTGATTTGACGCGCATTCAAGTAATTTGTACGTATATTTAAGTGTCAGCCGTATTGAAATATAAGTTATTTTCAGATTTTTGTAATGTGTAATAGGCCGCAGTGCTCTATTTGGTTTTAAATAGTCTGTTGATTTTTGTTTTGATTATTATTGTGGACGTCTCCCTCCACTCCATAAAATGTATGGAAATACGTACCTACACGTTATAACGTTATTGTGGACGGAAATTGAAAAGAGTCGTAAAGACTATTTAAATAGGTACAATATTATTCGTAAGAATGTTCGGCATTTTTGCCGAATAGTCGACCGAATACGATATATTCGGTAATCCTACAGAATATAAAACGAATATTCGGCCCATCCCTACTTCATATATTTCCGTGTATTTTACTTGCCTGTGTTATCGTGATGCCGTTGACATCCGCGATAATATCATCACGTTTGGATGATACAGTAAAATGAAACTTTCAGCTTGAAATGCCAATTCTAAAACCAATGAATGAACTAAAATCACATCAAATCTCAAACCACTAGCCAAGACGATTCCAGATTCAGTAGTTAATTTCGATGAGTTTCTTAGCCACAGGTAGATAAAGAATAATTTATTGAACGACTCTCAAGTAAGATAAGCTTCAAATCTAAATTCAGACTCAGATCATTCGAATATTTCTAATGGAAGAGATAAGATTGCGTCAAATCTTTATCACTAACTAGAACCATTGAAGTTCTAGTGGCCATTATAAGCGATGAGTTACAAAGCCGCAGGATCATAACTGAGAGCAATTTACTAAACGATTAACAAGGAAGATAAATCAGCTTCTTCCATTATCATTAATGAATCTCATTGCATCATCTAGTACTTTTTTGGCAATTAACTGCATATCAAATATTAATTTATTGATTGGTTTTATTGCCTTTACCAATCTTCTCTCAGGATAGTTTTTTCTTCATCACTAGAGTATCATGGAATACGTTAAGACTCCCAAAGACAGGCACGGTGCGACTCTTCTATGAACGTGAGCGACGCTTCATAAAAATTGGTCTACCAAAATCGCGTCTCACCATATAAGGCTTTATACTGCTTGATGTATTGAACTTATTGTATCTAAATCTCCAACAAATGGCAACATTCTTCATAATAATATTGAATCTATAAGCACACGAACTACACCTACCGTTGTAAACCCAGACCCACCTACATGCAGCTGTAGGTACCTACCTGTTTAAGTAATTAAGGACACCTTACAAACGATCCGGTTCGTTGCGCATGAGTCACTATGACGTCATACGCAGAGCTTTGCAAAAATCAAATGCCAGTAGCTACAAGTCACGCACTATGATCAGTCTGATTGATCTGCAAGGTCGTGATGTGTTGTTTTCAATGCCTTCAGCTGGCCAATCACTTTCACTTGGAGTCACGATTTGGTCAATGTTTCGTGTTTTTGGCTGTTTCAAGTTATTTTGGAACTTGGGTAATTTTAATTTTGCATTATGTTGGTATGGCTGTATGAGAAAAAGGGATATACATTGTTTATACGAGTATACTAAGTAAAGCACGACGTTCGTGCTAATTCGGAAACACGGAGATTACCAATGCGCATAGCTTTTCTGGTTTACCTGTAATCACTTAGCGTGTTGTAGTCATTGTTATTAGTTTTTTTTTAAGCTTAGACATCTATTACGGGACACCGGCGTGGGCGCCTAGACTAAAGCGCCAACCAGCACGCCGGTTGAAGGCGGCCCATAGGGTCATGGCCATCCGGATGATCCGGGGATACCGCACGATCTTCGGTGAGGCGGCGGGCCTCCTTGCCGGATTGCCGCCATGGGATCTGGAGGCAAAGGTCCTCGCGCACACTTGGGAGTGGCGCGAGGAGGCCAAACGCCGGGGCGCAACTCCGCTGCCGCGAGAAATTGCGGCACGGCGGACAGAGCTCCGGCGGGATCTCATGGCGACGTGGAGAGTGCGATTGTCGCAACCTAGCGCTGGGCACGCCACACTTGCGGCGGTAAGCGGTCCTCTCTTTGAGGAGTGGCTTGAGAGGCGGCATGGCGTCCTCACCTTCCGCCTGACACTAGTCCTCACCGGACACGGCTGTTTCGGGAGGTTCCTGTTTCGGATAGGGCGGGAGGAAACACCCGGGTGTTTCCATTGAGAAGATCGCCCTGAGGACACGATGGAGCATACAGTGGAGGTCTGCCCGGCTTGGGTGGAGCACTGCCATGTCCTCGTGGAGGCGATCGGTGGCGGCGATCTCTCGCGTCCGACCCTGGTCCAGGCCATGGTACGGAGCGATTCCAATAATTTTACACCGTGTTATATTTTTTCCCAAAAAAGTTTACAAGTGTGATGGAAAATGTTATCACCAGTTAATTACAATACCATCGCCATACGATTAGGTACCTACTACCTAATTATTATCAATGAGCACAATACGACTCTGGGCCATGGTAACCATGTAGACATGCCCGCGTGGTGACCATGTTTATGCGGACAACCAGGTAACAGAACAAGCTTATAACTTTGTGATTTTTCATGATACAGTTTCGTACATAGATCCTTTACATAAAAATACTAGACACGTGTGTCGGGTTTTGCATATACTAAAGCTAGGGTTGTATGTGGATTTCCTTATAGACTGGTATAACAGAATGGCAAAAGAAAAAAAATGATTTAAAAGCATTAATTTACGAGGCGTATTTGCAAAAGGAATGTTATCGACGTAACTTATTTATTGATACTTAAGTTCTGTAAGATGCAATTAACAAGGCAGGTGTAGAAGATTTTATCGAGGCTATAGGAACAAGTAAGCTATATGAACCCACGTATAGCTACATTTTGTATTTAATCAACAGGATTTCTCATCGGAAAAATGGAGGAAGTATATTAGTTAAATTAAATTTGATTAGAATTCCCTGCGGAAAATATTTCGGGATTGCGAAATGCCGTTCAGTTTTAGCAAAATTGTTGGCAGGTTGTAGAATTGCGTTCAGAAATAGAAACAACCGAATCTGATATTGTTTCTCCTTGTTCGTTCATATTAATTTTCCCTCAAATTGCTTCGCCCGGTGGGAGGAATTGGGAATCTAATTAACTTTCAATCTGAGGCATTAAACTCGAGTTTGTTTTGAAGTGCCGTTTGTCTCTGTGTGTGTGTAACTGTGTGTTTTAATTGGGAACATTTTGTGCGCCGATACCGAATGGGGCTTGAATGCGATGGAGTAGATAATTAGAAAACAACAAGGCAAGGGGAAAGCGTAGCAGAAGATGATTTGTCGAGGGGTTCCAACTCGAATTTGTTTGCAGTGATTGGTGAATTTTGAAATATTGCAGGTAGTCTTTCAGATTTTGTAATTAATTTGTTTTTAGTAATAATGGTAATCAAAATACAATATTATGAAGTTCGATTGAAGTTATAATTTTCCATTATCAAATATTTATCAATTACTTAAGAGCGTAAAAGCCGTAAAAGGTAAATCTCACTTATACAAATCTTAATCATCTCTACAAAATTGAAACAATTTTAACGGCAAATAAAATTCACACACTCGCTCTTGAAATCTTTGATCGTCATGAACAAAAGCTATAAATTCGTTGAAATTAGATTGATAGCTACCAACAGAAAGACGCGTATTCGGTACGTACGACGACGTATTAAGCTATGCGATTCCAGTTTATGCTGACCTTTAATTATTCGGAAAGCCTATATATACAACGTGAGGTTAACTTATACGGGGGATTTAAAGCTTGATAATGTCATCATGTGTACAATAGTAAACCGTATACCTACACGATTTAATTAGCAACTGTTGTATAGTCAAAATAACCAATTCAAACCGTGGACGTCTTTGTTTGATTGAGCTAACACACGTATGTTTGCCATACTAGTTTAGAATTCACTTTGTTTAGACAAACGGTGGAAACGGTAGATAGTGACTAACTAGGAAGCGAGAGTCGAGATCTATGGCGAAGTTCGACAGCCAAGTTTTGTGGAGAGTTAGAATGTGAGACTTAGTAAAAGTTTCCGACAAAACTTTTTCAAAAGCGTCTCTCTTTCGAAATTGAATGTCTACAATCGGCATTTTGGCGATTTGAAAAATAATTATATACCTAATTATATTGATATCGACATTTCAAATCGATTAGCATTGTTCTAAATATAAAGTTATTGTATAAAATTCTCCGAACTATTTGGTTTCCAAAAAACTGTTAAACTGCACTCACTATTTCATAATATACTTTACGCGTTGTAGATTTTTTTTTATGCACGATATAGTACCGATAATAATTCAATTGGATTTTGTTATCAGAGCGTTATATTCCTTCTTGGAAATTATTAAAATTGTAGAGAAAATATTATTGAAAGCGCGATAGTAGGTACCTAGCATGTTAAGATTTTGTTAATAATATTTAAAAGTAATCCACAACTAGCTTAGGAGCTATTACACGAATGTAAAAATGCTTCCACAAAACTTACAAAATATTTGACATAAATTTATAATGCATCGAAAATCAACAAAAAACGCGAAAAGAGAAACTACAATATATAAATTGTTAAACACAAAAAACTCCTAATCGATAAAAATTTATTTTAGATGCGTATTCTAGATTTGCACGTAGGTGAAAGGATTTATGCAATACTTGTGTAACAACTACCAGGGGCACATGAACTGTGCAGAGATGAACGTTTACATACTTTTTGCACTTACGATGTAACTTTCTATACAAACATCCTAGTGATGACTCGTTATAACATAATGTTGTGTGTTTGAGGATGATGGATTAGTTACGAAGTAGATTCCTCTTTTTTGTGTTCAGACTAGGTTTTTACTTTTAAAAGCACTTAATGACTGAATCTTGCAAGCGGCAGGCGTGTGCGTATCATACGCTTAGTAACAGGGATTAATTACATCGTTAACTGTACTGATATTAAAGTCTATTAACAAAGTCACTTTGTAAGTAAATCACTGGATTCGAAAATAGTTACAAGCTCAACTTAATTGATTTCATATCCTTTTTTTGGTTTGGCAAAGTCTGTAAACTTGGTGCTCGTTGCGCTAAACTTTGTTTTCCTTCCAATCTGCTCTATTTGTTACAGTTATCGTGTTGCTAGACATTTTAGCTTTTATTTTCTCACCCAGTTAGATTTCATACAGTGCACTTCGCAAAAGTTGTTTAGTCTCAGCAAAACTATGGGGAGTACAATTTTATAGTAGTGATCTAAAAGTTATCCGGATGGTTTCTGCTGACTCGCGCTGTTAGTGTTAGAAATATTTAATCTTGTTACAGAAATAGAAAATGTTTAGGGATTTAATCTTTACCTTCCATATTATACATACTTTATAGCGTTTACGTTAAAACTACTGTGTAACTAATAAGGTAAATATCTTGTAGTTAATTCAGTATAATATACTTTCTTGTCGTAAATTCTGCTCACACTGATTCTATGAAGAAACAATAAAGCAAAAAACAAGTGATCCAGATTTTTAACGCCATTTTAGTTGAGTCATTACGAAATGAGTGCTTGAATGACGTTTCTTGGGTGAATCCGAATCGTGGGTAAACTTATTAAGATAGAATCGAGTTCTCACGCTCTGCATGTCGCGACATCCTGCTCAAGATAGCTAACTTCGTAAAAACTAATGAACAAAAGTGAATGCGAAGTGAAAAATTCCGAATATGTGAAGTCTCTGTGCAAATTAAATAATTTAATGCTTTCACCTGAACAAACATGTTTTAGCTTAAAATTGGTGAGACGCCTGTTCATATTATAATCGACTTATGAATACCGTTATTAGAATCTATTTACCGGACAGTCACGATTCTTTAATTTGCATCGTTCCATCTTCATAAAAATGTAATTATGATTCTAATAAATATTTCACTGCAAAATTTATCAGTTTATCTAGTTCAGAACTATCCTCTTGTAAAAATAGCATTTCTATGAATAGAATATCTTCGTGCATTGTGTTTTAGCACGTTTCAGTCACCATTCTCGGCCATCTATGCGGCTTAGCAAACTGTCTACAGAAATAGGCCCGACACAACTAAATTTATGTTGCTTTTGTTGTTCTTCGATTGTTCTTCTATTTGATTTATATGTTTGACGTATGTTGCAGCTTCAAATGCATCAGTTTTATCTTTGTAATTGACTGGCTTTAGGACTGAACTATATTCTTTAATTTTAATGGCTGTTTTCACATAAGTTTTCTCCTAATGTCTGTGTTCATATAAGTAAGATACAGTGTAACGAGCCAGTGCGGTGTTAGTAGACTATTTTAAACCCGCTACTTTTCTGTAACGCTTTTAAGCTACTTAGTTACACTAATTGCAGTGTTTAAACGCTATTTTTGTTGTGCATGGAATACGTCTTACAGAATAAGTGTCTCGAATACTGCGTAAGATCCGCTAAGTGTAAAGTTAAATATTGCAATAAAAACTTCATATATATGACTAGTTTAAATTTAGATGTATAACACCTTGCTTTTACAATCGTGGGTGTAATGATGCCATAGTCAAAGTTATAATCAATCAATCACAGTCATCTCTACAGGCAAATAACAATCCGTCTCACGAATCATTAAAATTTATAGACACTTGTATGACAAATGATTTTTTTGCATCATCTCAAAGGTCATAACTTTCGGATGTCATCTTTATGTCTTTTGCTTTGTACGCAAAAGGTCAAGTTATTCTGAAAGTTACTCTGACAAAGTAATGTCTCTTTTTTAAACCTCTTTTGTACCTTCTGTCTTTTTATCATTAAAAGCTCTTCTATCTATAAAAAAAACACCTGTTTCAAAGTTGGTAACGCTGTAATTCTGGTATGTCATGTTTACTCGGCGCCGTCTAGCCTGTGCATTTTGTATCGGCATTATTTATTTTCATATGATGCTATGTGATGCTCCATGCGGAATTTCCGATCGACTGGGTCTGATTGGCTTACATTGAAGACATGCCATATTGATATAAATAATACTATAGCGTTGCTGGATATAGAATGTCACCTTAAAGCCTCCTGATTGTGGCTTAGTGACCCGGATGTGAAGGCAGCGTCATCTGCAGTTTCATGAATCATAGGAGACATATGCCTTGAGGTAGTACGGTGTGTGAATGTGATGTAAGTACTCGTATACACATTACAATATTGTTGAAGCCAAAATTTATTTTCTTTATAGGTAGTTAATACTAACTGAGTTTGGTAGTAATATAAAAACGATTGCATGTGCATTAGAAGTGCAGCGCGTTACAGTGCGTTTAAGTAATTTTATTTGACTTTGAAATACCTACTCTTAAATGAAAACTAACCTCCCAAATACAATTTGTAATTGCAATTTCGAACGGTAATCACGAATTGAAGTAAAATGTTAAGATACACGATAAGCGAGTTCATTTGGCGAAATATTTACGAGTTTTCTAAAACAACAACGTTTTACATTCTTTGAAAGAGCCAAAAATGTTTAGCATTCGTTTAACTATGAAAGTTTTTCCGCAGTCTTGTTTTATTATTTCACTACTATAACATATTCCTATTCTAAAGCACACACTATTAAATTCTAATCCATATCTGCACGGGAAAATCTGAATTATGTCACCACCAATTTGAACTTGACTAACGATTTACGGGATTTGTTCCGCTGCAGTATCGTGCACGTCTTGCTCGAAGTGCATGTAATGAAATATGACCGTCGCATCCGGCCCCAGTGCCTATACCCCACGGTTTATAGAGATTATAGCTTTGCCTCGCATTACCTTCTCATGAAACTTCCACTTCGCTAAACCAGTCCTCAGATTGAAATGCCCACAATTTCATTTGAAGTTAAAATACTCAGGCTTCATACCAGTTTATTTTTGCATAGGTCTTGCATATAATTTGCATCCAAGTTGTGGACTGGTTTTTGCTTGGTTTATTTCAAGAACAAAGTAGTTACTTTTTCTGCTAACTACAGTTTTAATATGCTCACCATCTGTGCGGTAAGCCAGTCTTTGTTCAGATTGTAAAAGTATGTGAACTTTGCTAATTGGAATCAAAACAGAAATAGATATTTAAATTATGGATGATAGAAACAAACCTATTGTTACCGTCAAATAAAACTGCAGTTTACAATAAAATTATGAATCGAAATCGACCTGAATTGTTTTAAAATTGGCACTAACCCACATCAAACAGTGATGATGACTATCAACAAAAGTTTTAATAAAATCTGGGTCGTATTTAACATGAATATGATATTAATGATTATGCAAATGTCATCACGATGTTACTTAATTGGTTTTTAATGTCAGATTTGAAACTGCCCAGACTGTTTAGCATGTCAATGTTAATGAAAGATCAATATCTAATTAAGCGTATAAAGAAGATGACATATCACGTAATTCTGATCACAATATTTTTATAGAATTTAAATGCACACAGGCTTTTAAAATAAAAGGTATTGCTCGTATATCCGTGATGCGACTTGGTAAAGGGGACTACGGTGGGGAATAGAAGGGAGGTGGAAGCGGGGAGGTAGTAAAGGTCAGTTGCTTGCTTCATCGGTATGGCCCGATGCTACCCGATCATCGTGTACCATAAATGCGACGACCTCTATCGTATTATTAAATTGTTCTGCGTTGCGACATGCCGTGTTAGTAGCCCCGATACCGGTAGTTGTGGCTATCGATGATCTTTTTTGTTCAGCTCTGTAATTTACTGCGTGTAAATAATGACCGGTTGAACTAGTATCATTTTGTTGGGAAGGTTGGAAATATGAGACCAATTCAAGCTGAATTTAAAAATAATAAAGACGTTCTTTCTCATTTAATCGAAAATCTCGAGAGCTCTCATTAGTAAACGGACGATCAGTTTCTTCGTTTATGATGCCATTCTAAACGCTGGTTGATAAACGGGAGCTGGTGAAGGACCACTTTGTTTGAAAAATTATACACAGGTGCACGATTTTCCTGTTAGTCAGCTCGCTCGCTGAGTACGTAGTCCTCAATCCTAGTGTCTTCAACTACGAATGAGAGGTTACAATCAAAGGATGGAATCACAAACGGTACACCTTTTAAAGAAGATTGCTAACAATGTATGAATAAGCAACCTTTGACCTGACTCGATCGACGCTGTACCGCTCCACTCGCCGTCAAGTACCGTAAGGTTCCCCTATTTGGATTCAACGTTCCTGTACTTTCCATTGGAATTCCAATCTTTGCGTGAAGCATTAAGGTGCATTCTTGATGAGTCACCGCTAATGACGAGTGGGTTATCACAAATTGTTTATAAACCGATTAAGTTTATTCCAATGTGCCTATAACTGTTCTGAAGTTCGTTGCTTATTGTGTTAAATAAATTGCTTTCTCATGGCTCTTTCAATGTTCAAACAATTTTGCTTAAGTGATTTATTTTGTAGATGCAACGTAATTTAAATGATGGAACGAATTTCTGCTTTGCAGTTGAAAAGATACAAGTAAAAATTCTGAGAAGACTCATTATGGCTTTTAATAACTTTTCTTGCGGAACGATTTATGGATAAATGAGTAAAGGTTTAAAGGTATAATGGAATTAAAAACAACGATTCGTATATTTTATCCTTAATTGTTTTTTAGGCTTTGATAATGAAGGTCCAAAGTAGCGAATAATGACGAGCCACGTATTTTCTTAATTGTATTCATGTGTCACTCGTTACCATGTCATATTGTTACCTACCCAAGCGATACCAAAATATATTTATTTTTATTCACTTAGTATAAAAAATTCGTAATTAATAATTTATTTTTGTTCGGAAACAATACGGGGGCTACCTCATTAATTATAATAATAATAATAACGTTTATTGTTCATTTAGGACTAGATTACATGGCAAGGTAATATAATATGAAGCACAATCATACGTTTCTTAATCTAGTTAGTGGGTGCCGTACTGTTCTACTAGATAGGTTACAAAGTAACCTGTGTTTAGGAGAAACAGTTCCGATCCCCGTCATAAATGGTTGACTTATAGATAGCACGTGTAGGTATGGATATCAATATGTATATAGTAATCATTGCAGCAAGCTACAAGATAAGAGACAATTTAGGGCTGTTAAACAACAAACAAATAAAAAATAAAAAACTTCAATTACACAATTTAAAAATAAGGAAAATAAAAACAAATCGGATTTATAAAATTAAAATATTAAAGTAAAAACTTATAAAATTATAAAAAAAGAATGTTTAGTATGTTTGTGTGGTGAGTATATTGTTAGTGTGGTGAGTGTTTCGCTAATGTATGAATTGTGTGATGCATGTGTGTGTTTGAGTGATCACTTCCTTAGAAATTCTTCGGTTTCGTCGTAGTTAAGGTTTAGAAAGAAGGAGCGAACAGTCTTTTTGCAATTATTTTTAGTTAAGCCGTAAATCGGAATTTTTGCATTAATTTTATTGTAAAGTGATGGGCCAAGGTAGAGAGCAAACTTTTTTATAAACGCTGTGCGTGTAGGTGGGATTGTGCAGATTAGGTCTTTTCGGCGTTTGGAGATTTTTTTGAAAGGTGTGCGACGGTGTTGGAGAAGGACTATATGTAAAATGTATTGCTGCCTTACATTAAGTACGCTACATGATTGATATAGTTCCAAAGTTGGAGTGAGTATCGGTCGGAACGTAGCCACCTTTAGAATAGCTCTGTGTGCGACCTCCAGAGGCTTAAGTATTGTTTTTGCAGCACCACCCCAGCATGAGATACAATAGATTAGAATCGACTGACAAACAGCAAAATAAACTTTTCGGATAATTAATGGGTTTGCTACATGACGCAGAGTTTTAAAAATATAAATTAATTTTCGTATGCGACCAGAAAGAGTGTTAATGTGGGATCTAAAATTAAGGTTTTTGTCCACAATTACACCAAGATATTTAACCTGATCTACTGAGGTTAACGTAGGACATTGACAATTAGGTTGAGATTGTGTGGGGCAAGAATGAGCTTTAATAGAGATTGAGGTTTTTGGCTGGGAAGCATTGCTCATTGAAAAAGTGATTAAGTTTGATTTGTTGGCATTGAGAGTGAGGCTATGAGAAGAAAGCCACTTCAAGGCAGAATTAAAGCCGTCTTGTGCAGCAACTTGTAGTTCCGACCATGAGTTTGCGGTGAAAGTGATGGCAGTATCGTCTGCAAATGAAACTATTGTAGCATTTGGAATTTGGAGATTGCAGAGGTCGTTTATGAACACAAGAAAGAGAGTGGGCCCCAAAATGCTACCCTGGGGTACGCCATACTGTATGGGTAGATCATCACTCTTGTAATTCTCTATAGTTACAAACTGTGAACGATCAGTAAGGTAACTCCTGAAGAGATCAAGTGAAGACCCCCTAACACCTAAACTTTCAAGCTTGAGTAGGAGAGTGGAGACGGGAACGGTGTCAAAAGCTTTCGCGAGATCTAAAAATATTGTGAGAACCTTCTTTTTGGTATTTAGGTTCTGGACTATATTGTCAACTAACATATGGACAGCTTCAGATGTGGATTTATTCCTCCGAAAGCCAAACTGCTGGGGTGATAAAAGTTTGAAATGTTCGAGGTATTGGACTAATCGTTTGTTTAACAGTCGTTCAAGTACCTTAGATAGTGCGCTAAGGACAGCTATTGGGCGATAGTTGTTTGGCAAGGTTCCGTCTCCACCCTTGAATATAGGATGAATAATTGCCTTTTTAAAAGAAGAGGGGAAGATAGCTAATTGAAAGCAAAGGTTGAAAATGTAGCATAGTATAGGTGCGAGGGTCCGTGCGTATCTTTTTAAGAAAGTTTGTGATATACCATCCCAACCAGTAGCAGCATCAACCCTAAGCTGGTTAATAGTACTTAGAATCTCATCAGGATCCGTCTGTTCTAACACGAAAGATTTACTGAAATTTGTAGTATGAGCGGGAGTTGAGTGGAATTGTGCGCTCTTTATATTTTCTGCAAGCCTTTTCCCGATGTTAGCAAAGAATTCGTTTACATCATTACAAGACTGTCTGGGCGAGTGAGAGTGAGCTAATAGCTGGTTTGAGGAGTGCTTCTTTTTCTGTGAATTAGTGATTGTTTTTATAGTGTCCCATAGTTTTTTAGGGTTGTGGTTTGCCTTATTTAGATCTTCGGAATCAAATATTCTTTTAATTTTTTTTAAAAGGTTTGCACAAAAATTTCTGTATCGCTTGTATGTGAGAAGTAGAGTTTGATTGTCTGGTGACTGCTTAACTTTTTTGTGTAGAGAATCTCGGTTTCGGATACAACGCAGCAAGCCTGGAGTAATCCACGGTTTCAATATCCTTTTACTTGCTGGGACTTTGACAAATGACGTGGACTCATTTATGGCATTTTTCGCAATTTGTGTAAGCTTGTCTATAGCTTTGTCTGGATCAGAGATAAGGAGAATGGGGGTAAAGTCTAGGTGTTTCATAGTTTCATCAAGTGCATTATAGTCTACCTTAGATATCATTTTTGTGGGGGTTGATTCTGATTTTGTATTTTTATTATTTACACATAAAAGGGAAGAACAATGATCTGTTACCGTTGTATCGAAGACTAGAGTAAGAATAGTAGCTGTGGATCGAATCATAATGTGATCTAAGCAGTTGTTGCCTCTCGTGGGATGTGTATGAGCTGGTAAGAATCCGTGGTACGCCAGGGTATTTAGATATTCGTGGGACCGTGAATCTTGGGTGTTAGGTTTAATATCTAGGTTAATATCTCCAGTTATGATAACCGATTTAAAGGAACCGAGGGCAAGAATAATATTATCGAGTGCAGTAAGGAACGAATTAATGTTGTCATTTGAGGGGGAACGGTAGATACAAAGGATAGCCACTTCCGAATTTACCTTCATAAGTAAACCCGAGGCTGAACCAAGAAAGTCAGGCTCTTCACATGTAGCTATTAAATCTGACTTAGCATAGACAACTACCCCGTCACTCTGATTAAGGTGTTTAGTTGTTTTGTGTGTGATATAGTTACGTAGAGTAGGAATGCATGAGTTACTTGAACATGGTAGCCAGCATTCGGTAAGAACCAGAAGATCACAATCAATATTCATACGGTGAATTAGGGTTTGAAGACTTAGGTAATTACAGTTTATGGACCGGATATTTTGCGTTAATGTAGTAAACCAGACGCTTTCGCTCTTAACATGTAATTTCGTTTCTTCGGGAGTACAAATGTGAGTCTCAGATACAGAAAATTGGTCGAGATCAAATATTACATCATTTATCGTATTAGACATTGTATGTTAAAATGAAGGGTAATAGAGTGTAGTAAATAAGGCTATAGGAATGAGACAGTAAGAGCTTTGGGGTGGTTAGTATGACTGAGCATTGTGTAGGGTTATAGTGTTTAAACCACATGGTACAAATATGTTTCATGAAGTCAAAATTGTGTGAAGTGTTTTTGGTTGAAATGTTTTGTGTGCAGTAGTTTACATTAACTAACTTAAATAAAGTTGTGGGAAAAGTATAAACATAATAAAAGGTATTGGTAGAAATAACCGTTAACAGAAAACTTGAGTTTCTTAAAGAATAATCTAGTCATACGTTGTTAGGTGCAGTCGGTACAGACATATTTTGAATTTGTAGTTCACTTTTGATAACAATAGACGGACTGTCCGGATTCTTCTTCATCAGGATGCGCCCGTCCGCGGTCCAGCAGAACATGTACTGATTCATCTTGGCATAGTTACGAGCCAGATAGAAAAGTCGTTTAGAGTAGGGAGTTAATTGTTCCGCGGCGTAGGTTGGGGTTATTGGAGCTTCAATACCCAGATGAGTTGAGTTAAGCTTGTTGTTTGGATTTAGTTTATTGTGTTTCTTAACAGCTGATAAAAAGTTGGTTTTGATAAGTGTATTCGTAAATTCGACTGTTAGGGTAGAATTTGGCGATTCTTTTTTTGTAGGTTGTCGTGAAACATCGCGTATGTCAGAGACTTGTAGTTTAATTTCGAGTTTATTAGATAATTCCAGCAAGGCGTCATATAGCATCTTTTTAGTTTCTTTCGCTCTCTTGGGCACGTTGCGAAGCTCGATGCATGTTTTTACGAGGGCACGGTCGAAAGACTCCGCCTTTTCTTCCAGTGCAGATAATTTAGTTACCATTAAGTTGCGTTCTTTTTCCAGGCTAATAATCTTTAACTCGAGCGAGGCTAACTGGTCCGAAAAAGAGTTCACGGATTTTTCCATTTCCGTAAAAGTCTCCTCTATTTTAGAATTTGAGGTTTTTATTGCAATTATGTACCCTTCTAGTTTGTCCAGGCGGGTATTTTGCGAGGTAGTCATGTTTAAAATCATATCCCTTATCTCGTTCTTGAAGTCGGTTAAATAGTCGCTAGTATTGTCGTCACCTGATGGACATCGTCGCTTGTTTGTTCTTTGGGTAATATTAGTTGTTGTACTATTATTAGCATTGGTTGACAACTCATCATTAGCGAACAATTTGGTGATGTCGGACTCGGAACGTGAAGGAGTATTATGATTCGGTGGCGTTCTGGCCGTCGACATTTTTTGCGTTTAATTTGATATGGATGGTTAGAAACAGTGCTAACAAATTACGGAAATTACAAAAAGTGCAGCGTCGCGTTAGTTTCGAACCTACGACCATGTATTAAAAAGCCAGCAAAGGAATAACACCGAAAATTTTCATAATTATGCCTACAAGTTTTACATAATAAAGAAACAGGCTAAACGTGGGTGTTCATTTATTTTGGGCATAATAAGTTGCGTACCTTTTATAAGACTCGGATGACCCTTATCTTGCGGCTTTTTTTGACTTATCAAGAATGAATAGGCTTTGACGTATAAGCCTATATCCTTAGTCTTTGTGGGATGGTACAATGGAGGCTCATTGCGTATTCTGATTGCACGCTCAACGTCTTGTTAATAACCACGCTTAGTGTGTAAGCTGCGAGCCAATGGGTGGCTTAGGAATTGGCTAGTCATGATAGATATACCGTTTGTTATTGGTTTCTATGTTAATATTTTAAAATATTTATGATTACTTATAATGGCTTTCTAAACAAATTATTGTAAATATAACTAAATAATGGCCAGTGATCGGAATAGGTAGAGCTAATGTACCTAAAGGTCAAAGAACAGAGACAAAAACTGGAGAATTCCTTACGATTTTTTTTTTTTTTTTCAGAATATTTGTTCCGAGTTTTGGAACATCACTTAAGTACATTTAATATTTATGTTATTAATAGTAAACTAATTGAATTCATTTTCCTTTATAACCGTCTTCAAAAACAAGGAGAACGATCTCAAAAAACTTTCAACATCAACGGAAATAATGTTCTGACTGAGTCTTAAGATTGGTGACTTTCTTATGGAATGACATAAATATGGAGTTATGTTAAATTAGCTAGAGAAACTCTACAGAAATGATGGACATCGATCGTCTGTAAAGTTCACACCAACAAATGTAGATTTTTTTTTATACTGCAGTCACCGACCCCAAAACATAAATATAAAATCTTTTCTTTTCTTTCGTTTTGTCATGTTTATAGGTATGTCGATATCTACCATTTCGTCTGCTTGGAGGTACCTACCTAATGAAAATATTCCATCATGAATGACATATAATTAATTTGAAGCCGTGTATAAAACATGAAATGCCAGCAAGCTATTGAATTCGATTGACATGATGACGATGTATTCATTACGAAATCCTGATCTTGTGAAAGAAAATTTCATAAAAATTGCTAATTTTTATGAAATTTTCTTAATGACGGACATAAAAATTAAAATATAACCATTCTTACTTTCATCAAGTTTTGGTCAGTATCCAGTAACGCCACATTAATTTCTTGCAAGTGCACCTTTCACAGCCCGTTAACTATCAGTCTATGCAGAAACTGCGTTAAATTTGTCTATTATCTTAATGGAAAGAGAAATTAATGTAATCTGCATACGAGATGAGGAAACTGTTGTTTAATTTAACTCAGTTAGGTATACAATGGATTGCCACAAAACATTGTCTTCTTATAAAGCGGCATCGCACATTCCTGTAGAGATTGTTCAAAACAGTGTCTATTTGTTTGATTTTTAACAGTAGATCATTATCTGCCTAGCCTTTTCCAGCTGGCTTAGCATGACGATTTCTATTTCTACGAAGAATAGACAGTGCTTTTTCTATACAAAGTCACACTTCGTTTCTCCATTTTCGACATCGCATTGTAGATGTCCTACCACAATCTGTCATTTTGTCTGTCGTTTCTAACGATCTTTGTCAAGGTCCTTATAAATGTAGACTATTTCAGAAGAATATTTCTTCCCAAACTGTCAAAATCACACCGACAACAAACTTTCTACTCGTCGGCCACAAAGTATATACGATTATCTACAAAATCATGATTTGTTTAGAACGCATAACAGTGATAA
Source organism: Polymixis lichenea (assembly GCA_949091785.1). Lineage (NCBI taxonomy): Eukaryota > Metazoa > Arthropoda > Insecta > Lepidoptera > Noctuidae > Polymixis > Polymixis lichenea. Next base: position 16,571,824 of record OX420945.1, on the reverse strand, counting down.
TTAGTAGAAAAACGTAGCTATCTTCTCCTATTGTACATCATTTAGTTAACAGTCATGTCTATTCTTCCGTCGAAAAATCGGTGCTCGTGCTAAGCCTGCTGACTATGCTGGGTTCGGCCTCCAGTCTCACAGGATGCAGCTGAATACCAGTATTTGACATGGAGCGACTGCCTTTCTGACCTCTATAACCCAGTTACTGGGTAACACGATACCGCTATTTATAACAGTAGACAGACAGCAACAATATCCATATTATATTAATATGTCCATGTTATATGATATTCGTTATTTAATATGTCCATATTACACTAGCTTATGCCAGCTGCTTCGCCCGCATGGAAGTCTAAAAATATCCCATGGTAACGTACTATCGGGATAAAAGTATATCATGTGTTAATCCAGATTATAAACTATCTGTTACATACCAAATTGCATTCAAATCCGTTCAGCCATTTATGCGTTCCTTGATTGCTAGTAGAGTAGCTTTAATATATATCGGAATGAAAGGGCCAATGGGAAATGGAATGAATAAAAATTTTCCACAGCTTTACGTTAAACACCTTTATTCAGCATTGGGAAATGAGAAAAAAAAACAAGTTTTTACTGTTCCAAGCGAGGTGAAAAGAAGATAGGTTTTTTAACGGACTTGCAATTTATTCAGTGTTTATAGATAGACGCTATTTCGAAATTTTGATTTCAGTTTGATATTTTTTTTTTCCTATGTACAGCTCTTTATTACATAAGCATCAAAAGATCAAAATATTACGAAATTCAAATTCTCGAGGTAAATGCAACAAAGTGGAAGAACATACTATTTAATTTACGCGTCTTTTATAATTCTAACTAACATCTTTCGACACTCAATGTGTCTCATAAAGTACCAATAAAGATCTTTTCTGCTTGCGTATCACAAGATAATTTAGTAGAATTGCTCTTTTATGTCATTATCAAATCCGTGTTTCGGCTGATTCAGCTTCATTCCCCTTCGAAGGCGAAACAGCTTTTGTAATTTACTTCTTTTGAATAAAGAGGATTTTCTGGAGACATATTCACGTGTTTTGATGAGTTCGTGAACTCGTTGTTTTCTGATTGTCGGCGGAATAAAGATATGACAAATATTTTGATGAGTAAGATCAAGTTAACAACATTGCAATAGTAATGAACTTTGATTATTATTGGTGATAATTTCGACAAAAATGACTCACAAAAGCTGAAATAAATGAATAACTCGAAGCATTACTGCTGTTTCCGCACAAGTGCACAAATATTTTATGAAACTTTGGAAATTAAATTACAGTAAAATACAACAGATTTGCAAAAGCGACTGCTTGAAAGCAAAAATACCACAAACTTCAGAAGACATTCAAGACTCGAACTACATATAAAATGGTAGTACATAAAGAAAGTTTTTATCTCAAATTATATCAAAGGCCTTTTGAGTTGCAGCGCAGTTGGAGATTGCTAGAAAATCCTTTAGGTTGTAGCCCAGTTTGATTGTGTCTCATGAAATAAAAGAAGACGCTAAAGTCGAGCAGTTTCAAAGTTCAACAGGGGAACGTTATGAAACTTCCCCGAAGAGCACCGACAGAATTCGAATTAATTTAATAAACGGGAACTGTTCACGTTTTAAGAAAATCGGAAATCATTTTCGGATGACTTCATCTTTGTGAATTTGGCGAGTAATTTTGAGATGGTAGTAAAGTTTCATTTACAACTTTAGGGCTACAAATATAATGTAGGTATCTATATAATATATATAAATGCAAATTCAAATCTTATTTTATTAATGAAGCACCTAAGGAAATCGTATCGTTGAACATAATTGAATTCAAAAGGTGCCTACATCAATATTTATAATTCTTATTTCAATGTTTTTTTTTTTCATTCCTTCGGCTTTTTATAGACTCGACTGTTACTACGAATAATTTTTCCAGTTATCGAATTCTTATTTTCGCAGCTCAAAGATAAGGACTTGAGTGATTCCTCATCTCTCGGGATTTTCAATTTAGAATTGATCGTAGGAAGAATGAGGAAAAGAAGATTGATATTTGGGATTTTTCCCTAGCCTATTCGTATCGGAGGCCGCACAAGTGAGTGATCGCTCGACTCTGTCCCGAGCTAATGATACCCGGGGCTTATCGGCTCGGCTGTCGCGCGTCATTTTTACGGATTCAGCCGGATTTATGTAAATTTGTTTTGTCAGCGACCCACCTTGTTACAGCCGTAGCAAATCGCGCGGATACCGACAATATTGATACTTTGTCAGCTTCGAGCGCATTGGTCGCTTTTTTTATTTAAACACCTTTTTCATTTCCACGTTCTTTCAATTTTGTCACAACAGATAATCTATTTCGTAAGCTTATAATCGTCGTAGTCAAGCGTTTATGCATACGTCCATAACATTTTACCATTAGACACCGGTTCAGCACGAAACCCTTATTAATATTCATCGGAGTGGCTGTGTTACTGGATCGAGTTGCCTCGCACTTGTCAATGTAATTAAGGCGTTTCACACATGACACACAATACGTAGGCAGGCTGCTCACGTTATAATTATGAAGATTTGCACTATTCAAAACGGGAACGCATCTATCTCTGACAATGAAGGCTCCATATTCAATGTTCGTGCTTCTGATTGGATCTAACAGGCCGTAGGAGAATAGACTATTATTAGTCGCCTCGCACCTCTTGCGATCACACACCTGACGTAACTCTATTACACATAATTCCGATTAATATAATATTCGGTGTGGCGAGTTCTACGACCTTCTCAAATAGCGGTAGATTAATAAGTTTAACCTTTTATCATCTTTGTGTATTCAAAAGTATTTTATTTTAATGTATTCCGGGGAATGCATTGGAATTCGTTAATTGAAGTTAGTTTTGAATATTTTTAGTGCGTGCATGCGTAGAAATAAAATTATATATTTTTCATTAACATTCTTAAATAGGCAATTAGTCATTAATTACACTAATGATTATTCCGCATCAGCTAACCAGGTAACGGAAATCAAATTATTGAAGCTGAGAATGCTGGAGGCATCATATAAATTTAATTTAATGTTAAAATTGCAAATATTACTATGCTACTGCTTTTTCCTTTTTAAAGCTACTGTGGAACTAAATTCTATCATAAGTAGACTTACGTAATAGGGGGGAATACGGGCTGCTATCCGCCACTACATGTCAAAGCGCGTATTTTGCGTATGGCATAGGTGAGTCTATTCACTCACCTTTTAACGTCACTACTCCATAATTCCATACATTATCCTCAATCCATTTCTCCGTGGTACTAAGACATCAGATAAGGAGTCAAGCATTGATTCCAACGTGATTGATGTATGCGCAGTTCAGACGGACACAGTAATCTGATCCGATTGGGTGTGTGTTACTGAACTGTCGCGATTGCACGTGGCTAATCCAATTGATTGCATTATCATTCATATACCCCGGTTACCAGGATAACATGAGGATACATGTAGTGGCGTTTGTATTATGTTCTGGATAATTTATTCGTGATCCATCAAATCACGGTAGAGATGATTCTATAAAAGCTATTGTTAATGCAACTTGCTACTACATTATGTGAGGATGTACGAGGGTCATTCAATAAATACTTAGCCTACAAAAAGTAAACGAAAATTTTGGAAAAGTGGGAATTTATTTTTCAACATAGTCTCCTTTTAGTTCGATACACTTAGCCCAGCGATGCTCCAACTTTTTTAATCCGTCCGAAAAATAGTTTTTGTCAAACTCTGCAAAATAGGCCTCCGTGGCGGCGATGACCTCCTCATTCGATCCATATCTATTCCCGGCGAGTGATTTTTTCAGATTAGGAAACAGAAAGAAGTTACAAGGGGCCAAATCTGGAGAATACGGTGGATGGGACAGCAATTCGTAGCGTAATTCGACCAATTTGGCCATGGCAACGGCAGACGTGTGAACCGGTGCGTTGTCGTGGTGAAACAGCACTTTTTTCTTCGCCAGATGGGGTCGTTTTTTCTTTAATTCGGCGTCGAATCAGCCCAATAAATCGGCATAGTAAAGCCCTGTAATTGTTTTACCCTTCTCGAGGTAATCGATGTAGATCACACCTTGTGAATCCCAGAAAACGGTGGCCATAACTTTTCCGGCCGATTTTACAGTTTTCGCCTTCTTTGGAGCACGTTCCCCGGTCTGGATCCATTGTTTTGATTGCTCCTTGGTCTCTGGTGTGTACCAGTGGATCCAGGTTTCATCGACGGTCACAAAACGACGCAAAAACTCCGCTGGATTCCGCTTAAACAGCGCCAAACACGTCTCCGATGTGGTCTCACGGTTGCGCTTGTTTTCTGGTGTGAGTAAACGCGGCACCCATCGCGCCGACAGCTTTCTCATGCCGAGTTCCTCGTGAAGAATATGATGCACTGTTCCTTCTGAAATGCCTACAGTCTCAGCTAGCTCCCGAACCGGCGATCAATATTAAAAAATTCAATCGGCGATCTGCCAATACGAGATCATGGATTTTTTAATGTTTTCCTCCGTAGCAGCTGTTTTCGGTGCACCTGGACGTGGTTCATCAAAAACCGACGTACGGCCACGTGCAAACTCGTTGAACCAATTCTTGACGGTGGCCATCGATGGAGGAGAGTCACCGTACACAGCATCCAAGCGCTCTTTGATTTCGATGCGCGTTTTCCCTTCCAAAAATAGGAATCGAATCACCGAACGATATTGCTCTTTTTCCATTTTTGTAAAACCGATCGACACGTTCGCTTCCATAAGTTGTCAAATTAAAACAAATGAAGGGATTGGAATGAAAATTTGAAAAAAGAATTAAAAAAGAATGTGCTACACTGTGGTAAAACTCTTTTGAAACTAGCGCCCTCTGGCGATGAGGCTAGGTACTTATTGAATGCACCTCGTATGCAGGTTTTTTATGCAGTCACATCATTCATGAAAACCTATTTTTTAGAGGAATTTTATCATTGTAGTTTTGTCACTCAGCTTTTCTTTAGGCTATCGTTGGGTATCTAATCTATCTGCTGCTGAAATTCAGTGCCTGAGCTCTGCAGTTAGCAAATATGGCTAAATCATCGCCTTGAGCTAAGCCGAATGCGCTGCCAATGCAGCGCCAAAATATAAATAATAAAACGCACTATGTCCACGCTAAGAGCTGAAAACATGATAACAAAACTGGAACTAGAGCAACCAAGTACTAGGACATCATATTTAACAGTCGGTTTTTTTCTCTATTACAAAACTAGCGTTAAGTTCACCCGATTGTAATTCGACCGGCGCATTATCGCGACTGGTGGGCGTGATAGATAAACGCGTCCCGCTACGGTTTGTTAAACAAATCTACGGTTTTTTTTTGTTTGAGCTCTCGCGTTGCCGCCATGCTTTTCTGATTCCGGACGCGTTTTGTTTCCTTTGCAAGAAAGTGAGTTTAAGGCTGCATTTACACCAAACTTGTAGTCAGTTGCTTTTTGTAAAATATTCATCGTCTAAAACAGCCTTGGGCCGATCTATGTGGCTTTAGGGAATGCGGTTTCTGTTATCTTCTTCTAATCTTGCGAATTAATAGACCAAGAATATGATGCATCGATTTACAATGTTTTTGATGAAAAAAAAAGGAAACGAATTGGCGCTTAAGGTTGACTGGGTGGGTTAAACCGTGGTGCTATCTACTTCAGAGTTCAATGTTGTATCAAAATAATTTCACTAACCTTAAAACTTATGCAAGGTGAACACAACATCTTTCCTAGTCAACATACTAATTATTGTTTTTTATTCACAGGTAATTATCACTTCCGTACTCAGAAAATTGAAGACAGAAAAGTAAAGTACGTTTGGGAAGGTAATGCTTGATAGACATTTTAGAATTTGCATACGAACTTTGACTTAATAGTCTTGAGAATTAGGTACAAAGCTTGGAAAGTTTCCAAAATATACTCTACGGACTTGTAGGAACTTTGTATCGAACTTCTCGATTCCCAATTTAACGAATGATTCGAAGCAAATCGATTATTAAATTTATTGCCGCTTGTGGGAACACCGCAGAGCTTTCTCATGCACCTGGTTGGTTTTAAATAATTGCTGCTGATGGACACCAAAATATTTCACTAATCGATTTACAATTAATTTGTCGGACGTCGTGTTCAATATTGATTTTGATAAATAATATTTGCTACCAATTATACCAGTCCTAATTAAGTCTTATGAAAATAATTGGTTGGTAAGTTAGTCCACAGAATATACCCAGTTCCAATTTTATAGTTTCGCCCTTTGCCAACCTAAATAATTGGAAATGTTAACTCTATCAAATATTCTAAACAATCCTTTGCTTCTAATTGGTGGGTGAAAATCGAGTTCTAAACTCAGAAACAGTGAAATGCTATTTGGGTACTAGATTAATTGGGACGCCTAGAATTATTCGAATAATTGGCAGTATTGTTGAGATTTGCACTAACAATTTGCATGCAGCCTTTGAGTTCAATTCGATTTGCTTAGAGGCCCAAATCTCCATCTATTTAAATTGTCTTATCTATCAACACTGTGTGAGTAGAATGTGGGAATTTAAGTGCTTTTCAACTAGTTGTTTTATGTACAGGCACGATCGACGGATCAAGTTAAGTGATGCATGAGATGTAGGCAATGACCTCTTGGTGCCGTGTTTGTAAACGTACAATCAATAACGGCTTGTGAAATAGAACAATAGAGTCCAAAATAGCGAAAAATTGGAGTATTACTTCGGTTTTAGATTTTTGAGTTTGAAGTTTTGCCCTGGAGTTTTATTGATTTGTAAAAGTGCTCAATCCGGTGCTAATATGGAATTGGTAGTGATGATTTATCGAAGAACAGTTTATGGCTCGTTTGACACGGATCCGATATCCGTCGAGCGCACGTTAAAAGATTTACGAGGCAGCAAGTTTTGGAAGTCGTTAATTTTACTGACACGTCGATTATCTTAACAAGTTGTCTTGTCTGAGATCATTTCTTGTAGGGTAGTAAAAACCCTCTTTAAAGGCCGTTCAAGTGCAGTATTCAATCTTAATTTTATTGCAATCAATATCGACGTGATTTTAAATTAAACGACTTGATTCAATTCGATTTAATTGTAAAACTACTTGTCAAAAAAATTTACAAAAAAAGAACGAATATTCAAATGTAGTACGTTCATATATTCATACTTCGTATATGACATAATAGAGAATTACACCCATTTCTGAAAATTGTCTTAATTACATAGATTCAAAAATGCTAATAAACCTCTAAAAAAAAACACAACATTTTTATTTAATCGATTACTGCCATAAAATGCATTTTAATGCTACATTTTTATATTTCGCGCGTAATTTGACGTAAACTCTGGACGCAGTGGACGCCATATTGCTCTATGGGTATGACGTCAGTTTACTGTGTAAACAAATGCGCTGATATTTTTTATGATAATTGTTTATAATTTAAAAAATCAGTTATTATTCTACTTATCGTTGGTTAGCTGGTTATGAATGTAAGATATTATTTCAGTAAAAAATACTTTTGTTACGAAAATAATAAAACTACAAAGTTGTTCAGTTGATTAGTTTATACAGCGGTATGACGTAATAACATGGCAGCTACTATTTGATGGTGTTCAAAAACAGATTACAAAAACTGAAATAAAACTATCATTTTCCTACTTCTTCTTACGTTAGCTACCTGAAAAATATATTTTTAGATTTTTTCTCATATAGAGTAAAATACCCTATTATTTGCGGCTGTATGACTGACTATAGCATTTTAAGTCCACCTCTGTACATTTGTGTACTTGAAGTATTAATTACATAAATAACATTATATGAAGTCTATAGGCCAGTGGTGTCTAAGCGTATGGCAACTTTACTGAGTATTGGGCTCTACATGCAAAAGAGAGAGTACAGGAACAGAAATGTGGAAAGAAAGATTCTATGGGAAAACTTGCAATAGGTTTATCAAACCAAAAATCTTCTCTAAACCGAATGACTCAACAACGGGATTTTGAAAGCAAATGCCAATTTATACTTTCCCAGGGCCCGGTCGGATGGAACCGGCGGTATAGGGCACTCGGCCACACTCACCCACTGCCCTAGGGTCGCCAATAACATCCAACATGTTATGAGACTGTTCCCAACTTGTTCGAATCCCAGTCACGGAGCTTATACACTTATTTCTAGAAAAGCTTTGCGTGCGACAACCATTTTATTACAAAGGTCTTAAATAATGTCAAAAATAGCTTTCTGTCACTAGGCGACAGAATTTATCGCAGTATTTTCGCATGTTGATACATAGTTCGATGTTTTTATTCGACTAATGACAATATTGTTTTGACAGCGTTTTTCGCCGATCGTTTTGTTTTGAAAATAGCTGACTCAATTAGAAGTAAGACTAAGTTTCGACAACGGAAGAATCAAATGTATTGTTTTTATTCGTTTTTTTTTTTAATTGTTTGTTCTTCGAAATTGTCTGCGTGGGCTTAATAGGAATATAATTTATATCGTAACTAGATATTGTAGACGACAATAACTTTACTAACTTAGTGGAGGTCTACGGAGATATCTCGAGGATCTGTAGACCACTTACCTACGTTATCTATGAGATATAGTGAGAGGTACGCATAGTCCACTTTGCAACTAGATGCGTGCCACAAACGAAATTAACGTCTCGAGTCTCGACCCACTAAATTTAAATAAGGTCGGTCAGTTTATCGGCAACCTGTTGAATTGTATTTATAGGCTCTCAGTTATCTCATGATCTAAGATTATTGCGTTATCCTATCGTAACTTGTATTCCTTAAAGATTAAGTTAGAGAGGTCTACGGCTTAGGGATAATCTCTAACAACTGTCCATTAAAAATCCTCAATAAAATATTTAATGTACTCCCAGAAGAATCGAAAGGATGAGGAAATATTACGCTTTTATGTCATGAGAGATTGTGTCAAACAGGATAAGTTTGGGAGAATATAAAGAGGATTTATGTCCCCATAAGACAATAAGGGCAGGCGGTACGGAGACATTTATCACGTTCATTATATCTGAAATCGTCGGTGCCATAGTATACCGATACATTAGGGATCCAATAAATTGGCCCAGACGCAGCGATCCTGGAGTCCCTCTAGGCGTTTGGCGATCGACCAATGCATTGCTAAACTGCTGCATATGGCATAATAATGCCATTCGGCAAGGAAAACGCCATTTGGCATTATCGATGTGTGCCAATTGACCAGCGAAGTGGTACACATTGTAACTAGTTGAAATAATGCATACAATATGGGCTATAAGTAATTACCTGTCGTGAACAAACGCAAACACTCGAATACACTGGTTTAGAATATAATTGTTTGTGTTCGATTCCTTTTGTATTAAGGCTGTGATATCAACGATCGATGACATAGTGTGGATCCTGGAAAATGAAACGATACGGTTGGAACTGTTACATTCATTTAAAATTTAAATCAAAAACATTATACAGTATTTTTTTAATCAGTGCGCATAGTGTACGTAACCATGAATGGCATATGATTCTAGAACCCCGAGTAGAACTTTTTGTTGGTAAAATAAAAATAAAAAACAACTGCTTCATAGAAAAGTGCAATACATACGCGGTCAAATGTATGGAACAGCATTTTTTATTTTTTATAAAAAAATTTCTTCTTTAGATTTAGAATCATAATTATGTTGAATACATAGTTACAGTATGCGTAGGAACTGGTTAAAAAATGATGTTGTATAATTGTCATTGATGCTTCAGTTCAGCATTAATATCGTGATAACCCACCGTATGATTTTACAATCGAGTATGCACAATGTGACTTCTTCAGTGCTAAACCTACGTACCCAGATGGTCCATATGGCACCACTAAAGTAGATAGGTGTTTCAATTGCTAAAAATGTGCCAAAAGACGTTCGATACTGGTGATGTCTTAAGAATACCATTACTTACCAAGAGCAAAAACCTCGTGAGGAAACGTGGAATAGATGGACTGATGCCAACACGCAGTGATCGAGCGTGACCAATGCCCTTTATGTCTTTGTATAGTGAGAGGTATGTTGTCCAGGAGTTAAATAGCTTCAGGCTGTTGTCTATTATTATCTACATAGCATATAACTGTTTTCTCCGAAGAGTTAGGCAAAGGTGTACCTACTTATAGTCCTACAACTACATTTCGGCTGGCTTCGGCTTCGGCTTGGCATACTACGTACATACAAATTCCTGACTGAAAAACCCCCAAAAATTTTACTTGACCTGGGCATTGAATCCAGGACATCATGCTCAATAGTTGCGAATGCGAGCACTAGAACAACGAGGCGGGTTTTATTTCCGATGTGAATTCCGGGTAAAATAACATCATCACAAATAATTATGTCTATTTTTAGAAACATCATTAAAACGCTCATCATTTTCACCTGTTATTCAACATTCATACACACTTAATAATACAAATACAATAGAATTGTTGTTTGAGTTGCAAATGTAGTTAATTTGCATCTAAACGTCTTGCTATTTGTCATTGCATAGAGAGAAATGTACACAATTTCGTATGAAATAAGTGGTTTTAGCATTCGCTTGAACTTAACTAGCTAGTTTGTTGGAATATTAATTTATGTGCTATTACGCACATAAAAACTGGTTAATGCATAATTTCTAGACATTTATTCGAAACTAGTTATACACACAGGAAAAAATATTTCCAAAATTTTATTTAAATTCACATGACTTAACGTCTAGCAGACGGTTTAAAATGGGCAATCCTCATAATATCGTGTTAGATTGTGAACATTTTTTTTTGTTTTATATGCCATTAGAATACCAAGGTTAGAAAATAAACATAGATTGACCCAACCTCCGGAAACTAAAAAGATTAAAGCGATTATTTTTTGTAGGGATCACCTACAATAATTTTATTTTTATTTTCTGTTTAGATCCTTGTTCCTAGTCCTAGCTTTTATTTAGGCACTGATTTTTAAACAATAGTTTGTATGTTAATGTAATGTTTCTAGTGAGTCGGTAACACAGACAAACCAGCACCCTAATTGCGTAACACACTATTAATCCGAATCTAAATCATTATCAAGGTTATTGCTAATCCATTGCTTCATATGTTCGAAAAACTTGTCTGCTTGGTGACGTAAACAACGCCATGAATGTTGTGGAACTGTCAAAAATTCAAAACGAAAGCGATATCCCTCCCGGTCTGTTTGCCAACAAAGTATTTTATACCTACACAAGAAATAGGAAAATAAATCGCAGTAGACAGCTTAGAAGGTAGAAAGAAGTTAAAAAGACAAAAGCAGGGACGCATGGAGTAGGACTAGGAGAGAGAAAAATAGAACACAGTGGAAAAAAATGGTGGAGGCCTTTGCTAATGTAAAAATCCATAATAAGATTTTATTTCTACTAAACGTCCAACAGATACTTAAAATAGGATTTTATACTCGTTTACAATAAAAGTAATAGCTGAAAGAAACAAGCCGCAGACGCATGCTGTTTTACGCTTGTTTAAAACAAAATTAATATTAATAGCCAATTACAATCGTCCGCAGCGAATACCTCGGTCCATTTACGGCTCTATAATTACATACTTTATTTATTCCTTATTAAAGCCCTTCCATATTTTATTACTACAAAAAAACATGGAGTGGCTTGTAGAACTTCATAAGTCGTAGTCTCGAACGCAGTCAGGGGTGTTACACACAATATGTTCGGGTCGGCACATTCGATTCGGTAGTATTTGTTGAACAACAAAGCCGACCCGAAGCAACCGAATGTGAGCCAAATATGACATGTGTAGTAAACACATGTCATATTAGGCTTTCATTCGATTTGTGCCGATTGGTAAACTTCGTTTGGCTTCTACCTTCGTATAATCACGTTCCGAGTCCGCTCGGCACAGTAATAATAATAATAATAATAATTAACTCACATATCGAACACCACAACATAATGGCAGAGGAGCAGAAGGGATGCAGGCGGGGTCATATGGGGTGCAAAGAACAGTTAATTATTGATTCTGTTATCCATAAACATGCTACCACGAAGCATAGAAATCTACACTGCACCTATATCGATTATAAAAAAGCTTTCGACAGTGTTCCACATTCCTGGTTAATACAAATACTAGAAATTTATAGGATAAACTCAAAAATAATAGATTTCCTACGAAACATAATGCCACTGTGGAAAACCACACTTCAAATAAATTGCAACCACAATAATGTTACAACGCGACAAATATATATCAAGAAGGGTATCTACCAAGGTGATTCACTGAGTCCCCTCTGGTTTTGTCTAGCATTAAACCCTCTGACTCATCTGTTGCAGCGCTGTCGGGCCGGCTATTGTCTCAAACACACTACAGAACAAACTACAGTCTCACATCTCATTTACATGGACGATATTAAACTATACGCACAAACTGAAAAAGATATGAAGAAATTAGTAGAAGCTACAGCAGAGTTTAGCTTAGATATAAACATGCAGTTTGGTCTGGATAAATGTAAAACACTTCATATCATGCGTGGCAAGATACGACCCGGCAACTATGTCGTAAATAACACAGACACCATAACAGCAATGGAACCAACCGATGTATATAAATATTTAGGGTACACGCAACTAAAGGGACTAGATCATGTTAGGATTAAAGAAACACTTACTGCAGAGTACAAAAAGAGAATAAACGCCATATGTAAAACACAACTTTCTAGTAAGAATCTAATCAAGGCCTTAAATACATTTGCCATCCCCATTTTAACATACTCATTTGGAGTTATTAAATGGACAAAAACAGACACAGAACAATTAGAACGAATCACACGCACCACCCTTACAAAACATAACAACCTACACCCTAAATCTGCAATAGAAAGACTTACTATCAAAAGACAAAATGGAGGGAGAGGCCTGATAGACATCCAGCACCTATGGCGTAAACAAGTCTGTCAACTGAAAACATTCTTTCACTCAAAATCTCGCACTAGTAACATTCATAAAGCCATAGTTCAAAATGATAGTAACTACACCCCACTTAACTTGCATGAACAGCTAGATATTCCACAAATAACTAGTGACGACCCGCAGAAACAAAAAATTGAGGGTTGGAAGAAAAAGGTACTCCATGGCCGGCATCCTCATGACCTAGAACAATCCCATGTGAACCAAGTAGCCTCAAATAAGTTTCTGAAAATAGGCAATTTATTCCCAGAAACTGAAGGATTTATAATAGCGATACAAGATCAGATTATTAACACTAAAAATTATAGAAAATATATCATCAAAGATCCATCAGTAACAAATGATAAGTGTCGCAAGTGTCACACACAACCAGAAACAATTCAACACATAACAGGAGCGTGTACAACTCTTACGCAGACAGACTACACACATAGGCACAACCAGGTAGCAAATGTAATTCACCAAAAATTAGCACTCAAATACACACTCATACAAGACACAAACATTCCATACTACAAATACACACCACAAACTATCCTAGAAAATGACACATATAAACTTTATTACGACCGCGCCATACTCACTGACAGGACAATTCACTACAATAGACCGGATATAACTCTACAAGATAAATTAAATAAAGTTACTTACCTAATAGATATTGCCGTTCCCAACACACATAACATTCAGAAGACAATATCTGAAAAAATTAGTAAATACGCCGAACTCAAAGATGAAGTAACTAGAATATGGCGCAACAAAAAGTTTACGTGGTGCCTATAGTCCTCTCCACAACAGGCGTCATCCCAAATCACCTTCTTCATAGCCTTAAATTACTAAACCTAAAAGAAACCCTCTATATCACCTTACAAAAAGCTGCAATTTTAAATACATGTCGCATTGTCCGAAAGTTCATGCAAATAGATGAAAACGAAATAGGGCCTCTACACAACACATCTTAAACATAACACACCACACGCTGCATTTACTTGGCTTCGGTCCGTAAATGTTGCAAAAACCAGCCAATGAGCTGAGAAGAAAAAACACTACAAAAATCATAATAATAATAAGCCCCCTAAACAACCACACGTCCTGATTGACCATCTAATCACGTGGGGGGCGGACACACGAATGAGAAATTACTGGCGTGGCTAACGTGGCTCTGGCAACCCATTAAAAATGGAGACACGATCGAAAAATAAACGTATATGGCCGCTGCCCGGGGGCGATCGCCGGGGCGCACCTGGGGCTGACGCTGGGTGTCTCAGCATGCGAACCGTCAGCGGTGAGGAGTTGAACAGGCGGGCTCCCACCGACAAAGATGCTACAGCTGAAATCATTGACGATGGTGACAGACTGACGGACAGGACAAACACCCCTGTAGAACCGTATAGTCCAAGCACAGTCTCTTACACACCTTCTCGACCATCATCACCATCTAGACCATCGTCACCCATAATATCATCAAATCCTATCAATAGTTTAAATTCAATTCCACCCACTCCTACCTTGAATGTTGCGCGGGAGGCTAGTTCCTTTTTACCCGCGTCCACCAAGGCTGGAAAAACGAGAGTTCGCATGAGATGGAGCAAAGAAGTTAACCTATTTATCATGCGAACTTACTTTTTGATCACTAAATTAGAGACCGACATGACCACCTACAGACAACAATTGCATGAACTTTTTACCCGACACTATCCTGAAATAACCGTTTCAGAACAAAGAATCTCAGATCAGAGAAGAGCTATAGTTAGAAATAAGCTTTTATCTCAAGAAATAATAGAACAATTAAAAGAAGAAACACGAATACAATTACTAGACGCAGAAATTAATATAAGCGCTAACGCTATTTCATTGTCGCAAAATATAACCGACATTGCTGAACAATCACACGCACAACCGCACACACAAGTGCAATCATATACTCAGTCTCAATCATACAACCAATCGCAAGCTTACACGCAAACATCACATACATCCACACAAACCGAATGTATAACCCTAACCCTAGAAAATGATATTGAGACCATTATTATGGATCAAAATCTAACAACAGATATGTATATCCAAGAAATACATGACAGATTCAGAACAACCCTAGCACAATACTCTGGGATGGACCCAGCAGTTCGACCAAAATTACCTAAACTTCGATATAGTCCTAATCTTTTCCGGTTAGTTAACTTATTTAATGAAAACATACTTAACCAATTTATTTCCAATGACACTCAACTTATAGATATACACACATTTATATATTGCACAGCGGTAGTCGTATCTGAAGAGCTTAACTTTAAAATCACGCAACATACCGGAAACGCGATACCCAAACATAATATCAAACCAGCATGGCAACAGAGGTTAGAAAAAGATATCGAAAAATTAAGAGCAGATTGTGGTAGGCTTACACAATACATTAACAACATCAGGTCAAGTAAAGTAGTAAGGAGAGTTGAGGCTATATTTAGGAGTAATGTTACGCATACCAGACACGAAAATAACAACAGAAAACCTGAAGATTTCCTAGATACCTTAAAACAAAAACTAGCTCTTAAAGTTCATAGACTCAGAAGATACAAAAAAGCACAACAGCGCAAAAACGATAATACCATATTTTCCACAAATGAAAAAATATTTTATAGAAACCTACACAAACCAGACACCGACACAAATGATGACAATAACACAGATACACCTCACCAACCTACAAAAGAGCAACTAGAAACATATTGGTCTAGCATTTGGGAAGAACAAAAACAACATAACGATAAAGCAACGTGGATAACAGAAGAAGAAACAAAATGGAAGGCTATTCATGAAATGGAATTTGTAGAGATTACCGAGTCCGATATCACACAGATAACGGGCAGATTACATAACTGGAAATCTCCTGGTATAGATAAAATACACAATTTTTGGTACAAAAAGTTAACTTCATTACACAAACCCTTAGCAAAAAACTTCACAGAAATCATATTAGGTCAACAAAATATACCCGATTTTATTGCAACAGGTATAACGTACATGCTGCCTAAAACAAAAAAATCACCACAACCTTCCCAATACAGACCAATTACTTGCCTACCCACGATATATAAAATATTAACATCGGCAATAACAACGAAAATTAACTCACATATCGAACACCACAACATAATGGCAGAGGAGCAGAAGGGATGCAGGCGGGGTCATATGGGGTGCAAAGAACAGTTAATTATTGATTCTGTTATCCATAAACATGCTACCACGAAGCATAGAAATCTACACTGCACCTATATCGATTATAAAAAAGCTTTCGACAGTGTTCCACATTCCTGGTTAATACAAATACTAGAAATTTATAGGATAAACTCAAAAATAATAGATTTCCTACGAAACATAATGCCACTGTGGAAAACCACACTTCAAATAAATTGCAACCACAATAATGTTACAACGCGACAAATATATATCAAGAAGGGTATCTACCAAGGTGATTCACTGAGTCCCCTCTGGTTTTGTCTAGCATTAAACCCTCTGACTCATCTGTTGCAGCGCTGTCGGGCCGGCTATTGTCTCAAACACACTACAGAACAAACTACAGTCTCACATCTCATTTACATGGACGATATTAAACTATACGCACAAACTGAAAAAGATATGAAGAAATTAGTAGAAGCTACAGCAGAGTTTAGCTTAGATATAAACATGCAGTTTGGTCTGGATAAATGTAAAACACTTCATATCATGCGTGGCAAGATACGACCCGGCAACTATGTCGTAAATAACACAGACACCATAACAGCAATGGAACCAACCGATGTATATAAATATTTAGGGTACACGCAACTAAAGGGACTAGATCATGTTAGGATTAAAGAAACACTTACTGCAGAGTACAAAAAGAGAATAAACGCCATATGTAAAACACAACTTTCTAGTAAGAATCTAATCAAGGCCTTAAATACATTTGCCATCCCCATTTTAACATACTCATTTGGAGTTATTAAATGGACAAAAACAGACACAGAACAATTAGAACGAATCACACGCACCACCCTCACAAAACATAACAACCTACACCCTAAATCTGCAATAGAAAGACTTACTATCAAAAGACAAAATGGAGGGAGAGGCCTGATAGACATCCAGCACCTATGGCGTAAACAAGTCTGTCAACTGAAAACATTCTTTCACTCAAAATCTCGCACTAGTAACATTCATAAAGCCATAGTTCAAAATGATAGTAACTACACCCCACTTAACTTGCATGAGCACCTAGATATTCCACAAATAACTAGTGACGACCCGCAGAAACAAAAAATTGAGGGTTGGAAGAAAAAGGTACTCCATGGCCGACATCCTCATGACCTAGAACAATCCCATGTGAACCAAGTAGCCTCAAATAAGTTTCTGAAAATAGGCAATTTATTCCCAGAAACTGAAGGATTTATAATAGCGATACAAGATCAGATTATTAACACTAAAAATTATAGAAAATATATCATCAAAGATCCATCAGTAACAAATGATAAGTGTCGCAAGTGTCACACACAACCAGAAACAATTCAACACATAACAGGAGCGTGTACAACTCTTACGCAGACAGACTACACACATAGGCACAACCAGGTAGCAAATGTAATTCACCAAAAATTAGCACTCAAATACACACTCATACAAGACACAAACATTCCATACTACAAATACACACCACAAACTATCCTAGAAAATGACACATATAAACTTTATTACGACCGCGCCATACTCACTGACAGGACAATTCACTACAATAGACCGGATATAACTCTACAAGATAAATTAAATAAAGTTACTTACCTAATAGATATTGCCGTTCCCAACACACATAACATTCAGAAGACAATATCTGAAAAAATTAGTAAATACGCCGAACTCAAAGATGAAGTAACTAGAATATGGCGCCAACAAAAAGTATACGTGGTGCCTATAGTCCTCTCCACAACAGGCGTCATCCCAAATCACCTTCTTCATAGCCTTAAATTACTAAACCTAAAAGAAACCCTCTATATCACCTTACAAAAAGCTGCAATTTTAAATACATGTCGCATTGTCCGAAAGTTCATGCAAATAGATGAAAACGAAATAGGGCCTCTACACAACACATCTTAAACATAACACACCACACGCTGCATTTACTTGGCTTCGGTCCGTAAATGTTGCAAAAACCAGCCAATGAGCTGAGAAGAAAAAACACTACAAAAATAATAATAATAACGTTTATTTGGACTCAATAAAAATATAGCCTAATACAATAATATTCCTAGGAACTAGGTTACAAATAATGTAGGTGAGTAGACGGCTAAAACTATATGAACTCCTGACTTCCAAACTAGGTGAGAACCTGTATCTTGGAAAGCAACAGTGTAAGCTAAGCGGAGCGGCACTTCCCGATAATATATCTTCAATTTTGCCGATAGGCTCTGCCGAATCATGCCGACCCGAATATGTGCGTAGCACCGCTCAGGCTTCCCATTTATGACAAGGCATTAAAAGCTTTCGATATTTTATGACTTAGCATCATCGTGCCATCAGGGGATAAGCCGACTTAACTTTATAGTCTGTTACGAAGATCCGGTATTGCATCGATGACATGATTAAATTATTATTTGATGGTCTTACAAGAGTTATGAGTATTCCGTTTTTTGTTCATTTTAGGGGAATTGAAGAGAGTTGTTTTATTGATTAGATTAATTTGATTGTCATTATTGAGGAAATGTTATTGCATTAAATGTACCTATCAAGATTATAGATAGGGCCAATCAAATTATGTATAGAACTAAGTGATTGTTTGTTTAAATTAAAAGATACTGTTTTTTATCAAATGGAAATCAAGATGTGTGAAACTTAACTAACAAAATTAATTAACCTAGTTTATCATATCATTTATCAAGAAATCACCTTTTTAGGATGGTAAATTATTATAATAATGCAGTCAAAAGCAAGGTCAAATAAGGCTAGAGACGAGAGTCAATTCGCACGAATTTACTCGTCTTAATGGGGCGAATAGATAATTTTAAATAATGTAATTTTCTATAGGCGACTCTCATGTAGTTAATTTATATGTGGGCAAATCGAAAACTCCAAAAAATCGTGTAGGGCAATGGACACGTTTTGAATTCGAATAAATTTGTGCGAATTGACGAATAAGCTGAATGACTACGTTTATCTTGTAGCGCGCTGTTTCAAATAGCGACTTACCGAACTTCATTCGATCAATGTGCAAAAACACACATAATTACACCAAATTGCGGACTATCAGCAACAAAGCTAATCACCGATCTCAACGAAATTACCACCACAATAAATCATAGGACCACATACTGACGATCATATTAATAATAACATAGGCTTTCGGAAGCGCGTTACGGAGGCAAGATTCGAAAGTAATTACGCCACAATGACAGATGGTACAACGAGGTACAATTAAGAGTGATTCACGCGAGTACTATCCCACGCTTCGATATTATAATGATAGTTGAGTAACGTACGAGCTCGTTTGTGGTAAATGTGTGTGATTTGATGATGGCTTTATGTTTGATCGTGTAGCTAGCTACTGGCAGGTTATGGGTGCCTCGTATCTGTACTAAGGTACAACGATCTTTTGGCGCGTAGTCTAAATTGATACTAATGTACTTCTGATATTGTCACAGAAATTGTATTAAAAAAAACAAGATGGTGGATCTTATTTTTTTTTAATACAATTTCTGTGACAATATCACAAATGTTTAACGATATAAATAAGGCGTCAAAAAAAACTTGTAGCACTAGTTGCAGTTGACCGGTTGAACTTTTTTTTTAAATAGTGTTCTGCCGATTTCGGGAGCAGGGTCCAAGCTACTGATGGTTAAGGCTTCAGCGACAGGAACCTCCTCACACCTTTGATTTTTTTCTAAAGCTTTTCGGTATCGATCTAAATACAGTTAGCCCAAAATTTGGCTACGATTTTGGCACTTTCATTATTATTGTATTAAGTTCATTGGCACACATTCGAATAAAAATAAACAGCTTCCAAGTTAAAGTAAAAGAGCTGAAATTATGACGTACCAACCCAATATTTACAAAGACAACAAAAGCTATAAATAATATTCTCAACGACAGGCTAATAACGCAGCGCACAATAGGCTCAAACACCTAAGTTTAGAAGCATATATTATGCTCAGGGCAGGTACACATCCGCGGGTATTGTCGCCTTAATGGATATGCCGTGCGCAGTGTTTGGTGTTATTGTCCAAGAATTTTGTGGGTCAAGGAGCTTGGACTGTCGACGACCCGTGACTTGTGCGGTGAATACTATGGGCACGCTGTGTAAAATATTCAACGGTGTGGTGACTTTTCTTTTGTTTGTGATACGTAACAGGATATATTCTTTTGGTGTAGAGATGGTGTGTAAGGATGGGAATAGAATATAGTGTGGTGGGTTATGGTTAGTTATTGTAGATAATTTTAGGAACTGTTGAATTATTGTCACTTATTACTTATTATTATCACTTGGTGAAAAATATTCAGCGGTTTGGCGACTTTTCTTTTGTTTGTGAGACATCACTAGATATTTTCTTTTGGTGTAGAAATGGTGAGTAAAGGTGGGAATAGACCAGTGTGGTGGGTTGTAGTTAGCAATAGTAGATATTTTTAGGAACTGTTGAAATTTTTACTGTAATAAATTGATGCCCATTGCCATTTCTAGGAGTTACCTCCTGTGTTGTGGATGCGTTAACAAACACAAAAAAATATAAATAGGCACGGATTGGAATAAATTGTCTTGGTATTTGTCTAGCTGAATATCAACACGTCAACCTTGTCTGGTACCTAGCCTGGCACCTATTAGTCTTATCTCAACCTAATTGAGAAAATGCTAGTAAGTGGATGACACGCACCTTTTATATCTAGATTCTAGACCATCCTTGTGTGGGCTATACCTATATTTGCTGGGAGCGGGAATCAATATTGCCAATGGGTCATCCACTAAGCCAACCGAGCCGTCTTTTTGACCCAGTATACATGGTTCCGTGTGGTGCCGGACGTAAAGAATAGCAACATCCCATCGCTTCCCGTGGGTGTCGTAGGAGGTGACTAAGGGACTTACTAGAGAATGGGCAGCAGCGTTCTCTATGCATTTTACCACCATACTGCGATCGCCAACCCGCCTGCCAAACGTGCCGATTATGGCAAGCCCCCTCTAAATTGGGGGAGGCTTATTTCCAGTAGTGGACGTCTTTCGGCTGAAATAATGATGATGATACAAAGTTAACAAAAGTTTACCACAAAAACGAGTCTTCGATCTTACAACCAGGGAAATTTGTTGTTTACTAGCTTTTGCCAGCGGCTTTGCCCGCGTTGAGGTCGGAAATTATCCCACCGGAACATACTGTCGCGATTAAAAGTATTTTGTGCATTATTCCAGGTTACAAACTATCTGTTTGCCAAATTTCTTCTAAATCCGTTCAGCGGTTTTTACGTGATTGAGTAACAAACATCTAAACATACAACCTTTCACATTTAAAATATTACTAGGATAGGAGGATCAAATTGACACTATACCAATTTACCGTATTATAGCCATTACATACACTTATCAAAGAAGTGACTGTGACCTGACTTTAAATATAAACAAATCTGTTTTTCTAGATGACTGCACTTTTATACCAAGTTGCTTAGCTAAAGTCAGTGTGTCTAAAGCCTTATCATACCGGTGGGTTGGCAAGAACACGAAGTGGCAATATGAAACAAGTTTGTACATCTTGAAATACGGTTAAAGCTGTATTGTGCTGGGTTCAATGATTGCTTCATGATGTTATGGTGTCTGTAAACGATAGTGCCCGCCTATCGCTTTCTTGCACTATACTTACTCATTTCCCACAGTCTAAATTATGTGTCCATATTTGGTTAGACTGTAAGTGTAGCTTACAGGTCACTTATTACGTTGTTCCTTAGTACATTTATTCAAAATTGTTATTTATTTAGACAATGGCTTTGTTTTCTTCGTTCGTAAACCTAACAATACAATGGCCCTGTTAACATCCTCACTACCGCTGATGTTTTTTTCATTAGTCCTAAAATAAAATTCTGAGCTTAAAATATTATTTAAATACCAATTTTGGACGTTCGAAAAATAAATACCGAAATTTATCTAACTAACCTACCAATTGGACATAGGAAAAATAAATAAGTATCGAAATTAATCTACCTACAAATTTTGAACATATACTACCGGAATTAATCTCAACACTATTTTCAATTAAAGAAAATCACATCCTAAATCAGAATGATTGCACCAATAACATAGGTAAACCACAGAACTTAAAATTAAACCACATCTATCCACAAGTAAGATAACTTTACAAAGTAAAACCACAGAGTAACAGGAAACGGAACTCAAAGCTAATCCAATTACAATGTACGGTGTAAGTACTAATTTGTGACGCATCGATATAACTCTCCGTGTGCCAACATTTCATATTTGGTTACGCTGTTACTGTTAGGCTGTGTCGTCATCATGTCACAGCCTACCCGTAAAGCTTGGCAGGTGGTGGAATAGAAAGGAACTAAACAGAAATTATGGGGGGTTTTCCGTATGAGTTATGTTTATATGAATTGTTTGATAAAATTGCGTTTATCTTAAAAGATCGTCTTTATGAAACATCCTTCATAGACGAAGAAATAAAATCTACGTTTTATTGTTGACTACCTCTTGCCACCGGCTTCGCCCGCCTTAACTTAGGGTTGCGCTACACGGTGACTGCTACATACATGCCGTCTGTTGGGACAGGTCAGCTCAAAGCTGCAATGGATCTTTCTTCAAAAGGCCCTTCCAGACATTGCCCTGCATTGTTAGACTCACATAAAATTTAAACAATATAATGTTTGGACTTTAAAAGAGACCATGACCTCTGAGTTTGTTTCGGCTTTTCTTCTCAGGGAACAGTCAGCTAGGAAATGTCGGCGCCATAAATTTTTTAAAATATTGACCAACAAAATATTGACGTGTAAAAGTGTCTTTTAAGATCTACTAACATAAGTAAACATAAGTAAACATTTCATTTCATTTCATTTCATTTTATAACCAATATACACAAAACTTTAACAAATCATACATTTAAATTTTAAACCTTCCTCATGTATCACTGTCTGTTGGTGCAAACTGCATGAAAATCCGTTGAGTAGTTTTTAAATTTATCGCGAACAGACAGACACACAGACGCGGTGGGGACTTTGTTTTAAAATGTGTAGTGAATTGATCTTCATTAAATATGCGGAGCAATGCAGTAAATTAACATGGCGACACAAAAACGCTATTTTTAGTATAAAGGCTTCTTCAAACAGCCGCAACGCGACAGCGCGACGCGACACTTGTAGAACAATTGCCATTAAGTTTTCATAGAAATTGTTCTACGAGTGTCGCGACGCGACCGTCGCGTCGCGCTAGTCTGCACGAGCCTTTAGGCTAGATTTAGTGCTCGACCGACGATCAGCGCTGATATCGGTCGCGTAGCAATTTATCTATATGGACTCCCCGCTCGCTGACCGTCGGTGCTACACTATAAACGTCCATTTATCGTCAACGTCTTGGTATGCGTGACCGACGGTAGGCGACCGATGTCAGCGTAGCACTAAATCCAGCCTAACACTTTTACATCTCTTTAGCAGTATGACGACGCCACATGACCTTAAATCCGCTTCATGTACCACATGATAAATAAATAATTTTAGGCAACTGTTCCTTATATCATTATTGTTCAAGACGTTTGTAACATCAAAGTTTCCCACTGCAAGCGCCTAAGATTTACTGGTCTCTCTATACCAGGTAACCGCTAAATGTAAACCGTCTATAATTCCATAGTATTTGAACAAAGTTTTGACACGCTGACTTAACAAACAAA
This sequence comes from Polymixis lichenea, assembly GCA_949091785.1. Taxonomy (NCBI): domain Eukaryota; kingdom Metazoa; phylum Arthropoda; class Insecta; order Lepidoptera; family Noctuidae; genus Polymixis; species Polymixis lichenea. Next base: position 16,547,971 of record OX420945.1, on the reverse strand, counting down.
GCGAGAAAGCAAATGTATTGCTTAAAGGCAAAGTTTACTCCTGAAGTAATATTTAGATTTATGTAATAGTTTAAGAGAGTGCAATCTCAAGTATTAACTTATGTTAAAGTCTCGTTTCTGTGTGATGTACATAATTCCGAGCTTACGTCATTTTTGAGGGGATGAAATAATCGCTATCATTCCTGATCGATTTTGATCCAATTTGTATAAGTTTTTAATTAGATTCTGTCATAAAGTTTGCCTTAAAACTGTCAAGCCCCAAATAAGCTTACGGTTAGGTATAATCATTTATTTAATATCTCTGTGAAAACGTAAAATGGTTCATCCATTTCTCTGTTTGATATTCAGCTAAATGTAAATATGTCCAATAACCGAACACTGCTGCCACTAGGAATCATAAATGATTACCTAATCATTCAGTGTCTCATTAGTTATGTCCATATGTGAGGAATTATTGTTAGCCGGTATATTGAATTTCATTAAGTTGATTAACCGGTAACCCATTTATCCGAATCAGTTCAGTGATTTTAGTTTTGCTCGCGAATAAACACAATTTTTACATAAAGCTAAAAGGTTTGAGTAAAAAGTGTGTCGTATTTTGCGAGACGAATGGCTTGTGGCTAAGGAAAAACCACCGCACGGTTCGATCGACCAGGTTCAGCTACGCTTGCCGCGGTTGATCAGTGGATGGGTGACCATCTTTAGATACCAAGACCCCTCCATGCCTCGGAGAGCACATTAAGCCGTTGGTCCCGGCTATCGTTTGTGTATCTTTGAGTTATTACGGATAGTAAGAAGCCCGAAAGTCTGACAAGCAGTCTTACCAACGGGTATCGTATTACCCAGTAACTGGGTTGTGGAGGTCAGATAGGCAGTCGCTCCATGTAAAATACTGGTATTCAGCGGTTACACGGAAGCGGACCCCAACATAGTGGTTGAGACAAAAGTCTAGACAGAAGAAGATTTTGCGAGACGAAAAATTATGCTTTCGTTCAACATCATAACTAAATTCATGAGCATTTCGTTTATTTTACAACATCGTATTGTGTAACATTTTTTAAAGTAAATAATTGACACAGCGCATGAGTTTTATCTACCTACTTCTTACCAAGTTTTTACTGCTTCTGAAGAAGTTCCTTAAAACTTGAGCAATGCACAAGCTGTGCGTAACGGCAATTAAAAACCATTAAGTTACCGAGACAACGATTACGTTACGACATATATGTAATGCATAAGTGAGCACGCAACTACCGAAAAATCTTCACAACCTTGGCCGACACACTCCATGACTTTCTCGACCAAGGTTCAGCAATGATTAGTGCATCCTTATCGCATTGTCTGGTGCTAAATCTGTGCTTTATATTAAGATTAAGGTACCAAGATAATAATAATAGATCTACACTTAGGTATTAGGTCTGCAGGGATATTATGAAATCGGCCGTGAAAGACATCTTGACAAGATGTGTTTGTAATCGTGCATTTACGAGATTGCAGTATGTTACAATTACATAAGTAGCTAGGTCATTAATGAATTAGAAAATACAAGATGCATTTTTAAAGTATTTAGTTAGTACCTTTATGTAGATACTCGGGAATTGTAAATTAAAATACATTGAAAAAAAATGCTTTTATCGTCCATTGTCCCGAGGAACAAATGTGTGTCCAAATTTCAGCCCGATAGCCTCAATGAAAGTGGGTGAAATATTGATTGCTAAATTACAGGGCATACAAATGAAGTTAAATAAAAAGATTTAAAAAAACATACGTATTGTAGTTTCTTAAGAAATTATGTTTTCACCTTATACATGCCACCCACGGAGGATAAATGAATTAAAATAAATAAGACCTGAAGAAATCAGCAGCGGGAAGTGTATGTCGAAGTTGTGACGTAATTTGGCAGAGAGCTCCATGAACAACCTCTATTTTTACGTGTAGACAAGCTATAAGTCAGTCCAGAAAAGTTGGTTTCCCAAGAAAGCAGTGTACGGTCACGTAATAACGGCTGCCATCAAATACTGGTGAAAATGACAGATTTTCATGACAGCCTTTATATTATGACGAAACCGCTCTTCTAGGAAACCGTAGCATGGCCCTCCTAAACCAAAAAACAAATTTAAACATATAAATGCGATCCTACAGATTTGAATTGTTAGATTTGCCCAACCACGTCAAGATATGGTTTTGTTTTTGATGGTGGCAAATCATCAAATAACTTCTCCCGCTCGTCAGACTTTTACTGACTAAAATCCATCCGCGTTCCTTCAGTTGCCTGTGTGCCAGGGACCACGGTATCTCTTTCGAACAACCCGCACCCCTGGCAAGCATCGGCCCTTGTCGACCCCATCAATTAATGCTGACATCTCTTTGAGGCGCGGGTGGAACACAACGCGCCGTCGACCCGGATTTAGTCCTTACCGAGCAGCGAGCTACCCATTACTCACCATCCGCAAGCCCGCGCACATACTGCCTCTCCCTCACGTGCGCCGCCTCCCTCTTCGCGAGCATTGCTGCTTCGTAGGAGGTGATGGCTACCCAAGCACTCTCGCTCCGTACCATGGCCTGGACCAGGGCTGGACGCGAGAGATCGCCGCCACCGATCGCCTCCAAAAGGACACGGCGGTGCTCCGCCCAAGCCGGGCAGACCTTCACCGTATGCTCCACCGTGTCCTCAGGGCGATCTACGTAGTGGAAACACCCGGGCGTTTTCTCCCACCTTATCCGAAACAGGACCCTCCCGTAACACCCGTGTCCGGTGAGGACCTGCGTCAGGCAAAAGGCGGGGACGCCGTGGCGCCTCTTAGTTCACTACTCAAAGAGGGAACTTACCACCGCAATTGTGGTACAATTCTATTTCGATAACAATTTGAATAGTAATGTTTCATTCGCTCACTGAAAATTGTATCTATCGTTCCGTGTGAGATCTGCTCACTCTTTTCACATTCCCTCATAATTTTATTTTTTTAATTTTTTTTTCATTGACATTTGTCTTTTTTTATTTTCTTAAGAGACACCTTTTCGTGAGGGCAAATCAACACAACAATTTAATTTAAATCTTTGTGCATACCTTCCTATCTCTCTACCTATTCCAACAATTTTACCAATATATGTAAAGTTTAGCAACTCATAAGTGTCAGAGACGACACAGCGGTTTGCCTTGATGCCGCTGATGTGGGTTAACCGTTGCGGTCTTACGATTCGTTAAATTGCATTATTATTACGTACTCATATGACATTGGTAAGTAGCCGCTTTGAGTGTTATTATTATGTAAGTGTTACGGCGTTTTTAGTAAGTTTTACATGTTTATAATGTTTATTTTGCTTCGTTTGCGAATTGAGAAACTTAGCAGTTTTGGTGAAACAGCAAAATATCTGTTTTTATTCATCTTTTCGTACCGTAATTATTTATTTATTTATTAAAACTTAATGCACAAGTAAAAAATACTGCACAAAGGCGGACTTAATGCCTTAGGGATTTTCTACCAGTCAACCTTAGGGTGATGCAGAGAGAAAACATGGCAGGTGCAACGTAAGGTATAGGTTACTCGAAAAATAATACATACTAATACATACATATATATATATAATGAAAATAAACTTTGTCTTGAGAAATAACGACAGGTAGAAGAGAAAACGAGTCCAGTACGTCAGCGCTGGGATGATTCTGTCAACTTCTTATGAATATGCTCACGAGCCTTCACTTTAAACGATAACCGACTGGTTGCCATCCTGATATTCAGAGGGAGCGTATTCAAAAGAAACACCGCCTGGACAAAGAAAGAAGATTTAATGAAACCAGAGCGGTGAGATATATCGTAGAAGACGATTATTGGTGGAACGAAGGTTTTTACTATGCGCAGAGCACAAGTATTGAACCTGGGAAGTCAAGTAAGAAGGAGAAGTGCGTTTGTCCAACAAGTTTAAAGTCATTTTAATATCACTCAAGTTATAAAAAGTTTTTTAAAGTTTCCTTAAATTATTAATTAATATTGCTGAATTTTTAATAAAATGTAAAACAACCTGTCTAGACTTTTAAAATAAATTACATAGGTATACTTTTCTAAATTTATGTTAAGTCTTGTAAAACTAAATATCACAGGACTATAATTAAATAGCCAAAAATAAAGTGTATATTAATTAATGTTTTCCTAGTGTTTCGTTACTTAAATGTTTAAACTTCAGTTAACCAAATGTACATGCCTATTCTAACACTACATAAAATTGAACTATAACCACAAAACAAAAAAACAATCCCTATTTGAAAAAATAAACACAGAAAATCCCACGTTAACAACCACGTAATTTGATTAAGAAACAAAACCGAATGTCCAAAGTAGAAACTGAATCGAGTTTACAAAAATAGGATTAGCAGGTACGGTCGTGACGTAATATCGGTCGGCCTAGACCGGCTGTGCACTTTCCTAACTAAATTGTGCCGACCCGGCCGGCGACCGGTCGGAAATGTGCCGTCAAAATTCTGGGACATTTTCCCCTAGGCGTGGTAGGAGTCATTCGTGTGGGGGACACGCAACCTTTGTACGATGCTAATGATGACAGTATTGTAGATTTTGTAGGTGTCAGTGAAGTTACAGATAGGTTGCTGTAGGCTCCTGACGTAAATTGTAAACATTGTGGTGCAAGTACGTACATAAAATTAGATTTTCGTTTAAAATCTTCTTTTGAATTATCTCAATATCTCCGAATTGACGTTTCTCTCAATGTTTTGGAAGCAAAAACGTTTTTGTGTATTGACTTAATATGGCTAATATTCCAAACAGTTCCAAGATTCATTTTCCTCAATCTTTAGCTTTACATTTCCTAGAAAGAAATTATCACAGTCGGTAGAGCAGCAATAGTCTCTATGCAGTACTCTTCAAACTGCAATAATAACATTTCATACTTACAAACAAGTCCTTAAAGTTCCCTGACTCAAAGATTTTCTGCATGTTCTTTTCATGTTAAATTGCTGACGTAAAGTTTTCCGTCCCGGTTCTAAAACATAAATTGTAAAGGAAACTTTAATGATATAAAATTTTGTAAAGAACGAAAACCATGATCAGATGAAAGTACTAAGGAAATAAAAGGCAATGTTTTAAAAGGTCACGCAGTTGGTCCAAAAACTCAATGTGGTAATGGATGGCTGAATGTTAGCAAAGTACCAATTTTGTTGACGATTTGATTGATTTTTAGGTCAAACTTATCAGGGACGTCGCTATAAATGTAAAAATCACGAATGAAGAACACAATATAATGATGACAGTAGAAATCAACAACTTTATATTTACAACACATGCATTTTCATCAGAAATATTCTCAACAAAAGCGTTCTCTCAAACATAACACTCACTCAATATAAACAAGTTAGTAAACGCAGTACACGGCGAGCAAGCTTGTTAGTTTTACCAAAAACAAAAACTAACTATGGCAAAAAACTAACTATGGCAAAAAATGCTAACTTTTGAAGGAGCACAGTTTTATAACAAATTACCGTCCTGTATAAGATATGTACACTCTTACAATGCATTCAAAACTCAACTTAGCCAGCACATAATTGCGGATCGATCACTTCTGGAGAAGTGAATGCATTGGATGGGTAACTATTCAATTATAATACTGATGACGAACATATTTTAATCTATATTTTTAGTATTGTTCTCAAGTAAGTGACTTATGTCTTTATTGGGAATAAAGTTTCTTTAAACCGAATCCATTACAAGTCCGAAACGGGCAATAAAATCACTGCTTTCTACACCCTGACCCAACCAGATACAGTGTGCATAACAATTTTATCGCGACATGAAACACCACACGTAGTAGATAATAAAACAAAAACACAAACACTAGATGTTGTGTCTGTGTCAGGAATCCAGTTGGATTGCGAATGGGCGGTCGTAAAACGAGTGTCATCTCATCATGGACGTGTGGACCTCGCAACAGCTCCGATACCTCCGTTATTCCGTTTAGCATAATAGTGTTGGCATTGGTGACTATATGGATACATTTGAAGCTGTTTTGGACGAAATGATATCAGAATATATTTGTAGTGTATATCTGTATTTCCAGTCATTGCGTGAAAATATGTGATGTTTACTGGTGAAATGAAAGTGTTGTCTCATGTTTTTAAATTTCTTCGATTGCTGTAGATATGATTCGAGATATTAGATATGAAATTTCGGAGAAAATATAATAAAATAGCGAAACGTCAGCGAAGAGTGATTTTTATTGAGATAACTTTTATGTTAGATTACAAAGATTCAATCCATACTTGGAAATGTCGAGTCTATTGAAAAGTTGAAATGTCAAGGTTTGGTTCTCAATAACGTACGTTTTTTACCGTTTCTCACAACAATGAGCATTGAAGAACTTCTTTCACTACTTATGATAGATTCCCTTTCTTTTGTGAAACCCACGGTAAAGTGGCCATAGTAAGGTACAAATTTCGCAGCATATGCCACGCTTCTGCCAAAATTCGAAATATATTAACTTAGATTACAAAGATTCAATCCATACTTAGAAATGTCGAGTCTTTTGAAAAGTTGAAATGTCAAGGTTTTGGTTCTCAATAACGTACGTTTTTTATCGTTTCTCACAACAATGAGCATTGAAGAACTTCTTTCACCACTTATGATAGAATCCCTTTCTTTTGTGAAACCCACGGTAACTTGGCCATATTAGGGTACAAATTTCTCAACATATTCCACGCTTCTGCCAAAATTCGAAACATATTAACCTATTTTTGTTTTTTTCGTTCCAGGTAAATTCCAAACGTAAATGTTCGCAAGTCTTAAAACGAAATCTGCAAGAGCTGTCCAATTTCGTCAATACGATCGCATCACTAGTATGTTGTTTTTTCATGTATGCTGATCAGGCCCTACTCTCTTTTAACAACTTCACGTTTCGGTATTGCCGATTTTGTATACACACTGGAAACAATTGACTGAACTGTTTCTTGTAAATATTCATATTTATTCATATCAAAGTTGAAAAACTTTTAAACTCGCCTATCTTATCATCAGATTTTCTTTGAAAACTTAGCTTGTGATCAATAATTATCTTTTCGATATTAGTTGTACGATCCGTTATTGTATTAATAAAGATATTTTATTTCATGAAATTCGCATGATGTGCTTTAAAAACTCCCACTTTTATATCTTTCGCAATATCACCATACCACACAACAATTTTAATACAAACATTTTTGTCTGCTCTTAAACTTATTAATGACGTTCATTACAATACCATCACCATCGCAATTACCGTCGACAGCGCATTTAATATCCCTTATTACAGGTTGTTCAGCCATAATATTCATTGCATACAATTTGTTTTCATCCATACTAATTATGGGTGCTGTAATTTTCAGCTGACCGCAAAAGGAAGTAAAAACGTTCGCTGTTTATCATTAGACGGAAGTTGTAACTGTCCGTTAAGTTAATGTACACATTGGCAAAATGCTTGTTATTATTTTCCACCTTCATTTAGAAGGGTTATACTTTTTAAACTTTATGAGCTACCTAGGAAAGTTGTAACTTGTTGAGTTTTTTAGTTTTTACCAGACCCAATGTAATTCTTAAATGTGTTAGTTTTTCACTGTGGCAATTGCCACAGTGAAAAACATTGCTGTGGCATTGGCATTTTGACAGGGCTCAAATCGTCTGACAAATATTTTATTCGTGACGATAAATCTGCTCTGCGATAGGTCAGTTACTGCTACATCAACTCACAAGTTAGCCATTCGATAGGTTGCCGTAGAAAAGAAAGGGCAAGCGATGGATGAATAAAATTGAGCATGACATAGAAAACTTTCTAAGGGAAATATATTGTGTCAATATCACGCGCCTCCGTGCCGTTGCATTCGTTTGCTCTTTCACTCTATTTACACTTTCATTTCACTAACATTTTGTTGACATTGTTCTACGACTGTTCTACATACTTACGTCTGAAGTACCGGTATGTATAGTGCAGTTAACTATCAAGGCTAAACTGGATTCTTCAATGTTGTGTTCTTATAAATTCTCTATTTTTGCTTTTTCTTAGTATGGCGGCAGTAGCATGCTCCGAATATGATTTCAATCTGGTTGATTAATGAATAGTACCAATTTCTTATCCTGTCAAGCGAAATCTGCGAATGCTTATATTTATATATGGATAGGCATATAATTATGTATATATATTTTATTGCACCTACCACTGTTTGTCTCTGCATCACCCAAAGGTCGACTGGTAGAAAATGCCTATGGCATTAAGTCCGCCTCTGTACATGTTTGTGCTTAAAGTATAAATAAATAAATAAATAAATAAATAAATCTGTATTTTTTTTCATTCAAATATTTGTAGTCTATGTTTTCGTATGCCTTAAAAAATAAAATAAACTTCAAATTTCCATTAACACAACATTATTCACGGTAAACCACTGCAATTTAGTGCTTTTGATAGGTCCCGACAGGTTCTAATAGCTTAAAGTGATTTCAGTCACATTCCATCAAAATGCTTAGGTACTTACTTAGCTTGCTAAATGGATTCGTTTTATAATAGGTTTAACTGACATTTTCAGCTATTTAAATGTTACTTCATCTCAAGTTACGTAACGAATTAGACAATTTGGCATATTCAAAAATTTCAGTTCCAAAATTCAGCATATGAGGTGGAAGTTAAACCGACCTAAGCGAAAACCTACACCTGAAATCATGAAAGTAGACTAATTCCGTGGAAGTAAGTAACTCAAGCAAGAACAAGTTTGTGGGAGTAAATATGACAATTAGTTTCAAGCTTCATGAGCGCGGTAATTTGTAGGAACTCACGAACTTTTAATACTATAGGTTATGTAAGAGGAGTATGCAATGCAACGCGAGTGTGTTTGATAAAGCGTTTATAGTGCGGAAGTTTGGTACTGATCGAGGATGTGCATGTTCTTCTTCAGGAAACAGGATGGTTTGAAGCTTTGTTTGAGCATATACGTGTGGGTTTTAAATAAGACCGCTAGAGCTTTGTTAGGGAAAATGTTATTTTGTGCAAAACTATACGAAATTCTGCTGATTTGTAACTAAATCAAATAGGTATTTCATTAGATATTAAGTTGAATTTTACAAGTATAATTTGTTTAGATTTCAAACTTCCGGATGCCATCATAATCTGCGTGGCCTTTTCCCCGCTATATTGGGGTTGGCTTCCAGTCCTACCGGATGCAGCTGAATGCCAGTATTTTACATGGAGCAACTGCCTATCTGACATTCACAATCCAGTAACTGGGTATTCCTTTACCCTTTGCTAAGACTGATTGCCAGACTTTCGACCTTCTGACTACCCGTAACGACGAAATATATACGAATTAAACCGAAAATAACGTTGATAATATATTATCATAGAAAATCTTAAAAACTACCCGGGATTTCTATCGCGTAATTATCGGCTAGTGAGTCGCTAGGTTAAGTATTCGCGAGCAGTTTTCTACGATTGAACAAAAAAAAAATAGCCCACAACACGATACCCTTTGTTAAGACTGATTGACAGACTTTTGGGCTTCTGCCGACCCCTATTCAAACTTTAAGATGCATGAAATATATGAAAGCTTTAAATAAACCAAAAAAAAACAGTACAAAATACTGGCCTTTAGAAATAGTCTCAACAAAATACCCTGGCGTAAGTTATAGGTACTTTACTTTAAACATTGTAGGGACAAATTTAACAAATCCACCGGTACGTACGCAATATGGCGTTTGCTGCAAAATTTCTGTGTAGAAATTCCCTCCCCTATTTACGTTTGGCCACAAGTAAGTGCAAAATGTACCTCGCTGGCCGGGATACCGTGCCAAGAATCGGTGTTTATGATGGCATTTGTGTTTCCCTTTTTTTTATTTTTCCACTCGTATTTTCAAATCTTTTATTAATTTCTCCATTCATAAAATTATAACACATACGACAAAACCACGCCTTTTTTCCCCGAAGAGTTTGGGCAGAGGCGTACTTATAGTACAACCACGTTTTGCCAGTTATGTTTAAGTCCCATGTAATAGGGGGGCGAGCCTATTACCATCAACCGGCGACAAGTCCAACCTCCGGGCTGCTACTGAGAAAATCCAGATAGAAAAGCGCAATAACACTTGGCCCGACCTGGAAATCAAACCCAAGACTTCATATTCAGCAGTAGCGCTTGTGTCCACTAGACCAACGACCCAGTTAGATGCAGTACATGCGCCGTCACGGCCGTAGCCTTCGCAGGAGACGCCCTGGGCGTCGGGAATCCCAGGCTGATTCCGGCCACTGTAGGCACGGGCTTGCGGACGGCGACTAACGGGTAGCTCGCTGTCCGGTAAGGACCAAGCCTGGGTCGACGGCGCGTTGTGTTCCACGCGCGCCTCAAAGAGTTGTCAGCAGCAAATGATGGGGCCCGCAAGGGCCAATGCCTGCCAGGGGTGCGGGTTGTTCGAAGGAGATACCGCGGCCCCTGGTACATAGGCAACTGAGAGAACACGGGTGGGTTTTAGTCAGTAAAAGTCTGACACGCTCTCCCGCTCCACCCAGAGCGGGAGAAGTTATTTGATGATTTCCCACCCAAAAAAAAAAAAATCCAACGAGCCAGTTAAAATAAAAACGATGTGATAAAATGATGACTAGGTTAAGTTTCGAAGATTGTAGCCAACGCCAGCTACAGCTGGTCACCGAAATCATTAATTGTGATTGTTTATTGGTCATAAACCCATCTCATCCATCCCACCATCTTGAGAAATGGGTCTCTTCCCACGGGTTTCGTAGAAGGCGACTAAGGGACTTACTAGAGAATGGGCAGCAGCTTTCTCTATGCATTTTACCACCATTCTGTGAATGACAACCCGCCTGCCAAACGTGGCGATTATGGTAAGCCCCCCCAAATTGGGGGAGGCCTATGTCCAGCAGTGGACGTCTTCTAGCTGAAACGATGATGATGATGATGATTGGTCATAACTCATAGGCATATATATTAGTTTCTTAATAATGCCGTTCTCGTAGATTGGCAATAGAAGACTTGTAGTCATTTAATAAATATTAATCTTTTATTGCTTATGGCAAATTTTAGTTATTTTCCATTTTATATTCATTTATTTTACGGTTATGTTCATCTAATATTAGAATGTAGGTACTTGCTGTGTCCGCGGTTTTGCCTGCGTGGATGTCGGAAATTTGGCTACCGGGGTAAAAGTCTTTATTACTTCTTATAATATCAGTTAACTGCCAGTGAAAGTCCCTTCAAAATCGATCGAGCAGCCGTTTCGGAGAGCTATTATTTTGACATTACAAACAGACAATATTTTTTTCAATATCTATCTATATTAATGCGTGAAGCAAAAACGTTGTGCTTACCCCTTTTCGAATATTACGCGGTCGTAGGAGTATGAAATTTGGCACAGTTAATGTTTATATGAAGGAGTGCAGAAAGCTATTTTTATTAATAACGATCAAACTTAACATTTAACTGAATTATGGTTGAATTTCGAACACAGAGCGACCACTTGTATGTAAAGATGGAAGACGATGCCATTACCACCATTTTCTTTAACCATGATTACACTCAAGATAATATTCTAACACTAAGTATAGGTTAACAAAAATACTAAAGTTTTAGCAAGTTTGTTCACTGACTAATTATATCTAACAGCAACATGTAATAGTGATCGCGTCTAATGTGATCTAATGTCACTGTCGTACTAAATTCATTAAAATTAAAGTAATTCACTTTTAAAAGTCTGCAAAGTTTTAATTACAAAGAAAAGTACATTAGGGGAGAATTTTTAAACTCATTTCGTGTTCAGCTTTTATTGGTGGGTCGGATGAATTATTGATGCTGTACGCTCCGTTTTACCGATGGCGTTATTTATTGCAATTACGATATTCTCAATAAAGATTTTAACATCTGCTTGGAAATAAGGGCACAATGACGCTCTTCTAACAAAAACGCCTCGTTACTTACGCTGCTTAACAAAGCCTCCCATCCTCCATTGAAAGCCTGTGCCCAGAGGTTTACGTAGATACCTATTTTTAGTTAAACCCCTTATATCGTGAATAGTTTGAATTGTTGCCACTGGTCCTGTGCCGAACTGAGAGGATCAAAGTGGGCCCCTTTTATACGTTGGTACAAAGAAAACACGCGCCGCGGCAGGATAACAGTTTCATTATGGATGAACTTCGACAATGTTGGATAAATTTCGTTTGGGTTGGCTACAGTGTTGGGTAGCTACATGCCTGTATTTTGTTAAAGTTCAAGGCAATCTTTTTCAGAAAATAGTTCTTAGAAGGTCACACAGGTAGGTTATATTTCATCAACCTTAAATATTTATTCATAAGTTTATTTTATTTATTACTGAATTACATAAATTTCGGTAGTATTTCTTGGTTACTTCTTTATGAGTCTTGCGAAAAAATGTTGTCGCTAGCTGTCATCGAGATTGTCTTTTGTCAAACAAACAATTTAGTCGCATATCTTTTACATCACGCAGACTGTTCAGGTAGGCTTAGGGTCAAAAGTCAATCTAGATTATTATACCACGAAAAGTTACGATAGTGCAACTGTATGTCTGGTCCAGGACAAGTTGCAATTAGAGGTTTTTAGAATTTCGGTCATTTTTGTATTCAGACTTAGTTTATGTTCAAAACCTGTTCAAACAATGTGTTTGCTAGTTTATGCTTATTTGGAAACTGCGATTTTTATTACTAGCTCGGTTCCTACAATTTTACACTAGCAAATAAAAAGTTTAAATAAAATTCTACCCTATGATGTTGACATAAAGTGTATTTGGTTTCTGATAGATGGCAAATCGTATTACGGTTTTATTTAGTGCAACAGTCGTAATCGTAAAACTGGCCAACGTATCAGAGTGTACGTTGAAACGTTTGGTAATCTCATTTTGTGGCTTTGCGATATACTCAGGGAAAACTGGAATCGTGTTTTACGTGAATTGTTTTTAGATTTCAGACTCGTTGAATTATTTCCGACTTTCCTTTCAAGAATAAGATATAATTCTGTCGGTTATCTTTTTATCCTAGTCGAAAGAAGCAGTCAATTCCATTTGATTGATCAAACATCTATAGCTTTTATTTTTTGGGTGGGAATTCATCAATATTTTTAATCAACTTCAGAAAAAAGGAGGTCATCAATTCGGATTTTTTTTTAGGGTGGGAAATCATCAAATAACTTCTCCCGCTCTGGGTGGAGCAGGAGGGCGTGTCAGAATTTTACTGACTAAAACCCACCCGTGTTCCCTCAGTTGACTGTATGCCAGGGGCCGCGGTATCTCTTTCGAACAACCCGCAACCCTGGCAGGCATCGGACCTTGCGGGCCCCATCAATTGTTGCTGACATATCTTTGAGGAGCGCGTGGAACAGAACGCGCCGTCGACCCGGGCTTGGTGATTTACCGAACAGCGAGCTAGCCATTACTCGCCGTCCGCAAGCCCGTGCCTACGGTGTTCCGGGAATCAGCCTGGGATTCCCGACGCCCAGGGCATCTCCTGCGAAGGCTCCGGCCGTGAGGGTGCATGTACTGCCTCTCCCTCAGGTGCACCTGAGCCTCCCTCTTTGCGAGCATCACTGCTTCGCTGAAGGAGGTAACTGCTAGCCATGCACTCTCGCTCCGTACCATGGCCTGGACCAGGGTCGGACGCGAGAGATCACCGCCGCCAATCAACTCCATGAGGACACGGCGGTGCTCCGCCTAAGCCGGGCAGACCTCCAAGGTATGCTCCACCGTGTCCTCAGGGCCATCTTCGCAATGGAAACACCCGGGTGTTTGCTCCCGCCTTATTCGAAACAGGAACCTCCCGAAACAGCCGTGTCAGGCGGAAGGTGAGGACTCCATGCCGCCTCTCAAGCCACTCCACAAAGAGGGGACTTACCGCCGCAATCGTGGCATGCCAAACATCTATAGGTTGATTACAGTTTATCTAAATTAGGGAACAATTTGAGATCTAATTTGATGGTCTCAATGAATGTAAATCTCTAAAAGCAATCTTATTGATGTTCTCTTAACAAACTTTTCACATAAATTGTCTAAAATCTCATTATCCCTGTTTCTGATTTATGTAATGTTTCGCGGCTTAAAAGACATCGTTATTCGTTACACGAAGGTAAATAAATTTCTTCGTTTGCCTATCAAACTTTTGTAAAACTCCGAACATACTCGGGAACATAAAAAAATATTAAGCTATTAACTTATCGAAAAGTTTTGGAAAAGAAGAAGGCCTACGCTTCTTTTTTCTACGCTTTTTTTTGTAGATATCATCGACGTAGGTAAGTTAGCATACAACTTATTTGCCCTACATTCTCAAAGATATATAATTTGCATTCACTTGACTAAAATGAAGTTTTGTGAAGATTACCTCGAGCGGGTTCAGTAATTCTGATGAAACGTCTCAAATTATCTGGCTACATCGCTTCAAGCGCTTGCTTTTCCGCTGGTGTTCTCTCGGTTACTGTTCCTGGCAGCTTACAATGCCTATTTGCCCCTTACGCAGCCTGGATCTTATTTCTCGGAAATAACAACTAAGTTTCCTTGTATCCAACTAAATTGTATCAGACTTCCCATCTTCTGTTTCGTTTAATATTTCGAAGTACAAGACGGGGATTTTTTTTTATTAGATCCAACTTGTCTTATCAGGATTAACGTGCTTTACAATAGTTATTGTTACTGTGATTGGATCTATAATTTGTACGCTCAGTATGTTCCTATCTCAATAGTACTCTAGTCTATGAATCTGTTTTTCATTTTTAAAATTTAAAGCTCAGATATGTGTTTTTTCTTTAGTAAAGTTTTTTGGTTAGATTAGAGGTTTTCTTTCATCCTCTAGATTCTAGAGAATAATAAGAGAACCTCTATAAAACTAGGCCATGATCTAGACTTCTACCGTCTTATTACAAACGCGATCTAACTTTAGTTTTAGCCTAAAGCTCTGAGCCAGTTTTTTTTCATTTCCCACTTTATTTCGATATGGGTAAAGTTCTCAATATAAGAATGACAACTTAGCACCGGACTAGGTTATCAGTTTTGTAAAAAGGACTGCATTTCTATACATATGGGTTCTTAATTAAAAAACTGGCGCGGTGGTTTAAATGTCCTCTAAAAAACTTGTTTTGTACTGAGGGGGCTTGAGTCTGGAAGTTAAGACCATGGCTTGGCTTTTTCTTTAAAAGTATTTTTGCAATATTTTCTAGTTGCCGTCAAACCGGCAATGTCTGTTATCCCACAACAAAGGATTTCAACAAAGCGGTTTCTTATATTTTAACAGACTTTTATTATCTGGTTTTTCATATTTCTGCTCCCAGATTAGGTTTATAACGTCGCTTGTACTAAGAAAAGATGGTATCGTCGACACTTCGCTCAAGAACAAAATCTCGTTGTTCTAAGCCAACGTTACCGAGCTCGGAGTACAATCGTGTCTTCCTGTAACGACCCACTAGAAAGGTATACACAAACTAATTTTAAACAAAGTTTGCGAATTTTCGCCGTAAAGTCTGGTCGTGTATTGTCGACGGGAGGTCCCGACTCTTGGTAGATATTCAGACCGCTCGCGAAACTTTGATACATGGCTTGGCTATAAAACGCAGCGTACCCAACCCGCATGTATTGTACACTCGCGGTCTGCTTACGGGAACACTGTTAAATGTAGCGATTAAACACAGCCCTACTGTTTACAAGCAAATAAAACTAGCTCTCTTGCGTCAAATTGAATTTGAGTATTTTGTAAATAATACTTACATTTTATTTCGCAACCTAATTTTTACCGGAGATTTCTGTGGCTGACTGCAACAAATTTCCTTTTCATACGCCATTATTTTGATTTATGCTTTATGTTATCTCTCACCACAGGTGCACGTTTCGGTGCAAAATAACATAAGTTTAGCTCTAATGACAAAATTTAAATTACCTTCATGATTTACGAGCGACACGGACGTTCGAAACTACGTTACGACGAACAATGTGGGACGAGTTTACGCAATAATGTCGAATAATCGGAGCGTGTGTATTGTAATTTGTCCGTAAGTGTATAGGGTAGCCTATGGTACTGCGTATTGATGTCGGATTGGGATGGTGGGTTTTATTTTGCGTGCGAACGGAAGCTACCGTCGTGTTTTCCGTGCGTGTGATGTCGACTAGCCTATTGCCATTTTTTACCCCCGAGTGTCGGGAACGCTCCCGAGCATGGGCGAATTGTTTACCAATGAAGTTCGGGTGGGCGGTTGATATTTTTTCCAGTGCGTGCAATGTGAATCATGTTGAATATAGACTCTGTATAAATGAGTGTCGACGTTATATGGAATTTTAATACTTTTCACGTGGATATTCGGAAAATTGTTTAGCTTCGAAATGGATTAGTTTTTGTGATATGTAGCGTTATTGCTTTTTTAGTAGGTATTATTGAAAATCTGTTTTTGTTTTTTAATCAATTCCATATATTTGCATTTAATTTTGATCCGTCTAGTTGAATCTGTATTTATTTTTCACAAAGAAACCTTTTTACATTTGAAATTGAGCTAAATCTTTATCTTAGTGTTTGTTCATACAATCCAGAAGATTACCTCAAAGTAAATAAGATAATAACTATCTCTCAAAGAGCTTTTATTAAAGGGTTTCAAAGTAAAGGCACATTAAGAGATATCTATATTAACATGTAATAGCCGTAGTATTACCTAATCCTATTGGCAAAGATATCAATTTTAGTAAGGTTTCCCTTTGTGGACCGTTATCTCGTTCAATGTCTTTGAGAATCAGGAGGGACTTAGTGGTGTACGATCGGTAATCACCATTTTCTCCTCATGGAATATATACTTAATAAACCTAGATATGTTTTAAGTAGAGGCAAGATTGCCGTTCGGAAAAATTATTGAAATCTGGTGCAAATACTATTGTTTTAATTGTATTTATTCCGGTTTCTCTTTTTATAAATAATAGGAGTGTTGTGGCTTTTTTTCCCTTAAATTTAATGTTATAATAAAAATTTGCTATTCTTAGAATCTATAATTATATTACTTAATATGTAAAGCAACAACATCGTTCCCCTCTTTCCGAAAACTACGCGGGCGGAAGAGTACGGAATTTGCCACAGTTCAAGTTTATATGGAGAAGGAGTGCAGAAAACTAATTTCTAGTAGGTACCTTTAAACGAGCAATTCTTGTATTTGTCTCGGAAACGGCTCGAACGATTTTCATGAAATTTAGTATGCAGGGGGTTTCGGGGGCGATAAATCGATCTAGTTAGGTTTAATTTTTAGAAAATGAAAAAAAAAAGCCGAGCAAAGCACGGTCATCCAGATATTTATTATAATAATGTAATTAAATAAAGAAAACATGGTTGAATGTCGACTATTAGGCGACCACTAGTATTGTTAATTATTTTAAGATTCGGTCATTTGCATTTGATCGTATGGATAATTTTATAAATCTGCTAGAAAACTCTATAAATAATTGGATCTCCTAACGTCCCTTCATAAAAGAAAAGTATTAAACATTCAACGACAAAATCCAAAGTTGATAAACTTGGTATCAAAACAGCGCCGATCAACCGTCGCCTGCCACTTCCTTATCGCCGCTAATTCCGCGTTTAATCATTTCCCTTCAATCCGACCTCCAGAGTTAATCGGCTTGGTGCTCTTTTCTTCTCCCGCCCATTGATTAAAGGTCCCTTCGTCTCTCGGATATTATGTCAATCAATTGATTTATCTATTTTATGTCTTGTGACGGCTCTGCGGCGCTTCTACGCTGATGAAATGCCAATTTAGATAGAGGTTTTGACTCGATGAACGGTCGATTTGAGTAGAATTGAGAAGCCCCTCGTCAAATCGGACGATTTGCAATTAAGTTTTGGGTGAGTTTGAGTGCCAGTGAGGCGGTTTTTGTGGGTCAATACGTTTGGCCTAATGTGTAAGTCTTTGGAAGGAAGAATTTCATTAGAACGTTTCTTACGCTGATTGTTCTTTATCAAATATTAATTTACTAGCTTTTGCCAGCGGCTTCCCCCGCGTGGAGGTATTATACATATAAACCTTCCTCTTGAATCACTCTATCTATTAAAAAACTCGCATCAAAATCCGTTGCGTAGTTTTAAAGATTTAAGCATACATAGGGATATAGGGACAGAGAAAGCGACTTTGTTTCATACTATGTAGTGATGGAACTTTTCTCTAGTAAAAAAAAAATGTATAGCTGTGTTTCTTCAAAGCATCTGAATAGCTACTTTATATATTTTTGGCGGGATTTTTGAAAACTTTACATCATTATCCGTATCCCAAACTCCATCATCCATTTCACCTGACGAATAATGAGTGTTTCTGATACGCACTCAAGTTTCCAAAGTCAGCGGAATTGTTGACAAAGTCGTGAAGAATCTTGGCAGTTAGCAAGTTGTTGCGTATTTCGGAACAGATACTAATTGGCTGTCGCCATATAAATTGCAACGAAATAACTTGAACTTACTCGCTTTGTTTTGCTGAGATCGTTTTCACTTGTATTGTCTAGAAGTTCATTTTTTTTCTTTTTTTTTCATTGCGCTGGTGACGTCTTGTTTATTTTATCTAAACTAATAGGCTTTACTATAAGTTAAAAAGCCGTGTGCTTGATGGAATTTACATTGAACAACCTTTTATGCAATAGTTAACCCCTTCATGGGCCTTACGGGATGATTTTTCAAAAATAGTGCTCACTTTCGTTGTGAAAAATTTCCTGCTTCTAGATCTGAAAATTAATTTATGATGTATTTAAGTCGATGTCGAAGTTTAGCATTCTTCCATGGTCATCCTTTAACGGCTTATCGGAGTTAGGTAAAATAGCAACCAGATCGAGTACCATAAGTCATAAAACATAACATATATCACTGTTTACACCTGGCCCAGTAAAAGGTTCCACTAAGCTTCTAAAAATACTCATAAAAGAGGACATTTTGAATGAAAACTAGTGTGTCTAATGTCTTTAAAAAACGCGTTCCACATCATTTCTAGAAATACAAAACACGTTCTGTTTATGAAGGTCGACAGTTATAATCGAATCCTAAGTCTACAGGTTGAGCGTAACAACAAGACAAGTCTAGGCGTCGCAGAAACTAATACGAAAAGTGTCAGCCAAAGCTTGTTTTTTTCAATTCGCTCAAGTTTTTTCCGACACGATTCCGTTTACGCAATCCCGGTACAAAGTGGCTGTCAGAAATGTCATCTAGGTCGGACCGCGTCGATTTGTTCCCAGTCATGGTTTATTTTGTTGCAAATTCGGGATAGCCGTAAACTCGGGAGCATGTCGGCAGCATTTTCACTGGTGAAGTAGGGTTGCCGTATGATTGACAGATTTCATGTTGTTGTTTCTGCTTTCGTCATCTATTTGTTGTTGGTCGTAACTGTATAGAGTGGAGGATATCATTGAAAGGATTGCTTTTTGATACAGAGTGCTGTTTGTGAGTGAGTTTCATTGATAGGATGCATTCTAAATAGATATACAGTGCCATAAACTTTGTGAAAATTGCCACAGCGACCGCACTTGGCAATTGGTGAATGCGATAGAAATTGAGTGTTATCAACGGAATCGGTTCTCATGAACTTTAGAGACAACAACTTGATATCGATTTTATAAAATATAAATCGGTGACCTTTACTATTACAACTATACCAAAATAATCCCACAACAATGTTTTGAAAAGTAAAGGCCGGCGGCTAAGTAATAACAGCCGCAAGCCTCAGTGGGTGGGTGACCATATTTACACACCAAGACCCCTACATGCTTCAATAATCACGATAAACCGTCGGTCCCAGCTGTCATCGGTAGATCTTTAAAAGTCGTTACGGGTCGTCAGAAGCGCGAAAGTCTGACAACCAGTCTTACCAAAGGGTATCGTATTACCCAGTAACTGGGTTGTGGTGGTCAGATGGGCAGTCACTTCATGTAAAATACTGGTACTCAGCTGGAAGTCGAACCCAACATAGTCGGGAAAGGGCTAAGCAACTGATGAACATTGTTTTGAAAATTAACATATCTACTAAACAAAATTTGAACAAACCGTGGACTATTCTAGACTAACTTCCAGCCAAGATAGCTTTTATAAGAACAATAAATTATCAACAACTTCAACAAAACCGTTTCTAAAGTCCTCCATTCACATAAACGTCTTCACCAGTTAAGTCGCAGTGCAGTCATAATATTTCGTCGTCGCCAACCCTGTAAGCGATAGCGGCGACATTCATAAAACGTGAAGCAGACGTAACCGGCACATTTGCATATCTATGCTCAGAAAGTGGTAAGTTATTATTACGTGAACAAGTTGCGGTCCCCGTACGGTCAAAGGGCACTTGTTGAGTGAATTGTCATTGATTTGTATTGGATGCTATTTAATTAGTGCCACAAGTGGAGATACTTTCGATCAATGGCAGTATGACGATGAATATCAAAGAATCTGGTGAGTTTTCTAAATTGGTTGTCATGGTTACGAATAAAAGTTTAAAGATAGGTACCAAACACATAATTATTCTGACATAATTATTCTGAATAATTATGTGTTTAGTACATATCTAATAATTAGTCAAGAATATGATGTCATTTCATTTATTTGTAATGTAACAACTGCATATATTTTGCTTATTCAATTCATCAGAATAACGCAATATAAATAATAGTTTAAAAAACTAAAAAACACGCTTTAAAAACCAAATTAAAAAAGAGGAGACAATAATTTAATTCTATTAAAAAGAGTGGGGTGCTTTTTGAGGTATTTTTATAATCAACTAGCTTTTGCTAGCGGCTTCGCCCGCGTGGAGGTCGGTGTATTATCCATATAAATCTTCCTCTTGAATCACTCTATCTATTAAAAAAACCCGCATCAAAATCCGTTGCGTAGTTTTAAAGATTTAAGCATACATAGGGATATAGGGACAGAGAAAGCGACTTTGTTTTATACTATGTAGTGATTAATATCAAGCACCCCACGCTTTTTAATAGAATTAAATTATTTTCTACTTTTTAATTTGGTTTTCAAAGAGTGTTTTTTAAACTATTATTTATTTACTATTTTTTAGTTCTGCTAACTACAAAAGCGTGATTTTTAAGTATTTTTTTTTCTATTTTTTTTAAATTTTGTAATTGTCATCGGTCCTCGATAAGTCTACAAAGTTTAAATGAAATCTGACCGTTTGCAGTGGGTCAAAATTGCGCCCTAAGGAGTCGGTTACAAACAAACATACAAGTGAAGCTAATATAAAGCATGTAAAAAAGCAATGAAGGTATCGGATAATTTGTATTGATGTGTATTGGATGTTATTCAATTAGAGACATAAGTTGAGATTCTTTCAGCGACATTCAATGAATGACAGCATGACGATGAATAACAAAGAATTTGAGCAGGTGTTACATTATAAATGTATGAAATATCAAAATATTCAAACATATAATATTCTTGACGAATACTTAGGCCCTGTCCGCACCGCGATTTTTCACCATCACTATTCTGGAACACGTTAAATCATATGGGAGTAGCCGCACCGCTGGTAAAAATTTCGCGCGGAAAAAAATTCTGTGATTTGATGCAAATTGAACGCGGTTCCGTGTGGTGGCAGACGTAAAAGAATAGCACCATCCCATTTCTTCTCATGGGCGTCGTAGAAGACGACTAAGGGGCTTACCAGAGAATGGGCTGCAGCGTTCTCTATGCATTTTACCACCACCATACTGCGATCGCCAACCCGCCTGCCAAGCGTGGCGATTATGGAAATCCCCTCCCCGTTCGGAAGAGGCCTATGTCCAGCAGTGAACGTCTTCGCCTGAAATGATGAATGATGACGAATGCGATGCGGTGCGGATATTTCCCGCGCGAATATTTTGTACAGTATGAAGTAGTTATGGCTATGTCCGCACTGCGAATTAAAATTCGCGCGCTTAGCTCAGTCGTGCTATTGGCAGGCGCGACAGGAGGTCGCATAAATCGTCTCCCGCCCGATTGACGGCCGCACAGGAGTTCTCAGAATATGATGAGATTGACATAGAGCAATAGATCACGCTGATGCAAATGAGATCTCCCGTGTGGGACAAACGCCAAGACTAGTGGGACCCAGCCTAGGTGTCAAAATCAGTCAGTAAATTTTGTTTTATTCTTGCAAGTTTTGTGTTCTATAGTTTCAAGAGAAAAAAAAGTTTCACGAGTCTAAAGTATAAAGATAGGCTTTCACTAAATAACTCTGCTTTTTGAAATGAAACGGCGCTTGGAATTGTGGTTTTCGATTTTAAGATTGATTTTCTACTATTCGACACGCCATCGAGGTGCTAAGTTTTATTTACCATCAAGTGAGCAAACGAACATACGTCGGTCGATCATGTTTAGCAATCACCGAGATCACTCACACCCGACAGATATTAGAACATAGACCTCTACAACTCCAGGTTAATTGCTGATGTGTTGGCAATCGATTCCCACCCCAAACCTTGGGCTTTCGGTTCCCTCACTCATCATTTGAAGCGCAGCAACATAATGTTGGTACTTCACTTTGGTATTCTGTAAGAGCTAAGTCAGCTATTGACTACAACTCTACGTGGCTCAGGAAACAAAAATAAGGCTTATATTATTTATGAAGTGATTACTAAATAATACTTAGTACTCATTATTTTATTATACTTAGTAAAAAATATATAAGAAAGACGGATCATTAAACAAAAATACAATTAGACAGTCTTATCACTAATAAGCGATGTCGGTTTTGAATCCCAGGGAATTTATCAACTAATTATAATAAGTTCTTCTGTTGTTCATTTTAGACCTTTGTCTTAGCCGGGAACTGCAGCGAACTGACGAAAATCGCGCGAATTTTTTTATTCACAGTGCGTATTAGGTGTAAATCTGGTCACGGAATATATCCGCAAGAGTAAAGATCGCGCGGTAAAAATCGCGGTGTGAACAGGGCGTTAGATAGGTACCCACTACATAATAATTCCTCACTAGCTTTTGCTAGCGACTTCGCCCGCGCTGAGGTCGGAAATTAGCCCACGGAAACGTCCCTCTTTGATAAAAAGTTTTCTGTTTTAACACATTGGATACTTTTTATTCCGGTATCACGACTCCAAATAAATTAGGATAAGGGCAGGATAATGTTGAATGAGTAAAATAATCACGCAACAAGAAAATCAATATAGGAATCCAGTAATTTTGTATCAATTAAGATTTTTTGTTACAGCAACACTTTTTTTTCTGACGGTACAATATTAATTATGATGGAAAGTCTGATCATTATCAAAGTCTTTTAGACCTTTATTTAAACTCAAAGAAAAAGGTCTTGCAAGCTCATTTAAAGACCTATTTCTTGTTACATAAAAGCTTATAGCCCGGTGATAGAATTTTACAAAGAACTTAAGTGCCTGTAAATGTTACTTAGTCAGGCAATCATCGTTAGTCACCTAAGTTGTAACTTAAGCGGTTTATTGGTTAGATTTCGCTCAGATCGTACACCTTGACCTGGCCCTAACGATGGAACGGTTGGAACGCATTAGCTTCGTACAAAGTTTCGAGACAAGGTTTATATCGCAATCAGTGATAAGTTCATCTAAAATGTTAGTTGATAAATCAATAAATAAACTCTGATTGTGTTATAATATACCAGTATCAAAGTTTAGCGGGACTAGATTTTGAATCTCTATCTAATATCCACATCATTGATCTTTCTTTCTTCTTTGTTACTTCATCACGCTGAAAAGGTTCAACAAATGATGATGAATTTAGTTTCATGGATAGCCTTTATCCTGGATTAATGATATGGAATTCTTTATATCCGCAAACATCTTGAAGTTTTCCCAAAAAACGAGTAAAACCACGAGCAATAGCAAGTGCTTTTATAGATACCTTCTACGTGACTGTAATTCTTTCTCTATCCTCATACGACACGACGCATTTCTCTCGCCACAAAAGCTCACATTTTAACCGTTAATAACCTACAGCAAGCAACGATAAATTCAAGGAGATCAAGACTAAACCTATCACGATGAAACGGAGCGACCTCAGAAAGCTGACTCATGTATATTGTATTTACATCGCAGCAAAGAGCATAACATATGTTTGCAGCCTAAGTCCTGGTGCCCGTAAATTCATTTAATTTGTCACTCCACATAGCGTGCGGTCAACGGAGCTCGGTTCTTGCTTCGCGATAATATAATATCATGGCATAGCAACATTGTTTCTTCTAGCTTCCGCTGTTTCGCGTTGTTTTGTTTTGAAATTGTTCGTATACCAAGTTCATTATTATCAACAGAACGTCTTGAAAGCTTGGGGATTGTAGTCGGTTTGTTTTCGTGTTATTTGAAGTTTATTTTCATGTTGTTGTTATTATTAGTTTTAAGTGTAGGTGCATTGTGCTGTTTAGGGTCTGATAGTTAATTGTGTGTTGTGGTTGTTTTATTCGTTTGATAAATTGTTATAGATTTTGAATTGGATGTTCATGAAGTGCCACCATGAATGGTCATTAGTTGATCTTAACTACTTAAGAGTTTCTCGCATATGACATAAATCATCATCAGACTTCTCTTGCCCTAATCCCAATTTATTTGAGGTCAGCGCAACATGTCTTTTACTTCCATACTACTCTATTAGTTGCAATCTCGATAGCCATAGTCACCACCTTTCTAGACATATTATCTTTCACACTTTAAATCCACAGTTTCTTTATATTGGTATGACGAAAATATTCTGCGGTGTTTTATAAACAAAAATAAAAAAAACTATGAAAAAAACCACTCAGTATTATTTACGCGGCCTGAACTTGAGCACATAATAAATTATGATCGTTTCTGACAAATCTCCAGAGAAAATATGTCTCCAATATTTTTTGCTGTACACAAGTAAAGTAGCTACTCTCGCTTGATTGAAATTCTGTCAGGACCGTCCAAGTTATTTTCCTTTAGTAAGAAGAAGTTGTAGCATATAACATGACGGAAATATTTTTTTTTTTACTTTGCTAATAAAGAAAGTCTGAAGTTAAGACGCAAACTCAAGGGACAGCGTTGGAACGTGAGTATCTTTCGTAATCGCAATTCACACCGAAGACTCTCGCACACCATTAACCCTGAAAAGAGCGATCGGACGGAAGAGATTAACATCCACCGCAGCGTTTAGACGGTGCTTCTTGAAAATGTAGTGGAGAGGACTGGCAATGGAATTTGCGCTCTTTTGTTTCAGTGAAAAATTGCAGCAAATTTTCGCTTACATGGTACGAGTATTGGATGGCACGATTGCATTAAAAAGATTAACTGGTATGAGGGCTGTTTACATCGTTTTTGTTGAGAGCTGTACTCATAAATAAAGTTCTTTTATTTTAGCAGAATACCTTTTTTTAGAGTGGTAATATGTAAACTTTTTATTTAAGGCAGCAGACGACATTTTTCTGAAATAATTATGATTCGTATGTCGTTTGCGATAATGATAAAAGTTTTATGAGAATTGCTGTTTTTTTATAAAAGTTTATAAATGTAGGGTTATTTTGGATGACACACATGTTTATAGAGCAATATACCACTTTACCACATAACACAATCAACGCTTACATTAAATTAGGAGGAGAAAAAAGTTTATTCTGTATCGTCATGACAACAAAAACATGTAACTTCTGCGGTATTTATAGCTCCTTTCAAATGCCTACTCTCACCAAATATATCATAAGTATGGAATATAATTCTTCCAACACCCACGTTCCACCTTTTATTTACAGAGCGCTTTATTAAACGAAGAAAAATATACGTTCAATAGATTTTCGGTGAAGTCCCTACAGTACATCGTTAAGTACCACATAGGTGACTGCGTGGAAAAGATTAACTCCAACGGTTTCAGAAGTGCGACCCTGCGGAATTTATCACAGAAATAAAATATTATAACAGTCCATTTTGCTTTTCTATACAAAGCCCGTCGTTTGATAAGGTATATACATATAGGAAATTTATTGAAATTGGATGGCTAATACCCACGTAAAGGACCCGGATACTAAGTGTCTAACAAAAAGTATTTTTTATTCACTTCCACGTATTGTGAGTAGGATCTAACGTAGGTCATCTTTCCGCGTTTGAATCTTCAAATGGTTGATGGAATTTGACCTTTTTTTAAAAAAAAGTATGCCTTCCTTTTCTTCAGTCCGTTTTTTTACTTTTCACTGCTTTGCATAGATAACTATGAGGGATGCTCTGTTAAAATGTATGTGCAATTCATTTCTCTGCCTCAACTATGTTTAGATTCAATACTATCTTCATTATCTAAATATATATAGAAAAAACCTTACATCCATCCTCATCTAGTTTTCAAATTTCTTGATACTTGTTTGCTTTACAATTTGTTATAAAACGTTCGGCCTGCCAACAATTTCCCTTCATTATTATAATTTAATTCGAGTGTCAACGTCGTCGTTAATGCCTTAATAAAGGTTGGACCTAATTAATTGTTAGACCGGTTGAGAGTACTTCATTATAGTTATAAAAGTTTATTTGTCAAAGGCTGGTTTGGTATATTATTTTAGAACTAAGGTGCATATTATATGGTAATTATTACTGGGTCAGCAAAATTATAACTTGAAAATACACACAGTCAGACTTAACTCTACAACACCTGAATCTGCACTTTGTACATCCAGTCCAAAATAAGATTGTGTTTGTTTCTTCATGAAACTGTTTTAATTCTTATTCTTAGCTTCTAACAATCTACCTAAATACATGTCTTCCACAGTATTCCATCGTTTACCAACATTATTTGTCGAAGTATTCTTCTCAACAGCACTATCATTCGTACAATACGCGGTTTTTGCGGATTCTCCTGAAAATGTTTGAGCAAGTTTAGCTGTTTCCGCCTTATTTATGAGTTCTTTAACAAACAGGTGTGTCTTGGCTAAAAACCCGTTGCTTCATGCCTCGTGTAATATAAAATGCAGTATTTTCTTATTTGTTCTTTGTTTTTGTTACTTAACCATTTTTTAAATCACGCTGTTTTTCTTTGCCTTTCTTCAGAGTTCTTTGTTACTTAATTATGTTGTGTAGTTTCTTCATTTATTTACATTTAGTGGTAAAGTTACCGTGGTCCTTTTCTGTACAGTATCTTATGAGTTCTTCAAGATTTAAGATAATTTTCAACACAACTATTCTAGTGCTTGTGTATAATGTAGACAAGGTTCACGTAATTTTTTATCTTCGCAGATCACTTGATTCATTCATATCATCTTCAAATGTTTCGAATATTCTAAAGGTGATACTTTCACATTTTTTAGGTCAAATAAGTTAAGTTCTTTAAATCTCTTGAACATGTTGGTACGCTCTTTGAATGTTGAATTTACCGTAGTTTCTGAAAAAAACATTTTTGTTGTCTTAACTTCTACTCAGAAAAAACTACTAATTAAACAATTTAAAAAAATAATAACACAGATATATTCAATTGGTGGCTCATTGAAAGGAATAAACTTCAACGAATTCGTTGAAATAACGTCATTGCGAAAGATTTACACCAATACCAAAGCCTTTTGACGAGTCACTTCTTTGAGGGCTTAGCGCGGTCGCCGTTTTGATACAGGGAGTCGTGCGAGAGGATGAGGATCCAGAATCAAAGGGAACATCGTCAAAGGATGGCGTCGGAAGCTATTCGGCGAGATACAGAAAAAGTTTGTTTTTTGTAGAAATGGAATCTAAGGCACCAGTTTTTGTAAGGAAGGGATTTGCATTGCAGAAACAAACAGTGCTTTAAAATTACTGAGCTACATAATGTTCATATTATGATCATATTTCATAAAAGTATCCAAGACTACTACTTGCTTTTCTTACTATATGGATACATACCTTGCTTTTAGTAGAAGTAACTACTAATTTAGACTAATAAGACGATACACACGGGGGAAATGAAGAAATAAAACTGTTCTCACCCATTACAGCTGAATAATTGGCTCACGATTCGAAGCGATAGCTTTCATAAATTGATCAGTTAGCTAATAGAGATGGTATTACCCCAGAAAGAAAGAAATGAGAGCCAAATTAGACAAGATTGATCTTGATCGTTTCTCCTTCTAAGAAGAAAATATTGGCCGAATAAGGAATCAAGTGACTTATCGAATTAGGAATTATTATGAGATATTACGAGATAAACTATACGAGAAAGTTTGTCCTTACGAACGTTAGTTTGATCCAATAAGTTAGGAAGTTTCACGTACTTGCAAATTGTTACGAATATCCCTGAGGCTGCTTCTTCGATTTGTGTTTCGTTTATGAAACAATAAATTTGTTTGAGCATCTTGGGGATTACTCTGTCTAATTTGGTTTTCTTGTTTCTTATTATTGATCTTACATTTCCCGTGGGAATATATCACTAATGAAGTAAATTATGGTGTGCATTTGAATGTAAAGGACCTAACGGCGTTATTTAAATATTGTCCTATGTTTAACCTTACTTTTTTATTTTTAATAACTTCATTTATCCTTTTAGCCATGTGTTTTATAAGTAACCTATAAGGCATGAGATAATATATTGAGTTTTTAATTTTCCAACCTTTTTGTCAAAACGAATGTTCCAGTCGATGACACCATTACTTGCACCAGGAAAGTCCAGTCTTTTCCCGCAACCATTATAAACCTAGTAATAAAAGAAAATGCCACAAAGCTCTTCACTATAAAGTGTAGGTAATAGCACCATATACATAACTGTAACATAAGACAGTGCGACCATTTCTTGTTCACTTTCATTAGTGGGTGTTATTGGCTGAAAGGCGTTTTCAGGCCGAGTGTAATAGTGCCACAGAATTGACAAAGTTCAGTTGGTTAGGCCATTGAAAGTATACGGGTTCATTTTCTGTAGTTTCACGAAATATCTCGGGAAAAACTTGGAAAATGGAGGAGAAACTTAGAACAACGAAATTAAGATTGCCTTTATTTGTTTCAGGGTTTTCCTTTTGGAGTGCGGTGTTGAGCTTATAGGTAAGATCATTTTATGTACATAACAGTTTCAATTCTAGAATGTATTCCATAAACGGGAATACCCACATTTCACTATGCAAACTTACTATGATAAGGCCACCAAGACAGACAAGTTACCTATTATTTGTGTCCTCTAAAATTATATTTCTCTCCAAATTGTTCGCCCAGGGACATTAACAGAAAGTCATTGTTACGTTCAGGACCAAGTTCCAGAAGTTCTTTGACGAAATTTTACTCCTAAATACTACAACGTTAAAATGCAGTGCAGCAGAAATTTCATGCAATATTTGCTATTTTAATGAAATTCACTTGGCTGGCAGCAGACATAAAATGGTGCAGAGCACAGTTATTACTCAGTGAGCTAATGTCGGCTTTACTTGATTGTGTACAGCTCGATTTTATATCGTATCAAGTTTTTTATTTGAAAATTTCATATCAGCATCTACGAATCCAATAAAAGTTCGGATTTTTTATTTTTTTCTGTTTGAAAAGTTAACACATAAAACTTTGCGTCGTTAAAGAAAGTTTTTTTTCTGCTATACCTCATAAATTTCAAGAATTTAAAGGATTCAAATGCGACGAAGGTGTTTATTAAAAAAAAATATTTCCCAAATGTACAAGTATTTATGTTTTCTGTAGTGAATTCTGTAGTGCTTCCGAATATGTATTTTCAAGGGATTTGATAACACGTATTCGTATTTGATTTACAACAATTCTCATCTCTTCACCCGGATCGCTTAAATTATCTTTAAAAACTTTCCCTTTGGGACCCGAGGCATTTTTGCATAGCACATGGATATGTAGACTTTAATTTCCCTCTTTCCATGTAAGTAGGGAGAACCTCCTGCCCCTCTTCATGGATTAACATTTTGTGCGATTTAAGAGCTTGCGTCCCGCCTTTCCGCAGCTTCCAGACTCTAAATTTTGTCTTATTGGACTTGAGACACTATCAAATACTTGAGATTGTAGGTACTTTCAGAATAAAATAAAACTAAAGTATAGCCATACTTAGCTAGATATTCCCTCGTACCGTTATCCCATTGTATCACATTTCGGTGACTAAAAGTCGTTCCGTGTTTCTTCCCCTTTTTATGCGAGTTTCGTAATCGCTAAGGCAACAATGAAATATATAAGAAACTGTGTTTGTCGTCGAGTGTAACATGTTCGCAAATGATTTATGAGCCAACGCGGTATTTATTTCCCTTTATATTGTCGTCTTGTTCCCATGTTTCCAACTTCCCTAGGAAAGTATTCCTTACGCATATTGATATTTTACGACTACTCCCAACTTATTCCAAGATTTTTATCTATTACATATTGTCGTTTTATTTGACTGTCAACGAGCTTTTTTTATTGTACGAATACTGTTAGGGGCAGATTCACTTTGCATGTGTAGTCACTATTACTTGAGTAGCAAATATAAAAAGTTGATTGCTCAACATTCCGCTCACATTTCAATCAGATACACAGTTAAGTATTTGTCTAATGTAGTGTTTAGAAGAAGTAGTATCTGTAAGCTTAGTTTGATTGAAATATTATGAAACCTTGACATATTACTTTTTACACGCTTTATATTAGCTTCACTTGTATGTTTGTTTGTTTGTATGTAACCGACTCCTTTGGACGCTATTTTGACCCACTTCAAACGGTCAGATGTCATTGAAACTTTGTAGACTTATCGAAGACTGATGACAATTCAAAAATTTAAAAAAAAACAGAAAAAAAAAACAAAAAAAAAACTTCAAAATCACGCTTTTCAAGCAAGCAGAACTAAAAAATTGTAAATAATAATAGTTTAAAAAACTAAAAAACACGCTTTAAAAACCAAACTAAAACAATAGAAAATAATTTAATTCTATTAAAAAGCGTGGGGTGCTTGATATTAATTGATTATAAAAATACCTCAAAAAGCACCCCACGCTTTTTAATAGAATTAAATTATTTTCAAATTTTTTAGTTTGGTTTTTAAAGCGTGTTTTTTAGTTTTTTAAACTACTATTTATTTTGTTTGTTATAAAGACGTGACTTCTTTAAAATTTATTGTTTTCTATACAGCTACGGTCAGTGCTTTTCAGAGATAGGAATCTGCGCAGTGTTACCCTCACAATCGATGATCATCTTATATTCCATCTCTCTTTTATTTAATAATATAGACAGAGATGGAATTAGTCTATCTTGTGAACTAGCCCGGACGATGGCTCTCACGACCGAACCACGAGGTCGTGAACAGGCTTTGTTTTATGCTTTATTATTAACATCATGGCCTGAGTTGCATTGAAAATTATTTTCGCAAAATTAGATTTCATGTGGGCATTTTATTGGTACATTAGTGACCTTTGTACTTTAGTTTGTAATGTTTCACACATATTAGCTTGATTCCATTAGTGGACGAAGAGCAATCAGTGGTTTTGTGGTTAAACTGGTACTTAATGTATATAAAATTGCGCAAGTATTTGCATCAGAATTGAGTAAATGGTTATTCATTTAACTTAGGTATTCATTAAAAGCTTCAAAAACTACTACATACCTTGGTAATAATTTAGGAAACTGTTTATTATAGCAAAAGTCGTTTTTGAAAGGGACATAATCCTTATCTTAAACTCAAAACCAATGAAATAAAATCAACTTTTCCACTTCAATATAATTTCCGAGAAAGTCGGAAGAAAAGTTTTACGCGGCACAAGTTACGAAGATCACTTGTCATAAAATAAGTAATTTTTCATCGCCGATCGTACATTTATTTGACACGTGTTTGCTCAGAAGATTATTAATAATTTTTCTTTATTGCCTGACTACGGATAGCATTAAAATGTGGATCAATGATCTTTGTACCCGCCGATCAGGTTATTTATGTTGCCATAATTATCCTTACAAGCAAAGTCGTTTTGCATGTCTGTACGCTTAGATCTTTTAAACTACGCAACGGAGTTTAATGCGGTTTTCATCTATAGACAGAGTGAGGTTTATATGTATAATACACCGACCTCCACGCGGGCGAAGCCGCTGGCAAAAGCTAGTGATCGATAAGTTACATTGCAGAATAGTGCTTTTATCCGATTGCGTGACGCAAAGGAGGGTAATTTGTTTATCAGCCTAAATATTTATGTGTGTATGTTTGTTCCTTTGTGGCGCTCTAGAGACCAAAAATCTGGGCGATTTTGATGATTCTAACGTTAATCGATTTATTTTAATCTTTTGAGTGTCACTAAAGACATGAGTGATCAAAATTGAAAAAGAAAAAGAAAAAAAAAAAAAAAAAAAGTGCATCATTGAATAGGTCTTTCAAAATCATCTCACGTTAGCCGAACAATCTCATGCAGATGGAGGCACCTTTTTTAAATATAACACTAAAAGCCTAATTAATTGCCTTCGAACGCTGATGCTGCTAATGATACTTTACGGCTTAGGGTGTACTTACGTTGTTTGCAATTGGAAACAGAAATAGATGATTTTGTTTCAATCTTTGTAGAAGTAAAATTTTTGCGCACTCATGTTTTTTTAAACAAATCTTAAATGGGCTTCCATTAATGGGTAGATTATAACACTAATTAAATTTTCTTTTTTAATACGTAGTCCATTACATTCAACAAACTTCACAAAACAACACAATGAAGATATCACCTTCATTACCTTAATAAAATTATCCACTCCACATAATACACCCTCGCTAATAATCAGAACTAATGGCCCATATATGGCACTGCGATGGCTTTTTAATTGAAACTTGGCACATTAAGCAGCCGAAACGACTAAATGACGATTTACTATACGTTGTCAGGGGACGGTCGTTTCAAGTTACGATATTAGTCCATTTGCTGGCTGAATGGGAGCGACTTTGAAGATTCTCGTATAAAGGGACCTGAAGAGGTACAAGACGCGAAAATGCAAAACTTTCTTTTGGAAAACGATAAATTATCATTTGTAACAGATGTCATACTTCAGAAGTATTCAACAACGATGGTCGATTGTTTTGCCAAGTTTTCGCGATAAGAAGCCAGAACAGGTTTGTCTTCTGACGTCACAATCCCCGCGACCAAGTTTGACAAAGTTCAAGGGTGAAATAGAAATGGTCCAGTTGTGCCCGATCGGGCCCGATCACAAATATCGCGATATATTACGGAACGAGTGCGAGGCAAATGTGTGCTATGGCCGTGAAACTGGGCCGATAGTGGTGCTTTTTCCTTTGGCTTCACTTAGAAACAAGTTTTACGAGTATCGTTCGATTATTGGAATCGGATATCGATGATAGAACGTTCAATGCCACGGACTCAATGTTGAACTTCTATTAATTAAATAACAACAGGTTTACGAAGCTTTTTCTTCGAGTATTGATCGATTATTTTCTTGACCAATTTTCAGATTTTTTGTTCAGTGGAATCTAGTTCAGTTAGCAAGGTTTCAACCTTTTTTACTTTGTGGCTTGTAGTTGTGTATTTAAAGCTAAATCTTAAATGATAAAACGAACTTTTAATTAAGTAACTTTAGCAAGTCACGTAACGAACTAGATGAATAAATTTTCCCTCTTAGGAAGACAAATGGTGAACTATAAAGGTAATTACAGTGTTTGCCGTAATAACAGTTTCGTCCTAGTTCACTGTGTATTTTAATTTCAAAACCCAATACATTGTCTAGCAACTTTGTGATTGGAACAATCAGTTACCAAAAACAGATATTTTAAAATGTATTGCGTCGAATGCGCAAAAGACATTTTTCATTTGCAAAATGCAATTTCACAGGATGTCACGTTTGTTAGAAAAATGCCTCGCTACATATTCAATACGTTTTCCGCACCGATTCCGAATTACATACACTAGTGTCGGCGTTAACGTAAATTGCAGTTTGCGATAGAAATTAGGGCTAGCAGATTGGGTTACAGGGGTGCAAAGTATTTGAAAGACAAGTTCTTATGATGTGCAAGAAGTACCTGCATTGTTTAATGCGATTCATGATGATATTGACGAATTAAAAAGGGTTTTCCAAAATAAAGATTCCTGATTTTTTGAACAGCTGTAACAGTAGCATGTTCAACTCAATTCTGCCAAAAAGAGATAGATACTTAGTGTTTTTCTTCATCCAATGTCAGCGCTAAACAAACTCACCTGTTTTCAAAATATTGACAACCCTAATAGAAATCGAATTTTTAATAGAACACTATCGGTTTGTCCAATAAATCTCGTTTGGAATCCAAGCGGACCGATATCATGTTACCGTTTCGACCGTAGCGACATCTGGCTCGCACTCGAAATACCCCAGAAGCAAGCAATCGACACAAGATACGAGATACGACATAAATTATGTTAAAACGTGGTTGAACGCGAGTTTCAGAATACAGGTGCAGAAATAAATACTATTTATTACTAAAGTTTGGCTGAATGCAACCTCTGTTGGAGTTTTTTTGTTAAATGTCAATGTCGATCAATCTGAATGATTTAGCAATGAACTTTAAAACTTTATGTTTATGCGTTATTTTGTAGTTCATCAGTTTCCAATTTGACGTTATGATGTTTGATTGTGGAATAATATTTTTAGGAACGAAGTTCCCGCGCGTTGCGAAAGGGGGGTATATGTACAATTTTACTATCAGCCGCTAACCCGCTAACCTGGCTTATGCATGAGCAATTTGACTTTGAGTGAGGAGTGGTATGTGAAAAGTCTTCCAGAGTTTATCTGCATCCGCTTAGATTGGTAGCCCACTCCAACATAGTGGGAAAAAGGCTGGGCAGATGGCGATGAATCAATGTTGCCTACTTATAGGTACCTAATTGAAGAAATATCGGAAGCAAATTACAATAAGACGCAATATTTTGGTCCCAAACATTCGTTTTTTGCACAGCCAGGTGTTATATAATAATATGTAACACGTGTTGACCTCCACTTTAATTAGATGCGTCTATCAGCGTTTCTGCTATTTTTGTAGATATCGCTTATTTTTTATAGATTTACTGCTAAGCAAAAAGGTCAACCGTCTCAGATCTGTATCTGTATCTAACAGTATTATAATTTTGAAACTAATTGGGTATTTCTAAACACGGATACATCCAAGTAAATAAAGTGTATAATTAGTTGTTTGTATTGTACAGTGAAAATGTTCATCGTGTAATACAATCATATTTTAACTAAGGAACCCTACGAAATTGTGTGCAAAACCCGACCCAAAAGCAGACCTCAGCCACTGGCGTCTTAAGGCTTCTTCAAACAGGCGCGACGCGACACTCATAGAACAATTTCTATGAAGTTTTCGTAGAAGTGGTTCTACGAGTGTCGCGGCGCGTCTGTTTGTAGAAGCCTTAATGCTCGGTTCCTATATACAAAAACGGATAGTTTTGCTTACCAATGGTAGCATTTTTTATTTCCAAGCTGGACAAATAAATAGTTTCGTAAGCTAATTTTATCTGTGATAGCTACTTCCAAACCTTCTACTATGCGAAGGAATTAGTTTGCTTCATTTTATGCAAAGATACAAGAGTTTTAATTTTAACATACTACTGGCCGTAAATTGTAGGAATCGGCCATTAGCCGCACTTAAGGTAATGTAACCAGACATGTTTAAAGGTCAAAACAAATAAATATAGGTTTTTTCTTCCGGAAATGAAACAGTCGTCAGAGTACCTAATTTCATATAAGTATTTCATTTCCAAAAACAATTTTTCCATGTATTATTTAGATTTCAATTTACGATCTATGTCAGCTAATGTTTATTTAATAAATGTTCGTGTATACATATAGGTTAATTTTTATGAGTTAAGGTAGATTGAATTAACGTAGGTTAGTACTTACTGTTTGTTTACTAAGGGCTGATTTTATAATTATCAGATTATTTTTACCTGAGAAATGAATGTGACGGTTTGACAGCTTTCCTAACTGTCATATTTATCACAATAAGAATTAATACTTTAGATAAGACTTCTGACGGTTGAAATATTGGCCCTAAGTCAATATGAATAGGTATTAAATACAGTTGAATGTATTTTTAAATCATGAAACCGAATATTGCAACAGGCTGTTTTCTATTATCATTAAATCCCCGTAAACATGCAATTATTTTTCGACAAGAAAAGATCGCAGCTTTTCATGCCAACCCCTATACTTATGGCTCATGGAGTACAAAAGTCTTATAATCAATCTTACCTATGTAGGAGTATCGTGTTACCCAGTAACTGGGTTATGGTGGTAAGATATGAAGTCTCTCCTTGTAAAATACTAGTACACAGCTGAATCTGGTTAGACTGAAAGCCGATCCAACAAAGTATGGAAAATAGTGCAGAAATAAACAGCCAGAATAATTACTTAAAAACCAATCAATCATCAAAGCAATATCGAGTGAAATATCTACAGCATAAAGATAAGAGACGAAATATAAAGCGCGCAATCTCAGAAAGTCGCTTTCAAAAGACGGAAGTGCTTACTCGACGTCGTAGCATTTTGATTTATTCGACCCAGACGCCATTGAATATGAAGTTTCAGCCGCTGAGGTGGCCGCTCAAATCACTGATGAAAATTCTAAGAAAAATCTCTCTTTAAACATTCTCTCTCTTTGCCATAGTGATCGGGGTATAGATGAGGATTATTATCGAGTGTTTCTGGTGTGTTTGAGGCTTTTGTCCTAGCTGTGGAAAAATTAGAGGCTGATTATGCTTATGCTGGTAATTACAGAGGTTTTTAACGGATTCAAATCACTGATGAAAATTGTAAGAAAAATCTCTCTTTGACATTGTGATCGGGGTATGGAAGAGGATTATTATCGAGTGTTTCTGGTAATTTTGACGCTTTTGTACCAGCAGTTGAAACTAATAACTGCAGAGGTTTTAAGGGATTCAAATCACTGATAAAAATTGTAAAAATAAAAAAACTGTTAATGCCATAGTGATCAGGGGTGTGAACCAGGGGTGTGGGCCTGTGAACCAGAAGTGAAAACATTAGAGGCTGAATATTATTTATATTTTTAATGCGGCTTATTGTGAGAATAATAAATATACGAATTATTTAGTGGCATAAAATGTGTACAAACAAAGTTAAGGTGGACGCTAGGTAAAAAAACTTGTGTTACAGGAGCCAGTCATTGATGATGATGATGATGGGACTCTCTTTTCCGCACTTAGACTCCCATTCGGTCCGTTGTGCCAGTCATTGATGTTTATGTTCACTTACAAAGTAACTAGGTTAATGATTAGCATTTGAACAAAGTTTTTTTTAAATTGTTTGTACCGTATGGTTAGGTCAGACATTAGGCCAACTCAAAAGTAAAGACCAGTAAGACATTTAATTTTACATGCTTTTTATTAGCTTCACCTGTATGTTTGTTTGTAATCGACTACTTTGGACTTGATTTTGACCTACTTCAAACGGTTAGATTTATTTTAAACTTTGTAGACTTATCGAGGACCGATGATAATTCAATAATAAAAAAAAAACTGAAAAATCACGCGTTTGTAGTT
The DNA here is from genome assembly GCA_949091785.1 of Polymixis lichenea. Lineage (NCBI taxonomy): Eukaryota > Metazoa > Arthropoda > Insecta > Lepidoptera > Noctuidae > Polymixis > Polymixis lichenea. Next base: position 16,510,629 of record OX420945.1, on the reverse strand, counting down.
AGCAGAACTAAAAAATAGCAACTAAATAATAGATTAAAAATCCAAAAAAAAATACGCTTTAAAAACGCAACTAAAAAAGCGTGGGGTGCTTGATATTAATTGATTATAAAAATACCTCGAAAAGCACCCCACGCTTTTTTGAAATTATTTTATGCTTTTCTAGTTGCGTTTCTACAGCGTGTTTTTAGATTTTTTTTAGCTATTATTTATTCTTTTTAAATTTGTAAGTCTTTACCTGCCTTTTCTGTAAATATCTTGCTATGAACACAGGTGAATTATGCTTGAAGTGTGCTGTCATTACACTTGACGCTAGAGATTGACAGTTAATTTCGCTTAAGTCATTTTCACGGTGAGTATTTATGAATTTAAGGTGTTATTTTGACTACACGTGGAAGTCAAAGTTACAGGTTCTTTAAAAAAATATTATGGAGAATTATGGAGAGGTAAGGTGTAAAGATTGCCTACGTAACAAGTCTGTTGCTAAGTTGTTATACGTTTGTAACTGAAGAAGAAATATCGATAATGATGTCACCTGATGTCTTCCTGCCTGATTTAGGAAGCAAATTATTGGTAATTAAATGTCTTACAATATCTGTTTCGTAACAAATGTGGTAGATTGATACTGATTATAAGGTGATTTGTTCTCTGTTTAGTTCGATATACGTGAAGGGCATACAACGCCCTCAGTACAATAATGCCTTCAGAATGTTGTTGGGGCTTCCACGTTATTGCAGTGCATCAGGAATGTTTGCCAAAGCACATACTGATAATTTAGATACCAGGATTGCGTCCATGATGCGCAGAGTGCGTGGAAGCGTCAATGGCATTCGGAAGGTCATCAGTCATAAGCCTTGTTGCACCATTATGGCGCATTGTAGTAGGTATTTTTTTTTCATTTTTATAAAGTAACAATCACATTTCATTTAACACTGATGAAAAAAGTTTCAAAGAAATAATACAATGTTGACTCTACTTTCCTTAAAACGCACGCTGTATAATATTTCGTTTTCGCCTATTTCATTATCCTTTCTACTTTTAAGAAATATTAGTTTAAAGGCCACTCATTTCTCAGCTCTGCTCTCGTCACCCTATCTAATATTTCTCAAAGCGATAAATGAGTGTTACCATTGAAGAAATTTCTCATTATGGTAATGATACTGGCTGAGATTTTTCCAGCATAAATCATATTATATTAGAGTGTGAGTCAAGTGGTTTATTTTTCTTCTATTCACATTTTTTTTTTAAATATTAATGGCCCGCTTTAGAGTTGAACTCGTTGTGTTTATCTACTATTTTATATGTATCACACTTTGCCTTTGCGTTCGTGAACTTGTAAACTATACAAAAGTGACTTAGTATAAATGCGTAATTATACTATACATTTCATTATTTTTTCCATAACTTTAGCTGTATTTCATCTGATTTATAATTCAAAAGTTTTATAAAGTAGATCCATTAGTAGTTCCTTTTGTATATACAATGAATATTACATACTTAACATAATCAAAATAAGGTTTTGTGGTCACGACCCTTTTACGGGGTTGCCCAAATGCCCAATCAAAAGTTGCCAAATCAAATAGCCTTTTCGAATTTCCTCGGAAAAGTGTCAATCACGATAAAACCAATAGAAAATGGGCCTGGTTTCGTACAATGGAATTAAAAGGATCTAATTAAAACCAATTTAAAGAAAAATAGAACGGCATTTCGCTACAAATACCTAATTTAGGTTCAGACAAGAAAGATAAAATAAAAACATACGCTTGCATTGTGTAACTTAATAGTTCTAGTATCAAAACTTTCTAGATTTCTACGTTAGTCTAAAAGTGAAAGACGTAGATGGATTAACTATTTACCTTCACTCTTTACACGTAATTATTTAAAGTGCACAAAGTCATTATAGTAGGTAGTGTCCATTCTTTTCTTTAGAGGTTTGGATGGCCCTTACCAAAATTTTAAAATGAACATCATTTGCAACGTGTTAGACAAATGTGAGTGTTTCATTTAACACCTTCTCTAAACCTTTTACCTAATGAAAAATCGGGTACAAATAAATATCACTAAAAGTAAGAATAATTACATTTCTCTCATTAAAACCAGTCAGACATATTCTTGCCCACTAGCTTATACTTTTGGTGAATTGGAGCGAAAATGAATCTCTCTTTTATTTCAATTTAAAAATGCACCTCGGTACGGACGTGTGTATCGCACTGACCTAAATATTACGGGATGTTACGACTAACTGGAAGTAGGGGGGGAGAGCACTGAGGGAAATCGACTTCAATTAATAGAGCTGTCGTGGAGCCATGTAGGTATCTGGTTATCGAACTAGTAATATTATTGTGTCAGCTTCGATTAAGTGCTCAAAAGGGATTACAACAAAGGTTAGGTCATGTATAACATGAAACTTTGCGCACTGTTCAGACAGCTATCAATAGTTATAACACTGTTAGTCCCTTATCAAATAGAGAATTCTCATGTCAATAACGATAAAAACGGAAGGTTGAACGTTGTTACATAGAAATTCAAAAGGGAAGCTTATTTGACCCACAAGGAACACGTTTTCGAATCTTATTGGGGTTAATAATCCATGCCTTTGGATTCTTAAGATTTTTTTGGGTTCCTTGAACTTTGTATTTTTTACTCGTCCAATCTGGCGTCAGTATACACCATAACATTTTAGTCGTCTTACAAAGGTAGTCCACTCAATGAATGCGTCATAAAATACCTCTAGGCGCGATTAAAATATTGTCACCATTAATTAACACATTCGATGCCAAGCAAGAAAAATAAAAATAATTAGTTCGTGTGCCCACAACTCGCATCCGAGTCGTCGCTATAAATAGTCTCGCTAGTCGGGTCCTGGGCATGAACAGAATCATCAATAGCTACTTATTGCGACGACTCGGATGCAAGTTGTGGGCACACGAATCAAATATTTTTCGACCCATATGCTGGGTGCTGGGCATGGAATGTGTTAAGATGACAGGTACAAAGAAAATTAAATAATGCTTTAGAATTATTAAACACCCTCCCTGTTAATAATGTTTACGTATCAAACGGTAGAAGATATCTACCTACCTACCATTACATTCTATCAATAATTCCATCTCCATAACAGGGTGTTTCAAACTACGTCATGCGTCTTAGTGAATGATTTATATTTTTTTTTTAATTATTCAAATGTTCAAAAATTTCATTTTTTTTAAATAAATCATTAGCAGTTATTGGACACATGAAGTGGGCTGCCGATGTAAGACGAATAAAATGTCACGGTGTATAGATTGGAATTACTTAGCATTCTAGCAGTAATCCGGAGCTGGGCTGACACAGTCATGCTCATCATCATCACCAGCCTAAAGCAGTCCACTGCTGGCTATAGGCCTCTCCAATTACACGCCATTAAGCTCGCTTCTCGGCAACTCTCATCTAGCTGCTACCAGCCACCCTGCGAAGATCGTCGCTCCACCTAGCCTAAGAGTGTCCTACCTTACGTTTGCCGATTTGCGATCTCCACTCACAAACACGTCTACCCCAACGTTCTAGTTCTACGGCTAATATGGCCGGCCCATTGCCACTTCAGTTTGCTTATTTTGTGATCTATATCGACAGTTTTGGTTCTCTACTGGATCACTCTATTTTGGATTCTGTACCTCAGAAAGCTATAGGTCGTAATATAGCTCGCTGAGCAACCTTGAATTTATGGACCACCGGTCGTTTCGACGTATATTTCGGCTCCGTAGGTCACAATAGGCAGGACGCACTGGCTTTAGTGTAAAGGTTCTACGGAATACCTATGCGTCAAGAAGACTCGACGTAGCTTTAAAAACGCTGCCCAGCCCAGCTGAATTCTTCAGTTGGCCACCGTCTCAAAGTTGTTCTAACCAAACTGCAAAATTTGCCCGAGTTAAACGTATTCTCGAACAACATTGAGCTTATGCTGACACACTACCGTGTTTCTAAATGCAGTTTTGTGAACAAAAACGTACAGTGGTTGTTCATGGATTAAAGATTATTTAACGAAAAATGTGCAAACCTAGCCCAAAGTCATCTTCAATCAACTTTAAAAAAAGTAAAGTTTAGAAATAATGTTCTATACAGCCTTATTTATAATTCTGTCGGTGCACTCCAGCGGTAATAATCATTAATACGCGAAGTGTGTTTTCGAAGAGCTTTTAAAAGGCGTTAATGAGGATTTTACTTAGGTATCGTTCGGAATATTTAACGCGGTGAACATATTTTTTTTTAAATTGAAATATCCGTATGAATAAAAAGTTAGTATTGTTGTGTACTGTTTAGATTTAAAATGTTTTATAAATACATTTTCTGGATGGTAACGAACTTTGACAGACAGACAAAATTGTTTATAAGAACTAAGATACAGTTCTTGTGAACATTTCGTCCATCGGTCATAGTCTGTTTGAACATCATTTTTTAAATAAATGTCAAAAATTATTTATACTGAGTAGGTAGGAGTAATGAGTGTGGTAGTGAGATGGGTGGATGACATTGTTGACATTGCGGACAAAACCTGGATGCGGTTGGCACAGGATGTGGGGATTGGTCATGAAACGAGGACCCATGCCCCGAGTAAGATAATGATGATAAGAGTAATCAGTACCTATCTAAATCCTGTTCCTTCCTCGCTTTCTACCTATATTTTGGATTCAGATATAGTTGGGTAACTAATAACTTAGACAATAAGTTATTTAATAGAGAAACCTAAAACCCGTCACTATAAATTATTACGAAGACAAGACTGTAAAGCCTCAAATAACATGAAAATCTCTACATAGAAACTCTTGCTGTGCGTAAATAATAATGTGCGAGTATAAATTTAATCAACGGCTAATGATCCTGTTCAACTTGACCTATCGATATTAACTGGACATCACATGCATAATATTATAGCCTGTGCTTAGTGTGTGAATCACGATTTTCCTTCACCTTTCGGAATTGGTTACTTATAAACTACATTTATAATTAATATAACTGTATTTCTTATTCATGGTATGAGTGAGTTGAATTATGAATTGACTGGACGACGATGATAACGACGACGATGCGATGGCGATGGTGACGAATTGACGATGTTACAATTTTGAGGTACTTACTTCAAAATTAATAATTCAAGCTGTATCTGCTTAGGTACAGCTTGAATAATAGACGAATTTCATAATGTCGTGATCGTGCTGTCAGTTTTCAATATAATGTAAGTTAAAGAATGATGCCTATAAAGACGACCCTGGCGGCTCTGGTTACTTGTCTCTTTTGGTGATCGTACATTTATTCAATTTTAAATATAAAAATATTGAAAGTTGATTGTTACACCATCGAATTAGGCTTAAGATCTACAAAAATAGCTGAAATAAAATAAAATAAAATACCTACTTATTTGGTAGGTGTTGTAACTTTGCCAGAAAAGAAAGTTTACTTCCTCAGGAAAGAAAAATTCCATAACTAATGCTCTCGCAACTCGAATTATTTTACTATCACCTTGCATATGCCTAGCTTTTTCCCAACTATTTTGAGGTCGGCTTCTAGACTATCCGGATGCAGCTGAATCTCAGTATTTTACATGGAGCGACTGCCTATCTGAACATCACCTTGGTAAGACTGGTTGGTAGTCTTTCGGGCTTCTGAATACCCGCAACAACTGTCAAAGATCTACAAATGACAGCCGTGACCAACGGTTTTACGAGCTGTCAGAGGCACAGAATGGTATCGATGTGCAATGGATGGTCACCCATTTGCGGACTGGAGGCGATCGGCGACAGCGATCTCTCGCGTCCGGCCCTGGTCCAGGCCATGGTATAGAGCGAGAGTGCATGGGTAGCCGTCACCTCTTTCTGCGAAGCAGTACCTAATGCTCGCGAAGAGGGAGGCGGTGCAAGTGAAGGAGAGGCAGTATATGCACTCTCATGGCTCTAGTCGCCGCAGGAGATGCCTTGGGCGTCGGGAATCTCAGGCTGATTCTCGGCCACCATAGGCGCGGGCTTGCGGATGGCGAGTAATGGGTAGCTCGCAGTACGGTAAGGACCAAGCCCGGGTCGATGGAGCGTTGTGTTGCACGCCCACCTCAAATAGGTGTCAGCACCAATTGGTAGGGTCCTCATGGGCCGATGCCGGCCAGGGATGCGGGTTGGTTGAAAGAGATACCGTGGCCCTTGGCACACAGGCAACTGAAGAAATTGGGTGGGTTTTAGTCACTAAAAGTCTGACACACCCTCCCGCTTCATCGAGAGCGGGAAAAGTTATTGGATGATTTCCCATCATCATCATCTGCCTAGCCTTTTCCCAACTATGTTGGGGTCGGCTTCCAGTCTAAATGGATGCAGCTGAATACCAGTATTTTACATGGAGCGACTGCCTATCTGACCTCCACACCCCAGTTACTGGGTAATACGATACGGATGATTTCCCAACCAATAAAAAAAATCCGGCCGCGGACAGATCTCAGCAAGCGTAACATAACCTTGAATTGATCCGTATCGCTGTTAATTTTTAGCCACAAGACTCATTCCCTTCACTTTTCTCAATCAAAATATGTGTTTAAAAACAAATAAATATCCATTAGAAGATAACTAAGGTACCATACGTTAAATCTCAAAACGAGCCAATTTACTTCAGTAACTTAGACGCCATTAGCTAAAACAACACAAGATGTTACGTTTAATGCATTTGCAATTCAGTGTGTGTCCCGGTGAAGCAACAACTGCGGTGCAGAGAAAATGCTTTCGGGAAACTATTTTGTTCTGTAAACCACATTTTAAATAGCATTTTATTTATATTTTGATTTTTAGCTTGTATATCTGAATAATACAGATTATTATATATTAAAGTCGCCTTTCCTGTCTATCAGTGTGACACGTTGTTCTTCTAAACTGTACAAGGGATTTCGATGCAGTTAGCATTTTTATTTAGATAATTTATTGCTAAAGGTTTGAAGTCTATAAAACTTTGACATTAAACATACACGTTATAAAGAAATCTGGATGTTTGTCAAGTCATAATTTAATCCGTGTTAAGCAGGGGTGATGCTTAGGTTGTTATAAAAGATTTGGTTGTGACCGTTGTGACTTATATGCTTCAAATTAATTTCACTCCAATCTTCGTTACAATTGGTTTTAATTAACCTGTCTCACTCATAAATATACCAAGACCACTCCGTGCCTCGGAAAGCACGTTCATTTGTTGGTCCCAGCTGTCATTCTTGGAGCTGTGACGGTCTTTACGGGTCGCCAGAAGCCAGAAAGTCTGGCAAACACGTCTTACCACGGGTTATCATATTAGGTACCCATAACTGGGTTGTGGAGGTCAGATAGTTAATCGCTCCATGTAAAATACTGGTATCTGGTTAGCTGCATCCGGTTAGACTAGAAGCTGACCCCAAGATGGTAAGGAAAAGGCTAGAACGATTGATTAAACCTGTCCCACTGCAATACCTCTTCTTATATTAAGGAGAGAAAGGATACTCAAAAGAAATCCTAAAAAAAACTTAACTTTGTCATTATTGTAAAATGTAAAAGTTTGTTCAACTTGCTATCCCAAGTTTCAAGACTGAAACAACCAAGCATACAGCTTTAATATCGAACTAAACATAAAATACAAAATACTTTTCATTTTAAAGAGCAAAAGTACCGTAGAATGAATATTGTAGCTATGTAACGGGCTGATTGCTTTTGAGCTAGCGGTCTTACTGATTTCTCGAGGGAACTCTAAGTTTTCCTAACTTCCTAACTTTTCTCAAAGCTTTTGAATTGAAGGTGAAATCAGCGCTTTGTGATTTTGTATGGTGATTTTCTTCTTCCAATACTTCAAATGAAATGAGTAAGTTCTGGTAAGCTATACAACGTGTAACGGAGAGGGTATATACATAACAAGGGCACGGCTTCTTTGGATAATGTCAAACGAAATTGGAAGGGTTTTTTAATCCTTTCTCTACATGTTCGGAACTTATGAGAATTTTTAATGCGTTAATACCACAAAACAAAAATCATCAAATTGAAATAAACACATCACTCGGAAGAGATTTATCGTGATGTTGGCAAGTAACGTGGAAAGTTATTGACCTACGTAGTGCGGTGACACGTTTGTTATGATTTGAATGTAAGAAACTTAAGAAACCGAAAATTTGGTATAAATTCTTAGAGTATCGTATTTTGAGCTGGGACTATGTATAGTGATTCTATACCAACTGGTATCTTTAGTGCTTAAGGATAGCAATAGGGTTTCTGTTACACCTTGTATAGATAGTAAAATGAAATTTCTCATATTGAAGCTATCAATTTGCCAAGCCTTTACCCAACTATGATGGGGTCGGCTTCCACTCTAACTGGATACAGCTGAAGACCAGTATTTTACATGGAGCGACTATCTGACCTCCACAACCCAGTTACTGCGTGACACGATACACCTTAGTAAGACTGGTTGTTAGGTTTTCTGACGACCCGTAACGACTGTCAAAGATCCACGAATGACAGCCGGGACCAACAGCTTCACGTGCTTTTCGAGGGACGGAGGAGTCTCGGTATGTAAAGATGGTCAGTGTCCACAAACCCACCCCGACAAGCGTAGCTTAGCCTGATGGATCGACCCGTGTGTCCGTTATTACTTAGCCACGAGTCCCTCCTATTGAAGCCTGGCCCTTAATTAAAACGTAACTGCACAAAAAAAGTTTTTATAAAATGTTTATCATCCGAATAAAAACAACTTTGTTGGTAGGATATCCGACATTTAATCTTAATTTGGATTAGCTGGATTTAATCATGCCTGACGTTTGTTATTAGTGTAGAAATAAAACGATTCCCATATCCCATAAAAAGGGATAAACGGTTATTTACCTTCCTTGGATTTACTGCTGTTCAGTAAAGCGCCACATTTAAATTAATCAAATATCGTCTTTTATCCGCGAGGTCGTGCGAATTCTAGAGAAACTACTTTTTATCCGTATATAAAGTATTTTCTGGTGACCTGTAACACAGGCTTTTTCGAAAACCTGTTTCAAGCACCAGTCTCTTACAATGGTGGAATATAAAATTACCAACAACATTGTCAACTTTTAAGGACACCAATATTGTGAAGAGAGATTATATAAATAAATGATTTTTATTCCCTTTTTGTCGTATTAAATTTCTGTACTACTTCGATCGGTTCTCTGCTACCAGCATTCAGCGATTAGTACGGCCTTCACAAGGTCATCGGTCCAACTTACCAGCCTTCCCACTCTACGTCTTCCGGTACGCAGTCGCCATTCCAGAAACTTTCGGCCCCATCGGCCATCTGTTCTGCGAGCAATGTGCACTGCCCACCGCCACACAGTGGAACGAATGTATGGGAGCGGTTGGACGTAGACATGTCCGAAAAAAAAGAGTAAAATTATGCCAAACTAATGATGCCATCTTATTCGATTACTTAATGCCTTCATAACTTGTGGTGATGAATTTCTTCATAACTCCCATATTTCGGGAGTAATTTGAGAAAATGTGAAATTTTACTATGAAAATGAGTGTATCGAGCTCTCTCCCTCCTGATTCCGGGCTTGTTTCAAGTAGCGGTCTCTAATATCATAATGCTAATACTAAGAGCTATATTTAATACTAAGACACATAGTGCGCCAAATGTGCACTTTCTGGGATAAAGAGTGATGTTTATTTTATAACACAATTTTTTTATTTTTTGTTTATTTTGTTGATTAAAACCGTTTTTCTAAAGGTTTACCTTATTACAATAACATTTCTGAGCAGCCAATTAGAGAAGATATAAGCTAATTAGGATATATAATTAGGGACTTAAGGTTTACATATAAAACTGATGCACTAATGATTACTGATAAGAACATTGCTATTATTTAATTACTAAATGGCTCTTAATACACTAATTTAGCATGCATCATTTACTAATTATCACAATAACTAATTACCTTGCAATATTTAACAAAGGATACCTGGGATACCTGGATTTTATATAAATAGGTCACTATTAGTAACTTTAAAATCAGTGTTGATTTACACCTCGTTGTATCCAAGCTAATCTCGCAATGTATTTTCCAAATTTTAATACAAATCTTGATATTCACGTTGCTTTATGCGCACGCGCACATAAAGATTTACGCGACTTTAACTATTTGTTCAGTGTTTTAAAAGATAACAGTTGTGTTCAGTTATGTGAAAGTGCTGAAACAAGTTTAAAAGACTGGTGTCGTCGATTTTGCTACCGCATTTATGCAAAATGGACACAGTCTGGAAGAAGCACAGATAAGTTTCGGAAGAAACATGAGATTTGGCTACAGGCTGCAATTCAATGGCCGGAATTACAGAATGAAAATATGGAACCTTCTACAGAAAATATAAGTGACGTCATCGAGCCCATAATTTCTCCTGCTAAATCTGATGCTTCAACTTGTACACATCCTAGTCCTCGTAAATCTTTTGAGGACCTTAGTAACCGGCAAAAAAGAAGACGCACTGAAGATAGTCTTTCATGCAGCAGTAGCAGCGCTGAAATTATGTTTTCGGCCGAAAGGGCGCTTCAAAAGGCAGGACAAAGCGATACAGCTTATGTTATGAAATACTTGACGGAGAATCCAGAAGAGGCCTCAAAAATCAAAGCCTTCATTGAAGGTAAATCAATTCAGGTACGGGAAATATCCCCTTTGAAGGCATTGGCTCTTTATGTATCGATGAACTTATCGAAATGGCGCTATAACACTCTTCGGGATTTCAACACTCAAGAAGGAGCTCTTCAATACCCGAGTTACTACATGTTGGTTAAAGAAAAAATTAAGTGCTATCCGGCCAAAGAAGATCTCACAGTTACAGAGAGCTCTGCAAAAATCAAATTACAAGCCTTGATGGATTTAACCTCAAGAAGACTTATTAGGTCGTTAGAAACCCCTGTTGATCCCAATCAACAGCTCGTATTGACCAGCAAATGGGGTTTTGACGGATCATCTAGCCAAAGCATTTATCATCAAAGGACGAGTGAAGATGAGCAAATCGATCTTGCTAGTAATTTTATGATTAGTCTTGTACCACTGCGGCTCGTCTCAAAAGGTGTAACAATTTGGGAAAACGAGCGACCATCTTCCACTTCATTTTGCCGGCCAATATTGTTTAAGTTTATAAAGGAAACCAAAGAAAATGTGCAGAGAGAGATGGCTGAAATCGAAGCAGAGATTGAAGCCTTAACTCCATCCACCATCACTGATGGAATTAGTGTCAAACACCAACTGCTGTTGACAATGATTGATGGTAAAATTCATTCCATTATATCCAATACAGCAGCTTCAGTGTGTGACATATGCAAGGCTTGTCCTAAAGAAATGAATAATTTAGAGTTAATCAAAGATAAACACGCAAACGAGGACATGTATAAATATAGCTTAAGCACCCTTCACGCTTGGATTCGCTCAATGGAATGCTTATTACACATTTCCTACAAATTAGACATAAAATCATGGCAAGTAAGGGGTGATATAGCAAAAAGGCAAGTTGATGACAGGAAGAAAAGAGTTCAAGAGGCTGTAAGAAGAGAAACGGGCTTACTTCTCGATGTTGTGAAACAAGGCAGTGGATCCACCAACAATGGCAACTCGGCAAGGAGATTTTTTGAAAACTACACTAAATCTGCTGAACTGACCGGAATAGATGCTATGCTTTTAAGAAAAATCTGTGTGATCTTGCAGTGTATTTCATCAGGAGAGAAGATCAACGTAACTAAATTCCGAGAGTTCTGCTTTGATACTGCTAAGCTTTACGTGGAGTTATACCCATGGTATTATATGCCTTCTTCACTTCATAAAATTTTAATGCATGGGCCAGACATAGTTCAGAACATGTCAATTGTGCCCATTGGTTTTCTATCCGAAGAGGCATCTGAGGCTAGAAATAAAGATTTTAGAAAATATAGAGAGGGGCATTCTCGAAAGCATAGCAGTATCTCATGCAATGAAGATATTATGCACAATCTTTTACTGTCTTCTGATCCACTTGTTACAAGTATCCGTCCAAAAGGAAATAAGTTTGTAAAAAAATCTTCTTTTAAGGAATTTTATGAGCTTACGGATTCTGAGAAAAGTGATATCGAATTTGTTAACATAAATGATTTAGCGGACATCGATTCTGAATTTGAATTAATTGATGATGATGATGATGACGAAGATAATTAAATGATGTTATTGTTTTAAAATGTGTAACTTAGTAAATTAGAGCTTACATCTTAATTATTTATTGTACTTTTAATGAAACTAGGTAATTTATTATCAACTTACTTAAAAGTCATACTCTCATCAGTTCTTGTGAATATTTTTGTTAATATATATTTCTGTATATATATATAATATATTTATAGACCTCTTAATAAGTCTGTCTGCGGTTTAAAGTAAATACAAATGGGGAAAAAACGTTTTTTTTTTTAAATTTTCATTTCCTTTTATCCCAGAAAGTGCACATTTGGCGCACTATGTGTCTTAGTATTAAATATAGCTCTTAGTAATAGCATTACGATATTAGAGACCGCTACTTGAAACAAGCCCGGAATCAGGAGGGAGAGAGCTCGATACACTCATTTTCATAGTAAAATTTCACATTTTCTCAAATTACTCCCGAAATATGGGAGTTATGAAGAAATTCATCACCACAATTTATGAAGGCATTAAGTAATCGAATAAGATGGCATCATTAGTTTGTCATAATTTTACTCTTATTTTTCGGACATGTCTACGTCCAACCGCTCCCATACATTCGTTCCACTGTGCGCCACTTAAGTTTGGCAATTCTTCGGGCTATGCCAGTTACTTGGTTCTCCTATTGTACACACAATACACACATACTTACATAATCAATCTATAATGTTCCCACTGCTGGGGCACAGGCCTTTCTCTGTGGAGAGAATTGTGTGCCTAATTTAGTCTAAATCGATGTATTCGTTTAAGACCCCAGTAACTTTAAATATTGTCGTTATGAGCGATAATAGTTTTTATTGCAATCTCATACGGGTTAAAATCTGTTGTAATTAATTCGAATAACAAATGAGCTAGCATAATTATGTCGTAAAAATGCAAATAAAATCGTATGAAATTACATATTAACTATTTAATAATAAATAATCCATCATTGCATGCACTTTGGCATCTGGAATTTTATGGTATATTTTTAATTATGTTTATAATTGTTATTGAAGGGATAAACTGCTTTTAAAGATAATTAAGAGGTGACTTTTATATTTTTTTGGATGCATTAAAGTATGTTTAATTATGTTTTGTGTTCCATAACTGTATGCAAAAAAGATTTGAATACATCAGATATCTTTTGCTTTCAAAATTATTTACGGTTAAAGAGATACACTGCTTTAAAAAACCACCACTATGAGCGTTTTCCAGAAATCTCCGCCTTAAGCATCAAGAACTAACAAACACACATCCATAAACCCAAAGTTATAAAATGTGTATGTAGACAGTTGCTTAACGGTATTAAATAATGTAATTTCACGTTGTACAGGAACACTCGATTGTCCAATGTTCTTATTAGCATGACTATCATAAACTAGCTAACATGACATGTGCTGACAACTGACATGGCGCAAAGAGAGAACGTACCTAAGTCCCACACGTTACGTCACACATGTTCTTACCCACACAATGTATTCACTTGTGAAAATGTACGTAGAAATAAGTATTAAATAAATCTATGTAAAAAAATACAAAACATGCTTCACCTTAAAAGAAGTAGGCCATAAGTATACTGTTATGCCAGCTCTTTTTCAAAGCCAATATAAGTACAGAATGTGAAGCTTTCTATTAATGAAAATATAAACAGAATAATATTTTGCCTCACTGGGAATTAAAATCCAAGACGCCATCCATCAAAAATTACTCTAGTGATCAACAAGATGAGAAAATGTCTCCTCATAAAATCACAATATCAAAAACACAAATGAAATCAAACAAAAAAAAAAATGAATTGCCAAGCACGAAATGGAAGAATCACAATTAAATTCTCAAAGCAATACATTTTCCTGCTCAACAAGATACCTTAGCAGTCAACGACATCGGAACGTGGAAGCTTTCCAAATATCTACCATAGCTGTGTCAAATAAATACCGAGAAAACACATAAAGAAACGCAAAAGAAAAATTTATTACGCACTTTATCAATTTTTTCATTTCCCCCCTAAGCTATTACACAAACAACAAACATTTTCTGTGAACTAACCTAAAATGGTATACGATAATAGTTATAGCCTCATTACTAGAATTCCCAAAAGAAAAGATAATAACAGGTATTCAGTAGCAATTAAGTTTTAGACGAGTTAGTATCAAAAGCAGTTAAGGGGTACTGAGGTAACCCGAGAAATTCAAATTTTCTTTTTCAAATTTTCGTTTTCAATTTTTAATTTAGTTTTTTTTTTCTGCGTTGGAAATCATCAAATGACTTCTCCCGCTCTGAGTGGAGCAGGAGGGCGTGTCAGACTTTTACTGACTAAAACCTACCCGTGTTCCCTCAGTTGCCTGTGTGCCAGGGGCCGCGGTATCTCTTTCGAACAACCCGCGCATTTTAGTTTAGTTTGAGCTATTGTATGTTAATAAAAATATGATTCGCAACCGTAACAAATATTTATTATAGAACTAGCTGACCCGACAGACGTTGTCCTGTCTTCACTATGAATATTGAATTCGCATTGGTATAATATAAGAAAAATTCTAATGTTACGCGCACCTTTCTTAATTTTTTCTTTTATGAAAACCTTCTCCTGACAATAACAAACACACCAAAAAAATTATTAGCAAAATTAGTCCAGCCGTTTACGTGACAAAGGGAAATAGGGATTAATTTTCATTAGAATGCTGGATGCAAGAAGCACAGAATCGGTTGAAGTGGTGGTGCTTGGGGGAGGCCTATGTCCAATAGTAGACGTCTTTCTGCTGAAATGATGATGATGACGAATCATTAGACTCATCAATACAACTCTCAAACTCAGAATTGGTCTCAAATGTCATGATTTCATGAAATTGATACTCAGTAGGGGAATTGTGTCTCACAGAGTTCTACTGATGATTTTAATGACGATAAGTCTGTAAATACATACGTTTTACGGTAATGTATCATATTTTGATCAGAATACAACCTAATACTTAGCAGAAAATTGCAAAAGACGTAATAAATTTTGAATTTCGCACCCAAGTGTTTTCGCCTTAACAAGAATGTCGGTCAAGGAATACAGAATTGAGGTAGAACTACATTTTCTGTGCCAAAGTAAATTCCAAGTTATTTCGTCCAAAACGTGAAACTTTTAATTGATGAATCCTTAAGAAGATGAAGGAAAGTAAGTTATACAAGTATTTACTGACTTGTAAAGTGGTAAGTAGTTCTAAGTACCTTGAAATCGTCATTACAGTAGAACTGGAACAATTCAGTTTTAAGTGCATATTGTTTCAGGTGTAACATTTTATTACTTCTAGGTATATTTATTATTTTAATGCCTGTTCATAGTGTCAAAGTTTTTTTGAAATATAAGATAATAAAATATAAAAAAAAAATATGTTAGACTGGTAAAATCATTTTGTCTGTTTTATTAGAAAAAAAAATAACAGTAGCGTTTCTCCACATTGAGTTAACCTTGAAACAACTGTAATGTAAACTGCGGAAGTATTTACAATGATAATTGCGTTAATGGCAACAATCTGAAAAAATGCTCCATTAAATACGATCATCATAACATTGTTCACAATTATGTGGAACGCTAACTTTGTATCGCAAACATTGTACTAAATTGTGAATGAACTAGTAAAACGTTTATGATAACAGACAATAAAGACAATTTAAGTGAAAAATATAATGATAAAAAAGCCTTACCAGAACCTAATATAAGTTCTTCTCATACAACAGACCTTAATAAGGAAAAAAGAGCGCCAAAGACAAACACAAAGTCACCCTACACATACCTACACAAAGATATGAACCGATTTAACGACTGCTCAAAGCTCCAGGTGAATCTCGAAAGCCTTTTATTACAGTTTCGCCGACGTGTCCCCGGCGTCGCAAACTTACTCCACTATTCAATGACTGGCGATCAATTAAAAACTAAAGTGTTCAACACCCAGAGTTTGCTCAAAAGTTTCATCCAGAGGTTTATTTAATGAGCGGTTTTCGTGAAGACTCTCAATCTTGTTCTTTACTTCAATTCGCTTGAAGTGTGAATTCGGAATTTCTTACGCGACTTGCATATTTTTGGCTGAAATGGCAAAGTTTTAGGTTAGATTTAACGAAGTTTCAGGACTGTAGGTAGGTATTTAATTAGAACTTTAAGTACCGTAATTGCAAATTTCGAGTAACTAAGCCCAATCAAAAACACATTACTCCCGAAAACAATTTAATTTCAAGCAAAATCCCTGCCAATCTAAAAACGAACCAGCATAATATTCATCGGTAAACATATTTCAGTCTTAAACCGTTATTAATCCAATGTTAAGTCAATTAGGCGCCGACTCCCTTATTAAGGGGCGGATATAGGCGGATATGTGCGGATATAAGTGCTTGGGGGCGCGTTGGGTCGGAAACTAAAATCGTGGCGCGGTTTGCGCCCCCTGGTCTAATGGGCCCCGCCGTAACGAGGGACTGCGAGGACTCTCGAGACCCCGAACGATCTGGGAGCGAACGGCTAGGTACGGCTCTAAAACGAGTTGTGTATGTCAAGGGTCTTATGAGATCGTTCTTTGAGTATTCTATGATTTTCGGCCGTGCCGACTGCGGGCAGGACGGTCAGCCACCGTTGTGTTTATAATTTGGATCGTGTACGCTGTTGCGGCGTTTTAATAATTGTCCTTGGTTTTTTACTGCTATATATTCATTATACGTTTTTCTTTGTTGACAGATTTGAATCCTTGTAGTGTTTGCTCAGTAAAGGTAAGCTGATAACTTCAAAATTTTAATTTAATGAATAAAACTCGTAAAAATTGAAATCATACATTAAATTCAACAGTTACAACCATTACTTTTTTCATTAATTCGACTATTGTGAGTAAAGCTAGATCGGCTACGGATTTAATCAATTGACCCAACGCTCAACTCCATTTTGGGAGGGACGGGGTCCGAATATGAAAGCCCTGCAATCATTACTAGGTACATTATTGCCAGTAATAGTGACCCTTCGATTGAGATTGCTGATAAATTTAATGGAACTATCCAATAGTGTACCCTAGATTTTCGATTACTAACCCATTTCTGTCACTGGTAATAAGTTATGGATAATTTGATGTTTCTAATTAAATGCCAAAGGGTTATATTAGTCATAGTTTTTAGACTTTCGTGCCAATCAAACGGCAAGACCTTTGTTAAATTTTCTGCTCGAATCCCTAAGTCCCTACTTCCAAGTACGTTCATATTATTAAGTTACATTCTTTGAATATTAGCTCGCGTTGTAAGGCATTTCTCATGAATCCCAACAGAAATATCTCGTATTACTTACTATGACTCATAAATAAGTAACGAATATCTAGAATGTTGTAAAGGTATCTCATTGGACTCATATAACAACAAGACAACAAAAACGTATATAATTATTTTTTGTGTCATTTATTAACTAAAAGGTTATGTAGTAATTATAGACATTGTATTTTGTTTAAAAGCTTGATAAATAAAAACAAATGTAATATCGTCAACATACCTGTCGTTTATTTTGAAAATTCTTTACTACTGGCATTAAAATGGAAGATAAGCAGTTACACTACCATCTTATAAATTCCAGACAGTCTGTGTAATTCCCCTTTGAAAATAGCTGTTTGATCTTCTTTCTGGTAGGTACTAGTCTACTTCTAGTTTCATAATTATTAATATTGAACTCATTACTCGGTGTATTATTAGATGTACTTAATATACACATGCTATGTGACAGAAATAAGTCGCTTCCTACCAATTTCCTACTGTAAGTGCCACTATTGATGACACAGCTGATGCTTATGACGTCCATTCAAGTCTATCGGGTCCTCATTGGCACAAATCGTGAAGATAAATAAGTACTAAATCACGTGTCTAAAACAAGACAAGGTCATCGCCCCCTGCAGGATGCCACTGCTTATTCCATTACTACCGCACCGACTGTTTTATTACATTGGAATTTTGTTTCGTGATTCTGACTTTGATAAGGTAATGTATGCATATATACGCGTCATATATCATCATTTATACGACGAATAATATTCCTATTAAAATTTCTTTTGTGCTTGAAATTTTGCGCATGAAACCGGCACTGATTTATTTGTTTGATTCGAAATGTTCGAAATTTTGACGACTGTTGCTAGTCTGTGCTTGGTTATTCTGGCGATATTCAAACTTTCAAACTGTTATTTTCAATATCTATTCCCAGTATTGACAAGGTTTCGTACACTTAATAAAATAAGGGTACCTACTCATGTTTGTAAAGAAATATCAGAAATATCTACGAAGCTCCTAAACGATATTACGATAAAATATGAAATCAAAACCCGATTTTCTGTCATAAAACGGTATAATACCGGAGCAATCTATAAAATTGCCTCAAGGCCGTCCAACGATTCTGATGATTCTTAATGAGTTACGTGACCAGATACCAAAGAGCTTTTAGACTATGAACCTGAATCCAAATGGAAGATCATGATAGAATAGTGCCATAAAAGTTGTACATGTTGAAAGCACCGCTACTGCAGACGCGTTTAACTGCTAATCGCGTTGCGAACGATAGCAACCGACAGTAGTTACTGCAACGGTTTGCACTGGGACCGTTTGTGGTGAGCTTGCTCTACTGAACTGATTGCTCTGTACACTGCCGTGTGACTTAACCACGTGCATACGGCTTTTGGTCCAGTGTGCATGGCGTGTGCTGATGAATATATTTTTTAGTCACAATAAATTCTGTATGATGTAATTGTTATTGGATGCGAGGGCAATGAACGTACTTGTTTAAAAATGTCTGACAGCGCAATCATCCTTGATTTCCGGACAGGAACTGATAAAAATATGTTATGATAAAATATATTATATTATGATTTAAAAAAAACACAATCGAATAACAATACAGTAGAAGTCTAAGGTTAAATTTAGTTTTAAGTGCCGAATAAGTAAGTTCACAAATAAATCTTAGTTTAGCTAAACATCGAAAGAATCATTTTGATCTTAATCCGCCCGCATCGAAACAAGGCAAACAAAGCCAAACGTAAACGTTGCTGATGCTCAAAATGTGATTCGTATACTAATTTGTGATTTAAATTTATGAAAGCCAAATTTGACAACGGAACGTTTAATCACATCCGCAATGAATACAAAACCGTCAATGGATATGGACAAGCAATATTTATGGCTTGTTTTTATACAAAAAATCTACAGCCAAATTGTCGTTTTGGTCCGAGTACAGTTCCCTGGGGTACTATTCTCGCCAGTGGCTGCGTAACTATGAACATGTAACGTGATACAGACGTCATTGTATCGTGATATATCGTGTATATCATTGTTATTATGTGCTGAGATACAAAGTTTTAGGGTATTTCTCTAAGGATTAAGCGGTGTCGTAAATCAAAGTAGAGTTATTTGTTGTGGCTTGATGAGCATCGTTTGTTTCCTCATTTTGGTTCCGTTTTATTCTGTCAGGTGCTTGTGTTTGTAACTTTGGTAAATTTTGGCTAATACAATTCAATCTGGAAACTCGTTTATCGTGTATATCGTAACTGATAAAATAGAGGTTTTCTATAGTATGTTTGTTGATGGACCAATAGACCAAAGATTGTCATTTTTGGTAGAAAATACTACTCAAATGCAAATTTCACTGGAAAATGTGACGAAACCATAGTTGAATTAAAGTTGACGGTATTGTTTCAAACGGTTTACTCATGTGTACATTCTAGAGAATCTTGGTTTTATGATTACAACAGAGACAACTGTAGATAGTGTAAGAGCAGCCTTGTATAAAACTAGTTTTCTTTTCAAAAAATACTGAGCAAGTTTTAAAAATGTGATATAATCTGTCTTCTGGGTATAGTTATTTAAAGCTCACTCTAAAATTTCCTTTTGTTGTAGCTTCACTCGGAGATGCTTTAGAACACGGAAGTGCTATTTAGGGTACTAAGTCATTGTTTGTTAGTTTATGAAACAAGTTGTTAGTACCAGGATATTACTTCAAAATGCAGGTGTATCGTCACATGCAACTATTCCTTTTCTAAATCGGTTTATAGAAAATTTTGTTTGCTTCAAGCTTTTGGGCAAAATTACATTTTCATTGTTGGTGGAAACTGAATTAGTTGATATGAATTTATAATGATTGTTTAAGACCTTGAAAATGTCAAAATTCTTAAACTATATAAGTTCCAAATGAATCACAAATCTAATTATAATCTTCACGTGTTGTTCCAAATGGCTTCAATTTGGTAATGGGTACCAAGAGTTTTTGGTACTCAATAAATTATTCACACAAGTCATGAGGTATAATGTTGTAAGCTCGTAATTATATGACTCATCTTATCAAGTTTTAAGTAATTAACTTAAGAGTAACCTTCACGCCTGAGATCACAGGTTAAAAAAGTGATAACTATAGTAAAGAAATCGCTTCCATTATTGCTTTTTAGATTTTAAACAGAGATCGGCACACAACGGATTTTTTAGCTATTATTATAAATGTTATCTGCAGTAGTTGTTCCTTTTACGAGTGTACAAGGTACAACTCTGCTTAACACTTTGGGGATTACAGGCGTGACGTCATGTGTTGTAAACCTAGTTGCGCTTGCACACATAGACCAAATTGGTTGACAGAGATGATCAGACGAGAGTGATAATTTCTGCCAGTTACAGTGACAGAGATATTCAGACTAGTGATAATTTCTGTCACTCACGTAGACAGAGATGATCAGACTAGCAAACATTTCTGTCAATCGAAAGCTGTTATTATAGGCATGTTATTGTACATACTTAAGGTGAATCTAGTCCACATTTTTTCCATACAAACTTCGGGAATGTATTACTCCACTGTTCGACAATGTATATCAAAAATTAAACATGGTTTGGTTTTGTCTCCTTATTAATATTGTCTGTACGGAAACAGAATACTAAAATAAAAGCCATTAAAAAGTTAAGAGCCAACACAGATTCGTTTTTCTTGCCAATTTACTAATAACTTTGGGCGTGTTTAAGTAACAAAAGAAGTGTAAAATCTGAAAAACCAAGTCAGTGCCGACAAAGCTCAAATATTGAAAAATTCAATAAACTTTATTGGTCATCGATTTATGCAGTGGTTTTTTCATAAAACCCGATCTTCCGAAGGACTTTTCTTATTTTTTTACGCGCCTGTTGTACTATAAATGATCCTGCATCTCACTCAATAATGTTGTGCATGTAGACTAGCTTCTAACTGCTCATCACTGATACTACCTCCGTCGGACACGGTGCCTGGTGAGACAGCGTGTTTTTTAGCCAGGCCCACCAGTGAGTTCGAGCCCGCGACTAGGTTCCCCTTAAGCTTCGCTCTGACCTAGGTATAATGGGATGACGAGATGGTTTACCTCTGGGTTTATCTACAAGTTTTGCGATTGTATATTTCAAAGGCTAATGAAGACTCCACTATCGAGATCACGACAGTAGGCTAAGTTGATTAAAGTAAGATCATTTATGCAGATTTTACAAGATTAGCCGATGTTATTCTATGAGAGTCTAACCGTGAAATGACAGCTCCGTCGCCTAAGTTTTCACAGTGACATTTTTACAGAATAGAATGACTGATCTTTTTATACTTCCCCATAAGTAAAAAATCCTCTAAATGGATTTCGTTCTAAACATTTAAGTAATTAACTACATCCAAAGCAACACATCCATTTAGCCACTTATGATATCATAATGATGTCACACACTGCAAAAGGCCTATTAGAACAAGTGAGATCACTTAATCACATGTTAAGTAATTTATATTTATTTAAATATATGTGTAAGTACCACAGTCTACTTAAACTAACTCTGTACAGTCCGTCAATCTCAGCGTATTCGCTAAGTCGTGGAACGGATGAAACCTTAGCTTATACATACCTTAAACTAATTATGATAGATGTGGCACTTTTTGGGAGAAGGAATGCGGAAATTATGCTGTCCTTAATCCTCTACTATTATTATCTGATAGATTTGGTTGGGAATTCCAAGAGCAAGCTTAATTATTTCGGCAGTTACTGGTCACTGTTGATTCTGGCTTACCGGAATTGCTGCGGTGTTTGGCAAAATTGTGACGTACGCACGGCTACACATCGAGCTATACATTTCCAGTATACGCTGATCTCGTACTGTACGGAAATCCTATATTGTATAGGATTTAATATACAATCGTGCATGTCACAAATAGAAGTCCTGACAAATATGTGATCGATGAACCACTGCATGTTATTCTGTGATGTAGCGAAGCAATGGCCTCGTGTTCTGACGAGCCGTGACCTTGGCTGAGCACACCGGGTGCGTGCCTCACGAGCGCACCACATCACGATCTTTGTGATGGGTGCATGGTTCGAGCGACTGTCTCAATGGTAGCAGGAAGTCTTTAATAGAATATTGATCATCTGTTGTTGTTTGTTTATTTTATTGTCGAGAAGAAGAATAAGTTAAATAGTGCAGGAAAATACCACGAAATGTTAACTATTAAAACAAAGGATTTAAAAATAATAACAATGTTAAATGTTTTCTCTTTCTTGTCTTTATACTTAAGGAAAATGTAAATAGCAGGGAGGGTAAGCATTATGACAAGACAATAGGCATTTGGAAAAAAGGTCATAACTTGCGACTAAATGAATCCAGTTGCTCAGTTAGCTCATTCGGTGTTATTATTAGGTACTCGAATAAATAACAGCAAAGCTCTCATGAATAAAAGGAACGAAGTGGCTAAGTGTTAACTGCCAAACGGGTCGAGAGATTAAGTTAAGTTACGCTTGCCGCGGTTGCTCCGGTGATTGGTGAATATCTTTACATACCAAGACCCCTCCGTGTCTCGAAAAGCATGTTAAGCCGTTCGCGTTGGTCTCGGCTGTAATTCGTGGACCTTTGACGTTCGTTATGGGTCATCAGAAGCCGGAAAGTCTGACATCCAGTTTTACGTTAAGGGTATCTTTAAACCCAGTCACTGGGTTGTGGTAGTCAGTAGGCAGTCGCTCCCTGTAAAACACTGGTATTCAGCTGCATCTACTTAGACTAGCAGCCAACCCCAACATATTTGGGAAAGGGCTTGGCAGATTTAGCTCTAATGGATAAAAGAAAAAGTCACCACGTAGGTTATGATATAGGATAGAACGATACCAAACACCCGTCACACAATACCAATCCCAATTTTAAAACGAATTCATTATTTTTTTCATCACCATCTCCTTATCTTATTAAATCTCATCAAACGAAGCAATCTTCGCAAATCGGTTTAACCAAAAACGCTTACAAAATATGTTTTGGCTGCGTTGTAATCGAGTTAAAATATCATCTTCCACACCTAGAGCTGTTTATCTTGAGCCTTGAAGGTCGGTATCTCATAACTACAGTGTAAAATATTAAACGCAGGATATAAATTTTTGCGGCCGCCACTGTAAATTTCCTTCTCGTGGCTTATTCACCACATTCTATTTTATCTAGTGACATGTGACCGTTTTCATGAATGGAATATATTACTGACTTTTTAATAACCATTTTGGTGTTAGTACGAGATTCTCATAACGCTGATCGTAAATAAAGAGGTTTATTCGATATTTGAAGGAAGAATTTTGAGAGAACGTTTATGGTCGTATTCTCCACTTATCCTGGTAAATGTAGTCATGAGATTTCGAGATGAGATTTATGTTGAATAGCTGTGCTCATTTAAACATGAATGTGAATTACTTTTGCAATCATTTTGGTGTGAAATTCGGACATTTGTAACTAGCTTATTAAAATTAAAAACAGTGCATCCATGGAGCGTGTCACTTGCATGCGCTAATGGATAATTAACAAACAGATAAATAAAACTCAAATATGTGCTAACAAGCAAGCTAAATACCTCGTTTAAAATTTTATTATGTCGTTGAAACTGTAATAGAGTCCAAGCGAAAAAAAAATTCTCTAAGCGCGTTCAATTCCACAGAACACTGAATTTTATTTCAAAGTTTTATACTAGTACGCTATTAGCAACGAAAAACCCGGAATAAAGTGTCCCTGTTAAACGTTTAACTGCGCTATTTAGAGGCAGTCCTGTATCGCTGGTGCAATACAGCTCAATTAAGCTTCTGCCAGCCCTGGTCTGGTGGCAATTCGTTGCGGTAAAGTAGTGGTCACATTAAACCGTCGAACTGCACAGCGTCATTTGCGACAAAGAATTTTGTACATTGTTGACTGATGTCCATACACATAGGGCGGAGTGTGCAATCAACTTTATTTACATATAAGAGTGCTCAGTTGAATTTTAATGAAGTGATTATTGCGTGTCTGCTTGTTAGAGACATAACAAGGTAATAAACATTTATTTTTATGAAAATTTAAATGGAGAAAGAAAAACTTACAATGTAGGAGGTAATCTGCTTACAATGCAGTGTTAGGTGTCGGAGCTAATTGAGGCAAATAGGTTACAATGGCGCGCATAGTCGATGAGCTGCACGTTGATAGTTTTATAATGGCATATTAATTTGTTACACTATAATGAGGAATGAAGTCGATATCAAGAATGGCACACATTCCCTACAATCAAATGCGGTTGTGAACATCGACATGGGAAACATGGCTATTTTCTCAAAAGGTAGTTCTACTGGGAATTATATAACATTATGGGTATATGGTTTATTTTATTATACAAGCGTATTCTGTATCCCTGAAAGTTTTCTGCTCGATTGGAACCATTACTCAAGAGCTCGCACGCCACGATGTCGCGTCGAATCAGTACGGTTCGGAAGCTTGAAGTCTTGTAGGATACACTCAATATAGACCCAAAATGAAGATACACAAGTCCATGAATGATAGAAAGTTATTCATTATGCAAAACACCGTATCTATCTTAGGTTGATGACGGGCAGCACCTCTCTAGGACAACCTGTTTTTCCTATCATTCAATGGGAATAAATTAACTTAGAGGGTTGAAGTGATGATTTTTTTTAAATTATCAATTTGAGCTTGACCAAACTCATTATGTTTATATACAACTATTAGACACACAAAAATATTAATAAAAGGTACATGTACCTATATAATAAAAACAGAAAAAAAAAACACAGGGCATCAAAAAATTCGTCTGCATCGCTGTCAATCGGAAAAGTGCCCAAAAACGCTGGCAGCATTGCCACTTTTTTTGGTGATGCTGATTCTAAATTTAATTCTAAATTCTATATTTCTAATTGTATATAACATACGTAACAGTCGCGAAACATATGTTGCTCAAAGCCCAACCTGACACTGACAGTGCAAATTGCAAAAAGCGTAAGGAAATTTGAGAGTCCTGCCAGAGGTACGGGTTGTTCGAAAGAGATTTCGTGGCCCCTGGCACACAGATGATTACCCCCCATAAGGCGCCATAACTTTAATTGTAGGAGTACGTATAGTCAGTCTTGTAATTGCCTTCCACCTTTTTTTTTTCTTTTTGAGGGTGGGAAATTATCGAATAACTTCTGCGCGGGTGCGGGGTTCTGGGTGGAGCGGGAGGGCGTGTCAGACTTTTACTGACTAAAACCCACCCGTGTTCCTTCAGTTGCCTGTGTGCCAGGGGCCACGGTATGTCTTTCGAACAAACTGCACCTTTGTCAGGCATCGGCCTTTGTGGACCCCACCAGTTGGTGCTGACATCTCCGCCTTCCACCTTAAAGTTGAATAACACTCGGACGCAATAAAAAGTCAAGGTCTATTTTTGCTGTGACACTTAAAGTTTCAATTTACTGGCTTTTTATTTTGCAAAGTGGTTGCAACAACTATGCTTGAGGTGTTTATGGCTTAGTAATAACAGTCGCATGGGTTGATCGATCAGGTTAAGCTACGCTTGCTGCGGTTGGTGTGTGGATGAGTGACCATCTTTATATACCCAGACGCCTCCGTGCCTGGAAAAGCACGTTAAGCCGTTGGTCACGGCTGTTATTCGTGGATCTTTAACAGTCATTACGGGTCGTCGGAAGCCCGAAAGTCTGACAACCAGTCTTACCAACAGGTATCGTATTGCCCCAGGCAGTCGCTCCATGTAAAATACTGGTATTCAGCTGCATCCGGTTAGACTGGAAGCCGACCCCAACTTAGTAGGGAAAAGTCTAGGGCAGATGATGGTTGCAATGACTATGCTTCATACAGTTGAATCCGATTGGTTCAGTAATATAACATAGGTAGCTTATTACTGTTCATCATCATCATCATCATCATATCAGCCGAAAGACGTCCACAGCTGGACATAAGCCTCCTCCAAAAGAAAGGATTTTACATAATTGCCACGTTTGGCAGGCGCGTTGGCGATCGCAGTATGGTGGTCAAATGCATAGAGAACGCTGCTGCCCATTCTCTAGTAAGTCCCTTAGTCGCCTTCTACGACACCCACGGGGGAAATGGGATGGTGCTATTCTTTTACGTCCGGCACCACACGGAACAATAATTATTACTGTTACTATCTATGAATAAACCTGTTAAGCGCAGATGTAACTTTATAATGAAACTGTTCATATTAGTAATGTTATATTCAGGATTTCAGGACAATTTGAAGCACGCGGTCGGAACTTGTTTAACCCCCGATGTTGATTATTGAGTTTTGCTTGTAATACGCTCCTGCTAGCAAAGCTCAACAAATCTCGTAGAGATTTATGGTTTTATTTTGTGAAATTATAAAAACTGTGGTTGCCTAGTGGTCGAAATTCAACCATGTTTTTTTTTACTATTTCATTTTGTTATATCAAATACAGTATCATTAATCTTTTTTAATCGTTTTTATTACAAGTAAATGGTGCTTCCACGAATTCCTAATAAATACT
Organism: Polymixis lichenea; assembly: GCA_949091785.1. NCBI lineage: Eukaryota > Metazoa > Arthropoda > Insecta > Lepidoptera > Noctuidae > Polymixis > Polymixis lichenea. The sequence goes on along the minus strand of OX420945.1, from coordinate 16,483,695 downwards.
TACCTATAAATATCTCATAATTTATTTGCCCGTAGGCCAATTACCGCAAACAAATTTTCCTAGAAAGGCTTTAACAACAAAATTCATGTGTATTTTAGGATACATTTGAATTTTGTTGTTAAAGCCTTTAAATAAACAACAACAATTGTATAATATACTGTAAGGATAAATGTTTGCGTTGTTTTGTAACTTAAGCGTATACCAGCCTATCCCATTTCAAAATATGTATCGACATGTCCTTGCACCGCACAAAACCGGCACGCGTCCATTTTTGTACTTGCACGCATAATAATGCCAAGGGCGTTCGTTACGACAGCCCGACCCGACGCGATATTAGCCGAGGATACTGTTTCAATTAATGAATACAACCGTTACCAGGGACACACGTCCCGTCGTGAAACAACGACTCATTATTCGTGTTAAATAAAAAAATATAGACCTATATTCACAATCAAGTTAATGCTGTCGTGAAAAATTATTATTGTTTTGTTTAATTAAAAGTGCCTAGCTCCCGGTCTAAGTGCTGAGTTGGGAACTGTTATGGCTTCACAGGAGAATAAATTTTATGTTAGTGTAATAGGGCAGGTATTTCCAAGGTATTTAATTATGCAATGCTTGCTTGCTTTGAATGCTTGTTTTTTAATAAAGATTTACTTTTTTTAAGTTTCGATTTCTTTAATAATAATAATAATATTCTTTATTGTTCTCTCATATTCACAAACACATTACAAAGTCAAGGTAACACATAATAGAGACTGGTGTCTGTTGTAGGTAAAACCTGTATTACAGATCACCAGGCTTTCCCTCCCTAGGACACTCTTTGTAGTTGTAGTACATGTGAATTTGGCTGGGAGCATAATCAGACTCTAATATTCACACTGCTGGGATATAGGCCTCCTCTTCCTGTGAGAGGAAAGCAGTGGCGTAACTGGGGTGGACCAGGCCTGGCAAGAGCCCTGGGCGAAGGGGGACGTAAAAAGTCCCAATTATGAAATTAAAAAATAAACATCAATAACCCATTTCATACCTATATCTAAGAAAACTGAAGAGATACTTGAATAAATTGTGCAGTTCGGGATGAAAGCGTAATTCCAAATCTGCCTTTTTCTGTTCAAATTCTCTTAAAATTGCAGCATTGAAAGCGATTTTTTTGCAAGTTGAAACGAATACCTTCGTTATTGAAGGTAATTGGCCAAGAAAGGTTATGCGACCTAGCTTTGCTCAGTGTAGACCGAGAAGATAATTTACGAAGGGGCGCTTATGTGATGCGTGCCCTAGGCGCCATTTTCTATTGGTACGCCCCTGGAGGAAAGCGCCATAATTCAGCACGCGAGACCAGTGGGTTGGTGGATGCCACTTGTCTTTGATTATTGGTCTTCGGATATACCGGTTTCCTCACGACGTTTTTCTTCACCGTTTTGGGAGCAGTGGTGGTGAAATAATTTACTAAAAGAAAAGCTCTTGTCAGTATTCGAACCTATGACCTTACAACTCTTAAGGGGAACCTAGTCGCGGGCTCGAACTCAATGATGGGCCTGGCTAAAAAGCACGCTGTCTCACCAGGCATCGTGTCCGATAGAGATAGTATCAGTGATGAGCAGTTAGAAGCTAGTCTACACGTACAACATTATCGAGTGAGACGCAGGATCATTTATAGTACAACAGGCACGTAAAAAATTAAGAACAATCCTTCGGAAGATCGGGTTTTATGAAAAAACCACTGCATAAATCAATTACCAATAAAGTTTATTGTACTTTTCGTTATTTGAGCTTTGTCGGTACTGACTTAGTTTTTCAGATTTTACACTTCTTTTATTACTTAAACACGCCCAAAGTTAGGTTAAGATAGCAAGAAAAACGAATCTTTGTTGTCGCATAACTTTTTAATGGCTTTTTATTTTAGTATTCTGTTTCCATACAGACATTATTAATAATGGGACAAAACCATACCATGTTTAATTTTTGATGTACATTGCCGAACAGTGGAGTAATACACTCCCGAAGTTTGCATGGAAAAACATGGACTAGATTCACCTTAAGTCAAGTTACCACTGGGCCACCACTGCTCATATTATTTGGTCAGTGTCTATCTATAAAAGTGTGAAACACCTCTACCCTGTTAAAATTCTTTAAAACATCATTCTTTGTTACCACGAAAAGGCTTCACTTGTTCGTAAACTTATACTGGTTCGAAGCCAAAATCCTACATGCGACAAAGTCTTTTCTACTTTGCTTAATCTTGTACGTCCTCAATAATTACATTGTTGGCTTTGCCGCCGAGATTTTACTCTAGTAGTAAAATAGTTTATGTGTACTCTGACATAAATACAAGTATGTTTTAGTTACGTTGAATTTTGCATAGTCTTGAATTGTTTTCGCTCAAATATAACAAGACGTTTTTGGAGCTACGAGGGGCCGAAGCCAACTTGTAGAAGCCAGTAGGATATTTTAAATTAAATAATGCACCAACCGCACTAGACAAGTTCCCAAGGACAACCCGCTGTTGGTGTAGAACTAAAGGACAGCTAAAGAAATCATCATAAATACCAGTAAACACCATAAGTTTTAATTGAAAAAGTACTTACAAAGCTTGAAACTCTTCAGATTTTAGTATGTAAAAAGCCTTCAAACCAAGTCGTAACAAAGATGAGGAGTACTAAAAACTTCAAACATTACCATGGCAAACGTAATAACAAAAATCTTCTCGTAAATCATTGGACCCAAGAAAACTAGTACTGGCACAAAAAATGTAACAAAAGCACACCTCTATTAGTTTTTGTTTGGTACATTTTCCCATCTAAATCCTGACGGGTACAAATAAAATCGCTGGAGAGAAAAGTAATTTAAGTGTTGTCGAGAGCAGGGTACGGAGTCACCTTTATAGCGAATGCATTAAACACGTGCGGTCGGGAAGTGCGTGACTATAGAACGTGCTTTAAATAGGGATATTCCTGTATTCAGGTATTGCTTTCATATAAATACGAAACTGTTTCGATTCTCGGTCGTTGTCGTTCTGAGCGCGTCGCTAGAGTTTATAGTTTCCTTTCTGTATGTTTTGTGTGTGAATCAGATGCACTTTGTCTTACGGTTTATATGTATAAAGTATGGTGTATATATATTTTTGCCAATCATCATTCTCCTGCCCTTATCCCAATATATTTGAGGTTGGCGCAACATGCACTTACTGTATGGAATATACCTTTGAAAATCAAAATTGTCTACTAGAGTCAATCACAAGAATTTTCCGAAATTTTTCATTTCAATTTCTGCATGCCTTCTGTTGCAAATTGCATACTGTAAGATATTAAGAAAATAAAATAGACGTAAGAGATTTTAACACAAAATTAAAACAAAGTTTTAATTGAGCAATTTAAAATGTTAAGCAAAAACATTTTGCTTAACTATTTTGTAAAACTTTTACTCTTATACTACAAATTCATATATACTCATAACTATAACGCAATCATGTCATTTATGAAAGCTTTCTAAATATAACCTGTCTTTGTCATTTTGGAAACAACGAAATAAGAGGACAACAAAAAAGAGCTAAACACCATTTTAACTGTACGACTTTTATAAAACGTTTACGAATAACACAAAAACGACTACAATACAAATGAATAATTCTTCATTAGAGTACGAGGCATATAATCTGACTGAACGAAATACTTCATTCATTAATTTTCCCTCCAAAAATGAAGTAGTCAGTTACCGTTTGAACTTTTACAAATTCGCACGCTTTTCGGTAAACAATGAGAACTTCACTCGCGGTGTAAATTTACAGTAGGTACCCTGGTGGGCAAAGTTGGTAATGAAATGCCCATACACTGTGTGTATTTATCTCGTGGGTTATGGTGCTATAAATATGCACATGCCTGAAATTATCGTCTGATTTTGTTTTTTTTTTTTGCTTCGTTGGTCTACTGGTCGCTAGTGCTGTTGCTAAGCAGGATAATCCAGGGTTGGATTCCTAGGTCGGGAAAAGTGTCATTGACTCATTGGGCTTTTCCATCGGGAACTTTTAAGTGCTAAAATAACTACGTTATAAAAAATCGACATTTTGTCAATCAATTAACTAATATTATAAAAGCTAAAGTGAGTTTGTTTGTTACGCTTTCTCGCTAAAATGGCAGAACTGCTTTGCATGTTATTGTGGACACAGATTGGTCAAGTCATGCGTAAGAACATAGGCTTTTCTTGCAGGACCCCTGATGAAGTCGCGGGCAAAATAAGAACACCTATTTTCTAAGTCGCTACTTGGAGTCTGGATACATGGGGTTAAGAATAACTAGCGAAATGTGGTTGTTACTATACACATACCTCTGCCTTACCCTTCGGGCATGACCATACACAGGCATGATGGTATTCACAAATAAAGTTACCAAAAGCACTTACGAAATGTTTGTGTTTGAGCGATGCTATGCGCGAATGTTAGAGGATGGGAGATTACAACGATAGTTTTCTACTGTCGATCTTCTGTATGGCATCCAATCGCTTCATAGATTTGGTAAACAGATCGAATTTAAGGTCCATTCTATTGGCGTGGTAACTTGTTCTCCTTCATCATCGTTCCCTCAACGCTGATGATCGCGACCATATACGACGCGTATCCAAGTTATATCGTCTTCTGCAGTGTGGACCGCTTGGTAGAGGTTGCCTCCAACAGCCCTCTTGATCTCGTCTGACTATCTTGCCAGTGCTTTGCCTTGAGCGCGTTTTCTACCCATTCCAGCACCATACAGCCTAAACTGTTTCACTGCTGAACAAAGGCCTCCCCAAATAAACCACCTCGATCAAACCCTTGCGGTCCACCTCTTCCTTATCTTATGTCTTTTATATTTTCCGTCACCCATTCAGGCTTTCAAATGGAAACACAGCATTGCTGCTTTGTTGGAAATAATGAAATATTTTATAATTACTATGTAATTCAAAGCTCTGAATTTTTGACGTCTATTTAACAATGAATGAGTAATAATAAAAGAAACAAGTGACAGAATTCTCACGTAGGGATGAAGCAGTATGAATATTTTAGGGCTAAATGTACGCATATCGTTCTAACATTACGTGTGGGGAATATGGGAGACATCAGTATGACGTCAATAGTTTATTGAAAGTATACGGTCGCTATCATTCTGAATGCCTAAGCATGAATGCTATTATTTTCTTCTGCCTTATAGTTAGTTGGGCGTCATTGTTTTCTTTTTTTATCAGGAAGTTCTCAGTAGCAACCCGGAGCCTGTTGATTTCTATAGGTTTGTCCCAATTACATGGGACATTTTGGGGATTACAGGCGTGATGTTATGTTTTGAATCGCCTATTTTGAAACGCCTATTTTGAAATTGTATTTAATAAAAGTTTAGCTAGCTGGTAATCCAACCTGTATATACAAAAGGTGTTCTTTCTATTGAATAACATTATAAAACAACTAGCAAATCACTTTACATTCGTTAGCGTCGTGTAAAACGCAAGCAGCATTTTGTGAAATAAATTCATCTTACTCCTAAAGTATCCAACATGGACTAAAGTCCCAAAGTAACACTTAGACCCGACACTATCGAGTGCTCATAACGTCAAGAAAAGTTTACATTTTAGTGCAAATACTAGGACCTAATCCACCACGTCTAGATAACGAAAATATACTAGAACAATGTGAACTATTTGTCCAGATAAAAGCACAAACTTTGTTTCTTTTATACCTCTGTCTATTCCCTAGAATTACCACTTTGTTAAGGGCACATGAAGTGTAAAACTTCTGGGTTAATGTTTTGTGTAGTCGAGCATTAGGAGAGCTGATAAAGTAGCCTTTGTGTCTTAATCTCGTTTGCTTGAAACGGTTTGTTGGTTGGTTTGGTGGGCTGACTGAAATATTTGAAATGATAATGACAGTTTTAAGGTACTTATGATCTAAGGGTGCCGTTACTAGTTATTTTTTTAAGTTCGCTGCAATTTTTTTCAGCAGCGTCAAAAAATAAAAAACCACTCAACAAAATAGTATAATCAGCCGATAATGTTCTGCTGGAACACAGTCTTCTGCTCTGAGGAATGGAGTAGGCCATCATCTACCACGCGGGCCCAGTGCGGGTTGGTAGATATGTCTTTGATTTTTTAGTCCTAAGACATGCAAGTTTCTTCACGATGTTTCCCTTTACGATTTGGAGAGTAGTGGTGGTATAATTATTTACATAAAATGTCAGTATTTAAACCTACGACCTACAACTCGTAAGTCGTTCGTCGTAGTCATCTCTCTCTCTGGAACAGCCATAACAATGTTTTTTTTTTTACCTACATGAGCATGTAAACAGCCATTAAATGTTTTATGACCTTAATTTCTTGCTTTAATGAGAATAAATCTGATATAACATTACGTCTGTATATCAAAGTTCATAATACTGCCGTAATAAAAATGTTTCATAGGAACATACTTATGAAACGATATCTCTCACGCCTTTTTACGCTTCTTTGCTTTTTATTGTGACGAGAATAGTGTTGACTTCATTTATGATTTTATTGTTAGCTGAAGTAATTTTGACTTTGAGAAAGAAGCCGACAGAAGGATCCGGTTGGGTTGGGCAGCGTTTGGGAAACTACGTCAAGTCTTTTCGTCGCCTATTCCGCAGTGCTTGAAGACTAAGGTCTTCAACCAGTGCGTCCTGCCCGTGATGACATACGGTGCCGAAACGTGGACACTGACGGTTGGGCTGATCCACAAATTTAAGGTCGCTTAGCGCGCTATGGAGCGGGCTATGCTCGGAGTTTCTTTGAAGGATAAAATCAGGAATGGGATTATCCGGAAGAGAACCGGAGTTACCGACATAGCTTGTAGAGTGAGCAAGCTGAAGTGGCAGTGGGCTGGCCATGTTTGTCGAAGGACCGATGGACGGTGGAGCAGACGAGTCCTGGAGTGGAGACCGCGCATCGGCAAACGTGGTGTGGGACGCCCCCCGGCTAGATGGACCGACGACCTTAAAAAGGTGGCTGGAACAGACTGGATGCGGAAGGCGGAGGATAGAGTGTTGTGGCGCTGCCTGGGAGAGGCCTATGTCCAGCAGTGGACTGCGATAGGCTGAGTTGATTGATTGATTGAAGTAATTTATTGTAAGTACTAACACTACTACTAACCTATCCACCTTGAAGTACCAACTGATTTTAAAAATGAAATTTATTTCTTGTATGCTTTATCAATCAGCATTTTTAACAAAACTCTCTTGAATTTGATTCAATTCCAAGAAGGGCTAAAGACTTATTTGCTTAAATTATGTAAAATGGCATATTCTTAATGACATTACAGTAAAACGAATAATAAAGAAACGCAAAGTCTATTCATTATCGAAGTGAGAAAGATTTAACCAAATTGATAGGAACACATTTCAATTGCAAATGAATCGATAATCGTAAGCAAGATTATGGCTATTTTGCAATGATAATTTTAACGGCTGAAAGTGTCGTCATAAAGGCATGGGCTCATTTTTTTTTTGATGGGTATAAAGATGCCTAGGTGCATTTTCGTTTTTTTTTTTTTGCGAAATAGTCCTGCTCTTAATCGCGACCAGATGGAAAGCGAAGAGGTCTACGATGGAACTAGCGTACCCAGGAGATAACTGTTTACTCTTGCCTTGTACACTTATTTTCGTTCATTATGATTTTTATTTTGTCCTTTTTTTTGTTTTTTTTATTCGGGGTATTCCAAATTCTGTTCCAAACCAACTTTGTGACTGAAAAATGTAACGACAATGCCCAACCTATAATCGATCCCAGGATCTCACGTTCAATAGAGTTAGGTACTATTACCTATCTGGGCTCTATAGCCCATAAAGCTAATAAGGTAGATAATAATTATAGATGTACTTGACAATTAATGATCACTTTATTAATTAATGTGAGTGGAAAGTAATTACACGTAGGTAAATGACAAAGTATCGTCATAATGAGCACTTAACAATATTATGTAGTCTGTTAATAATTATATAAGTTTTACATTATGTATGTGATTTAGCTATGTATTTAATGTGTATTATTTGCAAAAAACTGTGTACGCACATAACTATGATCTTCTTTTTAATTGATTCATTTGATTTTCTTAAAGTAGTTAGGTAATCTAATTAATATAGGAAAATATAATTTCACACTCGAAAGTTGTTTTTTTATTGTATGGATTCTTAAAATAGAAGTAGGTGTGTATCGAGATAGTAAAGGAAATTTTAAAAAGTATTGCACGAATAAAATCCTGTTTTGTACAGAAATTCACTGTACGTATGCAGTAATGGAAAGAAAAAGGCACTTAATCGCAAACCCGGGGCGTGATGGTATGTATAGCTTTAAAACCTCGCAAATGTCATTAGCAGGACTCTTAGGGGTGCGGGTAGGGGGAGGATTAGGTGCGGGGGCGGGGAGGTCGGTGACCCCTGACCGGTGCTCGTCCACACTGTGTGGTGCGCATGCAATCTTTGTACGTGCTTACTTCGATGACTTTCTTATACATCATTTCGATACCTAAGTGTTATTTTGCTTTTAAGAGTGCAGTTTGGGACGAGTTGGGTCTATGAAGTTGTATTTACTTAAATAATGTTTTATCTGAGGGTTGTGTCATATTTACTTGTCAGTTTTAGTTCGACAATTCTCTTCGACAATGAATTTTTTTGAAAAAAAAAATCCGATTGGAAAACATTCACTTACGAATCACGAGCATTGTTCCTCGGGAAATATCAGGAAGTGACGTTTGCAAATGAAGAGTTTTCCACTTGCACTTCGAATATAAAACCAGGTTATTTTTGTGTGAGTCGGACACTTCATTAGTAGCAGTTTTATCTTTTTATTCGATTAACCGGAACATCATTAGTCCTGTAGAATTCGTTCAAGCTCTGTGAATGAAATATTCAGTACAGTACGAATTCTTCGAAATTAATTCGGGCAAAAAATAAGCCGTCGAAGATATTTTCACGAAAGTTAATACTGAAATACATGTCACCGTCACTTCTATCAACATTTTTATGAGTGTTGTAAAGACACCATATTTATATCTGTTCCGTTTATTACAAAAAGTTTTTTCGTTAAGTTTTATCGGTCATAATTTTATTTTCTTTTCTCGTAAGGAGGGGCCCAGACGACACCAAAGTTTTAATGCCTCGTAAAGATGGAACAAATGTGTATGTGTTACGAAAACTGCACCAAAGTCTATCTCATTGCTTTTGAGCACCTTAATAAAATCTCTTCTTTCTATTGTCTGTGCTGTACTTTAGATTAGAGCTCATCATTATTTCCCCCATTCATGAAACAGCGTTGAATTTTCGAAAACCGAATTTCGGAATTTTGAAACTGGCTTTAACTGGAAAGGCGTCAGTCACTCACTCAGTGGGTTCCATCGACTTCGATAAAAAGGAAAATGAATTCTCAAGAGGGGATTGCCAAATTAGGCCATTTTATCTTCGTTTTAGTCGAGATCCCTGCCGATTTCGCTTCTGACGTGGGTACATTTTTAATATCTTTCTCTTTCGGGATGAAGTAATTGGATTATTATCAAGACTGATCTTTATTACGGAAATATTTATTAATCGTGTTGCGAGCGATAGATTGGGAGAATAATGCGACAAAGATGATTGTTTTCTTTTTTTAATTATCTGTTTTTTTTTTCTTTTCATTAAGGCGATAATCCTATAACCGTCAGGTATTTCCATCATACATCATCATTACATAAATCTATTCTTTAATTAGGTTTCATAATATAGTGTTTTCCTAACATATTGCCATGTATCGCTTTGCTTCTTATACTTAAACGTCGTGCACTCATTATTAAGAAAATGAACTAACGTTCTCTATCCATCCTGACGTAGGATTTCCATTAAATAATAACTGTCATAATCTTTATAGTAGCTCGGTCGGGAAAATGGGTTCCTATGTAGGTACTGTAAGGACTCCGAAGAGTTCCTTGTGTTTGGGATAGAGCTAGCTATTAAAATCAAACGCTTAGGTGCATAGAAATGTGAACCTCACGTTTATTTCAAGGATTAGCACTTTACTGCTCCGCGCTTGTCAATCAATTAAATTCTCCCGAAACAAGACCTATATAAAATTACTTGACGGATTCCTTCAAGAACTTCCAGACAGTTCGAAAATAGACAAAGGCCTTTCGTTGGCTGCCAGTATGTACACAAGGTTGCATTCGGTAAGCGACCAACCTTCACAGTACTATGATAGCTACATATTTCTGCCTCCAAGCAGCGTTGCTGTGTTTCATTCCAAGGTATGAGGTCCGGGTATTATTAAATAGGCTTATGAGGCATTCAGCTATGTAATAACAGCCGTTCGGTACGATTGATCAAGTTAAGCGACGCTTGCTGCGGTTGGTCCGTGGATAGGTGGCCATTAGGGCTTTATATACCAAGATTCCTCCATGCCTCGGAAAGCACGTCAAGCCGTTGGTCCCGGCTGTCATTCGTGGATATGTGACAGTCCTTACGGGTCGTCGGAAACCCGAAAGTCTGAAATTGGGTTGTGGAAGTCAGATAGATACTTGCTCCATACAAAATATCGGTATTCATCTGCATTAAGTTAGATTGGAAGCCGCCCTCAACGTAGTTGGAACAAGGCTAGGTAGATGATGATTATGATGACATGGAACATTCAGCTTTGTCTTTGGAACTCCCAATCTATACCTTGGCTATTGTGAATGTCCAATAGACAGTATACTTTGTCTTTGGAACTCCCAATATATACCTCGGCTATTGTGGATGTCCAATAGGCAGTATACTTTGTCTTTGGAACTCCCAATCTATACCTTGGCTATTGTGAATGTCCAATAGGCAGTATACTTTGTCTTTGGAACTCCCAATCTATACCTTGGCTTTTGTGAATGTCCAATAGGCAGTATACTTTGTCTTTGGATCTCCCAATCTATACCTTGGCTTTTGTGAATGTCCAATAGGCAGTATACTTTGTCTTTGGATCTCCCAATCTATACCTTGGCTATTGTGAATGTCCAATAGGCAGTATACTTTGTCTTTGGAACTCCCAATCTATACCTCGGCTATTGTGGATGTCCAATAGGCAGTATACCTACATTATCAGGTGGGCCGCTTGCTTGTATTTTTTAAACGGTTTTATTTAGCTTGCCCTGTTTGTTGTTGTTGTTTTTTGTTTGGGTCAAATATAGTACTTGAAATTTCACCCTCTTCCTGTGGACAGAATGATCTTATATTTGGTACACACCTTTAGTTTTAATAAAAAATCAAGTTAATAAAAAATAAACTAAAAAGAATGAGAAATATTAAGAAACGCAATAAACGGTTTTAACTAAAAGCTAAAAAATAATTCGATAAAATAAAATCGTGGGGCGCGTGAAACATATTATTTACTCAGGTTACGCTACGCCCCACGATTTTATTTTACCGAATTATTTTTTAGCTTTTAGTTAAACTGTTAAAAAATATCTTATTTTTATTAGTTTGCTTCAGCAAAGGTCGTTAACTTATTCTACCAACCAGATGATATCTCAAATTCAATTTCCCCAACCCGGTCACAGCATTTAATGACTGCATTCACAATAAAATGATGAATGAAGTAATGACGTAAATTAGTAGTTGCACATCGGCTCGTGACCGGTAGGAGGAGCCGCCGGAGTTCGCTTAGGTCACGGCTGCGCGCACGCAACGCTCGCGCCGTTTGAGGCCAGTAAACTGTGCGGTTATAGAAAAGTTTAAAAGTTTAATTTAATTATTTTGGTGAATTAAACAGTGGTGATTCTTAAGTATTATTTAGTGTATAATTGAATTATATTTGGAAGCCTAATCAATTATGTCATGGCTATGTTGTAAGTATGTATGTTTTGTATATCAATGATGTTTTGCAATGCCGTGGTACGTTTTGTAATAATCATCAACAAAATCCTTGGTTTTTTTTTTGTTCAGAACTGTTAATCTACTGTACAATATTTCCTTAATCATTGTGTACTCATGTACCTATATTCTTCTATCTGTACAAATAAACATTTTATTATTTATAATAGCTATTTATTATTGATCCGTGAGGTGAAATGTGTTTCTATAAACACGGACGCGTGTCTCTAAAGTGCATAGAAAATAGTTATTTTGTCATCATTTTCATGATGATCATCATCATCATTTCAGCCGAAAGGCGTCCATTGCTGGACATAGGCCTCCCCCAAAAGGGGTTTTTTCCATAATCGCCACGATTGGCAGGCTGGTTGGCAATCGCCGTATGGTTGTAAACATGCATAGAGAACGCTGCTGCCTATTCTCTAGTAAATCGCCTTCTAAATCGAATAAATGGGATGGTGCTATTCTTTTACGCCCGGCACCACACGGAACTATAATAAGATAATTTTATGACAATTTTCAAAGGCCTGTAAGAAATGTTTCTAAACTAGCCCGCAGTCAATTTATTGAAACACAATATTCACTATGACAACTTTTGCACGCCTAGCCAGCGCCTGTATAAGTTTGTCTTCCGCTCACGCTGTGGCTCTAAACGCAACTAACTGCCCTGCAAACTCCAGCAAAATAATCTAAATGCTTACTAGAAACACTGCACTATTATATTGTGACATCGCCTTAAACTATTTAATTAAAATTGTTCTTTGCAATCCCGACAACTGAGGGAAACGCGAACAACGTGCTTTACAAATTCCATTTCGCATACGGAATGATAACTTTAATTAATGCACAGGTACTTTTTAATTGATAGTTTGAATCATAGCTATACCGTGTTTTTGTTTTACATTCCTTTTAAATGTGACGTTGTCATTTTATTGCCTTAATAAAATTTTTGTGGAGTCGACGTAGCCTGTCTTCCAACGGCGAGGTGTCAGTTTTTCTAAGAGAGAAACCGAAGCGAAGTCGGCTTTAACTTACTGACTTATCAATAAAAAATACTTACTATCATTCTAAAATTAATATAGGAATATGAAGAATTAAGTACAACAAACTTGAAGAGCAGAAAACCAAATAAAATGTGCAATATTCCTCCATCTCTTTTTCGCTCGTACAGCGGCTTGCTCTCGTTCATATCAAGTGGTGCCACGTGACTTAAAGTGACATCAGTACAGGATCAATGTTGTATGAAATTTTAGTTCCCGAGTATGACGTTTTGGCGCCGGATTAATTTAGAACATTTATTTTTTGTTGTAATACAAAGCTAAAAACAATTGATAAAAAAATCTAAAAAACACGCTTTCAAAACCAAACTAAATAAAGCAGATAATAATTTAAAAAAAATCTTGGGGTGCTTTTTGATGTATTTTTATAATCACTTAATATCAAGCACCCCACGCTTTTTTGAAATTAGGGTGTATTTATTCTATTATTAATTTTCTATTTTTTAGTTCTGCTAACTACAAAAGCGTGATTCTTCAGTGTTTTTCTTTTTTTTTAATTATTGAATTGTCGTTTCTCGATAAGTCTACAAAGTTTAAATGAAATCTGACCGTTTGAAGTGGGTCAAAATCAAAACCAAAGGAGTCTGTTACAAACAAACAAACATACAGGTGAAGCTACTAAAAGCGTGTTAAAAATAACCGTTTTTGTTGTTTGAATGTTACGGTGAATTAAGTACCGTAGTGTAATTATATTTTTTGACAATAGTAGCCATTATTAACGTGCCATTTTTTAATAACGATAGAGTTGCCAATGCGAATCCCCGAAAGGAAGCCGGTAGGAATCGTGTTATATGGTGCTTTCGCCACTGATGACTTCATACTTCTCTATAATTCGTCATCTCGATAGTCACCCCCTTTCTAGCCATATTATCTTTCACACAGTCCGCCCATCGTTTCTTTGGCCTTACTCTTCTGTTATAGCTTTCCTTTTAAATGTGTGACGCTATTTAATTCTCAAAAGAATATGACATTTTCGTGTTTTTTTAGAATTGCACTTTAGATGTTGGATTACACAAAATTTTAACGCCATAACTCTAGCTAATCGTAAAATATGTAGCTATTAATTTGGATTCCAAAATATCGCATTGAAATAATTTAGATCCTAAATTGCATCGTTAAAATGCCAAATAGCATTCATTAATTTAATATATATTCTCTATTGATACTTAAATAGAAATGACTAAATAAAGGTCAATACGCCAACACAAACCGCCATATTTATAAACGCTGCTTACAGTTAAGTTATGATTAGCGTCTATTTAACCATACATCTTTGACATTTAGGTATACCTGTCTTCAATTTAAGCAACGTTTATATATAATATAATTAACCGCCAATACGCAACGTATTCAAATGTAACTGCCGAAACATAATACGTATTTTTACACACGTACTACGGATCTGCATTGCGTATGAATACGCCGCCGCCGTATGTAATACGTGGCGTACCCGAACGGTTATGCTTGTAACTGCAATCTGTTGACCGCTTGCCTCACCCCAAATGTAATGCGGAATCACTCGTTAAATAAGTAGCTAGCCAACTGCTCATGTTGAAGTTGTTCGCATATTCTCAGTTTAACGAAACCTGACTCAGTGGTAAATTAAATTCACTTACAAGGAAACTGGACCTTAAAAGCTTCCACTAATCTTGTTGATAATAATAGGTAGGTCAAAGCATAAATGTTGTTAGTTTTCAATGTTTGACTCTGTTCAATAAACTCAATAAGCAAAATTTAAACGATCACTGCTCGCAGGATCCTTCAAGTGACTTTAGTGACCTTCTTTCTAGTGGTTTTATGGAAAAAGTCACTGATATTATCGTAATGATCACGAATTAAAATCTAAATATCTTTGTTACAATTAACCTAGAGATTTTTCGGTTTTAAAGAAAATACTAAATGCTTTGCTTACATGAAGCATTACCCACCCATGTAAAAATACTTTTCCAATACGGATGAAATAATAATCTCGGTGAATATTTTGAATTTATACCAATTCGGTTAAGTTGCTATAAGCCCTCGGGAGGAGTTCCTTCGAATTTATTACAGCAGACGTCTCAGATGTTCGGATATTTCGCCATTTAGTGCTATTTACGCTAAATTTGAGACCGTAAAGATTTTATTTAATTTATTGCTCGTATTTCGACATTCCCTTTAGGTATATCGACGCTGACGCATCTTTATCTTGTACCTTAAATGTTTATGTACCTATAATTGTTACAGATAACTACGACAACGGGCAGAATTTGCAAGAACATCACAGTTACAAGGTAAAGTAGCATTTTAATATGATGCAAAGCTCGTTGGCTTAGTTAAAAAGTTGAAGATAAAAGCTGAATAAAAATTGGGTTAATTGTATTAAGCAATGGTGATTAGGGTCAGGTCGCATAAGGAACGATACTTTACACTCATTTCACACCCATTTCTTGAATCCGTGAGATTTTATTAGAATTCTTTCTCTGTTAACAAAATAAGGATAAGGGAACGAAACTAGTCTCATATAGGTAAAGGGTCCCTAAATATTTTGTTTGGCAAATTCCAAATTATTGCCTATAAATTATAATTCTTATATTTAGCATTTTTAGATCTTACGAGGGCAAACGTCGGGTGTAAGTATAATGATTAAATTCTTATGAAATAACATTGTGTTTTCTTTATACTATCATTACGTATTTAATATGTAAGTATCAGACCTGTAACACGAATCGACAGGTTGTTTCGTGTCAATTAGGGTGTGAAAGAGATTTCTAAAATAAGAACGTTAACTTATTCCTGTATAAAATATTTGAAAATATATTGAGCCAAGTCATAGGATTATTTTTAACACTAAAAACGACACCGGGTGTTGCCGTTCTGGCCTACAAAATAGCAGTGTGACCACTTGAAAAATGGCACTGGCAGCTAGCCCCGATAATGTACGAAGCAGAACAATCCATCAGTCGTGTGGCGGAAACTACCACCCACCACCTCACACCACTGGAAAGGGCTCCATTGTACATCCTTAGTTCTTCGTAGGGCTGCGAAACTTTAGCTATTAGAGGTTTATAAATGTCGCTGTTTCAAAGAATTATTGGACCTTCCAGAATTCTCTGGATGCTATTAAAAGTAGATTTGAGTTTGTCAGAGTTAAAACGTAACCCCTTATTAATGTATGCCGTGTGGCGGTTTTACGATAGACAACCCAATATCAACTGACCCTTTAGAAAGTAATTTACAATTTCCAACTCGTGGTGTCAATACGACTTTAATATTTAATTCCATACAATTGAAGTTGCGGGTAATTTACGCGACACGCTATCCACTATCCAGCGTGTGGTGACCGAGGTCAATTTTATGTTCTGTTTTGTTTGTAATTCTCTCTCCTTTTTATTTAATATTACTATAATATTTCAGTTGAGAGATAACCTTTTCAACTACGACAAGACGTCCAGCTATCTAAGCCCATTTTTTTCTAATCATAGTATCCGAGGTGGAGAACCCCTGAAAGGGGCCTTCCAACACAATTACCTTTTCACTAGCCAACGGCGGGGATTTGGCGAGAAAAATCGCTTGCCATAAATACAGCTATACTTAAAGAAGAACATCAATCAAAATTATGGGATGTTGGTTATGTAGCTTGATAGAGTGTGCGTGTTATGTTATTGATAAGCAACTATTTTGTTCCCAGGACTCGTGCTGAAGAATATGGACGATAAATCATGCTCAATGAGCGCTTGGAAATGAAACAAAAAACGAGAAAGAAACTCTTCAAACATAAACATACTGAGGCGAAGTTATAGCCAATACATTCACCAAAGTCATGTGAAGTTAATTTTCATCAGTGCAACTGTCATATCGAAGAAGCATATCTTGTGGAAATCGTAAAACACGAAGACATATCTCATTAATTATGCTAGTCACCCTTTTGTGATTATAGATAGTGTTAACATTATTGCTCAATTCTATAAAGAAGATTTTTTGATTTAAACATCCTAGATTTTAATGGAGATAAGACTAAAATATTCAAGTTTCAAAAAATGTATTGAGTGAATCAAATAAACATAACTCTATCCAGTCTGTATCTTGAAATAAGTTGCGAGGAGAATGAAATACTACAGCATGTTCTTCTTACGGAGGCGGACGTTAATATTAAAGGCTGTGCTCATACTGACAGCGATATGGTTTATGGTCGCATTATTGACCACTAACGGCGGGTCTAGGAATTCAATCGTTGTACCAGCGATTGAATACGATGATGCGGAGGCGAAACCCTTGAAAATGGCGAAGCCCACATCTACAAAAAGGAAGAGCGAAACCTACGGGAACAATCTATCTGATGGTGAGTGTTATTTATGCATAGAAACTGCATGAGCTTGCTTGGTGTAGGTGTTAAATCAAATACCAGATATATCGATAGCTTTACACGTTATTGCACTGTGTCATCCACGAAACTAACATAACTCTAACGATGATATCGAGATAAATAAATCTGAATCTGATGAATACAAAATTGATACGGAGGATATATTTTATTAGGTTTGTTTCGATAAGGAAATATATCAACAGAAATCAAATTGTGGATCGCATCCCTTGAGGTCGGAATGGAAAGAGTGAACCTCAGGATTCTTCGTTCCTCTTATTTATTCCGTTTCGAAAACAGCTTCCTTTTAAAATTATAATGGCATAAGTGCTACTGTTTGCATTTACAAATATTTCTTTCCGTGTTGTTTTTACATAGTCTAAGAAGTGTAGTATCTCCCGATGTGATTGTCTTTCGGCTAATATATGCAATACAAATGGTAATGAGGATAGACGTAACGGAATACTAGAATGAATTTCTAATAGGATTTTACCCCAAGAGTGTTATAACAATGAATCGCCTTTACTTTCTTCTGGATCTTCACCTAGTCTATTTATGGAGACAGTTCTATAGCAGGCCGGTATTGTACTGTGGACCAAACTTTATGTTAGGCATTAGATAGGCTTAGGAGGCACCTGTCAACACTTTATAATTATTGGTTGACGGATACTGTACCAGGCAAATTAGTTAAGTGTAAGATTTATTAATTATTATTAAGAACGTTCATCTGGTGCGGGCTGGCAACGGCGCAATTTTATGTGGATTTTCGTGAGTATCTTATTAAGTTTAAATCAAAGTACTATATTATTGCGACAAACACTAGATCGTTGGTATTTATAAGTTTGCAAGTAATTTTTTTAACAGTTATTTTGGTATGTGTTTTAAAAAAAAACCACATACTGTCAATTATTTTCTATTTGCAGTAGGTATTTACCTATTACGATTAAATGTTTTTATTTAAGAGTAAAAATAAAATATCAGCGATCTAGTGCTTGGCTGAAAGAAATAGTACTTTGATTTATATTTAGTAAAACTATCACAAAAAAACACTATAAATGCGACGCGGCGACGTTGTCAGCCCGTGCGGGATGAACGCTCTTAGGCCTATGGGCGTTTAGTGTGTAGTTAAAACTATGCTCAAGTCAGTGCTGACCCTTAAACTCTCTGTGACAGATACGGCAATGCACAATTAGATAATGATGAAACTACTAATCACACTTTTGACATCGGATAAAAATTAAAAAATCTGATTCAAAATACACAACATACCATCACTTAACAATGTCAACTGCCCATCGGACTGGTAGCAGATAGTACTAAAAGCTATTAAAGTTCATAAGCAAATCATTAACAGTAGAGAAGTTGCCTAAGGTCACAGCATTTTTTTTATTTGGAAGTTCGTTTTTTCCGACACAGCATTAAATGAAAAGCCGGTCAGTCAATACGAACGAATGGCTTGAGGAAATTGAAGGTAATTTGTAAAGTCTTTTGTTGAGAATATTATATTGAATTTATAAAATTAATTTTAAATAGGGGACATCAAAATTTAACCCAAAAAAAGAAGTAATTAATAGACACACAGATGCTTTTTTGTTTATAATTGTTTTAGTTATTTTCCTTTATTCTGTCCGTTTGTCCGACACAGCACCGAGCGAAAGCTCAATATGACCGAATGGCTTTCAAGCCACGGAGGTGATTATACTCTTTTTTAATAAAATTTTCTTCTCTTTTCTTTGGTGTCTTAAAAAGTTTTGTTGTGCTTAAGAAATTACTCAATGAAAATATAGTTTTATTTAATTCAAATCTAAAACATATTTGACCCCATAATCAATGACACGTGATTTGTAAAGGATGCAGGGATGCGATTCTTCAACAGTCTTCCATGATTCAAGCTTTACAATACCCAATAAAAATTCATGGAAATCTATTCCCGTACTATAAATTATATGGAGTACTCAGCAATACCAATAATAATATTTACGAGTAGTAGGTAGACCTCTATGGTATAAACATGACTACAAATAACGACACCTACTAACGCCATCTTTCAACATAGGCTGAAAACTGAGACACTCCGAGGCATAGATAGAATCTTGTTACGGCACATCTTTTATCAAGGTTATCCCTCCAAATGTAAAAGAAAGTTATAAGAAAAAAATATAGAGAAAATAAATAATAGGTATTCTTTTCAAGGTCTACATTTTTGTATAGCGTACACCCCTCACTTGATTTATTGATCTGCATGTTAGAGTTTGTTAGTGGCTTCCTTTATTTCGACATTTTGCATGATAATGTGCGTTTGTCCGTCACAGCGAGAACGCGGGTCGATTGGATCGGTCGGCTTGCGGGAAAGGAAGGTAATTTTTAATGGCCTTTGTTTGTTTGACCTTATCACGGAGTAATAAACAATTGGAGGGATAGCGTAACCAGCCTACTACAATCCCACAGCTGGGACACAGGCCTTCTCTCGGTGAGAGGGAGTGGGTCGTATCTACCCTACGGACCCAATATGGGTTGGTAGATGTCACATGTCTTCGATTTTTTGGCTCTAGGACATGTCGTTTTCCTAACAATCTTTTCCCTTACCGTTTTGACAGCAGTGGTGATGAATTTAATTGCACAATGACTGGGAAGAACCCACGACAAACAACTCGTAAGCCGGAGCCATTAGCACTGAGCCACTACTGCTCAATGGGGTGATAATACTTAATAAAATCTCGATTCTAATCCACCCAATTACTCGAGAGAATTTTGTCGGTGGAAGAGCTATCCTGCAACGATAGTGACTTCTTTACTCCCTGTTAGTCAAATATTAAGTATGCATTATGCGCCGATGACGTTAATTTGCGACCATAATTAAATTCGTTAGAATAATTCGATAGTATATAATCCTCCATTTGTTTAATGCTCTGTGTTCTATACCCTTAAATGTAGATCCTTTATACGTACGTGTAGTGTATTTTCTGTGGTTAGGGGCAGTACTGTGTAATTAATTGTGCCTTAAAACAGATTGTATGCCATAATTGTATTGGTGGCGGACAGTTGTAGCTAACAGCTGTAATACTAATTTACACTGCCATTACACCATGTTATTAACCGCAGATGTTTCATAATTAATTGCCATACTATCGTATTTTATTTATCTAATTAACTTAATCATGATTTGAATCACATTAAATTATTCTTTTGTCATAAGAAAACTGAAAACTCATTTTCCATTAAAAAATCCGATGCATTACTTCAGTTCCATATACTCAATTTTCTAACTTTCTGATCATGATTTTATAAATTAGTGAGTGAATCTTAATGCAATATAATTACTGTTTGAAAAGGATGTTGGTTATAATAGTTCACATCCCGTAGGGCTCGGTGTGATAGCTGCCCCGGGCTCGGACAACGCACCCGGTGAACTAGGAAAACCTGTTGTTCTACCGAAGAATATAAGCGAGGACGCAAAAACAGCTGTGTCTGAAGGGTGGAAAAAGAATGCTTTCAACCAATACGTCAGCGACCTGATATCTATTAGGAGAAAGCTGCCGGACCCAAGGGACGAATGGTAAGAAAATGATGCCAAATCCGTACAACATGTTGTATGAGGTACGACCTCAAAACATCCCGAGGGATTCGGGGATTTTCGTGAATCCTACCCCTCTCGCTTATCACATTTTTCTGAATCAACGCATAGCTTTGTACCTATTGGATAAAGAAAACGTATACTCTCTGCTACTAAGAATTTTCTGCGCAAGTCGCGGTTAAACCTGCGAAAAATGCAACATTTTGTAACCTGGTCTTATCGGGCTAGCTCTATTTGTAATAAAATTTCCAACGCTGAGAGGAAATATAATAATAACTTGGTATAAAGATAAGGATTTTATGAAATGTTTTAACGATATAGATACTTTTATCGTTGGTATCGTTTGGCAGATACTATTTAGATTTCAATGATTTCTTAACTCACCTCTATTAAGAGATTTTATATTCTCTGATATAAAAGTATTTGTTTTAAGTATTGAAAAAAAACCAATCGTTTTTGAAGGTGAAACCCCAACACCATTTTTGTAAGCCAAAAAGTATATATTAATATATAACATAAAAAAAATATATATAAAAGAGTCAAAATTATAAGGAATTAATATACTGTTTATTTCACCAGGTGTAAAGTGCCAGGCAGGTATCTCGAGGACCTGCCGCAGACGTCCGTTGTAATATGCTTCCACAATGAAGCATGGTCAGTGCTACTCAGGACTGTACACTCCGTGCTGGATCGGTCACCGGCGCACTTGATCAAGGAAATCATTCTCGTCGATGACTTTTCCGATATGCGTAAGTCTGTGTTTGCAAAAGATGTATACAGAAAATAATAATTTGGGATGATAACAATTTTAGTATTTCTAATGAGTTGGTTAATACAAGAAAATATTTGTGTGTAATTTGCAGCTCACTTAATGCAGCAGCTCGATGACTACATGTCATCGTTACCAAAAGTTAGGATAGTCAGAGCCACTCGGCGCGAAGGTCTCATCAGGGCGCGGCTCCTCGGAGCCCGATACGTCACGGCCCCCGTGCTTACCTATCTCGACAGCCATTGCGAGTGCACTGAAGGTAAAATCCAACAATTAGCGTAACACAAATCCTCCTTAACGACCAGTCGTTAACCTCAGCTATTTCATTCCAGGATGGCTCGAACCATTACTAGATAGAATTGCTCGTAGTAAGACTACGGTAGTGTGCCCCGTAATTGACGTCATCGACGACAATACCCTCGAGTATCATTATAGAGACTCATCTTCAGTCAATGTTGGTGGTTTCGACTGGAATCTCCAGTTCAATTGGCACCCTGTTCCTGCGAAGGAGCGAGCGCGACACCAACATACTGCGGAGCCTGTCTGGTCTCCAACTATGGCTGGTGGTCTATTTGCTATCGACAAGGACTTCTTCGAAAGATTAGGAACTTACGACAGCGGTTTTGACATTTGGGGCGGTGAAAATCTGGAGCTGTCGTTTAAAACATGGATGTGCGGTGGAACTCTTGAGATAGTTCCCTGCTCACACGTCGGTCACATATTCAGAAAGCGTTCACCGTACAAGTGGCGAACCGGTGTCAATGTACTCAAGAAAAACTCTGTCCGTTTAGCTGAGGTGAGAACATTTGTCAATAATGATTATTTTCTTAACTTTTACATCTTAGCAGTCGAGTAACAATGTTTTTATGGTTCCAGGTATGGTTGGATGATTATGCAAAGTACTATTACCAGCGTGTTGGTAACGATAAGGGTGATTACGGAGATATCACCGGCCGCAGAGATTTGAGAGAGAAGTTAGGTTGCAAGTCATTTGAGTGGTATTTGAAGAACATTTATCCCGAACTGTTCATTCCCGGAGAATCTGTTGCACATGGCGAGGTATGTTCTTATTATATAATCGAGTTACAATGTCTTAATAACAAAAAATATAATTTCACTTATTTTTGAGATTCAAGCATCATGAAAGTAAGATTATTTTTTTCTGCGTAATTGTTCTGCATAACAACAATGAGTGCAAATTATTAATGAAAGTGTTCTTCGAAATTATTACCCGTACAGATCCGAAATGTCGGCTTCAAAAAGATTTGTTTGGACTCTCCAACACGCAAGTCAGATCATCATAAGCCAGTCGGACTATACCCGTGTCACCGGCAGGGAGGAAATCAGGTCTTCTGTCAAATTCAATTTGACCAATTGCGGCAGTACCACTTTGCAGGAGTTTTTGTTCAAAATTTTCAATGTTTGTTTCGGTTTCGTTCAATTTTCCAATTTACTGCACTCTTTTATGCACGTTGGACAGCACGGTTGTTTTTTTTTTTTATTGCACCCATATTCACATTTTTTGCATTTGTTCTTATGACCATCACCGATAGTTTCGAAACAAATTAAAGAACTACTGCCTTGATGGTGTGACGCACGACGAACAAGAATCAGATGAATCAAAAATGCCAAAACCCAAAATTCGTAGATGTCACGGCACAGGGGGCAATCAGGTACTCCTAAGGAGACAAAGGAGTGTGAATTTGATTGGACTTTGTTTTCTACATGGGGGCGTTAAAGGCTTTTCTGGAACCTATTTTGATTGTTGAACTTCTTATGGAATGATTGTGTTATTGTTCAAATTCTAGAACAGTTATTTATGTTTTTCATCTTCATCATCACAAAACTCCAACATCATCATTCTTCATTCGAATTATTAAATTTATTGCTCTTTAAATAATATTGGATGGATTTGAATGATGACGTTGGACCAGCACGCTTGCTTTTGGCACACCTTTTATAACTTATGGATGGCATCAGATCGCGAATCCTGGGTCGGAAATGTGCGTCGACTCGGCTGCGGGTCCCGAAGACATAAAGAAGTCCGTCAACGTGTGGCCATGTCACGGGGAATACGGAAATCAGGTTTGTCGAAGGCCGCCAAATTATACAAAACTACCGCTTTCGCTTTACCTCGTAGTTGGGTGTTGGTGCTCATCGTCATTTTGGTAAGTGGTTGTCGTAGCAGCTTTGAAAACAAACAAACGTAACGTTTTAATGCATTGTACGGATACTAATCGGCAAAACTCTTGCGCGTCACGGTTTCTATGCTTCATATATTATACGCATGTGTTTTGTGTTATACCTTCATTCATCTATTTTGCTCTTATGCGATAAAATTTGCATCATTTATTGTGTTAATTATTTTTAAGTTTGTTAGTTAACACAGTAGATGACATTAGATTTTTCATTAATTTACTGAATTGAACCAACTGTGATTGAACTTGAGCCCACATTTACCCTTATCTTTCTCCTGAACGGTGAAATGGAGTGTGGTAGATTAGAATATGAACTTTACCGTATGTTTACTCTTCCAATTTTGGTACTGCCGCGAGGTAAATTATAACTTTAAAAGCCATTTAACACAGGTATGATCTTCGTTTTCATAATCAGTGATCCAGTTTGTTGGAATGTATATTTTCATTTTACGCTTGCTATGTGATTGTTACGTGGTCAGTTTGTGTTAAGTGGCTATTTAGTACATAAGTTTTTTATACCCCTTTTAACGCCTTTTTTATTTATAACCCATGTTTAACTGACCCTGTTCATTTTTAACTGATTGTATATTCTTGTTTTTTGTATCCTGTATGATTTTTATGGTTTTGGCTTATCGGGTTATTGGGTGCCATATCCAGTAATTTTTAATACTCAACACTATAATCATTAAAATATTATAACGTAGCCTTAAGAGCACACGATACATGATACTGTTAATACACTTGGTAATTTACTATGTTCTTTAATGTACATGCTTCTGCATTTTTCTTTTTTAAGAATTAGTTTAAAATACTTTTCTTAGTAATGTCTTACAAAATAATAATAACATTTCATTGAATATCGAAACAAAAAAAGTAGTGTAGGTTACGAAAAACGTTTTGAAATAATCTCGTGAATATAACAAGTGACCATGTTTTTAATAAATTTTCAGTTTTGGATGTACTCGAAGAACGGCGAGATCCGACGTGATGAGACATGTCTGGACTATTCGGGACATGACGTTGTGTTGTACCCCTGCCACGGGGCCAAGGGCAACCAGCTGTGGCTGTACAACGTTCGTGTAAGTATCATGTCTTCTAAGTTCTCGAAAAATATATATTTGAAAACTAAGAGAATTTAAATTTTAAAGCCATAGAATTAAAAGTAATTAAACTAAATAACAGCTTTCGTCGAATAATGAGTTCTTTTATGATTTTACAAATGTTTCTTAACAATTTTAATTCAATAAGATTAGTCTGAGACAAGTTGTCGTGGGAAATAATTAACTTTGCAAGATTTCAGCGAAATTAATTTGCGGAGTTAGGTAACGAGCAAGCCTGTAGTACCTGCTGCTAAATATAGAAGTATTAAGTCAGCAAAATTATTGGAGTGTTTCCGTATAAATTATGTTCCCTTTACTTAAGAAATACGGGAAGTTGGAACCCGTCAGATGGGACTTAGACTACGTTAGCGCTTTTCAAAGCCGTTTGCAGCAGTTTTGAGTTAGGTTTGCTAGTCACAAACTGACCTATTTGTCTGTTACAAATTATACGAACAAAGTAGAGAACTACTTTGTTCGTATAATTAGTAACAGAAAAATAATAACGTTTCTACGTTATTCAATTAATTCTGATTTATTTACAGACGAAGTTACTAAAGCACGGCTCAAGCGAAAAATGCATGGCGATAACAAGAAACAAAGATAAGATCGTCATGGAGACGTGCAACGAGTCGGAGACGAGGCAAATGTGGAACATGGAGAACTTTAACCCAGAGAGATTAGCTCCGGAGCTGACGCAAGAAGAGTAGCCGGAGGCTTACCTCGAAGTGCTGTTCATATAAACGGCAATGACAATGATAGTGACTGTGTTTTAGTGTTAATTCAAATGGTTCACTTGTTGTCTGACGCAATGAATGCTTGTAGTGTGTACTTTATGGTATAGTGGGCTACGCTACAAATTGTTTATCGGTAGGCGATAAGGCTTTGTAAACAGGCTGTTGTACATTTTTCAATTGCTGATATGAACCCCGTTGAACTCGGCCTATCGATGACTGATATGTTTGATTTTAATTTCGCTAGGATGCCATTTGTTTAGTTCCTACAGATTCTGCGTGAAATGTTTAAGAGATGAGAATTTGTGGACGGTGAAAAAAATTTGCGTTATCGTCAAGAACTGTAATATCTATGGTGCTTGCCTATGTTTCTCTTATCGCGAAATAACTTTATTTATTACCTGTAAAATTGTTATAGTCTTGCTGTCGTTGGAAATCAGCATTTTATTTTTGAGTTATTTCTATTTTTCTTCGAGTGTTTCTAATAGTGTTTAATGGGAAACTTATCTAAATTATACATATCTTTACATAAAAAAACATTTTATCGATGTTTTCAATTAGAATGAATGTTTATTGCCGTCTTTTTATGAATTTTAAAGTGTTTTATGTAAAAAAATAATGTTGTAATAGTATTCTTTATCGAGTATTAACTTCTGGTTAGAATTTAGTATTCACTTGAACTGTACATATCTCGGATATCTGTATGCTTCAATATATTTATTACGATTACTTAAATTACAAAATCGACGACCTAAGAAATAAGTCAGTGACTGAAATATAGAATGAAAGTTGAACCAAACCCTGAATGAGTGGCTTTACGCTATTTACTTTACAGTACATTTTATTTCTATCAATGTTTCATCAACCAAAATTATATCTATGATATATGTCATAAAGTTTGGAAAAAAACAACGTTTTGACTGTTCATATTATAGCGTAAACGCAACTTTATCAATCAAAGGTCAACAATGGAAAATAAAGGGTGTTACAAAAAAATACTTTTTGTTTTGTGTAAATTACTTAATTGTGATTTATTTAAGATATTCTTCTGAAAGTTAGTCGTATTGACCTACGTCGTAGTTTGTAAATTCTTAGTGAAATTGTAAAATAATGAAGGATAGATTTTTAAAAGTATGTTATTAAATAAGTAAATATTTTTGTACTCATAAGTTACTGAGCGAATTTATTTTTTAGTCACGTGTATTGAGGTATTTTGAAAGTGACTGATATTAATTTTGACCTTATTAATAAATTAATACAATTTTCAATCCACAAAAAATACATAGTTTTTTTAATGAAAATTATATTAGTAAAAGTACATTGACGTCATATAACTTTGTGAAAGTAGGTTTCATGACTTCACAATCATTCTTAATGGAAAATTCTGCACATTCCTGAAGCAATTTAGTAGCTGTTTTAATAAATTTCCTTCTTGGGTGTCTTTATTAAAAATTAAAGCATTCCTTGTTGTTATCGCACACAAAAATAACATTAAAGAATACCTCCAATAAAGTTTTGATAAAAAATAAAGTAGTATATCATTTTACAGTAGGATAGTTATTAGTTATTTTCAATTTTAAAATAAAATTTAGGGCTCATTTACACAAGGAGTTTCTCGCCGCGATTTTCCAAAATCTAAAGCTGAAACTCCCTTGTCTAAATTTACTTTTAGAATATGAGCCAGTTTATTTTTGGTTTTTTGACCCGTCAATACATATACAGACAAGACACGATACTGCCAATTAGTCTTCCTAGGTGTTTGTGCTTAATTTAGTCACTTTCCTCTTTTTATTTCTTCAATATCCTACTTCTATTCTACTAACAGCTTAGAACTACGTAAATATTTGACTGAATATAGTTTGTGAATATCGTTAATCGTGTAGAAATAAAATCATTTCCGATAATTATCGGAAATTATTTTATTAATAGCTAGCTTTGACGATTATAGAAATGATAATAAAAATAACTAGATTATATTGAAAATTATTTGTTCGTTCAAGTTCAATGCTATCAATATATTATTATATTCCAACTAGTGAATTGATTTAATATTCCTTCGTTTATTTCTACAAATATTTTCATACACTATCACAAAAGATATCACTGTATTTTAGTTTTGTATAGAATTCCATTAGCATTGAAAAATGTAACATTTATTTAAGACTATCTTAGAAAATAATTAAACATTAGTTGTTAATATTTTTTGAGGAAGAGATTATTTTAGTTGAATTTTTATTCCGTGATTTCGATGTAAATAGCTTCTTAACTATAGTTGAAAAATACCTAAATATGATGTCATTTTGATAGTGAGAGGTGTGAAGTTAATTTGGTTTTTAGTTGATGTTGAAAAGAATACGTTTTGTTTACAAACTAAATTAAAACATTTAGATATTATAAGAAATGTAAAAAGCACCCAGCCGAGCCGGAATTAGAAACGAGGCTGTTGATGTTTAGTTAACTAAACCTTTATCGGGTTTTCTTTATAAATTAGAAAGGAAGTTATTGTTAAAAATAGCTTATCATGATTAAGAAAACAAAAATAATTACACCATTAACTTCACACCCTGTACGTAAAATATAAATCCGTGCATTCACAATTGTATAGTTAGTAAATTATTAGAATTATAACTAAATAGATATGTAATAAGATGTTTTAATGTGCCTTATAACTTTACATAATTATTATTGAATGTTGAAATTTTCTGTATATAATGCGGTGTCTCCAAATGTAATTATACTAGGTATGTACTATAGCGTAACATTTAGATGGCGATTACATAGTATTTGTAAAATAAAGCATTATGTTGGATTTGTATTATGTGGTTTTATTTTGTTTATTAATAATTTGTCACCTTTACCCTTAACGAAAACAATCGAAATTTCTTTATCACGAAGTAGGCACCGTTCGAAGCTTGTAAGGCATTCCCAATTCAATTAAAGTGTCTGAAGTCGTAGGTAAAGCCTTTTAGGAAGTAACAAGTTGAAGCAAACCTGCACTTGAACTTGAACTTGCACTGTCGAAACAGTATTTAGATGATTATGCTTACAAGTTACTTCAGTAGTATTGAATGCCAAACGCAAAAAACTTGACACTTGACACAATTAATTGAACACACAAACGCGTTGTCACACTACCTGAATGATGATAAAATAACTATAAATTCTCTTACAATCAAACTTTCTCTTGGAAAACAAATACGATCCTCTAGGTAGTTTACAAAAACGAAAACATGTAAACAACTCGACAGCAGAAAATTAAATAACTGCTGAATTTATATATTTTTGGTGATAGACTTAAACTATTTTACCTCATAATAAATCACGAAGTAACAAACCCAGTCCGATGATTATGTATAGCAGGCCGTTCCCTTGGGAGAAGTGAGCTAAATACCTGGGTGTGATCCTTGACCACCACCATACCTTCAGTGAGCACATAATGGCGGCTCGATCGCGCGCCTCTTTCGCTCTCGGTAAGCTCCATAAAGACAGCTCGCAGCAAATTGTCACACTAGTGCAAGGATGCAGACGCTCCAGAGCCGTTCTTTAGAAAGGATACAAGAGTCCCTTATATGCCCATAATGAGAATCCGTATTTAGATCTAAGAATACCCACCATCCGACAGATCATGCAACGCATGCAAGCATTTTTCGACTCTGCTATAAATCACCTTAATTCCCTAACTGTGGTGGCGGCCTGCAATACTCCTCCCTCTTGCATAAGTAGTACTTATATGCTGACCGAGGCCATTCCCGACGATTCCACAACCGCCCTCCAGGAGAGTAGTAAGACTACCAGAACTCTTAGAAAATGCAAAAACAGACTGTCGTCCTTCCGTCCTAGCTGGAGGAGGCCCGCCGCGACGCTCCAGTCTATGTCCGCCCCATCTCTTAATCGAGCCAGCCCGCGCCGATGATCGAATAGCTATAAATACGTCCCAAATTTATCCACTCCAGCTTGTCCCTTATTGCTCTCCTCTAGCGATGCCCTAAGCCGAGGTCCACAAGCCACGATGGGGGGTGCCCATAGCGTGTAGCTGCTTTTTTTAACCTGGGTGGAGGCCTTAATTTATTGAAGCAGCCACAGACACGCTTGGGTAAGCAGCCGACAACCTCTAGGCCGACTTGCAAGAGGGTATTCCCAAAACACATAATTGAGTAACAAACATTTTTGACCGTTCATAATGATTTCGTCTTCATTATATCGAAAACCTAACGTAAAATATTAATAACACAACATCAATGTTCTACAGTCCATAATTTACCTCTGACAACAGCAACCTGATTGCAACAACAATAAAGACACTGAGATTTTGACAAAGATACAACATTAGAGGAAATAACCGTAAAAGAACTACAGTGATGACTGACTCTATGGTCGTCGAGTCCAAACGCGTCCACAAGCGTCAAGGTCTCGCTCATATGTCGAATAATACCATTAATAACACCTATGTGATGTAATGTGAATTCGGGTGCACCCTTCGCCATCCCTTCATCGGCTCAAGAACTATCAAAACGTTGACGCTCATCGGTGAGCGCTGTCGCAGTCTAAGGTATGTACTGCGTTGCATTATTCTAACTGTAGTCCGTCTAGAACTTGAAAATCTATTAATTATACCAGTGAAAAATCAGCAGAATAATCAATGTTAATTATGTACACTGGTAATACTATTAATTTTGACCGTCCAACAATATTCAATGAGTTATTTACATTGTTGACCAAACGAATTTTTCCAACAAATGAAGCAATAGATTAGCAATTTCCTTCAAAACCTTTCAAACTGTAATTGGAAGTGTGAAACGCGATAAGGGTGCTGGTCCGTTCAATAGCAGAAAGTCTTCAACAATTTCGGCTGATGCTGATGGTATGATGTAAATGGTCAAACATTTTAATGGAATGTTAAGATTACCAAAAGCTCTTAGCGTAATCTTCTTTATGAACGCTGGTTCAAGATTAACTGAGATTAAGTGATTGCTTAATACTGAGCACTGACACATTATTTAATCTTCGTTTACTTAGCTATGGTAAACTTTCATTAAGAAGTACATACTCTCTGTAGATATACCGGTCAAAATGGGACTTATTAAATGTAAATGTAAGCACTAAACGGAGGTAAACCTCCGTTTAATGCTTACATTACTTATGCTCACAACATCGAACTACTAGGAATAAATTCCTAGAACTTCGATTGACCACCTATAAACTTAAAAGAATATTAAAGAAATGAATCAATTATTACGAACAGTTAAGCAAATACGACAGTCTCAAAATATAACAAAAAAGAATCACCTTCAAAGGCAAATGCTTGAAATGAACAACAATTAAATGTACGCCAAATTGCACTACAAATCGTAGGGAATCCATTATGATTTCAATAATTATCACAAACCTTGGGAGAAGCCAGTTCCGTTTTTTTTCTAAAATATAGGTAGGTTATGTCAAGGTTAAACAACAAAATAGCATTTAAATGTTTTAATCGTGCATCAAAAATCGAGACAGCAGTTAACACAGTGTACGTTTCTGTCCATTTTTTAAATATACACGGGACATAAGTCCAAAACAACAGCAGCGTCGTATTTAAGCAGGTTCACGTCTATCGTCAAAAAGCCGAGTCGTCGTTTAGGCGGATCTAATCTAAGTCCGTGTTCAAAAATAGGTAACGTGTGCAGAAGTAAAATCAAAATCCTTAAATAATGGCCACAGTCATCGTTAAATATCCTAAAAAGCAATATGTATGTAACTCAGGTCTCAAACGCAAAACTATGAATCAATTAATTTAAGTAAACAATCGAAATAAATTAAAATGAAAAACTAATTCATTTTTTAATGTGTGGTTTTTAGATGATGGAACGCTAGAAGGTGATGTAGACACCGTTTTAAATGACTTACAACTTCTCAAACCTCTCAAAATGTGAAATTTATTTTTCTGACATTACCGTCAAAAAGTTGACCCTAGATAAATTTAATGCAATAGCTCCACAAATCAAAATTTTAGAAAAAAGTTCACTGCAGGTTCTAGGTTTCCCCATTTTAGAAGACAGCTTTTCTTCTTTCATCGACAAAACTTCAACGACAGACTCTAAAATTAATTTACATTCCTCATTTACCCTGATTAGATACTGTTTTTTTGGCTCAAATTTTATTTATGTTTTACATTCTTCCCCTTTATGACAGCCGCCACTTCTGTTGGACAAAATTGACCAAATTATTCGCAGCACATTAATCACCTTTTTAAATGTGGGCTTGGATGAATAAGCGGGGCTTTAAGCCACACTACCCATCCATTTTGGTGGCCTCGGCGTTCGAAAACTTACCAGTGTTAGCTTACCGTTCCTGTCCTCTGTCCACAGCACTAAAAAGTTGACTAGGAACAGTTTTGCATCTTCCCTGGTTGACTCCGAAGTGCCGTGCTTGACTGATGCT
Source organism: Polymixis lichenea (assembly GCA_949091785.1). NCBI lineage: Eukaryota > Metazoa > Arthropoda > Insecta > Lepidoptera > Noctuidae > Polymixis > Polymixis lichenea. Next base: position 16,451,678 of record OX420945.1, on the reverse strand, counting down.
GTGAACGCCTGGAAAGCGACGTGCCCGGATACAGATCGGCCCGAGAACTAGCTTTCCCAGACACAGTGTGATGAGCCGCTCTGCAGGTTGGCACGGAAAATAATCTTATCAATACGTCCACCAATACTGCTGAGCGTGCCCGCCTGTTGGCTGTGGATGAATGGGAGTCGGGCCTCTGGCTTCAGGCACTGCCGTTACTCAACGTAGGCACTATGTTGTGTGACACCACTTTCCAGCTCGCTACTAGTCTGCGTCTGGCCGCTGCTTGCGGAGGCTCCGCATCGCTGCCAGTGTGGTGAAGCTGTCGACTGCATCAGACACCATATCTTGTAGTAAGAACGCAGGCCGTATGGCTCGGCACGCCAGTATTAATGACATCAACCATCGTGCTCATGTCACTGCCCGGGTGCCAGCTGTTTTAGAACGGCCAACAGCTTGGCACGCGACGATGAGAAGAGACCAGATGGAATGACTATGATGCCCTGGAAGTTGGGCAGGCCTTTGGTGTGGGACGGAACATGTGTCGACACCCGTGCGCCATCACATCTTCCTAATACGACGTTGTATGCCGGGGCGGCCTCAAACGGCGTAAATATTCCAATTTTATTGGGAGTTATATATTCGAGCCGTTTGGGGTTGGGCTATGGGGTCCGAGTGCCCACTTGGTTTCCAATCGATTAATCGATTCTTCACGTGACCAAAGGGCTGGCCTATTCTTTGACCAAAGAATCAGCATCGCCATACAACGTGGCAATGCTGCCAGCCTTTTAGGCACTTTTCCCATTAACAGCGATGCGGACGAATTTTTTGATGGCCTGTGATTCTTTTCTCTCTGTTTTTTGGTATATACATGTTCATAGACATACTATTAATATTACTTTGAATTGATGAAAATATATAAAAGCATTTAAATACATTTCTAAGTCCAACAATCGAAAGAATCAATCAATCAACTCCACCTATCGTAGTCCACTGCTGGACATAGGCTGCGTCACAATACTATATCCTCCGCATCCAGTCGCATCCAGTCTGTCCCAGCCACCTTTTTAAGGTCGTCGGTCCATCTAGCTGGGGGGCCACACTCGTTGTTTCGTTTCGTCGAAAGAATGAAATGCCGTAATGTCAAACTGTCAGTAAGGCAAAGGGCATATGATGCATACAGCCTACGATACGTTTTCTACTTAAAATTTAATTTGAATTTAATTAATATTGACGTGCATATATTCTTTCATTCTCCTTTAGTCCAATTAAGGGTTAATTCGATTTACGGTATAAATGGGTCTAATTATATTAAATTAATGATAACTGTGAAATAATTCTATAACATAGTTCATTAGGGATTATTTGACGATTCCTGTTTGGCTAAATGTCGATTATTCATGTCAAATAAAAACTGACCTCCAGTATGAAATAAGAATGAATTAGACGAATATCAAGTTTTGAATATCTTAATTATCGTTATATTTTCACCATCGTATACAAACTTGAGAATTATTTAATTACACATACATATTTTATTCTAAATAGAAATAAGGACTATTAGTAGTTTTTATCCATTTCAGGCATTTTTAGGCATTCCCTTTTTTTCGCCTACTACTTACATAAAAATGGATTAGCAGAAACAATCATCATGTCTGTCACACAAATGGCTTCCTTATGATACCACTATCTCATCAAAAACAAAAAAAAGATTTATAGCACCGATTCCACGAACAAAAACCGAGTTTTGTAGTAGGCAATACGAGAAACGGTCGTGTCAACTTTATAATAAAATAAACAAAGAGATATATGTATACACTAAACAATATTATGAATGCGAAAAACTTATAATTAAATGTATAAAACCACATCATAAATCACTCAGTTACGCGTACCGTTACTCACATATACATGCAACATGTATACTTACACACCACACATACACCCCAAACACACATATCACGCATACCCAACTCACATACAACTTACACAAAATGCACACTCATTTAAATAAGCTTATGTAAAATATCAGTCTTCCGTACTTCTTTGCTTTTTTTAAATTTGCTTCTTTAAAATTATATAATTGTGAATACTGGCATAACTCTTGTTTTTGAATGTACATTACGTTAATTTAAGTTGCGGAAGAGTGGAATGTCCTAATACAGGCTTTTATTTGCTTAAAAGGATAATTCTATCACTAGCTATAGCATAAATTTGTTTAAGAAAAATAAACTATTATTTATTTATTTAGGCTGGCACCTTGTTTAAAAACGCCAAACTGATTTTATAATCCTTTGAATCAACCATCTGATATCAAATAGTTGTTCAAAATGGAGTAAATTGTTCACAATCAAATCCCAAATGCACCAATTCACAATACTACAACCATTCACCTGAACTAACGACCTGTCGCTCTAAAAACGTCAGTAGCGTGGAATGTACCAAAATGTACCAATGTACCACTTTTTACCGCAACGTTCCACTTTTTACCGCGACGTTCCAGATCATTCCAGCTTAGGGCTATGTGCTATGTCCGACGGCTTACTGCGAAGCCCGGATTTTTCCATTTTTATATCAGTCTGTACCCAGAGGATTAGTGTTAGTCCAGCGTTTTGACACCTAACTTGGGGGAGGATTTTTTGCAATTAGCAAGAAACGTGGTTTGTTGTGAATTGGTCTGATTAGCATTTGGGCTCCCGCAGACCGGTGCGACGCGACAGTGCGACGCGATTCCAGTAAATCAATTTCCATGAGGTTTTTATTTAAAAAAAGTTATTGGAATCGCGCCGCGTCTGCCTGTGAAAGCTTTTAAGCGTATACATTTTTTGTTCGATCATGCTACTGTGGACCTCCACAGTAGCATAATCAAACAAGTGGATAGCTTTAACGGTGATTTTTGACTAATTTATCTACAGAAATCTCTAATCGGCGGATTTGGAAATTAAAACTAGAGATCGCCGACGTTGTATTAATAACTAACTATGCCCGCGGCTTCGCCTGCGTCAGCTGTCAGAAATTAACCACGGTAACATGCAACCGGGACAAAAAAGTAGCCTATGTTACTCCTTATAACATCAGATATATGATAGTGAAAGTTTCATCAAAATCCGTCCAGCCGGTTCGGATAGTAGCCAGAACAAATAGACAGAAAAAAAAAACCACCGAAAAAGCTGAAAAGCAAAAAAAAAAAAAACTTTTTTGTTTAATCTTAACAACTAAGTTGCTAAAGTAATGTAAGTATACCTAAGTATATATTTTTGTAATTAGTTTGAGTTTTCAATTAACTTTAAAAACTAAGGTCTTAAACTAATATAAGTATACCTAAGTAATTTTGAGTCGGTGCCAAACAATCAATGAACACAGTTCACTAAACTACCTTAAATTTAAAGAAATAACCAAATCAAACTATCAATGCAACGTGAAATCTCCTCCATTAACATTCCAAAAAATGCGCTTTCCGCACGACCACCCGTAACGATGTGTGCCCTCACGTGTGTACCCGTTCGGGTTGCTGTCTCGCTTACATTAACTTCGTGAACGCTCGGCATTTTCCGGCGAAGGGGCGTGTTGCGCCGCGCTGCTGCCGTGCATCACGCTTTACATAATTCATTTATTTACTTGTTGGTGCCAACTCAAAATAATTTAGGTATACATTACTTTAAGAACCTAGTAATTAGTTATTAAATTTAAACAAAAAAAAATTATTGTTTTTTGCTTTTCAGATTTTCGGCGGTTTAATTTTTTTTTGTTAAAAAGTTTTTATTTTATATTTTTTGTGGCTATAATTTACTAATTATTACATGCTTAATTTTTGATAACTTTTTATAATACACAACTCAGCATTAAAATCTGTGAGTGAAAAATAAATCACCCCTATTTTCCCACCCTTAGAGTAGGATTTTTAATCTAATTTATATGCAATAAAAAAGAATTATTAAAATAGGACTACTCTATAAAAAGTCATGCGTGGTCATACATAAAAAAATATATACCTACGCGTCGACTTGAGAACCTCCTCTGTTTTTTCGTCTGTTAAAAAAAAGTTTTTTTTTAAATATTACGTAGGTATATTCTTTAATATGAAATTAGTAAAAGGCTGTTCTTTTTACTAACACACAGTTCACATTTATTAGAGTCGCACAGGAATGTCACAAACTGAAGTACACAATGATTAACAAACCAAATTAAAATTTAAAATTACAATAAAATAAGGTAAAATAATAAAAAAAAAACATCATCATTCATTTATTATCGTTCCAGCTAGGATGCGGGAACTACTTTCATGTTCAAAGTAGTCTTTGGAAGGTACAATGCTGTATTTTTCTGTTTTACTTAATATAAAACAGTAATATGTATTAATAATGAAACTAAATAACGCAGTACCTATGTTATGAGTTTCTTGCCCATATTAAAAAGTCGTTTTTATCAAAATTGTCTGCAACAGTATCTAATATTACCTAGCTAACCTTTAAAAGCAAAAGAATATCACGTAACTGGATATCCTGGATAAATTGGGTTAGAGTTGCTCTCTTTCGATTACCTGAAAATAAAGGTAAGGGGTAGGTATTATTTTAATCCCTAGGCAACATTTAATTTTGAATCAAGCTGGAACATTTATTCGTATGGGTTTTGTAGTTCCCGCTTATTGTGCACACTATCAATCAGAATTTGAATTATTTTGAAGGATATTGTTATATGTTTGCAACGTAAGTAACGAAATAAATGTGGTTTACCTGACCAATTGAAAGCCATTTTTACACGTTTTTTATTAGCTTCACCTGTATGTTTGTACGTTTGTTTGTAACCGACTCCTTTGGACTTGATTTTGACCCACTTCAAACGGTCAGATTTAATTTAAACTTTGTAGACTTATCGAGGACCGATGCCAATTAAATAATTAAAAAAAAACTGAAAAATCACGCTTTTGTAGTTAGTAGAACTAAAAAATAGAAAAAAATAGATGAAAAAGTAGTAAATTATAAATAATAGATTAAAAAATAGGAGAAAATAATTTCAAAAGCGTGGGGTGCTTTTTGAGGTATTTTAAATTATTTTCTCCTTTTTAGTTGCGTTTTTAAAGCGTGTTTTTTAAGATATTTTAATCTATTATTTATTACTGTTAGTGTGTTACGCAATTAACCCACTATACAGAGCCCTGAGACAAAATACATTTCTGGTAGCGTTCACGCTGAACGCTACGTCAAAATGTATTGGAATGACACTATCTGCGGAAAGGGCACGACGTAATCTTTCCGCAGGTAATGTCACTCCCGTACATTTTGACGTAGCGTTTGGCGTGAACACTAACAGAAATGTGTTTTGTCTAGGCCTGCAGGTCGCAAAGAGCTACGGCGCTATGGCATCTTGATCTTTGCATATATAAACTATCCCCTTCGATCCTTTCTTGTTGAAGTGCCAGCCCGCGCCGCAGCTGAGCCTGTAGATTTAAACTCCCCGTTTAATAAGAATAATAATATTGATATGATCCAGGTCAGGCGTGGCGATTATGGCAAATCTCTCCCTTTTGGGGGAGGCTTATGTCCAGCAGTGGATGTTTTTCGGCTGATATGACGATATGATCCAGCCTGTCCCAACTTGCTGTCCCCAGATCAGTGACGCCCTGAGCCAAGGCCCCGTACCCCACAGGGAGTGCCCTCAGCGTGCACCCACTTAGTAATTCAGATATTATAACGTCCCTGGCTGGAGGCTTTGAGTTTTCTTAAGGAAACCACAGAATAGTCCGGTTAAGTAGTCACGGCCTTTCTAGGTGAACTGCGAGATGCCATTTAAAAAAAACCGTCTGTCTCTTTGGAAGTGCACTTTTATCTTGAAAACAATTATGTTTCTTCATTCATAGATTGGCTCTGGAGTCTGGCTAACTTTCAGTTTATATTTCATCTATTAATTACAAACTTAGTTTCTCAAATCTATACTTATATTTTAACTTGTCACGCCTTTCAACGGCAGTAGGGACTGGTCATCTCTTAGCTGCCCCGGCTTATTTTAATATCTGAATTGTTTTTTATTTTATTACGGACGCTTATCTTGTGTATGCCTTTCTGCATCGTTCTCATGTGTATAATTTCAATAATAATGACGTACCTACCAAATTTTTGGGTGTTTTGATTTAAGAGAAGAGTTCTTCTCCATAGGTCCTACCACGCTTTGGAATGGACAACTAGCTTCATATTTTTGATTGAATCTTTTCCGACCCCTTGACAATTCAAAAGTGCCTGTAGTTGGATTATTTGAAATAAATGCTTTAAATTTGAAATAAGCGCGTCCGCTTAATGGCTTTCAATGAAATCACACCTAGGTTAGGACATAGCATACTTTGAATCCCGGTAGTACATCATCTGCCTAGCCTTTTCCCAACTATGTAGGGGTTGGCTTCCAGTCTAACTGAATGCAGCTGAATACCAATATTTTACATTAAGCGACCGCTCATCTGAGCTCCACAACCCTAGGTATTACGATACCCCTTGGTAAGACTAGTTGTCAGACTTTCGGAATTCCGACGACCCTTGAGGACAGTCAAAAATCCACAAAAAAAATGAATATGACCAATATAAGTGTAGACACAAAATGTACCAAACACCACTCGAACGCAATGACACAGGCGCTCGATTACTCAGTCCGATTCAAAAACTCCAATCATAAATATTGTGATGGGCCCAAACAAAAAGTCGTAATGATGAAACGTGTTCGCCATTTGTTTGTTCAAGTTATAATGTGTCGACCGGACCGTGGGCATGTGGCCGTAGGAGACGATTAAATAACTTTTAGAAGGCAGCATCATAATCGTTTAAACGTACCAGTGGCGATGAGTAGAATTATAGCTAGGGTAAGCCGTCTAAAAAAAGAACACTCACCGCAATGCATGTTTTATTTCTTCAGAAGATAAGGCCTCAATTTCACTGATTCTGAGTAGGGATAAGAAAACGATAAACATGGAAAACAAAACATTTTATTCAGTTTGCAACTGCCTGTCATCCACGTATATTTATCGTACAAAGACGTTTGATAACGTTTAAAAAATCCATCTCGCGTCTTGCAATCAATAGTCACGTTTGGAAACATACGTGCAGAAGCATGTCATTCAATTAGGTCGTGTTCTAATTAAATGACATGCTTTTTGTTTTCAAAATTGTTTTTGGGAAATTAAGTTGCACAGATAAGCAAGTAGTCAGTTGAACAGCACTCCATATGAATTAAAGCCATTATGGCAAATAAAATTCGCCGTAATTAACAAATAAATGATGATTATAACTGATATTTGAGGTTTTCTCTATGAGTTTCGTTTCATACAGACGTTCCCTATATAAACAGTGCGAACAATGTACGCCTATATAGCTCAAAGTGTTTAGTTTTCTATGGTGTTCTAGATTTAGGTTTACTGGACACACTTTTTTTTTTTCTACTTGTCTCTAATTTTCATTATGGCAATGCCATGCATGCCTGTTATTTGCACGGTTACTGAATTGCCGATCTGAGATGTAAGTTTATTTGAAATGTAAGTGACAGTGCTGTTGGTATGCTTATTGAAAAAAAAATATATATATGCATAAAACACTAACTCACGCCTTCTTCCCGTGGGGGTAGGCAGAAACTACAGAACGCCCCCTACTACGATCCATGATACTCTTTTTGCTGCGTTTACATTCAGGCCCTAGTGTGAGTTTTATTTGACCACCTCGATCAAAAGCTTCGAGCGCGTTCAGCGAACCCTCTGCACGCACGCTGGTTGCGAGTTAAATCGTTATTAGTACCGTTTCTCTTGTCACAAAATTCTCTGATTTAGACTAAAAATCACCGAAATTTTGTTTATTCCTGTCAAATGACGATTTCCCATTCTGAAATTGACTAAAGTTAATTATATTTTAGTATGACACCATGATGATGATGATGATGACACCACTTAGATTGCACTGAGTTATTAATTTGCTGAAAATGGCAATTTTACTAATCTGTTGTTGTGAATTTTATTATTCTATTCAACCTAAAATGTTGATTGTCTAACTAAATCTGACTATTTTTAATCGCGATTAAAAAGGCGTGGAATAAAATTAGTTGTCAAGAATCAAAATCCCACCACCACCTCGACTTCAGGTGCAAAAACAGTACTGTATCTTTTTTTTTCCTTTGCTTATATCTCGAAAATGGTGTGTCCTATCGTAAAAATAATGAAAATTTCAACCCCCTTTCCAACCCATACATCTCTAAAATTTAACATATAGGTAATAATTTTTCATATTTTCCATACAAAAAGTGAAAAACTCCATATAAAACACATCGAGGCTGACCCCCTGCAAACCTGCGGCTCTAAATAAAATCACGGGGTCGGGCAAACCAGTACCACGTTACGAAACCAAAAAATACCACGTGGAGTCGCGAACTCGCGACTGTCAAATTCGATTTTAGTTGTGTCAAAATTATTTTTATTTTATATTTATTTTTATATTTTTTTTTTGCAGAATAGCTTTAAGATTCTCATAGCCAAAAGTAAGCAAGTTTAGTGATAGTTTAGCACGTTTAGTTCGGTGACAAGACAATAGGCACCATTGTTTGACATTTTAGCAAATTTCATCACAAAAGGAGACTTTTAATTCTTACTCACTTTTGCCACCGGCTTCGCCCTCATGCAGTTCGGAAATTATCCTCCGGGAACATACTACTAGGATAAAACGTACCAGGTTGTAAACTATGTGTGCCAAATTTCATCCATATACGTTCATCCGTTTTTGCGTGATTGAGTTATAAACATTATTAAAGATCTAAACATACAAACTTTACATAATATTATAGTAGGATTAGTAGGATTTGCGTGTTTTTTTATATTGCATAAAAGTACAAATATCTAGGATGAAAAATGAAATGAAATGAAATGAAATGTTTATTTATGTAAGTAGATCTTAAAAGACACTTTTACACGTCAATATTTTGTTGGTCAATATTTTTTAAAACTAGATGGCGCCGGCATTTCCTAGCTGACTGTTCCCTGAGAAGAAAAGCCGAAACAAACTCAGAGGTCATAGTCTCTTTTAAAGTCCAAACATTATATTATTTAAATTTTATGTGAGTCTAACAACTATCCTCCTTCTTCAGAAGGCTCCAGGAGGCTGCTAGGCGACCTATGTGCTTTTATTACGATCGAATGAGGCGGTTAGGTAAGAAAATGTAACAGATTGATGGAGTTACTTTCACATATTAAAATATTAAAATATATACCTACATACGTGTACCTTTAGTAGTACAGTATGGATAAAATCGAACTAAAATAGAGATTGTTGGATGTTTCTACTAAAAACTTTTTTAAATATTGGATAGCATAGTAGCTGTATAATGCAGACACTATTTCTATACGAGTAGAAAATGAAGTTCATAAAAAGAACTAATAAGTTCCTTTTTCATCAAATTAGGTCGGAAAGGTGACGCTTTGCAGTTAAAGTACAAAGTAATGATAGATGGAGCTCGCCTAGAGGCACTAAGAAATTCACTTTGCTAGTTGACTCATTTACGCTGCACGTTCATGAGCCTTTGACACTACATTTCGCGTTCTATTTTCGAAAAAAGGAACTAGATTCTATTGAGTCTACTATTACAAATGTACGCACGCACACAGTCTTATACAGCAAACGTGTAAAAGTTTAACGGAGCTGCACAGGTAGAAGGTACTTCGTCCATTTTGGTTTGTTTTGACCTTACAGCGGAAGTGTGAATGTAAGTTACCTACTTTTTATTATTTCGTTATTTTGGTAATAACGTGCTTTTAATTATTTGCAATCAATTACTGGGTTATGGAGGTCAGATAAGCACTCGCTCTATTTAAAATACTGGTATCCAGCATCTGGTTAGACGACCCCAACATAGTTGGGAAAAGTCTACGCAGAGGATAATATTTACAATGTTTATAATAATGATAAATGATAAATGATAAATTATTTTATTTCTGTAAGTAGGTTTGTACAAACACTTTTACACGTCAATCATATTTTTTTAAACTAGATGAGGTCGGCGTTTCCTATCTGACTACTCTGAGAAGAAAGGCCGAAACAAACTCAGAGGTCACAGTCTCTTTTAAAGTCCAGACATAATCTTGGTCAGATCATGTGAAGACCATGTGGATCAGTGTCTGAAATGGCCTTTTGAAGAAAGAACCACACAGATTGAGTGGACCTGTCCAATAATGTGATACAATAGTCTGATAATGTTTATTTATATAATTTAACCACCAAAATATTCTTGCAGTCCAATATTATCAAGGGCTTCTCTTCACACATTTCAAAATACATTTATCGTGAATATTTTGAGCGCAGCCATTTTCATACGAAGAAAAAAATCTTAAGATTGCTCACAGTCTCATGAATAAGTGATAGCTTCGTTGAGTATCACAAAGTCAAAAGCCAGTAATCCAGGAAGAAAAGAATCTCTTATTTTCCCCCATATACATTCGTCTGCATGATTGTACGGAACATTCCTTCATAAATGTATGGTATGAGAACGTTTCTATGAATTTTAAAACTTCAATTTTCTGTAGCAGTTTTGCAGGTATCTAGTTCAGAAATAAGGATTTTGGATGAATTTTAATATCGGTTGATGAAAGGAACGTAGTTTGACGGATCGCTTAATCGACCTGTACATAATGTTCCCACTCTATGAGGGGGAATGGACCATAATCCAGAGCGGGTGGGTGGATGTCCCACGTCTTCGAATTCTTGGTTGTAAGACATGCCGGTTTCCTTACTTTGTTTTCCTTCACCCTTTTGGGAGCAGTGGTGATGTAATTACAGTACATTACATTTAAAATAAAGTGCTTGCCTGGGTTCGAACTGATACCATTTGAGCGCCACTGACGGATAACGAGTTGAAATTAAACTAACGTCAAACGCAAAACAAAGGGAGAGCCTTGAGGACAGCATGATAGTTACAAAAAAAGCCTAAGAAAAAGTTAAATTTTCCGACACTGTTTCAACGCTTTTTTTCAACAGCTAGTTTTATTGCTGCGACTTTGGTGTTATATTAAAAAAGGTAAATTTCATACATTTTACATAAGACAGCAAAGGTCTGTCAACATAACAGAGGTCTGCAATAGGCGCTTGATTAACATGTACCGCGAATTTAATTAGGACCCACTTCTAATTCTACTGATTCAACTGAAGACCCACCCCCTTTCACAACTGAACAACAACAACAACTGATATTCAACAATATAATATAGATATTTGTATAAATAACATCATAACATTACATGACCCTTGTGTTCCCTGAAGAGTTGATTAGCGGTGTGACTATAGTACACCCACATGACCAAGTTAGTCGTAAGATGTATCTTGGTAGCAGTTTTGCAGGCATCTACTTCAGTAGATCGTCGGGAATCCCAGGCTGATTCCCGGCCACCGTAGGCACGGGCTTGCGGACGGCGAGTAATGGGTAACTCGCTGTCCGGTAAGGACCAAGCCCGGGTCGATGGCGCGCTGTGTTCCACGCGCGCCTCAAAGAGATGTCAGCACCAACTGATGGTTCCGCAAAGGCCGATGCCTGCCAGGGGTGCGGGTTGTTTGAAAGAGTTACCGCGGCCCCTGGTACACGGGCAACTGAGGGAACACGGGTGGGTTTTAGTCAGTAAAAGTCTGACACGCCTTCCCGCTCCGCCCAGAGCGGGAGAAGTTATTTGATGATTTCCCACCTAAAAAAAAAAAAACCAACGAGGCAGTTGTCCATATATCAAATACGTGAAGCAAAATCTTTGTGCTTCTTGTTACGAAAATTACGCGTAAGGAGAAGTATGCAATTTGGTACAGTTAAAGATTATATAGAAAAGGAGTGCCGAAAGCTAATACTTATGTTTTAATAATGATCGAATTTAGTATTTTTTAATTATTGTCGAATTTCAAGAACTAAGCGGGCACTAGTTATTTGAAAACATTAAGACAAAAACAATAAATAAACTCACTAATTAAAAATTTACAAACAAAACGTGAGTTGTTTTCCAAAGCAGCGGTAATTATAGGTTACTCTAGCCAAATTAATTAACAGGCGCTGTTATGACGTTTAAAAACAATCTACACACGCTTTTAAGCTAATGAAAACGTTCCCCATGGGAAGTTTATTAGTACAGTGGCCTGTCGGTGGAGGTGGCATTAATCAAAATTAGGTTTTTATTATTTCGTTGAATCTTGGTTTAGAGAGCAGTGGTATCGGCCGCAGTTTGAACGTTGTAGGTTATAGGTTATAAGCCAGAGAGATCCTTTAACTGTGTTAATCTTAGGCGAGAAGGATAAAATAAGGAACTTTTGAAAACAAAGGCAGAAATTTGCCAATGTTTTCTTGTGCCAGCTGAAATAACAATCTGGTGGAAAACAATAAACCACCTTAATAAATACTTGGTACAAATAGATAATTTCTCCGATTAAAAACAGATTATTCAATAATTGCCTATCATTTTATTAAAGGCGTCTTAAGTGGTAGGTTGGGTTATATTTATTATGTAGCTACCTAGTAAGTCTATCGTACAACTAACTATCGTAACGTAAGGTATAATAGGTGAGACTACCAGCTGTTACCTAAGTAGGTAATTATTATTTCGCTTCAAAAGTCTGCCACTAAAAGTTTTATGGCTTGACCCTAAGCTTCAAAACTTAACCCGTTTTTATGATGACGGGGGGAAATCCTCATGGATGTCCTCCGCCCTGGGGAGGGCGGAGGTGTTTGTCAGACTCTTACTGACTAAAACCACCCCGGTGTTCCGTCCCACACTTGCACCGGGGATCACGGGATCTAATGCGACTTCCGTGATCCCCGGCTAGTGCAGGCCACCTCGAGTTAGGGAGGGGGGAAGGTGTTAAACTTGCCCCTTTACATCATAGGGAGGCGCGCGTGGAATACTACGCGGCGCCATCCCGAGTCCTAAGGAATAGAGGGTGACGGATGTCCCCAGGTCCGTCGCCCCGAGACCCATTTAGGGGGCTGAAAGAGGGCATTATCTGCCCTCCGCCGACGCCAGGTGCGTCTACTGCGGATCGGGTTAGCGGAAGCCATCTCCCGCTCCCTCTCCGCAGCCTCCTTCTGCGAAATGGCTGTTTCGCAGAAGGATATCACCGCGTCCCAGGACCCCTCGTTGTCGACCATTGAATCGACAACGGCCGGCAGTGACAGGTCGTTGCCTACTCCTAAGGTGAGGGCACGGCGCGGCTCCTCTCGAGCGCGGCACACACTGGCAAACTGCCAGTGTGTGTCGCGCGCCGTGGCACAACTTACCCTTAAGATAACGTCCTGCGACTGTAAAATTTTCATTAGAATGCATACTTTTGTAGATTAAAATGTATATACATTTTTGCCTTCATTTTGCTTTTAACTGAGTTGAAGCAAATGGAATAAAAGAAGAATAGTTTCGTAATCGTTTCCCCTAAATTTTGATTTAGGGGAAACGATTACGAAACAACATAAAGAAAGCAAGTACTGTAACAAATACACAATAATCTAAACCATATACCCTTATAACGAGAATCCACGAAATGAATCCCAAAAAAATAGGGTTGGCAAAATAAAAAACAGATTTGTCAAACCGAACGAAATTAAATGTTGAATCGTGAGATACTTTATTCCAGGCACGGCCCAGTGAATAAAGTGGAATCAAGGCGGTACCATTGAAAACTTTCTCAGAGTTGGACTGCTCCGATTATTGCCAGACCGAGTGAAATCGGAAATTGCAAGGACCAAAGGATTCTTACAATCTTGAAAATGGTAGGTGCGTATGTTTTTTCTGAGTTCCTAAAGGAACGATTGAGAGTATTTTTATATTTGAGTGTTGAAAATAAGCTGGTATTTTTTTTGCTCGTTAAGTATAATGGGCTCACTTTGTAGATGATTAATGTTGGAATCAGATTACTGTAATTATTCCTGTTGACACATACAAGAACACACTAAAGACTACATTTGATAGAAGTAGCATCAATCTTATTAAGATCTATAATATGACGTACAGTTATACACCGTGACATTTTAGTCGTCTTACAAAGGTGGTCCACTCAATGTATCCATCATGAAATACCTCTAGGCGCGATTAAAACATTGTTAATATTAATTAAGATAATAGGTACAGAGACAAATAAATAATGCTTTAGAATTATGAAACCCTCCCTGTTAATAATGTTTACGGATCAAACGGTAAAAGATATCTACCTACCTACCATTACATTCTATAATTAATTCCACCTCCATAAAAGGTGTTTCAAACTACGTGATGTGTCTTAGTGAATATATAATATTTGAATTTTTTGAATTATGCAAATGTTCAAAAATATCATTTTTTTTTTTAAATAAATGATTAGTAGTCATTGGATACATGGAGTGGGCTGCCGTTGTAAGACGACTAAAATGTCACGGTGTATAGTAACTAGTTAGACGAGGAGGCGGCCGATGTAGTAAAGCTGAGACCGAATGGTGGCCAACGTTAGGCCAAAGAAACCAGGGCCGTTCAAAAGCGCGTTGGGATGATGATATCTTCAAAGTCGCGGGAAACACCTGAGATTAGAGACGCGGACACGGGACCGAGAAGTACGGCGGAAAAAGAGGCAGGCCTATACCGAGCAGTGGGTGATCCCGGGCCAAGAGGGTGATGATGAGACTTATAGAAATTGAATTCGTGACCTCTCTCACTCACTCCGATTCTCGAAACTTTGGACTTCTGCCTTTTATAATCGATCTTCAACTCGCAACTACAAGTCTTATTTTAGTTAAAATTATCAATCCTACCTGTTTGGTTACAATACTGTCTATTTCCACCGGACATGCAAAACCCTCGTTTCGTTTACTTCAAGACCCGCTAAGATAAGACAGTAGCTTAAACAATATAGAAGTTATCATCTTAAGTTCACTCAGCAGCCTTGTAATTAATCAGACTTCAGGTAATAAGGGTACCCTCGTTCTTAGACGTCAGTAGCCAGTCCTACTTACCTTTATAGAAGTAACTTACCTAAATACTTAGGCGTATGTGAATGATCCCGGCTGTCAATGAGTGCGTAATGTTCATGGTTGCTTTATAAACTTACTAGCTTTTGCGGCTTAGCCCACGTAAAGGTCGAAAATTATACCACGGGAACGTACTATCGGGATCAAAAGTATTCTGTGCTAATCCAGGTCATAAAATATCTGTGTGCCAGATTTCATCCAAACCAGTTCAACCGTTTTCAAGTGATTGAGTAAGAAATCAAAATTAAAAGTCACTTATTCAAACAAAGCTGAGAGTCAGCTTTTTTGGAACGTCAAAATTACATCAGACAGTCCCCCCAAAACGCCCGCCCTTCACCACTTCCTAGTGCTTTCGCTGGGAAGAAGTGGCGCAACAAACTCGCCAGCAGCACAGCTGTCTGCTAAGTTAGAAGAACTTGATTCTATACAATAGTACTTAATTAACATTAACAAAACGTCGTGAGGAAACCGGCATGTCGTTGAACCAAAAATTCTAAGACATGTGACATCTACCAACCCGCTCTGGTCCCACGTGGTGGATTACGGCTCACTCCCTCTCACGGAGAGGAGGCCTGTGTCCAGTAGTGGGAACGTTATAGGCTGAGTATGTATGTATATTAAATTTGCCATGTGTCAGCTAGCACACCTATATACCAACCAAACATAGTAACTAAACTTAAGCAGATATAAAAAATAAAAACAAAACAATAAACGTAAACAGAACTCAATCTATACTATATGTTATTATTATTATATATTGTAATAATAATAATTTTATAAAGCTGAAGAGTTTTTGCTTGTGTGCTTGAACGCGCTAATCTCAGAACTCTTGGTCCGATTTGAAAAATTTTTTCAGTGTTAGATAGCCCATTTATCGATTAAGGCTGTATATTATCACGCTAAGACTAATAGGAACGAAGCACCAATGAAGAATGTTTCAAAATCGGGGGTTGTATGACAGAATTGTTCCCCTTTAAAAGTTCTAAAAAAAAAATCCACGATAGCATATGTCTATCTTTTAAAGTTAGCTCACTATAACCTTTTTTATGCTAACCAAATTTGCTCTAAAATAATGCATTATTTGCGAAGATGTTTTTATAAACATGATCAGAAATCACGTATTTATTTGGATAAGGATTAATCCTTATCCAATACGTGATTCATCACAAGTATTTAATTTAAAACAAAATTGACCTTACATCGTTCGATTTCAATTAATATCTTAGGAGATATCGCAGTTTTAAAATAACATCGCAGCAAAATAATGTGCTATTATGAAGCTGAAGAGTTTGTTTGTTTGTTTGGTTGAACGCGCTAGCCTCAGGAACTACTGGTTCGAATTGAAATATTCTTTTAGTGTTGGATAGCCCATTTATCGAGAAAGGCTATAGGCTATATAACATTACGCCAAAGCCCTTAGGAACCGAGCAAAGAGAAATAGTCACGAATACAAAGTACTCGCACGGACAGGCGAGGCGAGCGACGGGGTGGGTCGGGGAGCAAGAAATTGGACGCGGACAAAGTCGCGGGCAGAAGCTAATACCCACATAAAAGCCTGCAGGCATAAAGGGTGTGCCCGCTTACATATGAAATTCTGAATTTAGTAAAAATAGCTACAACTTGAAGCAACAAAAGTTAAACTAGGACCTTTGGAATAAAATTAATAAAAGTTAATACGATAGAATAAGAAGAAAGAGAAATAAGAAGCATCCAAACATAAAAACTTTCGCATTTATAATATTAGTATTAGGACTAGCTTTTGTTCGTGACTTCGCCCGTATGGATGTCGGGAATTATCTTATATATTTTATTTATACTGCACCAAGTGTTAGTTATTAAATACTGCAATTTATACACCGTGACATTTTAGTCGTCTTACAAAGGTGGTCCACTCAATGTATCCGTCATAAAATACCTCTAGGCGCGATTAAAACATTGTTACCATTAATTAAGATAAAAGGTATAAAGAAAAATAAATAATGCTTTAGATTTACTAAACACCCTCCCTGTTAATAATGTTTACGTATCAAACGGTAGAAGATATCTACCTACCTACCATTATGTACATCATTAATTTTATCTCCATATCAGTGTGTTTTAAAATACGCCATGCGTCTTAGTGAAAGATATTTTCATTTTTTTTAATTATGCAAATGTTCAAAAATAACTTTTTTTTTTTATAAATGATTAGTGATCATTGGATACATGAAGTGGGCTGCCGTTGTAAGACGACTAAAATGTTACGGTGTAGATGTTAAATGTTTTTCTTTCTTTTAGGAAATCAAATTTTAATCTCAAATACATTGCAAATTATAGTTTTGTATAATTTAGAAGCATTTTGTTAAAATTTTGTAAATGTGAGTACCATTGCATCCGTTTGTTGTGTAGTTTTGATGTACATTGACTTGAAAAAGCATGGTAGTTGTGAGTATGTCATGCTCACTTAAATGTCTCACTGAAGGTGGTGGCGCGTGTGTTGGATCATTCGGTTCCCTACAAAATCGTTGAGCTGGATGGTGCTGATCCACGCGTCGAGTTCATGAACGTGCGCTTTAGGTTGAGACTGGTCATCTCCTAACTTCCAGGGCTTATTTTTAATCTTGTATTTAGAACAGTTTTATTTTTTTTACATTGTTCTCACATACAGAAGCAACAACAATAATGTTCCCAAGATTTTGTAATATCCAACATGGTTTAAAAGAGTGTCCGTGGAGTTTTTTGCCCGTTCTTCTCCATAGAGATCTACGTTTTGGAATGGGCAACTAGCTTCAACTTTCAAACTGATCGACTTTTTGACAATTCAAAAGTGCCTATAAATGGTTTAATTGAAATAAATGCTTTGAGTTTGAGTTTGAGTTTATCCCACGGATCGTGCTACCGAGTCGAAAATTATATTTTGTCTTAGCCTGGCAAATAGGATACTTTGATGGTTTATGGTCCTGGGAACATAAACCATCATGGCCTATCCATTTGTGATTTTTAAACGCAAGGCGTGCCTGTGCAACGTTTTATACGTGACTATGCATAGAACTGGCCATTTCAGTGATATTTTTGTTTTTCAATTTGTGTAAAAAATATTTGCAATAAAAGTTTTGGTCTGAAAATAGCTTATATAGGGTTGAATTTAATTATTAAGTGAGTGAAACTCCGGAGGCGGGATGGGTATCCTAACACGATAAAAAAAAATGTGGTGGTAATGAAAATGGTCGCCCGCAGTTTAGTCACTTGTAATATCAGTTTTAAAAAAATGAAATTTTTTCTGTAAACTTCACAAACGTGATGGGTAAATATATTTTATCACGATAAAACAAAAACAAAAAATCTGGTAAAAACACTACTAGCGGTCGTTGAAAAATAAATATAATGAAATCTATTTAATTCTTTATTTGCTCGTGTTTACAAATCGATACCGTCACGCTTATGGGTTTCGCTAGTTAATTTTATTTGACCCTGTATTTAAACGGTTCGTCCCACGTCAGATTTCGTAGGATACTATTTCTGTAAAAACGTTTATTGTTAAATAACCTTTAAGAATACGAACACGTGCCGTGCGTATGTGGGTAATGGGTAGATGACAATTGTTAGTCTTTTCTTTGTGTTTACCAATCTTCACAAAAGGTAAATCGGGTATGTTTAGGTTTCTGTTCCTATAGTTCAACTTTTAATTGTATTCAGTATCTGGACAGTTCAAAGAAAAATAATGTTACCATATTAAAAGTAATAGTGTTGGGGTAATGAACGATTTTCCGTAAAGAACGAATGATAAAAATGGTTTAATTTTAAATTAAAAAAATTTTATCATTCGTTACAATACTTAAAAAATCGTTTGTAAGAGATGGAATATAAGAATAATTAATCATTTATTAATAAAAGTAATGCTTTTTTAAATTTTCTTCTAATGAAAACAAACCATAAATAAAATTACCTAACTAATGAAAAGAAAAATAAAATATGTAACAAACGGTACAATTTTTAAAAGTGCATATCATGTTTTTAAGACAAGTAAATAAATTTAAAATAAGTACATTATTTAAAGTTCATTCCATTTCGTTCTTTCTTACACCAGCTCACTATCTTTTTTTTTTTGTCAAAATCTGATAACCCTTCAAATGCCAAGTTACTGAATACAAATAAACGTCGAACAAGGGTGCCATCGGGACTCTATTACTAAGCGTCCGCTGTCCGTCCATCGGTGCGTTTGTCCGTCAGTTTGTCTGTCACCGGGCTTTATCTCATGAACCGTAATAGGTACCCAGTTGATATTTTCACAGAAAGTGTATTTCTGTTACAGCTCTAAGAAAAAATTATAAAAATTTGCGAAGCCTAAATCAAAAACGAAAGAAAGAAGTTAAAGGGATAAATTAAATGGATCTCCATACAAGAAACGTGATTTTTTCGGCGTTTTTTTTGTTGTGCTTTGTGGTACGGAATCCTTTGTGTACGAGACCGACTCGCACTTGGACGGTGTTTTCAATATTTTCTCGAAATTTGTTGCGTTACTATACCTATACATATACAATATCTATATGATGCGGTTTTCACCTTATAGGTAGAGCATTTATTCGGGAAGGTTTATGTGTCTAATACAATACATTAACATTTAACTCAGATATAGCAAAAACATCTCGACGATTTGACATTTACCCAGATATGGGTAAATGTCAAATCATGCTTCGATGGGTGCCATCTACTGATAGGTATGCATGCAGTATGCATGGCTCGCTAGTGGAGTATGAAACGTTGAATTTAAAATTAACACCGGAATAAAGTAATTTGCCAAATAAGCCACATTTAAATCTTTGTGGGTCAATGATTACCGTCGTCTCGCATTCTAGTCGATTCGTCCACAAATTGATTAGCTTCGTGCCAGCCGCATACAGTAAAGTAAGTATTATTTAAAAGTGTCGTTCGCCCCATTTGGGTGCGTAAATTCGTGCGGTTCAACTGATAAACCCTAGGTAATTATAGGTTCCTGGATCAATACAAAAAATATGGATTATTAGCATTATTATTCTCCAACTTAATCTTCATACGGTGACGGACGCTTCCTGAATATTTAACTAAGCCTCCTCCAAACTCGTAATTTCGGTTCGATTCGAAAACTTTTGGGTTTACCCGGTTTACCAGTATTTTGGTGGTGTTCGAATAGTCATTGAATACAAAAAGTTTTTCATTTACGCTCTCGGACGCAGCCTGAATAATATATCAACGGTTGGTGGGCGGGAGCTTACTGGAATCCTTTTGGATTTTAGTTTTTTTTATTCGGCTTTTCAACTGAATTAATGACAACTTTACTGTCTTTTTCGCGAAGTCATTGCGGATTTTTTTGTTAGATATTTAAGAAAGGAATAAAATTATGAAGTAATATTTGCTTCCATAAACTGGCGAAATATTACTGATGTAGGTACTTCATGTACATCTCGGCATAACCCGTAGCAGATTACAAGCGTGATGTTATGTCTATTTGCTTCCATTAAACTTATATTTAAATTTTATTTTTATCTAGCTGAGATCCAACATACATTATTGTTTATTTAAAAAATATACATTCCATACATCCTTTATAATATATATTGTAATCATTTACATATGCAGATACAGTCTAAACATGGAATCAAGACGACGCATCAGAAGTGTAAATATAAATTAGATAGCTAACACAAATGTATGTAGTAAGAATTATTACTCCGGGAATTTGTTTATATACCTACATGTACAGGATGGGTTACTTCTCAGAAGTAACTCCGACTTTATAGAATTTTGGATTTATGCCGAGTTGATGTATAGCCTCGCCACGCAACACGGGACTTAGAGTGAAACTAGTTGACTTTCTTTCCATACAAACTTCGGGAGTGTATTACTACTCCACTGTTCGATAATGTACATCAAAAATTAAACATGGTATGGTTTTCTTTTTCGTTATTAATACTGTCCGTGCGAAAACAGCATACTAATAAAAAAAAATTAAAAAGTTAGGTGCCAACAAAGATTCGTTTTTCTTGCTAATTTAACCTAACTTTGGGCGTGTTTAAGTCATAAAAGTAGTGTAAAATCTCTATAATCAAGTCGGTACTGACAAAGCCTAAAATTAATTGAAAAGTTCAGTGCAGTGGTTTTTTCATAAAACCCGATCTTCGGAAGGACTTTGTGTTAATTTTTTACGCGCCAGTTTTGCTATAAATTATAATGATCCTGCATCTCACTCAATAACGTTGTGCGTGTAGACTAGCGTCTAACTGCTCATTACTGATACTACCTCTGTCAGACACGATACCTGGGCCCCAATTCTGTATGGTTATAATGATTCCCCGCGGAAACTTACTACGTTCAAACTACGTCAATAACGTGTTTTTTAGTATCCAATGTAACGGTAAGGAATCGAAATGTCATGTTCTGTATGTTCCAAGACAATTTGTCGATATTATTAATACGATATTAGCAGATGTCGTGTGTGATTGACGCGGTTACGGGTACGGAATCGTTAAGTGGTCATAGTGAATTCAAGCTCTGGTGAGACAGCGTGTGTCAAAATGCGGGTGTGAGTCAGTGTAAGTACTAAACATCCCTGTTCCTTCGAAATAACAGGTGATAGTATAACATCACGCCTGTTTCGCCAAAGGGTATACCCACATTCGCCAGTTATGTTTAAGTCCCATGTAAGGGCGCGAGCCTTTTGCCATCAATGGCACAAATCCACAGTCCGAGTAGTCAGTGGTAACTTATAAAACAGGTGATGTTATTTTTATACACTATACAATTAATTGTCAAAATGATGATATTTTTATCGTAGGTATTCTAACACTGACAGATCAAATCAAATCAAAATATTTTATTTCACATAAACCTGCAAGGGCACTTATGAAACGTCAAAAGCTAGGTGCACGGTTCCAATTTGTCGCTTCCTATGGAGAAGAGCCGGCAAGAAACTCCACGGTTACTCTTTTAAAAATAATTGGATTTTATAATGTTTTCAAATTACAGTGATATTAGGTATGGGGGGACAGTGCAGGCCTGTCAATAAGTACCAGGTACTTAGAGGAATGAAAATAAAGAATAGAAACTGTAGGCCTACAACTTTCTCTCATTCACAATACGATGTAAAAGAATCTACATAAGTAAAATCAACCTATTTAAACCAAGTGATATGATTTCCATGAGAATCACTAATAAATACTCGATATTACAAGTGTTGTATAATAATAATAATAGTTTTCAAATAATGACGAGAATATGTCAGAAAGTGTAAAAAATAAAATAATTAAAATTAACATTGTAATTTGGAAGCAGTTAATAGACGCTCACATAGTTATGGTGCTAATGAGTTACCAGGGAAGCTAAGTTGAAGAACTATGATCATAGTTCTGTAGGATCATAGTATAGACCATAGACCATAGACCAATGTATAGAGCATAGACCAATAAACTCTATATGAATTTGTATCGTTAAACCAATTGTCTATCGGCTGGTACACGGGAAGACTTTCTATATCACTTTCCAAATGTTCACAGGGTGCTCTACCGATAAATATGAGCAACTTTCACTATTACAATCTAGTTATTGTTGTAGTTGACAAGTGTACATAGAAAAGGAAAATGGGGAGAAGGCATTGGGCATCAAACAATTCGTCCGCGTCGCTCGCACTGGAAAAAGGGCCCAAAAGGTTGGCAGCGTTGCCGTTTTGGATGGCTTTGACCTAAAATTAGGCTAGCCCTCTGGTCACGTGAGAAGTTGACCAACCGCTTGGCGATGTCACGAAATACTCGATGACCACTAGGACCTATATTCAAATAGCTCATATATTAATATAGCATCCAATTATGCCATTTCAGGTTTTCAACACCTGCAGCACATGAGTACATTTATCTACTCATGTGCCTACAGCACTTCTGTTCACCTAAGTTTCAATGTGAAATTTATACAGATTAGATCGGCTGTTCTTAGCCTCACCCTGTATATCTATGAAACCATAACAGCTTATGTACCCAAGTAGATGTTTTCAGTCGCTTCAGATGATGAATAACTCATGAGACGACTTCCTTTATTTGACGATCTGAAATACGAGTGAATTTCAAAATAGGGGTAAAGGCAATCATTGCTCAGTCGTTCGGAACTTTTCGAATTATTGTTACACAATCGTTTGGGCAATAAAACGATATAGTTTTAACGAAATAGCCTATTTGTTGCTTATTGATTACTTTTTGCGTGGAAGTTTGATTGGTTTGTAGTCTAGAGCTTTTGAATTTATGAATTTGCAGGTATTTCAATTCAATTTTGACATTTGATTTGGATAACTTTTAAATTTTTTTTTTTTTGTCCGGATTTATTATTCATTAGAGCATCTACTCCCCCTCCCTGTCCTTCCTGTCCGTCACATTGACGAAATTGTCAGTAATTTGTGAACTGTAAATAAGTCCAACAGTCAATTTCTACTTATTTTATCAGCCCAATTTAGCACCATCATCATCTCAGCCAGGAATCACCCACTGCTATAGGCCTTCCCATTTTTCCGCCATAATTCTCGGTTCTGTGCATTTCATAACCAAGTGTTTCTCGCAACTTTGATGATATCATCGACCCAACGCGATTTTGCACGACCCTGGTTGGTGGCAGCATAACTAAGTAAGCTTAAAACAAACCAATAGCTACCTTTACCTAGAGTGCGTTTCACGCAAGAATACTCTGCGCCGTAATGTTGGTAGCACGGAAATTCAGAGATTTAATAGGTATCTTCGCTCTATACACTATACTTACGTCCACACACTATAAGCACAGATAACACAAAGAGAGGAACGAGTAAAGAGGTTCGATGTAAAAAAACATTCCCTATCCCCAAGGAGATTACGTTGCACCTGGGCCAGTATTAAAGAGCGCGAGAATAGTTTGAATATCGAATTTCAAATCATTTCTTTTACATTTTGTATTTTGCTTTCAGTGTGTAGAATTTTTAAATAGTTTTCTTTGTTGAGACATGGGACATAAATAAAACTAAAAATAATTAAGAAAAAAAATGCGTATTTTGTTTTGAAATAATTTAAAAAAAAATCTATCTAGTTACGTCGGGGTCGGCTTCCAGTGTATCCGGATGCAGTTAACTACCACTATTTTACATGAAGCCACTGCCTATCTGCAACCTTCACAACCCAGTTACTGGGTAATATGATTAGACACCCCTTAGCACCTACCCGTAACGACTGTCAAAGATGAATAAAACAGAGCCGGGATCAACGGCTTATCGTGCTTTCTGAGGCACGGAAGAGTCTCGATATGCAATGATGTAATTCATCTACGAACCAACCTCGGAAAGTCCACTCAACCTTCGATCGTCCCTTATTTAACCACGAGCCCTAAACAGTTAACATTTTATCTGTATACAGCGTGTAACGGAAGGGGGGTATCAACCCTGAAGGAGGTGAATGTGCTCATGAAACTCAACAACTTTCCCCAAAGAACATAGGTCGAAATATGAAAAAAAAAATTTGGCCCTCCCATAGTAAATCAATCAGCTGGTAGTCAGTTTTGTAAGGGAGGGCCAATTTTTTTTTTTCATCTTTCGACCTATGTTCTTTAGGGAAAGTTGTTGAGATTCATGAGCACATTCACCTCCTTCAGGGTTGATACCCCCCTTCCGTTACACGCTGTATAATAGTTTTGTCACCTTTTTTTCTCTAGCTAGAACAAGCACATTTTCCAAAGGCTTCTTCGTTCGATTCATTATGTATTCTTAAACCTCGCTTTCATAACCAACAAAATGCTAAACTAAAAGTACTGAAACGAAACTTTCAGCGCCTGAAAAGGCTTAAAAGTTTGGAGCACTAATTTTAAAAGTAAGACCCTAAACACTTAGGCCTTTTGTAAACTATGCTCGTCCTAAACCACTATTTAAAACTTTTATTTTCCATTCAAGTCTCAAAGTATGTTTAAAAAATTAAATAAAGACCAGTCTATCGTATTAACCGTTTAAAAAAAAGGAGGCGGATCTCAAATCAGTTGTAATTTTTTTCTTGTTTGTTACCTCAGAACTCCGTCATTTTTAAAACCATTTGAAAAATTCTTCTTTTGTTGGTAAGGGTACATGAGTGGTCCAAGATACATTTGGCCAAGTTCTGATTAGTGGTTTTTGAGTTAGCAATAATACGTATTTTTAGCACTTAGTGTATGATGATGATGTTATAATAACTTTTTGTCACTGTTATTTACTTAGCAAGTGAAGGTACACGAATTTATATAGGTATCGACCTTCAGTCTCTACGTTTAGTCCACTCTCAACCCTTCGACCCCCAGTAATTAATGTGTCCACTGGACCCCTAACTATAGTTTATTCTCGACTCTTCCCGGGGTCGAGAGTGGATTTTATTTTCTAGCCAAGTTTTAGCTTCCACTAAAGCTAAAGCTAAGCTAAAGCTTGACTTGGTATAGACGTACCTTACTGTATCAAAATCCTGCACCGTGAAGCGAAGCAAAGTTTACTGCGTAACTAGCGTATATTTGTATATATCACCGTATGATTGTGAACACTGTTAGTTTATGATCTATCTCGCGAGATTATAAACTGTCGATAAATTGTAAACTCCACCATACTGCTTACCGACTGAATAGGTTAGGTTAGATTTGCGACCAACCGCGTGTGAGCCGAGCGAGTGCTACTCTCAAGTTAGTGGCAGTTACTTGACTATTTAGTAATAGCGCTAGGTACTATCCGTTTTGATACCAGTTCACAATTTGTCGGACAGATTATAAACTATCGAAAAATTGTACGTTAAATTGTAAATGGTTTTTGCAGTTCACAATCTCGCGAGATAGATTATAATCTAACGGTATTTACAATTTTACGATGACATATACGCCGTGCTAATTTAGTCGTCTTACAACGGCAGCCCACTTCAAGTATCTAATGACTACTAATCAACTATAAAAAAAATGATATTTTTGGATATTAAATAATAATATTAATAATAATAAAAAATATATCATTCACAAAGACACATAGCGTAGTTTTGAACACCCTGTTATGGAGATGGAATGAATGATGAAATGTAATATTGTAATATGGTAGGTATGTAGTAATCTTCTACCGTTCGATACGTAAACATTACTACCAGGGACGGTGTTTCATAATTCTAAAGCATTATTGATTTTTCTTAGTACCTATTATCTGAATAAATGGTAACAACTTTTTAATCGCGCCTGTAGGTATTTTATGTCGGATACATTGAGTGGACCACCTTTGTAAGACGACTAAAATGTCACGGTGTATATGCTGGTTCCGCGTTCAGCCCAGACCGTATGGTCCCGACGTCAATCGTCCGGTATTTGCCCACCAGACCCAAAACCCAGTCTCATCGGAAAGGTCTTCCATTTTCTATGGAGGTTGAGTGAAGTTTGCACCCTATTCCTCATACCTTGCTTGTCAATTCTGTAAAAATCTCACCGTAAAAGCATAGGTGAAGTGAGCTGTCATTCTATCTGCCAGTCTATTCTGTAAATGTGTCACCGTGATTTATTAAGGTGAAGTAATGAACTGTCATCCCACTTGACGCCAGGGATTGACAGCTCACTAGAAGCTCACTTCACCTTAGTTTTCACGGTGAGATTTTTACAGAATAGCACTACTGTATATATCCATCAAAATTGGTAAGACATTTAACTGCCGTAACTTATTGATAATTGTAATACCGGTACGTAACGAATAACATTTTATCACAATATTTCATTGAATATTCAGTAACCTATTACAAATGAGGTCTGGAAGCCCTTAAAGCTAGCATCATATATTAGGTACGTACTAAGTATGTTGTCCTGAGAAATGTTGATTCCATTCAACGTACGTAACATAAAGTATGTTTGAACGTTCGAAGAATATTTCATTAGGTACTTAGTTATTTGCGAGAACTAAAAGCTTTTCCATAAAATACCTACGAGGAGTATACAGGGACCTCGACGCGAAAACTGTAATCATGAAATCGGAACATGGTTCTAAAACTCCTAGTAGAAAATGTTATCGTAGGTTATCTAAAAAAAAAAAAAGTTTCATAGAAAAGTGCAATATCTACGCGGTCAAAATGTATGGAATAGCAATTTTTTTTAATACGATACCCTTGGTAAGACTGGTTGTCAGACTTTCGGGTTTCTGACGACCCTTAACGTCTGTCAAAGATACATAAATGACAGCCGGGACAAGCGGCTTAACTTGCTTCTGAGGAACGGAGAAAAAGTACAACAGTACCCAACCTGACTTGCAAAGAAAACGAAACTACAGGTGCCAAATGTAAAAAATGTTATGGTAAGCGTACGTGACGATGGATTACACCTACATTAATTAATTCATTACCTGAAAGAATGATCCATCGTGTCAAAAGTAAAAACCACCTTAAGTGTCCTAAGGAAACATTACATGTCAATGTGTCCATAGTTGCTGCGGTCCTCGGTGGCCTCGGTCGGCTAATATCGTGGGTGCTAAGTTGGCCTTCCATGTACTGAGTAGATACTATGGGCTGGTCTCGTGACGTTCGTTGGCTGATGCGGCAGAGTGCAGTAGCTGTGGTTGTAGAATCTATGGTTGTGTAGGTAACTATGCTGTTTGCCTACAGGTTTTAGTCTTAGTTTTAACTTAGATTTAGTTTATACGTTTAACCAAGCAAAGATTCGTGATAAATCCACGAGAACCTACTGCCGACAAATTATTGTGGCGGACATCTACTATGCTCCACACGCGAAACTTCAAATCAACAAATGTGGAAAACACAAAAAGTGAAGTGGCGCCATTTACAATGCCATATGCGAATTACTCAAGACTTGACGTCACACCGCTACTACATCAACTACATCGCGCAAGCAGAGTTTACCGCGCGATCTGCATATAGACAACATCCCGACATCAATCGTCGGGCAGTAGCCCACCAGACAAAACACCCGTCTGGTCGGAGGATCCTCCCTTTTCAATAGAGTAAGAGTGAACTTTACACCCTGTTCCTCATACCTTTAAGGCTCGTGCAGACTAGCGCGACGTGACGATCGCGTCGCGACACTCGTAGAACAATTTCTATGAAAACTTAATGGACATTGTTCTACAAGTGTCACGTCGCGCTGTCGCGTCGCGCTGTCGCGTCGCGCTGTCGCGTCGCGGCTGTTTGAAGAAGCCTTTATATTGCTTTGCAGTTTGGCAGGTGATAAGTAAAAATAAAACTGTTAACATATTGGATTAAATAAAATATTTTAAAAAAGAAATGTTGGCATATAATGGTGATCACCCACCCATCCACGGACCAACCGTGGCTAGCTTAACCTGAACGATCGAACCGTGCAGCTGTTATTACTTAGCCACAAGCCATCCCGTGATAATAAATAACTACCAGCTCATAAAAACGATAACAGTCTTCAATAACTGGAATGAAGAATAAATAATTCAAAGGCCTGTAGGTAATTTGACGCCCACACTGACCTTAACTAACTTCCAAACTTTATTAAGTTCAAAAGCAATAAGTATTCCTCAATTTTACCGTTAATTTATTTAGTAACCTTTGATATAATGTCAGCCCGTAATAATCCCACCGCAAAGGTCTCTTCTGAGAGCGAGGAGGAATCTATACTTATTATTATTTATTATTTATATTTTAATTTTTATATTATTGTATTTATTTATTTATTTATTTTACATAGAACGGCCGAAGCCAATTACACTATTTAAACACATCAATATACACATAACAATATCTACATTACAATATCTACAAGCTATTTACACAGTCATGCATTCTTCTCATAAAAAATCAAACATTCTGACAACATCATCTTCCATTCATTCGCAAACATTTCGAGATCTGTATTCGAGTTCAGGAGAGCGTTAATAGCGGTTAATGTCCGAGGAATAGGTGACTTGAAGTGTGCAACAGTATGGCAAGTTGGAACAGCCAGTAAGCGGTGTCTTCTGCCACAACAGTAATTTTCCGGGCCAAATAGATATTAAAATATTGTAAAGCTCAAGAGTTTGTTTGTTAGCTTGAACTTGCTAACCTCAGGAACTACTGATCCGATTTGAAAAATTATTTCAGTGTTAGATAGTCCATTTATCGAGGAAGGCTATAGGCTATATAAAATAACGCTAAGACCCTTAGGAGCCGAGCAAAGAGAAAAAGTCATGAATGAGAAGTACTCGCACGGGCAGGCGAGGCGAGCGACGGGGTGGGTCGGGGAGCAAAAATTTGACGCAAACGAAGTCGCGGGCAGAAGCTAGTCATTGATATACAAAAAACCCAAGATACACAATCAGCGTCTCAAAAACGTCCGCATAAATAGGGCGCAATGTGCGCAGGTGTCAAATAGTATCATCAGTCATCTTTCGGTCAATATTTTTGGGCATTACTTTGTCAAAACCACTTTCAGCCATGCGTGTAAAGTTGAATTTACAAAAAAAGGGTATTACATCATAACTATTAGGTACCACTGACGTATAATTGGGGTCAGTTTTGAATGTTACTTTGGTTTGAGACTGTGCATCTTGGGTTCTTTGTATTTCAATGATCTACACGATTGCTCACTACGTGTTGGTATCAAAGTCAAACTCAACTCTAAGTCATTTATTACAAAATAACGTTTTGTATTTTTATATTACGTTACTAAATGTTTTATTGTTTCGATAATTCATTGTTAGCTATGTATCCTGTATTATTATTATGTCGTTTATCCAAATAATAGGCATCTTGCTGCAGTAGAGATCTGGTGACCTGTAATACAAGTTTTACCTCACCTCAGTACTACCTCAGTTACCTACAAAGATAGCTCCTTTTTCGTGCACTACTATCCAAGATTAGCATTATGTTCATAACTTGTGTAGTCTTTCTATACAAGTTATGAACATACTGCTAAACGTATTTTATTATTATTATATTATTGTAGGTCGAAAATTATCCTACGGGAATGTTTTTATAAAAAAAAAGTATGTTATGTACTAACCTAGATCATATCTACCAATGTGCCAAATTTCACCCAAATACGTTCAGCCGTTTTAGCATGAAAGCGTAACAAAAAAACAAACTCACTTTTACATTTGTAATACTAGCTTTTGCCCGCGGGTCTGCCCCGTGGATGTTGGTTATCGCGTAAAAAAGTAGCTTATGTCCTTTTCCATATCCCAGACTATATCTCTGCCAAATTTCGTGACGATTGGTTAGCGGTTTAGGCGTGAAAGCGTAACAGACAGACCGAGTTACCTTCGCATTTATAATATTAGTCGGGATAAATAGGGATTAGTTAGGATAGGTACTTTTGAATGTCACTTTCAAGAAATTTCAAACAAATAGAGCAGTGGAGGTTTAATTAGAATCGAATAGAGTAACAGTCGTAGGATTGAACCCAGACAGGTGCTGTACTTTGTCGAAATTACTTCATCACCACTGCTCACAAAACGGTGAAGGCAACCGGCTTTTTATAGAACCAAAAATTCGAAGAAGTATGACATCTACCAACCCGCATTGGGCCCACGTGGTGGACTACGGCGTACTCTCTCTCACCGAGAGGAGGCCTGTGACCCGGCAGTTCCAGCATTATAGGTTTATTATGATGGTGAGAATTATATTCTACTGGCTCCTTCTAAGGGTAGGTAAGTTTGGTAGTTTCGTATAGAGAAGAAAACTCCACAGTTCCCATGATATCTCAGAAGTTCATAATTTAATGTGGATTTAGATGAATAAACCCCGTGTTGTATTTCCTTTTGATTGACGAATAGATTCATTGACAACCACCAAGTATTAAACAATGAAACAATCGTGAAAGTTAAATTCAAAAAGTTTTCTTGTATTTGTGTTACACAGCCTTTGCCTCTGCTTCTACTTCTGCGGTAATAGGAAATTATTTCCATTTTGTAGAAAAGATGTGTTGTATTGCATTTGATACCGTATACGTAATTCAGTACATGTTTGAATTATAAAAACCTTTGCACCGGTTACTATTATAATATAATAAATAATAAAATACCTATTCTATATTTTTGTTGTAATTTTCCACAAATACCTACTTATTTTTGAAAGATAATAACAAAAACTGATGACACTAAAACTAATGTAAAAATAATTTGAGTATGTATTGCATTAACCGATTTCACAAAGCAAAAACTTTCCAAAGATTTAATTTGAAAACTTACTTCAAATTTTCTCATTTCATCTTCTCCAAGATCCACGAGCCAATCCCTTTATTAGGAACTGCAGTACCAATCCAACAAAAGAAACAATTCTTACCTCTTTCTACTAAAACTTTAACAAAACTCCTCTACCGTTAATAATCTTGCCTGAAACCTCGTTAAGGTATTACACCACCCTTTCCAATACAATACGGCTTCACAAAGTCCTAGCCAAGACTTTGGCAAGCCGTAATACCGGCTTACTTACTTTCGACCTGGCTTTCAGTCTAGTTCCGCTTTCTCAGCGCCTTTCAGCTTCAGAGCTTTGCTTACCTTGTTCAACATTTTTATTCACAAGGAAGTGAGGTTTCGACGGGTTGACTTCTTGGTTTAAAAATCTATGAAAAGAATTCGCAATGTTGTTATAAGCTGAATGTATTTTAAACCATTCCCTTTCAAGGTATAAACTACTTTTGTTAACATTAAAGAGTGTTATTCCAGCTTTGTAGCGTACAATTTGCTTTAGTCCTATTTTTATCAATACATCTTTGTGTAACCTTTTCTCGACAGTTATTGATGTATTTGGAATTTATACTCGTATGTATAAAATATACAAGTTCTGCTTGTATAATTTACAATGAACGTTACAGATATCAAGGGCTAGTTTAATGACGTAAGTAATAGTTTTACGCGCAAAATATTCTAATAGATTTGTGTATAACGAATAACCTACATAAAGTTGAACAAAGGGAAATAAATAAAGCATGATTTTTTAATGAAAAAACAATAACGATGTTGTGTTTTTAAGAGATTGATAAAAAAGAACAATACATGGAAACTTTTCAAATTGCATAATCAATCCGAAATCCTACTATAAGATTATAAATGTTAAAGTATTTATGTTGAGATGTTTGTTACTTAACCACGCAAGAACGGCTGTACGGATTTAGATGAAATTTGGCACACAGATAGTTTGTAACATGAAATAACACACATAATACTTTTCATCCCGATAATACATTTCCTGTGGGATAATTTTCGACCTCAACGTGGGCGAAGGCGCTTATAAAAGCTAGTATAAAATTATAAATGTGAAAGTCTGTAAGTATATTTAAATGGTTGGTACTTAATCACATAAAAACTGCAGAACGAACTTGGATGAAATTTGGCACACAGATATGTTAAAAACTGGATTAATACTTAGGATACTTTTAATGTTAATAAAGGTTATAATCTATCCGTGTGCCAAATTTCATATAAATCCGTTCAGCCGTTTTTGCGTGATTGAATAACAAACATCTCAACATAAAAACTTTAACATTTATAATCTTATAGTAGGATTTCGGATTGATTATGCAATTTGAAAAGTTTCCATTTATTGTTCTTTTTATCAATCGCTTAAAAACGCATCATCGTTGTTGTTTTTTCATTAAAAAATCATGCTTTATTTATTTCCCTTTGTTCAACTTTATGTAGGTAATTCGTTATACACAAATCTATTAGAATATTTTGCGCGTAAAACTATTACTTAAACATACAAACATTTACATTTATAATTTTACTAGGATAGTAGGAAAAAACTTCAATACCATTTAAAAGTAACTAAGAACTATCTGTCCCTATCATTTACACGTCTATAAATGAGACGGCAATAAAACACCATCCTAGTCACAAAACGTTTAGGTACCTTTAAAAATATTCAAAGCATCTCCATTCTCATGGACCACGTAACATAGCAGCTTACAAAAGTTCACCCGAGCTGAGAGTTACTTTGAATTCAGTCGTTACCTACCCAAGTTATGTTCACCGCAACACTACTTGTCTAACTGTTTACATTTTTAACTAGTCCCACATCACTTTGCTATTTTTATTGCTATCTTTGTTGTAAGCCTCGAATTTTTGGTACCAAAAAGACAAGGGACCTGAGTATTTTCTTCTTGTAAAAATTCTAGTCTTGTATGTTCAAGAGATTCAGTAGTCTTTGCTGTAAGTACTTCTTTAGCTTGTGAATAGATTTAACATTCTAAGAATTTATACGGTATAAGATACAAACTACAGTTTTATTTGCTACGAAAGTTTATGCTGGTTTTATCACAAGTTTATAAATAATTATTCACTTATAATAACAAAAAAAATATTTTACAATTTTATGTTAATATGGTTTTTTTTTTTTTTTCTGGGTGGGAAATCATCAAATAACTTCTCCCGCTCTGGGTGGAGCGGGAGGGCGTGTCAGACTTTTACTGACTAAAACCCACCCGTGTTCCCTCAGTTGCCTGTGTGCCAGGGGCGGCGGTATCTCTTTCGAACAACCCGCACCCCCGGCAGGCATCGGCCCTTGCGGGCCCCTCTGTTGCTGCTGACATCTCTTTGAGGCGCGCGTGGAACACAACGCGCCGTCGACCCGGGCTTGGTCCTTACCGGACAGCGAGGTACCCATTACTCGCCGTCCGCAAGCCCGTGCCTACGGTGGCCGGGAATCAGCCTGGGATTCCCGACGCCCAGGGCGTCTCCTGCGAAGGCCACGGCTGTGAGGGCGCATGTACTGCATCTCCCTCACGTGCGTCGCCTCCCTCTTTGCGAGCATAACTGCTTCGCTGAAGGAGGCGACTGCCAGCCATGCCCTCTCGCTCCGTACCATGGCCTGGACCAGGGTCGG
Source organism: Polymixis lichenea (assembly GCA_949091785.1). Classification (NCBI taxonomy): domain Eukaryota; kingdom Metazoa; phylum Arthropoda; class Insecta; order Lepidoptera; family Noctuidae; genus Polymixis; species Polymixis lichenea. The sequence continues at coordinate 16,417,959 of OX420945.1, read as the reverse complement.
ACGCGAGAGATCGCCGCCGCCGATCACCTCCACGAGGACACGGCGTTGCTCCGCCCAAGCTGGGCAGACCTCCACCGTATGCTCCACCGTGTCCTCTGGGCGATCTTCGCAATGGAAACACCCGGGCGTTTCCTCCCGCCCTATCCGAAACAGGAACCTCCCGAAACAGCCATGTCCGGTGAGGACCTGTGTCAGGCGGAAGGTGAGGACGCCATGCCGCCTCTCAAGCCACTCCTCAAAGAGGGGACTTACCGCCGCAATCGCGGCGTGCCCAATGTTAATATGGTGGCAGCCATTTGCTATAATTCAACTAGAAATACTTTTCCATTAACAAGTGCTACGAAGTGTAACGGGGTAGGAGAAAGTTACTACATCTTTAACACAAAAGCAATTTAGGTACGTCTAATCTTTCCTTTAAGTCTTATAATAACAACTTTACTACTGATTTTATTAATTTACTGTAATAAAATAGTATTATCTATTCATAGTTATGGTAAAAATCGGTTCAGCCGTTTGGGAGCTACGATGCCAGAAACAGACATGCAGATACACACGTTAAACTTATAACACACGAACAAACTTATCCTGTATATGTAACTTATTTCAAAGCAAATAAACGATTATGATTATGATTATCCAATCTCTTGTCCTGACGTTTATTGACCATAACTAACTCATCACCGTCTGCTTAGCTTTCTTGAACTATATTTGGGTCAGCCTCCAGTCTAACCTGATGCAGCTAAATACCAGTATTTTACATGGAGTGACTGCCTATCTGACCTCCACAACCTACCTACTGGGTAATACGATATCCCTTGGTATGATTGGTCGTCGGATTTTTGGGCTTCTGACGACCCGTAACGACTGTCTAAGATCCACAGATGACAGCCGAGACCAACGCTTATCTTGTTAAACCAAAGGAATGTTAGCTACTATTTTACATTAACAATTTTATTTGCAGTCGTTTCGAGAAAAGAACAAAGATAGTTCACTTAACAACAGAACCAATGAGGATCAAACATCTAGAAGTAGAACATTTTGGTCACTAAAGGGATCAAAGTAACTCGTATTACCGTTGTCTATAAACGTCAGTTTGAGACAGTGACGTACGCGGATCGCGTGTCCTACTGCGATATATCACTGAAAGGGGAAAGGGAGGAGTGGAAAAACGTCCCTTTACTTAAGACATTCGACATAGTAGCTAAAACACGCGTTTTGTACGTACATTGTTGACAAAGGTAAAACATTTTGTTTAAATTGTGTTAGAGATACTTATGATAAATTGTTGTCCCGTGTGGTGCCGGACTAAAAGAATAGCACTATCCCATTTCTTCCCGTGGGTTTCGTAGAAGGCGTTTTCTGTGCATTTTACCACCATACTGAGATCGCCAACCAGGCTGCCAAGCGTGGCGATTATGCCAAACCACTCCCCGTTTGGAGGACGCCTATGTCCAGCAGTGGACGTCGTCGGCTGAAATGATGATGATGATGATGACAAATCGTCTTTTCACAAGCTTTTATTTAACTTGCAATGTATGTATGTTTGAAACGATTTCAACCTACCAATTAAATTAATTGCAAGTACCAATCATTTAGATGTAGGTGAAAAGCAGTGGTGACCCTGTGGAAACGGCCCCGGGTTACGAGTTGTAGGTCGTAGGTGCTTTACTATCAGCCCCGGATCTAGAGGGGGGCAAACCGGAACACTCGTCCCTGGCGGCAGTTTCAGGGGGTGCCAAAATCATAATATAGTATAATTAAAAATTTAAAAATCTTGCTCCACTAAGCGCCTAGCATACGGAAGCCTGGTTGGCTCACCGTCGACTTGTAAGAAAAAGGCGCCATACAGGCTCACATCTAATTAATTTATTCCAAACGCTAGAGAGAGGGGCGCCACTATCAAGTTTCTGCTCCGGTTCGAAAAAATCGTAGATCCGGGGCTGTTGGTCTATGTATAAATAATTTCATCACCAGTGCTCTCAAAACGGTGTAGGAAAACATCGTGAAGAACTATGTTCGTTTGGGTGGAATCTTGCAACACAATTTTGAAGCAGAAATCTTTAACCGATTGAACAGACGTTTAGATCGGATGATAATGCATGGTTAGCTGTATGACGTCATTCTAAATCCAACATGGCGGAACACCTAAGATAGTGGACCAGTATTTTTTAATGCACACCTGCAATATGGGTATCAAATGAAAAAGCTTGCTGAGAATAACTCGAAAAATAAAGTGACATCACTCTAAATCCAATGTGACGAACTTTTAAAAATGGCGGACTAAATTTTTTTATGCTTTCCTTTAGGGGTATCAAATGAAAGGCAAACGACCTTGTAACAATGGTGCGTTGAATGAGATGAACAGACTGAGAAACATATCCAGCGATAACTAAAAAGTAAAAAAATAAATTAAAATTAATCAAACCTTTTTTTAAAACAAGCTTTTATTTACATTCGCTAAAAAGAATGAAATAAACTTTTCCTTTAAACTTTTTACTATCAACTTATAACGTCATTACACAATTTATATGATATAAAAGATTGCCGCGAGATTTACCTGTGTAGATAAACAAGAAAATTAAATAACTTGATCTGATTGATTTATATTTTAAAATTTTAAACTAAGCAAATACGAGTACTAACCTAAATCTTGCGACAAGTTTTATCAAAAAAAAAAATATATAAATTGTATAATGACGTTATAAGTTAATAGTAAAAAATTTAAAGGAAAAGTTTATTTTATTCTTTTTAGCGCATCTAAATAAAAGCATGTTTTAAAAAAAGTATTTTATTTTATAGTAAGGTGTAAGTAGAGCAGTGGTGGCCCAGTGGTAACGGTTGTGGCTTACGAGAGGTAGGTCACTTTTCGAATGTCAAAATTACATAAGACAGTCCCCAAAACGCCCGCCTTTCACCATTTCCTAGTGCTTTAGCTGTGAAGAAGAAGTGGCGCAACAAACTCCCCAGCAGCACAGCTGCCTGTTTAGTTAGGTAGAATTGATTCTATACATAGGTAGGCAGAGTAATCAACATTACCTACGAGACACAGAACTTATAAAATAGTCATATGTCAGCTAGTCATGCCAATATACCAACAAATAAAATGAAAAATTAACTCAAGCACAAGAAAAAAAGTAAACAAAGCATATACCAAAATAAAAGCTTCCTGGTATAAATGGCATGATAGCTTACATATGCAATGCTGGATTATGTTTACAAATGATAACCTAGGACCATCTTAGGTTCAAACCCAGACAAGCGCATTACTTTGTGTAAATTATTTCATCCCCACTGCTCTCAAAACGATGAAGAAAAACATCGTGAGGAAACTGGCATATTCTAGAACCAACAATTAGAAAACATTTGACATCTACCAACCCGCACTTGGCCCGCGTGATGGATTACGAGCCGCGTCTCACACAGAGGCCTGTGCCCCAGCAGCGGGAACATTAAACGCTGATTATGATGATGATGAATAGTGAGGTGCAAATGCACCTTTCGTCTATTTGTCGTGTTTTAGCCATTTCATACATATATCTGCAACTGTGATAGTTGTTGACCTCTCGGATATCAAGTGGACACCATGTGTTCCGATAACAATAGAATTTCTATTGTGTTTAAAAATTACATGCGCAACGGGTTGAATATACAAATTGAGTTGGACATCAATTTCCTTAACATATAATTTCTTTGACTATATTTTAAGTTGCTTGGTTGTAGCAAAAACTCAATATTATTAAAAACTAGCTTGGACGTTTTGGCGTGATTGAATAACAGACAAACCAATATCTAAACATCATTTATAATATTATCTAGTAGATAGTAGTATTACAATTGAAGCCAACCAACCTACTTCTTGAGCCCTTTACGGCGACAGTTTCTAAAATTTCACGACAAGTTAGTTTGTTCAAGCGAATAAATTTTCTATCAGTCTTTCGTTTAGATATAAAAAGAAAATGAGTGATTAAGGGGAAACTAGTCGCGGGCTCGAACTCACTGATGGGCCTGGCTAAAAAGCACGCTGTTTCACCAGGCATCGTGTCCGACAGAGGTAGTATCGGTGATGAGCAGTTAGACGCTAGTCTACACGCACAACATTATTGAAGCAGGATAATTTATAGTACATTACACGCGTAAAAAATTAAGAACAGTCCTTCGGAAGATCGGGTTTTATGATAAAATCACTGCGTAAATCAATTACCTATAATAAGATTTATTGAATTTTTCGATATTTGAGCTTTGTCGGTACCGAATTGGTTTTTCAGATTTTACACTTCTTTTATTACTTAAACACGCCCAAAGTTAGGTAAAATTAGCAAGAAAAACGAACCTTTGTTGGCTCCTAAATTTTTAATTGCTTTTTATTTTAGTATTCTGTTTCTGTACAGACAATAATAATAAGAAGACAAAACCATACCATGTTACATTTTTGATATACTTTGTCGAACAGTGGAGTAATACACTCCCGAAGTTTGTATGGGAAAAATGTGGACTAGATTCACTTTAACGCCAGGAATTTAAGTTTAGTTAAAATCGGTTTCAAATACATTTTAAAATGAGAAAAAAAGTATTGTTTTAACTCTGTTTCCGCTTTATACTCGTAAATGTAAATTTTACAATCAAAAAACGATTGTCTAAAAACGGCTTTTTGGGTAACTTTCCTACGATTACTTTTTTAGCGCGTTATCAAACACCACAGCTAACCAACGTGCAATAAAACTTGTACTAAACAAATAATAAAGATATCATAACAAAACGCCACACCAATATATTTTACAAAAGCACCCTTCAAGAATACCTACATGTTCCTTTTACAACCATCTTTAAAATCAAATAAACATGAGCACAGCGTTGTAAAATAGACGCATCTATTCAACATGCTACCTCCGCATAGAAAGGGGTCATAAAAGTTACCTTGTTTACCTCTGAGTGGGGAATCGTAAAGTTGCACACTTTCGGTTATTCGTTATTCCTGGAAACCGGTTCGGTCCGGATCACAAATAATACGTAGGTAATTGAATTGTGTTTGCAATTTATACGTATTTGTTGTGTGATGAATTTTTCAGTTGCAGTGGGGTTGGGAGTTTCAACTTTTCATGAATACTCTCCACATAATCCACTCGATAGAGTTTGAAATAGTGGACTCAATATTGCTGAAAGTATTTATGCTCTTAGGAACTTTACAAGTTAAGAAACGAGGTTGAGATAGATAACTACTTAGAAAAACGCTCTTAATCATCAGAAAACAATGCTACAGCTAAATTCATCAGGAATTTCGGAAATCTAACTGAGCCTATATTCTGGCTAGGCTTTTCCTGAAATAAAGCACCTTTTAACAGAAATGTTTACACCAAAGATACAAAATAAGAGACCGCAATGCCACACGTCTCTCATAAGAGACTACGAGCATTTAGCTTGAACTAAAAGACACATCTATCCGCAATGCGTCTACCAATAACAACTCCTTTGGTACTCTGTATTCAATTCCTAACGCTCATTCCTGCTTCCTAAATTATTTAGGATCCTCTGAGCTCCCAAACTTCTTAGGCCATAAAACTGGTACACAAAAGCAACGTGGCTGAATGATGTATCCATCCATCTTATCATGTTGGAAGCTTTACGCGACGGAGACATGCCCGCGTAAACTGGAGAGCAACGATATCTTGACACGAAGATCGACGAAGCAAGGAGTGTGGTTTAATTAAAGTATTTTTATTTGGGTCTTTTTGGAGAGTTAAATGGGGAAGTTCTTGAGACAGTATCTTTAGAGAAGAGTAGATAACTAGTCATGAAGGAAAAACGTGGGTCTTGGTAATAGAAAAGTTCAGAGATGGTACTTCCACTGATTATTTTAGGTGGCAAAGACACAACAAGAATGATTTTAATTTGTGTATTTCCTTGATTCTCAAATTCACAGAAGGTTAATGAAAGGCCCATAACTTACCTCTTGAAAAGTGATAATTTTCCAGAAAATCACGTATACCTTTAGTGTCACCGTTATATCTAAATGAAGTCCAAATAAATTACATCACATTTTCCAATGTCACATGAAAGAAAAGTAAACAGTTTGATAAATAGACAAACAGCACAAACCAATTTCATTTACATCCAAAAGACACAACACACTATCACCCAACTTTTCCGCCACTTAATAAACATACAAGTCTCCAATTTCCTTTCGCACCCATCCTTCCCATATCCAAGCCTTCTTCGATCCTTACTCCCGGTATTGTTTCGCAAAGTAGCGTGTACCGAGTCACGATAAGGCGAACCGAGCCCGTTGGGACTTCGATAAGATTCGTCAATGCGTCGAAGAATCGTCGCACCGCAAAAACAGGGATAAACTAACGGCTTACATTTTTTGTTGGAAGGACCGACTTGGGAAATCATTGACACATTTTATGCCGGTTTAGAATTTTTTTTTGGCTACTATTTAGGAATAGATACAGACAAAAGGAAAAAAAACGATTTCTTTCTCTTTTTCCACACTTACAGTGAAAGATATCTGGAAAAAAGGTTACCTATTCAAACGTTTTAAATATTGACTTCATGGAATTTGTAACCACCGCCTGCAATAAGAGTTTTGTTTACAAACTACGTATTGTACAGTAAGAAGTCGTACATCATCATCTTCATTATCTCAGCCTAAAGACGTCCACTGTTGGACATAGGCCTCCTCCAATTGGGGGGAGGGGTGCCATAATCGCCACGCTTGGCAGGCGGGTTGGCGATCGCAGTATGGTGGTAAAATGTATAGAGTACGCTGCTGCCCATTCTCTAGTAATTCCCTTTGTCGCCTCTTACGACACCCACGGGACGAGATGGGATGGTAAAGTCGTACATTATGGATCATTTATTTAACTTTGCGCAAAGAACACGCACTGGCAGCCAACAAAATAAATCCGACTCCAACCAAAGGCTAATGCCTCAAAGACCCATTCACGAATTCTTACAATCGAATGAACGCCAAAGAACACAGATCAATACGAAGCCAGTGCAGTCAACCCGATTAAACAGTGTAAAAAGCTAAAGCTTTACAAAAAGGCGAAACTGGCTGGCTTAGACAATACGTCGCGTTAGCTGCCGGCCTCAGGCACAAAACTTTTTCTCCCCAACCAGTCTGTTTTTTTTTTTTTCATTTTGTCAATTCAAAGTTACACAGCAATCTCGGACAATCCGACTCGCCTAGGGTGTCGGGAAAAGTCACCAACGCTACTTGTTAAAGGTGGGTTTTTGCAATAAAAAATAACGGGCTTAAACACAAATATTGTGGTTGCTGACGAAATATGGGTATGAACAGCGAAGCAAAAATGCATTAAAAAATAAAAGTATCAAGTTTGTTTTTATTTTTAAGCGCTAATCTGAAAACCCAGCTCTGGCTGTATTAACATTTTCTGCTAATACTGCTTACTTAGTAGGAAATAAACACGGAACATTACTCCCTTGTGTTCGCTCGTATTATTTTTTGTCTAGAAAAACACAAAAGAGATCTAATCTCATCAATTCAGCCAGTGGCAGTGTCCTTGTTACAAAAACATCGATGAAAACGTTCTAGAATTTTCTTTTTGCTGCCGAAACCGACATAGAAGTAATGAGGCTGTCGTATCTTTAAAATAAATGCTATTTGGACTTAATTACTAAAATTAATGGATAGTACTTTAATAATATCATCCATGATATTGGTTAAAGTAGGTAACTGATATGAAAAAAATTGCAAGCACTCATACAACGTAAACTAATCCTTACAACAAAATGCAACCGCAAAATAAAACCTCTTTTCTCTTTAGAACTCTGTTGCTGAGCATTATAATAATAACGATATTGTAGAAGAGAAAATTCTAAGAAAGAATTATGTACCTAAGTATTCAAAGAGACAGGCTCTCCTGTAAGCGCGAACACACGCGGGAAATGAAAATGTCAGTGCAACTTGCATAGAGGGCGCTAGACGTCAAGAAATGGGACGCCTAGCTATGGAGTACAATGTATGGGATTAAATTAAATTCAACATAAAATTTTAACGTGTCTCTTGGTATGGGAAGAGTGGAGAAACGTATAGATAACACTCAAACAAAACTTCTTCTTATAAAACTAATAATCTACAAAAAGATAAAATAATAATATATTTTTAGGCGCGTATTATTTAATAATAGAAACATGATGATATTTATTTTTTATAATTATGATAGTTTTTAATGGGACAGGACCTACTGAATCAGACGGAGTTAAAACACCAGTAGAAACAGTAAATACGAGTAGTTATGAGAAGCCAGTTTCTAGTGTAAAAATAAAATATTATCTGAAAATAAGACCCAGTGTCGGTTGTCATACAATTTCCTTCGGTTAAAATTGAATCAGTCGAGAGAAATAGAAAGAAATATCATTGGGATGATCAAATTTGTATACAAATTGTTGCGAGTTGTTGAAGTAACGATGTATTTTTTCTAGGGTTTCATTTAACGTTTTAAAAGATAAAGAAGAAGTAGCAAAAATGCCCCACTTCCGACTGCAAAGATAAGTATCTCAAAAAATCGCTAAAAATGATATATTTCTGTAAGATGGAAGAATTATAAATGGTTAACAGAAATAAACACCTTTAGATAACTTTTTGATAATTTTTATTTCGCCTTTTAATTTTGCACACCTGTCACCCTTTTCTTATTTTTCGTTCCTCCTTTGTTTTTCCCGCTTCCCCTCGTCTATTCCCATACCTACTGGTCGAAAACTTTAAAAGTAAATTAGAAAAAAAAAAGAAATAACATATAATCGACTAACAATACTAAATAGCCCACAACTCGGCCTTCCTGCCATAGTCTGACCTCAGACTATGAACTTACTTCGCTGCGTACCTATTTTAAGACCACAACTTAAATATTAGCTAGCAACATAAAAACCTTAGAAATAACCCAATTTACCTTTAACAAACATCTTACTACCTAACATCTTAAAATTAAATATCATGGAACACCAGAGATCCAATGCCTTATCTTACTCTTTAACAACTGTTATTTTAAATTAAATAACCAAATCTAGAACATCTAAAAGAACAAATAGAAAGCTTAGTAGCTTACCCCTGGCCATCTTTTCATGTAGTCGGCTGCAGTTGATGTTCTTATAGGGCCCTCAGCAGTAACTTCAGCTTTTTCCACCTCATACCGGTCTTTTCCAAGTACCTTCACCACCTTGTAAGGTCCCAAATACTTCGCTTTTATCTTCAAAGTCTTTCCGAATTGTGTTCGTCTAATAGCTACAAAATCTCCAACAGCATACCTTAAACTTTCCTTCCTTTTTTTGTTAAAATTCTTTCTATTCTCTTCTTGTATTTTCAGAATCTGTATTTTAGCATGTTCTCTCAGCTTTTCTCTTTCCTGTACATGCTCTTGTCGTTCTTCTTCCTGTAACATGTTAATTATCTCCATATTTTCTTTAAGTTTCATTTTAGTACCAATCAATAACTCAAAAGGAGTTGTACCTATACTGCGTTGAAAGGTACTATTTAGTGATCTTTGCACCTGGCTTACATGACGGTACCATTGCTTCTCATCTCCTAGACATAGCTTGGCAAGTATGGAGATTAAAACTCTGTGTACTCTCTCCACCTGGCCGTTACCACGGGGAACACCGGTGGTAACTGTAACGTGTTGTATGCCTTCAGCCTGACAATATTCTGAAAAATCATTGCTAGTGAATGCAGCTCCTTTATCTGTTACCATTCTGCTTGGGTTCCCAAATGCTTGCTGATGAATCCTTAGTTTATTAATCAGCTCTGTAGAATTTGTAGTTTTTGTTGGGAACAACCACACAAACTTAGTGAAGGCATCTACAATAGTCAAAATATAATTATATTGTTTCTTAGTTTCTGATAGAGGACCAATATGATCACAATGCAGAGTACTAAGAGGTATACTTTCCTTCTCGATACTGTTCAAAAATCCTTCCTGCTTTCCTTCTTTTTTCAATGCTAGTAAACATGGTATACAGCTGACAATTACTTCTTCTATTTTCCTTGTGAAATCCTTAATATAATAATCCTTTTCAATGAGCTCTATCATTTTCTTTTTACCAAAATGACCGTTTTCATGTGCTTTTTTAATTATTTGCATTTCCATTCCTTTCGGCACTACTATTTTGCCTTCTTCGCCTTTATACAATAGTCCATTATGTTCGTAATAATCCATATACGGCTTCTGTTTTACAATATCTAAAATAGCGTTTGTTCCTTCATCACACTGTTGAGCCTTTCTTAATTGGTCATGGATTCCTCTTGTAACAATATTCACATAGGCACTACGACTTAGAGCATCTACATGTCTCATTTTGCTTCCAGATCGATGTTCAACTGTATAATCATAATCCTGTAATAAGAGAACCCACCTAGCCACCCTGGTTGTTAAATCTTTTTTTTTTAAGGTCATCTCAAATGCTGAACAATCTGTAACAATCTTGAATGGGATTCCACATAGATATTTTCTAAACTTTTTCACACCTTCTATCACAGCTAAAGCCTCTAACTCGTAGCTGGTATATTTTTTCTCTGCATCTGTAGTTTTCTTGCTCATGTAGTACACTGGATGTAAACAATTGTCATTCGGATCTTGTTGCATGAGCACTGCTGCATACGCTTGTTGGGAGGCATCAGTGTGCAGTTCTGTCTTCAAAGATGGATTAAAAATTTTGAGCACTGGACCCTGTGTCAACTTGTTTTTCAACTGATTGAAAGCAATTTGCTGCTCCTCACCAAAATAATAAATACTGGTCTTCTTTAACAGATCTGTCAGTGGTCTTGCAATCCATGAGTAACCTTCAATAAATTTTCTAAAGTAAGAAGTCAGACCTATAAAGCTTTGGAGTTGTTTAATAGTTCGTGGCTCTGGAAACTTCATGACAGCTTCTACTTGAGGGTGTTACTGTTCCATTTTCAATTATATGACCAAGGTACTCGACCCTAGTTGTTAATAAATTACATTTCTTCCAATTGATTTGGAGTCCATGTATAGCGGCCACTTTCAACACTTGTCTAAGTCTGTCAAGTGCCTCTTGATAAGTCTCAGCCATTAACATGATATCATCGATGAAAATTAATAAATAACCCTTGGCAATTATATCCCTGAAAACAATAGTTATAAAGCGAGTAAAATAGTTTGGGCATATAGAAAGACCAAAAGGTGCCCTATTAAACTCATACTGCCCCGTTTGTGTCACAAATGAGGTATATTTTTTACTGCTTTCCCACACTTTTAAATGGAAAAATGCATCTTTGAGATCCAACTTACTAAATATCTTACAACCTGAAAGCCTATCCATGTGATCATCAATAATTGGTAAAGGAAATTCATCTTTGACCATCTTTGCATTAATCTTTCGATAGTCAACACAAACACGTGTTGATCCATCTTTCTTTTTAACCAATACAAGAGGGCTTGAATACTCTGAATAACTGGGCCTGATAATACCTTTCTGCATCCAGTCCTTGATCTGTTGATCCACAATATGCTGCTCATACAGAGATAAGCGTCTAGGTCTTTGTGCAACTGGTATGTCATCCTTCAGAATTATTTTCATTTCGATTGGCGCTTCCTCCACCTGCATAGGCTTATAGCCTTCCACCATTTGCCTAACAGCTGTGCGTATGTTATCATCTGGAATATAACTCACTAGTTGCTCCTGTGCATCTGAAAGTAAACACCTCAACATTTCACCCTCCCCTTTCGATATTAAAGTGACACCCCCATTATAAAACAACACAGTCGTACTCATTAAAAAAGGTTGACCTAGTAAGATCTTGTAAGGCATTGCAGCTACTGGTATTACATAAAATAATACATCCAAATTTTGTCCGTCCATGTTTATGTTGACATTAAACTTTCCTAACGTATTTACTTTTGACGATCCAAGTCCAGTTAGTAACAACTTTTCACTGCTATATGACAAAATTTTTAACTCGAAGAATAGATCTACTGTTATTAAATTTAAATCACTTCCACTATCGATTAAAGTTTCAACTTTTTGGCCACAAATTTCGATCATTTTCACCGACTTTTGAAGTTTGTTTTGATTTTCATTGCATAGATTCAGCACCAACTGAAGTTGCGAACCACTGTCACTGTCACCGTCACCTTCAATGTTGACGTTTGACACTTCAATTTGATTTTCGCTATCTTGAGTTTTGTCCATGCCACCGTTCGCCGCAAACTTCACGCACATCGACTGGTGCCGCTGTCGATTTTGCGGCTGCGTACTGCTTGACTTACAATCCGGTGCAATGTGGCCAAACTTATCACACTTAAAACATTTTACACCATTCGGACATGAATTGGACAAATGAGATGAATCACCACATTTGTAGCAATTTCTTTTAGGTTCAGCAGCTTGCGTCTTTTGAGCGCGACCACCAGCACTGGTACTTTCTTGATGTTGTTTGGAAAAGTTCGCACGGATTCTAGACTTATTTTTTATGTTTTCATAAATGGCCAACTTTTCCTTCAGGGCTGCGTAGGTGGTGACGCCGTAGAGTATTGCCTTGTTCATCTCCAAATCCTGTATTCCATCCACAATGTATTGAATGGCCACATAATCCGGGAATTTCGCCCGTTTTCCCAATTCTTTCATGACTAACATGTATTGGTAATAAGTCTCCTCGCGCCTCTTTTTACGAGCGCTCATTAGCTCATGCATTTCTTTGATATTCAATTGTTCGGGAAACTCCTTTTGAAGTGCAACTTTCAACTCTTCAAACGTCTTGTAGCATTTTTCTGTTCGCAACCAGAGCTCAGCCGTGCCTGTTAGAGATCTTCGGGCGATAATCAGCTTCTGTTGAGGCGTCCAGCTGAAGATCTCTGAGTTGTCCTCTATGTCTTGAACCCATTTTGAAGACGAATACGTCTTGTCATCGCCACTAAATTTTGCAATACCATCTGTGATGGAATTGTTCGCGACACCAAACATAGCCTTGTCATCTTGCATCTTTAAATAAATACACCTTTTACAGTTTTGCCACAGCGACCGGCAACGAGTAAGCCACATACGTGAACCAATTCTTTTATTTCTTCCGATCCCGGACGAGCCCCCAAAGTTGTAAGATGGAAGAATTATAAATGGTTAACAGAAATAAACACCTTTAGATAACTTTTTGATAATTTTTATTTCGCCTTTTAATTTTGCACACCTGTCACCCTTTTCTTATTTTTCGTTCCTCCTTTGTTTTTCCCGCTTCCCCTCGTCTATTCCCATACCTACTGGTCGAAAACTTTAAAAGTAAATTAGAAAAAAAAAAGAAATAACATATAATCGACTAACAATACTAAATAGCCCACATTTCCGATGATCATCCTTACTGGCTAGCACATTAAAAAATTGCTTTCAATGTTAATTCAGGGGCAGAGTACCTGTAATATACTAACTTCTGATTTTAGTTTTAAAATAGGATTAAAAGCAATTAAACACTATATTAACTTATTTGCAATTGTTATTGCATAAAATCAAAATCAAAATCAAAATATTTTATTTCACATAAACCTGCAAGGGCACTTATGAAACGTCAGAAGCTAGGTGCACGGTTCCAATTTGTCGCTTCCTATGGAGAAGAGCCGGCAAGAAACTCCACGGTTACTCTTTTAAAAATAATTGGGTTTTACAATATTTTCAAATTACAGTGATAATAGGTATGGGAGGACAGTGCAGGCCTGTCAATAAGTACCAAGTACTTAGAGGAATGAAAATAAAGAATAGAAAATCGTCTATAAATCTAATCTGTAAGGCCTACAATGTTTTCCCATTCACAATATGTAAAAGAATCTACATTAGTAAGATCAACCTATTTAAACAAAGTGACATGATTTCCATGAGAATCACTAATAAATAGGTGCTATTTGAAGCGATGTATAATGTCAAAAATGACGAGAATATGTCAGAAAGTGTAAAAAATAAAAATATTAAAAATTAACATTGTAATTTGGAAGCAGTTAATAGACTCTCACAAAGTTATGCTGTTAATGAGGTACCAGGGAAGCCACATGTGCAGAAGGGATTAATGCCAAACTTCCCTGTCTTCAACGTAGTCTTTTATCTTATAATATGCTTTTTTGATAAGGACACGTTTGATATGAGTTTTAAACTTTCCATCGCTAAGTTCTGTAACCGACTTTGGCAACTTGTTATAGAAGCGGATACTGTTTATTAGAAATGACTTGCTAGTTTTAGTTAATCTAAATTTTGGAATCACGATTTCATCTTTACTACGTGTATTTAGATTATGGAAGTCGCATCTTTTTTTGAAAAGACCTAAGTTTTTGCGAACATACAAGATATTTTCTAGGATATAAAGAGAAGGCAGAGTTAGTATATCAATTTCATTGAATTTGTTTCTAAGAGACTCGCGAGGCCCCATTTTATAGATAGCGCGGATTGCCCTCTTTTGTAAAATGAAAACTGAATCTACGTCAGCTGCCGATCCCCACAGCAGAACGCCATAAGACATAATACTGTGAAAATAAGCAAAGTATACTAACCTAGCTGTGGCTACATCAGTCAACTGCCTTATTTTTCTTACTGCGTAAGCAGCTGAACTTAATCTACTTGAGAGAGCTCTAATGTGGGCACCCCATTGCAATTTTGAATCTAAAGTAATTCCTAGAAATACAGTTTCCGAAATAGCATCTAGTTTCTTGCCATCAAGTTTTAAATTTAGCCCTACTTGGGGTACATTTGGTAATGAGAACTTAAGACATTTAGTTTTGTTCGCATTGAGTAAAAGATTATTAGCCGCAAACCATTTCGAGAGAACAGCTAGACTATCGTTGACATGTAAGACATCCGTATCTTTTCTATCTATTCTAAAAATAAGAGAGGTGTCATCAGCGAATAAAATTATATCCGAGTAGTTTGCCATTAGGTAAGGAAGGTCATTAATATAAACTAGAAATAAAAAAGGGCCAAGAATTGAACCTTGAGGCACGCCCATCTTAACTAGAGACCCCGAGGACGTTGCCCCGTTAACATTTACTTTTTGCTGCCTGTTTGATAAATAGGAAAGTACAAGATCAGCAGCTCGTCCACGAATTCCGTAGTGGTGTAATTTACAGATGAGTGTGTTGTGGTCAACGCAGTTATGCAATTATTAACCTAGGTTAATGATAACATATTTAAAAATTATTATTTAAAGTAACGCTTACTGATTAGATGATCTATTTATTTAGGTATTACACACGGACGGCTATTTAACAATGGCCCGGCCTCACTCAGGTGGTTCAAAACCGTACATTGGTCCACGAATCAAACAGGTTAATATTGTTGTTTCGGTCACTAACATGAGAATAAAAGAGGTGTCCCTGCGCGCGTGCTTCTAAATCGCTCCGCTCGCAGTCCTGCACTTGCGTTAAAGCCCTGGCTTCCACTCCACTTTTCCACTTTCTCTTCGATTTTTTATGGTCATTAGAGTAGTAGGTATTGCATGATTGAAAGTGAAATATTTTTAAGATAAGTAATACTGCGCCTGAAAGACCGCAATATTTGGAGCAATTTCTAAATATTATGCCAGTAAGAACGACAATCGGAGATATGCAATTTATTAATACTAATTTTTATCTATTTTTTTAAATATTTTTCTCGGCTGTCGGACGTGGGGTAATTTTCTATGGAAGTTGCAACTTCTCCTTTAATGGAATTTTCTTTAAAAAAAATCTGTTGCGTATCTGTGTTAACACTTTGGTATGAGCTGAACCACAAATAAATATACATAATATGACAACGAATTTTTACGTTTTGAGAAAATAATAAAAATAAAATACGAAAATTTTGTAAACTTCAATATTTTATTTTCCACTAAAAACAAGTTAACTGAAACCGAGTTTCAATGAATATTTGCTTATTCATTTCACAGAATCACAGACGGTATATACATCTAAAACTTAGTGCAAACTATAACCTAGTTCTGCTTACAGATCTGCACCTTCTGATTTATTTGCAAAGGCCAAAACATTTTACACCCAAAACTGCCCACCAAAATACAACAACAACTGCGTGAGTAGTAAAGAATAAATCGCAAATGTAATATATATTTTTGTGAACCAGCACAATGGCTACAAGAAAATGGCAAGACCCTTGTCGAGATGAAGGTAGGTTGCTTACGCATGGCAAGCTTTTTATTATTGATGTGTCAAGTTGAGTTATGTACGCCAGTGTACTACAGGCAAATCAGAGATAAATGGACGTTTGATGGCTGGACATGAATAGAGAGAAGGATCGAGAATTTGGGAAATTATTGCGGTGTTAAAGGAAAATTGATTCCCGGAAAAATTGTTCTGTTTCTGGAAAGAGTGTCCAGTATTTTTGGGAAATATTTAGATGTAAGGCATAGGTTATATAAAATGTTCTTTCAAAATAATAAATTTTGGGATAGTAGGGAATAAAACAGTGATGGATAGATAAGTTATATCACCGAGTTGCATTCATCTATATGTATACGTGAAGCAAAAACTTTGTACCCCTTATTACGATAATTACGTGGACAAAGAGAGGAGTATGAAATTGGGCACGGTTAAAGTTTGTAGAAGGAGTGCAGAAAGTTACTATTTTCTAATTATTATTATTATTACTATATTATTATTTATTTCTATTTATTTATTTAATTTTTCGTACGTCGTTTTCGGGTAACCACTGAAAATCAGCGCTGTGCTGTGGGTCCCATAGCACAGCATCATGCTGAGTGGAAGCCTTCTTGTCACAGTCACGGCGTGCAGTTGCCGACTATTTATGTTCTTTGTGCCTATGTATACATATCTGTGCTGTTATCATGTTTTTTTTTTAATGTTATGTATTTTTTTTTATATGCACGTGTTTCAGTGACAAATAAATCCATTTTTCTTTCTTTCTTTCTTTCTTTCTAATTATAGTCGAATTACCACCACTGTGCGACCACTAGATAAGATAAATACGCATTAATTTGTCCTATTAATCAATAAATACTCTAAAGGATGAGACTGTTTGAGGCAAAACTAAAAAGACTTTGAAGACAGCGGTTCGATAGTTGCGGAGATTTTGAACAGAGTTAGCTTGGGTGAATAAAGATAAAAGAATTGAGCATCGAACATCGACTAAGGTATAGTAATTTATAATCTAGTTTCATTGTGATTGATTACCAGAGGTCGGAGTAGGTAGATTGATTTAAGGTCGTTGACGTCAAACGTAGAGGATAATATGGATATGCCTCCAAAATACCGGAACTTCATATTTATTGTGATGATTATTTATTTTAATTGTAATAACGTTGAAAGCCAAAATATGAAAATTGTATCCGATGAGGATTAAAAATAATTTATTTATGTTTTTGTTTGATTAAAAATAATTGTTCATTGAATTCAATCAATCATTCATATAATAAAGGATTTTGTTAGCCTATCTGTATGTTTTTTTTATTTTATTTTATTCCATAATTCCATTTCCGGAACTTTTTCCGGTACATCCCGCACATTATGGATAAAATGGCATGTCCATATTATAATATCATGACGCAAGTATATAAAATCATTCTACCTACTCCGACCTCTGATGATTACGCTTTAGTGAGCAGTATCTCTGTGTTTAATATTACATCAGGTCTACATAAATTCCGTTGCAACAACCTAAACTAAAGCATAAAAATGATTTATTAAAAATCTCTATTAATTAATTTATATATTCTTTATTGTACACCACAAAAATACATTACAAAAAAACAAATTACACTATAAAATATACAATGGGCGGCCTTATCGCTTTCCGCGATCTCTTCCAGGTAACCATGGAATGGACAGTGATTTGCCTGGACATAAAATGGGGATGACGTTGGTGCAAATAATATGTATACAATATACAATAAAAGTTAAATAAAAAATTAAAAAAACCCCCGACTCAAACAAAAACTATAAAAAGTAAAAAATTATATTTGTTGGCCGTTTAAGTTGTAGGCAGTATTTTGATCAAGGCATTGTCAAGTCGGGGGACGGTCATCGAAAACGCCAAACAGAGGAGGCGTAGCATTTTCATTAGCCGTCCCCCGACTTGACAATGCCTTGATCAAAATACTACCTACAACTTAAACGGCCAATAAATATAATTTTTTACTTTTTATATTTATTATTACTATAAATACATACATACAAAATATATAAGGAACGAACATAAAAGACTATTAAAAGATTGTTACAGTTGGTACAATAACAAGATCACAACGACAAGTAATGTTCCTATAAGAGTATTTTAAGCACATATAGAAACTAATTCGTTTAATTTTAATTGACAATGTATTCCACAAACGAGCGGCTTGACAGTAAAAAAATGGTCTAGGAAAGTTGTGGAATGCATAGGCATTTTAAGCTATCTGACGACATTAAGAACTTCGTGTGGGAGTCACAAAGAAACTGAAAACGATTCTTGAGATAAAGAGGGTGGAAGGGGAAAAGAGCACATGTTATAGCACACACACGCATTACCTTATTAATTGTTTAAATCCGAAATGCAATAAAAAAATCTCTTTTATAAAACTTAAAAAAATAATTAAACAATTGAAAAAACCTCTTGAATGGCCAGAGTCATCACGCAGTGGGTGTCAGAAGACGGGCATCATCGACATATGCGATTACGGGAGGAGAAGGTAACACACAAGAAACAGTAGAAAGTTATAGGCGAGGACCTTTGCCCAGCAGTGAGACAGCACAGGTTAATAAAAACAGCCAATATACGTATGTTAATTGCTAATATGGTTTCAATTTCCTTTGAAACAATACTTTCAGTACACATTTACCTCGAATACAGAAACTAATCGAGTATAATTTCCCATTTACTGCGAAAATACATATTTGTGAATCTTTTACAACACTGACGGTAATTATGGGCGAATCTGCGAATTTAATTACAGTAAAATATTCATAAAGGATACTTCGCCGTAATTAAAATTTAAAATATACTGTTATTATGGAAATTAATCATACGAGTGGTTATTAAAATATCAGTTAAAAAGCCTTTGATAACGTTTTTCAATTAGGGGTTCATCAAAGCGTTAAATGACAAACACTTCAATTATGTAATTACTGCAACCCCAAAGATTACGTAGGTAATAAAAAAAATGGTACTCAGATATTACAGTTAGTTAAATTGGATAACTATTAAATGCTAGACTGACTAAAAAAAATCTATTTGGACAAATGTGATGTCATGTTGTGCTTTTGGTGTCTAACGTGGTCATAATCAGTAAAAAGTTTTGTTATCTCTCCACTTGACAAATCTTTCACCTCTGTTAAGATACAAATTTTTGGAACAAAATCTCCTAATTTATACGTTCTAAATTGCATAGTTATTATTTAGACTACCGTTATAAACCGTATCTCTAACTGAATGTAAGTCGTCTACATCTATCTACCTTTTGTGTGAAAAAAAGGCTTGAAACTGCAACGTATTGAAAATTAAATATTCAGTGTTTAATCGCTCTGAAGCTGCATTGAAAAATAATAAAAAAATATTGTTGCACTCGACCGAAAATTATTTCATGAAAGGTTTTATTGACGTTGGGAAAAATAAGGTCCAATCAGAGAGTCTAATTCCACTCTGATTTGAATAAATGTGTATATTGGCTTATTTTTGAACTCAAAGTAGTCAGATTCCTAACGCTGCCATCATCTAAGTTTTTAAAATAATTATGACGTGTGCAGTATTTGTCCAAACCTTAAATGATAAATGATTTTGTTTTTGTACTTACAGAAACAAAATAATTTATCATTTAAAGAAAATCTTCAACAAACCAAGATAGCTTTGTTGTGTTTGGTTTTGTTTTGTCAAGTACTACAGCCCATGGTGTAACCCAGGGCCTCATGTTTTAACTAAAGGTCACCATTAGAACTCCTCTACTAGACAAGATAGCCCTGTTATGTTTCCGCCAGTTGGATTTGACAAGTAGGTACGTTAACCCAAGGTGTAGTTCAGGATCTGATGATGAAGTTGATAGCTCGCCAAAGAAACTTCTCAACTAAACAAGATTGCATTCTTGTGTTTGGGATCGTTTGTTTTGTCTTAGGAAAAACTATAGCTCAGGGTATAATTCAGGGTCTGATGATGAAGCCAGAAGCTTAACATAAGAACTGCTCAGCGAAACAAGATAGCCCCGTTGTCTTTCAGCTATGTTTGTCTTGGCCAGTAATAGCCCTGGTGGAAGTCCAGGGTCTAATGATAAAGCAGGTTACCACAGGAAATTTTTAACTTTACAAAATAGCCCCTGTTGTATAGGGCTCGTTGAATTTGTCTTGACATGTACCTTACACGTGAAGGTGATACAACAGATATTTAAAAAAAAATCATGCTAAAAAGTAGGTATAATATAAAATACCTACAAGTAAAAATTTTTTTAAACAACCTTGTCAACTAATTATCTTATAAGCTTGAGGCGTGAACGTCCTTTTTACACTTAAAGATAAGCCTCAAGCTTTTAAAACAATAACAAACTTCTATGTTTACGATAGGTTTATTTAGTACTTCTTCTTTTTACATTTGACACATCATCATCATTTCAGCCGAAAGACGTCTACTGCTGGACGTAGGTCTCCCCTAAACTCCCTTGCGATCGAATGGTAAACATACATGTGAATTTGCTCTTTGGTCAAATACAAATAAAAACTAAATCTGGACTTGTTTTGCAATTATAACCGTCCTAAGTGATATGATACTCCAATACCAAGTGTTTTTCAAATAAAGAATCATTAAAAAGTGCGTATACGGAACGATTGTGTTGTGAACTGTTCAAAAATTTAAATAACGGCTGGTCAACCGGTGAGTGCACGATAAGACTTTTTACGTACAGCGCAAGCTACTCTCGTAGTTACGCAGCGCGCATAAGTAGCATAATGGCGTGCGTGCGCGCTCAGTGACGCATGCGAGCGCTCGCACCAAAGATTACCTATCAAAGACGGTACAGTGTTTCCTACCTACGTAATACTGCCTCTGGGAGGATTATATATTTTTAATTAATTTTTTCTGGTTTGGTTCTTATCTTACTTATCATGGATAGTGAAGCGGAAAGATCTAAGATCTTTAAAAACGACTCGACCCCTAACCGTAATGTGTCTACGAATAGAGGAAATAAGAGGCAGGCTAGTGGATCTCCATCTCCGCTATCACCTTTATGTAATAAAGAAGATATTCGGTCTATTATTCAAGAGATAGTTAAAGCAGAATTTAGTGATATGTTGACACAATTCAATGAAAATTTAGTCAGCGCAGTGAACATTGAAATGAAAACAGTTAAGGAAGAAATTAAGGAGATGGTAAAGGCTATGCAGTTCATCAACCAACAATTCGAAGACTTTGAAAGTAATCAAAAGGCATCAAACGAAACCATAAAGAGGCTAGAATCAGAAAATACGGAACTGAAGACAACTGTGGTGAACCTGAGTGTGCGAATTAATAACTTAGAGCAACAATCTCGATCAAGCAATCTAGAGGTACAATGTATGCCTGAAGCAAAAAACGAGAATGTATACACTATTGTCACCCAACTCGGGAAAGCTGTCAACTGCGATGTTCAAGAAAAAGACATATTGAATTGTACGCGTGTTGCCAAAACCAATCCATCCAGTACCCGTCCTAAATCCATAGTAGTTCAGTTGGCATCACCTAGGCTGCGCGATCAACTCCTAGCGTGTGTTATTAAATACAACCAAAATAATCCGCAGAATAAACTTAACTGCGGACACCTAGGATTTGCCGGTCAGAAGGCACCTGTATATGTTGCTGAACATCTTTCACTCACCAACAAGACTCTTCATGCTGCGGCTAGGATTAAGGCAAAGGAAATGCGCTACAAGTACGTTTGGGTCAGAAATGGCAAAATATTTGTAAGAAAAACTGACGGCTCAGAATACATACTCATCAAGAACATGAACAGCCTAGGTAAAATCATATAAATTGTTTCGTGTTATTATTAAAGTATGTTTTAGTACATATTTATGTTTTAAAATTCAACAATTTAACAATATACTACCAAAATTGTAGAGGATTGAGAACTAAAACGAATACTTTTTATTGTAACCTTTGCTGTATGGATTATGATGTATTAATTTTAACTGAAACCTGGCTAAATAGTAGTGTACTTAGTAGTGAATTATTTGATGATAGGTATGTTGTTTACAGAAGAGATAGGGAGACAACAGGCTTCCATCCTAATAAAGATGGAGGCGGAGTGCTTATTGCTGTCTCAACCAAAATCTGTTCTAAGCGCATCGATAAATGGCATAGTAAATGTGAAGATCTTTGGGTTACCATTGATATTTCGACTGCACATAAATCAAAACAGCTAGCGCTCTGTGCGGTCTATCTTCCTCCACCTGTATGTCTCCCAACTATTGAGCACTTTATAGACCACTGTAATGGCGTGTTTGAGACAACCAATATTCCAATAATTATAATTGGGGATTTCAATTTAGGCAAAATGGATTGGGCTCCTGGTGCCATTAACATTTCGCTGCCTAACACTTGTTTAAGGTTAATTGAATTTATGAACGTTAGTAAACTTATTTTTGTATTTTTGTAAAAAACTGTTCTGCGCGTATTCTGGATCTAGTTTTGTCAACAATTTCTTCCTGCACCGTAAGTGAATCGAGCTGCTCTTTAACTGCTGTTGATAAACTACATCCTCCGCTTGATCTGACTATATCGTTATTAAAGGAACCCAATCTCCCATATAATAAGCTCAGTATGAGAAAAAACTTTTATAAGGCAAATTATGAACTTATTTCAACCTATATAAACGGACATGACAGGCTTCAACAATTTGCGAACAATAATGATGTAGATGGTATGTTAAAAGTGTTCTATGAAGTGTTAAACGCAGCAATACATAAATATGTCCCGAATTGTAGGTCAATGACTTGCCGCTATCCTCCATGGTTCAATAAAAACCTTATAAAAGCACTCAAAGAGAAAAATAAGTTAAGATTGCGCTTCAGGAAATATAAAAACCCGTTAGATGAATTAGAACTAAAATTAATTACAAAACGTTGTCAAAACCTGGGAAAATCGTTATATAGCTCATATACTGAAAACTTAGAGTCAGACATTAAAGAAAATCCTAAATTATTCTGGACTCACGTAAAAGCTAAACGCGGCGGCTCTGGTGTTTATCCACTAACAATGACTGACGGTCATACTGTCACATCAAATGGCTCGGATATTTGTGATCTTTTCGGTAACTGTTTCGCATCTGTCTACACCCGTGATCAAGGCACAGAATTCAATAATGACTCAAGTTTCCTTCACAGATTAGAAACGAATTGCCAATGCCTAACAATACCAGAATTGGATAGTGATTCCCTACTCAAAAAGCTACTAAGTGTGAATACCAGGAAAGGAGCAGGTCCTGACGGAATCCCACCTTTATTTATTTCTGCCTGTGCTCCAGCCTTGGTTATCCCACTATTAAAAATATTTAAAGTATCGCTAGCCTCCGGAACCTTCCCATCCGAGTGGAAAAAGGCCAAAGTTGTTCCTGTGTACAAGTCGGACAAAAAAGACAATGTTTCCAATTATCGGCCTATCGCGATTCTCTCCACGTTTGCCAAGATATTTGAGTCAATGATCTGTCCTCATATCCAACACCATTTCAGACAGTATCTTAGCGACCACCAACACGGCTTTGTTGCTTCAAGGTCTACTGCCACCAATTTAATTTCTTTCTCAGAGTCTCTAGTTGAATCTATTGACTCCAACAAACAATTTGATGTGTTGTACACTGATTTCAGCAAGGCCTTCGATCAAATTCCTCATGCCATACTAATTCATAAACTGGCCACGTATGGTATAACTGGACCCTTGCTGAAATGGTTGGCATCATACCTATCAAAGCGTGAATTTTATGTTGTTGTCAACGGTTTTCGATCTGCCAACAATTATTGCATGACTTCCTGTGCCCCACAGGGGTCTCATCTTGCTCCTATATTATTTATCCTTTTTATTAATGACCTTCCCCACTGCTTTTACTTTTCCGAGTGTTTTTTGTACGCTGATGACCTAAAGTTTGCGCGAAGAATCGAATCACCGAACGATATTGCGCTTCTTCAAGAAGACCTAAATAGAGTTGTTCAATGGTGTGAGACTAACAAAATGACACTTAATTTAAAAAAATGTTACCATCTGTCATTTTCAAGAAAGTCCCATCCTATACACTCAGAGTACTTCATAGGTAGTCAGAAAATTCAAGAAGTGGATGCAATCAGAGACCTGGGAATACTGTTCGATAAAAGGGTTACATTTGTCCCCCACATCGAGAGTATAATTAAGAAAGCTTCGAAAATGTTAGGGTTTGTGCTAAGAAGCACCAGGGGCTTTAAACAGGCTAGTACTAAAATAATTTTGTACTATAGCCTTGTACGCAGCGTCCTGGAGTATTGCAGTGTTGTATGGAGACCACACTACGCCACTCATAAACTGCTCCTAGAAAGAGTTCAGAAACGATTTCTGTGGCACCTCGCATTTTCTAGAGGAAATTTAAACAGCTGGTCTCCTATAATGCTCGTCTCCATTATTTCAAAATGCAGTCATTATCAACTCGAAGAGAAGTTACTGATGCATTATTTCTCTATAAGTTGCTTAGAAATAAAATTGGCTGCCCAAACCTACTGAGTCTGTTAAAGTTCCGTGCCCCAGCCCGATATCCGCGAAATCCAATCACACCATTGTGCCTATCATTGCGCAGAACGGTTCTTGGTGCTAACTCACCGATCTCACGCCTGTGTAAAAACTTAAACAGCTGCAGTGATCGCACTGACATACACCATGACAGCATAGGAAAATTTTATAAAATTGTGATTGAACACTTTACCCTCAACCAATGATCTCACTACTGAATGTTTATTTAAATTTTATAGTTATATTTCTTAATAACTTTTATCCTATAAATTTGAATTGCTTAGGGAGAATTTTAAAATTTTATTGTTATTTTTATTTGTTATTGTTACCAATTCTGTTTTTTTCTAAATTATTTAATGTAAATTATTATTGTTACGCAAGATTACCAAAAATATTGAACAATTTTATTTGTAAATATCCTTTTTCGCTATATTGTATTATGTAAAACCATAAATTGTGCATGTTGTGTTAGCCTTTAATTAATTGTTGCACTTATGAACGCAGATACCATTATTTAAATTAATTTAATGTATTGTGTAAACAATTGTTGGCTAACCTAAATAAATAAATAAATAAATAAATAAATAAACTCCACCACTTCGACCAGTTCTGTGCTTCTCGCACCCAGCGAAATCCTGCGGCCTTGACAAGATCATCGGTCCACCTTGTACTTGACGACCGCGTACCGGAAGACGTAGAGTTAGAAGGCCTCCAACTCCTCGTCTTCAGGTACGCGTTCGCCACTCCAGAACCTTTTGGCCCCATCGGTCATCTGTTCTGCGCGCAATGTGCCCTGCCTACTGCCACTTAAGTTTGGCAATTCTTCGGGCTATGTCAGTTACCTTGGTTCTCCTGCGGATCTCTTCATTGCTGATTCGATCTCGTAGGGAAACTTCAAGCATAGCCGTCTCCATTTCGTCTTGAGACACTGCGGTTATGGGATGAGAAGATATTGCGTAGCAGCTGACACACACATACATCATCATCAACATCTGACACACAAAAACCCATTTCAAAATCATTTCCGGTGCAGCACGTTAGTCCATGTCATTCACAAATACATACATACAATCAACTTTAAGCCCAGGATATGATATATAGATACAAGATATCGAAACATATCAGCTCACGGCTGAACGGGCGTTCGTTTTTCATTCAATAGGCGCTCTCTAGTGGAAGTAAGTCGGTGTATGGAACTTCTGTGACACCTCACACCGTCCGCTTTGTTCCAGTTTTGTTTTCATTTATGTTTCGAACGTGCTTGTGTTGCGACTGTGTTTTTGTTTTGCTTCACTTTTGCTTATTTTTATTCGAGACGTTTTATTAATATTTTTTGCTAACAAAAAATACTTTGAACTAATGTTCAAACTCAATGTACTTATTGCAATCAAACCATTTCCATCAAATTTTAGATTTTTAACCAGTTAGTCGGTTGGTCGTTCCAAAACGTAAATCGCTATTGAGAAGAACGGACAAGAAACTTCATGGACGCTCCTTTAAATCAAGTTAGGTGTTACAATTACCAATTAATAGCCATTAAAGTTATGGAATAAAAGGGAAAGAAGCCCTGATAAGAGTATGCTTAGATGGTTTAGTCATGTGGAGAGGACAAATGAAAGGCGACTAAGAAACATTGTCAAATTATGATAAGAAGTTTAGTAATTATGTGGGAACATATGCACGTACAAACATACTTACCACTAAAAATCAAAACCATTTTGCTTCGCCGTAGTCGGGTAAATATATGTACGTCACTTTCGTACATTTTGCATGAACGATCGCACGCTATAGGGGGTCTCATCACACTCTTTTGTTTGAAAATTCATTACTCTGCAGCCCCAAGCAACTGTAATGTGCAATGCGTTGCGTTTAGTCTTTAGGTTTATAATCGCGTGACTCATAATTGTATTTCCCACTTACTGAACTGAACACAAGTTCATGAAGTAATCATTTATTTAAACACTTTACGTGCCAGACGCGTTAAGTTCAAGTTAACGTGAAACCTAGCTTAGTTGGGAACAAGTTATAAAGTCGAACTTAGTTCCCAGTCAGTCACAGATTGTTTCGTAAGTACGAAACTATATCGACTTGTACTGTGAACATCTCATTTTGAATGTGGCCCAGAATGTTCCGTTTTATATGTTCCACAAAAGAAGCTTTTGAAGTTATATTAGTACTTAATATAATTTAGGAAACAGAAAAACCCTCTTAAAATAGGCCTCACTTTATCATATCAACACTTTTCAGCCGAAACACATCCACGGCTGAGCATAGAATTCCCAAGCGCCATATCCTACGTTTTTGGCATACTCGAATTTAATTCCAGGAAATTATTGACAAAATAATGACTTAATGACGAATTTTTCGTGATTATTTCATTAAATACAAACAAAAGTATTATTTTTTTCAGCCAAGCACTAGATCGGTGGTATTTACTATTATTTTAAACATTTACTCTTTAATAAAAACATATAATCGTACTGAAAAAAAAAATTGACGGTACGTCGATTTTTTTTAAGTATACCACAATATACAATACCACAATAACTGTTAAAAAAACTAGCATACAAACTTGAAAATACCAACGATCTAGTGGACGGCTGAAAAAAATGTTTATTTAATGAAATAATCGCGAAAAACCGCCATAAATGCGCCGTTGCCAGCCCGCGTGGGGAGAACGCTCTTAACACACATTACAATGCAGGACACTTTGCAAAACAATCTCTTTCAATTTAATTATTCAGTAATAAAATAAATCGTTGGTCTAGAGGTCGCTAGCGCTACCTACTGCTGTCAATGATGAGGTCCTGAATTCGTTTCTCAGGTCGGGCAAAGTGTAATTCAGTTTTTCCATCTGGAATGTTGTAATAGCAGCCTGGATTCTGAATTTTTGCATGTCTGCGTTGCCCCTTGTTACATGTGACTTAGACATGACCGAAATGTGGGCATACCATAGTTACACTTCTGTGCAACCCTTCGAAATTAGGCGTGATGTTATGTATGAAAGGAATCCTTTAAATTGATATACAAACGAGAAGTTAACAATACTCTACAACACAACATAGTTTTTCTCTGTTTTATATATTTCATTACAAAAAAAATTTTTAGTCTAACGAACCACTCCACAACGAACTTTATGAGAATGGAAATTCGAAGAAATCTAATTGAATGGTTATCCAACAGATTGCTAGAGCCATAAAGACAATAAAATGAATCAATCAATATTAATTGATAGCAGATGTTGGAAAACCTATCCGATGAATGCGAAGATATACCGGGCAAGTGGACCACGAACAGTGAAGGGTTCCGTAGTTAAAATGAATATTTACGCATGCATAGGCTGATAATGCTAATCATAACTGGCGTAATGTAGGTGTACTATAGGAACACTTCTGCCTACCTGTTATGTTCTCGAAAAAAAAAAATGAAAAAAAAAACGGACTTCCAAAAAAACACTAAAAAGTGAAAAATAACTTTAATTTCGGAAGTCGGTTGGATATGTATTTTTTTTTGTCACAGCCTTCCGAAATTAAAGTTGTTTTTAGCTTTTTAGTGTTTTTTTGGAAGTCGGTTGTTTTTTTTTAAATTTTTTTTTCGCTTTTTAGTGGTTCACATTTGCTTACCCCTTCACAGCGTACCCCCGTGATGTTATGTTATGAACCGGTGTAAACAATAGACAGATAAGAGATTTCAGCAATCCCAGTCCATTTGCTGTCATTTCTTGAGAAGTTTCGTTGCTTATCTCCGAAGTTCTTTATCAGATTTTCCCCAAATTGAAATGGCACCACTACGAGAAAGTATTCTTCCAAAAACTTTCCAAATCGCTTCAAGTGTGCCTATAAAATTTAAAGAGTTCTCTCTATTTTTCCAGGATCCCATCATCAGATCCTGACTTGATGATCATGGGATCACCTGGTGCCTTTCAAATAAAAAAAATCCAAATCGGTCCAGCCATCTTCGAGTAATCGGGAAACATACATAAAAAAAGCAAAAAAGCGAATTGAGAACCTCCTCCTTTTTGAAGTCGGTAAAAAAAGTTATAACAGTGGTTGATGTAACCGAAGAGACTGTTTAATTTAAAAAAAACTATTGACTAATATAATAATATATTTATAGTTTCGCCACACCACAGTTTAGCGATGTATAAAATAAACCTTTTTTCCAATTTTATTGATATACTGCAATAACCTTCTGAGTACAATAGCTGTGTACCATCCAAACAGCCGGCCTTAATTAAATTATAAGAGTTTAGTTTTTGCCATTTTGATACAGAACCCTGAAAATAGAGGAATCTCTGGTTATCCGTGGTTGTCTGATTGTGTTTTGTTTTTTTATTAATTGCTACCAGTGAGGCTTTCAGACGAAGTGGATCTGTCGATTTGCTTATTTGCAAGGCTTTCGTTTGCAGGCTTTTATATTGCTTCGAGTATTTGCTAATCAATTTCGTTAGGCGGCAAAGGAATCGGATGAAGGTTTTGTTATTTTTTGGTTAGGTACGTAAACTTGTGTTTCCGTTTGTTTCTATGAGGCCAAAGCAATGATTTGTTAAAATCCCGAGCAGCGTCTTTGTTCCCTTCCACATTTAACCCGTCTGCCTTCTGCCAGGGGTGCGGGTTGTTCGAAAGAGATACCGCGGTCCCTGGCAAACAGGCAACTGAGGGATCACGGGTGGGTTTTAGTCAGTAAAAGTCTGACACGCCCTCCTCCTCCACTCAGAGCGGGAGAAGTTATTTGATGATTTCTCAACCAAAAACAAACCATCTGCCTTCAGCAAGAGCGAACAGCCATCTTCTGGGCACGCTCATGCCATCATGGACCTCATCCATCGATTTCTATCAGGCGTGATCGAGGTCAAGAGCAGACCCATTCAGCAATAAAAAAATATGATGAAGAGGTTGAGTGGTGAACTATATGAAAGAAAAGACAGTGAACGTTGGCGTGACGGAGAACACGGTAGAAGTAAACTTGGCGCGCTAGCCACAAGTAATATGAGAGAAGGGCAGAAACGATGATGATGATGAAGGAAATCTAAGTTTTGGAGAATGGTTTTATTTGCCGAAATATTACTGGCAATATAAAAATCTGTGATATATGTTCTCTTGTTGCCTTTTATAGGTCCGCCGTGTGAGTTAGCTATGGTTTTATTTTTCCTGGGTGGGAAATCATCAAATGACTTCTCCCGCTCTGGGTGGAGCGGGAGGGCTGTCAGACTTTTACTGACTAAAACCCACCCGTGTTTCCTCAGTTGCCTGCATGCCAGGGGCCGCGATATCTCTTTCGAACAACCCGCACCCCTGGCAGGCATCGGCCCTTGCGGGCCCCATCAGTTGCTGCTGACATCTCTTTGAGGAAACACAACGCGCCATTGACCCGGGCTTGGTGATTACCGGACAGCGAGCTACCCATTACTCGCCGTCCGCAAGCCCGCGCCTACGGTGGCCGGGAATCAGCCTGAGATTCCCGACGCCCAGGGCGTCTCCTGCGAAGGCTACGGCCGTGAGAGCGCATGTACTACCTCTCCCTCACGTGCGCTGCCTCCCTCTTTGCGAGCATCACTGCTTCGCTGAAGGAAGCAACTGCTAGCCATGCACCTCGCTTGGAACAGGGCCGGACGCGAGAGATCGCCGCCGCCGATCGCCTCCACGAGGACACGGTGGAGCTCCGCCCAAGCCGGGCAGACCTCCACCGTATGCTCCACCGTGTCCTCAGGGCGATCTTCGCAATAGAAACACCCGGGTGTTTCCTCCCACCTTATATGAAACAGGAACCTCCCGAAACAGCCGTGTCCGGTGAGGACCTGTGTCAGGCGGAAGGTGAGGACGCCATGCCGCCTCTCAAGCCATTCCTCAACGAGGGGACTTACCGCCGCAATCGTGGCGTGCCCAGCACTGGGTTGCGACAATCGCACTCTCCACGTCACCATGAGATCCTGCCGGAGCTCTGTCCGCTGTGCCGCGATTTCCCGCAGTAGCGGAGTTACGCCCCGGCGTTATGGCCTCCTCGCGTCACTCCCAAGTGTGCGCGAGGACATAAGCCTCCAGATCTCATGGCAGGAGTTAGCTATGGTTGAAACCACACCAAAATACCAATGTAACTAATATTATCTAACTCTTTGTAATGTTGCAAATGACAAAAGTTGCGTATGTATTTATGAATTTGGATGCGAAGGACAGGGTGTTGTGATGCACCCTGGGAGAGGCCTGTATCCAACAGAACACTGCGATAGGCTAAGTCAATGTATTTATGTGTTTATACCAGGATTACCTATAAGTAACTACTACTATGCCAATACTTTCAAAACACATTTACTTGCGACTCGTACATGTATCCCCGAATTCATTTAAAAATACATCGAGCATAGCAGAGTTTTCAGTCATCCAGAAAAAAATCAGCTACGTTCCGTCTGTAAAAGAATTACCAAATATCTGCTGAAAAATATTCGTCAGTCTATCTGGGCGGCAGTAAAAAATTGAAATCCCCTAACTTCGCAATCGCTTTTCGCAAATAAAACCGTCCCGTATCCTTTGGCAGGAAATTAAGACTTGGAGCTCGATAAACTTTCGTCTATGCGTATTCGTGAATGTACGATGTTTTAATCTAGACGGATGAATAGATGGAATAGGAATAGATGGAAGGAATATTGTAGTATTTTTAAGTTCGTAAATCATGTTTAAACCACCAAGCCAGTTTTTTTATTAAGAACCCAATAGTTCTTAATACAAAAATAACAACTTAGCACCGGACCAAGTTGTCAGTTTTACAAAAAGATTTGCAATTCTATACATATTCGGTTCTTCATTCAAAAACTGCCTTGCTACTTCAGCTATATAAAAACATTTTTTTTATAAGGGAGAATATGTGCAGTTCTTAAAACAAAACTGAAAAGTTAGTCCAGTTTGAAGTTGTTATTATTGTATTAAGAACTTAAACCAAATTGAAACACAGTTGCAAATGCAAGAACTGGCTCAGAGTTTCATAAGGCTAGAAGAAAAACTTGATCGTGATTTATAATAAGACGAATACCCACAGTTTTATTTAATGAATTTAAAATTTACTCACCGTGAGGGAAGAAACTTATGTGACCTACCCACCAACTCAGCAATTCATGTATGTTTATTTGAGTTCCTCATTTTGAAACTGATTGACGTCGATTTCAAATAGAAGGTATTTATCATGCCTACCTTGGTTCAGGCAATCAGGTAGAGAAGGTACCTTTAATAATGTTTAACAACAAGCTTTTGCCAGTGGCTTCGCCCGCATAGAAATTATCCAACGGGAACGTATCATCCGGGTAGTCATTTATTCAAATTAGGCTGATAATCAGCACTTTTCGAATGTCAAAATTACATAAGACAGTCCCCCAAAACGCCCGCCCTTCACCACTTTCTAGTGCTTTAGCTGTGAAGAAGAAGTGGCACAACAAACTCCCCAGCAGCACAGCTGTCTGTTTAGTTAGATAGACGTTTTAAGCTATCCGTTAAGCCGTTTTTGCATGATTGAGTAACAAACATCTAAACCTCTAAACATCCAGTCATACAAGCTTTCACATTTATAGTAGTAGTAGGATAGTAGGAAGTAGGATAGTAGGATACATTTATAAATATCAGTCAACTTTTCCTTGCACATTGTTATTTACGAAAAACACAAGAAAAGACTTCCTAAACGGATCTTCTTAGCATAATATGTTAATATTGTAAGTCATGCAAGTAACAAAGGATTATATTTCCTTTATAAGATTAGACGGTCTTTGAGGATATTCATAAAACTCACCTTGTTACGTTTTTACCGCATTTTCAGCCGGATAAGCAACGTTTCAATTAACGTGTTCAGAACTTTGAAGAAACGGAAAGTTGGCCCTTATTGTGTGGACGGTCGAGAAAAATTGCTCAGGTAATATTGATGGAAGTTTTGTTAAGAAATCATATGAGGAAAAAAAGTTAAAATATTTACTTATGATCCTTTAAAATCGTTTTATAGAATACAACACTCACTTGTGTTTTTTTTTTATTTTCGGATAAGTACTGCAAATAGAAAAATAATTGACAATTACTCAACTTTTTTAAGTAAGTACCAAAATAAATGTAAAAACATAGCATACAAAATCATAAATACCAACGATCTAGTGCTTGGCTGAAAAAAAATGTACTTTGATTTAAACTTAATAAGATATTCACGAAAAACCACTAGAAATGCGATGTTGCCGTCCCGTGCCGGATGAAAGCTTTTAAATAAAGAAAATAAGTTTTTAGCGGTAAACACTATGCACATAAAAAACACAAACACAATAAATGATAATTTAAAAAACTAAAAAACACGCTTTAAAAACCAAACTAAAAAAGCAGAAAATAATTTTAAAAAAAAGCGTGGGTTGCTTTTTGAGGTATTTTTGTAATCAATTAATTTATAGATATTAATTCATTATAAAAATACCAAAAAAGCGTTTTTTGAAATTATTTTCTGCTTTTTTAGTTAGGTTTTTAAAATGTGTTTTAAACTATTATTTATTTTCTATTTTGTAGTTCTACTAACTACAAAGTCATGTTTTTTTCTAAATACGGAACAAATTTATGAAATTATTGAATCGTCATCAATATTTGATAAGTACACAAAATTTAAATGAAATCTGACCGTTTGAAGTGGGTCAAAATCAAGTCCAAAGGAGTCGGTTACAAACAAACATGCTTACAAACATACAGGTGAAGCTAATAAAATCGTGATGAAAAAAGAACAAGTACGGGCAAAAATATGCATCACATCCACGCAAACCGACTATCAGTTAGCATAATGCTACGACCCTATACGAAACGGAGTCCCAACGCTGATTTCAGCGACAAAGTCAACCGGCATACGATATGTTGAACTATTTAAATTCACAATTGGTCTAATAGAACATAACATAATACAATTCATCATTTATTAAATAATGTTAATAGTATGTACCTACATGTATTTAATTAATTACCAATTTGTTTTAAATGCTTAAACATATTATTAGCACATTTAAATATTTTTTAACAACATTTTTGGTAACATGGTCGTTTTGTTTTGAAAAGCTGCGGATTTCAAGTCTATTTCTAATGGTCTCTCGTTAACCTACGCAAATAACAATGTTCATTTGTGATTATGTCAATTAATGTTTTTACAATTGATTCTTTTTTTTAGCTTGTCGATGCTAATCTAAATGGATTCGGCCTAGAATCAAGCATTTGATTTACTGGAAAATACGAAACTATTGAAATCCTAGTCAAGTATTATTTATGCACTCTCACGAGATTTCAAAACAATGATACACATTCCATATTTCCTTTATTTTCCTTTCCACCGAGTATGAACAGGCAAAGTCTAAGTATGATGTAAGTCGAAACCACTCGACTCGCATGAGTATTACTGAACAATACGTACACAATACTAGGACCTACTCATGTTACCTATGCAATAAAAGTCGTAAAGTGCATTCTTTGCGAGCAAAGCTAAAAGTTTCGAACTCAACAATAGACGGTGAAACAATAACGAGCGAAATCTTTGCGATGACTGTGATGTCGTTTCTATGCGACATGTTGCGTTTATAGATTGAGATTTTTTTTTTCTGTTGAACGGTTTTGTGATAGAGAATGTTTCTTTATTAACTTATAACTACTCTTTCACTGCTGGAAAATGGTATCTTTATTTATTGGTCCACACTGTTCAACCAATTAACACAATCCAAAATACAAGGCAATCAAGATTGATTGGCTTGTATTTTGGATCGTGTGATCTAGGCTGATGTCTAGCTTTTTCCCAAATATGTTGAAGTGGTTTCGGGATAGGCAGAAATAAATAAACTCTCGACGAGTTAATGTGTTAATATTAATTCCCTACCTCGACACTTCTTTATTATACAAGGATACAACACGGAACAAAATCGAACATAGAACCTTCTGGTGGAATTATGAGAGGAACGGAGCAGATGTGATTCTAAACAGACAAAGGTCGAACACTTTGCGGAGTTGATGAGGACAACAGCTGGCGGCCATGTGGGGACTACAGAGCACTCAATGCACGAACCATCCCGAAGCAGCGACGACTGGAGCTGCAACGGCAGAGAAGCAGGACGTCTGCAGAGTCAGCGTGAAGCTGCCGCCATTTTGGCCAGAGGAGCCAGCACTTTGGTTCGCCCAGGTTGCGTGTTCAGATCACGTCGTGGTCACCAATGAAGTGGTTCCGGGGTAGGGAAACACATTAACATATAAACACATTAACTCGTCGAGAGTTTATTTATTTCTGCCTATCCCGAAACCACTTCAATGTTAGGGTCGGCTTCCAGTCTAACCGGATGCATCTGAATACCAGTATTTTACATGGAGCAAATGTCTATCTGATCTCCACAGCCCAGTTACTGGCCACTCCCTCACAACGGGTCTTACCGCCGCTATAATGCCCTGCGCTGTGTTGCGCAAGTCGCTGTTCCCATTCCACCACTAGGGTCTGGCGGAGCTCAGTCCTGTACACCTCGACATGACAAGGCATGAAGTGCTCGCCCCGCTTCAGCACGCCTCGGTGCCCCCGATATAGTGACGGCGTCAAGATCCCAGGGTGGTGATTCAGCCAAGAAGCTCACCGTCTCGAAGGGTAAGGTTTCCTTTTATCATCCTGACGGCCATTACTCTCTGTGCTGCCTTTGTGTTCTCAGTATTGCAATGTTGCGGGCCGTCATGTTGTCACCCCATACAGGTGCTCCATAGACCACCATGGACCGTACGATCTCAACATAGAGCCTCCGACAGGAGGTATTTCGCCCCCAGATTAGGCAGCATGAAATCCCAATGAAAAGACTTTTTAAACCATTGGACAACCATCCGACAGAAAAATACAGGGTAACTATAAAATATTTCACGACACAACTGCCCCACGCCAGTCTAACAAAAACCGACACTACATAAAAATCACGTTGCTGCCAAACCAGAAAAAAAAACTAAAGTGTAAATAGTGTCGTCGCCATCAAAAGTTCAGTGGCTCTTAGTGCCATCGATAGGGGAGTGTAGTCGGGCACTTGAAAGCGCTGTGTACGTATGTACAGTCGGGAATAGAACGGAATATGAACCAAAAATCTAGTCATGTTTAAAAAAAAGTGTGGATTTTGAGGAAAGAGAGAAGTTTCAATGATTAATGGTGTTTGTGTGTACAGTGTTAACGCGTTGTTTAAATGTGCAAGATTAGATATAGATAAAATGCTTCGTTTTAATTACAAAGGAAAATGGTTCCTTTGAATAGTTTTTTTTTAAATCAATTCGTCTTTATTACAATCCATAATGTATACATACAGGTGCATAATCAGCGTTTAGCGTTCCCACTGCTGGAACATGTCAATGCCTCCTCTTTGTGAGAGGGAGTGGGCCATAATCCACCACGCGGGCCCAGTGTGGGATGGTGGATTTCACATGTCTTCGAATTTTGGTTCTAGAACATGCCGGTTTTTTTTTTGAGGGTGGGACATCATTAAGTAACTTCTCTCGCTCTGGGTAGAGCAGGAGGGTGTGTCAGACTTTTACAGACTAAAACCCACCCATATTCTTTCAGTTGCACGTGTGCCAGGGGCCACGGTATCTCTCTCGAACAACCCGCACCCCTGGCAGGCATCGGCCCTTGCATCTCCCAGATCCCACCAGTTGATGCTGACATCTTTTTGAGGCGCGCGTGAAACACCACGCGCCGTAAACCCGGCCTTGGTCCTTACCGGACAGCGAGCTACCCATTACTTGCCGTCCGCAAGCCCGCACCTACAGTGGGAATCAGCCTGGGATTCCCGACGCCCAGGGCGTCACGGCGGACGTGATGGCGCATATACTGCGTCTCCCTCACGTGCACCGCCTCCCTCTTTGCGAGTATTACTGCTTCGCAGAAGGAGGTGACGGTTACCCATGTACTTTCGCTCCGAACCGTGGCCTGGACCAAGGCCGGATGCGAGAGATCGCCGCCACCAATCGCCTCCACAAGGACACGGTGGTGCTCCGCCCAAGCTTGGCAGACCTCCACCGTTTGCTCCACCGTGTCCTCAGGGCGATCTACGCGGTGGACACACCCGGACGTTTCCTCCCGCCTTATACGAAACAGGAACCTTCCGAAAGAACCGTGTCCGTTGAAGACCTGCGTCGGGCGGAAGGTGAGGACGCCGTGGCGCCTCTCAATCCACTTCTCAAAGAGGCGACTTACCGCCGCAATCGTGGCGTACCCAGAACTGGGTTGCGACAATCGCAATCTCCATGTCGCCATGAGATCCCGCCGGAGCTCTGTCCGCTGTGCCGCGATTTCCCGCGGCAGCGGAGTTACGCCCCAGCGGCGGCGTTTAGCCTCCTCGCGCCACTCTCATGTGTGCGCGAGGACCTTTGCCTCCAGATCCCATGGCGAGGACATTCCGATTTCCTCACGATGTTTTACACATAGAGGTGGTAAGTTATTAATAAATTGAAACAATTATGGACCCTGTTGGGCACAGCAACATTTTTAACAAATAGAAGAGAGGAAGAGCGCTTTTATAATTTTCCTTATTACTAAATATTTTGATTCTTTTCTATATAAGCGTTTGTTTGAACTCATTTATTTGCTGTAAACGTGAATAAGGCGCTTCATATGAATTTACTTCCTAATGGTGATTTGATGACCTAGTTAAATCACCTTAATAGCTCGTGAAAGACCGAACTGACCGAACAAAACAAGTTGGAATTTCCTAATAAAGTCAAAAATGTATTAAAATTTTTCAAAAGTTGGGCTTCATCAAAAAATGCGGCAAAACTTTCGTGACCGACTATACCGGCGACCATAAACACTTTAACGTACCTACGTATACCCCTCCACACATGTACGTACAGACGTACTCAATAGTTTAGAACTTACACTATGGGGGCTTATTGGGACATTTACGGTGGCTTTGGGAGCACCGTACTGTTTTATATTTAGCCTATTAAACGCATACGCACCGTAAAACTCCTCGGAGTGGTAAGTAAAAAAGTTATGACTTTGAGCATACGTAATACTTGATACTTAACTAAATGAGTAAATATCTGTCATATAATTTAAGTATCAATACAGGGTCCGCATCGTCACTCAACATCAGGACAAAATAGCCAAATTGGACCCTATAGTCAAGGGGTTAGAGCTGATTACCCCCGTTATATTTCCAACCGAAAAGTAATATTCTTTAAATCCCGTTTTGTCAGACAAAAACTTTCGGAATCCTAATCATATCTGACTATTGCCAACGAACGATAACTTCACTGAAACTTTTTAGGAGATATAACAACATTTACTTTAATGCTGTTGACAAAAAAAATTAAGGGAAATGTTTATATTTTTCATCATTTAATCATCAAATCAAATCAAATCAAAATATTTTATTTCACATAAACCTGCAAGGGCACTTATGAAACGTCAGAAGCTAGGTGCACGGTTCCAATTTGTCGCTTCCTATGGAGAAGAGCCGGCAAGAAACTCCACGGTTTTATAATGTTTTCAAATTACAGTGATATTAGGTATGGGAGGACAGTGCAGGCCTGTCAATAAGTACCAGGTACTTAGAGGAATGAAAATAAAGAATAGAAACTGTAGGCCTACAACGTTCTCTCATTCACAATATGTAAAAGAATCTACATAAGTAAGATCAACCTATTTAAACCAAGTGATATGATTTCCATGAGAATCACTAATAAATACTCGATATTACAAGGGTTGTATAATGTCATATAATGACGAGAATATGTCAGAAAGTGTAAAAAATAAAATAATTAAAATTAACATTGTAATTTGGAAGCAGTTAATAGACGCTCACAAAGTTATGGTGCTAATGAGTTACCAGGGAAGCCACATGTGCAGAAGGAATTAATGCCAAACTTCCTTGTCTTCAACGTAGTCTTTTTAACCGACTTCCAAAAGGAGGAGGTTCTCAATTCGTCGGAACATTTTTTTTTTTTTTTTTTTTTTTTTTTTTTTTATGTATGTTCCCCGATTACTCGAAGATGGCTGGACCGATTTGGAAATTTTTTTTTTTGTTCGAAAGGGTATACTTCCCAGGTGGTCCCATGATCATCAAGTCAGGATCTGATGATGGGATCCTGGAGAAATAGAGAGAACTCTTCAAATTTTATAGGCACACTTGAAACAATTTGTAAAGTTTTTGGAAGAGTACTTTCTCGGAGTGGTTCCATTTCAATTTGGTGAAGATCTGATGAAGAACTTCGGAGATAGGCAACGGAACTCCTCAATAAATGATAGCAAATGGACAGGGATTGCTGTAATCTCATGTCTGTCAATTGTTTACACCAGTTAATAACATAACATCACGCCGGTACGCTGTGAAGGGGTAAGCACATGTGAACCACTAAAAAGTGAAAAATAAAAAACTTTTTTCAAAAAAATAAACAACCGACTTCCAAAAAAACACTAAAAAGTGAAAAATAACTTTAATTTCGGAAGGCGGTGACAAAAAATTAAAATACATATCCAAAGTCACCGACTTCCGAAATTAAAGTTATTTTTCACTTTTTAGTGTTTTTTTGGAAGTCGGTTGTTTATTTTTTTGAAAAAAGTTTTTTATATCTTATATTATGCTTTTTTGATAAGGACACGTTTGATGTGAGTTTTAAACTTTCCATCGCTAAGTTCTGTAACCGATTTTGGCAACTTGTTATAGAAGCGGATACTGTTTATTAGAAATGACTTGCTAGTTTTAGTTAATCTAAA
Organism: Polymixis lichenea; assembly: GCA_949091785.1. Classification (NCBI taxonomy): domain Eukaryota; kingdom Metazoa; phylum Arthropoda; class Insecta; order Lepidoptera; family Noctuidae; genus Polymixis; species Polymixis lichenea. The sequence goes on along the minus strand of OX420945.1, from coordinate 16,378,605 downwards.
TTTTGGAATCACAATTTCATCTTTACTACGTGTATTTAGATTATGGAAGTCGCATCTTTTTTTGAAAAGACCTAAATTTTTGCGAACATACAAGATATTTTCTAGGATATAAAGAGAAGGCAGAGTTAGTATGTCAACTTCGTTTCAACATCATTTTATTTCTTCTGTACCTACGTCGATATTACATTTCCTTAAGCTTAGAAATGTACAAAGAAATACTTACAAATGTCACTAAAGATTAGAGAGTAGCAATGGTGGCCCGGTGGTAACGGCTCCGACTTACAAGTTGTAGATCATGGGTTCGAAGGCAGGCGCTTTAATTTGTGAAAATAATTTTATTACCACTGCTCTCAAAACGGTTAAGGAAAACATCGGCACATACGGAAAACATTTTCTGAGTTAGTTCACAGAAAACACCATAGTATGTTATGGTAAATAATAAAACTGTAATTATGGCCACTATCGAATTAGGAAATTCCTATAATGATAGTGAGTTACTAAATAAATAGATATCATAGAACCAAAAAATATATGAAAGAAGAAAGAAAGAAAGAAGAAAGAAAAAACGTTTATTTGCGGTAAACATGACGCAAAAACCAGGAACACACAAAAAATAATAAAAATATAGGTTGAGGGAAACATGCGTCACATCCACACAAAACGGCAATCGCTCAGCATTTTGCTGCAACTCTATGCAAGACAGAGCCCCAGCGCTGGTTTTCAGCGACAACCGGCTTTGACGTAATGACGTCGCCCGGTGCATCAAACAATTAACATCGGACTTATAGAAAATTAATATAACTAATGTGAATGTCATAGAAATTATACAAGAATATAAAGAAAAAAAATATATAAAAAGGAAATAGACAAAAGTGCTACGAGAATATCATCCTCGATAAACATTTTACTCTTTATGTAGTGGCAACATTTCGAAGCGTCATCCATAGACAAAATGTGCGTGTGTGACTTAAAAATGATGTAAGAAATTACAAAATGGCCAATGATCTAATGTGACAATATTATGTAATATATCTATTATGTATATCGATGACATATGACAACTACCAACCCGCACTTAGCCCGCGTATTAAGTTACCTATGGCCCACTCCCTCTTGAAGAGAGGCCTGTGTCCCAACAGTGGGAACATTACTGGCTGATTATGCTAATGCTGTCACTAAAGATTACTAAACCCTTTCTATTATTTAGAAACGTTGCTCAAAATAAAGAGAAGTTTAAACTTCAAAAATGTATAGTTATATAGACGTTAATCATTCTGTCACATTTATAAGCGATGCTTAAAGTTAAGAGCTGTTTAAACGTCAAAAATGTATGGTTAAACAGACGCTAATCACTACCTAACTTAAGCAACGTTTATGAATAAGAGGGTAGGCACTTAATTTTGAACACAATGTATAAATATAGGGTTATACATGGGTCGAAACATGAAAAAAGAAATCGGACCTCTCATGCAAAATAAATAGTCAGATGATTGATTTTGTATGGGAGGTCTGATTTTTTTTTAGTAGTAGACTCATGTTCCTTGGCGAAAGTTGTTCAATTTTACGGGTACTATCACCCTGAAAAATTTAAACGGTGACTAAAAATTCACCTCATATAGTAGTTTGCAAAAACCAATAACATACCAATATTGTGCATTATTTTAAGTCCAGAAGCCTTCGATTTGTTAACACCAACCGGAATCGCAAAGAGTGAGTTCGTCCAACGTACGACATTGCAATTTGTCATCTGCACTAACGACAGCTGCCGTCCTTTTGTCTACGCTCTGCCGACGTGTACAGATTTATCGTTTTGACGTGGCCATATACTAATGTTTTGGAAATTGATGAAGTTTTGCCAAAAAATACAATGGCATATGATTTTTGGTGGTATGGGAGCGATGCATCATAAATCATTGGTTTATCTGATCAAATATGTGTATTTATTTTATGTAGACAATTCAACTGAAAAACCATGTACACGCAAATCTACAGGATAATATTTATATGATATACTTAAATTATATGCTACAGTCTTAAAATAATAAAAAGAGGTCCTTTTATGTTCGGTTTCCGCAATTAGTCCTTCAGGTGCACCATTTTATATACCATGCCATACCGTGCCATGTCCTATATTCTTAGGCCATAAAAAAATGCGTCCGCATCGCCGTCAATAGGAAAAGTGCCCACTGCCACGTTGTATGGCTATGTTTTTTGGCTAAGAAATAGGCCGGACTCCTGGTCACGAGAAGAATAATATCAACATAATCATGTTTACTAGCACGCGTAGAACCTAACACCAGATTTGCGAAAGATTTCAGAGGGTCCACTCCCTAAGCGCGAATCCGCAACTTGCCGAATGTACGGGCGTTCCCTACTCCGTGTTAGGTACCTATGGACATAAGATTAGTTCGGCCTCGAACTTAGAATGAATAACAACACGATTTGACAGCTGTCACTACTCTCGATGTGTTTTGGCTTGTCCAATTTTTTTTATTCGTCACTAGTTTGACGGACCAACTAGTTTCGGACGGGCCCGTATCTTCGTTGACGGAATTAGAGAGTAGACCCCCGGTCAAAACTGAAGAAAGTTAATGTCACTTAGTTCTCATAGAAAAAGATATTTTTTTTTTTTTTTTCTAGAAAATAAGAGTAGGTACGTATTACAAAATTTCATAGGACTAGGACTATCTGAATCTGAAGTAGGTGGTAAACCTGCATCTTGGGTTACGTTTGATCCCCATACATAAACGGTGAACCTTAAATTGCCATATTTAAAGTTGTAAACATTAAGGTTGCCATGTAATAATATATGTAGAGAGAATGCATAATGTAAGAGAAAAAGTGTAAATGTGGTGTGAGAGAGTGTGTGTAAATGTGTGTGTGTGCGTGTGTGAGATAATATGTCTATTATTCGTAGAGTATAGAAGTGGTTTTGCTAGGCGTGCTGATAAGTAACCTACTAATATTATAAACGTGAAAGTTTGTCCGTATGGATGGATGGATGGATGGATGGATGTTTGTTACTCTTTCACGCAAAAACTACTGAATGGATTTGGATGAAATTTGGTACACAGATAGATTATAACCTAGATTAACACATAAGATACTTTTATCCCGATAATACGTTCCTATGGGATAGTTTTCGACCTCCACGCGGGCGAAGCCGCTGGCAATGCTAGTACGTATATGTATCTACCTAAAGAAAAAGACCGTACGTCTCTACCGCTTGTTGTTATTTTTTGACAATGTGTATCATTTTACTTTTTATCCCGGTAGTACGTTCCCGCGGGATAATTTCCGACTTCCACGCGGGCGGAAGCTAGTTTGATATAAAATAAACAACGTACTTACAACTCTTTAAATTGTAGAAAAAATATTTTCTATAACTGTACACAAAAGTCTTTACTATCAGTCAAAGCTTGCATACGAACCACTCTTAAAATAGCGCTTACCAGCCAAATCCCAAGAGAACTAGCCTGTAAAAAGAATACTTAAGTACCTGAATTTCATACATTAAATCAGGAGATACCGAAAGGGTTAGGCAGCTACGGTTTATCGATTTTATCGGAGATTGCTTTAAACGCAGGAAACTTTAGTAGCACGAAGTTATGCTTGTCGAACAAGCAACTACATCATGTTTGTTTGGTAGTAATATGCTCGTAATATCTACTAATTATCTAGAGAAGAATGGAAGAAAAACATATGTTGCGCCGACCCTTCGGAGAATGATAATGATCTACACCTAATTATTTTGACTATCAACAATGGAAAGGAAACCAGCTGTTACCCGCCAAATTGTCCCAAGTAAATAAGACTGGTTGACGTGAGTGATATAAAAAAAAAAAACTCCTTTCAAACCACTAAGTATCTTCAAAGTATAGGGTTTCTATCTTCAGGAGATAAGTCTATGCATTGTCAGTCATGAAACTTTGAATAGAGCTATAGAGGTATGAGGAACAGGGTATAAAGTTCACTCATACTCTATTAGTAAAGGAGGATCCTCCGACCAGACGGGTGTTGTGTCTGGTGGGCAACTGCCAAACGATTGATGTCGGGATCTTGTATATATGTAGATTGCGTGGTAAACTCTGCTTGCGTGATGTAGTTGCGGTGTGACGTCAAGTCTTGAGTAGTTCACATATGGCGTTGTAGATGGCGCCACTTTACCTTTTGTTTTTTCCACATTTGTTGATTTGAAGTTTCGTATGTGGGGGCATTGCAGATGTCCGGCACAGAGTAAAATATAAATAAAAATTTTGTTTAAAATGAAAAAAAAAATCTTGTTTTTATTTTTTTTATTAGAGTCGATACTTTGATGCATTTTTTTTGTAATAGAAAGCCGCGTGCGTTTCCTTATACTAAAGACTTTACTTGCCGAAAATTTCGCGATGGAACTCCCGCGTACACAGTGATTTTCGGGTGATGTTAAAGCTGGTTCGTGGGTCTTTGCCAGTCGTTAGGGGTAGTAAGCCGAAAGTCTGACAACCAAGGGGTATAGGATTACCGAGTTACGGTTTGTAGAGGTCAAATAATCAGTCGCTCCATTAAAACTACTGGTATTGAGCTGCACTCGGTTAGACTGGGAGCCGATCCCAACATAATTAGAAAAAAACTATGCACATGATAATGTGTTATAGGTGATTTGAAACGTTTGACATACGTTATCACGCCGAAATTTCTCAGTTTCTTCAGCTATGTTGATTATAATAATTTAAGTTTCTAATATACTCGTAAGGAAAATACTAATAAATCCTTTTATTCTACAAAGATCTATCAAAGATCGCTTAAAAAGGTAGTTTTTTAAAGCAGTATATCTCTTTAACCGTTAATAATTTTGAAAGCTTGAAAATGTATGATATATTCAAGTCTTTTTTGCATAGAGTGATGGAATTCAAAACATAATTAAACATATTTTAATGCATCAAAAAATCATCAAAGTCACCTCTTAATTATCTTTAAAAGCAGTTTATCCCTTCAATAACAATTATAATTATAATTAAAAATATACCATAAAATTTCAAATACCAAACTGCATCGGGTGATGGATTATGATCAATTAATATGTCATTTAATACGATTTTATTTGCATTTTTATGACATACGCTTGCTCATTTGTTATTCGCATTTATTACAACAGATTTTAACCCGTATTGGATTGCAATAAGAACTATTATCGCTCAACGAACATTTTTAAAGTTACCAGGGCCTTAAAGTCTCAAATCGCGATAAAAGCTAACCGGCGTGGGAGCAATACATCACTCTAGGACGGGAGCCGGATAGTCCAGTGGCGATCTCTATTGATACAGACATTAATCATACCTTGTGTGAGGGAATCTGTGAGGATCTCAGCCAAGTTTTCAGTTCTTCAACCAGTTTTATTGAGTGAATTTGTGTTATGAGAGACAGAGATTGGTTGGGTACTTACCATATTTTATATGACAGTCTTTATAGGTTGATCGGTTCTGTTAATGTATCTTGATTATATGCATAAACTTGAATGTAATCTCTCAAAATTGATTATTGATAATGATAAATCTAATAATTTGAGGGATTTCTTTACACAAACTTCTTGTATTATTTTTTAAATGAAACCATGTTTAAATATTTTACTAATTTTGTTCAACTGAAATTTGTATATTGAATTTTCTTTTTGCAAATGAAAGTAATTTTACAAGGACTATGAACACATGAAGGTAACCTCTATAATTATATAATTAATACGTATAATTATTAAACCTTACTTAACTTAAAGGTTAAGTTCTTCAAAGGAGAGAGAGCTTGAACTTAGACCTAAGACCCTTTGAAGAGCGACCCTTTATTAGATCTCCACTCCGTTTGATATGTCAAGTATTCATCTTGAAGGCTGTATTGTGAAGTCTTTATAGTACATAAACAAAATAAAATATATTAATGTTTTACCTGTGATATGAGCTTCTTACGAGGCTCTTATTTTTTTGAGTGGTCAGCTGGTATAATCTGAGGCTGAGGCTACATTAGACTGCGACGCAACCTGCGACACATGAGCGATTAAAACAAATAAATGAATGCTATATATGGCTACACTGTACATCAAATATTACTAGCGATCTTTGATTTCTTAAAGCGAACGGAACAAGATTACTATAATCACAGCATCGGCTACATCAACATATCAGCGAAATCGCTAATTCATGCTAATTCGTTGTGTAGCATGTGTACTGTAGCCACGTCATCGTCGAATATACGCCGGATTTTCGCTTATGATGTAGCCATACCATGTTTATCTCGTTTCGCTCTTCCAGTTGCATCGCAAATCGCTACCTACTGTAGCCTCAGCCTGAGTGTTGTGTAATTTCATTTTTTTGTAAATAATTAGTAATATTTGATAAATAAACGTGATTTTAACGTGTCTTTTTTTTTTATTCGCATCTCCCAGGTCTGCTTAGAAGGTTGCCTTAATCAGACTTGCCAGTGGCTTTCTCAATAAATTAAGGCTCCGGCTTAAATACTTAAAACTAATCGACAACCACCCTAAGGGCACCACCTGTGGGGTACGGACCAAGGCTTAGGGCATCGCTTTGGGTGTCCCCAGTAGGGGGTCCTTGATTGGAATTATTATTACTTAGGGACGAATTTAAATACATGTTTTTTGGTATCGGGGCTGACATGGATTGGACGTCGCGGCGGACCTCCGCGGCGATGACGGAAGGACGGTGGCCTGTGTCTGTGTATTTTGAGCATGCTAGTGGACTTGCTACTCTCCCCTATCTCTTAGGATAGGGATCTTCAACTATTATATGCAGCGGAGTGCGGTTAACATGCTTCCCGTCCACCGTCCTACATAAAACTTCTCTCCTCATAACCGCTGCTGTCCGGTGTTTCTCTGTCTGCCACCATCATCATCGCTGAGAATAACATGATGATAGTAAGAATCTCAGAGTTATTATCGTAAATAATACCACCATAATTTTATATTTTTTTCTAAAAAGGTTTAATTTTAACTGTAAATGCTTCGACATGTTAAGAAATACAAAATCAAAAACTCATTTATGCAAACTAGGCTGAAAGTCAGCACTTTTTAATCGTCATAGCTTCACAAGACAGTCTCCCTTCGCCACTTCTTAGTGCTTTAGCTGAGAAGAAGAAGTGACGCAATAAACTCCCCCCTACAGCAAATATCCTTAACAGACTAAACTTAACACTAGAGCTCAAAGACCAATAAGAATTGAACATAAAAGTATAAAATCCCCAGCATTTCAGAATTAAGGCATTTGCTGTAAATTCATGAAGGGGATACTCCATGTGACGTTTTAAAAAGATACGTGTCGTTGCGGGAAAACTCTCATTTAATATACACCAGAGCCAGCTAAGCGCGGAAGCGAAGCTCTGGCGCCCCACTTGAGGTACTTTCACGCATTTTAGACCTATTGGTATGCTGACTCAATTCTATGTAGGGTGGTAAAGTGACCGATGAATTGGTGGGAAAGGAGGTTTAAAGACTTCGGTTTTTGTTTTCGCTTTTATGCTGCCGTAGACATACAGGGCATGATAATAATAATAACATAAAATATTATGGGACATAAAATTATTATAAACATGGTGATTAGCTTAAAAACATGTCCATTTGCGGATGCATGACTTTATGACAGGCTCATCTTTTTGACAGGGTCTGGCATGCTAGTCTGTTGGGTAGGTTCCCCGCATTTGGCATCCCTGCTGACTTTTGCAACTGGATTTCCGACTTTCCGAGTGATCGATCTATCAGAGTGGTCTTAGATGGCTGCTCATTGGATCATAAAGCTATTGATGTGTTCCTCAGGGGTCAGTTCTTTCTTCGACTCTTTTTTTGCTGCATATTAACGACCTGCAACAGCTAGATGCTATCGGGCACGCAGATGACAGCACAGTTTCAGAGAAATACCTGTCCAGTGCAAGAGCCAGCAGGGATGAAACAAGTACTCTGAGTGAGGCCATGGTGGAACAAACGAATTTGACCTTAAATCTTGTTTCCTAGTGGGACGACGACAATCTGGTCAAATTCGATGCTCAGAAAACACAGGCGTGTCTTTTCACTGCCAAAAACAACCAGTTCCGGTTATCCCAACTTTCCGAGGTGCATCTGTACCCTATTGCTAACGCTTTTGAGCATGCAGTTGTTGTCCGATCTCAACGATCGACTCAAGTTTCGGGAGGTTCCTGTTTCGGATAGGGCGGGAGGAAACGCCCGGGTGTTTCCATTGCGAAGATCGCCCAGAGGACACGGTGGAGCATACGGTGGAGGTCTGCCCGGCTTGGGCGGAGCACCGCCGTGTCCTCATGGAGGTGATCGGCGGCGGCGATCTCTCGCGTCCGACCCTGGTCCAGGCTATGGTACGGAGCGAGAGGGCATGGCTGGCAGTCGCCTCCTTCAGCGAAGCAGTTATGCTCGCAAAGAGGGAGGCGGCGCACGTGAGGGAGATGCAGTACATGCGCCCTCACTGCCGTGGCCTTCGCAGGAGACGCCCTGGGCGTCGGAAATCCCAGGCTGATTCCCGGCCACCGTAGGCACGGGCTTGCGGACGGCGAGTAATGGGTAGCTCGCTGTCCGGTAAGGACCAAGCCCGGGTCGACGGCGCGTTGTGTTCCACGCGCGCCTCAAAGAGATGTCAGCAGCAACAGATGGCGCCCGCAAGGGCCGTTGCCTGCCAGGGGTGCGGGTTGTTCGAAAGAGATACCGCCGCCCCTGGCACACAGGCAACTGAGGGAACACGGGTGGGTTTTAGTCAGTAAAAGTCTGACACGCCCTCCCGCTCCACCCAGAGCGGGAGAAGTTATTTGATGATTTCCCAACCAAAAAAAAAAAAAAACGATCGAGTCAAAAGCTCAGACTGCAGCCAAGAAGCTGGGCATCCTAAATAAGGTGAGTAGATCGCTGAGAAGTATCGCTTCACATCTGGACAGCTTTTGAGCCTGTTTAAAGCTCGGGTGTGCTCTTGTATGGAGTATTGCAGCCACATATAGGATGGCTCAGCAAAATACCAGCTTACTGCCCTTGACTCGGTAGAACGCAGAGCAAAAAGGGTCATAGGCGACAAAACGATGGTGGCTAAGCTTCACAGCTTGCCTCATCAGCGTCTTCTACAGACTGTAATTCGGAGAGTGTAGGCAGGAGCTCCACGACCTGATTCAATTATCGCCCTTTTACTACCGGACTACCAGACGCCCTCCAGGGTACCATCCGCATTTGGTTGATATCCCGACCAGTCATACTCAGCGCTTCTCCTCCACATCCGCACAGCCAAAGTTTGGAACTCTTCCTGCGTCTGTATTCCCTTACACATTTAACCCGTCTACCTTCAAAAACAGAGTGAACAGGCATTTTTTGGGCATGCTCTATTCATCATAACCTCCCATCAATCGCTTATCATCAGGCGGGATCGAGGGCCTTTTAGTAATAAAAAAAGTAAAAAAATAGCCATACAAAAAGGTTTTTAATGTAGGCACAAAAGGTGACCTTCAATTTTGGTCGTATTCACTGTTGTCTGGACCTATTCTGCAACTGTTCTCTGTTCACAATAGTTTTCGAGGTAGCCACTCAATGTCTTACTACCGCGGGCTGAATCAATAATAACTAAATATGTAGAGAACGATGGAATTATGTTAAGAACTTTCTGTACCCTGATTTACGCAAATAAATTATTTTACGCAAAAAGGCAGTTACATGCTACAAAATACAGAAAAATATTCAAACTAAGATTTAACAAACATGTAACCCACTGTCCACAAAAAAGAGGCTGACGAAATTAATCCTAATAGAATTGCTGGAAAGCTTTCTACTAGGATTAATAATTAATTAAGCTTAGCATTACAAAACACACTATCACTTTATTTAGCTACCTTCTTCAAAAGTACAAAAACTGCAACACTATTATTACAAAGTCGCTCGCGTGCAATGCACTAACAAAAACCAATTTATACAAACAATGTCATACAAATCTGGTTATGAAGCCCGAGACGCGCCGGACGTAACTAAGTTAAAACTTTGCATAAACACGATAATGTTTTGTAACTTCCCCCTTTAGTGTAACGAAATGGATATTAAAATGTTTAAGTTTGTTTATTATGAAGATTGTTGTGAATGAAATGGATTGTGTAGAGGTAGTGCAATTGTAAAACGAAATAGAAGGAGTTTATAGGCAGTTGTCGCGTCATAATCAACCTTACTGTTCCCGCTTCTGGGACTCATGCCTCCTCTCCGTGAGAGGAAGTGGGCCTTATTCCAACATGAGGGCCCACTGCGGGTTGGCAGATGTCACATGTCTTCGAAATTTTGCTTTAAGACTTGCCGGTTCCCTCACGGTGGTTTCCTTTAACGCTTTGAGAATAATTACAAAGTTGAAACAATTTACACCAAGTGTAACGCCTGTCCAGATTCAAACCAACAACCTAAAACTTAGTAAGTCGCGGTCACCACTGGCCCACCACTGCTCACGTCAAATAGATGATTAGGATTAAAGGTAAACATCTATTTTCCGTTTTGGGGCTTCTAAAATAGAATCCTCTAGTATTAAAGATGTTTTTAAATAGACCCACAATTGATAATGTTGCTACTAGTATAAGAAGTGTTTTGTTTTAGTAAGATTTTATGTATAACATTTAATTGTACTCCTGTTTTTTTTCATCCCGAAATAAAATTAAAACAATAAAAGAAAAGAAAAGAAGGAAAGAGAGAAGTTTTTTTTTTAAGAAATAAAAAAAGAAATAAGCAGTACCTTTTTACTCAATTGTTTATTTATGCCGTATCTCGTATGTCTATTACTGTGTGAACATAAATAATAAAATAAAGATATAAATAAAATTGCCGGAGAAATCGCGGAACACTACATAAGTACATAAGTTAAGAAATACAGACGACTTGAGAATTTACTCCTTTTTGAAGTCAGTTAAAAACAAGTCTAGCGACCGAAGGGAATTTCCCATTGGCAAACATGAAATACAAACTTTAATCCCCTATTTAACTCATTTAGGAGATGAAACTCAAAAATCCTTCCTTCCCTAGTTCTTTGGAAATAAAACACTTTCATGCTTCTAGACTTTATGGTTTAGGGTGTGCGTTTTCTGTCAGTGAATTAATGAATACATTTTCAACAAACCCTTTCAAAAGATCTAACAAATATTCTAAACAACAACGGACTTCTACGGCTGAGTAACAATTTACGAGGAACCTTACGTAACAAAATATTTTGGCCCCTGAAGCCACAAAAGCCTAGTAAATATCCCGAGCCTAAACTAAGCAGATGATCCTAACATGAAAAGGATACGTTGGATCCTTAAATGTCATCCACACCGGACTAGTGGTTTAGCTCTCTTAGGAGTTTGGTCCTATTCAACATTAATGATTGGGCCCAAATTTGAAATTATTTCAATGTCTCGAAATAGTTACCGTATCAAAAGAATTTGTCCTACACTTCGGGCAAAAATAACAAGTCCTACCCGAACACTTTGTTCTCTAAAATTTTTTTTTATCTCAAGAAGAGGATTTTAAAGAATAGTTGCACACTGTTTTTAAAAGTTTTAATCTGCGCAGACGAAAGTTACTAGTTTTATGCACTTACCTTATTGATTCATAATGTTAGAGATTCATTATGTGTTTCTATACTGACATTATCGTAATGAAACTGTGCTCTTATCCTTGTTTGCTCGGTTGAAGCATATTATAATATCTTTCGGAGTATTGCTTACTCTCCTTGAGTTCATAAACTAAGATTGTTTGTTTTCTCTTCGTTATACGTCAGTATATTAGATAGCTTGACCATATATAGATTAAATAACTTTATTAAACGTATAGCCACACAGACTCATATCTCCGTTATATAGGCCAAAAATTTATACATTGTAGGATAGTTTACCTTCCAACCCAAAGTCTAAACCACATCAGCTTTACTGCAAACTCGAAATAACTCAAACTTTGCCAATAAAACAAAGGGTTTTCCAATGTAGATGTATCCGGAACCCGCTGATTTAATGGGGTCATCCATTGTTCGTATGTATAATGGATATGTTAAGTTTGTCCCGTGTCCAAATGTTAGGGAACTGTTCAACCCGATTTCTACGCTTTGTACAGTTTTCTGTGAAACGCTAGGTATGATTATCAGCATTATCATCTTAACAGCGCATTGATGATTAGTTCTTCGTTTGGCCTACTGAGTTTTATCCTACTTAAAAAAAACCTGGTTCGTCTCAAATAGTATGCTTCCTTCTTCACATAATATAATTTTAATTATTTCATTCCTGCTTCGTCCTATTTTATATTGCTTATAGAGCCCATATTTTTTTGTATGTGCATAACTTACTTTTTTGTACAATCGGCAAAAAAGGGTTACGTATTATTAAATATGTTGTGTTAAACAATCAGCAAAACATCTTAAGTCATTGCGCACGATCTCCTACCAAGTTATGATAACCGAATGCATATTTCGAAGCCATAAAGCGTTTTCTAGCTAAAACCCTAGTTAGATGACCTCCTAGCTGATACACCCATGTTAGATGAGTGTACTTCGATGTCTTAAAGCGTTTTCGAGCTGACACACCTATGTTACATGTACTCCTACCGAGTTAAGACAACCTGGTACTTCGAAGTCATAAATTGTTTTCTAGGAGTCATACCGATGTTACGTGTAGGTACTCTTACCAAGTTATGACAACCTGGTACTTCGAAAGCATAAAGCGTTTTCTAGATGACACGAAAAAATAATGTGAAAATGAATTGTCCTCATTTTTCTTGCGTATTTTTTCCATGTTTTTATAGTTGTTCTGTTATTCGGGACAGAGACAAATCCAAAAAACCAAAGATTATAAAAATCGGTTCAGCCGTTCTTGAGTTTTAAGACAAGTATTGTAACTAACCCGACTTTGTTTAATTTATATAAAACAATAGATAAGAAGATAGATCACAGATCCCAGACGGCTGTTCTGTATTTAAAATAAGATGTACATTCCATTTCTATACCATTTCTGTGATTTTGATTATGATACTGGATAAGAAAAAATATTTATACCTGAATGTTTAGAATCGTTTTATTATTGAATTATTTTTTCAAAAATTTCAAATAAGTAAATTATGTTTTTTGTTGACTGTACCTTTAAAGTACTTGTAATTTGGGACGAAGCACAACTTCAATAGTTATATGGGACAAACTAAGATTTTTTTGGAATGTGGGACAAAACTTCAGAACAAACGAAGAATAAATCGCATTGATGTACCTATGCAGTTGTATAGAAACTATGTAAGGTAGTGTTTGTTCCTTTAAAAAGAGTTAGCTATACATTTACAGTAGTAGGCAATAGGCAAACACTACCTGCACTTAAAGCACGCGTAGCATGTGTACTATAGAAACGGTTTTATCGTCGGAAGAATAGATAAAATGACAGATTGTAAAAGATTTCTACCGTCTTAAGTATGGCGATGTTAAAACTGAAGAGAAGAAATGTATCTATTCTTCAGTCGAAAGTCTCCGATGTCAAGCATGACGACCAATTTTTCGCTACTTTTGACACTCGAGGGTTTTTTTTTTGTTTGGGCAGGTGTGGGAAATCCTCTTGGATGCCCAGACGGCCTCACGAGTGACGCAGTCTGATCAGTACCGGACTCTTCCCGGCTAAAACCAACTCCTGCCTTGCCAGTTACCTCTGACATGATCAGAGCCTTTCTTAATAATTTAGTTGTGATTGTGCTCTTTGTTTCGTTCTTCCAACTTGTTTTTGGGACAAGGAAAAGTTTCAGAGCTGTTCATTTCTTTCATTATGCTAAAATTATCGGTCTATTTAACTGTTTACTTACTTTAGTAACATAACTTATGGCTAACACACCCTTATTTTTAAGTTCTTTTTTATTTATTTTTGTATTTTACTTTTTACGTTTCTATTTATATTTTAATATTGTTTATGATACTTTTTTGTATCTATACTATTCTTATGTATTACATTTATATATCCTTATATATTACACACAGAAGAATAAAATGTGTCGAATATATAAAACTCTTAATTTTATAAGAGGCTCCGTCAAATTCACGTGCAATAACTTTTTACAAGTTATATTTGGGAATCAACAGTCAAAAATAAACAAAAACAATTTCAAGTTTTCGGCAAAAATCAGGGTCGTCCACCTGGCCACTAGCTACACAGGATGGGCGGGTGGCGTTTGGTACTTATAGACTACACAGAACAAAGAAAACTTCTATCTAATAAAGTATTTGTATACGCTAGGCGCACGGGTGACTTCTCCGAAGACGCGTCTTCCGCACGGGCTTGCTAACTATGGTGTTACTGAAAATTGTGCTGAATTTTCTATTTCATTCGAAATACGTGAATTTCGACTGAAAATTTGAAGAAAACTAGGAATACCAACTACCCTATAGGACTCGGACTCGTGGAACGCACACTGGAATGCAGGTAAGGCTGGTAAGTATCTATTAAAATGAATTAAGATAGGATTTGCTGAAAGAATTTTGAAATAAAATTAAATAATCTCTCCAGTACATTTTTTTTTAAGAATTTCCAATGTCTATGAGCGAAAGAAAATTTATGCGCGTTTTCGACAATTATTATTCGGCAGATAGTTTCAAGTAGCTTAACTAGAAAATTTTCAGCTGAAAACAGCTTCAAAATGCGTCACCTGGATGCAAAGATATGACCGACACTCGGGGTTTTTTTTTTTTTGGGTGGGAAATCATCAAATAACTTCTCCCGCTCTGGGCGGAGCGGGAGGGCGTGTCAGACTTTTACTGGCTAAAACCTACTCGTGTTCCCACAGTTGCCTGTGTGCCAGGGGCGGCGGTTTTTTTTTCGAACAACCCGCACCCCTGGCAGGCATCGGCCCTTGCGGGCCCCATTAGTTGCTGATGACATCTCTTTGAGGCGCGCGAGGAACACAACGTGCCGTCGACTCGGGCTTGGTCCTTACCGGACAGCGAGCTACCCATTTTACTCGCCATGGATGCAAAGATATGACCGACACTCGGGTTTTTTTTTTTGGGTGGGAAATCATCAAATAACTTTTCCCGCTCTGGGCGGAGCGGGAGGGCGTGTCAGACTTTTACTGGCTAAAACCTACTCGTGTTCCTTCAGTTGCCTGTGTGCCAGGGGCGGCGGTATTTCTTTCGAACAACCCGCACCCCTGGCAGGCATCGGCCCTTGCGGGCCCCATTAGTTGCTGATGACATCTCTTTGAGGCGCGCGTGGAACACAACGTGCCGTCGACTCGGGCTTGGTCCTTACCGGACAGCGAGCTAACCGACACTCGGGTTAGGTTAGGTTAGGGCCGTGAGGGCGTATATACTGTGTGCGCCCTCACGGCCCTAGTCACCGCTGGAGATGCCCTGGGCGTAGGGAATCCCAGTCTGATTTCCGGCCACCGTAGGCGCGGCCTTGCGGACGGCGAGTAATGAGTAGCTCGCTGTCCGATAAGGACCAAGCCCGGGTCGAGGCGCGTTGTATTGCACGCGCGCCTAAAAGAGATATCAGCACCAACTGCTAGGGTCCGTAAGGGCCGATGCCTGCCAGGGGTGCGGGTTATTCGAACCAGAAACCGTGGCCCCTGCCACACAGGCAATTGTAGGGGTTTTAGTCAGTAAATGATGCCATGGGTCAGGGCATGACATGCCCTCAAATGTTATTTGTTGATTTCCCATCCTCAAAAAAAAAAACACTGGGGTTGAATCATTTTTACAGAATTATTATATTAAAATCATCAATAAAACCTTTCTCTGTTAATTTCATCCTATTGAATGACTACTTTAAGAAAATTTTAGCTGATCCACCTTTACTACATCACTAGCTACCTCTCCGTTGCCACGGAAAGAATAACTATGTCTTTGTCTTCACAGAAACGCGAGTCTACGGGTCACCCCTACTCGGTCCAACGAGCTGTCAAGTTGTATAGAAAAAACTTTGTCTATTCTTGGTATAAAAGAGATAGAATTGCTACAGCTACGCCTGGGTGGACTAATTATTCTGATACTCCATCATTTAACCAAATAAATACGTATAAAAGATCTCTCCTAAACCAGCGAGCGATGTATTACGATTTATTATGATATGATGATTATTGTGTAGAAGAAATGGGTCATATTATTCATTATATGACCCTTTTCTTCAACACAATAATTGACTAAAACCAGCCGCTAGTTCAATGATAAATGACGGCTGTTTGCGAGCTCGTTTATACGGTTAATAACGGGGCATGGGTTAAGAACTGGTAGATTAATATCTCATTGCGGGTTGAACCGTGAGAGGGTACCTTAATATGGTATTGATATATTTTGTGAATTATGGTTCGGTTATTTTATTGCAGTTTGAAAGGTATTATTAATTAAGGGTGGTAGTGTTGATAGCTTTATTTTGCAATTAACGTGATAAATGTTAGCTTTTGTCTGTAAATAACAAGCCAAAATTTGCCACTGCCACTTAAGTTTAGCAATTCTTTGAGCTATGTCGGTTACCTTTGGGCTAAGTCGGTTACCTTGGTTCTTATACGGATCTCTTCCTTTCTGATTCGATTGTGGTGGCGGAACGATATTATCTCGCCAATTGTGTCAACTAACTTGTTGGTGTTTAAACTTGACTGAAAAGTCGCGTGACACATGCAGTCGCGAACCGCATCAGGCGGGAGATCCAGTGCGGTCGAATTAGCAATTTCAAAATACAATACAAAAACAAATACAATATAGTTTATTGTGACAAATAGAAAATTACAATACATTTAAACGTATTTGGAGCCTCCTTTTAAGCAACAATGCCTGTATTAGAAAGCTCCGCTCTTTCACACCATTATCGTACACTTGTATTAATTTGAGTTAATATAGCGTACCTTAAGGGGAAATATGCAACGTAAGTACATTTTTCTGTATTTAGGCTATAATTAATCTTAAGTAAAAATAAAAAATAAAATAAAAATAATTAAGTATAGTTGCAATTTAAATTAAAAACATTAAAAGTAAAGCTTATAAAACTTATTCCCAATTAGTGAAAGAAAGAAAGAAAGAAAGAAAAATGGATTTATTTGTCACAGAAACACGTGCATATAAAAAACAATTACATAACATTAAAAAAAAAAACATGAATACAACATAGATATTTATACATCGGCTTAGAGAACATAAATAGTCGGCAACTGCACGCCGTGACTGTGACAAGAAGGCTTCCACTCAGCATGATGCTGTGCTATGGGACCCACAGCACAGCGCTGATTTTCAGTGGTTACCCGAAACCGACGTACGAAAATCAAGCCAGGTGCATGTGATGTAGTGTATAATGTGGTGTAGTAAGTAGTGCGGTGTTGTGTGAATGTGTGATGTGTGGCATGGTGCGTGGTGTGGTGTGAGGTGTGCGGTCTATGGTATTGCGTGGTGTGGTGTGGTGTGGTGTGGTGTGGTGTGGTAATTTGTGTGTGTAAAGAGGTGTGTGGTGTGGTCTGGTATGGGATATTTTAGTTATGGTGTATACGTATTATGTGATCTAATTCGCTACTCAACGTGTTCCAGGAGTGCCTCGGTTTCCTCATAGGTATGTGGTTTTATCCAGTCTATTATACTTTTTTTACACTCGTAGTAACTTTTATTATATACATAGACATGTTTAATCTTTTCTTCTCTTAGATTTTATGTTATCATTATAGGCCAGGGTTTTATGTTTTTTTAGTATGGTTTGGGTTACATACAGTTTCCTTACAGAGAGTAAATCGCTTATTTGGTGTAAGCTTGTAGTTGAGAATCTTTTATTTTTAAAATACATAATTTTTATTAAAGCACGCTGCGCTCGTTCTATGTTTATAAATTTTGTTTTTGCTGCACCGCCCCAAATTGGGATACAATATAATAGTACCGATTGGGCTAGTGCAACATATATTCCATTAAGGAAATTTCTAGGACGGTACTTACAGCTCTCTATTGTAGTTGGAACAATATGTCTGAGTGTTTTAAAGATCCAACTGAGTTTCCTTATTCTCCCAGAAGTTCGCTCAAGTTGAGGTTACCAGGATAGTGCTTGATCTACCACAACTACAAGATATTTAGTTTCAGCTACCTTCTCAATGCATGGGCAGTTGCAGCTTACAGTAGGCATGTCTCCACATATGTGTACTTTTAAATCTAACTCTTCAATAGGCTGTGTTCGATTACTAACACTGAAGCACATGTAGTTTGTTTTAGTAGTATTCAGGGAAAGTAAATTACTTTTCAGCCATTCAGCTACCCGAGCCAATCTTGCCTCTGCACTCAGTTTAACTTCGTGTCAGGATCAACCAGAGAACACAATAGATGTATCATGGGCATACGAGAATACTTTAGCATTTTTTATTTCGATAATACAAAGATCATTAATGTACATGAGAAAAACGGTAGGCCCTAAAACACTACTCTGTGGGACGCCGTGTGATACCTCTATCTCATCACTGGAGTACTGTCCTATTTTTAATCTTTGTTTCCTGTTGGAGAGGTAGTCTTTGAGTAAACTGAGTGCAGTCCCTCTTATTCCGGCTTTCTCCAGCTTGTTCACCAGGATTGGGACAGAGACGGTATCGAATGCTTTTTTGAGGTCTAAGAAAACAGACAGGCATCTGTTTCCTTTGTCAAGGTGCTCAGTTATAAGAAAAGTTAAGGCCGATACTACATCTTCAGTACATACACCTTGCCTAAAGCCAAACTGTGAATCAGACAAAAAAAATGTTTTTTTTTTAAATAATTTGTAAGTCTGATATTTAAAATTTTTTCAAGCACTTTTGATATCGACGGTAAATTGGAAATAGGCCTGTAGTTGCTGACATCGCCGCTGTCCCCACCCATGTAAACTGGGGTGATAATGGACTGTTTTAGTGGTGCCGGAAAGACACCCTTTTGAAAACAGAGATTGACAAGATGAGCCATAATGGGAACAGCTTCCTTTCTTATGTATTTTAAGAATTTTGTCGAGACATTATCCCAACCAGGGGCACTATCAGATTTAAGATTCATCAGAATACCATCTACTTCAGCATCGTCCGTATCTAGCAGTACGAAGGTATTAAGTTGTGATCTTAATGTATTCGTTTGGTTATTAGGAATATTATTTAATCGAGGATTAATTTTTTGAGCAAACTGTTTTCCGATATTAGCAAGGTAATCAGTAACGTAGTTTATTGACTCTATAGGGGTTGTTTTTATGTTTAGCAATTCTATGTTTTGACTTTTTAATCTATTTGAGTATGTGATGGTTTTTGTATTTTTCAGAGTAATTTGTTGTTAGATACTGATTGTGCAATTAAATTTCCTTCATATTTTCTTTTCAATTTTTTATTAGATTATTACAGTAGTTGCAGTGGTTAGATTGTTACAGTAGTATCTAGTGTAAGTTATTTTTAATATTTTCGTTATGAGGGTCATTGCGACTTTGTTTTTGCAATTTATTTCGGTTTTTGATACAACGAAGGATGCCCAAGGTAATCCACGGCTTTATGAGGCGTTGATTGCTTGGAATATTTTTTTTATATTAGTGTTTTCATTTACAACATTCGTTATCATGTTAATAAAACTATCGATTAATAAATTTGGATCATTACAAAATAACAAGTGTGATAAATTCCTATCCTGTAAATCTTTTAAAGCTTGTTCATAATTTAGTGTGGTGGTAGTTCTATTTACGATTTGAATATTTTATAGCTTTGTTATAGAGATACATGTTGTATAGTGATCAGTCACCGTAGTGTGCAGGATAGCGATAGATGCCGAGAATCTTTTGTGTATTTTAAGCATGAAATGGTCAAGACAGCTTTGTTCCCTAGTGGGCAAAGTGTATCCAGGAAGTATACCGAAAAACGATAACATATTAAGGTAGTTAACTCTACTCTTGTGCTCTTGGGATGACTCGGTCTCTTTGTGTTTGATGTTAATATTTATGTCACCAGCTATTGTAATGTTTTTTTGTGATTTTAATGTGTTTAACTGTATGCTGAGTGAGTCAATGAAGCTGTCGTTATTTGAGTTTACGGGAGATCGGTCGATACAATAAACAATATCCCAATATGTCTAATCGCAGACAGGATGCTTGAACTAGCTGTATTTCCTTAACTTTAGGGTTTAAAGAGTCCTCAACATATACAACCACTCCATCATTCTGGTTCAACTGACGAGTCGTCATATACGAGTGATAGTTGATTATTTGCGGAATCGTTTTATTAGCATGCAATCTACATTCCGTTAGGATTAAAACATCTGGTTCAAAAGTTTGTTCCAAAATGTTGATAGCCAGTCATATTATAATTTACCGGCGAGGGACTTTTATATGCGGCCAGCATGTGCCCTGAACCACAACAGTACGTAATGACAGGTCGAGATTAAAAGTTGCAACAAAATAAACACAAAGTGACAGGTGGTTAATGAAAGGCTTCCAATTTCTGGTATTTTTGCGTTTAACTGAATACTGGGTAGAATACTACATTATTAGATGTACGTATTGATTCTATTTCCTTTCCGTATGGTGCCAGACGTCCAAAAGCATCATTCCATTTCTTCCGTGGGTGTCGTAAAAGGCGACTAAGGGACTTACTAGAGAATGAGCAGCAACGTTCTCTATGCATTTTACCACCGTACTGCGGTCGCCAACCCACCTGCGTGGCGATTATGGCAGACTCCTGACCCCAGACCAAAAAATGCACAGAACCGGTTGAAGTGGCGGTGTTTGGGGGAGGTCTATGTCCAGCAGTAAAAGTAACTGTGAACGGACCCGTACATTTACGTTGAAACTATCTAAGTGTGTATATACCATAGATTCTGTCGTTTTACGATGTGCGAGATACATTGACACCCTAAACAGGTTAGAGGGTTACAAGGTCGATTATATCTAATATGTGAAAAGTTTGACTTATACTAGATTTCATTACAACATTCATGTCCGATTTTCATCTTGCTACATAACTAACTCATCATCACTACATAGTATAAAACAAAGTCGCTTTCTCTGTCCCTATATCCCTATGTATGCTTAAATCTTTAAAACTCCGCAACGGATTTGGATGCGGGTTTTTTTAATAGATAGAGTGATTCAAGAGGAAGGGTTATATGTATAATACACCGACCTCCACGCGGGCGAAGCCGCTGGCAAAAGCTAGTAAAATATAAGATCCATTATCTCAAACATCAAAATTATTTTCTAGTACTAAACTTTGCTTTGTTTGATTTTTAACGTTATAGCCTCTTACTAATAAACACGGAATAAAGTTATGCCAAGAATAATAAAGGAAAAACCATACATTTCCATAGGTTTAAACTTGGAATAACTTTATTCTGTGTTTATTAGTAAGAGGGTTAGACGTAAATATAAATTTTTTTGCTTTTACAGGGAGGCAGGGACTTCGACGCACACAACCTGTAACTAAACAATGGATTTGGTAGATGATTCTGAACCGGGCCTTGAAATTCTATCTCTGTCGTACATTTTGTCCGCGTAAGTAGGTATTGGATTTTTCTATGAAACAGCAGATTGTATTTTGATAACCGACGAAAGATAATTACGCTAGGGGTCTAGAATCATGTGCTAAAGTCATGGTTTGTCTGTATAGTGAGAGTAGGTCCCTATTCATCTATTTCTTCCTTCTTACTGTCTTAGTTAGTGGGATGGTAATGTGGCCTTTAGAGATCGAATGATAATGCCCGCAGACGTGATAAAAATATAAAACAATAGTAAAAATTAGCGCGAATATATCTACGTTCAAGTCGACAATCGTCCAGAGTATGCTTGAACAAAACTACCGTCGGCTTGTTTGGAATAAAACACGAGCTCATTTGCTATACAGCTCAGTGGAATAGCGGTAAGGATGCCATATCATGGAAGAAGGAGATGCAGTGGAAATTTTAAGAAAAGTTGAGACGTAATGGTGTTGTATTTTTAAACGACTTCAAAAAAGGAGAGGTTCTACTTATATTCGACCCAAATGTTTATACGTTTGTATGTTCCGATTTTCCCAATAACTGCTGATCCGATTTCAATGGGGTTTTAGTTATTTAAATGCTTTTGTTTCAGGGAAGATTTGGGTATAAAATACCTATATTAGGATCTGATGGAGGTTATCGGACAAAACCGCGGTTGCTGCGATCGTCTTTATGTTGTTTAAACCATTCCATAATATAACATCACGCTGGTAAGAGGTAAACAGATGTGTACACTACACCCTCATTTTGTTAAACTCAGTTATGTTAAACTTTTTAATTGTGGGAACAACTAAAAAGTGAAAAACTTTTTGTTTTCTTGGGAGATTGTTTTTCTTGTTTCGATAAAAATATACTGAAATCGAGTATTATGAAAAATGCGGTAATAAAAGGCATTATTGTCCTCCTTGTTCGGTTGGGTAAACAATGTAGGTAAGTTATATGGGCGTTGGCCCCAGGCTGACTATAACTAGTTAGTCCTGTCTGTAGATCCAAGATATTATTAATAATACTACTTATTATATATTTATCCGACCACTATGATCTTAAGCCTTCGGGGTACCTGGAGCGCCCGTTACGTACATGATAATTGTTACGTTTATTTGCATGCACACAGATCTGGCGTTGGCTTTACAATAGCACCTATGTTATATTAAAGCTGTTGAAAAAAAAACAAATAAAACTAAAATAATAAGCGCGGGTCTTTAATAAAATGATGCACAGTTTACTGAAACTATTCAGCATAACTCCTAGTTTTATTCCAAATATTTCTTAGCACGAACGTGTTGAGGATGGCAACCCTAGATACAGCTGGAACGCTAGTTACACTAGAAACGTTTCTTGCTACGACAGGGGTTTCCTGTCCAAGGATATATTGCAATTTTCACGTTTACCACACTGCCTAACCTGCTTGTGCGGGGAATAAAATATTTTGCTTGTTTTGTATCGATAAGTATGGTGATAAACGTTTTATTCTCGATAGAAGCGTGGTTATAGAAATTTTTAATTTGATTGCACTTTCATTGATTGAACGGTCATCTCGTAACGTAGTATATAACTTGAATGCCTCAAACATTATTCTGGTTGCCGAGATTGCTGACAGACCTTTTCTACAGGTTTTAATGTAAGGAAGAATAATAGTGCTGGTGCTTTCATAAATGAAGTCTAGAGCCACTATTATGCAGTTATTTTTCCAGTGCAGCTGACGCTGTAAGGAAATACATAGTTACCTACAATGTTGAAAAATATGTACCTGACTATGTCGAAGCAAGAACAACCCACACAAACCCCTCTATGTATTTTTTTCCCTTATAACTTCTGAACTACTTATAATAATTTGACAGATGAGCAGAGACCGAATTACCGGTATTTTATATATAATGTTACCAATTACCGTTCTGTTAACGATAAAAAGTAACGTTAATAATACCGATACCCAAAGACAGTTAACGTAATGTAATTACCAATATTATTATCGGTAAAAGTAACTATTCTTATACCGGTAATTTATGCGTCTCTCTTTCTAACTATGACGGTGGGGAGACTAGCATCTTTCGGTGTGTCCATAGAAACAATATTATATACACGCCGAACGTGCGACTACCTTTGGCGTGTGTACAATATTGTTTCTGTGCTGCAGGAAATAATAATAAATAGTACCCTAATTGCGTAACACACGATCAATCATAATCTATTTCATGTTGACAGTTCAACAATATTCATTGCGTTATTTACGTTGTTGAGCAGACACATTTTTCGAACATATGAAGCAATGGATCAACAATCTGTTTCAAAATGATTCAGATCATGATTAATCCTGCGTTACGCTATTAGGGTGCAGGGCGGCAAGGATATTAACGCTAAAACTGAGACCATGAATTACTACCTTCGGCGTGTATACAATATTGGTGCCGATTCTCTTGTACACCGAACTTAACCAACTAAGTGATAGTTTAGTTAGTTTGTTTTGTATAGGCTATGAGAATCTTAAAGCCAATCTGCAAAAAAAAAATCTCTAAATTTAAAAATAATTTAGACTCAACTAAAATTGTATTTGTTTTTTTGCTTCGCCACGTGATACTTGTTTGCCTTACCACGTGAATTTTATTTAGAGCTGGAAGCACACAGCCTTGGTGTGTTTATATGAAATTTTTCACTTTTTATATGGAAAATATGAACTACATGTTAAGTTTTTGAGGTTTATGGGTATGGTATTTATGGTATAAAGGCGGTCGAGATTTTCATTATTTTTGCGATAGGACACACCATTTTTGAGATATAAACAAAAGAAAAGAAAAAAAAGATACTTTACTGTTTTTACACCTGAAATCGAGGTGTTGGTGTAAATTTTAGTTCAAGACAACTAATTTTATTCCACACCTTTTTAGTCGTGAATAGTATAAAAATAGTCAGATTTAGTTAGACAATAAAAATTTTAGCTGAAAAACATCAAATGCAGAATTGCCATTTTCACTAAATTAATAACTAAGTACCATCTTCTGCCAGGGGTGTGGGTTGTTCGAAAAAGATACCGTGGTGCCTGGCACACAGGCAACTGAGAGAACACGGGTGGGTTTTAGTCAGTAAAAGTCTGCAACGCCCTCCCGCTCCACCCAGAGCGGGAGAAGTTATTCGATGATTTCCCACCCCAAAAAAAAAGTGCCATCTTAGTGCTGTCAAACTAAACTATAGTTAAATTGTGTCACTTTACTATATTTCAGAATGGGAAATCGTCTTCTTGTCTCCAAAAAGGTATAGTTCCCCACACGTTTCTAGATATAATAAAATTGACCTTGACAGCGACTTTATGAGGCACGTAAGATATGAGAAAGGTTTATTGTATCCAGAGATGTGTGGTCGACTGTACCTACATACAGACCTAAGACTTAAAAAGTAAAAATATAATAATACAGTTTAAGGTGAAAGGTTGAAACTTCTTTCGGCCCATAATAAAAACTTGAGAGGTGTCAAGGGACACCTGGATGGAACGAAGTTTCGATTAATTAGTGAAGGAATTGTAATAAAATTTTAAAAATTGTACATATTCATACACACACATATATTATGTATTATACTAGCTCTTGCCAGCGGCTTCACCCTCGGGGAGGTCGGTGTATTATACATATAAACCTTTCTCTTGAATCACTCTATCTATTAAACAAACCCGCATCAAAATCCGTTGCGTACTTTTAAAGATTTAAGCATACATAGGGATATAGGGACAGAGAAAGCGACTTTGTTTTATACTATGTAGTGATATATATATACGCACTCTGTCTGTGTTTCTGTCTGCAGAGAAACACGCGCACGCCACACGGCTTACAACAATGTAGCAAAAAGTGTCGTTACAACTTTTGGTCTTAATTTTTTCCGTCTAGCCCCCTTTAGCAACGGAGTTTTGGAACTTCGTTCCAAAACTTCGTTCCAAAAACTGAACTACTTAATGCAATGTCCTACTTAGATGTTTGTTTTATTTGTTTAATACGAGCGCTAATCCTGCCGATAAGCTGTCACGCAGTTTGGCAGGTTTATGGGATTTGTACAAGTTTAGGTCCAAGTAAATGTTTTTTTTAAATCTCAATTTATGAGTTCAATCAATCAATCAATCAATCAATCAATCAATCAACCAATCAACCAATCAGTGAATCAATCAATAAATCCATCAATCAGTCAATCAATCAGTCAATCAATCAGTCAATCAATCAGTCAATCAATCAGCCAATCAATCAGTCAATCAATCAGTCAATCAATCAGTCAATCAATCAGTCAATCAATTAGTCAGTCAATCAATCGATCAATCAATCGATCAATCAATCGATCAATCAGTCGATCAATCAATCAATCGATCAATCAATCGATCAATCAATCGATTAATCAAGCAATCAATCAATCAATCAATATATATGCACTCTGTCTGTGTCTCTATCTGCAGAGAAACACGCGCACGCCGCACGGCTTACAACAATTATTTAGCAAAAAGTGTCGTTACAACTTTTGGTCTTAATTAAAAGTGTCGTTACAACTTTTGGTCTTAAGTTTTTCCGTCTAGCTTTCGAAACGCGCGATAACGAACTTCGTTCCAATATTTTACACAAACAACTAGTTGATAAATCAAAACCAGTAGACGAAGGTACGTTTGGCGTACGCGACGCGATGTTTGTGTGCCGTATGATTATGAAATGAAACACGCGCAAGCGCGAGTCTTATCGTATTCGTATCTTTCCGATCGTCGTAACAAGCGTTGTTGCCGCTGCACTTAGAAGAGCCGAACGCAAGGCCGCGAGGCGCTTGGTTCGGTTTGGCAACGTCGCACCAAATGTTGCTTCTTGTTAGATTTTAGCGTAACGATACTGGTAACGCTATTTAAATACCGGTAAATCCTATGATTTAACGGTAATTTTAACGTTAAATAGTTAACGAAACGGAACGAAATGTTTTGGTAGTTTTACCGGTATTTTATTGGTAACGGTAACCGTCCATGCAGATGAGGTGTCACCATCCCCTGCTTATAGACTATGTGACGTCACAATACATTTAATATCTGGAGTACCTACAGTCATACATAACTTTTTTTATGGTGTAGTGTGTATATAATGAAAGGGTTTAATTAGCACTTAAAAAAATATTGTTAGCTAACCCAAAATTAGTAAAATAAAAAGTAAGTTCAAAAACTAAACCCCGACTCCTGGATAACCGAGTTCTGAAAAGTATAAAACAAGAAAATGTCTCATCTGAAAACCATGGTCGTACGCCACCTACGCTAACATAACAATACCTTCATTCTAAGTAAGTGATCTTAAGCTTTAGGTCAAAGTGACATACGACCACGGCTTTCACATGAGTATTTTTTCTTGTTTCCTACTTTTTAGAGCGTAATTTTCCAGTAGCTGGGATTTCGTTTTTGAATTCCGTTTTTTTTTACCAGACGGCAGAGAGAGCGAGAGCAGACACAAGACGCATTTGATTATATTATCATCAGTGTTTTAGAAGCACACCATTAACAACACAATGAAATTGACTGTTCGTAAACGTTGTAACGTTATTTTTTTATTTTTGACAATCTGTTACATCAAAATTTTCCGTTTATTTTGTTAATTTTAATGTTTTATTTTTTCAAAGAGTCATTGAATCTCAATAAATCGCAAAGAATGTGCGCGATATGGATGGAATAGAGTTATGGAAGTATGGTGAAGTGTCTTGACGCTGCATAAGCGTGCGTGATCCATCGTCGCCCGTTCGATGTCCACCGCGCACGAATGCAGCACATGAAGTAATTTTTTGCTCCGTTGGTGTAATTGCTGTATGGCGTTCCAGTGTTAGGATAAATAAAATAAATAAATAACAATATAAAGTCAATTTATGAAAGAAGGCACACCTACTCGCATTTTTACAAAACCACACATCTCTAAATCTATACATATTATACTACAAATAAATAAAATTGAAGTGTCTGTTTGTGATGTAAAAATAACAGCTTTTTATTAAATGCAATGAAAGTATAAACGGTACTTTTAACAAAAAAAAAACATTTTTGGTCTTGTCAATTTGTTACGGCTAATCTCTTATAACGGCTGGGCCGATTTTGGCGAGACGGGACTTTCACTGGCAGATTGCTGATGCTATAAGGAGTAAAAGAAATTGTCCCGGTACCACGTTATCGTGGGATAATTCCAACATCCAAGATTGCGAAGCCGCGGGCACATCTAGTCATAAATACAACGACAACTTTTACATTAGGTGAGTTCGGACATTACCAACGTCACAAACATTATCCAGATGTTATGTGACATTGTCCGTGTGAGTAATATCACAAAATAAATCGCTACAGAAGGTCGGTTTCATAAAACGAGCGAAAACGCACGCACACATAGACAAGATTGGCTTTGCACAGGTCTTTTTTTGTTTCCATTTTTTTGTTACTTTTAAATGTTCCTTTTTTAACCGACTTCCAAACGGAGGAGGTTCTCAATTCGTCGGAACCTTTTTTTTTTTATGGGTTTTTTTTGTTTGAAAGGCTCCTGGAGAAATAGAGGGAACTCTTCAAATTTAATAGGCACACTTGGAGCGATTTGGAAAATATTTGGAAGAATACTTTCTCGGAGTGGTGCCATTTCAATTTGGTGAAGATCTGATTTATTTATTTATTTATTTATTTATTTAGGATCTCCAACAAAAGATGTACACAATACATGACACATAAATAAAGGGCAACATGAGGTATTAAGTAGGTGTACTCCTTCACTTACAGGAGACCACACCATGCACAATAGAGTTAACAACTAAGCAATCAAAGTAAAAATATTAACTATAGGTAAAATTTGGAAATAATTAAAACATATTAAAAAGACATACAAAGAAAAAAAAAAACAATCAGAGATGATGAAGAACTTCGGAGATAGGCAACGGAACTCCTCAATAAATGATAGCAAATGGACAGGGATTGCTGAAATCTCATGTCTGTCAATTGTTTACACCAGTTAATAACATAACATCACGCCGGTTTGCTGTGAAGGGGTAAGCACATGTGAACCACTAAAAAGTGAAAAATAAAAAACTTTTTTCAAAAAAATAAACAACCGACTTCCAAAAAAACACTAAAAAGTGAAAAATAACTTTAATTTCGGAATGCGGTGACAAAAAATTAAAATACGTATCCAAAGTCACCGACTTTCGAAGTTAAAGTTATTTTTCACTTTTTAGTGTTTTTTTGGAAGTCAGTTGTTTATTTTTTTGAAAAAGTTTTTATTGTTTGTATTTATTTTTATGTATGCACGCTCTTTGTTCAGCTAAGTCCAAATCGCGATCGTCGCGCGAGTATGCGGTCGTCGCGTTCAAACCATATCAATATCGTGTCTTGTAGAAACCAATGTAACGGTAAGGAATCCCCCCAGTGGGTTCCCGCATTGTCATTGCGGGAGGGGCTCGGTAGCCGTGGTCACCCTCCCACGGTGAAGCGAAAAGGAACCACAAGGTGGAGCCGCTCGTCAAGGCTTTTGCCTCCAAGCCGACGACGTAGCGGCCAAAAAGTAGGTTGCGGTGAGGTGCATCGCAACTGAGGCGGGCTGCGATGTCGAATGGGAGGCATCGCGACTGAGGGTTACAGACTGCGGCAGAGGAGGAGTGCCGGTACTTCTGAGTAGCGCTCTTCCCTTCCGTGGCCAGGACGGGGCCACCACCGTTTGATGGCAGACGCAGTGGGGCCGCTTGGCCGCTCTCCCTATTCCCTACGGCCGAAAAGTCGTAGGCGGCGGGGCCACTGTGCTGACCCGTCGCAGGGGGACCAAGGGTGCCATACAAGGGGTCGTCTGGGGCCCTTACGCTATTTGGTTCTCGGGGTGGTCCCAGCGTGCCATGTGTCCTGGTGCGCCGGTGATAGGGGTTATTCCCCTCCGAAGAGGGTCCGGTGACGGACAGCAAGGCGGGTTCGCGGATGGCTTGCGCGTTTCCATGTTCCCGCCTCAATCGACACTGGAGGACACCGTGGAGTTTTAGTGGGTTACAGTCTCACGTAACTGCGCTATCTCCCCGTGGTAGCGCAGTAGGCATTTCTCCATGTTAAACAAATAAAAAAATGTCCGGGTCGACGGCGCGTTGTGTTCCACGCGTGTCGTCAGAGATGTCAGCAACAACTGGTGGGGTCCGCAAGGGCCGATGCCTGCCAGGGGTGCGGGTTGTTCGAAAGAGCTACCGTGGCCCCTGGCACACAGGCAACTGAAGGAACACGGGTGGGTTTTAATCACTAAAAGTCTGACACGACCTCCTGCTCCACCCAGAGCGGGAGAAGCTATTTGATTATTTCCAAACCTCAAAAAAAAAAAAAACGGTAAGGAATCAAAATGTCATACTCTGTTCGGCGAACGTTACCACGTGGTCGTTCCGGTTTTCCGACTAAATGAAACAATAATTGATAAACAAATTTTATGAACGTAACGATTATGTTTTCGAGCGACGTTCTTTTTGGTTAGGACCTGGGATATGGAGTTAACCTTCTGTGTTCTATTTTGTGATAATATCGCCCAGTGCACATGGTGTAACGATCGCTCGTTAGCTCACGTCGTTACGATGCACTTTTGTACCAGAAGAGTTGGTAAGCTGTTGACTTGAGAATTTGTAGGAAAAGTCTCAAGTTTTCTGTTAAATTAATGGTTGAAAAAAAGTAAAAGTATACCTTTTGGTACAGCAACGCTGTTCAGTTATATATTCTTCAGGTTTCTTTTTAAATTTGTATTATTCTGTCGTGGGTGGACCTTATTGGTGATGTTCTTCAGAAAGGTCAGGGCCTCAAGCCTGCTATTACAATAGTGTCAAAATGGTCTGTCATTGATTGCATAATTGTTGATTTTGACAAGTTTGGTAATCTGCTAATATAATGGCGTCATTATGACTTTCCAATGGTCAGCCACTGACACTTCATTGAAAGAAGTGGCATTTATTGGTAATCTCGTACATAATGACAAATTAATGACTGACTTAGGCGGTAATCTACTCAAATTTAACACTAATAAACTAATATATAATATGTAAAAATATATATAAATGAAATCGGGCATAAATAAATGTTCAAATTTAGTAGTAGTGTTATAATGGCAATACGACAATGCCATTATAACACAATTCTATTACGAGACCATTGACCGACCAATGATCGACCATTATGAATTTAGCAGATTACGAACTTTTAGCAAAATGACAATGCGATCGTGTTGGAATGACGAATTTATAAAAATAGCAGACTTGGGCCCCAGGTGCGTAGTAATCGCAACCGGCGATACGTGGCAACGTGTATGTTTAGATGTATGAACAGAAACGAGGTAAAAGGAGTATGTAAGGGCAAAGGAGTATATAGGTACGTATTATGTATTTCTCATAGTTTTTACACATGGTTTACATTTCAGATTTAAGGGGGAAGCTCAGCCGTGGGCGACTGTATTCCGGACAGTGCAATGTTCGCAGGCCATAGAAAGTAGTCTAGCCACTTGGTGAAGTTCGGAATCCGCGGGATACCGGTAGCGCTGGACTGCTTGTCGTGGCGATGGCGAGGGGTTATTCTTATT
Source organism: Polymixis lichenea (assembly GCA_949091785.1). Taxonomy (NCBI): domain Eukaryota; kingdom Metazoa; phylum Arthropoda; class Insecta; order Lepidoptera; family Noctuidae; genus Polymixis; species Polymixis lichenea. The sequence continues at coordinate 16,347,635 of OX420945.1, read as the reverse complement.
ATTTATTTATTTAATTAATTTAAACGGTCATACCACCTTTACATACCAAGACCCCTAAGTGCCTCGGAAAGCACACTAAGCTTTTGGTCCCGGCTGTCCTTCGTAGATCTTTGATAGCCGTTGCGGGTCGTCACAAGCCCAAAACCAGTCTTACCAAGGTCCATCGTATTACCGGTTAGACTGGAAGCAGACCCCAACATAGTTGGGAAAGGGCTAGGAAATGATGGATTTGGAAGACCACGGGACATTTACATTAAATTTCACACCATACTCCAGGCCCATTATAAAATATTCTTCCATTCATCACCAAAAATATTATATTGGCCTATAATAGAGCATTGAGTGCGGTGAATGATTGTGGTTGAAGGTCCAGTGCGGTGATTGGTTGGTCTAAGCTTCAATGCGGTGATTAGTTGTGGTCTAAGCTTTAGTAAGGCGATTGGTTGTGGACTTGTGGTCTAATCTCCAGCCTGCTGTCAATGACTTATGGCTGACATTAAGATTTGACGTACTAACTGGGTATGTAATCTATTCTTCTTCGTTGGTGGTCGTGGACACTACTGCTAAGCATGAGGTCTTGGGTTCGATCCCTAAGTCAGGCAAAGTGGTATTAAGTTTTTTTTTTTTAATCACGAATAACTCCGTAGCAGCCCGCAATTTAATCTTGAACGTTGCTGGTAATAGGCTCACCTCCTATGACATGAAACTGTTGGAACTTAAATATTACTGGCGAAAGAGTGTATAATAGGTAGGTACGTTTTTTTGAAGGATAAATTAGGAATGAAGTGATCCGAAAAAAAAACTGGAGTTACCGACATAGCTTGCAGAGTAAGCAAGCCGAAGTGGCAGTGGGCTGGCCATGTTAGTCGAAGGATCGATAGCCAGTAGAGCAGACGAGTCTTGGAGTGGAGACCGCGTATCGGTAAACGTAGTGTGGGACGCTCCCTTGCTAGATGGACCGACGGCCTTAAGAAGGTCGCTGTGACAGACTGTATGCGGAAGGTGGAGGATAGGTGTTGTGGCGCAGTCTAGGAGACACCAATGTTAAGCAGTGCTGTGCGATAGGCTAAGTCGATTGATTGATAGGTAGGTACACCTCTGCCTAAGCCTTTGGGGAAAACGGGCATGATATTTATTTATTTATTTACGGATTACCAGCGAGATACAGATTACAATTACATTTTATATTAATAAAAAAGCTTGTATAATAAATGTGCTGTAACACACTAAATTACAGGAAACCACGACTCACATTATCGAGTACACATGCTCTAATACATAATTAAATTAAGAATACCGACATAAACGTTAAAATAAAAAAAAATTCTTGGCATAATATAGAAATTACAATTTTACATGAAGAAAAGAGTACAAAATAATAGAATTGCATCAATACAATTTAATAAAAATAAAACCAAGCATACATTTATTGTTGTCAATATTATGTCAGGACTACTAGGTACTACTGATATTATGATTTGTGTATTATTTTAAAATCCAAGAAAGAAAGAAAGACAAGTATTTATTGTGACTCGCACAGGAAGATCACATATTAAACTAAACACACAATCGTACAAAAATAATAAAAAAACAAATTTCTTGGTATTCAAAAAATATTAATAAAATATAAAGTCCTGCATGAGGCCAAAAGGCTCCTACCTCAGCATGATGCTGCGACATTTAAAAAGTGTCGCAACACTGGTATGGAAATGTAGCTTATCGTCTACGTCTTGTATGTAACTACGTTAAATTATTTTAGGCCAAGTCCTAAACTTACGAAGTCGCCCCAAAGCACACATACTAATGTCCAAACGTGACGTGAGCGTAATAACAAATTGTGTGCCTAATCGCTTACATCTTCGCTTAACTTATACAACAAATGATATTTGGGTTCCATTGCTTAAATCTCAGCTAAGCTTATCAAGGGAATTAATCTTTAATTACATGCACCCCGAGTTGACCGCGGTTAATTAGTGAAGGGATTTAGAGTTCACGAATTTGTGCCTGAAAATTAAAAATTAAACGTCTATGTCAACCATATTTTTATTAATTAGATGCTCGTTAATTGCTACCAGGACCTGTAATGCAGGATATTATCGTCGACCTGAACGGACGTATTGGTGGACTCAGATAAATAGATAATACGGTTGGTTTATCAGTTAATGTCTATTAATCCATAGTCGCCATGGGTAAAGGAAGAAGCCACTATTCTTCTCCATGACTTGTTTAGAGTGTCCCCTCTCTAAGCACAATATCGGTTTTGCCCGAAATTACGATGTTTCCTACTCCGCATCACCTTCAAACATAAGATTAGTTCGGAACTAAGAATTAATGATGAGCGAATAAATAACTGTTTGCGTCTTCAAACGAATGTCCAAAATGCTGTTGGCAAAAATATGATTTGTGGTACGTTAAAACTCAAATAGCAGTCAGGGGGTTATTTTTCAGTTTATGATGAAAAAGCAAAAATGGTCAAGTTATAATATATTCTGTATCAAAACAGTTTTTTTTGTAGCACTTTAATTATTGCGTACAAAATTCATGATTTCTATTATCGTGACAGAAAACGCTTTATAAATATTTCTGGAACAATCTATTATTCATGAATTCAAAATGACAAATACCAGCAACAACCCTTTGTTGTCGGATAACATTTACTGATATGCAATTAATTGAATCAGCAATAATGTACCCGTAGCATTAGAGCAACATAATTGAATACAACTTAATCCAATTATGTCAACTGCACCAATTAATAGTTAAACGAGCGATATTATGCAATTTACGCGTATCAGTGTAATGTATGACTGGATTGTGTAATAATGGTAATTATGTCTGTGTAGTCAATAATTCCCTTGTTATATACATGCATGATGAATGGATATACAGGGTGCCATGACATTGATGCGCAAACTATAACTATAATTATAATAATAATATTTTTTTGTCAGACAACTAAGAGGCTCTTAAATAAAATACACAAAATAATAACAAACTAATACATATCGTAGCGTACTTATTGTAGCGTATACATTGTTTGTCAAATATCAAAATACAATCAGCTGTTTTATACAAATGTGCAATACCTGCGCGGTCAATAGTATGGAGCAGCAATTTTTATTTTTTGTACCGAAGCAAATTTTTTTATAAAAAAAAATCAGAATTTATGATAACAGATTGCGAGTCGATGTCCCTGCACGCTGTATGTGTTTGCGAGTTTACATGTTTCTGTCCCAATGTGAGGTCTTTGTCCTTCAATACGCAACGAGAGAAAGAGTATCAGATATTAAGAAATCTCCACGAATGCATCTTAGCGACTTTGAGCCTTAATGGCTAAAAAAAACACCGCAGGGCCGAAACAAGCGTCGGGAATCCCAGGCTGATTCCCGGCCACCGTAGGCGCGGGCTTGCGGATGGCGAGTAATGGGTAGCTCGCTGTACGGTAAGGACATAGCCCGGGTCGACGGCAAGTTGTGTTCCACGCGCGCCTCCAAGAAATGTCAGTACCAACTAGTGGGGTCGGCAAGGGCCTATGCCTGCCAGGGGTGCGGGTTGTTCGAAAGAGATACCGTGGTCCCTAGCACACAGGCAACTGAAGGAACACGGGTGGATTTTAGTCAGTAAAAGTCTGATATGTCCCAGAGCGGGAAAAGTTATTTATTGATTTCCCAAACAAAAAAAAGGGCTGGCAAACATTTTTTACTCGACATCTACTCCACATTTTTGCTATAGACAGACAGACATCACAAAATAACCTCCTATTACGTCATGAATGTTGATACGGAACTAGGAAAAGCCTACAGGATACGAGTATGTCGGTAAAGTTAGTGCGCATTATGAGAGGCGGTGCATCTGACGTGCAAGCTAAAAAATGCAGAGGCTCTTTAGTTCAGTAAACATCGCTTTTGTAGGATAAGATGCGACCATGCGGGAGAATCGTGCACGGCTGTGAGAGTTTTTTAGCTTTTGAGGTCTGCAGTTTGGCAGGGTTCTTTTATTTTGTTTTTAGAGTTAGTTGGATTGTGTGGGTTATAATCTTTTGAAGTCACACTATGAGAGAATGGCTTTGGTGATCATTGTTTTTGTTGTATTTTGTAATTTCTTAATTGTCTGTTAGTAGTTTTTCATCGGTTTTTCTCTCTATGATTTTTATGTCTTTAAATACATACTCTGTAATTCTTGGGGGAATTCAAAATAGCTTGAGAAGTCGGTCAGTTGACTATCACAAAACACTGAAAATAAAAATCTGTAGATTCGGGCTAGTTGCCGAAACATATTTTTTATTTTTTTATTAAAGTAGATAGGTAATTCCCAAAACTGTTGTACAATCACCAATGCAATGAAAGAGTACTTAACAACACAATATGTTTGATTGACATCTGCTAGATGTGAATCTGGCATGCATATTTTATGTAAAACACCTTACTATTAAACAAAAATTAACATAAGGAAAACTTACAAAATGTCAACATTAATAGAAAATGAAAAAGGTTTGGAAGGAAAAATTAAATGTAAAAAGACATAAGTAAAAGAAAATAATAGTACAATGAAGACTCTTAGTTTAGTCCTAACTGAGGCTTCAGAATCAGCAAATACGTCTATTTCTCCACGAATGGAGTTAGCAGAGAAAGCATTTAAATTAAAACCACAAAAATGTATGGCTTACAAAACACACAACTCCATTTTAATTTGTCTAAATTGCGCACATATCCCAAGACAACCAACCCCGTAATTATAACACGCAAACTTTTCGAATCAATTAACTCTAAAGTTAATTCAGAAACATACGAACTCCGTCCTTGTGATATAATCACGGATTAGTCTGTTTCCCTTACATTTCATAGACTAACGTTAATGATTCTAAAGTTTATTTTCTGTCTTCAAAACTCAAAATCGTAGTTAAACTTTGATTCTCCTCCAATGACGCTCATATAGCTCTCCTTATAGCACCTATTCGTAGGGCTAGTTATATTAATGCTTATCTATTAGAAACTTTATATAACTTTAGCGTACCTACGTCCCTATTGCAGATTGTGCAGTCAGATAGTTTTTGACTGCCAAGTCTGCATGTTGTTTTTCGAATTACGACTGACGAAATCCTCCATCGCGATATGTAGGATACGTCAGTCGAAAATTCTCTTACTGCGAAATGGAGGGATTATTTTTTTCAGAATTCGCAGTCAAAGAATTTTCTCCCGAGGTAGGTATTGTTCCTAATCTCTGGCTTATTTTATTGCACGGCCGGAGTAAACACTGACGAGATACAATAAGCTCCCACCTCTTTTTTGCTTTTATTAAACTATATTTGTTAATCCATCTGTCAAACAAATACAGCAAAAAATAAACACTGAAATTGTATGAACCATGCAACACATTGTTTCCGAAGCAAGAAAAAAAAGGGGTAAAGCGGATTTCGTTCAGTTTCATAAAGCTACCTATCTGTTAGCTTAAAAGCAGTGCAAAGACTATGCAGACTATTCAATTTAGATAGTGACACAGAAACAGGCGGAAGATGTTACTCGAGAATTTTCATTAACTTTGAAATATTCTGTTCGTTGCTTTTAAGCCAAATTTGTAAGAAAAGGCGAAAATCTTGTTATCTCGGTGCATAATGCCATCCGTGTGAAGGATGCTTTAGTGCAGACAAGATTATTATAAAATGCAATTATATTTTTATGAGTCACTAAGTAAGATAGTAGTCACCTTCCGCCTGATGCAGATCCTCACCGGACACGGTTGTTTCGGGAGGTTCCTGTTTCAGATAAGGCGGGAGGAAACACCCGGGTATTTCCATTGCGAAGATTGCCCTGAGGACACGTTGGAGCATACGGTGGAGATCTGCCTGGCTTGGGCAGAGCACCGCCGTGTCCTGGTCCAGGCCATGGTATGGAGCGAGAATGCATGCGAGGGTAGCCGTCGCTTCCTTCATCGAGGCAGTGACGCTCGCAAAGAGGAAGGCGGCGCACGTGAGGGAGCAGTACATGCACCCTCACGACCGTAGCCTTCGCAGGAGACGCCCTGAGCGTCGGGAATCCCAGACTGATTCCCGGCCACTGTATGTGCGGGCTTGCGGACGGCGAGTAATGGGTAGCTCGCTGTCCGGTAAGGACCAAGCCCGGGTCGACGGCACGTTGTGTCCCACGCGCGCCTCAAAGAGATTTCAGCACGAACTGATGGGGTTTGTTCGAATGAGATACCGCGGCTCCTGGCACACAGGCAACTGAGGGAACACAGGTGGGTTTTATTCAGTAAAAGTCTGACACCTGACCAGAGCGGGAGAAGTTATTTGATGATTTGGGAACCCAAAAAAAAAATAGTAAGATAGTTGTAGAATTTTCACGTCCATCTAATTTTCTACTTTACGAATAATTTCGTGCTAAAATTATAACTTGAGTGAATTTTGCAGATCTTTAGTTGTTCAACTATTTTCTTTTTGATAGTTATGCAAATGACAATGCTATAGATTTGCAAGGAATTAAAAAAAAATAATTTGAAAGAATGGGGAAATTGTACTTACCAGTGGCAATATTATTATTTATAAATATTATATTGATAAATGAAACTCACAACAACCAGTTCACAAAATATGCATCTTTAATAAAATCCAGGCATTGCAGGACTACAAAACATTTCACTCAGGCAGCATCTGACCAAAATTCAAAAGTGAAATTTAATCCATTGAAAAATATTAAATAAATTTCGAAATAAATCACCAAAAGCACTCGAACCATCTTGACCACAAATAAACAACAAATAAAAATAAATGCTAAAAGATTAATTTTGTTTTTCTTGACGATTTCATAACACGGAAGATTTTTCGAAGCGGGCTGCACTGGAATTCAATTTGCTGATATCAGACCCCTGGCTTTGTCCGCAATAGGGTTGTCAAGCCAATATAGAATATAACCGGGACGACCGGGATGACAGAGCGCGGAATTCAAGGCTAGATCGTAATAGAAAATCAAGTTTGGGTATCTGGTATTTTTTATAAAAAACGCCATATTATTTTTAACGTGTCTAGTTCTGTATTAGCTCGTCGTTAATTTTTTTCTGCACTACAGACCATACCTATGTGTGGCAATAAGATTGAAAAATACCACGACATGCCGTCAAAAATTGGAATTCTACCGCAGCGGAAAGCCTCAAAAATGGATGGAAGGACCTAAAAACCCGACGAAAATCCCGGGATCGACCATCACTATTCCCCCGAACAGCGTCATAGAAATTTCACTTCATAAATTTCATCTGGTACGTCGTAATTATAGAACGAGAATGCCTCCGGATGGATTCTGTATTAAATTCTTTGGGGATCAAAATTAATTCGGCTAATTTCAGCGTGCCGGTTCGCTTCCTGATTAGATATTTGGCATGCTTTGTAGATTGGCATGTATATCTATGTTGAACGTTTGTTAATTTAAAGGCAGTTTGTTTAAAAATACGTTTGTTAATTTTGGCATGAGAAATTAGAAAAGTCATGGATAGGTTATACATAAATGTATTTGTTAAATTGAAATGACAACCATAATTTTCGTTAGGTTTTTTGTAGTGTTTTAAGCATCTATTAAATCGTCCGAATATCACTGATATTCTGAATTACGTGCTTCTAATTTTGCTAATGTTTCTTTGTTAAGAGGATCATATTTTTTTTAAACAACAGAGAGCTACTCAACTTTAAGCACCAGAATTAAATCATCCATGCAACTCTTCTTCAGCTTAGAGACAGTAAATTAAATTTAAATTTCCACAAAATATTAAACTAAAACACAATCCGACGCACACAAACTTTAGATTAAAACCAGTGCCAAAACCCAAACTTTGGAACTCAAGGCGACAGATTAAGACAGCTCCTATTAAACGTTGGAAAGTTAACGAACAAACAAACTGTCCCACGTAGCCTTCACGTAGCCGTCTGTTAAACCGTTATAACCATACATTTTGAATTTCTCGACGCGGTCCGAAAACCAATTATTGTTGGGAACAGTGGTGCCAACCTTTTGTGCAAAGTCTCCTTACTACTTGCTGAGTTTAATAATTTCTGGACGGTAGAATAATTGCAGGTTGGACGTTGAAATACGTGTGGGGAGTTCGCCGAATGTTGGCGGTTTGGACGAAAACTTGGGCTTAGTGGACTAGTGAGCATCTGTGCTTTGTATGGTGTGTTGCGTTGCATTGATTTCTTGCCATGAATTAATGATATTGATAAACGTCATACAGTCGCGCGGTTGCCGAAAGAAAGTCAAATGTTGAAAGTTGTTGAGAAATATATCGTGAAAACCGTTAAGTGCTTACGAGGGAGACAGTTTCTAGGCAGTTAGCTTGATAGGTTATGTTATACAAATCTTTAAGGTTGTGCTAGTGCCAATCAATGTCACAATAAAAACAAATTTGTATTTCTTAAAATCGCTGTTCATAGGGTAGGTTCTAAGGCCAGAGAAAATGACAGTGGGTTAAATTAAATACATAGGCAATTCGTCAACGCATTAGATAAGCAACGGATATGTTTTGAGCTGAGTGATGCTTAGAGTACGGAACGGTACGGAAGGTCTTAAGACCGAAAGTATGGACAGGTTATGTACTAAAATAATATTTTTTAATACAACACAAATACAGAGGAAATGCCTTTTCCATAGTTTCCAACGTAGAAAGACATATCTGTCAATAGAATAAACGTTCATAAAACTAAAGTTACACACTGCTCCGTTTTTTCCACCAATATCAGCAGCTTAACGTACCCCTAGGGGCCTAGTGTAGGACCAAATAGGCCGGTCGATAACCTATTAAACGCCTACCAAACCTTTTTGTAACACGGTCTACAACAAATGGGATACTTCAGCGAAAATGTTCCTCGATTCTGACAACCGAAAATCCATTTCGCAATATCTGACAGAGGGATAATTTGATATGACGTAGGAAGAACAGCGAAAATAAACAAAAGTAAATAACCTATGTTATTTCCCCGAAAGAAATGTAAATATCGGAATTCTTACGCAATTAGGCCGATTGGCTATGTTTGGTTTTCCATTGGGCATTCATTTATGGTACGTTTCATTTTCCTGATTTGTTTTTGTTTTGATCGGAAGATAAACACCCTGTGTACTTTGTTGGTTTGTTTTAGCATATTATTTTTGTTTGTTACAAATTATTCCGTAATTGGAAACGATTCAGCAGTTCTACTTTTTACCTGTGTTTCCAATTTCTATGTTAATTGTGTTGCTTGGTACCAAGAACGTATAAATTGAAGCACCTGTATCCAACCAGGAGCTTCTACTCAAGGTATTTTTCAATTGATGAAATTAATTGAAATCGTTTATTGTCCACATAAACATTCAACATACATGACTGCCTCGTTGTTCGTGTGGTAGCAAGCAGTAGCGCTGAGCATGAGGTTCTGGGTTCGATTCTCAGGTTGGGCAGTGTTATTGGGTATTCATTTCTGGAATTTCTCTGTAATAGCCCAGAGTCTGGATTTGTGCCTGGTTGAAGGTCATTGACTCGCGCTCTATTACATGGGACTTAAACATTATAGGTGACAGCTCTGTCCGACCATTCGGGTAAACAAGGCGTGATGTTATGTTACTTCCAACTTACAATCAATTCATAAAGATATAATAATAGGCATGTCATAACCACCAAGTTCAATACTAATTAGGTACCGTAGATGTACGGGACTGTCAGTGCTGATTAATGATCTGACACGTATCTATTTGTTCCTTTTAATTTAACCCCAAACCTCAGGGTTAAGTAATAACAGCCGCATAGGTCAAATTTAGGTTAAGCTACACTTGACCGGTCGGTCGGCCGGTCGGTTCGTACATGGGTGACCATCATCATCATCATTATCATCATCATCATCATATCAGTCGAAAGACGTCCATTGCTGGACAAAAAGAGGGGGTTTTGCCATAATCACTATGCTTGACAGGCGGGTTGGCGATCGCAGTATAGTGGTCAAATGCATAGATAACGCTGCTAACCAATCTCATGACTTTTGGGTGATCATTCGTTACATATCGAGATCTGTCATTCGTGGATCTTTGACAGTCGTCACGGGTCGTCAGAAGCCGTAAAGTCTGACAACCAGTCTTACCAAAGTGTGTATTACATAGTTACCGGGCTGTAAATGTCCGATAGGCAGTCGTTCCATATTAAATACTGGTATTCAGCCGATTCTGGTTAAACTGGAAGCTGACCCTAAAATACTTGAGAAAAGGCTAGGTAGATTGAATGTAACTGAAAGCCTATATTGATGTTACTGTACACTAAGTTAACTAACATATAGTTAACCCATCATTTAGAGATATGTACCTAAACTAGTATACCACACCTAAATCCCAACTTAAACTGTGATGTTCATTATGCGTATTAAGTTAATCATCCGTTGGTATTCAGGGCACGGCGTTATGGGTCATAACACCCATACTATTATATTTGCGGCACTTTGGCATGCGTTTGATGGGTAAACGTCCATAGTCTTTGGCACAGATTCAAATTATATAGACTTTATAAAGGCTTACGTGGATTTGTAATGCTTGTTATGTTATTTTACCTAGATTTTAGAGGTTATTAAAATAACTATGACTTCATTTATTAAAGTTTTAATTATGCAAATTTATGGAAGTAATGAGCATTAACGTGTTCAGAATCGTTTTATTTTTTTTATTCCAATTAAAACTTTTTCCAAAAAAAAACAGACTTTCAAAGAAACACTACAAATTGAAAAAAAATCTTTAATTTTGGAAACCGGTGTCTTTGGATACGTATTTTAATTTTTTGTCACCGCCTTCCAAAATTAAAGTTATTTTTTACTTTGTTTGTGTTTCTTTGAAAGTCGGTTGCTTTTTATTTAAGTTTTTATTTTTCACTTTTCACTTATAGTATCTACCCCACACCAATTTGAAATTTTATCATCCTTGGGGTATTTTCAAAGTAATCAAATCAAAACAATGCATATTTATTCGATAGCAGCAATCGCGGTTGATTTGCTGTCATTTTTTGAAGAGTTCCGTTGTCTGTCTCCGAAAGTACTCATCAGATCTATATGAAATTTAAACGGGACCATTTTGAACAAAAAAGAATTTTGTAAATCCGTCTTTAAATGACGGAGATATCCCCGAACATACATAAAAAATCAATCATCAATCAATCATCATCAATACATATAACAAAAATGTAACGGATCGCTGTCTGTACATGGAAAATATATGAGAAAAAATATTATTGAGACGTTTATCGACGCAAATAGCACCCAAAACAATTATTGTTAGAATTTTTGTCTGTTTATTTATCTGTTTGTCGGTTTGTGTGTGCGTTTGTGCACGTTAATCTCAGAAACGGCTTATCCGATTTAGATTTGGTTTTCACTAATATTTTTTGATAAGCTTCACTTAACATTTAGTGTTCATGTTAATCGGTTTATAAATAAAAAAGTCATACCAATTTAAAGAATCACGTCGAACATTCAACGAACGTTAAACTATCTATTATCTATAATATAGGTAATAAATAAATTTTGTTAGTCAGCTTTTTAAACGCTTTATGCCTTCGAAGTACCAGGTTGTCATAACTCGGTAGAAGCACACCTAACATTCTAAGTAGCTGTGTCAGCTAGAAAACGCTTTTACGCTTTCGAAGTACCAGGTTGTCATATCTCTGTAGAACCTAACATAGGTGTGTCAGCTAGAAAACGCTTTATGCCTTCGAAGTATTAGGTTGTCATAACTTGGTAGGAGATTATGCACTGATGAGCCAAGATGTTTTGCTAATAGGTTAACACAACTTATTGATTCCGAGGCGGTACGAAGTTCGCCGGAGCAGCTAGTATATAATATATAAACCTGTCGAAATCATAGGATCTAACACAGGTGTGTCAGCTAGAAAACGCTTTATGCCCTTGAAGTATTAGGTTGTCATAACTTGGTAGGAGATTATGCACTGATGAGCCAAGATGTTTTGCTAATAGGTTAACACAACTTATTGATTCCGAAGGCGGTACGAAGTTCGCCGGAGCAGCTAGTATATAATATATAAACATGTCGAATTGATGATAATCTCCTTCTTTTTGTCGTAGGTTAAAAACAATTCAATCTACAAAATCACAGTCACACTTCCACTGTACAGTCAAAACAAAGCGAAATGGACGAAATACCTACTACGCTAGACCCTTAAACGTATGCCACTGCGTGCGTGTGTAGATTTGTAATATGTCCACTATTATCTCCCACAATCTGTGGAACTTATTTAATAAAATACAAATTAATGTTGTATTTTATGTACATAGTAACACATTATGAAGCCCTACGTAAAAGTTAAATGGTTAAATTAGTCCTTTATGTGATTCCAATGTGTAAACAATCTCGCAGTGACCATGATAGAAAATATTGTTCCAATGAAAGTAAAAAAATAAGTTATCCCTTTTTTTAATGTCGTAGCAAATTTTTGAGAAAGGCTATTTATCCAACGTTACGTCACGTTAAGACCCTGAATCGAGCAAAATCAAAAGAAGTCAAAAAGAACGATGAGCGAAACCGAAGGTATAGCCGGTAGGGGATGCGATGCGATGGGGTGGGTTATGTGGACGAAGTCGTTGGCAGAAGCTTTAAAAATGTGATGATTATCCGTTTGATTATCACTACATAGTATAAAACAAAGTTGCTTTCTCTGTCCCTATATCACTATGTATGCTTAAATCTTTAAAACTACGCAACGGATTTTGATGCGGATTTTAATAGATAGAGTGATTCAAGAGGAAGGTTTATATGTATAATACACCGACCTCCACGCGTGGCGAAGCCGCTGGCAAAAGCTAGTAATAAATAAAATGGAAATATAAATTAGCCTTTCGTTTTGCATATCCATTCACCCAGACTAGTTTCACCACTGTTCTTGACAAAAGCAATGTGCAGCGCTAATAAATACCAAAGGAAAATGGCGTGCTCATGATGCAATGTCAACTTCCTAACTGGAATGGTATAATGTATACCAATTTAGTCTCGCTCTAACATTTATCAGTACTAACTCTAGTCTCTCATGGCTTGAACCTTAGTCGACCTAGGTACTAAATTTAGTCGTCAGATATCCAGTTATATCGCGTCGAATATCTCAGATTTGTCGGCGCCCCTATTCTGTAACGGCAGAATATTTTGCGGGGGTTTTGATTCTGACTTCTTTAAACGTTATTTGAAAAGTCAAAGACACCTTCAAACTATTAAATATGTGTAGGTCACATCAACAATCCGTCCAAAATAAGTATTTTTTTTGTATTTTGCTGTGAAAGAAGTCTCAAGGTGCCTTTGGCATTATATGAAAACCTTGATTCTTTTCATCGTTGCTGAAAGTCAGTCAGTATAGAAAAATCGGCGGTAAAATAGATGTGACAAGTGAGCCTTCACTTGTCACATTTATTTTTCTCTGTTACCTGGGTTTTGTGATGAGCAAACGTTGCTTATGCGTAGCATAATTAGCCTATAATGTTCTCAGTGCTGGGACACGCTCGCCTCCTCTCGGCGAGAGGGAGTGGACCATAATCCATTACGAAGGCCCAGTGCGGGTTCGTAGACGTCACATATCTTCGAAGTTTCGATTCTAAGACATGCTGGTTCCCTCACGATGACTTCCTTTACCGTTTTGAGAGCAGTGGTGATGAAGAACTTTTTGAGTGAAATAAGCGGGATTCTTTCGTCGAAAGCGGGACATAGTAAAAAAAAAAGTATATAATCAGAGGTTTTTAAATATTTCTCTTTTTATTTGAGTTCAAATTACGTTTATGTGATAGCAAAAATAGCCATAGAAAATGTATTTTAATTAAAAAAAAATTACATTTGAAATCAGATTTACCCTAAACCTACCCGTTAAATAGTTGAGTCTTAATCGTGTTCTGAATAGAAAAAAGAAATAAAAAAAGTTTTATTCTTCACAAAAATATGCTTCACAAACCATAGAGGCATTTAATTCAATAACAGTTCAAGATTGGAAAAACTGCTGTGAGCATGTAAAAAAAAATTGAGAAAGAGTACTATGATAACAATTACTATTCATGATATTTCTGTGAAGATTTGGGTTTAAAGAATTTTATTTCTCATAAGATTTAACAGTTCGCTTATAATGAGATACTTAAATTAGTTTTAACTAGTACTATAAGTATTAGTCACCTCTAGGGTGTTGGAAACATTGTACGTATTTAACGGATTTAATTTCTTTTAAAATTTCCTTTTTCTGTTTAATAAAGATGAAGAATTCTTCACAGGTTAGCTGTAGATTAAACTGGAAGAGATCCCTGAAAAGCTGTCCAGCGCGGGACATTTAATTTTGATTACAAAATCGGGACATCCCGCCAAAATCGGGACGTCTGGCAACGCCGGTCTGAACCTACCACTGGCTTGTGGCCATTACTTCTGGGTCACCACTGCTCAACTGCTAAGCAAACATTGAACTGTGTTCAACTTTAAATCTGCAATACAACACAGACAAGACAAATGAGAACAGTCATGATAATAAAGTGCTGTAAACATTACCAGCGCTGCACCACCAAACTCTAAAGCGCTGCAGTCCTCCAGCAATTCCTTCCACCATATATTAAGTGCAAAGCACCGAATAGTGGTGTGGCTGCCGTCTCGGGCATGCGTTACGTTCTAATCCCTGGATGAGTTCAAGTGTGACACTGAATATTAAACGGGCTTTTGGTAGGTCACCCCGGATTAGATGATCCCCGAAACTTTGCCAAGAACGGACCAACTTTAATTATGGTTTAATCACGATAGTTCAGATTTGCGTCAGTGTTTTTGAGATATTTGGTGATATTAGCTTGATTAGGGTTCTTGACGTGGAATTCAAATAAATTAGTCGTATCATTATGGACTTGTTTGACGTCATTCCGCGATTAATACCTCACTTTCTCAAATCTCTACTAATATTATAAATTCGAAAGTAACTCTGTCTGTCTGTCTGTTACGCATTGACCTTTAAACCGCTGCGCTGAACTGATCGTCATGAAATTTAGCAAAGATATAGCCTGGGATATGAAGAAGGACATAGACTACTTTTTAATATAACCGACCACGCGGGCAGAACCGCGGGGAAAACCTAGTCTTTTATGAGAAGGCAGTATTTTAGCCTGGTCCTGGTGCTTTCGTGGGCGTCTTCAAAGATAAGTTTAGTGCGTTAGCAATAATTCACAATATACATATACATAAAACACTTCAATTACTAATCCATGTACAAACGGAGATGATTACATAAATATCTCCTCATGACCATTCACATCCAAAAAACGATAACCAAACAAATCAAAACATAACTCTCACAGTACCTCACATTTACCTTAAACACATCTGTATTGTTGGATATAATTCGGCAAAGGAAAATCCTTTTCCTGCAACTTATATCAGAACTATTGTTCACCACAATAGCGCTGATTCCTTCACGCGTTCACTTGATGTAATGCCGTCACTAAACATCTTGGAAGTGAGAAACTTTGCTCTCTAGTTTTGGGAATTGCGCCGTTATGCGCATAAAAATATGGAGGAAAAAGACATAAACTGTATGTGATATATGAAGAGGAATGTGTGTGACGTTGAGGGTTTTAACTTTCGTACGAGAATGGTGAATAAAGGAGGTGTTAATGTGTAGTGTGGACCGAATTAAGCTGTTTGTTATGTTATTATGACTGATTTTATGCGTGTTTTAGATTTGTTTTTACTTGAAACGGCTTATAATGTGGTTTTACTTTATAGAAGCCTCTTTTTATCTTATAGTATGAGTACCAGCATCCTCCAATCAACTTTATATAACAATTTTAAACCACGAAATGTATTTTCACAGCCTGGGGATTATAGAAATGGAAATAACCTTTAAATTTGATTAATGTATTGGACTTTGAAAGGTTCAAACTTATCAGGGAACGCTGTTAAACTAAGAATGTTTTAACGTTGGGCGCTGATCTAGCGTGGGTGTTACAGCCGCGGTTACCCCTCCTTTTCCCACCGCTATTTACAATTTGACGGAAATGTTTGCCATCTTCATAAATTCCCTCTGAGAATGCTCTCACATTAATCGTTTTGTTTTAAATCATCCATTCTAATCATTACATACTATAAAACAAAGTACCCCGTCGCGTCTATTTACCTGTCTGCCTGTCTGAATACGATAAACTCAAAAACTACCAAACAGATTTTCAGACGATTTTCCCCAATAAAACTTGGTTCTTGGTTTGAACATCCTTTTATTTAATAACCGTTGAAAAATGTATGAGGGTATACATTTTTCAACGGTTATTAAATAAAAGTCAGAGTCGGAGGTCTCAAGTCATGTACTGAATTCATGGTAACAGTTTGCTCAACAATTGCTGTAGCAATAACTTTTTACCTTCAATTATCTTATTTATACCAGGAAGCTTTTATTTTGGTATATAATGTTCCGTTTACTTTTTTTTGTGCTTGAGTTAAGTTTTCATTTTATTTGTATATTGTATATTGGCATGGCTAGCTGATATATGACAAATTATTTAAGTTCTGTGTCTCGTAATGTTGATTACTTTGCCTACCTATGTATGGAATCAAATCTATCTAACTAAGCAGATAGCTGTGCTGCTGGGGAGTTTGTTGCGAAATTTCTTCTTCTCAGCTAGGAAGTGGTGAAGGGCGGACGTTTTGGGGAACTGTCTAATGTAATTTTGACATTCTAAAAGTGCTGATTCTCAGCCTAATTTGAATAAATGACGTTTGATTTTGATTTTGATCTTCAATAATAATTATATATTATATGTAATGTAACAAGCCTACCAGTTTTCAGCTAAAGTATATTCTATGGTAATATGTTACAAAACGGGACCATAGTTGCTGTCAAAGAGCGGTATATAATTCGTATGTAAATACGGGGCCCTCACAATATGCTTGACCTACTTATACTACGTGAGCAATATGTCTAAAGGAAACGTGAAATGTACATATTCTTTACGCCTACTACGTTGCTTGTGAACAGCGATAATTGTATCCTACTAGTTTTCACCCGCAGCTTCACCTGCCTGGATGTAGATCTTAAATTATACCAGGGAAACGTACTGCCAGGTATTCTATGTCATGGTCTACCTTTCTGCTGAATTCTATTAAAATCCATTTAGACGTTAAGGCATAAACAGACAGAGTGATATTCGCATTTTACTTACTAGCTTTTCCACGCGGCTTCGCTCGCGTGGTAGTCGGAAAATATCTCACGGGAACGTACTCCCGAGATTAAATTAACTCTATGTATTAATCCAGGTTATAAACTATCCGTGGGCCAAATTTCAACCAAAGTTTACGCGACGTATGGCCACATCTTCAACAATTATTACCAAATGCTAATTAATTTACACAAAACCGTAATGAATTACACATACCTGAATCTTCATCATGAAAATGATGATCTACGATGAATTTTTAAAACTACTTTATGAACCATGTTATGGGCAAATCAAAATTATTTCATTTTCAAGTATGTGTCACGAAAACATGGGAATTATAATAAATTTACCCTTTTCGAGCAAAAATCCTCATTTGTTTTACTTTTTTTTTAGTAACAGTACACAATAAAGTTCGATAAAGTTTGAAGATACAAATTATACGGGCAGTGATATTTTGCCAAATAGAAAAAAAAAACAAATCTGATTTGTTCATTCTTTGCATAGCGTTCTATTCCATAGCAAAGAATGAACAAATCAGATGTTTTAATTATGTTAGAGTCCTTAATACTATCATCATTAAGCTATAACAATATAAAATAAAGTAACTTTCGTTGTCTAATCAAAATATTTTAGTAATTATAGTAAAGCATCATCTAAAAAATCCGCCACAGAGTAATAAATAACATAGAAGCACTAGTAATGTATTAAGATTTTTTTTTATAATTATATTTTTTCTTTAATATTATTAGGTATGACTACTAGTCGTAAACAAAACACAATCTTATAAGAAAAAGTCTACGAAAAGGACTTTACGGTTGCCACGCCTAGTGGCATTGAAGAAACTGTCTACCATCTACTACCCTGCCACTTCAGTCCCCTCGTTTCTACCACCACCCTTTACTGCGCATGACATCAACAGATGGCGTAGGTATACTAAGTATATATTTCAATTAACACGTTAAATGATGCAGCCGAGAATAGACATTACCGCTTCACAGAGATGCTGCTGCGTTCTTTTGGTGAGCGTACATATTTGATATACTTTTGGGACATTGAATTAGAAGAAAAGCTGAATATTTTTGTGTGTATTGAAGGTTCAAAATAGATTGTTTGGTGATCTAAGTGTAGCATAGAACAAGTGCCTTTGGAATGAATTTAATAACTGAGTGAATCAAAATAGGTACCGTCATCTGTGACATCTTTTTAGTATATTCTATCACATTTACATTAAATTATATTATTTTCTATAAGTTCGCTGTACTAGTACAATGTCCTAATAATTGTTTGATGCACCGGGCGACGTCATTACGTTAAAGCCGGCTGTCGCTGAAAACCAGCGCTTGGGCTCTATCTTGCATAGGGTCGCAGCATAATGCTGAGCGATAGCCGTTTTGCCTGAATATGACGCATGTTTCCCTCGACCCTTTTCAATTTTTGTGTGATCGTGTTCTTTTTTGTGTCATGTTTACCGCAAATAAACGTATTTTCTCTCTTTTTTTCTTTCATTTCAATGATTATTATTACAGTAGAATCTCACTAATCCGGCACTATTAAAAACAAGAGGGTGCCGGATTATTGGAATGTTCGGATTACTGGTTTGCATAGAAAAATTCATAATAAATAAAATAAAGTATTTCATAAAGAGAATACATATGACATATTTGTGTTCATGTTCTACACTTATAACTATAACATATCTTACAATGAACTACAATTACTACCTAGTACTAGACGACACGCATACGCGGTGCGTGGCGTAGGCAGGGGCGAGGGAGGCGCGGCCGGAGGGTGCCGGATTATTGGACGTATCGGTCTATTGAGGTGCCGGATTGGAGAGATTCTACTGTATTTAATGTATTAAAATATCTGTCGATTACTAAAAATTTGTTACAAAGAGTAGATTATCCCCTATTTCTGTATCGATTCGATATTAAATGGCGGCAACAGATTTTAGGTTATCGAGAGAAATTTTAGTACTCACGTGTAAAGTTGCTATGGAAGGTGAAGATGCCACAGTTGACCGTATACAAACGATTATGTATTTATCACAAGATTTGTTTTTTGTGAACACTGAGTCGATTGTTAGTTATTTTAAACTAATAAACTTTTTTTTTTAAATGGAAGACTGTTGATTTGCTCATAGACTTTATTTAAACAGTAGAAATGGTTAAAGTTTTCACGCCCACACTTGTCTATACTATAACTAAGTACAAACTAATTTTATGGTTCCCCTGCGGACTGCCGACTTTCAATCGGTCGATAGTTTGGTTGAATTATTAATAGGAACGAGAATATATTGAAAAGCTCATACTATTTATAAAATTGGGGCATATCAACGAGTTGTTTATATTGTAGTCTAGTAGATACTCTTATTGACTTTTACACATGCTAATAATGAATCTGCTACAGATTGTAATAATCTTCTTGTATTTTGACTGGTATATTTTAACTTAATTTATAAAGTAACTGATAATGCCATAGGTACTTCAAGTATTTCAAGTGCTCAATAAAATTAAAAAAAAATCACAAGTTTCTGCTCGCGACTTCGTTTCGAAAATTTCATATTCCCCTGACCCACCAGATCAGGTCGCATCGCCTGCCTTCTTCTTTTTGCTCGGGTCCTTGAGATCCTAGCGTAATTTTAAAAAGCCTATAGCCGTCCGAATAAGCGACTATAAGTTTTAGATATAAGCACGTTCAAACAAATAAACTTTTTAGTTTTATTGTGAGTTTAAAGATTACCTACCCCTTTTTGGTCTTGTCACAATTGAGTAAAAATTGGGTCTGACGCTGCATTTTAAGGCAGTACTTACGTCAATAGTACTATTGACGTTAGTGTAAGTACTAAAGAAGAAGAAGAAGAAGAGAAGAAGTGTGTGAGTCTAAATCCTATCACAGTCCCATTGCTGGACGCATCTCCCAAGTTTCACAACAACATAGTTTTAAACCTGCTTTGGTTTAATTTACACCTTGGCAGAGCCTTCATAAACTGTACGTATAAGTTATAATTAATTTAAACTTCTTTCCACAAGTATCACTGCCTATTAACATAGTTGTTCGGAGATAGTTTCAACTGAAACTTAGTAAGAAGATTATAAACAAGGTGAGTAGAGTATTAAATGAATCAAAAATGAGTTGGATGTAGTTTAAATGTTTTGCAACAATTTTTTTAATTGTCTCGTCGTCTAATATTTTTTGTTTCTCAAATCTAATTCAAAGTATTTTATTTCACAAAAACCTGCAAGGGGGGGGGGGGGGAAGATCCGTCCATGATTACCTACTAATTGACGATTATAATTTTTACAAATTCCACTCTTTTTGTACGGGTGGCAGGACAATATTGGTCTGTCAACAAGTACAAGATGATACTAAACGAAATGAAAAATAGTAAAAAAATCGAAGCATAGAATCTAGAATTTAGAATCTAGACACATATAATTTGTTGACCTTGAAAAGTTTGAAACGGTAGAGCATGTTAATCGATCTAGACGCTAGATCGATTCAAATGTTCATTTGTCTAAAAATGTTGATCAACCAAACAATAAAAATCTAAGATATGTAGGTACGCTCTTGCATTAACTTGGCTACTTATGTTAACGACGAATTTCATTAAAATAACAAATCGAAGCCTATCAAAAGCGAAGTCTTGCAGAAGACAGTGTCAAAATAAACCTAAATGATTCTAAATGATCATGAAATGCACTGGGACGAGATATGTATAGGAGACGACATAAAAAATAAAATATCAAAAAATTGTAAGATGTCATAAAATACTGTTACGTTTTTGTGCGTTTATTCTGACATTTAGACTACGTGGGATGTAGAACAAGAACTTGAACATTTTAAATTAACTGTACAGACCATATTGTTTGTTGAAATTGTTAACATAGTATCTTCTTATTTTAAGAAAATAGTATTTGTAGTTTATTTTATTTCTACATGCACAAAGGCGTTTTTATTGTTTTTGCTTATGAACACGGGTTGCCCGGCCTGCTTGCGTCTTAACTCAGAAATGGTAACAAATCGCAGTCAGACCAACGGCAGCAATGAATATACGGGTATCCACAAAATCATGATTTTACACAAAAGAACGCAAACTGTGATAATTTTCTTATTTCTTATAACACATTATCAAGGAAATATTTAATGCCAATTACTGATAAGAATCATTCAATCCTCAGAATCATTTTAAATTCAGAGCACATTCAAGAAACTGAACAAAATCCTCCTGTGACGTCATAATTTAGTACGCATCTGGGTCTGCCAGTAGCTTATATCGTACAATAACTTAGCAAGCAAGTCAAGTGCGAGACAGCCACTGTTTTGTATGATTAATGATGCGGTCGTTAGCTGAGACTGCAAATGGCAACCGAGTGTCGTCTTTATTTTCTGCTAAATGCGTTCGTCTTTCTTCTACGGTGGTGTCAAATCTGGGTGACGTCGGAGATAATGATGGCGGTGTGAATGGTGATGCTTGCTTTTGTGCGTTTAGTTTTTGGTTTAGGGATGCTCGAGTGCTCGATTTGAGTAAAGAAATTGTGTAGCGGGTCACGACTTCGGTTTTGTTCTCAAGACTTTCTACGCCGCTGACTAACAATTTTTGATCTAGCTACTCGAGTTTTGGTGTTGTGTTTTTTTATAGCCTACTACTGTCCCTCTTTTGGGCAAAGGCCTCCTCCAGGGGCTCCAGGAAAACTTCTTCCCACGCCACCTCTAGGTGGCTCGCTGGTGGTTTTCTCGCTGTACGCGTCGAAAACGCAAATTGTGTAACGCACTATAGTTCAGAAGGTGAGAATCATTTTGAAGAATATTGCTAATCCATTGCTTCATAAGTCCGAAAAATTTGTCTGCTCAGCAACGTAAATAACGCAATGAATATTGTTGTCAAAATAAAAGCCATTCCTAGAGTTAGTATGTTACACAATAATCCTTTTTTTTTTTTTGAGGATCCCGCTCTGGGTGGAGCAGGAGGGCGTGTCAGACTTTTACTGACTAGAACCCACCCGTGTTCTTTCAGTTGTCTGTGTGCCAGGGGTGACGGTATCTCTTTCGAACAACCCGCACCACGCAATTACCCCCTCAGGTTGTCATTATCTTAGTTTATAATAAAACCATGATGTCTGTAATTATTTCCATGTCACCATAGTCGGCCCATAAACATCAATTACAAAACATGAACCTCCCACGTATCATTCACTTTGACAAACGATCTTTCGCCAGTTTACAATTCGATGTATCAGCTGCCAACCATCACTATTACTAGTCATTGAAAGAACTATTTATTAGAAAATGGCTCTTGTGTTAGAAAAACATATTAACAATATAACCGAAACTTTGCTAGTGGCGTCGCCCGCGTTAGCAAATAAAAAAAAAATCTTAACAAGTTATACACCTAGGGGCTAATTTTTCAATAATCAGATAACTTTTATCTGAAGAATAAATTTGACAGTTTGGCATATTTTCTATACAAAAGCTGTCAAACCGACCATTTTTTTTCCTGAGATAAAAGTTATCTGACCATTGAAAAATCAGTCCTTAATCTTTCCGATGAAACTCTATTGGTGAACTCTGTCTATTGGTGAAAATTGCATGAAAATTCATCATGACAGACAGACGCGGTGAGGGACTATAAATAATATAGATGTCGATCTATTCACATATCACAACGTAGTAGAAACGACATAGTGTCACGTATTACAATAACAGTCTACAAAATAAAAGTACCAAGATTGCATTTTTATAAAAAAATCGAAGAGACAGCCCTAATTAGAGCACTCCAACCCACGAACATAAGACCAGGCCATTACGTCCAACGGCACCAACTGACAGCCCTGCTTCCTGCAATTTCAAATGAAAAAGATAATGCCAAGAAGTCGCCTTCTTAGTTAACTCCACTGCATAGAACTTCCGGAAATTTTTACTTTCAATTAAAGAGTGCTAATGGAAAAAACTAAGGGACACTCACAATGGAGATCGTTAGTCGGAAAAAGTTTTTTGAAACGGTACCAAATTCACTCTTGATTCTATTAAACGGAAACTTTGGTTGTAAATCAAAAGTTTTTTGTAAGGCAATGTCCAGTCTAATGTAGACTTGATGAATTGCAACTTTCGATCTTTTTGTTTTTTGGGAAGTAATTTGTTTGGGAAATGCTGATGTGGTAGTAAAAGTAGAGGATAGTTTTTTACCATTTAGTGGGTTCTATCTGGTAACTTACCAAAGAGAGGTATTACGCAGTTAAATCAATCAGTGTAAATTACTATTTAATCCTTATCCTAACTAATATTATAAATGCGAAAGTACGTTTGTTTTTCGTTTACTACCTTTTCATGCCTATACCACTGAACCAATAATCCTGAAATGTTGCATATACATCGTCAGGTAAACAGAAACGGATGTAGGGTACCTTTCATCTGAGGGCAACAACAATAACGTTCTTATGATAACAGATGAGGCCACGTGTCTGTCGAATCATGATTGAATTATATAATTATTTAATTAGAAAAAAGAATGTAACCACCGCAAAATAAAATAACTGAGTAAACTTCTCTTCAAGTCAACAAATGTGATATAATTATTATTCCTACTAACCAATTGTTTTAAGAATGCTTAATCCTGACATGTTAATTTTTAATTTTAATTTGACTTTACTTAAATTGAATCATGTATTGTTTATACTTTTATTTTTTTATCCTATTCACACAATCGTTATTTAAATTATCAATTTTGACATGTTCATTTGTTTTTCTTTCTTTAATTTCGTCATTTATTTTTCATCATTTAGCATTGTTTTATTCATGTGTTTTATCGTGCTTACACTTAGTTATATGTGCGTGCTGTGGTCTCCTGTAATTGAAGGAGCATACGTAAAAGAACCGTGTTATTACTTTGATTTATATAGAAGAAGAAGATAATGTAGGTATATGTGTGTACTTTGTTGGAGGTCCTGTTTAAATAAATAAATAAATATTATTACAAGCAGAGCACAACCCGAATTGATTGCCAAATTCTAAATTAACGCAAACGGTGCCGCGGGCAAAAGCTAGTACAATAATTTATTAACTCTTCTGCTTTAGCAGAAGAGTTTCTTTGTTTCCACGCGCTAATCTATTGAACTATGAGTCGAAATAAAAAAATATTGTCGCATTGAATAGGTCAAATCCTGACGAATATTTAACACTATTCTACGACCCTTAGGAACCGGACAAAAAAAAAAAACAAAAAGAATGTTGAGCAAAAACAAAGTAATGTAATCATTCTTTTACATTAAACAGCGTGTGAAACCGCAGGGCACAGCAAGTAGTGTATAATTTTATTAGAATTGTGACAGAAAATGCAAACCAACTACGTATAATAGCGTATGAGCAAGGGACTTTAGGGTGTAATAAATCTAAAGAAAGCACTAAATTAGATAATATCGATTTAAGTGGTTTTTTGGGGTCACCACTTTGCCGATAAAGTATTTGGTTGTGTGAGAGTAATCAGAAGGATTGGCAAATGAAAGAGCGTGTTCTCTGTTGAAGGTTTACTGAACGACAGGTGTTATCAACAGAGGTAGAGAGGACTTAAATTTAACTTACGAGCTACGTCTTACATTGCCTAAGACTAAAGATATTTAATATGCCTACGCGCTACACTAGTCTTCACCGGGAGTTACTTTTCGGACCACGCTCTGAAATGCACATTAGGAGTAAGAACTGGGTGCGGGTTGTTCGAAAGAGATACCGCCGCCCCTGGCACACAGGCAACTGAGGGAACACGGGTGGGTTTTAGTCAGTAAAAGTCTGACACGCCCTCCCGCTCCACCCAGAGCGGGAGAAGTTATTTGATGATTTCCCACCCAGAAAAAAAAAAAAAAAAAAAAAAAAAAAAAAAAAAAAAAGGAGTAAGAACTGCCAAGTCGTCTTGTCATTCATTCTTAGTTCGGGCCCCGAAGTACTCTTATGTCCGTAGGTAATACGTTGGAAATGTCGGTATCTTCGGCCGAATCTTCGGATTTTGTGCTTTGAGAGAAGACCTCTAGAGCCGTGGTAGATAACGGCCCACTCCTTGTCACAGGGGACACATGAGATAAACGGGAGAGGATGCTAGTGTTCTAGCAGTGGAAACCTTATAGGTTGACTATACTACGAGTAAAGTTTGGTTTACGATAAAGGAACTATTTATTCGCTGTAGCTCCCCAAGGCACTTACGAGTAACCACAAATTAACATACAAAAAACATTTATTTACCCGAAGCTTCTTTTACTAAAATGAGATGCCCAATAAAACAAGTGCCCCAAACTAAAGAACAATTAAACTAAGAAAGGGAGTTTCATTTAAAAAAGAATCGTTACGTCTAATTTCTTTCAGCAATTCGCTTTTTTTTTTGGTTTTGGGGGTACCTCGTTAACTTCAGTATTTGCCCACCTTTACCTCAATTTACTTTAACGATGCCGTTGTAAATCTAAGGAGACCAGTCTTTTTTGTCGGTGACTCTTGTACTGCTCAACCAATCTAAATTTGCATTTGGTAAACGGATATCGATAAAGCTGAAGCTCTTATTTCTTTTAGTTGAAGGTTCAAAATCGTCTGTCGCATTCGCTTCACGTTGACATTGTGTATTAACGTAGTAATGAGTCTAATGAAGGTTTTTCAAAAGGGTAAGTTTTACCAAGCGGCATTTAATTAAGACAGGACAAGCTCTGTTGGTAAATTTTCTTTGAATACACTCAAATGTTTACTTTTTTTGTGGACCTTCTTCATTAGTAGAATGGTAATTTTGGTGAAGGACAAATTAGATGCAAGAATCGTTATAATTTATTGGACTCGCTCAAATAACGTATAGGAAAACTGCTTGAAGGAAAAAAACAATACGATTGACTATGGTTGAAGTTTTTATAGTTACTAGAGATTAATAACAAAACATGGTTGAATTTAGACTACTGGGATCACCCAGTGGTCGAAATTTGGCCATGTTTTTTTTAATAATTAAATGTATTTTTAACCGACTTCAAAGAGAAGGAGGTTATTAATTGCACATGTTTTTTTATGTATGTTCGGGCATAACTCCGTCGTATATAAACGGATTTTCAAAATTATTTTTTTGTTCGAAAGGGGCTTATTTCAAAATAGTCACATTTAAATTTCATATAAATCTGATGGTGAGTTTAGGAGACAGACAACGGAACTCTTCAAAAAATTACCAAATCAACCGCGATTGCCGCTATCGCATGCATTGTTTTGACCCCAAGGATTATGAAATTTCGAATTCGTGTGGGGTAGGTACTATAAAGAAAAAGTGGAAAATAAAAACTTTTTCCAAAAAAAAAAACGGATGTCGCTGACTTTGGATATGTATTTACATTTTTTGTCACCGCCTTCCGAAATTAAAGTTATTTTTACTTTGTAGTGTTTTTTCAGAAGTCAGTTGTTTTTTTTTTGGAAAAAGTTTTTATTAATGCATGGTTATAATGAAAATATATACTTTCTGCACTCCTTCTGCATATATAAACTATGACAAATTTCATACTATTCCGTCCGCGTAATTTGCGTAAAAAGGGATACGAAGTTTTTGTTTCACTTATTAGCTTCACATATTAATATACACCGTGAAATTTTAATGGTTGTTTTCCCGCGGCAGAACAACTTGCCATAAGGAGTACTTTCGAAGCATAGAGTAAAAGTTAAAAAAATGAAGATTTTTTTATTTTAAAATAATTAAAAAATATTCATCGACTCGATAAAACACTACTCAACAGTAACACTAGAGGTAACTTGTAGGTACTACTCGAATCGCACGCACCGCCGACAAAGGGAACAGCGATGCATAAATGTTCAAAACAAAATAAACTCTTGCACGTGGTGATTTTTCACACTGGTTAATCTGCCATTTTTTGTTTCTATTATTTTATTTGTTTAAAAAACGATTGTATTACCAAGACAAAACCATTTCGCTGCGGGAAAACAACCATTAAAATTTCACGGTGTATAGAAGGTATCAAAAGATATTTAAATATGTCACATTTAAAGACATTTTCTTGCTCTTAACTCAATTTAATTGAGGTCGGCGCAACTTAGTCTTCTTTAATACTTCTCTATAAGGCGTTATCTCAGTAATCACCTCCTAGCTTTAAAATCTTTCACACAGTCTATCCATTCAGTACGTCAATTAAAAACCAACCAACTTTCACAATAGGTAAATAGGTACCTACATTACTTGTTCGACATGTATGTTACACAATAGTTCTCAGTTCCAAAAAACAACAGAACTCTTCATTAGCAGCTTCAGTGACTATTTCATTGTTTAATACAATCAATATTTGCCTTCGTTCTGTGGGAACGAGGAACTTCTGAGTACTTGAATGTTGACTACCGTAAACATCGGTTAAACACGTAAACTCAGTTTATCAGTCGTTTTTAATCCAACACCTGAAACAGACACATACTAACAGTATGATCAGGAAAGCAATAAAGTTATTCACAGCAATCGTTATCATGTGGCTGGTTTCGTGTTTAACTATAGTACGGGAATATAAAGGACATCATAGTATTTTGTATGGTAATACAAATATATTCGCTGGTAAAGAGTTGTCTTATGAACAAGCTTTGAACAGATTCAGAAAGAGGTTTGACAATGGCAGTTCGGAATTTCGAGGTGAGTAAAAAAAAAACATTGATATATTTTCACTCTCTAAACATGTTTCATTCAACTCTCTTCTAATTTATAGTATCTTTCTGTGTTTTACTTTAACGATAGAAAGTGACGCGAGACTCCCGAAAGTCTCGTACCAATTGATGTAAATAACAGTGTCTCTTTATTCAATAGTTGTATTTTTAAGGGCATACATAATTAACTAATAATTTAATTCGAAACCGTTAATATTACACTTTCAAGTTCAACCGATGATGCGTTAGTGTGCGTTAAGCCTACTAACTGGAAGTTAAGGGTGTAACGCCGGACAAATCTTCCGTCTAATGTGCGCTCACCCTAAGTGGAATAAAAAAGTTTTATTTTTAAATTCAGTATTTTCACCACTTCCCATTAAATACACAACTGAAATAAAAATCCCAATATGGCTTATTCTGATTGATCAATCATTTATTAATTGTAAAAATAAAATAGATTTATAGTAAAAATTATTATATTAAAAGTAATTTTTTTCTTACAGCGTGGCAAATACTTCCATTCGCAACAACAGGATTGACGGAAGATGAGAAAGAGTACATCATCAAAGGTGACGAATATCCACCAGGTAAGGAACGCCAAGTGTCTGGATCATAACGACATTTTTTGAACAAAGACAATTGAATGATGGTTTGGCCCAAGCAACTCTTTTTCTTTTGTTTCCTGGCGAACATTTTGTCATGTTTGAAAATTGCGGATATTTTAATGACTCATTCATATAGGCCGTCATTCGTGGATCTTTGACAGTCGTTACGGGTCGTCAGAAACCCGAAAGTCTGACTTAATCAAGGGGTATCGTATTACCCAGTAACAGGGTTTTGGAGGTCAGATAGGCAGTCGCTCCATGTAAAATACTGGTGTTCAATTGCATGAAACTGGAAGCTGACCCCAACAAAGTTGGGTAAAGGATAGATAGATAGATGATGATGAAGATAAGCATCTTGTTCTATACCAGTTTACGTTAAAAAGTATGAGTATTAGGTATTGGCTTGACTTTTATGCATTCCGAGACTTATTTAAATAATTGGTTATATGAGAAAAAAAAACAGAGAACCAATCCCAGCTATAAGCGTTTTCAGGGAGCCATGTTGTGGTGGTTTTAGCCCCCAATGCATGCAACATATGGTATACGTGTTCGACTCAGTCTTTTTTGAGCTTGGTTGGTTTTTGGTTGACGTCGGCGATTTGTGTCTGAAGCGCCAGTATCGTGTTTCGTAGTCGGTCGATGCGTTGAACTTCAAGATTACTGAGCTCCATCACTCGCTTCAACATCTAAAGCATTTTTTTTTTCAGGAGTTGAAGGTAGCCCTGTCGTCTTAGTTAATAATTTGAGGTATTATTTAAGACAAGATATACACAAAGGCTGGAGGGACCACGCCTTCAATCGATTTGTCAGTGATTTAATACCAGTGAACAGAACCCTAAAAGATGTAAGAGAGCCATGGTAAGAACATTCAAATATTTACTATCTGAAGTTTTACATATAATGTAAAGGTTTGTTACCAATCAATCAACTCAGCCTATCGCAGCCCACAGCTGGACATAGAGCTAGGTTCTTTTTAAGACTACATCATTATCATATTCCAGCCCTTGTCCTAAATTACCTAGGGTTGGCGCAACATTTTTGGTTCTGCCATTCTGCCCTGACAACCGCCACGCTTTAATTCACTCCCATTCCCTTTTATACCATTCCTCACACAATCCATTCATCTGTTCTTTGGCCATCCATCGATCACAATCCATCACTCTTTTATTGACATGCGTTTCTTACATCCTCATCACATGCTCATATCAAGCGACACATTTTCTTGCTAACTTTCTAAGAATACGTATGAGTAGCTAAACCCATGGTAATTGGTCACCATTGCCTTTGAACAGAGAGGAGGCCTGTGTCAACATATAAAAAATACCAGACGAATTGCTAGGACATCATACTAAAGACAAAGCCAAAGTAGATGTGCCTGAAATAACACCTTTCTTAGCAATGCTACGTGGGAAAAATAATTATAGTAGTATTTCCATGAAAGACAAACGACAACGTGGCTGACAGGTGCGCTCAATCTGTGTGATTCTTTCCTCAAAAAAATATTTCAAACGCCTATTTAGTCCAGTTATTTTATAAATATAGAGATACATAAATTTTATATAAATAATGACATGAATATTAACTTTGAAAAGTATTACATTATTTTAATTATTGTGAGTCTGAGGACTTTGTCGGTCATTGCTTTTTTTCTCAGTTAGTTTTAATCATGATCTGGTAGTTTGATTTATTAATACGGCTTACCCAAATGTTCTTTCTTTGGTACACGTATTGTTCGTCGAATCGTTGAGCTCCGTAATTTCTGAGTTGAGCTGCACGGTTAGGTACTGACTAATGCGTGCACTGACTGAATAGGTCCACTCAACTTGTCTGGTTATTTCCTCTAAAGACCATTTCAGACACCAATCTTCATGGTCCTCACATGATCTGACCAAGATTATGTCTGGACTTTAAAAGAGACTGTGACTTCTGAGTTTGTTTTGGCTTTTCTTTTCAGAGTAGTCAGATAGAAAACGCCTACTTCATCTAGTTAAAAAAATAAGATTGACGTGTAAAAGTGCTTGTACAAACCTACTTAGGGCTGATTTTAAGGGTAATTTTTAAATAGTCAGATAACTTTTATCTGAGGAATAAATATGTGGGTTTGACAGCTTTTGTATAGAAAATATGCCAAATCGTCAGATTTATTCTTCAGATAAAAGTGACCTGACTATTTAAAAATTAGCCCCTACAGAAATAAAATTATTTATTATTTAACAAAGATGTATTTTAATAAATAAGGTTTAATATCCATTCCAATCACAGAAGTTTTTTATTCCAGGTGTAGAAATCAGACATTTTCAGAAGATTTACCGAAAGTTACAGTAATTATATGCTTTTATAACGAAGCATGGTCAACGCTCATTAGGACGATAACATCAGTTTTGAACAGAAGTCCTCCAGATCTTTTAAAACAAATAATACTGGTTGATGATAATTCAACAATGGGTATGTTTTTAGAGATTTTGGGGTTTATTTATAAACGATGGTTAAAGTTAAGGCTTAAACGTCAAAAATGTGTGGTTAAACAGACGCTAATGTTAATTTAACTTTAAGCAACGTTTATAAATGAAAGGGGTACATGTTTTATTGTTTC